>JBAJFE010000009.1:0-1434584 GCA_037903355.1 Trichuris trichiura
CAAGAAAATCATCCATGAATTTGCACCGTATAGCCGCTTACCGTCAAAGGCTTTCTGCCAGAGCGAGCCAGTAACAAAATAGTCGACTGCTCACATTTAGCAGCGGCAGATAAAGCGGACAAATATGCAAATTGTGAGAGCTTCAAAGTGGCAACATGGATGAGAAAGCGATCACGAAGCGGCAACTGGCACGGTAATTGCTAGTCGTATCAAGTTGGAAAAGCTGCTCAAACACTGTGGGCATTTTTGGTAGAGAAATTCGTGCTGGAACAAAAAATGTCAACTGGCTATGACCAATAATGCTCTTCCGTGACGACCGGCTTTGCTTCAATAGAACAGGACAACTGACTTCAAACAAAGCTACCAGACAGTGGATTGACAGCTTGTTGTAGCTAACCGTCTGCAAGTTTGCCTGTTTTGCGAAACCGAACAGAACGAAACAATATTGCCGAGTAGCCTTTCACCTAGCCAGCATGTATCTCCCAATCGGCCGCGATGGATACGACAGAGTACTGACAGTTGCTCTCATGCACGAAATTCCGATGTTTACACAATCGCCGCTGCATAGACGCAGATACGCACTTCCACTGAATTGCGTTGCTGCTAACGTTAGCTGTGCAATACTTCCTCCAATTTTGGACATAGATAACAAATACTAAGGCTCCTCTTTTGTACGTCATGGAAAGTAAAGATTCATTTTTTGCGAGGTGGGACGTGTAGATCTATGTGCGAACGGGGCTAACGTCATCTAGCTACTTCTGAGCAGCAAATGACAGGCCGCAGGCTTGCACGGACCACAATAGGAGGAACGGTAACCCAGACGGTCGGAATCCCTTATCAAATTTTGAATTTTTTCTGAAATTCTAGTGTAATTGCGGGTGAACCAAACGGAAACGCTTTGCTAGACTATATCGTCTTGCAAGGTCTACACATTCACACAAGAGCAAAACCTCACCTTCCGGTCTTTGTAAAATGACAACAAACGAAGCAGCTTGTAACTTCAAGAAACGATGAATCGTTATTTAGTTTTTCTCATGACCTGCGGTAAATTCCAAATTTAATTTTCATGAAGAAGTTTCCTAATTTCGATATTCAATTCTTTGTGACCAAGCAGTAGCCACCCATTCTTGAAAACGATCAAAACTGTGTGTGCCAATGACTGACCAAGCACAGAATGGTTACATTTCGACAGTTACAGTGTCAACAAAAACATGCCAGCGAGAAGTGCAAATAGGCGGCCAAGATGCTTTGATCCCGCAACTATCTCGGATGGCATGCCGTCGATTCATTTTCAAACAAGCCGAACGTCAAACGGATGGACAACAGATAAGTCTGTTGACCAATCAATAGGGCTCAGGTGCTTTGCAATCGAACGTGATAACGGTCTAGCATGGTGCTGCATTTAGCAATATCAAAGAAACAACGGCATTTGGGTGGTTCCCTTTTTGAGCGAGTTATGTAGGGATAATGAAATGGTCAAGTGAAGCGGAAGCGACCAAAATACTTCAGACTAAGCAAACTAAATGTGCCATATACCTTGCTGGAACTATAGGCCAAAAGAAGGGATGGATGCTTTTGAAAAGAATCGGTGGCACATGAAGGTCAAAGCGATGGATAGGCCACTGGGCTTCACCAGCAACCTGCAAAGCGGACTATCATCGCCATCTCGTCAATGAATCATTGTCGGTCCGGTGGTAAACCCGCTTTGTTGCCCATTTCCGAGTCCAATATGCATTGTCGTAGCGACTGCGGCTCGCGTTAGCAAAATGGGTCACTAGGCTTACTATGAAGCACGGCATTGCGCCTCGCCTGTGAGGTTGACAACGGAGCTGCTCGAACGGTACGAATGAGCGTAAACGAGCATTGCCGGTTTATGCAGTAGTCAGTCATTATCACTGTGAAGAAAAAACACTTCAACGTATTTTTGCTAAAGCAAACGTAAAAGAAAGGTCAAGCGCGAAGCATGGAAAACTTTGAATGTGCAAAGAACAATCCGAGTTCATTATAACTTCCACGCACTGCAATGTAAATTCTGTCATGCTCGAGGATTAAAATATCGCCTCATCATCGAAAGTCAATGATCACTCAATCATTCATATATAGGAAACTTTACTGGATATTTTTCATGTAAGAAAAAGTTCGAGTGAAGAATTCAAAAGCTACTGAAACATTAGGTAAGCGCAGGTACACTCGAAATGTAAGATGCAACGACCTTAACAGGCCAGTTTTGTTTCATATCCGTAAGCCAATTTTGGGAAAGAGAGATTAATTCTACAATTTATAAGCGATAATGTTATCGTTGATCAATCCCGCTAGAAAGCAACAGCTGTATCAGGCAAAGGTCACTAAAGATTATTCGCTAATTCCATTGCCAATGACTGAAAGGGGAGTTTAAGCAACCACTTATCCCTTCGAAATTGACAAATCATTATGAAACTTTAGGAATGCTCAACTATTCCAAAAGTCTTAAGTCGTCGAATTTATTCGAAAGCAGTTCCAACGTGTAAGTCTCTTCGACGCTTACGAGGCGTCGTCTGTGCGACGTATTCACATTTTAGACAATTTCTGTTACCTATTGGTGATGAAGGTCGCTAAGTACAAGCAGTTCCTCGAAAAAAGAAATCACCGATAAAATTTAGGAAAAGGGACAATGTTTGGACGTGAATTTTAAAACGTCAACACCTACTGACACAGAAAACGTGCTGAAATTATTAAACGACAACTGATCTTGCATACCAACCGTAAATATAAATTCAGCAGCGTGACTTCAATTTATTCGTTTCCAGAAGATCTGCAGGGACAATGCGAGAATTGGCAGAATCTATACGGAAGATTTAATGGCTTCATACGAAGCCAGAACTTTTACTTTCATCTTAAATATAGTTCGGTGAAGTCAGCATATCAAGCTGATATTGCGACAGAGGGTGATCTTCATGAACGATAAGGCAACAGTTACAGCATAATCTGCGCAGTAGTTGAAAGAGCAATCTGGCACCTAATACGGGTTGAGAAACAAGCTGGAGCGGCAGAAGCGCTACCTACTGCAACATAATCGCTGCTCTTCGGAGAGATTGAAAATATTATTTTGTCAACGATAGCTAGTCGTCAAAGGAATGTGACAGAAGGTCGTTACTGAACACCCACTGTTCAGCATAAAGTAAACCTGCACTATCTTGAAGGCAGTCCTGTAAGGAGGTTATCTCCACCTAGTGACGAATGACCTAAGGTGCAGTTGAAAATATACAGGAAGTCCTTGCTTAGCGTAGTTCGTGAAGCGACGTTGGGATGCTAAAATCCGTCCCCATTTAAAACAGACGGGTATATACCGTTTGTTTGTTTGTTCGCTCGTTGTCGCTCATTTCCTGGTTTGTCGCTGCTGGAGTGGATCGACTGGGCGCTCGCTCCACCGTTTGACTGAAGAGGCGGGACTAAAACAAGACACCTCAACATAGAACCGACGGTTCCCTTGCGGAAGTTGGTCGGATGAGTGGTTCGCAAACATGAAGACCAGCCTGGTAAGCAACAGCCATTGCCCTGATGACTGGTCACGAGTGGACCCGAAAGCTCCGGAAATTCCGTTTATATCAGTCAACGTTGCCTAAAGAAACGAATTCAACCGCAAATGGCTCACAAAAACCCGTTACAAAAGAAAGAAGGAAAAAAACTATTTGAGAAGTTGAAGCAGTTATGGTGTTACTCTACTACCCCACTTACTCAGCGATTCTCCAAAACTAAAGCGATTAATTTTCATACTTACTTTTGCTAATCTTTTAAAAACGAATTTAAAGTTTGCTTTTGTTTCAACTCTCAGTTTTGGAGATGCTTTTGGTTGTTATTCAAGAGTTTATTGATGTTTTATGGTACCACAAACGTAACATTAAAACGCAACCCACGCATACAGTATTCAGTGACGAAATCAGTTTCGCTTAACGTCGCGTTTCTAGGAATACATCCCCGACGTTAAGCAAGAGCTACCTGTACGCTGCAATAAAATCTAGCAAAGAGCAGAAATAAGATTAAGCATAACAGGCTGTCTATTCCGCTTTGACAAAGTTAGCGAAAAAAATCGACTCGAACAGGTGTTTACTGAAAAACTGCATTGTACAAGACAGTTTCGATTCTGATCACGAAAACAGAAATCGGCAAAAACAATATATATATATAATAATTACATACAGTCGACCCTCGTTATCTGCGGTTAATTCGTCCAACGATTTGAGCATTTTACCTCCTTAAGTTGAATTCCGCGTTATATCGGCTACCCTATGAAAAAGGCTAAATAGATTATATTCTAGCTGCGCATTTCGTTCTGTCCCCTTGAATTTCTTCGGAAACGTCGAGGCAGCTACGAAATAAGCCGATGCCGTTTTCCCAGTGATCTTTACGTTCTTGAGGTTGAAACCCTTCACATATTTTGCTAGCCATCCTTTGCTAGCAGTAAACCTTTTTCTCTCGTTCTCTGCAACCACGCCAAAAAAGTGATCATATAAGCTCAGCGCTTTCTTCCGAATAAACTTTCCCGTCGACGGGAACATTCTTCCGCGACATGCCCTCTATCCAAATGCTTAGCGCTTTCTCAGCTTTCACGAGGACTTTGTTGCGAACTACAGCAGCTCTTTTCGCCAATAAAGGGTCAAAATACACGTTTCCTCGAGTCTCAGCTTCCTTCCGTTTTATCATACGAATGCTGGATTCATTCTTCCAGATCCTGTGGCCCACTTCGGCAAATGACAATCCGCTTTTCAAAAGATCAAGGACTTCTACTTTCTCATGAAGAGTAAGGACGCTACGTTGTCTCTTAGCCTTAGAGGAACCGCTTACTTGCCTTCTGTCAGCCATCTTCCTATGCGACGCCAGTTAAAAGACGCAAAAGTTCAGACCTACCATGCTGGAGGGAAACTGATGTTCCCTCACAGCGAATAGGCTTGACAATGCGCACGAAGCAATAACGAACAATAGCATTGTGCACAGTTAGAGAGCAGGCAGAAAAGGTCTTTCGCGCCCGGGCAGACGACACGCTGCTGCTCAGGCAGGCAACGGCATTACTGCAACTATAATACCAGCCATCGGTGCGCATGTTTTTGTGAAAAGATGACGTCAGTATTTCACGCCGGGCGAACCGCGTTGTATAGAATCCGCGGATAACGAGGACCGCCTGTATTCCCCTTTCCACATATAGTATTTAATTATGCTCTACCTTCTAGTCAATTAATCTTTTCAGTTCCTATGTTAAGAAATTGGTACCAGTAAGTAGTTAGTGCGCCATCAGATGACATTGGTTCTCAGTCAGTGTTCGCCCGTCTGTTTTTATTGAGTTTCGTCTCAAAGGCGGCATGTTGAACCATGCACTGCTAATAAAAGACTGAAATAATGGAAATGGCTGCGAGTAAAGGGAAAAAGCGTGAGGAAGGTGCTGATTGAAGATAAGACCAGTCCTTTCCAGAATGCCCTTTTTCTATATTCAATAAAATGGTTGACCTATACAAATTAGGGTGCCATTATAATATTCCGTTCACAAGCTGATCACAAGACTGAAAACACAAAGGAAAAGCGGAACAGAAAGTTTCAACTTTTCGTTTAACCCCCATTTGCATTGCACAGGCTAATCATTTTTCCTGCCACTATGTTATACCTCAACCGAAATCGGTAGCGTCAAGATTTTTCTGATGAAGGACAGGTTACATGCGAACTAATCTCAAAGAGTTTAAGCTCGACTCGACAGGTATCCGCGTCGGCTGGCGGCACGGAAGAGCTTCTCCTGAGTAGCCGATCTCGACGCCGACAAACAAAGACTTTTGTGCTGACAATGGCCCAATATCAGAGCCAAACGCTTCGCAATGTTTTTGAGGTTGGCATGAATAAACAGGAAAATTTCCGTAATAGAGCATCTATATTTACACCATTATTGCCCTTCGATTTGACTTCAGTGTTGCTCTTAGGAGCGAATCGGCCAATGTGCCTCACAAAATACACGTTTCAATTTACGCTAGAATAATTACGTAAGTTGCCGCATAGAAATCGACAACTTAACATGGGAAAGGCTGGCTATGCATGGTGTGATTCGTCTATTAAATTACGTTCTACTTTGCATGTTGAACAACGCTTGCCAGTTTACCGGTGCTCTAAAGGTAATGGGCATGGAAAAGCGCACGGTTTTGTTCCACAAAAGTTCAAGAACATTGCAACACTGTGTATTAAATCATCATCATCATCATCAGTTCCTTGTCGCAACATTGAAACATATACGAATATGCCAACGATCAAAAGATTGCCCAATTATCTCATACATTTTAAAAGCAAAAGCACCTCAAAGTAAAATAACGTCAATCACCCAAACTGCCAATAGTATCCAAGACTTTCGCATGAGCTCACAGATTTTCGAGACACTGAACAAGGGTACGAAGTGGTCTTCCTGAGAGGAAGCAAGTTTTTCCCATAGTAAAAGCTTAAGAGTAACCCTACCTGTCATGCTACTGTTGAAAAGCGGCTGACTGCATTTATTTTCTGTTACTCCAGCAATATCAACATGCATCCATGATTTGCATTCCGTGAACTCCTAAACAATAATTAGCTAGTCATTTCTTTAAACTAAAACTTCATGATCACTTTTAAGAAAGCAGCAGCTGTACATGCGCCTGCTGCCCCCGCGAAAGCGGGCTTGGATGTGTTGGAAACGTCGACAGATTCCAACTTCACACATTCGCTATAGTGCTTAAACAGTGGCATACGCCAAACCCGGTCGCCTGTTTGCATTCCAGCTTCGTGCATCTTTTTCCATAATTCATCACAGTTGGAAAATACGCCGGTAACTCCATATCCAAGGGCAACTTTCATGGCACCTATACTTGTTATGCGTAGCTGTAGACAACAAAAATTCTCAAACGAACCTGTCAGAGTCGCTATGTCAATCACGTGAGAAGGCTGAAACGTATCAGCATAGCATAACGCATCGGCAAGAATTAATCGACCCTCTGCATCTGTGTTCTCAATCTAAAGTGAAGTGCAACCACCAAAATAGCAAATAATTGCTTCCATACTTCTATAGACTTCCCATTCATAGCAAAAACAACATCGCCTGGTTTATTAGCTTTTCCGCTTGGCATATTCTCAACCATAGGCATCAAGCCAATCACATCGAAAGGCAGATCATTATGAAGTATTGCCAGAGCATATACGCACCCAAGAACGCATGCGGCACCTGTCATGTCGAAACGCATCAGACCCATTGATGCAGAAGGTTTCAACGAAATGCCACCGCTAAAAGAAACAGCAGAACCGTTTTGATTCCACCTATTTAACAATGAAAAGCAGTACTGCCGCTAAACTTAAGTAAAGATTACATTGGACATTTGTTATTACTTCTATATATTTAATTGAAACTATAAGAAAACATAATATAACTAATGTTGCACAGGGCCCACTTTATAGTAGCAATTCGCAATGGATTCATTAAGGAAACCCATTTTGTTTCAATTAATAGTGACTTAAGCAGCTTTTTAAACCGTCCGCAGTACGTTCATTTATGATTCTAACACTTGGGATTGTTTCCACTTCGCCTGAAATAAATGAATAGATTTACTTACCTGAAATTGATGTTTGCCAAAAAGTTAGCCAGAAGTTTCACCCTTGACTTATTCTTATATATGCTAGTGTATATCCTACTTGCAATTAAAACCTAGCACAGACAAAGTGTCATCACAAAATGTTAATGATGATATCGAAAGGTGCTTTTTATCTACTTTCATTTTCAACGCTACTTGCTACAGTACCGCAGTTTCTGGGAAACCAAAAGAAGTCAAATACTCAACTGAACCATTTCCCTTTTACACTAACAAATGAAAGAAAACAATACTTCGAACTGACCATTTCTGTTTAACAGTGCTCATGTCCAATGTATCGCAACTGTCAGCATCTTCATCAGCGCCAACAGCCAGAAGAAACCATTTTTATTGGAACTTTTGTTTCTGTTCCCTCCGCATTACTAACAGCTTGAAAATTACAAAGAGTCAAGTCGTTCAAGTGCAAGATTTAACAAACTTAAGTATCTAATTATCGCTGATCACAGCCGACCTGACTTGAAAATTACAACGCCTGTGAAACGCCCTGCAAAGTCGGGGTATAAAAAAAAGAGAATTGTAATTCAGGTGCATTAATGGGATGTCTACCTCATTACTGCTGGTACTTACACGGAAAAATCTGACTGCTTGCAACCGAAAGAATACTGGCAACAATTGCGAGGTTATGCCTTTGGCACTTACAGTCCATTACCATTTTAACAAGCATTTGGCCAGTTATAAGCTTGGCTAACAGACTTATAAACTTTACTAACCTATCGAAACAAACGCCTTTACCAACAAGGCAAACTGGCGCTCTAGAGGCCTTCTTTGCCTTAAGACGAATCTCCAAAAACACGGGTGGCTCATCTGACCCTTTTCCAACTGACAAGAAGGCGCCCATTTTTTTCTCCAATGCCCACTCGTTGTCACTAATTACGGAAACTAGACATTGAAAGTAAAATCCGTTCGACTTACTGCGTTATAACTTCTACATTTGAGAATTCTTTCAAAGTACATTTTGTCACCTCGGCAAATCGAACTGGTGTCATAAGATTTGCAGGCATGTCAGAAAGCCTTCGAACCAGATTTTGACAGGAAGCTAGGATATAGCCTCTTTTCCAGAGAGACTCCATGTCAGCTGTCTTCCTAGAAGAAACCGTTTAGACATGCTTACATCGATTTACTCTGGTATACCCCTCTGAATAGAGCCGAATATCAACCACAGGCTTGCGATCTTCAACTTTACTTTTCAGTTCGTCAAAAGCAAAAGTGCTAAGGAAAGCACCTTCTGCAGCAGCTACGAACAAGAAATAAACAGTAGTTGCAGCGAATGCATGGCAAAATATAAACCATCAGCATAACCACATGGATCTACATGAATTTCTTTCATTCCGACTTCGCGTAGAGCAACGACACCAGCTAAAATGCATTTTAATGACCTTACGGTTCAGGTTTTCCATACCTGCAACGGCTCTTCGAACATTCTCTCGGCCTTGATGGATTTCTTCGCTGTTCACGTACCCTTCACCCGATTTGCCAAGACAAACGACACCCACTGCATTGAAACCCTACGAATAATGGTTAGAATAGTTGAGTGATCACATTACCTTTACTTCCCCAACGTCGTACAATATCCTACATTTTCCCTCCTTCAATTCTTCGGACCTAAAACGAACGATTACGAAACGTAAAACAAGCCAACCGTTTAACATACTTATTTAGCAAAGACAGCAATTTTCCTGCAACTTTTTCATTGAAACGTTGGCCGGCTGCAGTAAACTGCCCAACTTCTGCTGTTCTTTCTTTTGAAGGTTCAAAGATGCCAATGACGACACCTATTCGCTTAAAACATCTCGGTTTATCCATTTTACAATGCTATAGAGCATACCAATGCCATTCTTTGCAGGACAGCAAGGAACAACTTCTAAACACTAAACAGAAACAAAAATCTAAAAAACCAAGAGGAAACAAAGACCATTGGGAAAATGTGCGGAAACTGATTATCCCCTTTTTGTAAGGAGAAAGAGCATTAGGCAGTCGCATATAATAGCCCACACGTAAGAGTAACCTGTTTATGAAACGCAACTTTGAGGACATCTCATGGTTCGTTCCTGACATCCCGCTTGATTAGTTCGCATCGACAGCTTCATTATACTAATAGTTGTTGAAAATCAAGTCCATTACGATAATTATTCGGGGAATACTCCATTCTACCTTAGCAATGCCAATAGATTCTTTAAAGAGCAGCTCAACTAGCAAAGATGGAGAAAAGCAGAACAGAACTCTCGGAAATAATTTTATCGTCTGCAAAAAAAAATACCTACGCTAACCATACAGTCCAGCACAATAAGACAAAATTGATTTTTTGAAGCAACCATTTAATGGCAAAGTAATCGATCTGCTAATGAAGCCAGGCTGCATTAAAAAATTCTTCCTTAACAGTGTCTAAAAATGTCCAAGCTTTGGTTATGCGTTATTTGTAACCAAGTCATGAAAAATTAAGCGACATTTTATGTTCAAGCAAACATGGAATACATCCCTACGTTAGAATAAATAATGCAATTTTCCGGGTAGAAACATTTATAACAGCTTTCTAACCATTTCCTGCGACTACTTTCGTACGATATTTTTTCACCTGGCCTATAACTGTCGTCAACTGGGGAAACTAAGAAACGTATTACGCACAAACAATTGACCGAAGAAAAGACATTTTACGTAAATGCAAAACAGGAAATTGTACAGATGCAACTGAAGATATCCAACAATCTTAACAAAGCAGAGGACTGTAGTACTTGAATGTTTTCCGTTCCAATGCGTTTCGCTGTAGCAAAACGCTTTTAAAAGTTGAGCTTCTCATTACGGTACTCAGCGCGCTGAAATATGACGAAAAGTTTGTTCGGAACAAAGCCTTAGTGCAAAAAATTTTAAATTCTTCTATCAGGCTGAGGATACATTAACGGATACATACACTTTCACAAAAACAGAATGATAGCAAACCCTTGTTGTATCAACTGAGTAAGACAAAAACTGAGCTTTGACTGACGCGGGACGTGATACGAAAGTTGCATCGTTATTACAGAAAAGCTTTTGCTATTATTTGCTGTAGCAAGTTGTGAAAATGGCCGTGCTAGTTGCAAAAATCTATGTTCTAAAGTGCCCTTTATCCTCATATGCCGTGTTGAATTTCAGGAATTGGCTTCTGCTCCTTTTTCAAAACATACATCTAAGTGCATACAGCTGCCGCGGGGTTATTTGACAGAAGGCCAAAGGAGTCATTTATCGATTCAGCTCTCAGTCTGTATTCAGTTTTAACTAAACCATGACAAAATTAAAGCAAAATCGTGATGAATTCTAAGTTCACGTTCACCTAATGCAAAGAACTGCCCTCAAGCAGCTTTTTCTTTTGCATAGAGTACAGATACTATGGGATTTACGAATTTTAGCCATGCGATAAGACTTCGCCAGAACAATGTTGTTAAAATTCTCGCCACTGAACAGAATAACTGACTGACAAAGCAAACGGATTACTATAATGCAACTTTTATTTAACCTGATTTTCATTACTGGGATAAACTTATTTTCACTTTACTGTATCGCTATATTTTACTAGGATGCCATTCTTTCATAACATTTACAGCTGCGCTGAGCCGTCGCTTTTTGCTTTAGAAATTATCACAGAACCTGAAATTTTCTTGAAACTGTGAATATCTTTGCTTCTGTTTTTTTTAAATTTTTTCGCAAACCAATTCAAGCTTCTTCTGTTTTTAGGACAATCTTCTCGTTGAAAAGTTTTCTGTTTGAAAATTTACTTTTATTTGTAATCTGCTTCGTCAGGATATGATTTTTCCTTTGAATTCCCCTTACTATGCCTGGAAGGTCTTCTACGGGTTTTCCCGTTTAGGGGACGGGAAAAGCCGTAGAAAACCTCCCAACCATGAAACATCAGCCCGTTACGAAGGATCCACTATTCAAGAACTTTACGTTACTACACATAAATAGCTCGTGCAAATAATTTTGTACTCTTTTCTTCGGAATGTAGTTAGCAGCAGAATCACAGCTTTAACCATTAATGTTAGTGCGGCCAGATGATCATAACTTGGCGTCCGTTCTGTTTTAGGTGGAAAGAATATTTGTCTAAGCGGTCAATCTCTCTGTTGTAACCATGTTTATCTTAAACTACAGGTCGCTCCTCAAACGTTCCGCCTCGGTCAGTTTTGCAAATCTTTTCAGGACGTCATTCAACATTATGGCTAGTGCTGTACGTTTTTATACTTTCTACTCGTACTCTACGGGTTACATTGTTCTCCTTTTGTTCAGCGCAGTGGTTTGGTTCTTGGGACGTTTTTGCCGGAGCAGGACCGAGAAGCTGACATAGAACAACTCACATTCGCTTCAAAATCATTTAATGACGAAACTGGCGGAAAGTTTTTGTCGGTTTTGAAAAAGTGAGACTTCAGTGGTAACTATGTCATCCTTACGCCTAGCTGATTGTTGTTTCAGCTTTGCGACAATTAAAACTGGGCATGCAAGGTTACTTTGTGGACTAAATGAGGTAAACGACTCCATTACTTTCGCACAATAATTCGATAATGAAACTATTATAGAAATACAGTTTTGTTGCAGCCGTAGGTTTAGGAAAAATGGGACAAGGATGGGAAGAAAGTGAGCAGTTGAATCAAGGCCGGGAAAACGTTAGAAACGCGATTTCTGGTTATAAAGCGGTTTCACTTACAACATATTAATTTACTTAATCTCAGCTGCTGTTGTTGCTTTGCGGGAAGCAGGAGTTACAGAAGCTTTCATTGATCCCTGCGGATTTGCGGACGGTAGGTCCGCTATTTAGGCAATTTTACAGCTCTATTTCGGCCATTTCAGCAGCTGCGGAGGGTGCTTTTCTGGGCAGCTTTGCTTTTGATGAACTGAAATCTAAGCCTGAAGATCGAAAGCCGACCATGAAATTCCATGTATATAAAGTTGGGTAGGCATAGCTTTATCGTCCAGGCAAATTGTTTCGAAATTCTTGCAGTCATTTGGATGTACTGTTAGATGAACTTTGGCAAAGAGGAAAGACCTTTGCTTTAGGTCAAAATCTTGTCCGCAGGCTTGCCGACATGCCGGCAAACTTAATGACTCCTGTTCGTTTCGCTGAATTAGCGCGTGATATATTAAGCTGCCATTCCAATGTTGACTTGATTGTGCGGCAAGTTCTGGAGTACATTTGTGTGGCATGCCTTCTATAGTGTTACATTTTTAAGTGATCAGCGCTGGGCGGAAGAGATGAAAATGGGGGCCTTTCTGTCGGTTGCAAAAGGTTCTGTTGAAATACCTGTGTTTCTGGAAATTCATTTGAAGTGCAAGGAAAAGAAGATGGCGCCTGTTTGTCTTGTGGGAAAAGGTGTTTGCTTTGACAGGTGCGATAAGACATCTGCATCTGTACTTGGCGTTATGCATAGGTTTGAAGTGGTGGTATATCTCTGAAGCCTTCTGACTTTATGGCAAGCATGAGAGCGGATATGACAGGCGCAGCGTGCGTTCTAAGTGCCATCGATACCCTGGCTAACCTTGGAAACGACCTTCCTTTCGATGTAATCGGACTGGTGCCTTTAGTAGAAAACATGCCAGGCGGAAGGGCAAGCAAACCTGGTGATGTGGTGTATGCGATGAATGGTAAATCTATAGAGGTAGGCCGCTTAATTGTTCAAAAGCTCAAAATCGTAGATTACATATATTTTCAGATTGACAATACGGATGCTGAGGGTCGTTTAATTTTGGCTGACGCCCTCTGTTATGCGGATTCCTTCAAGCCTTCCAGCGTTATTGATATTGCCACTTTGACAGGTTTGTTCTAAAGGTAGATTTTAAGTTTGTCCATTTAATTTTAAAGGTGCCATCGGAGTAGCGCTTGGGTGTGCTGCAACAGGTGTTTTTTCAAATTGCGATTATTTATGGCATAAAATGAACGACGCCGGGAAAGTGACTGGTGATCGTGTTTGGCGAATGCCTCTCTTCAAGCATTACTCTGAATGCATTACATCAAGTTCAGCGGATTTATGCAATACTAATAAGTCTAGTTTTAAAGGAATGGCTGGTTCGTGCACTGCTGCTGCCTTTCTGCATGTGTGTTCGGAAAAACTTTTCATTTACATTATTATTTCACGTTTCAATTCAGGAGTTCACTCAGTGCACTTCTTGGATGCACATGGATATAGCCGGCGTTATGGAAAAGAAGCCAGACCAACAGATGTTCAATTCCGATATGACTGGTAATTTTCTATCTCAGTTTCTGTTTTGGTAACGAATAAGAAAATGTTTTTCAGGGAGACCTTTACGTACTTTAGTTCACTGCATCGAAAAGTTAGCACAGAACACTGTCACCACTGATCGTTGTTAGCGTACAACTAGAATCAACAGTATAAACGCTTTCCTTTTCGATTTTGCACCCGGAAAAGTTATTGAATAAAGAGATATTCGAAAGTACTCTTCCCAATTTATCCCGCTCAGTTCCTATATGAACTTTTCTAAGCGGATAAGAAATAGTTGCCCATCCTGCTTTTGTAGTTTTGAGTTACTTATCCACAGGTAAAGCTCCCTCACGCATTAATCTAAAACTGTACGTTTCTGCTGACTCTCGCGAATAGAGTTAGCGAAAGTTCAACGTCATGTCTTTGCTTTGTTGCTCCATGATGTTCTCATTTACTAATTTTGAATCTTTCTTGTTAAGCGTACTGTAACTATGCAAAATCACTGAAAAATGCGGGTTTCTGCGGTGAAACTTTTCCTATCTCCTGTTGGCTGCTTGTGCGCGCTTTTTAACCGGCTTTTCATTCTTGTTCTTGAATGTTTCTCAGTGAGCCTGTAATCATGGACGTGAAAACTGAGGAGCAGATAGACGATAAGGCAGCTTATCAGCAGAAACAGGCAACAACGAACTCATACCCTTTTGGTTCGGCTGAAAGCTTAATATAAACAGTAGATTTCGAAATTGCCTGGTCTATTCGTTAGCGTTAGTTGAGAAACCTTTCCTACATTTCCGAAAGCTTTAATATTACTTTTGCACTTTTAGTATAAGTAAGTTCCGCTGATGAATTGTTTATACATCTGCTTAAAGAAAGTGTTACTGTCAGCAATACAAGTTGCGATTTCGTTAACCTTTACTTCGAGTAATAAAAAATTTATTTAGTACGTTTTCCGTATATACTCCACTCGTCAAACGCGTAACCTTTCAGCAAAGATTTCGAAAATTGATCTTCAGCTGCATAATCTTTCTTCTTTGCCTCGAGCATGAAATGCACCCAGAATAGAAAGTCTTTGCTCTTCCTCAGGTCCTCTGTGGATTTACGTATGTCCTGTAATCGTAAACCTACAGGCTGCATCTAGTTACTACAGCTTCTTATTTAGGTTAAGTTCAAACGTCAAATTCAACGTATCGTGGTGACGTATATTAAACTTCATTTTTAACTGACCTAGCGACTAATTGCTTTTGCTCGTAGTAGTTTGTGAAATGCGCGGCATTTAGTACCGCTAACATTCTATTCAGTCCGTATTTCTTCGAAACTGGTATAGGAGACGAAAGCTAAAAAGCTGTGACGCTGTGCCTTTCAAGAAACACCAGAAAAGTAACAGCATATCGGTTCGTTCCAATCTGTGAACCGTTCCGGATTTTGTTCAGCCAGCAGGAATATGCGCAGTATTAATAAACCTTGGACAGCTAAACCACAGTAACTATCGCTCCGGAGCAATATTCATGAAATTTGTAGGATATGGTTGAATGAAGTTTGAGCACTTCCATTTCACAGAACAAACACATCCATATTCACAAGACTTGCATCACATTATTAAGGCTCCTCATTTCAATATTAGGTTTCCTGTTGGGCGAAGTTTCGGTCCAGGTGAAAAGTGTTCTGTCTACTGGTGTATAGCAGGCATAGTGAGCATGTGTTTTCCTGACAAACTTTGCGTTACAATGCAATGTGCGTAAATTACAGAAAATTTTTTTTGTTCAGGGAAAGCGCCTCAAAATTAGGTATGACATCGTCCCTTGACGGTATAAGAGATTGATTTCCTGTTCTTAGCCATGGGCAAACCGTTATTACACTAGTTACTGCTGGCGGAATTTCATTCTCACCCTCAGAGCAGTTATATAAAAGTTCAAACGTGTTTGGTTTTTCCGGTATCGTTTTTTCAGACGGGAACTGATAATGCATAGCTGAAGTACAGAATGTTCAACCTATGAAACTTTTTATTAATTAAGCGAAGCTTTCGGGAAGCCGCTGTTCTCGTCTTCAGCGCAAACATAAATTTTATGTCTTCTGGCAGAACATTGTCTTTTTTAAGTAATTTGGCTTACTTAAAAGTTTCAAAATCTTCAATGACCTAGGAAAAACTTCTGCTAAACTCAATGCTTCAATGCGGTTATTTCAAGTTTCTATAAAGCCGTCAGTAATCATTTTTATCTTATACCTTTTCTACAACTACGTAACAGACGCTTCAATGTTTTTTGGTTAGCAACTCGAATAGTCACCTTGAATAGCAAGATATCAAATTTGGAATTACACCATCGTCCAATGCATGAATGAGACAATTAGCTCTTCAAAGGAAAATGAAATGCGCATTCAGTTTGACCAGCACTTTCCAAAATCAGCAGCGCATCTGCTTACTTTCACGATCTTCCACTGGTAAAGTCCCATATGAGTAGAACGAGTATTGCTTTATAGGAGAAAGAATTTCTTCATTCGTAAGTCATATAGGAACGAAAATGAATTATATGAGAATTGACTACGCAGACTTTCATTCATGCTTACTCAGCTTAAACGCCTGGTAATCATGTTTACGTAACTGAAACTGAAAGTCTTATTTTCAAGTTGCCTACATTACGTGTGATTTTGTTAGAAGAATGATTTACCTTTTTCTTGTAGCATTTTTCTGCACAGGTAGCATACTTCATGATCTCCTCAACTTCATTTTGTTGTTATTATAATCTTTGCATTCCTTCAGCATGCATTGTTCAATCATTCTTTTCAGTTCTGCAATCTGCTTTTTGACCGCTTGTACATGATAGTCATTTTCATCTATTTTCGGAATTTGTTCCTGAAGGGTTATTTGTATATTGAAGCAAAGAACAGTGATGCTCATTTTCTTTACGAATAGATTACCGCACTCAGAAATTAAAACCTGCTTTAACTCGAGTTCTACTGGACAATCCATTTTGCATAAAATCCTTACGACAAACAAGTTCTATCTAACGTACAAACATATATTTCTTTCTCTAACTGTACTATTTAACAATACCATATTGGAATGCTTTTCTAGATGACGTTTAGTAATGTTATTTTGGAAAGAAGTGGGCACAATATTAGGAATAGCGGAATGATAATCAATTGGCTATACCTCTTCAGACAGTGAAGAAACATTTGACATTTTACTGATACTCTGGCCTGCGAATACTTTCCATCAAGTGCATTACCGGTGATTCACTGTTCGCTACTTGCAGCATTTTCATTTTGCAACATAATAATTTGCCGTCGCTAATTATGAAGAAGAACCAGTTTTAAGGTGAAATGGAATTTGGAGCTCAGCTAGCTTATATTTTGCCTAGCACCGTAAACTCAATGTTTCGACTGAGTTATTTCCTCAAGCCCAGTTCAATGCGTTTCGAAACGAGTCAGAATCAAACTCCGCTTGTCGATCTGGATTATTAGCGATTCAACAGTAAACATAATTCTTGAACCTAACCTCTAATTTTTGCTTAATGCCACTACTGATAATGTGCTTACCAGTTCGAACATTGTTCTTGCATCGATTGGATAACTGTAGCCATCCTGAAAATTCAAGCCACAATGACTGACTAGCAATTCGATTTCTGAAAGAGCTCAGCATCAGGGAGCAATTATTTTTTTAATCTGAGGCTTAACTGCTGTTTAGACAAACGATACATTCCGTAGGCGTTATCTAGCTCGCAAAGGAAAACATATTCGCAAATTTTACAAAGATAGTATAACCGCAAATGTACCTTCCCGAGAACATTGGCAAATCTTACTAACATAACAGCTGATGAATTAGCAATTCCATAAAAGGTGTTTAATCATCAATGTTACCGTGCTAAACATTCACTGCAGTTCAGTTAAACGTGTTCACGTTTTTTCATAATGGGATACAGGTGAAGAACTCGTAGGAATTGGTTTTTTAATAGTGAACGAGCAGCTTTCGTGGGTAGTCGCGTCATGATCGCTATTACTATTGCTTTGAGAATTGACAAAGCTACTATACGTTGGTAGTCATAATCTGGTAAAACGACGTATATTAAAGCGAATGAAGAGGGAGAAGTATTACTAAGCTCAGAACGGAAATACATTTGGAAATTCATTGCTAGAATGACACAAGAAAGGGAGGCTGAAACAAACTATTAGATAACTAGATGGAACAATAACTAGATGGAAGGTCGTGAGGAGAGAAAGTGGACATAACAATATTAAGTACATTAATTGAATGAGTGCTAAGAGGAGATAAACGAAAACGGTTGACAAATGACAGAATATCAGGAGAGTCCATTAGGTTCTGCTAAAAAATGGGTTTTTAAAATAAAATAAAAATTAAAAAAAATTTCTCATTCACTCTTTCTAGCTATACTTCAACAATGAAATTCCCAAACAAAGTATAACTTTAACTTTTGATCACCCTACTCCATTTAGAATATTTTGTTCCACCCAGTTATGGGCACTAAAATACTTTTTGCCACTCTACACAACGTTGATGATAGAACATGACCGCTGCTGAGTGCCGTGCTTCCGTTAATAAAAGAATACAATTAAGGCTTCATATCAGTAGCCTATGAAATCCTACGCACCAGTACAAAAAGATGCGCTTTCAAAGTAACAAAATCTTGTACCTTTATTCAACGCAAATATAATTCTCGTGGCACAACCGACGTTATATGTTTGAGATTGCACATATGGGAGAGCGTCATTTTATTTAAATCTGCTTATCTTCGCTTGGGTAAAAAGCGTCTGTAATCACAGTAAAAAAGTCCAATAAATGGACATAGTGCAAAAGTTTTATTACGGAATTATTCCCGTTTAATGTGTTGTGGTGTGTTTTATTACGGAATTATTCCCGTTTAATGTGTTACAACACATTAAACGGGAATAATTCCGGAATAAAATTTTTGCACTATGAAAACATACGCTCCCGTACCAAGAAACCACATTTTCAAAAATAAATGGACATTATGGATTGCTTTTAATAGGTAGAGATTATGCGCACTCATAAAATTCGAAAATCACACTGTCCTACGGTCCAGTTGCAGATGTGGTATTTTGTGGCAATATGCAAGTTTCATAGTTAATCTTCTGATTCACGGGTTTAGCCTGTTTGATGTATCTGTAAGTAAACTGCAAAAGGTCCTACCAATGAATGGATGAGCAGATTTACTTACAGCTACATCACACAGGCCAAACCCGTGAATCAGAAGATCAACTAAGAAACAACCCAAGCCTGTTAAAAGACATCCTGTCTTTCGAAATATGCAAGTTATTTTATTCTTAAAAATTCGTCATGATATCAGAACAAATCTAGTCGAATCACATTTGATAGTAGTTGCGCACTTTCGTTTTGATGAGCTTTTGTTTCTATTTACAAACTGGTTACTGGAAAGCTCATATTGCTTTAGGGAAAGAAATAGTAAAGAAGAACAAAATTTTGAACCAGTCTGTTGACAGTTAACTTACCTCAGGGATAACTAAATTCTCAGTTATCTGGATAAGGGCAAACATAATCACCAGCATTGTCATGATTGACTTGTACTGCATGAATTTCTTGTTTCAGGTTTTTGTACTTTTTCAAATGACAAAGTTCGCTCTTGTTTGTTATTTGCATTGACAATAAGTTCGTTGATCCAGCGCTGCCATTGATCACCCACTGTTTTTTGACTATGACGCTCCAATAAGCCCTTGCCGTCAGCTAATACTATGTTTATATTTTCATGTGCAGACGACTTTTGCAATCGTGTGCACAAAGTCAAAGCAAACAAAGTCTGTGTGCAAATGAAGTATAATGTCATTTCGCTTAGACTCATTTGTAATGGCTTGAATAAGTACTAATAGGGTTAGATTTGGTATGATTGAATTGTAGCTTTCAGCATGGCGTCCATGTCGTACATTAGGATGAGGAATGCTTCTCGAGTGTAACATGAATTCGAAGTTTCATACCAGCTCGTCCAAAATGCTTACATAGAATCCTCTAACCTTATCCATCCCCAGAAAATACCTGTGAGCAACAATTAGTAGCGCATGTTACGAAAATCTGGCTCATCTTCTGCATTCAGGGCTTCAATTTCTTCTGGTTTGTCTCGATTTGAAAAAGAATTGAACGAAAAATTTCAGGAAAACTTAATTTATCACAGCTCCAGTGACGTGATCAAACTCTACTCCATTCCTCCCCTATTCCGGCAGACTCAGAAATCATCTCTTTCTCAGCTTATCCACGTTTTTTATATTTCCGTTATGATCACTCAGCGGTTGTCTCAATCAGAACACTGTCCGTCCAGCTAAATACTTAGAATCCAGAGAAAAGCGTCTTACTTATCTTACTTTATCTGAACATGGATATTCAAATAGGAACAGAAAGTATTCTTTGAGGTAGCTCAGTAAAGAACCTGGATAGGCAACACTGAAAATGGTTCTTCTATTTGTGTAGAAGCGTAGTTCGCTTAGCTGCAACAGCTGACAGCACGTTATGACTGCTGTTTGGAAGTGTAACTGTTAAATCTAAAGGTACCTGTAGAAGAAAGCGCATGTCATTTAGACTGTTAACCTGAACTGTGTTTTTTGTGAAAAGTTCAAGAAGAACCAGATTTTGCGTTGTGATTGAGCAAGAAGTTTAGCTTCGCTTAATTATGCCACGAATTAATTTGACACTTTTCAGTCTTTAGGCAACTGTAGCTTGACGTATGTTTCTGTCCCAAAATGAAACCGCTTCATTTGCAATACAGTGGGAACATGTCTGTTTCAAAGTGCTGGAGAGCACGAGCTGTTGAAGCATGATAACGGTCTTTTTGTTCTAGACAGCAATAATATGGTGCCAATATTGCCAAAAGGCCCTCAAAATTACACTTTGCCGTAAGCTAAGAACAAGGCCAAGGATCACTGACTGACGCGGTGGCCTTGACTTCATTCAAGTTTTCTAGAAAGGCCACCAGGATAAGTAAAAGTGATAAACGAACTTTATTAACCGCGTTAGGATTGTGTCAGACGAACAGTAAGCGCCATTCAAGGCATTTATTTCGTAATTTTTGGTTTGTGCGTGTCAATGAATTTGAGCAAATCCAAGACTTAAATAAGCGAGCAATCACAAGCGGTTAGTAAGTCAGTGTCAAAGGACTGCCGCTCACTTTGTTGAATTTTTGGCGAGCACTAAATTTTTGTCAACTATGCTCGTGCACTGCTTTGGCGCTTCTAACCATATTTCACAACAGCGGTCAGTGGAACTGGCTGGGTGATGGGTTGCATGTTTTCGAAACTGGACATCTTTTGGATTATGTCAAACGCATGAACAGTGGCCTGCCTTCAAGAATGTTCATCTTAGGAGCTTTTCGCTGCGGAAAGGAAAACGCACAGAAGAGCAGTTGCGACTACAGGCGATTTGCCGGACAGTTTGTCGCAGCGGTGTCAGACGAGGACATCGACTCTTAGCAGCGAAATGAACTACGATGATAAGCGAAATTGGGCTGATGACAGTCATGCAGTAAGTGCTTCAGATCGTAGTCCAACTTGCGTTGCTATGTCTGCAAATTCGACGGATCCTAGCGATCCAAACCATTCGCCAACTGGTTATATGACAGGAGAAAATGACAGGCGTATGTTTAAGTAGAGAGTTACATGAACGCTTTTATTCCTGTTTAAGGTTATGCCGAAGAATCATCTCCAATCTACAATGACAACCATTCGGATGATTTCAAAAGTGCCTTGAAAGAAGAAGAAAGTCATGCCGTCTTTTTAAAGCTTAATGATCAAAAGGAAATCAAGACTATAGATAAATATGAAACCTACAAGTCGCAATCAAGTAAGCAACTTGCAATGGTCAACTCGCTCAGCACGCTACCGAAGAAGATTTTGAAGAAATCCAAACGTAAGGCTTGTAAAGATTTTTGCCTGTTATGATGTGCAGTGTCGTTGACCGGAAATGCCATAAACTTCAAGTTTTGTTCTGAGAGGGCATGACACAAGACATTTAAGTGGAAATGCATTACCCAGTAGCCATATGCGTAAGCCTCTGCGGCGGGTGCGGAAGTCTGCGTAGAGAAATTTTACTTCCAGAATAATTTTATTTTATAACAAAGTAATTTTCAGCGGTATACAGAGCTTTTTCGATTTATAGTTTGCAAGTAACGAAGACGACTGAAATGGCTGTTTTTTTCTTCACTATGGTATTCTTGTTGTGGAATCAACTAACAGCTTAAGAAAACTTAATAACGGAGAAGAATCTAATGTTAATTGCACTTATGGAAGACAAAGGTGAAGCATTTTTTACTGCTTAGTTTTTGGGGCGAACTACCGTAGCTGGGCCTTCATGTGCTTGCGCGGGCATTATTCATTCAAGCAGTTTACGTGCTGTCGGACTGAGGGCTGGTTTCGTAGTTTATTGAAGTTTAGCGACCTTTTGTGATCAGTGTTGTTAAAACTTAGGTTCAAGGGCAATTTTATGAACAAAAGATCTTTCTAGTTTAGAACGTTTTTTACATCTTGTGACTATGAATGCCACACGAAGCACGTAAAATGTTTTACCGTTTCATCATAAGTTAACAGGTGCAAAATTTCCTTTTTTCCTGCTGTGGAACATGGAGTAGCAATTTCATTTTAGCATTCGCTTAGAATTGAGCTCTTTTTAAAAAGAGACCAAATATTAATAGTACATCATGTTGAGAATTTAAGTAGTTTAACTATAGCTATGCCACCGCGTCCTGTATTTTGCACTGCAAAAGTCCATCGCCGCCAGTTCTTCTGGCGCTCTGTCATTTAAGAAGTTTTTAGAAATATATATTTATTACGAGTTCAACTATGTAGCCAGTCAACTGCATGTTAATGCAACGAAATATTGTATGTTAGTCTGATCATAAAATATGGGACTGATCTTGTGATTATTACACATCCTTTCTTATGTCGTTATATTAACAGATGGAGTCAACTTACCACACATACGATTTCCTTACGATCATAAAGAGTGACGGTGGGTAATTAGTATATGAAATGGCTATTTTATAGCAAAGCCGGGGCATAATTCTCCACCCATGAAGATCTTGAGCCCCTAATTCAAACAGAAAAGCGTACACGGCGTCCAGACCTTGACCATTTTCGCTTCTCTGAGCACAGCAGTTACATTTATTGACTATTGTGCTGATTTGTGGTAAAATGCATGTATAGGCTTGCCATTTAAATCCGCTAGCGTACAGTTAATTTTTTGTGCTATTCACTAATCCGTTAGGTCTATTAATTTTGAAGGGTATAGAAATGAATTCGTATATGCGTGTTCAGCATAGAAGAGGGCTCTTTATCAGGTTCGTATAATACTGAAGGATGACTGTGCAATTATCAGGCAGGCGTCAAGCAAAAATAAATAAGTCTCATGTAGAGCGGAAAACTTTATTACAGAATGGCTTCGTGGTTAAAAAAGCTGAAATTATGTAGCCGGTGCTTTCAGGTTACTCCTGCACCCGTCTTCGATGGACGATGAAGGTGATTCCCCTTTCGCCATTCGCTGAAAACGAGTGCAGGAGTCATCTGAAAGCTCCAGCTGCATAATTTTAATGCTTTTTTACCGTGGGACTATTCCGTAATAAATTCTTTCATTCTACATGAAGTTGTTCCATGTGAAAAAGCTAAGTTTTCAAAGTAATAGGTCTATACAGTAGGTGATACTCCATCAAAGGCAAGGTGTTGCCGATAACATGCGCCCTAGGATGTTAGTGGGCCCAATACTACTCGCATGAAGTTTAGCATAATCGGCATATTGTGAATTGCACACTATGAAACACCAACCCTTTACAAAGCATCCAGTTTTCAAGAACATTCTCAGTGACCACGGCGCACTTTGCTTCGACGCAATCGGCATAATGAGTATATTATGCTGAGCGTTTACGAATCGAGATTTACTACTAGGGGTAGAACTGGTCAGCAAGAGAATGACTATATGTGTAGCACTACCTTTGCTTCCGCTGATTTCTAAATACAAACTTTGGTGCCGTAGCCTTCAGTATTAGATGTCACCCTGTGTGTAGGCGCAGGAAACAGCAGGCTCCTACCGGTTTCTTTGTCGCGTTTGATGTCACCTTTCCTATCCACGCATCAGTAAAGTTGGACCTGCTACTGTTAGACTGATGCCTGAACGCATCTGACATGGAATCGTAAACAAAATATCTGATTAGTTATTAGCGCTTTATGCCAATTCAAATAAATGTTCTCCTTTGTCCTCTTTAAAACAAACAAATAGCCAGGTTTACCACCCATCCATAATTTGGTCTTCTTTGAAAGCCATAGCACGCTTTTCTATAGTAATATCAGCATAAGAAGCTAAACCTCTAGTTTCCAGAGGGCGTGATTGATTTAGGCGTTTGTTTGACTGGAAGAAAGACGCGTGAATGATTTCTATTGAAAAGCTGGCAAACCTTTCCATCTTCAATGGCAACTGAAATGCACGTTCTGACAATTTTCAGTAAGCCTCAGCTACTTCTGAAAAAAATTTCTTTATAAAAAAATGTTAGCCTAGAATGAAACATCAAAGTTTCTTTTTCCTGACTTAATTAACAATACTAATAAGATCAGACCGAATGCGTAGCGGTTAGTAATGGCTGTATAAAGTTTCATAGTAGATTTTATATTTACGGAAGTAAGCCGATTTTCGACCAATATCTAGCACACTTTTAAAGCAATATTTATTCCAGAGCTTTCGGGTAAAAGCCTGATTCGTCGTCAGCGACAAAAAGTAGGCTCTGACTTATAAACCCTTTTATCGCTAACGACGACTCAGGCGTGTACGTGAAAGTTCCGGAATAAATATTGTTTAAAAATTGAGCTAGGTATTGGTCGAAAACCGGCTGCCTCCGTTAATATAAGATCTACTATGAATAACGTTGCAGTACGCTGTTGGTTCTGTTTTAAAAAGAAACATTACATATGATATGGTCTATATATGCACTAAAACGAGCTTTCCTTTCTCCGAGCTGCAAGTGGCCAGTGCATCAGAATGTGAAGAGGTAAAAAAATAAATTTCTGCTAACTCGTCAGACGGAATGAAAACAGCTTAACGGTCAAAATGAAGGGACTACCACACTACTTTACGTTTTATGTGATAATACACTGAGGAGTTCGGATGTTGCATAACACGTTTTGGTGAAGTTAATCGCTTATTCCTGGCTCATTACACTCAGCTTGTTCCTTTAGGGCCTCCAACCATTATACACATAAATGGGCTTCGAAAATGCGAATGCTTCATGGAGAAATGGATGTGGCATGTGGGAAAATGCTTAGCTAGAGCCCCATCTCTTGGATTTGTGCTTCCGCTTATCCTGTTCGTCATCATAATGGCTAGCCTTTTCTTCAACCGAGCAAAACTGGACACACTGCCGTCTCCGCTCGATGGATTAGAAAGAGATGAATTTCTTAACAAGAGAAGTTCATATCAAAAAAGCATTTTGTTTACCAATTCTGACAATTTTGACGTTACTGATCCTTCTCAGTTTGCAATCATTGTCCGTTTAAAAAAGGGAAGCGATTTGGTCGATTCAAATCAACGTTTCAGCAAGGTTCTTCAGAGTTTGCAGAAGGAACTACAAACTCTTACTTTCTTTGACGGTAATTCATTGGTCAATTACAGCGATGCTTGTGGTGATCATGCTCATAGATGTTCTCCAAGGCTAATCTACTTAGCCTCAATCAGAACGTCTAAAACGCAACAAGTGAATACGAGAAACTTAAACCTTTCAAACTCCAATTTTTCGATGTATCACCTTCCCGAAAAACCGGAGAGTCTTCTGGTTTTATTTCGCCGGCCAACCTTGGTTTCAACCACTGAAGCATTGAAAAGTTGGGATAATTCTTTGCATTTACTGATTAGCGATTTTTGCACAAGAGTAGAACCTTTCGCAGAGTTGGCCTATTGGACAAGTTCTGGATTTCAAGCATCCATGAAATTAGTGATCAAAAGTGCTTATTCAGAGCTCTCAAATGCATTCATAATCGTCCTGCTAGCTTCTATACTGCTTTCCTTGAAAAGAGATAGCTATGTCAGCAGGCCATTGTTCGGAATAGTCACTGCAGGTGGTGTGTTTCTACTTACATGCTCGTGCTTAGCTGTGCACATTACGTTCTGTGCTCAATATCAACCATCTACAATCAGTGTCTTATTTTACATTGCAGGTAAGAGGTGCAGCTTCATAACTTTCACATAATTAATACATGCTAACTGGTGGCAACTAGCTCGTTGGCTGTACTGGCTACTTTTGGGGATTAGAGTTATGCATAAGCGTTTCTTGTGATTGTTGTCAACGATGAATTTTTGGCCTTCGGTGCAAAATGACAAGAGCCATAAAACTCCAGAACCTTTCCTCCTTGTTTCTTTCTTCTTTCACTAGTTGCTGAAGTATCGTGACCTTTCCAGCAAGTTTCGTTACGCTGAAAATTTAGCTTTTTCGTAAAAGTGCGTAGGCTTCCGTGACAATATGCAGATGAACGATCCGTGATAATTATATTTCTTTAATAATGAATGCGTGGCTTTCGGGACTGCTCGTGTGTCGTTACCAGCGCAATGTGAAATTAAGAAAGAAAGCTTGATACTATTAACGACTAAGAGTAACCAGTTATAAGGAAGTAATTTCTCCCCATTTTATTTCTGCACTTCATTGCAGCTGTCTTCATGTTTTTCAACTTCAACCTAATGCAAGCATGGAGAAAATTCTGCAACGTATCTTCGCATCCAGTAGAAAAGCTTCGCTTGATCATGACCGTCGAAATTTGCCCTTTCACGATTTTACTTAGTACGCTTTTCATAAGCTACGCCATGATAGCCTGCATATCTCCGCTATCACTTCTAAGAAGTGTGGGACAGGTTCTTTCCTGCTCAGCTTTCTATTCCCTCATTTTCTTAAGCCTGTTCTCGTCAACTTCTTTGTACATTAGTGGTTATATGGAAGCAGCTGGTTTGAAATGGTACCACTTCGGGCGAAAAGGTGACACCAACTTCACTGGTAATTTAGGTAATAATTTCTGCATGTTGTACCAGAAAATGTTTTATTTTCAGAACCAGCAATCGCAATATACGACAGAAGAGACGTTAGACTGCTTCTGAGCCGTCTGCTGGACGAAGGAAGATCGTCCCTTCGTTCCTTAGGCTTTCGCATGTGCAACCTTCATCTGCGCTTTTTTGTTTTGCTAGTATACGTGATTTATGCGATATTCGCATGCTGGATGTGCTCACTTAGCAAGGCTGAGCTTAGGGAAGACGTTTACGTGGCTAAATCTAGCAGACATGCTTCGTTCATTCGACTGTATCACTCAGTGTTTGGAAGAAGGCAGTCTGAAATGGACATTTTGTTTTATGAACAAATGAACTACAGCGACCCATCCGTAGGCCAAGCTGTACTGGATATGCTCAGAAGGGTACAAGAACCGGTAGCCTACGCTAGTAAAATTCACAGTTGGTATAAGGAATATGAAGTCTGGCGCGTCAAAAATAGGGCAGAAAAGACGAAGAACCTTACCGACAATTTGATATCAAAATTTTTAGTTCAACCGGGCTTTTCAAAGTTTGCAGACGATCTTGCTTTAACTCCAGATGGAATAAAGTCGAGGTAAGCTTTCAATTTACTTGCAGCTAAAATGCATCTACAAAATCACGCGACCTGTTTGCAATCCAAAGTAATGTTTCCGGCAATGTCGCAGGCAAACAAAAACGGCAAAGAACAGATGTCTGGTCCGTTAGGCTAAGCAAAATTTTATTTCTGCGTGAAAGTTACAAGATACCACCAATTGCCAAAACTAGGACATTTAGGGTAGGAATTCCCAGGCTTTTTTTACTGAGCCGTTTTGGTTCTTTTCTAATGGTGTAGGAGCGCTTGTCGAGCAAGGTTAGAAAATAAAAAGGAGTGCAAGAGGTGTTGTTGAACAACAGGGGAGCACGAAAGTTTTGGCTTACTGGCAGAAATTTAGGAAGGCATAATACGATTCAAAAGCAGAGTGTCCCTACGCAAACTTCATGACAACAATCTTCAAATTAGGCTGCGACGGTGCAACTTCCTGTTGCATCGGTTCAGCAGCTAGTCCCCCATAAAACTACAATTTCAGTACCGTCCACATTTGCCAGGGCTTACAACGAGAATAACTGATTTAGAACGCCTTTCGGAACAAGATAACATGGAATATAAATTTATTGCAATTCACTAACTCAGTTCAGCTAAAGTGGACTGTCTTGGTTATCCTAAGCAGTTTCCTGTTTTCAGAATGCGAATAACGCTTAAAGAGGACAGACTGACTGAAGCAACCAGTGTTGTAAAAGAGCTCACGTATGCTGCAGCTAAGCATGGTTTGCCCATGTTTGTACAAAGTCCAATAACCTCGTTTGTTTATCACGACGCATTCATTTACACAGATGTTGCCATTGCAATTATTACAGTGACCACCTTGATATTTGTACTGCTGCTTGTTCTCTTTGCCAAACCTTCTGTGGCCATTTTAGTTACTTTCTTCCACTTGTCCGTTTTTGTTGGCACGTTCGCCTTATCTACTCTTTGGGATGTTAGCGTTAATGCGCTGAACGTTTCTCTATGGCTAGCCGGCATATTCCACTCGACTGCTATAGCCGGCAGTGCATGTTGTTATTATTGCAATTTAATGGACGTTTCAGCAAAGATGCGAATTGCATACGTTTTCCAGTCATCGATACATAGTCTTTGTGGCTCATCACTACTGGCATTGCTTTCTTTCTTACCTCTCCTCTCCATAAATGCTCCGGTGTTCAGCGACCATTTGAAAATATTATCACTCCATTTCTTGCTGGTGTTACTACATTTTGTCTTCATTCTTCCAGCCGGTCTACTGCTGCTCACTGTCAATTTACCAGCCTTAAACCGTGCTCTGAAAAAGTACCGAGACGAGACAAGCTGTTTCTGTTTCGGCTGTTGCCCTGACTCAGAAAAAGCGGAAAGCATTTGCTACATACCGTCTACAAGAAGTCGCTGCAAGATGGATCAAAAGTTCGTTGAAAAATTTTACGCCATGAAATTTCGGGAAGATTTGGCAACAGGACAGCGAATCACTTCCAGTATATCTGAACCTTCCCCTGACCAGATATCCAAAAAGCAATTAAATTATGAACATCAAATGAAATCTACAGAAGTGACTGGAGAGGAAAAGCCATGTCAGCCGGATCTGTTGCCTGAAGACGCAAACAGAAACGAATACACATTTTCTGGCAGGTAGGTCAAATGCTGACATTGTCTTTATAATAGCTGACAGGTATATATCAATAAACTGCGAACACTTTGGCCAGTCTTTTTCAGGAAAACTTCTGATTCTGGCTTTGGATATATATCAATAAACTAACACTTTGGCCAGTCTTTTTCAGGAAAACTTCTCTGGCTTTGGATCATCTACACGTGTCTCGGCGAAGCAGGATGCTAGAAAACAGTGTGAACCAAAGTTTGAAGAAGTTCCCTCATACTGCAGCAACTTTGCATGTAGGGTAGAAGAAGTTCTTAATGAGCGATTGGACCCTGTTGTTAAAACTCCAAGTGAAAACAGTGAACCTGAGACCAAGTCAACTTACGCGGAAGTCAAAGAGCGACAACCCCCTCCCTACGTTTCAGTGACGAACTGGACCCAGAGAATAAACTGCCCCGCTTATTCTAGCCAGAGATTAACCAGGCGTGAAATTGAACTGCCTTCAGACTGGAAAAGGTACTGGATATATGGAAGCGTCAGATACCGGCCAGAAGCAGCCACAGTTAGCCAGCCAGTTATGTCTAAATTAACTTTTAATGTTGCGCATCCGTCTAATCAACAATACAAAGTTGGGCCAGTCTTTCAAAGAGACATGCGGCGACCACTGCCTACTTACGAAGAGATTTCAAACAGTTTAGGTTACCTACCTGCGTACTATAGGCGTCGGTATGTTGACCATATCTGATTTTCATAACTTCTACGTAAGCCATTATTAAACGCATGATGAATAGCGGTGAATTCGTCTTGAACGTTTGCATATGCGTTTTCGCGCATTCCCTTGGCAATCCCGTGCATTCAGCATTCTGCTCTTCTTCCAACGGCAGTGATTCACCTTCCTTAGAAGTGTTGAAAAAACTGGATGCTCTTGGTTAGCACACAGAGGGAGCGTGAAGCAAGAACAGTTTAGCATTAACGCAGCGCAGCAGGGCAAGCAACCGGCCCGCAGAAGGCACACAGAGATAAAAAAGGGGAACGGAAATGAGAAGCGCTGCTCTTATCGCGACGCGCAATTTGCTAATTCTTACAACGCAATGCCATTCGCTGTTCTCGTCAAAGTATGTTCGGCGGCAGTTCTCCCTTTGTTACTTATAGTAAAATTCTTCATTTCTTTAATTTTCGAACAGCGGGCATATTTGCATTCATTGTAGCTAAACAGCCTCACGGATTAATGGCTTATTTTATTGAGCCTACCGATACTGAAATGTTAACACATGCTTATTCTCTGCTTTTTGCAGCAATCATTGTCCCAAAACATACTAGCATTTCTCCTTCCAATGATTTTCATCTGGCAATTAATTAAAACAGTTTGATCTTGAACACTGGATGGATCTTCTTGATCGGTCAGAAAGTTTTCATTATGGAGTTTTCTTACGGCTTTACGTCGTGTCCGTTGTTGGTTTCTGAAATAACCAAAGCAAATGCCCTACCAGAGGGTGGATGAGCAGTTATTAAGAGAAATTCTACTTGTGAAATATAAAAAAATTTCCTTAATATTTGCTCATCCATCCGCTGGTAGGGCATTTGCTTTGGTTATTTCAGAAACCAACAACGGGCAAGACAGAAAGCCGTATGAAAACTCCACTGTTACAACAGTGTGTAGTAATATTGGCTATTATATAAAAATTAAAAACAACTATTTATTTCGGTGTTGCTGGAAAACTGATGGGTTCAATTGTTGCTGGCATATTGAATCTTTCATGATATCTTGGCGATCAGTTGCAAGTGCTATTTGAACAAGCGAAAAGATCTGTCCGCTGCATTAAGGAGAAATAAGAAAGTCAGGAATGAAAGGATTTAGGCTTACTAGAAAATTGATAACACTTCTTCGACTTCTAGTCAAAGGCAGGCTGCAAGAGGTCAAACAATGTCATTATGCAAAGGGACGAACTACATGCTACTATGGGTGCCGTGCTGATGATCAGTAACTAATCTGAGGTAGAAGACGAAGTCTAACCATGACATTCATTTGTGTTTGACGCAATGGTTACGTGCGAATAAACGTCTTTCACTTCTTGCAATAAGGCGCTCAGAAAATCTCATTAACCTTTTCTAAATCTTTTGCCCATTCATAATTCTAAGCAGATTTCTCAGCCATAGAAACAAAATGGACGCTGCTAAATTAAATTGATGCGCCATAAGCAGAACATTTCATAGCAACAGTAAACTTTCTTGCATCACTAAAAATGGTTGAACCGAACGTTACAGTATAAAAAGAATATAGAACGAACTCCAGTGAGCGCCTCGTTAATGATGAAAGTTACAGGTGTCTCAAAGAGTTCCTGACGTGTAGAATACCAACGGAAAGGCACACAGCATTCACTTGAAATGGCTAAGCCAATAGATTTTACACTTCACTGAGACGATAACCGGCTGAAAGAAGAGAAATAAGAGATAATTTTACAAGCATTCGTATACCTTCGTCGTTGCTGTAACACGATTGACAGTGCAATTTATTTGATCTGACTCGTACATCAGCTCCAGCTGCACCATCGCCAAGGGACACACCACAAACGTGGCATTTGAAACACTGAAGATGATAGAACAAAGCTAACGATTCTATGCTCATAGCACAACCACGCCCTGTTTAACAAAAGCATGATGTATTTTTAAGCGAAAAGCTGACGTTACCGAGTTCTTCACCACAATGAGAGCAGCGGTGCTTCGCACTGACTGAAATTAACTCCTCGTCCTGCGATTCACTCTTCGTGAAACCATTTTCACTTCGACCGTTTCCTCCTTTGAAATCGTTGTACGCGTCAGAAAGTCTCATTGTGGATAGCTGCTCGGAAAGCCGTTTTCTTTCTGCCTCACGAACCATCCAGTGGCTGTAAATGCTGCGAATCGGAGTGGCATTATCTCTGCTCCCAAAAGTTTGCTTTGAACCATCAGAAAACTTTTTATCGCTGCATACAGAATAATATGGATCATTCTTATTCCCGCTTATGTTATCGTGTAAATCTTGGGGAAAACAACCAGCATCTGAAGACCTGCTAATAGGAGACAGATTACCGTATCTGTATTTCACCACTGGAGAACCAGTTTTATCATGCTAAAAAACAGGATAATGCTCCTGGATAAAACTACAGCAGAAGAATTATACCTTATCGTTTAAGCTAGTCTTTGAGCAGATCTCATGGACAGTTTCATTGTTAATTCGTGTAGAACTGCCGCTGCGGAGATTGGTAGCTATTGTACTGAGGTCATAATTTCTCAAAAGAGTTGGACGCTCGCCGGTCACGATTCCTCGATGACCGTAGCAAGAAGACGGTTCTGTGAAACCACCATCTGATGACCGTTCCCGATTTTCTGAAAACACAATTTAACTTATATTACAGAATAATAGTTACATTAATCCTTAATTACCAGATGGCGCAATGCTGAGGCCATACTTCGAATGTTCAGCTTCCCGTTCATATTCAGGAACAAAGTCGGAAATTTTACCGGGCACTTTTTGTTCGTGCATTGAAACAACACGATAATCTGCCGAACTTGAAGAACCGAGAGAACGCACGTATGGCAGCTGACGCAATGAGACTTGAGCTTCAGAATCCTTTTGTAAATTACAATTCAATTTATCTTGACCATAGTTCAGCTTGTTCATTTCAGCGGTCCTGAGATTTTTCAAATTATGACAAAAAGTCAGGACTAATTTAGACCAAAAAAGTCACCTTTGCGCCAGCTGCTTCGAGAACGTACCCACTCGCTCTTCTTTTGCACTACTGATTTCACTTTTTGTATTCCTTTGGGTCATCTGATCGTTGGCTACAGACCCTGTAAATCTTGATCTCCGCCGCTCAAAAGAAGCACGCGAGTAACTTTCATTTGCTTCAGCAGAAGGCAGTTCAGAGTTTGACTCATAACTGAATTTCCCCGACTTTTCTGGAATCAAAACAACTCATTAAGAAAACGAACTGAAGTCATGCGTCTCACCTAGCTTCGCGTCGTTCTCGCCAGTGGTACAAGGACGAATCGACAAATCAAGCTCGCCTACAACAGCAGCCTCTCTGATAAGCATATTAGCCTTTGCTAAGTAATCGCCTTCTACAGGCAATCCGTTTATTGCCGTGACAGTGTATCCGGGCTTGAGTCCAGCAACATCAGCAGGAGAACCTATAAAAATGAATGAAACTGTTAACGGTGAGAATACGCAGACAAAATGTATTACAAACTGAATCCGTAAGTCTTTTTGGTTAGCAAACATAATCTTTCTTTCGCAAAATAGATACTTCACGTTACAGATTTTATTTGTGGAAGGATTCGTTGAGAAAGGGCATCTTAACTAAAGCTTCTGGGTTACGTTTGGAGCCGTCTTCAATGGCAAAGTCAAAGCTACACCATGCAGTCTTATTTCGTAATTTACATGGGACGCTCGCTTTTACTGAACACAGCAAAAGAATACAGACCTTTTCTGGATGCGACTGGTTCCGTCTTCACCCGAACGCAAACATAAAATTGCTCTTATTGTTACACTCAACGGTGAAGACGGGATCCGGTCTGTCTTCTTTCTTTATATTCAACAAAAATTAGTCACTCTGTACAAACGTGTAGTATCAAAGCACCGTTGCAGAACATCATGTTAACAAACTCACATTAATATTTTGCCAGTGCAGCGTGATTTCAGAACAATTTATCTTTCCTTCATGCGCTCACAAGCGAATCAGAAACCAAGAAGAACAAACATACTTGCTTATAATGAGGACTAATATTTGAATCAACTTAAAAAACCAATTTAAGGGCACAGTCTCGTGAGCGGCTACTTTTTGCAGCATGGAATGGAATTTTTCCCTCAAAAAGAAAGATACTTTATTGCATGTTATTTGTGCTACGGGTGGAAACCGTTTATTAGCATGTAAGGGCTCAAGCTTTGATAAAAAAAAGAGCTTTCAAAGAAACACCGTCCTCGTCGTCGGCAAAATGATGACGACAAATAGTTTCTATTCGTTACAAAAGAATATCAGATATCCCGACACTGTTACAAATTTACGCTTTAAATTAATTCAACATTGCCGCTTATTAGAGTTAGGCGATTATTTTGTAATAGGTTAGAGTGAAATGTCATAAAAATTTCGCAATACCTTCTTGCAGAACTACCAATTAAACCATAGTGCATAACAAGTTGATTAATTCAACACTAAATTGATAAGGAAAAATAACGCAACTGAACATTGCTACTGATATGGAATTAATGCTACAAGGTTGGGTCCAACGGATAAGTCCATTTACGTATGCAAATTTTGTGCGCTCTATGTTTCGTCTTAAGTTTCTTTTACGGAAAGCTTGTCCCGTTGAAAAATTTTAACTTTTCCGGAGCTTTCGGGTCAAACGAGACCCGTCTTCAGCGGTGTTAAAATGATGTAATGAAAATTTCGCGGTGTTAAAAATTTTTTTTTTAACATCGCAAAGCTTTCCGTAAAAGAAACTTAACATATGAAACTATACGGTCCCGTACCAAGAAGTTGCCTCTATTTTTCGTCCTAAAAAATGACACGGTATTTCAAAACGTGTGCATTTTTCTGTCACACTGGATACCAATAAAATATGCGCTAAACTCTGCAAGTTGAAAGATTTTGTTTTGGTAACAACAGTGTAATCGCATGATGTAAGAAAGTTTTAGAAGCGGCTATAGGCAACAGCAGCAAGCCGTTTCCGAAATCTTTCTTCATCTTGTATCTTGCGAATAGCTTTGCAACATCAGAAAGCTAGATTACCAAATGCACCTGTGAACTGAAAGAGTGAAGTTCCATCGTCATTGCATGCGCAAAATCAACAAAGTTAAGAGTGCCACAGAAGCAATGCTCTCTGTGCATTTTCCTTTTCAGCGAGAAATGGGTACATTTGGCCTAGGGAAAATTGAGGAAATAAAAATGTTTCAATTGAAATGAACTGAGCACTAAACACAATTTCAAAACAGGACACAATATTGAATTTCTTGGTGAAAGGAGTTTAAATCAGATTATTTGAACGACTACACGTTGGAACTGTCCAAAAAGTGATCACGCAGTAAATAAATAAATCAGTGCATGTCAACATAAACTGAGAAGAAATGTGTCAAAAATGAACCTGATTATCGCCCTCTAAAGCCATAACAACGAAAAAGGAAAACTATTCTTATTTTAACTGAAATGGCTAGTCAAAACGTTGGCCGATGAGTTAAAATGGCATTCCAATAGCTTCCTGAAACTAGGTTAGCCTAAAACACACACGGCAAGTCCCTCGTAACGTTTACAATGGATGTGCAAATTTATCTACTTATTTCCTGCTCTGCAAGAAATGACAATACCCGTTCGTTGAACTACTGAAGACAAGATTACCAGTCACGACGCAATCAATTTGGATGGGCACACCGGAATTTTTGCCACCTCTCAACGTGAATCCAAAGGCGCGGTCGTGTTTAGCTCGTTGCCTCAGAGTCACTTGTAAATGCCTGGAAGGGGACGGAGAATTGACGAAGTTGATACAGCTTTCTTTATCTCCGTGACCAGCAGAGGGAACTACAGTTGAGCTGGTAACTTTAAGAGGCTGGATAGAAACGTCAGTTTCTTGATTAGTGCACTGGGATGTCCATGTCATGCTTCGTCCGACATCCTGCTCTACCTCTACAGAAACAACCTCGGTAGCTTTTGTGCCAGGATGTATGACCAAAGAAGACTGATGGGCCCGGTCTGCAACACCATTGGAACTAACGTAACTGGTAATATGGCTGAAAGAATGTTTAAGTAATAATTTCATTAGCGTTTGTAATACTAACGAACATTGGGTTATTGGTTCGATCGATCTGGCAGGTAGTCTTACGCACACAGTTTCCCATGGCACTGGTATGGACCCCTTCAACGAAGTCTGAAGTGGGCTTGGTCGAGTTACTTGAACAGTTCGCTTGACCGACGGAAGTCTAAATTGGCCAGCAATTTTTTAACGAGACGCATGCAATTAGGCTTTCAATTAGTTTGCTTAATGACAAAAGCACATCAGCGGTAAATAAACACAACGAAACATTTTTTCTAATGGAAATTCAGAAGATTCTGTTAATGCATGTGCTGCTTGTCTCTTACGTGTTAGACTAGGTGACGCGATTAAAAGAAGCATGAGAGACTACCGAACAACCCAAGTGTGCGAAACTAAGTTGTTTGCTGACAAGGCAGCAGTATCGGTGCTGACAGCTTTATAAGCCCTGAAGCTAAAGGTAGCGGTAATTGCTTGCCAACAGGCTGAGATAAGAGCACTAGAAGACCTAAGGTTTCCGGAAACTTTCACGCATTATCTGCGGACAAAACGAGCTAAACTTGTCCGACTACTGTAGTCCGTACAAACAAAAAATAGGTCGCGCTGAACGTGTTTCAATTCTGCAGATGATCGCATTCCACAGCGGTGACCAAAATTTCCGGTTCATGCCGATGTCTGCGGGCACGTGACGACGAATAAAGTGGCCGTTACCACCCGGCTATCCAACGCAAAACTGAGTGAAACCCACCTGATGACGAGCAGAAGACTCCGATTCAACGTTGTGTGATCCGCTTCCAAAATGATCACTATGGTCCAGAATTGATATCCTGTTGCATGCCATGCTCTCAATGCTCTTTTGGCAAACATTTGCATCAAATGTTCCCTTTGGTAAGGCAACCATTTCTTGGGTAACTTCGACACGCTAAAAAACAATTTATCAAGGTGGACGAGAGTGGTGGCCCAAACAGCTGCTCAGTTTTCGAATGCTTATCCAAGCAGAATAAATAAAAAGAACTGGCGCAGTTCAGTTCCCCTATCTTATTGGTCCAACAAAACAAAAAGAACTGGTCCTGAGTCGGAAGCGCTTCTGAGGTGAACGGACGTCACGCGCTAATGACGACAAAAGTCACCAAGAGAAACAGCCGCAATCCTTGCCTGAGTAGTAGTTTGGCTGCTACCAGACGATGGGTAAATGATTTAATGAGAATAAGCTTAAGCTTTTGATAACATGAAGGAATGCACCACCTTAGCTGTTGCTGCCAGCGGTGCAAGTAGGCTGAAATCTTCTGGACCTTCAGACACTGGACACCGTTTAAAACAACCGCTGTTAAGGCGCGTTTGTCACCATAAAGAAAAATATGCGTACAAATGAGCAGCTGACAAGCACTTAATTTAAATAAGTGCATGCGGGAAAATGTCGGGCGAAATGTAGGTTGCAAACGAACGATTAAGCGAACTGCAACTAACCCCAGAGCACCGACCAACCTATTGATAGTACAATGACGTTCCAAGTGACCAGCCGGTGAACGTCCTGGCACAAATATTACTGGACATTTTGGACGGCGTAATGGTTACAAAGCATTTTACCTGTCTAAGGTCTAATAAACGCGCCATTTATGTCATCAATGACCAACATACAACAAAAACGGAACCACTAAACCAGTACTATGAGCTGTATTAACGGGCGACATACCACTGCGCATTTCTTTCTAACAAATTCCTCTTCATGCATTTCGACTTTGGACACAGCGACTGCATTTTGCGGAGGAGCCTTCAGGCTTTTGTCGCTGTCTGTCATAACAATGGCTGGACATGGAAGCCTGAAAAGTGTGAGTAAATCCGTTACTAAAGAATGAAAGAGTAAAGGATATTGCAACTAAACGCACACTTTTTATGTCCTCATTTCCGGTAGATTGAGTGGTAAAAGTTATGAATTGGAGCCTTTTACGGAAATGAAACAGAGAAGAAAACGTAGCCTGATCAGGGGATGCGTTTCTAAAGCTAGCATCAAACAACCTGATACTAAAGGTAATAATAGGTAAGGTAGAGCTAACACTATTTCCCGGATTTTCAGCCACTCTTCTCAGTATGATCAAAACCTGTTTTATTCTTGAAAAAGAGGTAAAGAAACAGTGTAATGGAGTTTTCAAGATAGCATTCAAGATATTTCAATATGAGCCATTGCAAATACATGAAAGCTGCCAAGCTAAAATTATTACTGCAAGTGGCAGAACCAGCGTCATCATCAATGTTACTAATAAATAAGATTTATTTGTGGAAATTTCTAAGCTCCGCAAATAGGACCACTTTTAGAACAAATGAACGGGCTGCATTGCGTAAACTTAACGTAAAAAAACAACGCTTTTTACGAAAGATTTTATAGCTTAAATTTAAAGCCGACTGCTATGCGTTTAGAGTGCATAGCCTTTCTTTGCAGAATCCGGGCTGCCCGTAACTTAACAGAAATAATAATAATAAGCATAAAAAAACATTTGGCTTGCTTTTCAGAAGTTCACTTGCTAAGTGCAATATTACTGACATCTTTCTATCGATATCTCTACTAGAGTTCACCTATTCTACTGACATTGCTTATCCAACCTACTCAAAGACTTTTACAGTGGCTAGTAAAAACAGTGCAGCAGCGAATTTAACTTCATGAAAGCAAGATTTCCGAAGATCTATTCACACTTCTTTGACAATTACTGTAGCAGTGCATGGGCTTGATGCCACTGCCATCAAGAACCACGAAGAATGCGAAGCTTCTGCACAATTTATCAAGAGAATCTAGCCGAGTTAAACTGCCTTGCATCAGGCAGGTCGTTTAACCGCAGGTAAACTGTGTACCATAAATAAAACAGAAAATGGAAGGACAACGGCAAGTAAATATACGCACCGTTCTAGCTCAGGGCTGGAATGCGAACTGGCTGTTTCGGCTTCTCGTGTCCTTCTCTCCTGGTTCGGGTTTCCATGGTTCATTGCTCGGCGTTTTAGCTTCCAGCTGTTTAAGTTTGCAAGCCAGTCAACTTCATCGTCCTGAAAAGTGAAATGCATCATGGATAAGCATGCAGCTGTACGGCAAATGGACAAAAACAACTAGCACAACATGGCTGTTTGTGTTATATTTTGGAAAAAAACGTTCTTATGATTTAAGCAAAAGCTAAGTTTCAAGGAAGGATGATTAATGCAAAAGGCAAAATGCGCATAAAGGCAAAAGAAACAATTGAACTACCGAATATGAAAATCACTCTGCACGGATGAATCACTGCAGCTCCAGCTCAATCGTCAGGACAATAATACGCTATCATTCGCACAATGCAAACAATTCCTCACTGATACGTAGGTTCAAGCTTGCGTGTCGTGAAGAAGTTCAATGCGACAGACAGAAATATTTTTTCAGCGATGAAACCGCACGCAAAAACAGTTGCATCACATCGATAAAAGCAGTTTTCGATTAAGGCCAGCTTTTACGATGGATTTTAAAGTACCGCACGATGTAAATGGATAGCGCACATGTTTCCAGTAACTTCACTTAATGAATTGCCTCCTAAAGAAATCAGCGCTAAAAATCGGGTTTACGAAATTAGAAATTGCAAAGCTGGCCATGTTATTTATTCATTGATGGAACTGTTATGTGACTTCAACGCACCAGAAGCGATCGCTCCCGAAACCAACTTAGTCCTTTCAGATGAACTCCACGCGACTGCTCCGTTCACTTCAATTTACTACATTTCCAAGTGGCATTTTACTAAGTAGTAAATTGTAAAAATAGGATAGATTGATTGTGAGCTTCAGAAAGCGAAGCACTGACAAAAATTTGTTTTAATCAGGGATATAATGTAAGAACTAAAGTTAAACCGGTTTCCGGAAACGTTTCATAAATCAGGGCCAACAACTTGCAGAAACAATTTATGCAGTTGGCCACTGAAGCCGTGAGAAAAATGTCACGCAGAATGTGAACCAACATAACTGTGGCAACTTTTGTTTACGGCTAAGTGTGAATTTGTTGACATAATTAATAATACCGATCCCTGTTAAATGATGTCCAGTAGTCAGCATCATCGATGAAAGTGCGAAAAATTGTAAGCGCATAATACCCTTTGCGTACCCAATTAATCAAAACATGAATTAACTCTGGTGCAATCTTCCAAGGTTAAATAACAAGCGAACGTACAGTCTGCAGCACACTTGTTTCCCTCCCGCGAATTCCAGTCGTCAACTACCTCCCGCTGCCACAGTTCAAGGTGACCGCAAATATTTGCTTTAGGCTGCATGACTGCTGCAAGCTTTCAATTTAAGTGCTATTTCAGATGAACAGCAGAACTTCCCAATCTGCAAGACTGACAGAGAAATATTGCCCAGGGAATTTGTCCTTCATGCATACTCATACCGAAAATTTTAACTGCATTTAACAATTGGCGGCATTAAATATTTCGAAAAATGAAAAGATCGCCACGCAAACATCGTTCTTACGTTGTCACAGTGCGTCGACGTTCAAAAAGAACAGATTTAATGCAAATTGAACGTTCCGATAGCATTTGTTTCTTTGCACCAGTAAAGCAACTATATCGGTTGTCCTGGTCAGTTTCTGAGTAAATACAACCGGCTGATAAGAGTTTGACGGAAGTGGAAAAGGTAAAAGTTTACGAACAGGTCGAGGGGATTACTAACATTCCTGAACACAGTTATGTTGACGCATTTCAAAGAAGTCGAACAGTACTTACGGGCTAAAGAAAAAACTAGAAAATATTATCGTCCCTATGCAGGAACAAAAGTACAATATGTCGTAGTGTCTGCACGTCTCCATCCTTATGCAGAAACAAACTGGTGTTCAAATGTGTGTAGCAACAAGTGCTTTCAAGAGTACTTGTTGGCACAGACAAAATTGAGGAGTAAAGATTTGCTACAGCGTGAATAATAAAGGCAAAAGCAAAATGGTTTGTATTAGCTAAAACTGATGAGTTACTTTTATATAACAAGTTATAATTAAAAAACATACTGTCCGACGAATATCCGAGAACCTATTGGCTGTGAATTTCCATCTTTTTCAAGAGGTACCTGCTTTACAATCATTACAGGGAACAAAGAGACCAATTCGTCTCAAGCAAACCTGTCAGCTTACTTGGAAGCATACAGACCCAATCTATTGGAAAGGCGTAAATTTATTAAGACCTACTATCTTTTTCGCTTTCTTCCCTTAATGTGAATACGAAGCTTGAACGCATAAGTTACAAACTGACAATGTTTTAACGCGATGGTTCCAAGGTGGTAGATATTGACTCTGGCTGGTGATGATTAAATTTTTACTCCATAAAGAGGCGATGGAGTAAAAACGTTTGGAGCGATTGTTTTAAGATATTAACCCTATTTTAGCATATGGGAATTCACATTGCATTTCTTCTAAGTGATACTAAATGAAGGTGTGGAATGCATTAACGTGCGGCCGCCGAACACACTTAGTCAAAATAGTAGATGTATTAGTACGCTCAGAGGTTTTCATACTTTTGGAAAAAACGCGTTTAGCGCCGGATTGCGGTACTTAACTTTCAGGATCAAACCTGTCCCGTCGTCTGCATCTTCATATGGTCTGAACAGACGCATACGATGGCACAAACTTGACCTGAAAGTTATGTATTGAAAGCTGACGTTAAACAAACGGTTTCTTTCCGCAAACAGGCAATAAGCCATACGCATCTATTATGAAAACTTGCGTCGTCAATACCAAAGATATGAATACAGAATATTTTGTAGCGGGTATTACTTTAACGTAGAAAACAGTGATACAAACACTGAATGCAATAAAAAAAAAGTCGAACTCCGCCCTTTTATCTGCATCGACAGCAGCATCATTACACTGTCTGAGTGGATTAATACAGTATTACCGCCAAGTCCTTCGTAATAATGAATGTTTAGCAACGGTCCTATCATTGCGAAAATTTGAGTCACCATAAAAAGTATAATTTCAATCTCTGCAAATTTTGGGCCTAAACATTAAACGGCCTTCGGTAGCGAAGCGAAACTACATAACGCGCCGCCATTTCATACAGTTGGCATTAAAATGACTGCCCGTTATTTAGTTTTTCTTTACAGTAGAAAATGGAATACGTGCGGGATCTAAAGCTACGGACTATAAGCTAATATTTTTTCCAAGTGCCCAAGCTGTAATGAGCGTCTTTCTTCTTCATTGCAACAGCTTTCGTAAGAGAAATGATCGTTTTGTTTTCTCGCGGTGCAAAAATTCCTCAACTGGAAAATGTTAATATTAGCAACTATTTCACCTGACGCATCAAACACACAATTAGTTTTCAAAAAAAGCAGAAAATAACTAGCTATATCAACGCATCTGTGAAGAAAAACGGTAGCAGCTGTTAAAGGGGTTTTAACAAGCCGACTGCGTCTGTCAGATCCCAAAGCGAGTCGCTGCATTAGCCCTTGCAAATATGAATTGTTTTCCACAAGTTTAGCCACTTAAGAATAGCGGTGTAAGTTATGCATAAGAGAGTAATACCGCGCATTCAAATAAAACATTAAATTAAACTAAGCATCTGAACGAGAAAAGCTCGGTGCATCGTCTATCAATTGTTCAGAAAGCATTGGCCTTATTACGTTCAGCAGAACTAGTTTTCTAGTAGTGATTTGTGAAAATGCAGCTATATTCATTGATGACACTTTATAAACGAATGGACTGGTAAGTGATGCACATCATCTTGGTGTTCACAGCAAAAGCAGAAAACCTCGAATAATCGTCGACTGATCGCCTCCAGACGTTGCAAAATGTGTTCACTTGTAGCAGTGTAGCAGAACGGAGCTAATAGCAGCAACTTTTTCCAACCTAATTGCAGTTTCAACCATGCTTATCCAGGACTTTTATAGTAACTGTTTAGAGGCGGTTAGGCCTGAACAACGAGCTAGGAACATGAACAAACTGAGCTTCCTGGACGAGTGTACGGAAGATAATGCCGCCAAGTTACAATGCTGTTTAACGAAGCGTCTCATGCCAAAATGATTGCCACCAATGAGTGCCAGCTTCGAATATCTCATCCGAAAGAGTTCATTACGTATAAAAGAACAGTTACTGCATGAAACAATAATTCGCGCAAATACTCCAACGGCTTGAAACCTACCCTCAGTTACTCCAAGTTGGCCGCTAAATATATGTTCAAGAAACCGAAACTATTAACAAATCACCCCACTAAATGTATCGCCAAATGATTTGATGTAAAAAACACCAGTCACAAGTGGGACGTAAAGAACAAATTAGGACCTGCTGTTAATATTCACTGGAACGTTCATTACGCTATCATTTTAACGGCCAACAGAGAAAATAAAGCTTAATTTGCCGTGAAACTAACCTGGTTCCACAAATTATGGGCCTATAATCTGAACCTTGTACCCTAAAGGGAGACACTACGATGTGTTAAAATTGAAATACATCTTAGCCACGTAAGCGAACGAAAAATTAAAGGACCTTGTTTTAATTCTGACTCTGTTCCAAAAATGTAGGCAAGAGATGTCGGAGAAGCTAGTCAAGATGGAAGAGCTAGAGCTACAAGCTCGTCTGCATAAGTTTTCGCTAGCTGCTTTCATTCGGCAGAACACAAGAAAAGGTTATTGCTTGTAACGAACTTAGATTTACAAACTTAATGTTGAGCAGAAAGGGAGCTATCTACCCACCTTGACTATCACTCTGGAACTTCTTGCCTTCTTTTCCAAATCAATCAATTGCAACTGACTTACGGCTCGTTGTGCTAGTGTTGCTGGCTTAGAAGCGACAAACCGGTGAGGGTCGTGCCGGACCAAGTCGCATTGAACTGGCTTGGTCAATGGCCTGATATGGGACCGCGGATGTGCAGCACTAATATTTGCGCTGGCACTGCTGGCAGGACGGTCAAACTCTTCGGGTGAGAATGAACGAAAGGTGTTGTCTGAGAATTGGCTTTCTGAGAATTGATCTTCCGCTGCTGTGCCCGTGTTAACCACTTGTTCGGTCAGATACTTTGTCACTTTGTCCCGTACTAAAGGATCCACGTCAGGGCGACAGGATGGAGTTTGGTCCATGTCTTCAGAACTACTATGTTGGCTGGGATCATTAATAGAACTTCCGCAGCCGCTTTCTTCGCTTTCAATCACTTCTTGCGTCGTCTTCGTCGGACTGTCCGCACTGAAATCACAATCAATCAGCACAGCTATTTGCCTGACCGGTTACCCGTAGTTGACAATATACAGCTGTTCCCTCTCGCCCTTTCTATAACCACCACAAAAATTTAGCGAAAAATGTAAGGACGACACTCGTGAGATGTCAACAGCGATTGCCAAGAACTTGTTCTCTCATTTAAACCTAGCCGGCAGCGAGCAAAAATGTTGAGCTAAGAAATAGAGGTTAACAATAATTCATTCATGGCTTTGCTTTAAATAAAGTACTGAGTATTCATGAAAAAGTTTAAAGTAATTTTACAACGCATGCTTTGGTCGATCGTAACCACAATTTTCAAGGTGAAGCTTCGTTACAAAGATGAACACCCTATGGAGAACGTATGTTGATTCATAGCTGTAAACGTTTTTCGCTTGATGTGGGCTGCATCACCCTCACCTTTCTGCGCGTTGTGAAAACTATTAAGACATGCTGTGCAAGGTTAGCAATGACAGAAAGGGGATAATAATGGTTGGATTTTCCTTTTCCTAAAAAGGCTGGGAGAAGCTTTCAGTGAACATTCACAGCACGACGGAAGACTCCACAATACATCAATTCAGCAGGAAGAATTTTGCTGCACTATCAGTTGCTGCTCCAGCTCAGTAAACTAGTCTTCTTTTATGAGATGGAAAACTACTGGAATAAGTTGAGGTCCTGCTTTACGAAAGCGCTAAGCGAATGGGAACGGTAGTTCTGAAAGCGTCAACTATTTTGCATGAATAAACGTGCCTCAATATGAAAATTTGCGTGCTCTCCAAAAAACAACCTATATTTGATCACAAGTTCTGCTTCCGACTCAAGTTTCTGCTAGTAATCTTACACTCTACTCACCAGTTCGCATTGAGCAACGTTTTCCTGCTATCCAGGTTTGTGGTTACTGAAGATGACGACGATCTGAGAGACTCAATATGGCAAAATAGCAATGGCTCGACAGCAGTACGGTCAATTCTTGGACCACTATAGTCCGCCGACGATTCACACAAGCAGGCGAGTTCGTATATTGTTACCACAACCTAAAAGCGAGTAAAGTGAACAGTAGGCGTGGTTGATGGCGCTGACCCAGAAGTCCCCTTAAGCAACTTAGAAAACGAAATGCACGCGACAAGTATGTAGAATCGCTTGACCCCATATTTGCTGTTGAGCGATTTGGTGAAGTCAGCGTGTCACGCTTTTGCTGTATGAATTCCGTTGCGCCTATGATGCAGTCAGTAGATGTAATATAGTTGCTCCACAGCTGTCCTCCGAAATGATTATGTCCACTTTGGTCATTGCCTGTACTGCGACTGTCACAGATGGGAACGTGGCATTCTGGGCAAGAAGCAGGAGTCTATGCCTAACTCGCTAGTCAAATTGCCTTCAGAATTTTCCACAGCAATGCGTCACCTGCTTTCAGTTCACCACAAAGATCTACTCCTTTGAGTAGTTGATATAATGCACACTACTCGAGCAACTACAGAAACGCCTTTCAGTACAGGCAATCCAACTTACCCGACGTATCCGTTCCAGCGTCTCAGGATTGCAGCGGCCTTTTGCAGATCTAAAACAACGTTTTAAATGCAAAACACCGCTCTGGTCGTTTAGCAACAGTTAATTTCGCTTGAAGAAAAGAAACAAGAAATCATGAGAGAGTCGCACTATTTTTCGCGCTACCGTGAAATTTACAGCCAGTTGGTTTTAACCAACAGCATGGTTAAAAACAACTGCCACTTTTCCTACTGACTCGCAAGCAGTATATCATGAATGCCATAGCCTAGCCGGTTGTGAGGTGACCTTGGAAAGGTGACGTTTATTGAAACACTACCATTGAAGGTTACTCAACCGTAAAACTTTCATTTTTTAAGACTAGTCTAACTTCTGCGAATTCTTAATACTACTAACTGTACAACTATCTTCGCTTTCTCTTTTCCGAAAAAAGATCACATGCTCCTGTGCACAGTCAATGTATGCTATGCAGCTTACCGCAGAGATTCAGCAATGCAAACAGACATACATATTTAAAAAAAGAGCTGCAATCATACAGCCTTCTTAAAACGTTTGAAATCTATGAAAATAGACAATGACATTCATTCTAGTGACTGTTTCAGGTGCTCAACTTAACTCGTTTTACTTTCTTCATAATTAAATGCCAAATGCGTTTTGCTATTATCAACATTTAAACAGGAAAAAAGTGCTAACTAAACAGACTACATCTGCGCTACCAAGTTGAACCAGCGATTTCTTTTTTGAAGCATGTTAAACTAGAAACCTCATTCCGCAGCCTGCGCAAGAAAAACGGATTGCAAATCACTAGGCACATTCTCGAAACGTTAAGACAACAAATTCCTATGTAAACGCAACTGGGTGACGCAGGGTTTCAATGCCTTCCCATTACGCGCTTCTATCGCGAGCAAGAAAATATTCAAGAACTGTAACACGATTTTCCTGCAACTGCGGGTGCTTACAATTGCGCATGCTATAGTGACAAAATGGCAAACTGTACATTAAAATGAGATTTTAAGCTACTACGTAGATATCTGAGGCAACAGAAGTACTTCATCGTCATTGCCATGGATGAGGAACGGAACAAGTCAGCAAGATATACTTGGTTTCATTAAAAATAATGTTCAGCATAGCTGGAGGGTCCTATACGGTTAGCTTTGTCTGGAATGGTGCTTACCGTCGTTTGAAATTTTTGGTGTTCTTAGGAGCAGCGAAGTTCTTTCCCACTTTACCGTCAGCGTTGAAAACTGACAAATTAAAGGCACCAGCAAGAGATTGGCAGTCTACTGATGACTCGAGGCGGAAACGTCGACGTTCACACGTTGTAGAAGTGGGAAACGTGGCTGGAAGATTTCTGCTTTTGGCGTGAAACGTTTCGCTGATCATTCATCGAAGGTCGAAGACACTGATGACGCAGTTAATGCGTTGCGGAAAGAAGTAATCACTTCGCTTGAAATTAGCTAGGCATCTTGACGTGTTTCACGTAGACGAGTCATCAGAATAGACGCCTCAGGTTTCTTGTACCCATAGAGTTAGTTCAAATGTTCATACGGTGTCTGTCGATCCGATGAACATAATGAGTCGTTCAGCGTAGAGAATTAGACGCATTTGAGGCTGCTGAAGAACTAAAGTTGGGTGGCTGATTGGTGCAACGGTGCACTCTGGACTTGTCCTTGGTAAGACAATGGGAAAATGAGACGGTGATTGGATCTCCCAGTCAAGAACAGGCGACGCCGTGGGTTCCCGCCGGTGGACCCTGGGCAGTTTATCGAGCCTTTTGATAGGGATACTCGAAAATGGGATACATTTATCGGTAGCTCTCGTGTTTTGATTCGCGGGATGTTTCCATCTCACGCAGTCAGCAATGTTTATTCGCTCGCAGGAGTTGCTCTCCCTTCAGGTGAGAAGCAGTATCGCTAGTTAGTTGTGCAAACCGAAAAACTTGAGGCATCGCTACTGTTATCAGCGTGTCACCGTGCAATACAGTTCGAAGGTATTTACAGCATAGAACAGTTGAAGCGTGAAGACTTAAAAGAACTTGAACGCTTTTTCCGCGAATTCAATGGAATCATTTGATCTGTTCTCAAATGTAAACATGTGCTGCCAATCTTAAAGGTGTCTTTGCTGACTGCACACTTACGAGATATATGAACGGAAAAAGCCCGTTGTTCATCGTGCCCAGTGAACCTTCAGTTAGGTTCAGGGCGTTTGAGAGAAAGGCCTTGTCCGTGAGGGGAACATCGCAGACTATGAGGCGTTATTAAAACGCTATTCGCCGAAGTAGAAGTGCTGTCAAACAGGCTTCCAGTGACGTATCTAATGTACGGCCCTGACTTTGTGGCGCCGTTGACGCCCCTTCGTTTACTCACCGCTGTGGGAAATGCACGGATACCAGCGGCTGTTGTGAACAATCGAAATTCACTGTGGCGGCAGTTTAATCAATAAAGCTGTACCTCTTTTCAGTTCGTATTGAAAATTGAAACTTATTCATGCTCGAATTCAATCCAGGTGCACCATTAACATTGCATTTAGCCCATTTTAAAGTACAAACTTTCTAACAATAATGCCTACTTTTTATTCACCTTTACAACAATCTATAGAAAAGTAACATCCTTACAGCGACCACAAGTAGGACAGAATGAATAATAAGCAACAGTTTTTAGTCCTCCCAACTTAATGAGCGCAAAGGAACAAAACTATTCGCAGCCAGGGAATATCAATACGAGGAGAATTGGCAGGCCCCTATAACTTATGGAGATAATAACTGGTGCTTGATTTAACGAATAACTTACTAAGAGGACAAAAAGAAAAGTTCCAGATGTTTGCAAAGTTGTTTACGTAAGTCGCTGTCTTTATCTGTCCACGTCACGCAGAAATACTAATGGCAAAGCACTTTCAGCTTTACAGAATTAAAAGCTCATTTCACTACTTTTTGAGAAATTTATGCTATCAAGGGTCCTAAGCTAGGGTCAAGAAATGGACGACAAAATTGTCAGTTACTAAGAGGTAAATGTTAAAAATAGGATGCAATCCCAAAGAAAACCTCAAACTTTTACGTGAAAACGTAATGCAAACATCGAATCAGTAAATAAGAAACTTACCCATCGGTTGGAATGCTCTCTTCTAAATCATTAGGATGAAATAAATTCTGCTGATTTATGCCAAGCCGCAAGCAGACGGAGCAAAAGGTATGGGTCCAGGGCTGAAACTCGTTTTCAGATTAAGGAGCAAGAAACATCACTTCTGCACTTATAACAGTTTAATCGTGCAATCGTCTTGAGCAAAACTTAGCCACGAAGTCCTCCGCACTCTCTAGTGCTTTTTATCAATTCCAGATTAAGAATATTTTAAATCAGCAAGACTTCGCAAAGGACTAAGATACTATGAATATTCCACTGCGCTCCTGAGCAGGCTGCAAACGAGCATCAGCTTGCACAAAAATCACTTCGTTCGCGCGACTGTCTTACGTAACCACGGCCTTGGGGCATAAACACAACTGGTTAGCCATTCCATTGGAAACGCGCTAATGAAGTTAAATGCTAAAAGGCTTTAACGAATCCCATTTAGAATCACAAAGAAGCAACATGAAATAGGATTTCTGCATAAACTGCAATGGCGAGCTCGCTTAGTTGTGTGTGCAATTTTGCTGGATATTCAAAAACCATACGGGCGATACAACTTCTGCCATATGCTTAACCAAAAGCTAAAAGTTAGACAGCTTTCCGTTAACAAGCAAACGCTTAATCTTGCCTTTTAGTCATATGATGATTCGAAAATCACGGTATATAAATTTCATGCGAATAGTTTGGGGAGAAAACGAGATCTACCTTGAACTTTCCTTCGTCTCCTGTGTAACAAACTTTTCTCTGCGTAGAAAGCACGCTCACTTCCTCAGAAGAGAAGCTTCTGGGCAACAAAAAATCAATAATCCTGAAAGAAAATAAGCGACTAATATGCTAAAGCAATAGTTAATAGCCCACTTTCGCAACTGAGATCCGTGTCGAAGCGAGAAGAGGAAATCATCATCATTGAGAAAAGGTTCACGAGTTGTAGCCTGCAGCAAAACAAAGCATAAGTCAAGTAGAGGCCATAGTTCGACGTGAAAAAGCACATATTTGATTTTTCGTGGAAATTACGAGGGCAAAATTATTAAAGATGAGCAGAAATTAGGGCAAAAGCGCCACGGAAGAGACTAAGCAAGCAAGAACACTACGGTGGATGCCTAAAATCCACTACCACAAATGTATTCACAGAAACCCTGAAAGCTAACTTTTTTCTTGACGTGGAAACGAGGACGTTATTTAGTTCGCTTCCATGGGAAATTTTCTAATGCCTAAGGCATTTGGTCAAATAGGGCGACAGAAATGGCGACTAGTGTAAGAACAAAAGAAGAGCTTTATGTATGAGTTCCATTTCTGAAACCGCAATCAATGTGCACTTTGAAAAAAAGACTCGTCTATGCCTCGCTGTAACTTCGCAAGCTAAATTTGACTAAACAACCAAGTTAAAATGAGCAATTCTTTTGTACCTGCCCAATTCAAAATGTACAGCGACTAATAGGAGCATTCGTGCCGAGTGGCCAATTCAATCAAGGGCAATGAGTAGACCGTTATGGCAAACCGATCCGGCTTGACAGGAAAATAAATAGGAATGTAGACTGTAAATTGGTTTTCATAGGATCTACAGAGGCAGGCAGTTGAACGGTTAAGAACAACTTTTTCTGGCAAAACTTTTTGGGCCAACCTCCTCACGTCTTCAGGGTCAACGTAAATTGAACGCTTGATAAAGGCTTCATAAAGCTTTAATGACGAAGAAATCCGTTGCAAAGATGCAAGAAGTTTCAAGTAAGGTAACCGTTCACTGTCCGTTTGTAAACGCCTCAGTGTTCCATAAGCTTCGAGAGAAATCTCTATCGATCGCTTTTTACAACGGCTCAATAAAACATTACTTCGTATAAAACACTATCCGTTACTAGGCGTCACATCTTCAAGATTTATGAAGTCTAAGATGCATAATTTATTGACTGGCCTCAGTTGGATATTAAATACTTCCCTTTAAAATTAAAGATAGCTTACCCCTAATAAAATAAGGGATGTATTAATACTTCCGTGATGACAGTTCAAGGAAATAATGAATTAAGAAATGGAATCAAAGCTTTCAGGATTTCCAGGTCCCGTCGTCACCGAAATAAAGTGAACAGTGTAGAAGAGTGATCTATTCATATCGTTCAATTTATTTTGCTAAGGATGGGATCTAGATGTCCCGAAAGCTCCAATTACTTTTCCCAATTTATTATACCACCTAACGGACTTACCGTAACTTTCGTTAAGAAGATTTATACGCAATTACGGGATGCCCTATCCGCGAAGTGGTGCTTCTGACGATGGTATAAAGATGAAAAGGCGACAGCTTTTCGCTCTCAGCTATTCTTAAAAGACTACATCAATTTAATTTATCTTTGCGATCCCTAACAAAGAGCTCCTACGATAGTGGAAAAAATTCTTAAAATATTCTTCACTGTTCGATCCATAGCGGTCATGCTTAAAAAACTCTTAATGCCCTCACCCATGGATGCAGAGCAAAGCTTCGTAAACTCAGTTAAACTATTCAACGAGTTTATATTAAACAGTTATTTTGGAAATCTAAATAGTCGCAAAATTATTACTATAATGTTGTCTTAGCCTAAAAACTATTTAATTTCAATTCTACTTAGAAAAACCTTCTGGCTGAGCTGTAAAAAGAAGTTTTGACTCTGATAAAAACGATTTCCTTTTACGAGGCAGTATTTTCCGAGTTTAGGTCAAAGAGGAGCGTGCACCTAAATATAGCGCTGAAGAAATCTTAATGGTGTCACAAGTTCGTTTGACTATAAATTCACCTCTGCAGTAGTTTGCCCAACTAACCCCTCACAGTCTGTCATATGTAAGCTCGTTTCTTCTTTGCTGTGCATGCAACATCAAAGAAGGTTGACCATTCTAATGGGAATTTGCAGCAGATAAACAATAAATCGAGGAGTGGAAAAACAGGTCAATTCGTAGAAAATAGCAATGTGAACACTCAACGATCGCATTCTGTCGAACTCGATCGCAAATTACATCTCCACTTGGACGTGTCAGTGGTGATAAAAATCACCGTTTGACTGCATATCATATCAGACAGATGTTACATGCAACAGCGAAACGTTAGAAACAAATCATTTCATTAAAACTAATAGTTTACCTCCTTCTATAAATAAAAAAATATTGCAGTACAATGTGCAAAAATGGGTCACTATTTAAGCTACTCCAAACAATCACGCCTAAGGCTACGGTGAACCTGTTCTAATGTAGCACAAAATCAACATAAAATAAGGGAGCATTTGGGTCTTTTCTTGTTCCATCCTCACTAAATGAACTGATCCAACAAATTATTCCCTGAAGGCGGGACAAGAAAAGTCTCAAAAGCTTCTTTACTTTACTTAAGCTTTGTGTTACGTTAAAATGGGCTTACCGCAACGTCAGACATAAAAATTGACAATAATGAAGCCAAACAAAAACACAATAGTAACCCTACAGAGCGTAAACGCATTTCTCGCTAAGGTTGTTAAAAATGAAAGAATTATCTCGCCATCCACGCGGCTGAAGAATTGGCACAACAGAATTGGTAACGACTGGAAAACCTATAAGCGTAATCAAGTCGCAGTCACCTATCTATTTAGCTACTAATGCCGTGATGGTTGTTCACTAGCGTTACTGATTTGCTAACAGGCTTAAGAGTATAGCGTCATATTAAACAGCATAAACACAGCGTTCGGCTCGTAGGGCCAACTAGTGAACGCTTTGCAACAGGGAACATTGAAGATAAGAAAAAAGTGGCCCCGAGAAGCTATCTTCCAAACAAATTTGAACAGACGGCATTAAAAAGTCATTTTGCTGCTCAGCTCCGTCCTAGCTATAAAAAGCAGCCAGCTGGTCAATCACATGCGTTACTCAGAGAATGTTACTTCCCGGTGAGCGATATAGAAACGGATAAGCCGAACAGAAGTTGAGAGAAAAAATTAATCGCCAACATATCCGACAATACATTTGGCGGGAAATTGAATAAGTAGTCCTTTTGTACTGCTACAGCAATGTTGCAGTGTCTGTTTCTATTGCTAATAAAACTTGATAACAAAATGCTATATTTTCGCAATGTCACAACATAAAAGTTAGTCAACATCTACGATGAAGTCTTAGCAAAACGCGCGCTCGGTAGTCTCCTAACGTACCTCGTATAAAGGGCATCTTATTAATAAAGGATGGTTTTTCTAAACTGATCTTTTCTAATCCAAAAGCCACAGTTCGGGTGAAAGCTAACTTTTTCATTAGTTCGACTGAACGTAAAAACTGATGCACATAGCAGGAATGTAGTTTTGCAATAGAAAAGGCATTTTTTCCACAACTTTGCATCTTGCTGCAAGTTGCAAGAAACTGTTCAGACGTTCCTACGTGATTCACTGATAAGCGTTACATAAAAAGTGGTCTGGAAACGTAGACCAGATGGTACGGTCAAACCGCAGGCAGGTACCGAACTGATGTAAGATGCGACTTAGACAAATTATCAGTCATGCGGGCACTTTCCGGCGGAATAGAAGTGAACAAAAAACCGCCATGGTCAGCATCTGGTCCGGCAATTATGCCCTTTGCTGCGCTACTCATCCAGTGTGCCGTTGAACTGCATACTATGCTTGCCATGACCCCTAAGCCCTGGTGGCCTTGACCTTCAGCTAGCAATAGACTTATTATGTTAAGAATAGCTACCGAAGGACAATTGTGAAAGTGCTTGACAACGGTCCAAAAAGGGTTAAAGAAAAATCGTGATCAATGGAATGCATCTGCACCTAAAGTGGACTAAGTTAACAAGACGAAAAAGAGCATTTTATCCCGCGCTAAGGAGGAAACTAGTTACAAGTGACACGCTGAACTATTACTCGTTGCAATCAATTAGGCACAACTCGAAAATACTTTCAAATAAGCAAAGAGCAAAAATAAATGCATTCCGCTTGGGGCATCGGTTCCATTACGCTCACTGAATCTGGCTACCTCGAATAAATTAAGCATCGTACCTCAAGCCATCGTTGGCTTTCGTTTATAGCAAGATCCACGTAAAACTCAAGTTCATCAGCACTTGTGACCCGTGGGCACCGCGTATGAATAATCGACTTTTCGGTAGGCATAGCCCATGCGACCAAAGCTGCTGGAATGAGGCTTTGTACTAACGATGAGATCACATATGTGCTGGTCAACGGAACAGTACCAGGTGAATTGTCGAAACAGAAAATCTCGCTCAATAAACTGCACGCTTGCAAAGACCGTTTTCGGCAGGCTTTCCCACTTCGTCAAACAAAAGAGAACTCCGTTGACAGCACCGTTGATTGGTCGGGGTGGCGTTGCAAAAGAATTGTCGAATCAAAAGCGCTCTCCTATGCTCAGGACATGTTAGGGCTTGTCAAGTAGATGGCAGTAATAACTGGTTAGGTCAATCAATCAAATGGGTCTCTAAGGGTTCAAGTAGCCTATCGGTTGGATATTATGCATTCCAAAAGGTAGTTACTTGGCATAGATGCTCAACTTAACTGACATGTTAGAAGCTGCTATGTCTTGCAACCCTGTTAGCTATGTTTAGTAATTTCATTAAGAAAGGAATTCAAGTTTCTACGTGCCAGGAATGGTTTACAGGGTTGAACTTGGAGAGCCCTCGACCAAGTAGTAGCCTTGGCCTGTCGTTCTTCTCTCAAACGGCCCTGATTGTGCCAGAGGCCGGTGCAAATGGTGATTATTTGTTCACTTCTAGAAAGCAGACCAATGGACATGCTCACCTCACCTGGACATTGCCGACGAGACAGCGGTTAAGAAAAGACGTGGCCACTCAACTGACCAAGTAAACATTCCACGCGTCCAACGAAAGGACACACGGGAGATAATGTTTGACAAAGTTTTTCAAAGCTCTGACGGCAAGTGTCCCACCAGTTCATCGACGCCTTTGCAAACCGGAAGCTCAAAGTTGTCATCCAAAGAATAAATTAGACATGCAGTTGGGATAGATGATCAAAGAGATGACCTCATTTAATCACAAATCTTTGACGACGCGTTCAAGCATTCCCAAAGAAGTGCTTGCAAAAGACCAGACAGAGTGAGGCATGCTCTCTTGAGGCTTAATAGCGTAGAAAGTAAATGCATCCCTCCCTTTGGCATCTTTCATTTGGTACAGAATACTTTACAGACCGGAAAGCACTGAAGTGAAGGGCAAAATGCTATTGGAAAAATACTTAGTCGTTGCACTGGAACAATACGCACAGTTGTGACTAATTTCTAAGGCTATAAGATTCACTGATAAATTCTGCTACCCCACAGTGGAACTCTCAAGTAAACGGGAGAGAGACTTTTTTATCTGTCAAAACATAATAGTCAGCAATTCTTGACTGACAGTGAATAAACGGCGACTGATTACACCGTAAGATATAGAGAGAAAGATTAATGGACGTTGGCTGAACTGATAACGAGTATATGTCAGTATTGCTTAGATTCGAATTTTTCCTCAAAAATACGTTGCAAAAAGTCATTGAAACTTAGCCTTCTGATGACTGAATGAAGTGCCGTGCAATAGCAGCGTGACAGAACGGCAATTCAAAATTATGATTTATTAAAACGGTAAACAAGTGCCCTCTTAAAAGTTGGTATTAATACATGGTGTTACACTCGTTTTTCTTTTATGGATTAAAAGAGCATCTTTAAAAAGGAATCATTTCCAGCACCGATACCGTAGTTGACAAAAGGTTTTCAGAGAGTAGAGCGGCTTGTGATCGTTTAGCAGGTTCCTTAATATGTTCGGCCCAATGTAAAATTGTTGGAACAAATGCAGCGTAAAAAATAATATGTTCAGCTACTCGTCTGTTCATCTGAAGGGTGTATCAAAGCTTTTGCACGCCCTAATTGTCTCAATACAGGCAGCTGAAAGTGGATGCTTCCAAGGACATAGTACGGCACGGCAAACTTAACTATGAACGGAAAAAATTATCCAATTATTTTATCCGTTGTTTACACGTGAAATATGCTCTTTTGTAAAGTACTTTTCAAAAACAATCCTTAAGCTTCGTAGTATATCTTTGTTTGTATACAGAGTGAGTGAAGCATAAACACCGAAAATAGACCTAAACTTTCTTCAACGTTGTACACGAACTTCGTCATTGTGCGGAGACGGAGACAATTCGCCGTTTCAATAGTAACACTTCACTCGCAAGCTCACCGCCTAGAATCGGTTTGGCCATAGCACCGGCAGGTAGTGCAATGCGGAGGAAACGACTTACTGAATTATTCACCATTTGATAAACGGCAAATCGTCTTTCTTCTAATAGACAGGACACTCAATTTAGGTTCAGATAAGCCTGCAAAATAGTATTCATGTTAGGCTGCTTCTTTTACGGCTTTCTATAGTCCCGTACCAAGAAACTGTATCTACAAAATGGTATTACAGAAATTCGACCTGTAGAATTTTATTTATTTCTCCGAAGCTTTCAGGAAGCGCCCGTTCCTGTCTCCAGCACTTCAGTAATGGCAGCGAGCACACAAGTAATTCACGGGTCAGTCTGATGACCATAAGTAATATCAAAGCAAATCCCATCTAAAATTTCAAAAAGACTTTCATCCGTAACGATGGATTAACTTTACTGCCCCATTCAAATTGCTCGGTCATCCTTCCGAAGGATTCAGCTTGCCTGTGAATAACAAAACAAAAGCCTTAATACTGGACCGATGATGTGTGCATTATTCGCAAAAACGAAAAATGGAACGGAACTAACGGCAGGCACCTCACATTCATAGCGATATAGACAGAAAGTATTTATATCCTCTTGTTAAGAATCTTTTATGCTAACAATTCTGTCATCATATCTCAGCTATCTTTTATCTGGTAGCTCTGTGACAGAGTAGCGGAGCTGACGCAAAATTGCTAACCTCGTTCATCAAGCGCTAAACTGCCTGGCAAGAAAACTAATACCGAAGCTTCGTGCTTGGTACAGAGCTTCACTTAGTTGAAACCTCCGCTCTTTTACGTATCTTCATACTCACATGATGGTAATGAAGAGAAGTTTCTTTGCACATGTTGTTTCTTTCGTTTTTGTAACCGAGTTTGTTAAGTCGTTTCCATGAATCATAAGGATGATGTCCATTCAGCTTCGTCAGCTCTTATTAAGCGGAGCTTTCAGGGTAGTCGTCGCCACGTCATCAGCGCTCAGTAAGCATTTCGCTCTGCACACTAAAATTATTACAACCGGAAATTTCTTTGTATATATTAATGCATAGTCTAAGTACGGAATGTTCAACCTGTGAAAACGTTCTACTGAGCGAGGCTTTTAGGAAGCCACTGTTCCCGTTTTCAATGCAAACGTGAGGGCAGAACGCGGAGAACTATTCTTATATCAGAACGTGTATATTAATATTAATACTACCAGGATAAATCAGCTGTACATGCTGCACGGCATGAACTTTAAAGTTCTCTGTTCTACAGAGATGTTCACGCGGTACTCCACGCGCACGTTGCTTTGAGTTACATAAGCAAATTGCAGCTTCCTCTAAGATAGTCTGAATTTATGACTCCGTTTCTTTGTAAAGCACGCGAAGAGGTGCAACTGCAACTGAGAAAAAGAATCTCATGACTTAATGTCAATACCAAAAGAATTGCAGAGCTAACAGAAAGGATACAAAAGTGTAGACATAAGCTCTACCACTTCAAAACAAATATGTTAACATGCCTATTTTTGAAACTCTTAAGGTAGTCTTGTTCTATCGGCCGCATTTCATTATAGCAATGATTATTGCATGGATATTTAAAATGCATAAGTCTAGTGGCAGGACCAGAAGGATGGATTGATGTCCGGTATCATTATTGAGCAAAAGCGACCTACTGGCACCCCGTTAGAAATTTTGGTCTTACATGAGCTTCCTGGCAATGAACATTAGCTTAATTTCCTTGGGTGAATGGATTGAACATTAATTTTTATTGAAATGACTTTTCTTTAGTGATGCAGTTTTACCTTTAAATGGTTCGCTGAAGAAAGAAATTACCAACTGATTGTGCAGTCTCAATTATACAAGTCAGCCTGTATACCAGTAATTTTCTAAAAATTATTAAACCAATAAACAAACCGCACTTGTTAAGTAGAAACCTTAAAACCATTTATTTGTTTAAGCGAAAATGTCCTGGGCTGAAATGCCAGCCGCTTTGGGGGATATGTGAAGCGAACACTGAAGAAAAAATAACTTTCTACAGTTTACGCAGTTTGTACCCTTTCAAAGTTATTAGCTATTAATGCACACCATCCGACCAATTAAGTTATGCGCTGAGTAATTCTATACTGTTCTTCAGACAACTTTTCCGTTTCCGTGACCGTCTAAAACCGAGTGCCCTATGAGCAGTTTGAATTGATCATCCATTTCGTCGTTGAGCCCTTGCGTAGTTCAATTACAGTCACCTACCAAAGCGGGAAAAGCTGTGAATAAGAAACCCTATGAAAATAACGAATCGCGTTATAGGACCCATTGTATTCATGTACTGAATATTCTGTATTTCTTTTTTTCATGCTACGTAACGAGCATCCTGCAATGTATTGAGCCGGTAGAACTGGAACAAAGCGATCCTACAGTATAAAAGTTTTGGCACTGAGAAATTGACATTTTGGATAAACGGCTGTCACGATGTCCATTAGATAGGGACTTAGACGAACTGAAGACACAGTTTGGAAAAGAGAGAACAAACAAAGCTGATTGGCATGGACTTTATACTGTAGCAAATGACCATGGTTCGTGCCTCGGAAAGCTTTCCATCTGTCACTGTGCCGGGTTGATACATACTACGCGGCTTAAAGGGATTGACCAAAGGCAGAAGGGGCGAATTTATTACAAGGCGCAGCACGTAGCATCGGGTGTTTGCATGCTCAAACAATCTTATGACTGAAACTAAGCTTTGGATTCCCTAGGGCATTCCCAAGCAAGTTCACTATTAGCCTCCCTTTGACTCCGCAGCGCCAACACAAGTCAGACAGATGGACCTAAGGAGAATTGTAGGTTCTGGTTTAGCGTTTGGTGGAAAGTAAGTACCTTTTAACACCAGAATATGCCCTGAAGGTTTCTGAAAACGTGCCTTGGAGATAATCGACTATTTGCCGTATTATCCAGACATTTTTCTTTCAGCATATCACCTCTTCCAGTCTCTCAAAAAGTACTCCGTTAAGAAAAGGATTTAAACTCGACTAGGTTAGGATGCGTTCAGCGTTTTTCAGGCCAATCCTCTCTTCTTCTAAAACGATGGAATCATAGGCGTCCCCAGGTGCAAAAGGTTACAGCAAAAGGTGCAATATGAATCGATCGGTGATCGATTGACATTTTCTTGTAGTAAAGTTCGATTAAAAGTCCAGCTGCTTTATTGTAGTGAAATTAAGTAATTTTAAAGCTAAGCTGGAAATACTGTGAAGCTTTTGATTCAACCAATAATTTCACTGCTTAAACCAAAGAGAGTAGGTTCAAAAATACTGTGGGAAGAGCAGCGCGTAGGGAAAAAATCGTGTGGGTGAAACGAAAATGAAAACCATGCTGCCCCACTAGCCTTGTTTCATGAATAATGCGCCAACATTCCTGGCTGTCTCTGCGGCTGCAGAATAACCGAGCCACCTACAGCAGACTCATGAACAATGCGCAACGCAAAGGTTACGTCAGGGAATCATGTTTCTCCTGTCTTTTGTATTCCAGCATAAATTAGTCCTTACACGTTGTCGTTGCTCATTATTACGTTGAAAATTTAAGCAAGCGATGTCACGGCTGACGTTCTTTATAAATAACGCACGTTTGTTTCTTCTGCCTTTCTGGATGGAAAAATGATGGATAGGGATACTTCAACAAAAAGGGTGTCAGAAAAATGAAAGCGATGGAATTGGTTCAAAGGGTGTTGGCGAGCTCCTAGCTTTCAAAAGAGACAGTGGCAGACCAGAGTTTGCACTGAGAAGAAATACAAGCATACGCTATGCGAAATGTAAGCATCTCCTCTTCGCTCTGGGTGAGAAGTACACGCAAGAAGCGTTTTTATGGATGAATTGTCAGGAAAACAGTTTTTTTCTGGCGGAAGCAATATCAATCAAAGAATTGGCGAAATGATCAGCACTAAAGTTTCTATTCAGCTGTACGAAAAGCCAAACTTGAAAGCTCAAATTCCTATTGATACGTTTCCTGTCAGTGAACAACTTTGATTGAAGCGTTCAACGTAAACGCAACGTTATCGATAAAGCAGTATTACGTGCAAAAATGTCTCACCCTTTATTTTCACATGATCTGTAAGCCATGGCATGTTAATAAGAACTGTTGATAGACGTGGAGAAACTGGCGTTCTAAGATTTATAGACGGCTTGATCCTGTTCACGTTCTGGTTCCCTCAATCAAAAAACAACTTTCCCGCTACTATTCATAACTCAATATAATTACCAACAGCAAATCGCCCTTCGCAAAAAACTCAAAAATTTAAGTAAGCCTTTTATTAGACTTTCTGTCAAACCATGTCCAGGCATAGTGAGCTGAATAAGAAGTTAGCGAAAACCTAGCAGCCTGTTTTGGTGAACATGCATTGTTTGCATATTTTAGCACTGCGCAAATGCAGATAAAACTACGTATGAAAGGGAACTGTGATTGACAGAAGGACCAACGGCACAGAAAGGTGAAAAAATTCAATACAATGCTGAATTCACGTTTCTGATGTTGATGACATCAAGCAAACAATAAAACCAAAATAGTTTGGGAGATAAAGATAACTGCAAGCCAGTTCACTGATGAACTAGTGGCCAGAGAAGAACATCCTTTCACAGTTCACTGTACAACGCAGTTTTCACCCCTATGATCAGATCAAAGACAAAGAACCAAAAACTATACATGAAAACATTTTTATTCCTTATCTGTCACGAGTTGTACCGTACCTAAATACGCTTACAAAAAATCTATGCTTCATAATTCATACCAGTTACCTTCCCTGATATGAGAATACGGCTTTGACAGTTAACGCGGAATCGAACGCGTTAGTTTTGCTTAGAATATCGCCATCCGTTCGCTGAACAGACCCTGTGTCACTTATATGCCTTGAATGCCACGAATTAAGCCATGTTTCTTGATGAACGAAGCAATTATACGCCTTTACGATAGGTACAACTTTCAAATCGAATTATTTTGAACGAGCAGCATATTTCTGAAGGTTTACTCTGATTTTTTCTCAGTTGCTATTCGTTGTCTATCTTCAGCCTCTCCATACTCCCAAATCAAACGCTTTGTCAACAGATGGATGAAATTTATAATCAGACTATGCAGATTCCTTAAGCAATGTTCATCTTTACCTTCTGAATAAAGCATCGCGAAGATATCAGCGATCAGTTAGGCGAAAAGCGCAAAAACAAGATAAAATCACGTTAACAAAGCAGCATTTGTAGCAACACCAAGTTCGGACAATATTGCTTGTTGCTATTTTGACTGAGCGTTCTGCCGCCCTTCATAACAGTTTTTGGAAAACTAATGAGCAAAGCGTTAACTTCTCAAATGCCTTCTTCATCTTTCAACATTCAATCCATGTTGAGTGAAGACATTGGTCAAAACTAAAGAAGAATGACCAATTGCCAGTTGCATCGCAGATTGATAAAAATGTAGGAAACTAAGTTAAGACTTCTAACGAACATGGAACCACAAGAAATGATTTTGCACCTTTACCAGCGTAAAAAATGGTAAACAGTAGCAAACGCATGAAAGAATGCACTTCTGGAAACTTCGTGTTCAGATGAAGGTGGCTTTGGTCCTTTTACTGTTTGAACAAATTGTCACGAGTGTTAAAATTAAGAAAAATTTACAATGGATACAATTGTCGTCATTTACCTAAAGCATTGATGCAGATCTCGCCTTACTGCTTTTCTTGCTTCATCGTTTCCATTTTACTCATATCATTCATCTAATTCTAAAAATTCAATATAATTCACACTAGTATTTTAAAAGACAGGATGTCTTTAACAGGCTTGAATAGTTTCATAGTAGATCTTCAGATTCACGGGTTTTGAAGTTTACTTACAGATACATCCAACAGGCCGAACCCGTGAATCTGAAGATCTACTATGAAACTAGTATTTTACTACATAAAGTCGACAACACCATATTTTGACTTTTTCTAAGTTTTATCTTTCACTGTGCACTGATGAATATGAGGAGCTCACTTTCCTGTTTAGTCGCGTTTTCACGGTCCCTGAAAACTCTCTTGTTCTATCTCATTTCGTGCATTGATGAAGAGAAAAAATGGATCGTGAAATCTCAATTTCAAAAATCCAAACAACCGAACGATTTGTATCTGTGCACTGTGCACATAATGCATCTATAATTGCGCGGATTCATTTACTGATTGGCACTTATTTTAAATTTTAGGCACTGTCTTCTGTCAGCGTGGGAACAGAAGATAGACGACGACGTTTAAGAATCCATTCCCCTCGCCAGACGGGAGTTTCTGCCTCAACATTTCGCTAAATTCACAGCACCATTTCGGGTGCTTCCAAAGTAATCATGAACAAAGAATGCCTTCCGCGCTGACGGTAAGGTGCAGCAGTTTAAACTAACGCAGCGTCAGCGTTTGCGCTCTCACTGTGTCATACCGTTTTGGTTTGTTTACACACTGCCTTAAACTTCAACACGCTGCGTCAAGTTTAAAGCTTGCAAACTTTCGCAGTTTACCAAGTTTAATGGCTGGACAATGGTTTCTTCCGAGCCTTCTCTGCGACGTTAACTTCCATGTAACACCAACACACTTTTCCCGGTTCATTTTATCCACTGAAAACTTCTGCCGTATCATTAATTTTCCCGCCCAGTTGTAACCTGTTCATTCCTACAGCGGTCGTAAACAGCTTGGTAGGTCAACAATTCTTGTGCCTAATTTGCAGCGCTTCCCTTCAGCAATAGTCGCTGAACAGCGGTATGCTGAAATAATTTGCATATTATGCTAACATGAACACGTTAACACAGAAAATTATATACGACAATTCCTTTTTAGAGCACCACCGTTGACGCTGCGTGAACACAGTTTCAAACAATCACTTGGCCTACTAAATCAGTAAGCTCAACAACTCGCTTGCATTGTTTGATAAGCGTATTCGTTTCTTATTGACCTAAACGAAAAGCTAATAGCTTTAATTATTGCTTACTTTATATTATAGCTTAGCTTTTCTTATACGTTAACTGCCAAATTTATGGATTACTATACAAACTTTTCGCCTTATAAGTGCATACCTATTCGAGATGGGTTTTGTTGACAAAAATAATCTGCTTAATTCAAGCGACAGATCACAGCTTAAAAGGCAAACATGCAGCAGGCGCGCGAAATTTAAAATTAGCCCAGGTGGACTGAACTAAACGGCTGCCATTTAGAGCACTATATGATAATGAAAAACTTTGCTAACATCGTCATAGTCTTTCGTTATAACTGTAAGCGAAGGACTAGCAGCTGCTTAAGTATTTGACCTTGCGTACAGTTTATGGTGTGGACGAACTTTCGCTTTGACGACTACACCCATTCACAAGCATGTCCTCACGTAGCAAGTGAATTCATACAGCCATGCACTTTACTTTTTCAAACCCGTTCAAGCTAACTAGTGAAGCGATTTCTCCTTTCACTCAACAGGTTGTCCTTCACCAGTTGTACTTTTAAGGTTTCTACACGACGTACGACCACGAGAAAACTTTCTGATATTCGTACTATCTGATTTGTTAAAAGAAAGAAATTACTATAGCTACGACGATGCGTCATTTAGTAACATTAAACTAACCGCAGTAGCGATTAAGCATAATGAACTCGACGCAAAGCTCTCTTAACAATAATACAGCGCACCCAATTTTGTTGTGACGAAGTTTTCAAGACAAGGTGTGACCTGAGAGCTTCGTCAATGAAACATGTTCAAGCGATTGAACAGTTTACATACACATACGCAATTAAAACGCGCCCCCTAACTTTTTCAATTACATGCACATAAACGCTTGCAACAGGCTCCTGAATCATTGAGCCCCATGTTTGAAATGGACGATTCATACAGGATTTGAAAAGTGGCTCGAAGTGTTTGTCTACTTTTGCATCTCCTTATTTTCTTTTCCCTAAGGGGCAACCTTGAAAGTTAGCGGGAAGAACAGCCACACGTTAGTCTACACTAGTTGTGTAGACGGCCGGCCACATGCAGCAGTGAAGAAACGGAGTCATATTTAGATAAGTTCAGGCCTGCTACTGATATGTTTGAAAAGATGAGAGCAAAAGTAGCCCATACAAAAGTTCAAGCAAACAGATTTTAAATATTGGTCGGCCACTGCAAAAAATAGGTTATCTGAAAATTTTTGGAAAACTTAAACCCACTTACGAAAAGCAGTTAGTTTTATTGAAGCAAGAAACAATCGAAGTTTTGCTGTAATTCATCAACATTTTAATATAGGTACCTTAACCTTTCGTATTAACGTTTTAAGGATTCCTTTTGATGAAATGCATGTAGTACTAGCGCAACGATTTACCTACTTGATCATTCTGAATTGCTTCCTTAAATGACAGAGCACTTATTTCTAAACGCTTAAGGTCACACTGTCAAAATGAGATAAGGATTCTACTGAGCTGCAAAGTAGACTATTAGCGCATATACTCTTTCATTCTGAATGCCATGAGCATTTCTGCATTTCACAATCATTGTCTCTGGCATCGCATTATTCTGTCCAAACTATTGGACACAAGTTAAGGCACCTAGGAACATGATTAGCAATGCACATCGCATTTAAAAGTTTGTCAACAGAAAGAGACAAACAATCGCGCGGACTATTAAAAAGATTAGTAAGTTATGCACACTCTATTCTTTTCATAAGAACGGTATAAAGTTATTCAAAGCACGACACTGAAAAAGGAGTTTGCAACATGGTAAGGATATCTTGTCAGTGTCTGTACAGTGTTAACTACGTTGGGCATTCTTTCTTAGTAGAAACCATTTCCCACTGAGCAACAAAAAAATAGAAACTACGAAGCTTTCTGGATCCTTCTTTTCCAGTCTTCAGCGCACGAATTGGTTGCGTACACGCGTTGTCAACGTACACGTCAGTAATTCATATGCCGATGACGTGGCAAGACGGTAACCGCAAGCTTTGCAGTTTCGATTTTTCGTTGCTCAGTAAAAAAAACCGTTTATGTTTAACGTTCACTGGCTTCGAAAGGACCGACATCGCACAAATATTGAGAGCGCGCCGGTCTAACATTTTTATAGCAAGCAAACAATGTGTATTTACGTAGCATATCACGTCTTTAGGTTCACATTAATCCTAGTTCTTAACAAAGTGTTCTTTAATGAAGTCAGATTTATTTGAATAATCTTAGTTTTCAAGAATGCTTTCTTGACCAAGGAAATGAAATGTCATCTTAAGGTACGAATATGAGAAACCAATAGTTCAAATAATAAGAAATGTTACTTCCTTATTGTTCTGAAGTAATTCCCTTGGCAACAGGATGTGGACTTCACGACTTATATTGTAAATGGGTTACGCGGCTGAAAGACTGAAATAGGCTTACAATAAGCTTCGTAATGCTCAAAAGTCAGTTATTCCTGTCGTCAGTGTGTTAGGAAAGCTTCCTGATACACCGAGGACACGGCAAGCTTGATTCTGAAAACGACTTTTTTGTAATAAAGAGTTTACGTCGGATCAACTTTATTCGTTCAATAAGACGGTGCGGCAAAAAACATAAACGCATGGTGGTCATCAAAGCGCCCCTTTGAAAAGTTTCTTTTCAATACCCAGTTGTCCTTGAACAATTCACCATTCAAATTTATACGCTGCAAAGCACCATTTTGTGGTTGAACAAAACTTTTCACTACTAAACGCCAACATTAATTTTATCGTTGTCTTAATGTATTTGTTTTCGGAAGCTTTAAGAGAAGACTCCTTTTATTGTACATTTTGAGCAGCTAACAACTTATAGAGGCTTTAATTCATGACCGCAACCATGTGTTATTTTACTTTATCTTGCAAATTAATAAGATTTTATTATTTCCAGCACAGAGGTAGCCAATTTTCACTTCAGACAAAATAGTACTCAAGTAGTTAGAGCGAAATTAATCCGTTTTTGAACAACGATACATACGATCGTTGAAAGTTACTATTCAGTTTTGTTCTGATCCATCCCAAGAGCAAATATTTTTCATTCAGTTCTGAAAATCTGCTTCAAAAATTCGAAGCTTTTCAAGGAACTAAACTTGCAGCAACTAATAAAAAGGAGGCATACTGTTTAAATCATTCAGACAATTCTTGCGAATGAAAAATTGGTCTTTCCCATTTCTATGAATCACAAAACACGTGAACAGTTGAATCGATTCATTTCTCTGCCGCTGAGCTGCGAAACAGCCACTCTCTGCTCTGCAACCTCAGACAACTAAGTACTTTAATCTTAATAAAAGATTAAGTGAAATCGAACAATTCTATTACTTAAAACAAATACGCATTCTATTGCTTGGAAAATCAGTGACACATCAACCAGTCAACAAAAATGCTACTCATGCTGAAATTAATTTAACTCAGCTAACACCAGATACGTTTGCGAAAAAGGAAGTGGAAACTGGCATTTATCTGAAAGCCCAAGTTAAACATGCAAGTCATTCAAAGTAGCTGTCAACGAAATGCACTCACAGTTCTATTCTGTTACCAGAACACGCTGTGCTCTATAGAATTAAAGTCATTGGCTCTTAAAAAATTAATTTCAAAGAAGCAGGGAATATTAATGAATGACTCTTTTATCAGTCAAAAACTGAATCCGTTCAGCTTCTTGAATATATTCTGCCAATCAATTCTCGCAATCATCTGTCATAATGTATAGATAGTCGATTTTGAAATAATTGCTCACAATTTTAAGTGCACACATTTTGTAAGCATTTTTTTGAGGACAATTATGTAGGCAATTACAATTGCCAAAACGGCATCAAGAAAGTTGAATTTCTGATTTGAGGAGCCAACTTCTTCTAAAGAACACGGACATTTTACCTGTCCTTTTAATTCAGCGCAAACGACGTCATTTTTTCTTTCGCAACTGCGAAGGCAGGTGAAAAGCGCTCATTTTAGGCATAGCGTTAATAGCTTTCCGTGCAGTCTTTGTCCAGAGTTACGGCGCAATAGAATTTTAAGTTCCGGGTTGGACTATTTCCCCACGAAGGTGAAGGATCACACGTACCGAACGGAGCGAGACAAAGTTTTCAGAAACTGTTCGGGCCTGTCCAGATTAATTAGGCTGACTGAAGATAAAGACATCCGTCTGCTGGAATCCTGATTTATAACTTCACAACATTCTCAACGCTGAGAATTGTGAAAAACATAATCGGAAACCCTGAAAGCTCTAAACTTTCCGCTTGGAATAACAAATATTTCAGAAAAAATTTAGCTATCAGGAATTTTTTAATGAGCAGCATGATCTCTAAAGCTGCACTTACATTTATCCATCGCTACAGTGTTTGTCCTATTCGTCTGAATGTTTACGTTGCACATGGACACCGACGCGTTGTACGATGATACGGTTTGGCTTCATCAGACAGTTTAAGCTACTCACACGCATTGACGCAGCCAGGCGGATTTACCAAAATCATTGTCAGTAACAACGGTTACTACCATTCATTTTGTGAGAAACGACTTCCTGCAGTTTGCGTCACATCGTAATGAGTACTACGAAAACTATGCTATGGACAGCGGGCATTGACGTGCGGAGACTTCATTTGGTTTTTTTCCGTGTATGTATTACCTACCTGTTTTGACCGTTACGTTTTCGCAAACTTGTCTCAAAGATTTACAACCCGAGGTTAGACGTTCTCTGACTATATCTTCTATCAATTATAAAATTATTTGCAGTTCCACCTAATGTTCTTTCATTTGCTGCTAACATCAATACGCCCAGGAAAAAGACTTCAACATTGCCTATCAGAACGTGGTGAACATAATTCATCAGGTACATTGAAGTATTAGGAAGATCATCGTTGCGCTCAATCCTTTCGAAGAGTTTTTCGAAAACTGACTTAGTTGAACCCTCTTACTGTTAACAGCTGACTTTCTACAAGCACTGTGCACCTAAACTGTCACTTGCTTGAGGGGATACCCATGTTTACTAGTGAGGCCTTTCCAGTTTGTTGCAAGCAACTTAGTTTCCAACAGTTTATGAGCTCAGGAGTTCATCTTCGCAAAATTCTGGCTATCTATAAAGACTCAAAGAATTTGGCAACCGTCTTCTATAGTTGAACATGGTTATTGACCTTATGTCAATCCAGCTGATAATTTACATTATGCTATTTAAAAGAACTCTGAACAAGTGATACTTAAGGCTGGTTTTAAGTAGAGGAAAAGCAGCGAGCCATTCACAGCTCTGAACTTCCGATTAGCATGTGCGTAGCTCATATTGGTGCGAATTGCTGTTCGAGGTATTAATATTAACGAAGCTGTATACTAGTTAAGTGTGAAAAAGCTCTACGCAAGAAGCAGTTTTTTTAATTCAGAAGCCTCGCAGACATTAACGCAGAATCAAGGCACTGATAATGTTAAAAAACTGTTTACCTCAGCATCTTTCGCTTTCTGCCGCAAAACTTTTTACAGAAAGTATTATTCTTATTTTCTTTTTCTTCTTCTTCTTATTATTATCGTTGATGCATTGCAAGTACTGGAGGTACAGGCTCCTCTTGCGGACCCATAAAGATCCATAGCTTCCTTCATGGATAAAAGCCTCATCAGATTTAACATTTATTGCACACACAAATTCCAAGACTGGCCTTCAAATGCCATTTTTACGCGCAAAAAACCAAGAACGATAAGCATATAAGTAATAACTCATCAGATAGATTACTTCCTTCAGGCTCGTCTTATTCACTCGAAATTTATTTCAATGGGTCTAAAGTTAAATCGAGCTTACACGACATTGCATATGGCACGTACCAATAGTTCCAGATTACTAATAATTTCTCAGTTAGAACTATGAGCCATGAATTAAGCATAAAGCTTTCGAAGCAATACACATCACTCAATGAAAAAGGTTGTGATAAATTTTGCCCAAGTAGCAGGACGGATAGTCTACTGTCAAGTTACTTCGACTACGTCGCCAGACAACCATTACCCTGTATGCGTATTTTGTGACTCATTTGGGAGATTTTAACAACGCTTTAATCAGTTCCTTAGTTAGTTGGAGCTCATTTCCGTTCTCACGGGCTTCTCAGCTGGATTCTCGTTTTTGAGTCATGTTAGGTGTAAGAACGGTACGCAGTTGCGTAGTAGCATTATTAGTAGCGTATTTCACCCGTGATATTGAGAAAATGATAGGCTTACAAAGTGATATCCCTTACTCTTGATGATTTCCTCACTTTACAAACGCTGCCAGTCCGCTTCATTTGCAATAACTCATCTGTGGCTCAGGGTTCAGCCAGAGTATGCCATTTCAGCGTTCAGGATCCCACATATCTTCCAATGATTGAGTCGGCAGAAAAATACTTGTCGCTACTGTTTACCGCACTCAATGTTATTTCCCCTTCTACACCAGAGTGACCGGTTCTATACAGTTGACTAATAGGAAGGAAAATTGCCACTCGCAATGCTTTCTGCGGCAGAACGATCTGATGATAAACACGGATGTTAAGACAACCCGGAAGTGTGCGTTTGAACATTGTCGCAACATAGTGACAGGTATTAGGTAACGTTGACCTACTTATAAAAAATAGTTTTTCAAAATAACATAAAATTCATGACACCCCTTCAACCATTAGCGTTTCTGCCATTTCACAAACATAGAGGTGAACAACTTGCAAAAAGCGAAGGAAGAAAGCCTAACTGAGTAAAAGTTCGCAGCGCTAACCTGATCGTGTTGCGTCGGAAAGTTGAACAGAGTTTGATAATAAGCAAAAGTGTTCACACATAGAAGAAGGCACTTTTCGTTGCCTAAACAACGAATGCGTGAATGGAACAAATATTTATCCACATTACCAGCAGAAGTTGAAATGACCGTGATGTTATTAAACGCATAATTTAAGATCCACTAACCAGATGGTTACTTAAAACTGCATCGCTGATTATGGATAAAGCAACAAGAGCTTAAACTTCTCCTAATATGTACTAAAAAAAAATTAAAATTTTGTGCGCCTGCAAACCGGCTGGCTAAAATTTATGAAGCCAGCAAAAACATGAGCTACGTGTTTCAACAATGAACATAATCAGTTTTGCAAGTTTAGCTGGGTGCATCTCTTTAGATAGCAATACGCATCACACTGTTAATGGACGTAACAAAATTAGTTCTGACATTGCGAAGAGTAATAATAACGTTTGTGCAAAACTACTAGGGGAATGAAAATTGCGTAAGCGATCCTGCAGTCAAAAAGAATGCATACGAATTTTGGCAAAACATTTTAACATTTTAAAAACTAGCATCTGCCGAGGATTCGTGTTGAAAGGATAAAGTTACTTTTACTTGCAGCAGAAACTTGACGAAATTTTGAAAGCTCACTGTCAAAGATGTTGAACAAGCGCGTCCAAAGCACAGGTCACTATAATGCTCACTGGACAAACAGCTGGCCGAATGCAAGCTCTAGAAGGAAGCCGATCGAACAAGAAAAGTCCCACAGCCGTAGTTTATCCTCTGGAGCAAAGGAAGCAGGCTTGGAAGCCACTCCTTGGCCAGAGGAATACAACATAGGAATTGAATTTTGCTCAGATTCAGAAAAGGGTAAATGGTCATTCAAGCTGGAAGGATATTTTAGACGCATAATATCTCGGCTCTGTGATCCCATTGGTTGCTTCCGTCAACGAAGGCTTAAAGAGAAAAAGTATCTAAATCATTTAATATTCATTCGGAATTTTCACATCGATGTTTCAGCAAGGGCGTCCGGATAGTGATGCCCAATCATACGGTAGCAGGAAGCAAAGGTGCCCGCCCAAACAGTGCATATAAAGGGAACAAAGTTCAAACTACAAAATACAACGTCTTCACATTTTTACCAAAAAACTTGTTTGAACAGTTTCACCGTTTAGCCAACTTGTACTTCCTCTTCATCGCATTTCTCAATTGGTTTCCCCAGGTTAGCATTACTAATACACCTAAAACCTAACCTAATGACTGAAGCCGTTTCAGATAGAGGCGTACGGCCGCTTTCTCGGTTTCATACCTCTGTTCTTTGTTTTAAGTGTTACTGCCGTGAAAGACGCATACGAGGACAGGCGGAGATACTTAATGGACAAAACAATCAACAACTTGACCTGCAATGTATACGATGGGTACGCAAAGAAGAAATTGCGCTATTCTATTTGCAGAGCATATAGCAAAAATCCACAATAACAAAATAATTTTTTTCTGGCTTCTTAACATTAATAAGATATTGCCACTTCGTAGAAGCTTGACTAAAAGTGCTCGCAAACTTTGAGGAGCCAAACATGTCAATTGTTTTGCTTGCAGGTTAAGTAAAAGTTACGTAAAAACCCTCTGGAAAGACGTCACTGTCGGAGATATAATTCGCGTTTCATGCAATGAAATAACGCCAGCAGATATTCTTCTGCTTAACTCTGCTGATCGCAGTGGCACCTGCTATGTAGAAACATCTACCCTAGATGGAGAAAATAGCTTGAAACCACGACAGGTTGTCTCAAGCTTCGCTAAAAAGGTATGCTTTCCTAAAAAGGTTTTCTGCATTATTGTAAAGGATCAAATCAAATGCATTCAGAATGAACCATTTGACCCCGGGAAGTTTCGATGTCTGGTAGAGTGTGAGGCACCAAATCAGCATATGTACCGATTTGTCGGAGCTTTGTAAGTGGTTTTCCTCATCTTCAAAATATAACAGAGATGTACACATTAAATTTTTTCAGATTGCACCAAGACGGATACAAAGAGCCTTTGGATAAGGAAAGCCTGATTATTCGTGGTTGTGAATTACGTAATACGGACTACATAGAAGGCATTGTTCTTTACGCTGGTATGATTCAACGCATTAGTGTCATTTGCATTACACTAATTGAATACAGTGGGCCATTTCATTTTTGTGGTTATAAGCGTTAGTTCCTTACATACATAACCTACTTTGTCTTGCTGATATAAAGCATGATCGAAATGTATCTTCTAACATTTTTTTCGCGGAATTATCAACCCGTTTTTAACTAACGTTTATTGCATAAACGTTCATTCCTGAGCTTTCGGGTCTTCCAATAACCAGTCATCGGCGAAAACTGGGCCGCCCATGCGGTCGGATTTTATGGTTGCCAGCCGCTCCGTCCGACCAACTTTGGCGGAGACATAAGCTGTCAGCTCTGTCTTGAGCCGTCGGGCCTCGGTCCCACCTAGTCAGTCAGACGGTGCAGCGAGCATCCAACCGACCTTCCACGACAGGGACACATTTTCCGCAAAAAAAGTTTTAGAGGAAACAATTTTAAAACCAGTTGAGAAGAAAGAGGAAAAGGAAGATCGAAACGTAAGAGCAAATGCCTAGCGAACGGCTGGTCATGCGACTACCAGAAAAGCCACGCCCACTGCCCAAAGCTTCGTTGACCAAGAAACTTTCACACATACATGTATTCTGTTTATCAGTGTAACTGCCCATAGTAGCTTCAATACAATCATGATTTTCCCGAAACGGTTTCAGCTTACCACTTCGTCCTTTATTCTATGTCCAATGAACTCAACCGTTAGCGATTAGTGACATCATGACTTCACAGGCTAGGATGCTTTAGATCAGTGATTCTCATGGTGGGGCATGTGCCCCACCGGGGAGGGGGCATTTCTGAATTCCAGGGGGCCAGATCGCCAAGAGGACTCTTGGGGGGAGATGGGGAGGGCACATGCTCCACCTGGGCCATCGTGTTGAAGTGCATAGGAAAGTGGGATCTGCGGGTAAGGTATTTTGCGTAATAGTTAAGAAAAACTTACATGCTGTCGCGCCCCGCAATTCTGATTGACTAGAAGGGAGGACCAGGGAGAGGGTAGTCGGCTCAGAGGTGAGAACGTGTTTGACACACTATATAGGAAACGCTTTCCGCACATAACTTTGTGCAGCACCTACATTATGACGTCCCGGCTGTCCTCCTTCCTCCCATCTAGCCAATCAGCGCGCTTGAAATTGACCAAATCAGAATTGGGGACCCAAAAGCTCAGAAACGTTCACAAGGGGGCGTTGGCGACCCTAATCTTGAGAAACAGCGCTTTAGATTTTAGCACGTGCACTATCCACCTCTTAAAGATTTATTTGAACAAGTTTCAATACATTTCTAACTTGACAAAGGGCTACAGAAGTAAATTTTTGCTTAACTAAAGTTATGAAGCGGAGGAATTAATGCAAATTTATTAAATTATACTTTTTCCCGTACGGCATTGTGTGCAACCTTTCCAACCTTAATTATGCCAAGTAAACGAAACATTAAAACAACTTTGCATGAGCAGTGGGTAATTAAAATTCGAAATGTCTATTACAGTGAATGACTTAAATTTAGGCCCAGATACAAAGACAATGCTAAACAGCAGCAAAACGCGACACAAACGAAGTAAGCTTGAGCGGAAAGTCAATTCTTCCATCTTGCTATGCGTCAGCATACTCATATTACTTTGCTTCATCGTATCCGCAGGTAAGCTGTCTTTTCAAAATGATACAATTTCTTAAAAAGCATGAACAATTTTCAAACGCTGTAAACTCTTCTGAGTAAATGTGCGGCAACTGACTCGCAAAAGTATATGAAAGACGAGGTAGATTTAAGGAACCAGCAGGTAAGCGGTTTGGCTTATTAAGCCAACTAAAATGACTAAATACATGGAGACTGACTTGTTTTCCCGCCTATATGTAGTTGAGAAAGATCATCTGACGCAGTTTCTATACATGTCGCAATAGGAGAGACAAAATTTCTCCACCTTTGCAGCTTTCATGTTCACTTTTCAGGCAGCATAACATGGCTGAATTCCTTCAAAGACAGAAACGTTGTGCCGTTTCTTAATTTTTTCGTAGACAACGAGTCCAGTCCGTCTTACAACTCTTTCCTGATGTTTTGGGCAAGCGCAATTCTGTTTCAAGTAACTTTTCCTGACAAACTAGCTCGGTCTCCTTGTAAGAACCAGGTACTTGATTTCAGATTATGATACCAATATCGCTGTACGTTACAATGGAACTAGTGAAGATTGGACAAGTTTTCCTTATCGGCCAGGATTCTAAACTGTATGACAAAGAGACAGGCTCAAAAGTTGAATGTAGAACATTGAATATTCCTGAGGAGTTAGGTCAAGTAGAGCATATTTTGTCTGACAAAACTGGCACGCTTACTGAAAATCTTATGGTATTCAAACGGTGCACAGTGGATGGCATTGACTACGTAAGCAGTGAAATCGAAGATGACGAAGACAGCGCGCCGCTAACAAACGTCAGAAGTGGCGTCAAAGCGGTCAAACCGAATCCCACCCTAAAGAAGATAATTGATGACCTATTTTCACTTGAAGACGACGAAAGCGCCACCTCATACACTCTGTCAGCAGATCCAGAACTCATGATTCATTTCTTTGTGAACATGGCAATATGCAATACCGTTGTGGTCAATGGATTACCTGAAGGAGACGCAGGCCGCTCGCTAGACAAAATTATGCGACATGACCGTGCAGATAAAGCAGCTACGGAAAACTTGCCAGTCGCAGTTAAAAATGCCTGGGAAAAGAGCTATTCAATGGAGGACACGGATACTGCCGTAGGAATTAGTGAAACAATTAGCTGTTCATTAACTGACTCCGACGAAAACGTGTCGGAAAAAAACGCTGTATTTCGCGCGTGGCCTTACCAGTGGAAAAATTTTCTTTCCATGAAACGCATTGCTTTGCTCCGCAAGGCTATACACTATCGCTCGCCAAATGAAAGCAGTCAATCGTCAAGCCAAAGAAAAAAATTCAGATCGCTAATGAATAAAACCAATTTCAGCCTACCTCAACTCTCTACAAAAGCGGCGGAATTCTTTACCTGGTAAAGTTACATTTTACTAAATTACTTATTCCTCACTGCACAGTCGTGCTTGCACCAGCACAGTAAGAATTTATCTCCCATTCCATGATTCTGCCTTTCGAAGCCAGGGCACGAAATTGAACATTTTAAACCATTGCCAGACGTAAATGAACTACTAGTACTACTGCTAAGAGTTGCCTGCCCAGTGCTAAGATAGCAGAACCGTTTCGTACGCGGACGAAAATCATAATGCATCTTATCTTTCAGGAACAGCAGCGAAAAACAAACTTCAATCTCACTGTCCGAAAGAAGTGAAACAACTGTACAGTCATCAAAAAGTGGAAATCAGTTACATGAAAAAAACGTGGAACCAAAGCGAGTCAGTGCAACGAAACCAACTTACTCTCTTTTCAGTATACCAAAACAATTTATTGAGCTCAATAAATGGAGCCTCTTTGTTCCACCGCTGCTCAGACGTGCGGTAGATAAGCCAAAAACCGTGTCTTGTTTCAAAAATCCCATATACGAAGCGGAGAGTCCGGATGAGCTCGCTTTGGTGCATGCAGCCGCTGCGTACGGAATACGATTAGCAAAACGTCACGGAAAGCAGGCTTTTATACAGATGCCAAACCGACAAGTGTACGCCTATGATGTCCTGCACGTATTTGCCTTCAGCCCAGAAAGAAGGCGAATGTCAGTGATTGTAAAGCAGTCGCCAGGAAACCAACTGTTTTTGTACTGCAAAGGAGCAGATACAACAATTTTTACCCTTCTGTCTAAGGTAAGTTGAGTTAATCCACCCTCGGCGGTCTTGAGCGCTTACAATTTGTCATCTGTAAACTCTGAAGCAGCGCATTTACAGAAGTTTTGCGAAAGCAGACGTGGAATCTACTGCATCAAGAAGACAAAAGGATACCTGCAAAAATATTCATCGTTAGGTTTGCGCACTCTATGCCTAGCTAAGCGTAGTATCTCAATGAATGAGTACAGAGTGTGGCTCAACCAGCATCACAATGCAGAGCTAGCGCACAAAAACCGTGGTGAACTTTTGGAGATGTCGGCCTCAATGATTGAAAGAGATCTAGAACTCCTGGGCACTACTGCAGTCGAAGATAGATTGCAACCTGGAGTGCCTGAGTGCATTGCCGCACTTCGCTCAGCTGGCATCAATATATGGGTCTTAACAGGAGATAAAACGGAAACTGCAGTAAATATTGCCTACGCGTGCAATCTTTTCAATCCCAGGGACGAGCTGCTTTACATAGACACAAAAAATTGGGTATTAAATCTTACTACAGATAACATACTGTCACGTCTTAACGCTATCTGTTTCAGCTGGACACCGACGCTACACTTGAAGCATGCTTGGATAAGACTGGGCTAAATAGAATGAGCGAAGAAATGTTGAAAAAGAAGTTTTACTTAAACTTTGGTTTGGTGATTGACGGACGAACGTTGCCTGGGTGCATTAATACGCCTCTACTGAGAAATTTCCTTAAATTAATTTCGCACTGTCCAGCTGTACTTTGCACAAGATCTACTCCTCAGCAAAAGGTAAGAAAAAACTGCCAGTATCTGTTTTCATTTTATCTACCAGGCTATGGTCGTCGAACTGGTTAAGAAAAGACTTCACTCCTTGACGTTAGCAGTTGGAGATGGAGCCAACGATGTACCTATGTTGCAAAGTGCAGACGTAGGAGTTGGAATTTCCGGAAAGGAAGGCATGCACGCCGTAATAGCAAGCGACTTTTCCATGCCACGTTTCAAATATCTCCAACGACTCCTCCTTGTCCATGGTCATTGGTGCTACAACAGACTAGCTAGGCTGATTCTCTACTTCTTTTACAAGAACAGCGTATGCACAAACTTGCTGCATGCAAGAACCTTACACGTGCACAACATGATTGCACATTTAGGTGATGGTATTTTTAATGTTTTTCTTCCAAGCATTTTGTGGCTTCAGCAGCCAAGCTATTATTGATCCGGTTTACCAAAACTTTTTCAACGTTGTTTTTACCGCAATGCCACCAATGAATTTTGGAATCTTGGAGGAGGATATCAAGGACAAGCATTTAATGGCAAACCCGCACCTTTACGTTCTTGGTCGCGGAAATCAAGTTAACTGATTATCAACAATCACTTTGCCTCAATGAATTTCAATTTCAGATATTCTGCACCCGGAAATTTGTTTTAACAATTCTCGATGCTTCATGGCAGGCAGCAGTGATCTTCGCAATCGCTACTATGGTATTATTTTGCTTGAGCTTATTTTTACATTCTAACTTGTTATCAAACTTTTTAACATACAGCTGTACCTCCGTAAGTTGACCACCCAACAGACTGGAGAAAACTGGTCAACATAGGTGGTCAGCATATGGAACCTGTGGCTGTAAGTTGATCAGCTCAACAGATTGCAGTTGAACCACCGTAAGTGGGCCATTCAACAGACTGGTCAACTTACAGAAAGCAAGCTACCACGTCAGGCTAAAGCGGTCAACTTCCCACTTACGGAGGTTGTCCTCGCGCTTATTAACGTTAGGACAAACTAACTGGCCAAAATTCAGTCAACTTACGGAGGTGATCGCCATTTAGAGGTGGTCAACTTTGGAGGTTCAACTGTATTTGATAGTTTTCAATAATGCAACTTGTTTAAGAGTCAAAACTTTAAAAAGTCCAAATAGCTTTCCTCCATCCCTATGTCTAACGTTAAATAAAATGCATAATTTTTGAGGGCATACTTCTTGTAACGGCATCGTAAATTTTATGGATTACTATGGGAAGAAAAGACCGTTTATTGAGTATCACGCAAATAATATGCAGATTTTAGCTGAATCATGTTCCAGTCGTCAGTATTAAATTTACGAAAATGTGAAAACATAGATTCATGTACACCTGTCGCTGATAATCGTACATAAATTGCCCCAAAAGCTTCGTATTATTGAGAGAAACTCAATAAACGTCTTCATTTTCGCAGTAAACAGTGAAACGCTTGACGTTTTTACGAATGACTTTACAGGAAGCTTTTTCCAAAAAAGGCATTCCTACAATCACTGTACGAGTGTCAGTTTTGAATCATTACGTTTGCTCCTGCTGATAAAGAAAGGTGTCTTACTATTGAAAATCGAAGCGAGAAACCTAGTGCTACATCAATTAGCTGAATTTAGAGCAAGGCAATCCATAAATTTGAAAGTACCTACTTTCAGCAATACTAAGCAGTATCATTAAACTACAGCTTAATTTTTGATTTTGCAGTTTGGCTACGGAACAGATCTGAACATGTGCGAGATGAGTTTCCTGACTATGAGCTGCCTGAATTTGTGCTGCCAGTTTCACTTGCTGTTGGAAACGCAAAAATTAGTACGTAAACATTTGAAACTATATTGATTAGTCGCCTAACGTTTTTTATGTTTTTTCAACAGACATTATTTGTCGCCTCAGTCTTTATACTCAACCTTGGAACGTTTTATGTCGTTAGTATTATTTACAATTTGCTATCTGTCGGCTGCTGCAGCGCTGATCCACCATACAAGGTCGCACAACGAATGCTGAGCGAAGAACGCTACTGGTCAACGGTACTGCTATCCGTCGTGGCCGCGTTGCTGCCAAGGTAACTTTGAAAAAATAACTGACTCTATAAAATCTGTCTTACTTTGAAGAATAATCTATCGCTACTTTTATTCAACTGTATTCTCTCAAAAAGCTCAGCTGACTCACAAGTTGCAAAAAGGGGAAGAAAAAGAATGCAAACACAAGCCGAAATCAACTCCGACCAAAATATTGCACGGAAAATGAAACTTCAGAAACTCACCGCACGTGCGGTAGCAAGCATTGTTTGTTTTCAGGAAAGTCTAATGACCGGCAGAAATGGCAAGAATTTTGCTCAACAAGAAGTTTAGGGATGCACTTCCTAGTCTTGTTAAGCCCCATGCCAGAGGCAGCCATTAGTCTGGTGCTACTATTTGCAAATGACTTCGACACTTGGAGTCCCTTCTTTTACATAGCAGTAAATGTTTTACACATTTTCCTGACGCGCAAGATCATGCGAGAAGCAAGTCGCAATCAGTATTCTAACGGTGCAACGGAAAGTACTAATACTTTCTGCTTGTGTTAAGAAATGACAAATTTTCATGATAATAGGGAAAAAGCACTGTTTTCCAATGCGCTTTTATTGCTTATCACAGCAAAACATACTTAACTAGACAGGAATACTTCAGCGCTTGAAGAGAATGACTTCTTAGCAATGCATAGTTTCCTAAAATGGGTGCCATTAGCCTATGTGGGCAAATTTGAACTTTGAGAATGCAGTTTTTTATGCCAGCACCTTGAAATTCCACGTAGTTTATTAAGGAAGCACAAGGCCAACATAGTGATAACAATGCACACCTGACAGGAATACTTGGACCAAACGAACGATTTCCTAGAACAAGCTGAACTAAAAATAATGAGAGTATAACACTGCCGTTGCTAATGGATCAGAATAATTATTACATTTCTATCTCGAACCATTACCTAACTTTTAAGTCTGGTTAACAAAAAAATAGTGTAATATGTTTCTTCATGGTAGACTCTATTTACGGTGGAACCCACGTTTTTAAAAAGTGATTCCGGAGATTTCTGGGCCTCCCCTTCCTCGTCTTCAGCGGTAAAAATAATAAAAAGCTCCTGAATAAAATCGTTTTTAAAAAACCGGAGCCAGCGTACATAAAGTCTACCATGAAAACTTAGGAACCCGTTACGAGATGCTACGTACTCAAAAATTTCTTCTCTTAAAAAACTTACATTCAACTGAAACGTGTTCGTCGTAACCTCGTTATCCTATCCTGGCATATGAATTTTCGAAAAAGCTTGCAAATACTGAACGCATTCCCATCATAAGAACATCAACAAGGGGAGAAAACGACCGCCATAGATTTGCCCTGCTACAGACACATTACAATCCTGCTACTAACAAGTAACCTTATTAAAGCAGCAACACAACGCGAACGCAATTGATCTGTAGAAGCAAAAATTAGTGTAAAAAATTACAAAAGAATACTTAAACGAGGGAGCACTTTCCTCATAGAAATAGATAATGATGATGATGATGATGATGATGATAATAATAATAATAATAATAATAATAATAATAATAATAATAATAATAATAATAATAATAATAATAATAATAAAGCCATTAGAAGACTACCAACGGGTGGATGAGCCGTTATTAAGAAAAATTGTACAGATGTCAATGCACTCAACTTTTTAATGTTCTTTCGGAACAAGCAATCGCAGCCTAATTCGCTCCTTATCATAAGTACACAACTCAGGCTTTCAATGCGCTGCGAAACCTTGTCTATGACCACAGAAGTTCAGTTAAACAGAAAAAGGCAGCGATCTGAACTTATATGCTACAGAAAATACATTCATGACGAGTGAAAATTCTCGAAGAATAAGAAAAGTGCTCGTGGCTGACAAACTGCCTGGTAAAGGGCTGGAAAAAATAAAACGGCATGGAATAGAAGTCTATTCAAACGGAAATATAAAACGAGACACAATCTTGGATATGATTGAGGTAATGTTACGCACCCTTGTTTACCGTTCACCAAAAGTGAACGCCTGATAGCTCATTGTTTTTTTTCAGGATTATGATGCCCTCGTAGTTCGATCAAGCACCAAAGTAGATGAAGAAATGATTAGCAAAGGTAAGCGGCTAAAAATTATAATTCGAGCTGGCACTGGAATGGATAATATCGATGTAAACGAAGCAAGAAGACGAGGAATAAAAGTGGAGAAGTGAAGAGATTTGACTTCGCGTAAGCATTAAAAAACAACCCACTGTTTGCAGCACACCAGAAGCCAATTCGATTAGTGCTGCCGAAATGACCTGTAGCCTCTTAATGGCACTTTCGAGAAACATTCCGCAAGCTAATGCCAGTATGAAAGAAGGCAGATGGAATCGCGAACATTTCATGGGAAGTGAACTGAATGGAAAAATCCTCGGACTAATTGGATTAGGACGGGTAGGCAAATTAGTAGCGGAACGTATGACCGCGTTTGGTATGCAGGTGAGCAGAGCTCAAATGAACGAAAAACCAAGCTAACGCAGTTTTACTTTCAGGTTTTAGCATACGACCCAGCCATTAAAACAAATGTTCTACCGCAAGTTAGAATGGTTGATTTCGATTCATTGCTATCGACTGCTGATTACATCTCTCTACACGTCCCACTCACGGAAACCACAGAAGGTTAGTTATTAGGAAAACAGAAAGAGTAAAGTTCAACAACTAGTATTGACAGGCATAATCAATGAGGATACGCTTCTCAAGTGCAGAAAAGGAGTGCGCCTAGTCAACTGTTCTCGTGGTGAAATAATAAATGAAGAACACCTTCTGAAGGGATTAACTTCTGGCCATGTTGCGGGAGCCGCGTTAGACGTTTTTCAGAAGGTAGGGAAAATGCGAAAAGCGTCATACAGAAGCAAATCTTTCTCAGGAACCCACAAGCAATATGGATCTAGTCAAACACACCAATGTCATTTGCACTCCTCATATTGGGGCGAGCACTGTCGAAGCGCAGGATCGAGTTGCACATGAAATCGCGAACGCACTTATTTCGTTCGACCAGTGTAAATGACTCAAGAATGAAGGCTATCAATAAAAAAAAAAGCACGTTTTCACCTTGTTTTGAAGTAAAATAAACTGACGGCAACATAGCCTGACACTCCCATGCTTACTTAAAATGAAGCAGCGCAAACTCCAGCCTGCACTAGAACGCTGCGGAATAGGTTGCTTCCTTAATTACGTTAAGATAAAACTGAAAGCCAGTAACTAATGCATCACTAAGAGAAGGAATTTATGCAAACAAAACAAATGTCTTTTAACATTTCGATACATACTGATCAGAGAAAAATGCATTTTCATAATTACCTGAAACAGAGCATGCTCCGCGTGGCCTGCGTACAAGGATACCACGGTTCCCAACTGCTTCAAGCACTGTCACATAGCCTTCTCGAATCTGGCAGAAACCGTAGGCGTATGCGAAAATACAAGCTTTCCTCCGTCGACCTCACTGTCGATGGAATCACCAGTTAACAAATTTTATTGTCATCTTTGAAGGATTGGTTGCTGCGTTAGGCAAAAGTCTACATGCACAACATGGTCATCGTTAGTAATCGTCTGCCAATTCTGGTCCTCCAGCAGATCAATTGAAGAATTAATCATAACTGGCTGAAGCCATTTAATCTCACCAGCTGGTGCAACAGATACAAAGTGTCGAGGATCTACCGGTCTTCTTCTATCCAGTTTTTCCCTCAACGACGCAACAGTGTGTTTAAGCCACACAAGTGCCTTAGACCTTTCCAGCTCGGTAAGATGATACCATGTTCGTGCAGCAACATTCTTCATGCCTTCACCGTCCCAATTTAACTTCAGAAGAGCTCCGCCAACATTGGCGCTTTCTCTTAGCCCATTAACAAAGCCAGCTTCCAAAAGAAAAACTTGCTTGTTGATTACTGGATCAAGGTGCAGCTTAGGAATGCTTTGTGATCCCGATGGTGCAGACGACGAAGTTTCAATCTGATCTTTCTCAGCTGATTGTGAATTGAAGGTCAGACCTTTTTCTCTTTCTATCATTTCCGCGTTATGAATAGCCAGAGTATACAACGACCGTCTAAAGCATATTAATGAAAACTAAAAGCAAAAATTAGTCAAATAACATTGCAGTTTTCTCTTGTACACACCGCAACATTGATAAGAACAAAATGATGCTCTTAAAGCCATCACCAAATTTAGATAACAAACCTTATAGAGGAAAGCAAATCTTCTTTCGTCAGCTGTAATTCTTTCACGTCTTCCGCCGCATTCAGTACTATTTCCATAAGCCACTCGAATTTACCACTTTCGGAGCTGGTCGACAAACATTGAAGTTCAACTGCTTCGCCGGAAAAATCATTTCCTGATGTTGGATACCATACTTCTTTCAGTTTCGACAACACAACTAGAGGATCTTCAACAAGAAAAAGTAGTTTACAAATTTTGAAGAAACATCAACCAGCAAACATGCGCACTTGGCCAAGAAGATAAAACAGATTGCTCGCAGTATAGTCCTTCATCTATCCCGTTTATGCCATCCTCTGAAAATGCAAAACCCACCCCTATATTCACTTTATTTCACTGCTATTTTTCACAAGCTTACCACCAAAATAGGTCATAATACTTGCGGGTGCGGCCAGATTTTCAATGGAGTTACCTTCCAGCCGAAACTCGCGTCTCAACTCCATAAGGAGAATACCAAGTCGATTGCCGCCTAAGAAAGCTAGACGACGCCCGTACGGTTGAACGATGTGGCCTAATAACTTTCCAGCATCCAGCTGACAGATATCCATCCAAAGCAAAAAATCAGCTTCAGACATGCCTATTGCTAGTTCGGGACACCAACTAGTACAACGGTGGCAGTATACCAGAACGCTGTCGCCAGTTTCGAGAAGTGCACGCATCAATGTTGGATGCTGTGTGAACTTCAAGCGACAGGCCAACTTGAGCCGTTCAAAAAATACCTTGCGATTCCAATCGTTTAACCGACTTACGGAAGGAAAGCTACGACGGAGCAAGCTTTGAAATGCCGCGCAAACGTTGACAGGATTCTCTTTAGCCAAAGCGATCTGTGTTTTGTATGGAAAACCTTAATACAATAATGAAAATATCGAATAAACTATTTCCTAAACGAACCCAAAAATTTGCACCCTTCAATGAAAACGAAATGGTAAGCCGAAGGGTAAGAGAGCATCTTGTTCGGGAATGTAATGGGTGACGAGTAGCGCGGATGAAACGCACAATCAATTCCAAAGCAAATTATCTTGTCATCAAAAGGAGCAAAACTATCAAGAATGAATGGAACTATTAAAGGAAGCATGTCCGAAGGAGAAAACCCTTTTCCAGCAGAATCAGCTGGTCTTTCAATATGCGCTTCCAATGGAGCCAGAGGTCCAGAATTGACGGCACAACTTCTTAAATATTCTCGATACTTCATTAATGTCAATCCGCTATAGTTCAATCCAATCCGGCAGGCATATTTCTTTGGCATTGTTGTCGGCTGAATCATCCAACTAAGCAATAATGACGCACTTATATGAGGTCGAATAAGAAAAGAGTGCAAGTCATTTTCCGACAGTCCAACAGACAAGAACAAGTCTGATTGCCCGCAGATAGTTTCCACCAAAAGAGAGTCACCAGTAGCCAAAAGCAAAGTTTTAAGAGAAGGATGCTGCTCAAACTTTGACGCTATTGCTACATCCAACCATGGAATAAACTTATGCCGTTGACGGCCATCTAAACATCTCTCTTCCGGAAGTTCTCCGCTTTCAGAAACCATTTTGGCCAAAAATTGAGGAAGCATTGCAGGTTCGCCAACGCTGAATAAACTTTGTATCTGCCTCACGGTACCTTGCCAAGACCGAACCCAATTTGAAAAAGCGTAGTGCGCAACTGAACGATACTGCTTCTTATTCACCAACGTATAGCACGCATAAAAACTACTTAAAGGAAAGAAGGTTCCTGTCAATGACACCACTTGCTCAGAGATAGTGAAATTTGCCACAACTTTAGGGTTGTTCTCCCAGTAGACAGAAGGTATGAAGTACATATTAGCTCCATCGAAAGGTACATTCCCTGAGGAAGAAGCAGATGCAATCTGAAGCAAAATAAATTCAAGGGAACGACAGAGATTCTTTAAGTAATCATTGAACGAACTTAAATAGTTAAACCTAGTAACATATAAAACCAGGCATAAGTTTCACATCAAATAAATCATACAGACAGCAAACAATGAACAGTACTCGAACAACCTTCTTACAAGTTATTTCTAAGCATTAGCTGCCTTGCACGAGAACCTCACCTTATCAGGAAGCAATTCCTAGAAGCCCTTGTTAAGTCATTAAGTGCTAAAAAAGCAACTGCTTCGAAAAGGAAAATCGTAATTTCATTCCCACTCTGCTGATCGCAAAATCTAATTAGTAGTTTCACTGACTTACTTGTGGCATGTGCGATTGATCTCGTATTTCCATAAGGGTTTGTCCAAGCCTATTTTCTCCAAGAATAGTACCAAAAACGGACCCAGTTGCGGAATGGGAATGTACCATGAGGTTATTTATGCTAATGCGGTTGGCAGATAACCATTGTTTGAGCATATCCGACGACATGCCAACTCCTAATTCCCTGTCGTCACCATCAGTGAAAAGAATTGGATCTACTCCAGTACCAATAAGTTCGCGTTTAAACTGGGCATCCTGGTCAAAACGCATTTGGTATGCAGTACGCATATGAGTCAATAGACTCGATCGGAATGCTTCATCTAACCGATTGCCAACGCCTGCTAGGCGAACCATCTGGGACAGCAGCTCAATATACAAAGACAAACTATCGGAAAATTCCACTTTACTGGCTAGTGCATCTGCGCCTTCTTGCTGGCCAAGTTCAACAAGAGTTTGATATTTGCAGTATTCGTCAACACTGCAGAAAACTCGAGAGCCATCCGAAAAAGAGCATTTGTAAGCAGGATGCAACACGTTACTGTTACGATCTATCAAGCAAAGTCCCCGCTCTGGCGTCATCCTCGAGCCGCAATGCATAAAATGGTGTGCCATAACAAAGGCTACCGAAAGTGCTAGTTTGCAGGTACACAAAAAATGTACTTCGGCAAACGAATATGATATTACTGACACAAAACCTAAAAAATTAATTGCTCAGCTTTATTTTGTTATCAGGAACTTTCCCTATGAAAATGCAATTAAATTACGTATGTTTCAACGGTATATACCGACATTTGTAAAGATGTTGGAAATGGCTTGTGCAGCGAATACAAGCACTCAAGTTTCGCATCAGTCGAACAATTATTTTTGGGTACAATGAAATTGAGACCTATTTTCTTAAGTCATCACTCTAAACAGCAAGGAAATCATACTTAGTGTTGCTTTGCAATTGTCAGGAAGTTAAGGTTCCAAGCGGCAGCTTACTAGACGCTTGATAAAGCGTGATATGTTCATTACACGTATCTTTTCTGTCCTCGTCAAAAAGGAAAAGCTAACTGAGGTAACGATCAGAACAATGGCAATGAATCGAAGTAAGAATAGTTAAAGAGTTTAGAGAGTGACAGGGGTGATTCTTACTGCTCGTTAATCAGATTTAGTTTTACAGCACTTAGAGTTGTAGGGAGGAGAAAGGTTTGAATTTGTAACTCATTAATCACAGATACAACTTGATCATCCTTTTCACGTTGCTGTGAATGTCTTTTCATTGAGCATACAGTTGTTTAATGGCGATAGTCTTGACAACTTGCGTTCACGTCCTAGAAACTGATTGCTTGTTGAAATAGTTACCGACAGCAGCACATGGGTACTCGGAAATCGAAATATTTTAAACTGTTCGTTCAGAGCCAGGTATGTCATTGAGACGAAGCAGCTCCTGTGGAAATCTAAGCTGCTCGCCTCAAGCTGCTGGTGAGCAGGCAAAGTCTCCATCTCCGCGAAGTTTTGTTTTCAACCGTTTGTCGAGTTCTCTCAATTGTGATATGTGCGTGAATTACGAATCTCGGTTGCAACAGTATCAGGTTGGTACTTTGTCTTTGATAATTGCAAAAAAATGTATGCATTCTCACTTTAAAAAGACCTGCTTACGCAGAGTAACGTATTGCTTTTTCTTAGGAATCAGAGAGGAGATTACGGCAGCAGTTAACAACGCTTCAAAATCTTAACGAACAATATAAAACGGAGCTGTCAGCTGAACGACTTCAGCGAAAAGACACAGAGAGTGCTTTACAAAGCCTTCGAGAATCTGTTGAAAAGCAGTTACAGGAAACGGGTGACGTTTTTAAGGCTATACAATTGAAGCAGAATGATGCTCAAGAGCTGCTAGCTCGAGAGCTCCGGTTTATTCGTGCCAAGGTCGGCGAGGTGCTTTCAAGTCGGTTGAAATCGGAAGAAAAATTCCAATCACTTAGGTAATTTAAAAATAAAGTATGGAGTTCCTCTTTCTTACTTGTTGACGGTTTCATGCTTTGTAAATGTGCAAACTTAATATAACGGGCGAAATATGGTGACAGCTAATTTTTGTGCAACCTGGATATACTTAGTTCCTTTAAAGCGAGCTTAAGTCGACAATATCCAAATAAATACCTTATGATTTTACTTTTATGCTTGTGTTAGGATGAGTTGATTTGGAAAAGTAGTATTTTTAATTAGTACTGTTGCAGCAAGAAGTACGACGCCTTACTAGGTCGCCACAGGCAAAGGTCTCAACAGCTTCAAGCTGAAGTCATTAACCTACCCCAAACAGTTGATGAACTTCATATTCTATGTTTGCAATTGAAAGAAGAATTACTGGAAAGTAGAATAGCGGAGGAACACTTGGAGGAAAGCCTGAGATCCGATTTGATTTTTGTGAAATCACAGGTTAATTCCATCTGCTTTACATATTACGTATAACTGTTTAGTTTTGCAGCTCGAGTCGGAATTGCAATCAAAGGAACAGTTGGAAGTTTCCTTAACAGAAGACGTTAACAGCTTGCGTACTGAGCTGGCTGTTGCCCAAAGTCAACTAGCGGACCGGCAAATGCTACTACAGTGGAAAGCTGATACTAAAAGTCGACTGGTTGAACAAAGCGAAACAATTAACGAGCTTCAAGAAAAAATGAAAACATTAGAAGTAGAAAAACGTAAAGTTGAAGAACAGCTTCAAGAAAGCAAGAATCGCGCTAATGCGTTGCAGAAAGAACTCGATAATTGTGTGCAAGTGCAGCGCGATTTCGTTCACTTGTCTCAGTCACTGCAAGTACAATTGGAGAAGATTCGTCAGTCGGAACATGAAGTAATAGTTGTTTGCCGTTATTACATTAAACATATTTTATAAATGTCAGGTTCGCTGGGAAGAGGAAGAGGATGTTCTGGTATGCCGTGGTTGCAAACAAGTCTTCAATAGACAAAGGAGGAAAATTCATTGTCGTCATTGTGGACGTATCTTTTGCGAAGCTTGTTTAAATAAAAGCGTACCGTCCGGTTCACATAGTCGACCGGCGAAAGTCTGCGAGGTGTGTCACACGTTGTTAGTACGCGACACAGCTCCATACTTTTCGGTTGAAGTACCGCAATCGCAGTTGGACGGGTCCTGATCAGTCGATCGTATGTACTTTTGCACATAACTTTATTTGCCAAGTAAAACTTTGACAACGGTCACTTTCTGTTTGTTTCTGTACAAAACAGCGGATAATGAACCGTCGTACATTTGTCCAATTAGGTTTTCGTAGGACTTTGGAAGCAACGTTATACTACTACTGTTCCCATGGAGACAGCAGTCCAATTGGACAGATGGTTCAGACTTAGAAAATCGGATGTGCTGTGCATGATTTAAAGCGAGCACTCAAGTATTATATTGTCCTAATTGAAGCTACTTGCCTCCCCCAGTACAGTAAGTAGTTTCCAATTACTGAAAGCTACCTTTGTAAAAGTAAAAATTGGCATTCCAGATTTATTGTGTGTTCGGAATGGAGCCTGGTTATGCACCGAAAGCTTCGCTGCTTTCTAAAGCTGAGTTTTCATCTCAAGAAATTGCATTTTCAATATCCATTGATGGTATAAATGCTTATCGTCAATGAGTTTAGTTTTTTTGCTTGTTAGCTCCGTGCTTCCTAAAGCAGAACTAAGCATAATAACAAAGAAGTGAATCTATCTTCGTCTTTTGTATTCTTCACATGTTCAATTTTCTAGTCGTTACATAAGATGCTCTGATCATTATAGGTAGCCATACACGCTAAATAATGGCCATGGATGCCGCAACAATGGCTTCAACATGTTTTCATTTTGAGATATTCTGCCCCTTGTCGACGAAGCACAGAATTCATCAGCGCGGTTCCATTCAGGTATTTTCTTCTTTTTCTTGCTTTCAATGTATATGCGAACTTTGATGAAAGAATGCCATTTAAATACATGAATATGTACGGACCACCACTTTTTCCAGTAGAGCATGCGAAAAATGTTCTTTCACCCAGACTACACAGATGCAGACAGAATAAACGGTAGGAATGCAGCCTATTGTGATAGTTTGTTTCCATTCGAAAGTCTACGTACGGATTGAAACAACCTGTTTGCTTACGAAAAATCAAACTTTATTTAAAGAATAATTACTTTTTGCTTACTAATTATAAGAAACCGAAAAGAATTCATCTGTCTAGTGTTTGCGACAAGTTTTTGTTGGGTTTTGCGAAGGTTCAACGCAAACAGCCTGTTCGAATGCACTAACTTTCGGCTACGTAAACGTTTTCACCGTTTCGTTGAACTCTCTTCAATGAGCAATATCTTTTTCTTTTATATTTGAAACTGGTTCGTATCCAATACTATTAATGTAAATGAAGTTAAGGTTTTTTTGCAAATATGTATTTAACCTATTTTTTGACAGCAGAATTTCCGCATAATATTCTGTGCAATGGAACAACTTTTTCCATTTCCCTCGGGCTTTCCGGATTGACGTTGATGAACCTAGTGTCCCTGTTAATGCTGCTTAACCCTTATTTGGCCAAAGTACTATTTCGTATCTTACATTATAGGTTTGCAGACAGCATTTTTCATTGATATGCTAATAGTCTGTTTCCTCTTGTTCTGAACATTATCAATTTGGTTTTAAGATGGAGCAATGCGTCATTATTTTCTATACTGCGCACAACCTCCCGTTTTCAGTTATTTTTCTGTTTGCGGTCGGAAAGTTGCGCTACATTATGGCGTCATATTAACCGAGGTGCTGTTAATTTGAGCACCGTAAAGTTATGATGCACACTATCTTTTCCAAATAATTATTCGTTTACTAAATGGGTTTGAATGGTTTTACCAAAAGTGATTTTATATTTTTTTTGTTACATTTGAAGCTTAAAGCTTTGCTTCACTTTCCGCTTTTCCTTTCCAGTACTTTTCGTCACTGTCTACCTTTCATTACACTTCTTGTGCGAATGACGTGTTCTTATTCGTTACTGTATCTCGTGCTACGCAGAACTTGAAGAGCACTCCATTGCAGGTATGTCAAACTGGCGGTCTGAGGGCCGTATGCGGCCCTTTGCAAGTTCATCTGCGGCCCGCAAGAAGGACCCCATACGAAAAGACTGAACAGTTGTAAATAAATGTTCATTCTGAACAGTTGTGATTTCTGCACAGTGTTTATCGTTGCTACATGTAAGTCTATGTTTCCGTTTAAAATTCCGTTCCTTTGTTACATAACTTTGTTACTTTGCATTCATGAACATGGACAAGCCATATCTATGCTTATTGTGTACCTACGTTTAAGGAATAAAAATGTTCTGCAGTAATTTCTATTAAAAGACTTGAGTAAGTCGTTCGTGCAGCCCTCATCAGGACATAAATGTGACCGCGCAGCCATCAGAGGTCTCTCATTTTGACATGCCCGCACTATAAAGCATTTCAATTCTTCGTCATTGTGCTATTACTCTTTTATAGTAATTTTTACGCCGCTCTGTACTACCCGTTTTGAACTTTCTGGAAGCCAAGAAGGGGCAATATACAACCCATGTGAAAACCTTCAGACCTCTTGTGAAGCATCTAGGATCCTTTGCGGATTAGATCCTCTGGCCTGCCTAAGACGTTGAGAGAACGAGTGTGCGCATCTCCGTCTCTCAGCCCTTTAGGCTAGCATTGGAAGCAGACATTACAAGCAAAGAATGAAAATAGCAGTTTCAGTGTTGCTTTGGGATGCTGCTATTGTATCTGTAATTTTTGAAAGGATCAATAACTTGTACAGCAGCGCAAGGTATATTTGGAAACCGTAATGTTAAAGTTTTTGTGCGTTAGCATATTCAGGTCGGCTAAGTTCGTTATAGCAGTACGATGCCTGAAAACTCCATTAACAAAAAGGACGCACTGTATTACATTCCACAAATAAAAAATCTTTCAGTGAATTTGTTCTTCTGTTACACTAATGACCGCTAGTGGGAAAAAGCGACCTCATGTTAGTGAAATCGTTCTTACGTTGAAAACGTTGTTATTTTGAAAAGTATTTGGCAGCGTTTTTATTAACGTTTTTTCAACGAGTCAGCCAATCTCATCACAAGTAATTTACATTTTTCGGTAGCGTAGTTATGCGAATAGGCTCATAAGTTGTTGCTTTGTCCCGTTCATGCTTTTCGCAATCTTTTTTGTGTGTCTTCGGTGGCAAAAGAGGGTCCGGTAGATTTCGGAAAACTGATGACTTTTTTTGAGCATGCGTTACTAAAAACATTACCAACCAAAACTCGTCTTCGTTTATCATGCCGTCATTATCTCTATCCGCCAGAGATAGGTAATGATCAAGCGTCTGTGTGCTAATAGGATAGCATTTCAAGTAGTCCTTCAACTGAAAGAGATGCACCAATCCATCGGTTGGTTTCATGGCACGAAAGAAAAGACTCCAGCTGAATTTTTCTGCTAGTTTTTGAACGTCATTCCAAGTTGGGCACGGTTCACTTTTGGAAGGTATTCCAATTTTAGGTTCTTGGAGCTTTCCGTAAAACGCGGATTTTTCCTAAAATAGCATATCAAACAAGGCGATGACATTTTGAAAGCCTACAATACGTTTGTCATGATATCTAATAAGACACTTTACGCTTTAACAGGCTGATCCCTTGGGAAATCACAAACAGTGTAAAACAGATTGTTTTCGCGACAGCCTTTAAGAAAAAGTAATCTAAAATACATTATCGGCAAGAAATGTTCTTATCACGAGGCAATCAGTTTGTACGTTGATTGTTTAGCTATAGTTTCACATTTGATGACATGTAATCTTGAACACTGGGTGCTTCTTAACGGGTGCGCGGTCTACCATTCCCATCATGACACCTCTCTTCACCGAAATAGGGTGATGTGATGAAAAATGTAGGTACCTATCTGAATGTATTGGTTTCCTGTGTACCGTGTCTCGTAAGCTCACACTCTTCCGATGAACCAACATCCAGAAAGGGAAGTTTCTTGCCCTCTTCCCCTCTCAATCGTGAACGCAGTCCCGGGAAAATTGAGATGTTCCAAAAGAGCATCGTTTTTATCCTTTCTTAACAATAACGAAACTGTCGTCGGCATACCGCTTAAACAGACGGGTAGCCCATAGGTTGTCCCTCGAACAATTCTGCAAGGATCAGAGACAATGGACTCCCCATTGGTGCTGCATCGTTCTGTCGAAAGAAGCTCTCTTGGAACCTGAAGTAGCTTCCCTCACGGATACAAAGCGATACTAACTTCACTATTGGAAGGGGCTTAGCTTAGCCTTCTCGCCTAAACTTGAGTCCGAGTCCAATAGGGATTGTAAATCGTTGAAAGTGTGAGTTATTGGGACGCAGATGCTAGCTTCGAAAGCGTAAGATTGTTCTCACTTTTCCTTAATAACTGCTGATCCATCCGTTGGTAGGGCATTTGCTTTGGTTATTTCAGAAATCAACAATGAGCAAGTCAGAAAGCCATAAGAAAACTCCATCATTTGATGACATATTATTTATTATAGAATATTTCACCTTGAAAATGTGGGTCGACGTACGAAGCCTTGGGGACTCATTTTATTCCACCGGGAATATACCACAATACAGAAGCAAGTTATTTGTACTTTTATGGAAGGATGATAATTTTCACATTTTTAGGCTGTATTAGTGAGCTGCGGTGAAAGAGGAAAAGTAAAAGCGTTCCTACAAGTATCGATGAGTTAATAGTTGCAGTTTTTAATTCAGCAAAAGAATGGTGTTATCGTTGCATGACCTTTCCAAGTCAAAAGTTATTTCGCTTTGTGATAGACGAGCTTTATCAGTTATTAAATGAGCGTAAGGATTTGATCAGTCTTACTTTCCGCATATTTGCAATTTTTGACGTTAAGGAATTAAGTATACCTGACGGTTTACTTTAAAAAATGTATTTTGAGATGCGTTGTGGGCTACTGTTTATTCCGACTGTTGAAAATAAACTGTTTCCACCTTTGGTTTGGAGTGCAGTATAAATCTCAAAGCAATCGATAATCAGACAATCATTTAAGACTAACATGCGCCTAAAAAACTAAAGCGCTACTTCTGATTTTGAAGGTGTCTTAATTGTTTGAATGAAAAATAGAGTAACAGAGAATCATTTTTGTTGCTGGAAATCATTATTCTTACACTTGAAAAGGAAATAATTCCGTCTTGTGGCGTTGATGTGTCAGAAAAATGTAAATAACGGAGAGATAGCAAGCGAATAAAGCTGTTATTGCACAAAAAACCCTTAAGTAAACTGGATTCAATTGCGAATGTATGAATGCTTGGCTTATTTATTTCTAGATTATCGAGAAAAATGCACACAAAGATCTATGCTCCGACATAGTTAACAGAATCAGTTGCCCTTTACTTACCGCAAATTGAATCTCTTGCTCTAATTTGCAAATGTTCCAACGAAGAAACTCTACCAGGTGAGATAATCTTTCGGTGCTCACTGTCTTCCAAGGAATACTGCGCTTATTCAGCATTATCGCTCTGATGGTGTGCATAGGAGGTAGCTGGCAATAGCGTGTATTCTCAGCATGCATTAACTTTGAGTAAATCTTCGGCAGTTTCCTTTTTATAGTGTACTTAACCGTTATACGGCCGAAGGGCATGAAGTAGATTTTCGCGGACTTAAGAATTGCGTTTTGAATCAATGCATGTCCCAATGCCTATAAATTCAGGCCATCGTGAGCAGTTGGAATGTCTTACATACCCTAGTAGCTCTTGTTTCCAATTCTTTCAGTCGTCGCGATGCACAAGTTCGAACCAAAGTTCTAATCTGGTTAAGCAACTCTTCCTGATGAGCGTCAAACAGTTCTTTTAATTCTGGAATGCGGCAAGGAGAGGACCAAAATGAACCAATGAAAACCTTTGGAGACGCAGTGGAGGACATGAGTCGCGAAAGACCCCAGACGAACTCGTCGTAAGCTTTGTTTACCTTTGCGACGTCGTGTATGTCAGCCTTGTTTAGAACGAACTAAATATTTTCTGTAAGAAAAGCTTCAGGATCCTATTTCTATCGCTAAAAGTTGTTTCCTTACGTCAGCCTCATCATACAGAATAAACACATGAAACAAAGTGGGAACTGACTTACAGTGATTTTGTGTTCGTACGCTGCCAACTTGTTCAGAAGTTGTTTCATTTCATTGGGAAATGTGTAGCGGTAAATGTCCAAAACAAAAATAACCATGTCAACTCTATCAACAAGGTGAGTCACAACATCTACGGAGCAAATTCCTTTTCTTGTTGTTTCCATAAATTTTCCCGGCATATCAATCACGCTGTACTGTTTGAGAGCAAGATTTGGGTTGAAAGAGCAAAAGCAGCTTTTTAGGAAGGCTTCGTTTGTCGGAAACAATGCTACAATTATAAAATTGTGCGTCAGTAGAGCCAATGTTTGTGCTTACTTTTGAATGGGAAACCTTTGCTGTGAGTTAGAGTAGCAATAGGGACTGATAGCTTAGTATCACCATGCATAACTACGAACGTTTTCGTTTGCTTCGCATCCGCGCTTATGCACATCCCATGATAGGATGTTCCCGTTATATATTGGACTAAGGTAGTTTTTCCCGTACATGGCGGTCCCAAAACAAGAATAATTGGTGTTGTTTGGAAGTCAGTATCGCTTAGATTTCTTGGATAGACTATGTCAAGCTTTAGCTGCCGCTCAACTGGTAATATTGCAGCTTTGTAGTGCAGCAACAGAGTATATATTATTCTATTGTACGACTGTCGAACTGCTGTGCTTACGTCGAAAAAATGTGGATCAAGTTTTTCTCTTGCATACTGAAACTCGCGTAGAAGTTCATATGCCTTCTCCGCAATGCCTTCTTCGTTCCGTTTATCTCCCATCAGCAGCGCATCCATATAAAAAGATACTGGCAGTGTCTTAGTGAAGATAAGCCTGTTTTAAACTTGAAGAATGCAAAGGGAGTTTAAAATAAGTTAATTCATCGCTTTAACAGTATCCGCTTTTTCCGTTACTGCTCTTGCCTTGCAACAGTTCTTTTACGTCCATGTAATGTTAAAATACTGCATACAAACTGCTATTAGATTGTATGAACTTCGTCTCTTCTGTCAATACCTGCACCAGTCGTCTATTTTATAAGAGTAATAACTATTTGACCAAACCCTGATCCAGCTGCACCGTTTTTGAGCAATTCGACGCATTATTTGGGCTTTAATTTTGCATTTTGAAATTCGGTTCGTGGTGGATGATTCTCAAGTATAACTAGCCGTGGCAGCGAGGCGTTTATGTCAATTAGTAGGAGAGACTTTGCTGCTTGCTCCGTTGTCTACTTTGGCTCCAACTTTGGTGACCTACCTCGTAGTCTTGCTTTTCCTCCCATAAAGCTGGTTCTCTGCACTCGTTTAACTGGTTTTGCAACGGACATGATCGTCACAGCAACGATATAAAGTGTTACCCGCCACTCCAATATAGAAGGCAAAGCAGCTGCACTTGATCTTGCAAACAACTGCTTTATGATGAAGAGATTTCTGATACAGTCGTCCTTGACAAATGCTCTCAAAGAGGCAGAGGTTTTAAATTAAAGTTGGAAACCAACGTTTTTGCACACGCCTCAGTTTCTCTCCTATACGTCTGTAATTAGGCTGTATGAGTAGGAGAACTCTCTGCCTTTAATCAACTATGCTATGTTTCTTTAAATATAGTGGTCCTTTGTAACATCAAAGACGTAACTAGTGGCGCAAGTCAGCTATTGTCTGAAATGGTTACACTTATATGCATTACTTCCGCTTAAGGAAGCTCCTCGTCGCGAAATGCTATTGTTCAATGCACTATTTTGCCAATTGCGCTTCAGTATTGATCGCAAATAGAGAGAAATAAGGCGAACATATGTCTGAGTGTGTTGTCTCTACGTAAGGCTGTCTTTTTATGCCATAACGATGAGTACGTAGACAAAAAAGTGGTCCATACGAACAATGAGTTAAGACGCCACTATTAAAAAGAAATGCATTGCTATTAAGAAGCTTTGCATTTTTTTTTCAATTGAAAATGAAGAAAATGGTAGCTTTCTGTTCTGGAGACGCTCGCCATTAGGAATAGAGATGGGCTTAGAACGTCAGTCTATGTGAAACCGATAAGTTCGCACGAATGCGTGCACTTATCTTCTCGCTATTCTAGATCTGCAATGGGGGCTTAGACTGAGCAATAAAAGTATATGGCGAACAATTACCCCAAGCAGGATTAACTCACGTAAAGCAGTCTTTTTAAGCAGCGGCTATGCAATGCCGGTGGGTTTCTCCTTTATAGAACAAAGAAAAACCACTAGAGTAAAGAAATTCAATCGAAGTCCGGAGTTCCCGCGCTCTTACTCCCTTATCATACAATACTACAAGAAATGATAAACTTTGTGCATGAGAATCTTCACTTCAAAATTTATTTTGAAAGTTCCCCCTCTCTGAGGTTAAGCATTAGATATCAGCGTATGTAGCTACCGCCTAATCAAAAAATCATGTCTACTTAGCTGTATCAGATACACTGGCTCTGCCATCTATGCGGGGGAGGCTAGCAATACTTTATTTCATAGATACGATGAGCATGTCCTTATTAAAACCATTGGGTTAACGCTGCGAGCGACCCTAATTGAACAAGGGACAAGACGACCATAAGGGCCACCGAAAGAGGAACCTAAGAGAACATTACAACAAGCAATAAAGACGTCTGGAACAGTGGAATGTGCCTCCTGTTACCACGGTGAATGACAGGTGAAGTTCGTTCGCCGCGAAATTAGAACATTTTAAAAAGGTCTTTCACCACAGGCATAACGAAGTGATCAGCCAAGGTAAGCAATGGAAATGAGTGAAATGTGGCCCAACAGAATCAGCTGTGCAGGACGGTTGTTTCATCTTCTTTTTGGTCCATATATACTTGACCATGTCCATTTGACGTTAAAATGTAAGCGTCATGAATGAGCTACTTGAGAAAACTTTGTGGAATAAAAATTTTAAAGAATTTATATCGTCATCGAAATGAAAATGCTTTCGTGTTCCGAGTAATTGTTGCTGTAATGACTGCGTTTCACTTTAAATGAACATTCTTAAGCACTTTTCATATTCACTGAGTTAATCGATAAAACAGGTTAAGTAGCAATAATGTTCGTCTTCTTTGCTTGTCACTCACTTTTCAAAGATGAATCGTATCTTACAGTTTAAGACAACAATCTTGTATTCCTTTGTTCATTTGTTTTGGACGCAAGAAAGAACATTCTGACAACAGCGGCACTGCGTACTGCATGAAGTCGCGATTTGTTAAATTCGCTGTGTTAAATAAAGTACGTACGTAATTGCCTTGTTCAGTTCGCTGTGTTGAAGTTCATATTTAATTTTTGATCAAAAATAGCAAGTTCACCGTTGAGGTATTGTGTAATGCTTGACTGGGCAACACATAGCAAAAAAATAGAAAAGCAAGGGAATCTCATTTGCAGATAAGCGATTACTTTTTGTAAAAACTTGAGTCAGGGGTCCTTCTAGCTCGCGTTGCATCATTAAAGCAAAAGAAATAATCAATAGCATGTTAAAGTCTGTCCCATAGGTACGAATATTGGAGAGCTCATTTGCAGGAAACCGATTGCGTCAACCTAGAAGCGTATGGAAAATTTAAACGTGTAAAGCTCATGAACTTATTGAATATGAGCAATCTGCAGTACGTCTGCTCGTGGACCACCTAGACGGATGATTATTAAGAGTAGAATGAAAACTTGTAATGAACTCTACATCGGATAAACATGCTAAATGGTTCTATCCTGACTCAAGTGAAAGCACTTGCGTTGCAATTCTGTACATTCTATTTGGCAGTTTGGGAACAATTTCAGGTGCCAACTGGTCATTTCGCCTATGGCGTCTTAAAAGCAAGAAACGTATCAACAAATACTACTTCTGTAAGTAACATCCTTTGTTCGAGCATGCAGCAGAACAGGCTGATTAATGGTTGGCTGAACGTTCATGCACTGTGTCATTCTGTATGTTTTTGCAGAATAGTCTATCATTCTTGCTAGAATAATTTAAACCATAACTTCTCAAACTTTTCCGAGCCAGTACCCTGCTGAATCTTTCCCGCGCCCCTGAAAGTGCCACGCGCAGTTTGACGGTACACCATTTGGTCACGAGAGTTCCAATGTTGATTCTATAAAGTGTCTTGAAAAGCCTGAAAGGTTGTTTCGAACGCAATTACGTTTAACTTCAGGGTACGTCGGCATTCTGGCGTTTACTGACTCTCAACCGACCATGCTAACACATCCACGGATTAATTAAATCCTCAGGCTTTCAGCTCCCCTGGAAAATTATTGTTTTAGACATTAGCTTAAACGTTTTGCGTTATTTTATTTTTTCCAATGGTCTCTTCTAGACGCCTTTAAACAGCTATTACACTTTGTACGTCACTCATGCACTTTATTCATTACGTCAGTTTAAGACCGCTGATGACGGGTCGCGTTTGGACCCGAAAGCTACGGAGAAAGTAGTAATAAAATTTTTCAACGGGACTCACAATCTGTATAAAAAAGAAGCAACCTAATGGTCTCTTCTAGCTCCCTATACCTGAAGTCTAAGCAAACTGAGCAAGTACAACAAACGGAAACACTTGGGGCATCGTATGCACAAAGTTGAAACAAAGTGGCTTTCCTCTCAACTTTTAACCAACAAACGTTCTTCATAATGAGGGATTGAATCCACTTCTCAAAGCTAACAATGAGACCGTTGTGCCCTTGTGACGCCATTTTACGCGAGTTTACAGGCAGAAGTTAGGTGAACTTTTAGCAGTTCGTGATAAGCGTACTTTATGTGATTGATTACCTTCATTCGCGTCATGGAAAAGTACTTTCTTCTTTATAAAACACTACGCTGCCTAGCTAGGTCAACCGCCACCGTCTGTTGAATATCAAAAGCTCTGATGAGAAAGAATGGCTCAGGTCCCAGCAGAATATCAAATATAGCACTGCGCGTATACTTGATCAAATGCAGCTTTAAAGCAAGCTTCTTCATTAGCTCATGAAATAAGGATCTTTCTTGATTAGTATTAGCTTAGTAATGTTGTCTGTATTGAACGAATCAGGAAGCATTCGCCAAGAGTGAGCGTAAGAAATTAACTCGAGCAGTCACAAATCAATTTGCCAATGTAAAAGAAAAATCTGATTTTAATGCTGTGGATAGCACAGTTCCTTTGTATAGAAGTAAAAATTACCCTATCAGTTTAACGCCGCAAGGTTGTTTAGAAAATTTTGTCTTAGTTTTTTTCAGTTGTCTCACGAGGTAGGTTTATGAATATCGTCTCAGGAAAATTATGGCTTTCAGCATGCTGTGTATTCCGCAGAGAATAACAACAATCACATTACGTCAAATTTGATTGCCTCATCTTGGCTTCCTTTTCAAGAACAGTCATTACGACGGCTTTATATTACAATTTCCTGTCCTAGTGTATGGTCTTCTACGGCTTTTCCCGTTTATCTGTTGTGCTTGTATCTGTAAATTAGACGAAACAGCTGCTCTACCAACGGATGAATGAGCCGTTATTAAGAAAAATTGTACAGATGTCAATGCACTCAACGTGTTTAATATCAGAGCTTTCGGAACGCTCTAGTTCCGTCGTCAGTGAGGTGGTGGAGCTAGAGCGTTCCGAAAGCTATGATATTAAACAAGTTGAGTGCATTGACATCTGCACAATTTTTCTTAATAACGGCTCATCCATCCGTTGGTAGAGCAGCTGTTTCGTCTAATTTGCAGATACCAGCACAACAGATAAACGGGAAAAGCCGTAGAAGACCATACACTATGAAATCCCATCCCGTTACGAAGCACCCAGTGTTCAAGAATTTCCTGTCCTGATATAACCATTTTGAAGAGTTCCTCCCTAAATGAGGATTCAAAAATATTATGCGGCAGCCAATGCTTGCATGAAAAACTCTGTTCTTCAAAACTCAACTTATTTCCGTATTGTTTGTAACAAAGGTAGAGCTGTTGATATAAAAATAAATAGCTTAATTCTGAGCAGAAATAATTGCAGTTTTCTTCATGAGCTGTTCAACGTTAACACTTGCGATTTTCGATACTTCAGCTTTCTGCAATGGATGAAACGGATCGACCAATTTGATTATTTTTACGGTATTGCTTAGCGTCTCTTGCTCTTCATTTGGCACCATTTCTAAAACTACAGTTATACTTTCAGCAAACATCAGCCCACCTAACGAATATCCTTCATTTCAGGTTTTGCATTGACAAGTTCTTTCAGCGGTTCTGCATTCACGTACTGTTTTGCAAGGCAGGTCTACTACAATGGAAATACAGAACATACTACTCCGATTTACTGCTTGCTTCATTCATTGCATCCAGCATTTAGCCCTCTTCTAGACCTCACTTTGGCTTACATCACTTTCTTCATGGCTGTTGACTTTACAATTATCACTACATCACTATTGCCTCGCTGCTACAGAAGGAGACTTCTGATGTGGTTAGCACTGATGATTTACCTTCTTGGAATGGCCGCTAACATCATCTTTGAAATCTATGGCTGTTATTTCAAGAAACGTCAAGTAATTTCGATATACTGTAAGATGACAGATACACTTCCAAGAAAATATCTAATATTCAACACTCTGTGCAGCAGTTTTCTGAGCTGCAGTGCTGTTGTTTTTCTTAGCTTTATTATTGTAAAGTTAAAACTTAATAGCATTGTATGTAGTACTGTACAAATTATTTCGCGCAAACGGGACTGCTCCGTCAGCAAGCAGTTATTAATAATAGCTCTTTTTACTTTTTTCACGCAAAGCTTACCTGGTCTCTGCGCTTCTTGCACCGTTATGTATGTTGGAAAGTATACCTCAGCCATAGATGCAGCTTGGCTTTGTAAAGCAGCTGGCTTATTCTTACACAGTACTTTCCGATTGATTCAGCTGACAAACAAGAATGCCTCTATTATGCTTCCGTCTGATTGTTTTCGCACATATGCTAAATGCAAATTCCTTAAATAAACTGTACCCCAGCAAACGATTTGTTTATCTCGGCCAAAAAACATCAGAGAAAAACGCCCAACAATACAAAACAAAACAATAACACAGCCCAATGGCACAATAAACAGATGTCGCCATAAGTGGCAAGAATGGAAATGGACTGAAGCGAGGAAAAACAGAAGTAACAACGTAGAAGATTTCAACGGGCACTACTCCGGCAAGACACATTAAATCAAATCGACTTAAAAAATAGAAGGGCTTATTTATTGATCTACGAAAACTCGACTTCAAGGCGCTATACGAGAACGCGTAGGATAGAATTAGCACCGAATACTTTACGAATATTTCCATCGGCTTGAAAAGTAATGGAAACAAGGAATAATGACCCAAAACTGAAGCAATAAGAAATATTCGGGCGTAGCGTTCATCTTCAATTGCTAACAAAGACAAAGGAATAATTATCGTTAACACAGCTTTTTCGTGAACATGCCAACCGAAAAGAAAAGCTGAAAATGCACATGCTGTGACTACTTTAATGAAGGAAGCTCGACTGGGTTTCCATGCTACTACTACGCAAAATGGCAACATGCTAGCCGCGGTACATGCAAAAGTAGTCAAAGGCGTAACCGACGGCATGACAACGTGATTAAAACTTTTAACTATACCAGATGTATAACCGGGACGATAACGCCTCGGAATGAAACCTCTATGAGTTCCGATGGCATACAAACAATAATCAACAAAGTTATATAAAGCCCAAAAATTTGGTGCCCAATAAGCATGGGTTAAACCACGTTTAAAGGGGAAAAGTCTAGCCAAAAGAAGCTTCCCTTGACCTAAACAAACAAATGGGCCCAAGCTCGTATAGGAAATAAACATTGCCACTGCTCCTAGCTTAGCGCATCCAACAAAAAAAGTCTTCCAACAAAATACTACTCGACCGTAACAGTCATACCGTTTCGGCCATAAATAAACGCCAAAAATGTATGCTGCATATGAAGGAAGTAAACACAGAAACAAATGCTTGAAATGGAGTAAAACTATAAACGATGCGAAGCCACAAATAATCTTCCCTTCAATGGTAAGATTGAGTGACAGCAAAAGCAGAGCGAAAAGCAACGAGTTGTACTGGAAGTGGACCGAATCGACTAAAAATAAGCCGGCATTGAAACAAAGCAAAGAAAAGATAAGCTGTGGAGCTTTGCTTCGCCTGCTTATCAAGAACGAAGAGCAAATGTACAAAAGATCAGTTGCAATGACGGTCGATCGTTGAAACATAACAGTACTGCTGGATGCATAAGGTGAGGCAGAAATTTGCAGCATTTCAGGTTCAACCAGAACGGCAATTTGAGACAACAGAAATTCGAACCAAGCAAAGAAGGGTGGATAGTCCAACGTCCATTGCGAAGAATCTTCCTTGTACCATTCTGACAAAGGAAGAGAATGAGTAATGGCCAACCAATTTCGGTGCACCTGGAATACTGAATTGCATACAAATAATCACAGCAACACCGAACATGTCGGTATTGAATTGTTCTGTATTTTCTCTAACAATTTGCTCATCCATTCGCTGGTAGGACATTTGAAGTTTACTTACAGGTAAACCAAACAGGCCAAAGCTTTGAACAGAAAATCAACTATGAAACAACGAAAGCCTGTTAAAAGACATCCAGTTTTCCGAAACTTTATCAATCATGAAAATAAAATTCTTTACACTGGGGCACATATGTTTCCATTGCATACGCAGAAATAGGCCTTAGACTGTTGTGAAGACTTTTTATTTCCACGTAGCTTTCAGGAACTCAAAATGTTCACAATTACATAAGTTTTTTCTGTACGTAGTAATACAATGAGTTTTTGCGCCGCGAGAAACTTATACAAATGTGCAACAGATAGATTGCCTCCTTATTCACCATTTCATCAATGCAAGTCGTATCAATAATACACAGAAACAGTTAATATTAACTGTAATAGCGATTATAGGGTATTTGCATTACTTTCAGTCAAGTCAGTGACCATGAAGACCACAGCATTTACGAGCCCTGCTCTATGAGCGTACGGTTTTTTACAACAGTGTCGACTACGTGGACACGCATAACGCTTAACAGCTTGAAATAAAAAATAAATTTTAAGAAAAAGAAATTGGTTATTTAAGAAGAACTTGCTCACCTCGAAGTCTGTGGAAAAGTAAGCGTAAAAACAAAACATTTTCAAAGCAAACCATCCGGCTAGCAAAGTAATAACAGATGGCAGCTGGCAGTCTAGCATAGTGCAACTTCACTACCGTCCAATTATAAACGTAAGGGCTAACACAATTACGACTGTACAGCAATATCCTGCTGTCCAAGCGGGAGTAAATGGACAAACCATGTAAAAAGAAAAGTAGGTTTGAAGTTACAGTACAAGGAACGGGCGATTAGCACAGCCATTCCCACAACCTTGCATGCGGCATTGCAGAACGCTTACCACTCAGACTTCCATTGCGTCTAACAAAAAAGCGAGAATAGAAATAAGACAAAACTTAGCAAAGTTCCAAGTTCTTTTATCACATTGAAAGAGGATATATTCATGAATAGCCGTAATACTCGGGACGTTTATTCAAATGCGAGCTAACTTCATTAAACTATTTTGATAACCGCTGGGCGATCTCTTCATTAAACTATGCGTGAACAGCATAACGTAAGACGAATGCATTTGCACATTTCGTTGCTTATTTCTGCTCCTCAGCGAGACGAGCTGCCTTTTGCGCTACTTCCTCAATGTTTCCAACCATATAGAAGGCAATTTCAGGCAAATGATCAAGTTCGCCTATAAGAGATTGCTAGCACAGGATTGAAGACTGGAAAAAACCGTATTCACCCTTCAAAATCATTTCGAAACCTTTGATAGTTTCTTCGAGTGGAACGAACTTTCCCGCAGAACCTGTGAACACTTCAGCTACTTGAAACGGCTGAGAAAGAAAACGCTGAATTTTTCGAGCTCGAGAAACAATCAACTTGTCATCCTCGGAGAGTTCGTCCATTCCAAGAATGGCAATAATATCTTGAAGTGACTTATAATCCTATAAATACAGAATGCGAACTACCACTGCAAAATGTTACTTTTAAATACCTGCAGTATCTTCTGCACTCCACGGGCAATAGTATAGTGCCGTTCGCCCACTATGTTGGGATCCATTATACGAGATGTCGAGTCCAAAGGATCCACTGCCGGATAGATGCCAAGTTCAGCGATTCCTCTACTCAGCACGGTTGTAGCATCAAGATGGGCAAATGTAGTCGCTGGTGCGGGGTCAGTCAAGTCATCGGCAGGAACATAGATCGCTTGCACGGATGTGATCGAACCCTTTTTAGTAGTAGTAATTCTTTCTTGCATACTACCCATATCAGTTGCTAGAGTAGGCTGGTATCCGACAGCTGAAGGAATTCGCCCAAGCAATGCAGACACCTCTGATCCAGCTTGGGTAAACCGAAAGATATTATCAATGAATAATAGCACATCTTGACCTTCTACGTCGCGAAAATATTCTGCAACTGTCAGACCTGTCAAGGCTACACGTGCTCTGGCTCCGGGTGGTTCGTTCATCTGACCATACACCAGCGCTACCTTAAACAATTTATAAGTTAAATGTTTAAAATTAAATGACATATATACGACCTTTGAAGTGTCGCCTTTTAAATCAATGACCTTAGTCTCAATCATTTCATTGTATAAATCATTTCCTTCGCGGGTCCGCTCGCCTACACCAGCAAAAACTGAATATCCACCATGCGCTTTAGCAACATTATTTATCAGCTCCATAATTAAAACAGTTTTGCCTACGCCAGCACCACCGAACAATCCTGAATGCATCAACTACTATTAGCAGAAAGCAGCACAACCAAGTGCAATATACCAATTTTGCCACCTTTCGCGTACGGCGCTAGTAAGTCAACCACCTTGATACCTGTGGTCAGAATTTCCTGTGCTACATTCATTTCAACAAAAGCCGGTGCCTCCTGATGAATGGCCGAATAACTAAAACAATTTAACTTTCATCAAAAATGAACTTTAAACGATTAGAAAAGAACATTACCGATCTGTTTTGATAGGGCCACGTTCATCAATGGGCTCACCAATGACGTTCATAATCCTACCTAATGTTCCAGGACCGACTGGTATCTTAATGGGTGAACCAGTGTCCACAACCTCATGTCCCCGCACAAGACCTTCAGTTCCATCCATTGCGATAGTTCGGACAACATTTTCTCCTTAAAAGAAAATGAAAATGAACCTCGTCAACCGGAGACGATGAACGCTTACCCAGATGCTGAGCTACTTCAAGAACAAGCCTTGGCTTATGCCCTTTTACTTCAAGAGCGTTCAAAATTGGAGGTAAACCTTCTTCAAAATGCACATCAACAACTGCTCCAATTACTGCAACAATTTTGCCAGACGCGCCAGGTTTGGTTTTTGGTGGTTCAGGAGAAGCAGAGGCAGTTTGCGGAGAAGCTGCTGACGTAGCATATGTTCGTTGGAGAATGAGCAAATTCCTTACAGCACTGAACCTCAAGCAGCCTGAAAAAAATAATAAATTCGGCCATTACGCCTAGAATAATATTTTTTTTACCGTTCACGTGGCGTCTAGGAAACCACTGTCCACTGAAAGTTCTACGCGGAACGTCACGAAAACGAAGAACCGCTGCTGAACGGAAGGAAATTCCCCCAAAAGCCCGCAACAAATGGCGTACTTGAGGTCCCATCATTCCGAATATTTTACCTAATTGCCAACGTTGTACCGTAAATGTCAAAATGAACTGCAGGATGTTTGACATGAAAAATTATTTTACACACCTCCAAAGAGAAGGAAAAGCTAACACGCGCGTCGTTCATAATTTGATACTCCGCGAAATTCAAGTTCGCGGAATACATTCTATTTTCCTTGATTACAGCATCGATTTATTGTGATTTTTTTCAGCGAACCTGCATTTCCCTATCTGTGAACAATCTGTGAATTTTCGTGCACCTGTAATGGGTTCTCGGTGAAAAGTTCTACTGTTCTGCAATGGTTTGGAAGTTTCCGAAAGTTACACTTGTGCAACCATGTCCAGATGGTGTTACTTGGATCTTAGAATACTTTGGCCAGTGCGTCCAAAATGGTGTTGAACTGGCTGCCTTTTGGATTGGTCTAATTTCGCTCCTACTATGGTTCTTTCCACTTTTACCGCAGCTGTACACAAATTATAAACGTGGTCAGTGCGAAGGGATTTCGGTATACTTTTTACTATGTTGGTTCCTTGGCGATTCGCTTAATTTAGCTGGTGCTTTGCTTTCAAAACAATTACCTACGCAGATATTTGTTGGAATTTATTACATAATTCAAGATAGCGCCATACTTTGCCAGTATTGCTACTATAAGATAAAAAATCAGTGGCACAATCATTTGGTTCGCGATCTCGGTCAAACAACGCTGCGTTGCGTTATGATAGCTGCTACAGCGCAGTCTCTTTACAGCTTAAAGTCGACAAGCGTCTTTCATGGCGGCTTGGACGAACTGGGCTATTCTATGGGTATTGCTTCAGCTATTTTCTATTTGGGAGGTCGTATTCCACAACTTTACTCCAATTTCAAACGCCTTTCAACCGAAGGAATTTCAATGCCGATGTTTTACTTAATGTTTGCAGCCAACTTCTGTTATGGCTTCTCTGTGCTTTTGGGTGGCTTCGGGCGAGATTACTTTTTGTTGCATCTGCCTTGGTTACTAGGCAGCCTTGGTTGCTGCGTGCTCGATTCTATAATCATATGGCAGCATTTTCATTATCGAACCAACAGAGCTGACGAGGAATCATCAGGCATCATCGGACGCGACGATACATTACGCTGAATACAGTTCTGCGTATTGTGATTTTTGGAAGCCGCCGATCGGAATGACCGAGCGTTCATTAAAAAAATGGTATTGATAAATGCTCTGTCTAAGTTTCTTGTGAATATTTTACCTTTCGCTAGTTAATTTAAATCGAACATCGCTTGAAAAATGCCGACCGATGTTTCAGTAATAATAAAACTATTTTACATCGGACTACATGTTCTTGAAGCAGTAAAATTATGCACTGCTGGGCAGAGTCAGGTAAAACCTGCGCAATAAACGTTTGCCTGACGATCAGTTTACTGTATGACACAGAGTAACATGGCAACTGCCTTTATCTGCTGACCATTTTATAAAAGCAAATGCGTTTGACATTCGCGCTCTAATTACCATTAGGCGTTTTGCATTACTTTAATTACTGTGCAGTTTTCAGGTAGTAAGCGTTCTGATATTATTCCTCATGATATCAAGGTCGCTGAGAGCCGAAACGCGCAATAGGAGCAAAGAAGAAGTGAAGCGCGTGATAAACACAATAGAAAAAGTGCGAAAATGGTAAGAAGTGTAAAATTTTTTTGCTGTCAGTAAATGGGCGTTGTTTTGCCTTGAGCTGTGTGAAAATGAAAGTATAAATAGGACATTGTCTTAGTATTGTTCTTCCGTCGCGTTTAGCTTGGAAAAGGTAATGGCTTCAACCTAGAGTATACTTGTGATGTATCTTAGCATTACGGAGTTGTTTTTCATTATTTTCTAAGCATATTTGAACAAATATCCATTCATTTTATATTCTTGTTTGAAAGTGGTCAGGCGCACAGATGAGAATTTTCGAGGTTGTGTACTTTATTTTCAAAGCAGTGAGTTGTTCTTTAAGAGGTAATTCTGAAATCCCGTTTTTATAGTTACAAGTGACAAATGATTCATTGTATGCATGCACTGCTTGTTCGAACAGTTGCTTGAGATTAAAGCAGGTGAAAAACGTTGCCTCAATTTTTTAAGCTGCTTTATCTGTGTGCGCTTTAATGATTTTTTTCATGTGTGTAACTTTTTTCCAAGCATTTTCAATATACATTTTTTAAGTGCAAACATCCTGATCCGTAGTGGGTGTAAGTACGCATTGCACCGCATAAAGCCATATTGCGTGCTGTTTCTCAGCATGGTAATATAACTATACTTCATGAAGTCCAGGTAGCACTGCCGAACAATAGCTGCTTGCTGTAACTCACGAAAGATAAAAATGTTTTGTTGGCATTGTTGGAAACTGTTCTTTACTTTGCATTGGACTGATTTTGAATTTATTTATTGGAACAACTCGTAGCGTCATTTAGCATTATACTGTGGCAGCTCCTGCTTTAGTCATGCATTCAACGATATTATTTATGTCCACTCTTTAAGCTGCTAATAACTTACATCTGTCTGCAAAGTTTTCAGACTATTGTTGAAAAGTAATTCCTTAAGGTGAATATTCTACTGAAAGATTTAAGAAGAAGTAATACGTGAGACTTCTAACCCTATCTGTAATGAACGGCTTTATCCTCAATTAATAAACCGGAGGGTATTAATAATAATATAGAACCTCCGAAGTTGACCACCTCTCTATGTCGACCACCTCCCTAAGTTGACCGAATTTTGACCACTTGGTTGGTCCGCACGTTAATAATATAATATACCCACAACCTCTTATGTTGACCACCCCCTATGTTGACCAGTAACTTACTGTATTTAAGAATCGTGGTAGACCTGCTTAGTAAACACAAAAGCTCCGATAGCTTTATAGTTTTTATCAGATGCGTCTTTCGTGATCTTCGAAATGAAAACTTGTCTTCCCGTCGCAGGCAATACCGTATTTGAATTGTTTTGATTTCCAAATTACTGAGAAATTTTACCTGTAAATTGTCGGAGAAATGGAGCAAAAAACGCAAAAGTTTTGTATTACAACTGCAGCATTACTTCAAGTAATTTTAGGGAGAAAAAATGGGTTATGCTAAAAGATTCCACCATTCGCGTGTACAAGTGGGTTCCAGGTATGTAATCTTTTTGCGTGAATTGCATTTTATGTTCGAACTCAATTTTAGTCTCGGAGTCGCAGCGGTTTGGTTCGGTGAGTGCTTTACAATGTCTTCGTACTTTCGAAGTCAGCTTTTTTGACCTTAAGAGCGCAATAAAGACTGTTACCAGCGAAGAGCTTTCTTTGAAACCTGTCGACGCTAATGATTTATCTCAAGATGGCTCCGAACAGCAATCAGAAGGTATTTCATCATTGTTTCTTCATCCCAGTTTCAGCAGGCTAAACATACTAATTCAACTTCCAGCAGAGGAAGGGCTTGACTCTGACGTCAGAACATTAAGTAATTTTGCCGAAACTAATGAAGATTCTAATGGTAAGCAGAAGTGACTTTTGTATGTCTCATTAATGATTTTTTAAATACCTTTTGAAGCTTTCTCTGAAGGATGCTTTAATAGCGATTCCAATCAAGCGCTCTCCAGCGGTACGGTTTCCGCAGTAGAAAGTGGCGCTACTGACTTTCGGGAACTGAGTATTCACTCTTGCATTTATATATACCGACTACAGTTGTAACACAGCTTTCATGTTCTAGTGAACGATGTTCCGGAGTCTCTCGGAAAAAGGTCCGGAAATGGGGGTGACAGCAATGAAGAAACACCAACTAAACAAACACGACTGTAGCATTTCTTCATGTGTTTCATATCTTGTATTTGCCTGAAAAGTGTTGGATACTTTCAATTAATGACTTCCGTTTTCGTGAAATTCTATCTGTTTTATTATCTCTGCAATGTAATTTCGTCTGTTGCATTCTTTAGATCATTCCGCACTTCGAGTATAGCTGAATATATTTTAAGTTTCAATTTATCGACGTCATTGTTGTCCTCGTCCTAGTCAAGAAATCCTTATGGGTTGGCTTTGTGCAGTCAAAACTTCATGTCTTGCCAGTCGAAACATTCGGCCAAAATTGTTATTCTGCCTGACTTTTCGAATGAATATTGATTCATCATTTTCTTCTATGAGCTGTTCATCTGCATGCTGATACGGCGAGAAACGAAATTAAACTGGTTGCGTTTCTGAAAACGTGACTTCTTGATATGGTACATTGAAACTTCATGTAAAGTATATAAGTTTATCGTCACGGAAGTTGTCCCGTAGTAACATTCTATAAATTTATTTCCGGAGCTTCCGGGTCACCGAATGTCTTCGGCGGTCGATTGTGTTTCTCATTCTCATTCTGATTGTGAGAATCAGAATCATTTTGTAAATGTAACTTCTTGGTACGGGACCGTGTAGTTTCATGTCGAGTTTCTTTTACGGAAAGTTTGTCCCGTTGACAATATTTTTATTCCGGAGCTTTCGGGTCAAACGAGACCCGTCTTCAGCGGTATTAATATAAAGCAATGAAGTAACGAAAATTCTTCGAATTCGGGCTTTCGGGTCTCTTTTGACCCGAAAGCTCCGGAATAAAAATATTGTCAACGGGACAAACTTTCCGTAAAAAAAACTCGACATGAAATCAGAATCATTCTCACAATCTGTTCGCTGAAGACGAATTTAGGCGTGACAAGACAGCTCCGGAAATAAATTTATTGAATGTTACAACGGGACAACTTCCGTAACAATAAACATTCTTACTTTACACGATTACGTCTGTCGTAGAAAGGCGTTACAATTTCTTCTAAACTCATGTTTCCAGATATTGTCACGTAGACGTCCCACTGTCTAAGAAGTGTAGGTTTCTTCCTGTACTATTCCGTGTTTACTGGCGAGCGCGCCGGTTATCTTGTTCCGCTTTTTCTTAAGCCTACACTGAAGTATAAGCGTTATATTTAGGCTTAAGCTTAACGACAGAACATGGTGGCCGGCAAATTTGCACTATGACGATGGCATGCGTAAGAGGCAGCGTACGTATTTTCTAATTCCATTGCTTTTTCCTTTCTCATGCCTTGCTAAGGCGAACGTTTGATTCGAAGTCTTGAGATGGTAAAAAACAAACCGATAGTGAGTATAGGTAGCTTTAAGTGTTATAGAAAGGCGTTCATTCGTTGGACGGGCAGCAAAACGAACTGTTCGTAGCAGCAGCAAAGTTGAAGCACAGCATGATTTGATTATGTACTTTGGGTCACAGGTAACGAAATCAAAATTATTTGATAATATATGGAAACACGCTTTTAATGAGCAAGAAGAAGCGACGTTTTATTTCTAAACAAGAGCACTGGCGTTACGGGACGTGACTAAGAATAACGGCTTTGGAATGGTATCTTCTCACTTTTCGGCGTCACATGGGAGCTTCGTTTAACAACGAGTGTCATGTTCATCAGTTTCACGTTGAATTGTTAACAAGCATCTGCCCTGTGATCTCTTGAAACGAGAGAAGCGTATTTTTCCTCATTGTAATTCAATGGAAGTTTTCGATGGAGACGATGACATTTTTTAAAGCATGATAGCAGGATGGCACATCCCATTCTTGACAGTCCAGCCAGGACAGCACTTATCCTTGCACGGAACCTCAACAGCTTGCATTCTGTGTGTAAAAAAAGTTGCACTAACAAAGAGGTTTAAAGCTTTCCCTAGAGAATTATTTACCCTTCGCAGCGAAATAGTCCCCAGAGCCCGCAAGAAATTGAAACCATCCTCTCTTCCTTACACTTGTCGCAAGGCTGTTGACCACAAGTATTAGTTTCAACTGCTTCGCCTCTGAAATTCGCAGAAAATGACTGATGACGTGGGGAGCAGTGGACTTTGACTCATACGCGCAAAGGGATCCCTGCGGGCAGTCTCGTTGTCTTGTTTGCACTCCACAACCGCCGCAAGAAACGCTACATGAACTCCACGTACCCCATTGATTCCATTCTCCCGTTGGCGGTACTGAAACAAACAGCGATGCACTATTGATGAAAATGTAAAAGATGAAAAAGCTCTGCACTTAGAAGCTGGTTAATGGAAATCGCATGCACAGCAAATGATTTCTCCCAATCAAGTTTTCCCCTGTTAGATGTTTTGTACCATATATGAGGTGCTAGCGTAAGCGTTGCAGGATTCAAAATCTTACTGTTACCTGAACGACGATATCTCCATCTCGTGGTTTTGTGCACTAAAATTATGAAGACAAGCGAATTATTAAGTGAATGCCTGCCCTTATTTGGTCGAACAATCAAATTGAGTAATACGGAAGCAAGGCCTTGAAGCCACAAAACCAACAAGCATCGGCAACTTTGTTAGTTTAAATATTTTCAAAAGTTCTTACTCTCTTTTCTTTCACCCTCCTTAGACATTTTATAAGTTCACCTATTTTACCTGCGCGTGCTCGGGCTCGAAACCCGAGACCGGCTCTGTAGAATGATCTAAACAAGACCAACATATCCGTTGTGGAGGAGTATATCTTTTGTCGAGGAATATTATGGCAGCATAGTCTTAACACACGGCGTCCTTTATGACAAAATTGTAATCAACTTTAGCCAACCTCATTCCCGTATTGGCGAAGTCACTTGAATTGCGCACTTCAATGTAGTCCATGCACAGCGAATGTTCAGCTTTACAGTAGATGTCAAATCGTTCAATGAATTCAAGTTCGACACGAAGTCCGGGAGGAGCCTGAGCAAGCCTACCATTTAATTTGTCATTAGCATCAACCTTGCATACTGAATACCTTAAAGAGCCAACTGCATTCCTGGCCTGCCTTGAAAGCTTTGGGATAATTTGGCGAGTTGAAGTACACCCAGCGACTATTCACTCTTACCAAACCGCCACAGTTAGCGTCTAAAGTACAACTATTCGATTTGCTTATTTTAACAAGAAAACAGCAAGGTACAAACATTAGCTATGACATTCGAAATGCATGTTCTACTTAACAACCGAGATATAATAAACACTTGCTAAATGAAACTCCTGGTTGAACTACTTTTCCATTGATGGATAATCAATGCGGAGAGCGAAGGATTTACAACTAATTTATCTTTTCATTGGACAATGGCAGTTGATGAAAGTAGATAAGAAGTTAAAAGATATCTCCCAGATTGGTCACGCGTCTTATTAGTTTTAATAGTATGATAAACATGAAGCGCCAAAACCTGTAATTCGTTCTCTTCAAAATGACCTGACTGAAAGAAAAAAATAAGCTCGATTCCATTCTGTATGGGGCTCTTCTAATAAACTGCGCAAACGCGACAATGCCTCTGTCACATGAATGTCCACAGCAAGATGATACCTTTAGTCAGGCGTTAAAGCTAATAGCTTTCAAAAGGCTCCTAGCTGTTTGTTTGTTCAAGAGTCCGGCCACTTCACAATAGATTACGCCATTCAACAATGTTTTAAGAAATAAGGTTGAACTCTCTCTATCCTTCAATCTATCTACCATAGTATTCTAGCCGTCCAGCATGCAACGCTTATAGCAGATTCAACGAATATCTTCAGAGGAAAGTGATGAATGTTCACATGCTAAATTGCTGAAAATACGAATCTTCATTCATTTGCGCGGAGCTTGCTGCTTTCCAGCTTGGTTAAGACGGCAAACAAAAGCTACCGAGACCATGAGTACCAGGCAAATAGTAAACAATTCAAGACTACTCTTCGTAACCTAGTCGACCTTGGTTAGCTTTGAAAGTCAGACTGGCACTTACCGAAACCAGGCATCACCTGATCACATAGTTTACCCGTGAAACCATCCGGACAACGGCATCTGCTACATCGCTTCGGATCAGTGTAACCACCCCGCTGGCATTTAAGAGGAGGGCAAACATCTACAAAATTAACGCCACAACAAATTATCCAACTACGCAAACACTGTGTATTACGGCTACAGTATATTTCATTCATAAGCCGAATGTCGTTGAAAGAAAGATGATCTCTCTGGCCTATTGTTCTCTGATAATTTTGCACACTGGTCAAGAGCGTATATAGGTCACCATTTTTTGCAAAAGCCTGAAATCTCTCTCACCAGTTCTGCCCTCTTGGTATTTGAAACAGTTACCTTGCTTCTGTAGTGCATTATGGAGCCGTAGTCATACGGGATACCTTTAGAATCAACTTCTCGACTTTGCTCCTTTAGAAATTGAGCTAACGATCCCTCATCAATATTCCTCCAAACTACGTTGACGTATTGATCTCGATCTGGTCTCGACTGTTCATGCCAAAAGCCTAAGGCATGAGCAACTTCGTGAGCAATTACTCCAAGCTGCAATGTTCCGGGTTAGTACTGATTTGGTTGGAACAGCTGCTACCTTCATACAGTCAAGCGACAATGATACATATTGAGGCTCTTGCATAGGATTTCGACCTACGTTCGATGCGCATCCATCAACATCTGTAAAGATGATTCTATTTCCTCTTGGCATATCATAACGCCGCCTGAATCGTAGGCAAGTAACATTCTCCCAATGTTTCAAAGCTAGCTCAATCAGTCGCTCCTGCTTCTCGGCTAAAATATTAGCTGCCAAAGTAGTGATCCATGTTGGTTTTGACGTCGGCATAACTTCACGAAAGCAAACTTACTATGCGAACCATCAAAACTATAATCTATGGGCATAGACGCATTCCAATGACGAGAAGTCAGCGCTATAAATTTTCTTTTTTTCCTGCGACCAGTGTCATGCAGTGTTGTTGAGTATATGGCTTCTGCTTGTTCCGCGGTAAGCACAATATCGCCTGCATAATCGGCATTGATTTGTTAGGTTGCGCAAGAATTAAAGTATGCCTTCAAAATAGTTTCCATTCTCCTCAGGACTTCGCCCATCCGGATCGCTGTCTAGAAAATGGCCTGGTTTTTGCTTAGCTGGCTTGTGCTTCAAGTATTCCTGAGACTCTAACAAAACTTTCGTATGATCCTTAAGCCGCTCTTCACCTTTTATTTGGGCTACAAACTTCTCTTCTTGCTTCAACTCCTAAACAGCAAAGGTTCGACAAGGGCAATCGCATCTTGTATTAGAACATGCATTAGCGTACGGCTCGCAAGCGCTGTGCAACGCTATTTGACAAATGTGAAGTAAAAATACTAAGAATTCAATTTCAAGCTGAATCCTCTGAAGATAGATAATCAAAACATTCACCTGTCTCTAACTTCAGCAGTAAACGGTGCGGAAATTTAATTATTAATTATATGTGCCGCTTAGAAAAACGTTAAGCTTTCTCAAGAAATGCGACTAGAACATTTAGTCTCATTTACTTTTTTGCGCCTTCTATGTGCTTCTCACAGAAGAATTAAAGTAACACAAGCTGCAAATCAAACTAGCATAATCGTATCAACGAAGTGTAAAGGTAGACATAAATTACCTTGACATAATTACACCTAATAGGCGTATTTTAACTTGAGCTGACTGAAAAAATAGTTTCCCGATGATCACAACAACAGCTGCACCACACCTTTCACTACATGTTTGACATGACTTACAGCTACATTACTAGCGCGAATGAATAAGTACAGAGACGAGACTATAAAAGCATTTACATTAACAGCATTATCAATAATACAATCCAAACGCCATGCGCGATGATTCGCCATTTCTGAACAGCGCTTTTATGTACGTTTCGTTTGACTGATAAACTTGCACATACCTACATTTTCATACATGCTTCGGTTCACTTGTATGCGAAAAACAAATGGTGAAGAGCTCAAAATTATAACTCCAAGCGAGCTTCATAAAAGAAGCTCAGGACAATAACCAATCCAGTCGTTATCATTTTCGTGGACATTTTGCTACTGCGTCACTACCTGATTAAGGGGGCAGTGAAGATGAATAGAGCCTATGGAACGATAGAAGACGTAAGCTGTAGCTCTGGGGCACGGAAAGTAGCCATGAAGTGTCATAGTTAGAAAGGCGCCCACCTGATCTGAGCGCTCCAATTATCCTGTTACGTTATGCCCGATAGGACACATAAGGGCAGAGTAGACACTAGTTTGGTTCTTGTCTATTCAGCATTCTAAATGACTACTAATCGTGTAAGAGGAAAGAACGAGCCTCCATTCTATTAATATCAGGTTTGCTTCCCAATCGGGAGGGAGAGAAAGTTGGTCACCATTAATGGCCGTTTTTTAACTTCGTTTAACCCACTCACTTTCAGATCGCTTTCCTACGCAACATGTCAGTGGAATTGGACTAGTTGTTTCACAAACTTAGTGATCCAACGTCAGCATACTGGCGGAAAAGAATGGAGATAGACAATCAATGGAAAATTAGGTTCAGTACCAAATTGCAGTCACTCCACTGACCCAGTTACGGCGGCATCTGTCTCACGGGCCATTCCACATCAGGTGCGGTGATGCAAGATGTCGGCTAATGCTCATAGGCTATTGGAAATTTTAAATGCTGACCAAGCATAGCAGACATAGGCCAACGGTAAGAACGCTCAGGAAAAATACAACAATTTCTAATTCAAGAGTATGCTCACCTGGCTTTGATTTAACGTTGCAGTTTGGTTTTTATGGGTCACATATGCGCTGTACTTCTTTAACATCTCGCTCTCAAGTTGTTTCAACAAGTGATTTACCAAGCCCACTTCTTCAGCGCTTCGGCCGAAAGTCAAAGCTTTAATCCGAACTTGCCAGTCCATCCGCGATGGGAGACTGTTGTTGCTCTGAGATTTGTCGACTAACAGCACGCGCGCTGAGACTTCAATCCAACATACAAATGCGCTACTAATAAGACAGGCAAGCCAAACTGTTAACATTTTTTGTAAGATCCACGTCCTTTGCGACCGATGCAATTCAACTCTGACAAGTGAAAAAAGTGGTCAGTAATGACCATAAGCCGCAGGCGATCAGCTATATTGAACAATGATCTTTCTCAATGTTCGTATCATAAAGTGCACCACAGTTCATACGTCTGAGGTGATTATTTCAGCCTTCTCAGCAAAAGCGACAGCGACGACGGCGACGCATAGAGCTGTCGACAATGACAGCAACGACGGCGGCAAGTCTGCCGCATTTGTTGGCATCCGACTGGTTTTACAGTTCCGCAATTCAACTTTCCAACCAATAAAAGGCCAATGACGGCTCCGGAGGGGCAATCAGGTCGGCGAATGGCTGCTGGCCATATCCTTTTCTAGCATGCTACGAATGTGAAGCCGACCTTCCGTGGCGGTTCACTTTGATCCATTTCTTGAAGTGCCCAATAAATACCAGCAAGCAATCCAGCTGAGTTGCGGAAGGAAACGGGTCAGTTTGCATACTTCACTGAGCGGAAACCAGCAGCGGTGTAAGTGTCATGTAATCAGTGATTTCTGTTACTTACAGATGCCCGGTTGCATCCATCTCATCCGATACAAACTAATATAAGTACAGACAGTACAACCGGATGCTGAGCAAGATAATAACAAAAATAATCATACTGGTTTGTTTTCCCAACAGCGCAATCTTCAGAAGAAAGAGCACATTTGCCCGTTAGTCTCATACGTACTCTAGAAAGGCAATAGAAAGTGAAAAACAAATACATCTTCACTCCAAACGTAACAAACTGGTCATGCAATAAATCATCACATTTCATTTTCCTCTGTTTATTGAAAAGACGCTTGTACATTATAGAGCAAAAGCCATTTAGCAAACATCTTCAGTTTTAACTCGTTTCGTCGCGTGCGCGGTCATGCAATTTGTAGCTTGTGAAACAGTTTCGAAGGCGCTTAAGTGAAAGTATTAATAAAAAATAAATCTCTTTCACAAGTTGACCAAACTAGTCTTATTTTCAATGCGACTTCTTTGGATGGTTCTTTTAACGATGACTAAAAAGAAGGATGCAAAGGCGGTAATACACTTTGTTGGTTAGCGTGAGACTAAATGTTCGCAGAAGCATAACACTCATCTTTCAAACAGTAAATTTATCTCTTCATAATAATCTAATTTTCGTCGGTTAAAGATGTGCTGAAGAAAGCAGTGGGCTTCAGGTTTTGTGTTAATAGTAATCAATACTAATAGAGAACGGCACATGTCAATCAGATTTAGCCCATCTCCAAGTTATTAAATTCACTAAAAAAGCTAAACAATTGTACGAAAGTTCAGTTTGCAACGGTTGATTAATCAAAGCAGTAGCTCATAAAAAGAGGTATGACGACGAGAAGGCCAAGCGAATGCAAAAAAATTGTCATGTACTTGGATAAGAAATTGAGGGAACTTGCCTTCCGGCAAGTTTTTATTAATATTCCTGAGCATGCAATGGCAACGTGACCATAAAATGAAAGGCAATGTCCTATTGCTCCTAAACTGAAACTGAGCGCACTTTCAGAACTAGAAAAATCATTGTTTTTTGAGAAGTGCAGAGCCCACAGGCTGCCCAGAGCGAAGTTCGGGTGCCCTTGAAAGCGTGTCCAAAATTCTGGCATTTCAGAAATGCTGCTAAGGTTGACTTACTTGCGTGAGAAAGTGCTGAAGTATTTACTTTGAAAATACGCTTTAAAATTAAAGACAGGACGAATGGAAATGCATTACTTTTCTAAAACAACCACCAATTTCAGCGCCAGTCGTCGAGAAAGGCAAAAATATTTTTTTGGCCTTAGCCTAAACGTAAGCCAACAAGTTCTGCAGCTGTTATTGTTTTGTTTGGTTGAACAACACCTGCCAGCTACTACCTTATAAATTAATGTACTCATACATGCTGTTTTCTTCTTTTTAAACTTTTACACCAAAACTTGATGAACAAAAAACCAATAAGTGGATGCCCAGATTGACGAAACAAGGGCATGGCGCATACGCATGTTGAGAGCGCAAGATGGTTTGGAAAATCCGCAGAACAAATATAGTGCTCAGCGCTCAAGCTTCTGCCCGCATGTAACTATAGTTCTTGCGTACGTGGCTTTTCTAAAGATATGCCCGGGATAGCAACGCAGGAAAACCTAGGTCTTCGAAAGAAAATGTTAATCGGCAAAAGCCTGCATGGCGCAAGAAGAACGCTGAGTATCAAATAGACAATAGATTAGATACCGACTGGGAAGCTTCCAACCTACAACAAGCAGTACTGAGGAGATATTTACTAGATCTCATTTGAATCTAAAGTTGCTGTGCGTGTACGATGGATGTATTAAGTTGACACGTTTGAAAAGACAAACAGGTTATCTTGCCGGTCAGTGAGTAGGAATCACGTATGAATGCAGAATGAACAACTCCCCTGCAGGTTTTGGCTTCTTAATGACTAGTTCATGGGATACTGTAATTCGAAGCTCTTATTTACTCCATTGAGTTCTCCATCAATCAATCTTGCCTGTACTGACAAAAGAATTGGTGCTGCAAAGGCATACGGTCAAAGTGGCGCCTGGCTTTTAAATGCCCTTTCAAGTTGTGAATGCTTGAAACCGAATCTCTTTTATCTCTTCATGTCTCGCGCTATGCAAAGCATTCGGTTTGTCCTCTTTAAAACGAGTTCAGACAAGAAAACCTATCCGTCCTTACCATACATTCTACATTCTTTCTTAGTACACGAAAGAGGAATATTTTGTGATCTATATAGTGCGTTCGTATACTCAATATAAGGACTTGCTTGCATTCCATCGTAAAATTTTCACGCGCCTGATTTGAACTGATATAGCAAACAGCGTTTTCATGCTTACAGTGTACGAAATCACACGGCCTGGCATTGCTAAGTCAAGTCTACAATACAAGAGATTCTGTATTGCAATCAACAACTTATCTTCGCGGGAGCAGTAGACGGCTTGCCACTTCATCTGCGAATTACTAGCAGAAGAGAGGAGAACACAATGATGCTGCGCTATATTTTATGCCTGCAACTGTTGTTTATTCGCTGTTGTATTCTGTACTCCGTTAAATAGTAGGTGAACCCTCCTTTTATCTAATATTACAAGTAGCGGTTTAAAGTCACTACTGCATTTTATCAGGAACTTCCAGATACAAAGGTTCTTTGGATTACGTGCTTACCTGTCGAACGATGGAAAATAAAACCGCATCAAAATGCTTGAAAAGATCGGGTTTTTACGTTTGTATTCCCAAAAGTTGCATCACCTGTGCACGCATGTGCTAAAATTAAAGCGTTATCTACAGAAGGCTCGTGTTCGGAGCACTGTCGGAACCAACAGGTTCCACTGACGCAGCAGAAGCAACGTTTATTCGGCAGAAGGAAAACAGTCAAGCATACCATGAGAAGATGACAAGGCAGGGTCATACCGTGACCAAAAATTGCATGACCCCTACAAAACCATGCTTTTCATCGGCAAAATTCGGACAGCCATTACACGCAAATGGCTCATTTTTTTGGAGTATTGCTCAATCATTACGACAATTCCAAAGCCATATGCGAGTAGCGAAAGACAACAAAAGTTTGCATGCCTGCTGATCACTAATGGAATCCATTAAGTAACCCACTTGTTTCTTGGTGCTGTTTATTTTACGCAAGTGAGTTTTGAGTACCTATTTTTAACCTCTCAAAAGCATTCTAAGGAAGCAGCATGTTTGAGACTGTTATTTAAGACAATTTAACGTAAAATCCGTATGTCTCATTGGGCTGGCAAACTGTTCAGAATTTCTGCCAATATGTCGATGCTTTTTGACGCAGTTTTGCTGGCCAACTGCAATATTTTTTTTACACGTTTGGATGATTGTTAAGCTCGTAAGATTTGCTGGTCAATGTAAAAGTTTCTTTTGTTTTTGCCCGCGGCAACCATTTCATAAGACCTTAACTCTTTAATGGGGAGCCGTCGAGACAGATCATGTCCCATCTTCTGCGCTGAACGTAGATGATCTGCCCATTTGTTTTGTTATTTCAATTTAGTCAGACAAAAAACTGCTATTTCTTAAAGGCAGGAAAGCGCAGCGCGGTCTGTGTACTTAACGGCAGCTACAGTTGTTGCAGTTTATGGAGGGTAAAGAAGTTGAAGCTTCTGAATCCAGCGAAGAGCAAGAAGATAACAGCAGCGAAGAAGAAAGTTCACTTTCGGCAAGGCGTGATGTGCGATTATTGCTTTATTCCATTTTTCTAGGCTAATTTACCGTTTTAGGTGTATCTTCCAGGATTAAGTCGCCCGTTGATGAATGGAGAAAAACTGATTTTCGACAAATCTGCGTATGAAATGTACCACAAATTCCATACAGGTATAATTGAATTGCTTCAAAGTGAAAGTTCTAGGATGTAACTATTATTTGTAGTATACCCGTGCTTGTCATTTGAGCCGTTAACATTTGATGCAAGTTCATCAACTTATCCATTAGAATTTCCGTTCCATTGTTCACTGGTAGCAGGCACGCAAGCTGCGAAGCCGACGAAGAATGCCATAATTCTAATGCAATTGCAAAATTTAAATCGCTTTTCGAAACGTAGGGCAGTCATATTGTTTATTAGTTTATCCACCGGAATTACAGGGAGCGGCGATGAGTCGAGTTCTTCAGAAGAGGACGAAGAATCTTTTGAAGACGACGATGAAAACAATGAACCATATTTTAAGTGTGCTCAGATTCCTCATCACGGCGACATAAATCGTATTCGAGTATAGTGCTCTTTCGATTTTTAATTCTAATATTTTTTTTTGAAAGACAACATACATTCACGATACTTTGCTCTGTGCGACTTGGAACGCCACGGGAAAAGTTCATATTTGGAATTTGTCGCCCGCAGTCAAAGCAATAGAAACAATGGATATCGACAGTGGAGTAGTAACCTTGGGAGAGAAGGACGTTTTCACTTTCACGGGTCACCTGGTGGAGGGTTTTGCTATGGACTGGTCAACGCTCACTCCAGGTATTTGGTAAATTAATTCTGCTTTCCTAAGATGATCGGATGTATTCATTTCTTTTGGCATGTGTTCAGGCAGTCACTTGTCCGTTTTTATCTTTATCCTATTTCGTCATGCCTTCGCATCCATGTTGTGCCATTAACCTTCTTCACTACTCATAATTAGGTTGCAAAAGAGCGACAAAAAAGTAGCAGTGGAGCACACGCATGTGTGATTGCATCGTGCTTCTAGAGTGTTTCCGGAAGTCTCATGAATGCAAGTGCTCTACGCAACGTAATCTTGTTTTTACAAATAAAGTTCCATTTATCCTTTGCCCATTTTATTTTGATTTCAATTACCGACGTTAGCGATACTAATCTGTTTCAAGAAAATAAAACTGCGTCGATTCATTGTAAAAAGACACGCTAAATTTGTATATAATTTGCTTTCTTAATCGTTAGGACGACTTGCGACTGGAGATTGTCGGGCGAATATTCATTTATGGAAATTGGTAGAAGGTGGGACATGGCAAGTCGATCAGCGGGCCTTTAAAAAACATGAAGGGTCGGTTGAAGATATCCGATGGTCAAAATCGGAAAACAATGTAAAGTTTAGGTCTGCAAGTATACATTGTTTCCATCCGTTGCTGCATGTAGGTTTTCTTCTCATGCTCTTCTGACAAGAGCATAAAGATTTGGGACGCCAGAGCGAAGCCAGAGAATGCTTGCATATTTGACATAAAGAATGCGCATGACAGTGATGTCAATGTTATTGATGTTAGTAGTGCCCAGCAGCTATTAATCAGCGGTGGTGATGATGGAGCAGTGAAGATATGGGACCTACGTGCTATTCAAGTTTGTGTCAATGTTAAAAACTATCTCCAGCTAATCTAATGCAAAGTTTAGGATGCTAAACCAGTGGCTTTATTCAAGTATCATCAGGGTCCTATTAACTCAGTGGAATGGTATCCCTACGAAAAAGGAGTGTTTGCCGTTTCCAGCGAAGACAATGTTGTTACACTGTGGGATTTGACAGCCGACACAGTGTAAGTCTGTTTCGGTTTATACTATCAGCAATAGGTACACTACATTCCGTAGGATAATTGTGGTATAAACACTCGAGGGTTTCACTGTTTTGCAGTCTGCTTGTATCCATGAACTTATAGGCCTACTGTTCTGCGGACTTTAATTTTTGAACAACTATTTAAACTGCTTTTAACTTTGTCTAACAGGTTTATTTAACTACTTACTCAGGCAGTTAGAGTTATACGCAAACGAAACAGCTATTTTAGATTTTTTGCGTTTTGGGAAATATGAGTATATGACTTTTTTTGGGTGAGGAGATTATCATTTCAAGGACGCAAAAGTTTTGGTAATTATCTTCATCTGATTAGGGCGGCATGCACGCGCTAATGTGTTCTATAGATTAATGCCTAAATGACGATCACTGTAGTGCATTCATTTTTTTCAACCGTTGAAACTTTAAAAAGGAACATAAATGTACTTTCTGCTGCGAATGAGACAATATTTCAGTGCCTCAGAGGTTTTGGAACAGCTTGGCATTTAGGCAGACATGTGAACCTGACTGAGCTTTTAAGTTCCTTGTTGTTGATTATTTTAAGCTAGGTGAAGGCTGTTCAATTTTAGAAATGCTGAAGAGAACGAAAATGTAGAGAATCTTCCGCCGCAGTTACTGTTCATCCACCTTGGCCTACGTGAAGTGAAAGAGGTTCACTGGCATCCGAACTGTAAAGGCGTTTTCCTCAGCACTGCGCTTAATGGCTTCGATGTTGCGAAAACTATAAGCGTTTAGTAAAATGAAAAAGTTTTCTTACATTTTGTTTTATTAACATTTGCCCTTTTGCTCCCGTGTAATTGGAAGCTATCGTAATAAGGTATTAATTTTTATGACACACGCACCGCTGCAATGCGTTATTTTATTGCTTCTGAGCTCCAGAATTGATGGCTTTTCATTTTCTAGCGCTTGGAATGCAATTGTTTATTTGGGCACAAAATGCCGCTAGTAAAACCTTTTGAGCGTTTTGGGATTTTTCAGACGTACTGGTGCATGGATCATTATCACTTTCCATCCCTTCTAACGCAAAGGACACGAAAATAATAGTCAGAGGTGATAGCTGCACAGCTGAAATTAACTTTGCATTGCGCGAATAATTATTACTAGAAACTCTTGAAAAAAACTCCATGCATACTCATTTCAGTCTAAATAAAGAATTTGTAGAAAATGCTTAAAGCACGGGTTCTCAGCCTCTTGTCGTTTCAAACTCTGATAGCCTGATGTTAATCTATAGCATAAGGCAATTTTTCCAGTTGAATTTCAATGTATTCTATCCCCAATATACACTTCCTTTTATGCTTCATTAGCGTAAATTTACTAACGGTCATCCTGCAAAATAGTTTTAGACTGGACATCCATATCTGAAATTTCTTGGAGCCACGTAAATAGCTCTCAGCAGTGGGGTTCATTTTCCCGATAATTTGTGCTGACAATTATTAATGCCAGACAGGGGTAATCTGATAAACTGTTCAGTATAGATTATACTTTAACTTAATGTGCTGATTTCATATTCACCTAATGGCAACAGTTGCTGTTGTAAATTGTTCGAGATGAAGGAATAATCCTTTTCATATGTATCTCTACTGGACGGGCTTGAAAATTGAGGCAAGCAACGATGCCCTTTTTTGAAGTTTTCTTAAGCTTAATCTTATTCCTTCTGTCAAATGATGCTCGTGCTTTAACATGTGTAAGCGAAGTTTGCCATTGAAAAACGTTGAACCTATTAGAACATAAACAGGTTTGAAGATGGTTGACCAATAAAAATAAAACGTGTTTGTTTTTTTGGAAAAATTAGCTACTTTTTACCCTATTCATTCATCTGGCAGAACGTTGGTGGAGTAGTGTTTTTACTAATGTATCTTGCAAAATGTAATTTTCACAATTCTCGAACGTTCTAAAGTTTTGCAGCTCACTTTCTGTCCAACAAATGTTTAGTTTGTGTCACCATAACAGCACATACAAAAGCTCATTTAGTATTCCGTCATGTTTCCTTGTATGGATTCACGATTTGAGGTCTTGGTATTTGAAGTTCCGATGGGAGGCTATAGCGTTTTGCAAACTCGCCAAAGCAACTCTGCATCATATCTGGACCGTAAATTCGTGCGCGTTGACTTCTAATGGGCACAGAGTGCGCTGTGTTGTATGATATGGAGGAACTGTAGTAAATATCTCTTGTCATTCTGAAATAAAAGCCATCAATAGCTGACTTTCCAGAATTATGCAGAACTTGAATGCATGTCTTTGCTTTACGTCAGGAGAGGTCAATGCCTCCAATATTTCTTTTCGAGAGTAGATTTCCTTTGTTCCCATTCAAAAATTTGAACAATCGAAACGCATGCGTTAAAATTATAAACCCGTATGCCTGAAACTAAGGCTGTACGATTTTTGACTAATAAAACAATTTTTCCGTTAAGCAGGAAAGTTTTGTCCAAAGAAAAACAGAGCTTTCTGTACTATTCTTGTTTCGTCTTTAGCGAGCACGACCAACATTCCCACCACGGCCTATGGTGATGTTTACACGAGTGGCTGAAGATCAGATATGAAAAGTGCAAAAAGCTTTAATTTACATAAGCTTGTTCTGTTTAAGGGGAAATTGCCGCATGATTTGATGAAACAGGCGTTGAAACTATCCTAAAACTGTGCGTCACTGAAGTCAAGGGTGCGCCATAACATTCCTGTTTCAATGGGTGTGCCTGATTAAGGCGTTTGAACTGTGAATACATGTTTTTTGCTCATGCTACAAAAGTGTCTCTCTCTCTCTTTCTGAAGGACCTCTCCCAAATCCCTTACCGGAAAGCTTTACAAGCTCATCACCAACAACTCGCTGTAGCACCACTCTAAGACAGTATTTTTGAAGAACTACCAGCACGCCTAATGTCCAATTCTTTTACTGTCTCCTTAATGCTCTAAGGCCTATTTGCGTGTCAACGGTACACCTAATGATGTAATATTTTGTGCAGGTTTGATGCTATGCCCAGCTAACTGAGCTATAAAGCAACAGCTTATTAAATATGTTTCTGTTCCTGAAATACTGTGCAAAAAATAGTTGACATTTCATTATCAGTTCCAAATTAGAGACAGCCTTTGCTTAGTCAAATTTCTATTTTCGTGAAGAAACAAAGATTGCTAAGTTCCTGGGATAGATATGCCAGTCTTTCCAGTGCATACGACTTCGACGAATGATTGAGTTGTTTTTATGGTTTCAAAAGACAGGATGTCTTTTAACAGGCATGAGTTGTTTCATAGTTGATCTTCTAATTCACGTGTTTGGCCTGTTGGGTGTATCTGTAAATAAATTTCAAAGTGCCATACCAACGGATGGATGAGCAAACTGTAAGAGAAAATACAGAACAATGTGTATACAGTAGGTTTCGGAACTGCTCTTGTTCCGTCGTCAGCAGTATGAGGGAGCTTTGGACCTTTGAAGTTTACTTACAGATACATCCAACAGGCCAAACCCGTGAATCTAAAGATCTACTGTTTTTATAGTTGAATTAATTGTTGATATATTCTTGAAAGTATTAATAGTACCACATAGCTTGTATTACATGACGAAGACGTTGAGCATGATTTTCTGCATGTTCCAGTTACGTAAATTTTAAGCGAAAGGAGTTTCTTGCTTTCCTTAATCTGTAATTCCAATTTTCTCGAGACGAGAAATAACTAACCCGTATACACAGTATCGAACTGATAGCTGTTGCGGTTCTTTACCTTTTCTTTTTTCTGTTGCGATAGCAGCAAACACAAAGAAGTGTTGTCAACAGAAATATGAGTAGTAGCTCTAGAACTGCTACTGCTGCTATTACAATGGCCAGATTGACTGAAATCAACGATCAGATGGAAATGGTAAGTGTGGCATTTTGATAATGTACCATTTTCACAGTGTGGTCCACCATAAAACCAGTGACATCTGAAACAAACACGCATCTGCTGATGTTAGAAAGAAGTTCTATACTTATACTGGCAAATAATCAGTTTAACTGGTTCTTCTATTGCACACGTTCCTCTGTCGTTGCAGAGACTGTGACTGCACTGCCCAACCTCTGTAAGGGTGCTGTAGTAACGTAGTAATAAATAAACATTATTGATTCAATCGTCCCAACTTCCTTTGAGTAAAATTTTAAGCTATTCCGCGGAGAATGGGGAAGTAAGAATCCGCAAAAGCTCAGCTCCGAAAATCATACTCGAAGAAGGCGCTGTTACATGAATCTAATATAGTGAAGAAGTGAATATTTTGTTCCTATTCTTCATGTGAACCAAAGCGAAACTGACATACGAAGCAGATCATGTTCCAGCATTAGTGTTTATTACTTTTAAGAAATTATTCTAGAACAATTTTAAGGCTAAGAAGCCAATCGTTGAGGTTATCGCACCTTCAGGAAAAATGTGAACGCCCAACAATGAGCTGACGATAGGTCTATGAACGGTTTTTTAGTCAGTGCACAAGCCCAAAACGTTCCACAGATTATAGCTGCGAACTGTTGACGCCAGAGAAGAAATACGGCGAAAGAAAATGGTTACCATTTCGGCGATACAAAGAAAACGCTATACCTCAAAGTATTGAAGTCGGTCACACTGTTTTCATGAGTTGAACGCAAAACGAATTAACCAGAAAGGGTATGAAGTTTCCATTTGAAAAGCATGAGCAAGTAGACCATCGTTACTGTTTACAAGAAGCGCTGTGTGTTCTCGTTATCAAAAGTGTGTTTCATTTCAAACCTTGACAGTTGAGCTTTTGGGTTAATAATTACATTCTACAAGACAAGAATTGGTATTGCAACTTTTCGGGATTTAATTTCCTTATCTCCTGTTTCGCACTAGGTAATATTGACAGCTTGATTACGTCAATGTAGATAACTAAAATCTTAAAAGTAATCACGTTTTTCTTTTCAAAAAAGAAGTGCAGCTGTTCATCTTCACTAAAACCGCCGACTCAGCGTTTATTTTCTGGATCGTTGCCAAGCCAAAAATGCTTATGCAGGTAATGCCTGTGCAAAAAAGTAAATAGCACTAATAATTTTATAGTTGCGATATAGGCCAGTCGCAGGTGTTCAATCCCATTGTTTACTTGTTTGCTTCTATCAGCAAATAATTGCTCCACTGGTTTTGTTTCTTATGGCGCTAAATCACCCTATAAACCATTTGCCAACGAAAAGCTGTGAATTATTGAGTGAAGGTACCACTGTATAGGGTGCAATTTACTGGATGCGTGCAGTCTACATCCACTACTGATCAGAGTTCTTAGGATAGGCCTACCTCATTAACAGCGTTCATATGCAAGCTTTGTACGTGTCTAGAGTGTCCGCGTGCGTACAAATGTACTCTTTTGTTCATTTGTTATTCCTTCGTCACATTTTACATTACGCCCTAATGATGTACCAGCAAGTTCCACAATAAAAAAATGCTTTGGAAAAAACTAACAGCATTCGTACGATGTGAACCCAAAGCCTGGCTGTTTTTTAATGTAATCTACTTTGGATTCAGCAACGCTGATTCTCTTTTCAGTTCAGCTAAAAACTTAAAAAAGCATTCCCTAAGCAACGTTTAAAACGAACACTAAGATACACATGAAAACTAGATTAGCACGTTTAAGAATGTTGGAAACAACATTGGGCGGGGAGCGCAACCGGAAGAGGACTTACTTATTTCTCTCGTTATATTTGTAGTTGGGTTTCTTGTATTGAAATCCGCATCGACGCCAAGGGCCGACACAATTAGTGTCATCACAACTACTGATTCTAGAATAAATATGTTTAGACAGTTACGCAAGCGAAACTTAGTTCGATGACGTTTTCATGATAGTCAGAAGCGATAAACAGAAAAAGAAGACTTTCTGAGTTAACAAAGGCATCGCGAAAAAATGTAGAGAACGATCGATCAGTGCGTTCCAATTCGTGTACAATGCTTGAAGCTATGTTGCATTCATTTCATCAACACATCAACATACTGTGATAAGACGTCGAATGCCTGTGCTCAATGAAACGAAAGCTAGTAATTTTTTCCCGACAGTTTGTGAGTAGTGAGACTAGTCATGAAATTACTGCAAAAGAGCTTTTCGTCCTGAAACTAGGTTTGAAATAGGAAAATTTTGACTTTGTTTTGCGCTCTGCCAACCACACGGTGAATAAATCTATGATAGAAGACGCTGCGTGCAAAGTTAAGAAGACGTAACGCCTTTCTGGTAGCCTTCATTTTATTTATTGAGAGTGATTCGTTGATAGATTTGAACTGATTTCTATTTTTGTGCATTGAGCTATAATTGCCAGGAGCAATAAGTAAGCATCTGCTAAGATTCCCCTTGTAGAAGAATTAAAAAATAAACTAATAAATTTGGAGTGAAATTAGAAGTCAGCGGATCTTTCATGGGCAATTGTACCGCATTACAAAATTAACTTAAGCAGGGCGCTTCGCCACGCGGAACTGTTCTTTGTAATTATTCAAAGCTAAGTAGGAAGTTGTTCCCACTGATATGCGCTGTCTTTGAACTAAAAAAAAATTCGTTCATCACTTTTACATTATGAAATTGAAACACTTCGTAGAGTCAGCGTAGCAGCATGAAAGAAGTATGCCCCTTGGCTATGTGACTAAACAAACATGCCATGGCGCACACCTGCTAACACATGCAAACTTTTGGCACCGGAGACTGAACAAGAAAATGTTCACCATTAAACTACGTTTATGCTTCCATCTTTGTTGTATTATCTCTGACAGCGGTGGGTAGATTATTATTCAATCAATGAAACTTCCTACTGGGAACTGCCGAGGAAGAAAGTTCTTATATTGATGGAGAAGAAAGAACAAATAAAAAAAACGTACCCTTTTCTGCAACGATAAATGTACATCGCACAGGTAAAGAAGGCAGCAAAACAGAATCAGACACTTAAAATAATTAGATAGCATACTTAAACGTTTCAGGTCCAGTACTTTCATATTTTGGAAGCTTGAAGATGGGCAATGAAAGTTACGGTCTATTGAAATGACCATCAATTCACCAAAGCTCTACTTTTAAAGAAAGGCAGCGGCGTTTGGTCAGACCCATTCAGTATCATTGAGTAACCTACAGAACATCGCCTAGCTCCTAAAGGAACGTTACGATGCCGACTGACGCTTTTCGCTGGTACACAAAGTGAAGAACGAAGACAACGTGGAAATGCATAAAATTGCCGCAAGCATAGCCGTTTCGCACCGGCACACTGCCAAAGTTGGTCGAAGTTCTGACATTCTAAGCAGCATGGATGGCTAAAATGTTAATAGGTAAAATATGGTAATTCCAACCAAATCATTAAATCGGATAGTATGAATTTCAGCTAGGAAAAGAAAAATTTTCGGCTATTGACATTTCATTTATTCTGAAAGTAAAGTCTAATTAGAATAATATGAGCGCCACCCATTCAGGTAAACTAACTAAAAGAAACAGCCTAATGTGCTTGTTCAAAAACAGCGTTAAAAAGTCACTTGTTTTCAAACTGCCTAATAAAAAAACTGATAAGCGGTATAGCTCGTTTCTGCCTTTCAGTGAATCCGTTTTCCTCAGCGCTGCTGTCGCTAGGAAAATGGATTAAGCGCGTCATATGTGTTCCTCAGCACTTGATGTCCAGTGTAAAATCTACTGGCAGCATAACTATCAACCAACTGCGCCCTGCAGCGTCAGCAGCGCAGAAATTGCTCGCAGAAGTCGTCAATGACATATGCTGAATGGCCAAAAATTGCTTCGATAAAGGACCAGTATCCTTGCTTAAAATAAACATGCGTTCATACGGTTAACTTTTTCTCATTTATTTTGTATTAGAGCACAAAAGCTGATTGCAGAACCATCAGCGGAGCACTTGCACAATGAAAACCTTGATGGCAATTAATTCGCTGCGCGAAAAGGAAAACATTGCATATACTTTTATTGTTAACAATAAAAGTATTAATGGCACCGTACTTATTATTGCGCGGATCTTTTACTCGGAAGACATGGTTGCATCTCGCGGAAGAGTGTTTCTTCTTGTCCAGCCTATGAGAGATGGTACTTTTTGAATAACACTAAGACGTGCGGTTTTTTGTGTTTTCCCCGGGCTTTCAGTTGTCCTTACGTTTGGACAATCAAGTAATGATCCATTTCACACCATTCTTGCTAGCCATTAACTCTTATAAAAATTCTTCAATGGCAATCGTACTCTGGCATGAAAACCTGCCTTGAGTTTAGCATTTTCTCGCTCCAGTTTCCATCCTGACGAACGTCTACGCAACGTCTACAAACTGAGGCAGAGTTTCCCGACTGGACTGTGTTCACGACTAACGAAGGTGAATCACAAAATTAAAATTGTGAGTGAGCAACTTACGACGCAGAAGTGTCAAAGGGCATGCATGGTACTATTCAAGAAGTATGCTCAAACAAAATTTTGTTTTCTTGTTGGATATCACCAAAACTGCAGTATTTATGTGAATTCGTTTCAATCCACGAAGGTTACATTTACATCCAATACACGAAATCATATGGCAAGGCTAACATGTACAACGTAACAAACGAACTTGATTGAACCGCCATTGAATGAATTCGAACGAACACGTTGTCTGAACAGAGGTTAAGCGACGGTTATGCCATACACTTAAGCTTACACAAATGCTTTAAACGTTTACCTAGCTGTAGCTTCAACCATTGGTATACTGCTGTGCATCCATACTAATGAGCAATGATAGATTTTTTCAGAACTAAGAATATTCGTCAACCATGTAAACTGCTCTGTATAACTCTGCGCTGGAATAATAGATGCCGATAAGACCAAACAAGGCACCAGTAGTGATTATGGAAATGCTAAATCCGGTTGCGAATTTCGAAAGTCCTTTTTTCAGATATAGATAAAAAGTGCATGGCCAGATAAAGCTGAGCATTGTACCTGTAATGCTGCCAACCAAACCCATGAGCAGTGCGAAATGTGGAATCGATATGGCCATAAACAGAGTGAAAAGTACTAGACAGATGCGTACTCCAAGAGCCCAATCTTTCAGTGATCCATCTGACCAGAAGCAGACTGGAAATCTACAATTTGCACTCTTTCCGCGGAAAAAAAGGTTACTCATTAGTTCAACTGTAGTAAAGTAAGGCAAAGGGTAGGAAAGGAGTGCTTTGATCACAAGTGTAATATTAACAATTGCCTTGAATTTTTGGCTGGGCAAGTTGTTGCTTATTTCTTCCTCCGTCAGAGCACCGAAGGTCAGAAAACCGAACATAGCAAATAGCGCTTTGAAAAGAGCTGCTGCTACATGGCTCCACTTCAGCATTCGCTTAAAATCACGCTGGTTTTCCATGCTACCTTCCAGAGAGGGCAGAAAAATATGTGACGTATAACTGAAAACGATTATGCCAAGAACCGTTGGAAAGGAACGCATATTTACAGAGAAGGATAGACTGCTGAGATTCCATTTGCTAATTCTCGTGAAGCAGTAAACAATAACTATCAGATTAATTAGAACATGCGTAACTGCATTCCAGAAACTGAGCCATGATACTGAACGAAGGTCTTTTATAAAAGCGCACGGCAGCAGGGCTGCGGCGCTGAGCATCATCCAGGCCATTTTATCCAAACTTGAATCAGGAAAGCTGTTTTCCATTAAGTCACCACATAAAACAACGTACAAAATGCAGGTCATTAAAAGTTCAATTATCTGCGCAGTAAATACCAATCGACCGCCCCACATTTTACCCCAGCAGGCTTCAGCAACAGCTTTGTAGCTGCCGCGTATCCGTTTTCCCTGATCATCATACAAGCACTCCACTAATATTACTCCAGTGTAATAGCATATGAAGGCAATCCAAACTAGGGCAAATATGGACCACCAACCACCATGGAGGACAGTATACGGCAAGCTTACAATGAACATTCCCTGAAATGACGAACCTACTCAGTGAAAGTAACAAATCAATAACACACGTCCATGCACTCTAGTTCACGCTCGTTAAGTTTAAAATATGTGTTCACCGTTACTCTTTCATTTCGTGTTTCCGCGCTTAATGTGCCTGTATTTTTCAGTAGCGAAAGGTTATTTTCCAAAAAGCAACCAATTCTGCAATGTGCTCCTTATCGTCACAAAAACCGTGACCCACCTTTTTGTGAAGGCAAACCGGATCCGAACGCTACCCTGATACGATACTAAGCTGCCAAAATGAGGTTTTGCAACCAAATGCTGGACGAAGAAGGACTTTTGGGATTGCACCAAACATTTTTATTATTCCTGTACTGCAGTTCTTAGTGCGCAGATATAACTAAGTCGAATGCCACCAGTTAGAACGATTATCATTTTTGCCAAAGCCAAGCAAATTTTCGACTGAGTGCTGTAGAATTCTAGTTTCGATTGAAAACAGCTCGCTCGCTTTTAGTGCGATCTAGTCAACTAGCGTTTATCACTAATGTGGGCAATTTTTACTAAGTGAACTCATGTCACTCTCTAAGTAAGGAAAGTTTGAATCTATTCCATGTGGCCTGAAAAATTATTCAACTTCCCGGTGCCATTCGCCTTTTTACGGTTGACACCTATTTTTCTCTTTGGTACTTGCATATTCACGAAGCTAACGCTTCACTAGCAGTTGTTACGAAAATATAGAACATAATGGGTCACTTATGTCAAAACCTATAAAACCACTTTGTATTGTCGTCAGCGATTTTTTTTTCTTCTTTTTTTCTACTTCTCTCTTCTTCGTAACAGGTTTTTAATTTTCTTCTTGAGAAAAGTTTTTACGGTTTTAGCTGTCTGACCGCGAAACACTAGCAAATTTAAGTCAGTATTGCGACACTATACACCAGTACTTGCTAGTGTGTCTCTGTCGCGGCGGGTAAATTGGGTGCTCTCTCCACTGTCTTACTCACACGGTGGAACCAAGGTTCGACAGGTCAAGACAGATGCTGTCCCTGCCGAGGTTGATCGAATAGAGTGACTTGCAAAGACGAAGACTGGCCCGGCGAGCGACACCGATTGCACTGGTGAGGGGTTAATATTAGACCTGAAATCTCCGTACAGTCTGTTGTTATCAACAAACGTTGTCTAAAGAAACGAGTTCAACAGCAAAAGTTGTCTTAAAAAAGTGAGCACCTTAAGCTCAAGGTTAGGTACCTTACGCTAGGAAGTTAAAAATAAAAACTTGATGCTTAAGAGAGTAGAATTTAAAGTGAGCACCCAAAGTTTGGTACCTTTAACGCAACGTACACAAAAGCGTGGCTTGTAACGGTTTGCTGAAATCCGAGTAGTTTTCGGGAAACTGCTGTTCCCGTCTTCAGCGAGTAATTGGTAATTAAGGAAATAAACTGTAACACGTTTACGCAGCATTCATGATCCCTTAACACGGAAAACTAGCGGTTAATGCAAAAGCTTTTCGAGAAACTTTTCCAGGAGCTCAGCTGAACGTTTTTCTCCTAACTTGTCAAGCGTTTCCTACGTTGAATGGAATAAAATAGCTGTTTTCGTCTATTCCGCGAAGCTTTTCTACAGAGCTAACAAACTGACATGTTAGCCTTCTTGCGATGACAACTATAACCGTCTTCGTTAAAAACTTAACTGTTAAGCGATTAAAGGTGTCAAATTTAGAAAACAAATAAAACCATAGAAGCACCCATTCGTGTGCCGACTGCTTTAATATAATGATAAAGTTTTTGTTAATTCTGTACGACATGAAATGCAGTGAAGCAAAGCCAATGATTACAACACTACAGCGTTGGAAGGAAGCGCGAAAAACGTCCACTTCCTCAAGAAACTCCAGTCATTATGAGCTGAGAGAATCAAGCTTGAAATTGCATTGTTCATCTCTATTGCAATTAAAGCAAAACGTTTTCTAGCGTGGCGTTACTTTTTTTGAATTATTTTTACACTTATGAATGTTATTTCCAGTAATAAGATGTAAAAGCCAGCACGGAGGGCACTTTGGCATTTGTCCTTAAAAGAGTAGAAAGATCAAGTTTTTCATTGCTGTATAGTTCATTGCGATGGCAAACTGCTGACATTAGTTAAAAGGAGAGTCACTTAGTCTGCAACGCATTAAACACAGAGAGCTAGCGTAATTAACCAATTCCGTTTTCAGCAGCAAACTAGCTACGGTGACTTATGGATGGTTAAGTACAGCAGTGCATTAAAACACGGCTATACTAGTTACCTAAGAAATCATCCGACCTTATTGGAATGTATTATTGCAAGTGGGAAGAATTAGCTGCTGGTACTTCTCCGATATTCACTGGTTATATAGAAGAAATGTTGCGAATGCATCACTGTAATTAAACGTTTAAATAGAACTCATTCGGCTGCCAATTATAGAGCCATCGATTGAATGTTGTTTCTAAAATAAGACTACGACCAATCATCAGTGGTCTCAATCTGAATTACAAGAATTTGAACTTTCGTTAACAGTGTGGTATTCCATATTATAACAGATACAGCAAAAGACTTTGCTAAAAACATGCTTTGATACAAAAAGAGGGAAACAGAAATTTTGGAAGATTCCATTTCCGTCCCGTGACGTTCTGTCGGATTGATTTTCTCACCAGGCACTAACAAGCAACATTGGCGGAGATAGAACAAGGCAGTTTCGAAAAGCCCCTATTCAGCCGTTCAAGCTAAAGTCTTCCTTTCCGAAAGATCTTCAGCAAAGAAGCAACTGTTCAACAGAAGGAATGAAACTTGAGTTGTTAAGCATTCATGGAAATGAAATTTCAGAAAGAATAATCATGTGATTACTTAAAAAGTTCTTATGTTTACGAAACTCAAAAATCGGCATTTCTTTTTCCAAGTAACCGTAAGCGTGCTATATGCATCTACAGGGTCATTGAAGTTTTGCCGTTTTCTTATCACTACTTTGAAAGTTCGATACGGTAATTACGGATTTTGAATGACTAAAGGAGCTGAAATGAACATGCATAATGTCAAATATTTCGTGAGGGCTGATCACGAGAGCTAAGTTCTTATGAATAAATGTGCTGGCGAAATGCATTGAGTCAGAAACTCCTTGTGTTAGCAGTTACTGTATCATGGAAGCTTGCGATTAATTTCCAAAACGTCTCGCTTTGTGATGACTTGGTATTTTTGCTTATGGATGTAGTAAGAGGGTAAGAGAAAAGTTAACGTTTGTTTTGTGCAGAGTTATTGTGTAATCGTTTCATCGCTTACCTGAATGGCGTTAGTGACATTCCAGCCAGCTTGAAAAGTTCCAATTTTTACTGGTGACGAAAGCTCTTCTCGCCACACAGCGGAATCTGGTGATTCCAATTGCGTGAACTGTTCATATCCTTCAACATTTGCAAAGTCTGCTTGCAACGTCTCCTCATACTGTTTGCTCCATTCTTCGTCTGACCATTCTAATTGATCTGAAGTAGCACAACAATCTTAAACAATTTGCCTTGTACTTAGATTGTCACCTTGAGCATAGGAACCCAAGGCTGACGGTTCTTTGTTTTCGTACCGGATAGCGGTTTCCATTATGGTGTTGGCCTAATCACTTTCGAGTTCTAGTGTGTTCGACAAACTGAACTCCTGATATCGTTCTTATGATTGAAAATTGGGAATCTTATGACTCGTATAAACTAAAGTTGCCCATCAATAGAAAGGAGGAAAGTGTCTTCACTAAGCAGGGCTTAAGTAGCACGACTTAAGTTTTCATTGATTTCTTTGCGTTGCATTATAATAGGCGTTTGTCAATTTCTTGCTTCATTTCAATTCGCAGAATACAGCGCTTATCGTCCTTTGCTCACTTTATGGTTAAATGGGTAAACCTACGTAAGCATTGTATTAAAAGCGCCATACGTTGATCACGCAATCAGCGAAGACGTCGAAGTCATCGGAAGAGCAGAGGATGATTTTTATCACGATTTTGAATCGATTTGGAAACCCTTCAATATTCATTCAGTAACGAATTGTTCAAGCCGAAGAAATCAATTCCTGTTTGTTAATTTTACTTTTTTGACTATTTGATCTGTTTTAAAATAAATTCTTTTTCCCCGTAGCTTTTGATTTCAATTTTCTACCTAGTCACAATCACGAAATGCGTATAGAAGCGTTTTTCAATGCTGCACTCTTTCAAGCTATATTTGTTGCTTCATGTAGAATATGCTACGTTCACTAGCTGACGCACCGAAATGCACAGTTGAAATTTACCCGAAATAATAACATGTAAAAAGCAAAGACAGGATGTCTTTTAACAGGCTCGAACAGTTTCATAGTAGATCTTCAGATTCACGGGTTTGGCCTGTTGGATGTATCTGTAAGTAAACTTCAAAGTGCCCTACCAACGGATGGATGAGCAAATTGTAAGAGAAAATACAGAACAATTTGTATTTGTATACAGGTATGCAAATTGTTCTGTATTTTTTCTTACAATTTGCTCATCCATCCGTTGGTAGGGCACTTTGAAGTTTACTTACAGATACATCCAACAGGCCAAACCCGTGAATCTGAAGATCTACTATGAAAATGTAAAGAGCACATTTGAAGTGACCTTTTGAAATTCCTTGGTAATTTTTTTCTTGACAGTAAGTTTAGTTTTCTATGACTCTGTATACTAACGTTAGACTTTATGAACCACAAGTGAAACGGATCAGATCAAATGCTGTGGACTCTGTAATGTGAATTCTTTTTTTGATCTTTTAGGAGAAACTGTAAATGTGTGGTCGATTCCAATTCTAGTCAATGCTGCCATGTTCTGTTGCGCAGTTTGCATTGCGCACGGCAGCTGCGAGCTCAGGAGGAGTCGTTTCTGCAAGCGGTTATCACGATACAAGTGCAATTATTTTTTTTAATAAACAATTTATTGTGCAGTTGCTTTTTTATTGCAGGCCACGATCCGATCATTCTTGACAAGGAGACGCCTATGTACCGCTACTAAGTATGCATTCTGACCGCCCATTGTGATAGTTCTATCGAATTTTTCTCAGAAGTGAACTAGAGACTAAATTTACAGTAGGCAAGGCATTGTTTCAGACTTATTAGAATCCGTTGCGGCCCAGAATCTCCAATCGCTAAACTTGATTACCTTCTCCTCTTCTACTCAGTTGATGCAAACTAAACTTGGAAAACAATTATGTGTGTGTGTAGTTCTCATCTTTAGGTTTAGGCAAGGGCAGGAGAGAATGTCCGGTAAACTCGAAATTGTTGCCTTTCAGAAGTTTTGTTTTTCGGCACTTCGTCTTAGATCCATTAAAATAATCGGTGGTAAATGTGTTTCTTGCGCCTTTTCGATTGAGTAACGTTATTAAGTGCGGATGCACCAGTTGTTGCATTGTTGTTGGCTTATAATGAAAGCGTGCAAGAAACATTTCAGCGAGTTCGTTAAAACTGACTGAAGTGTACTATTTAAGCAAACTCCCAGTATAGTGATCTGCCCCTCAGAGAGAAATTAAAGAGGAAGGGAAGTGAGCAAAAGATGGAAGTTTGTCCCTTCATCTAATGACTGAACGCGAAGATCGCATTGAGAAAAAGTGCAATTATTTCTGCGCTGATTTTTTGAGGTACGCTAGATGGAACCGTCTCAAAAGTTCCACGTAGACCTTTATAGGAGGATTCATACGCAAAAAATCATTAATCATCATGCGCTCCTAAGAAGACGCTTCATGTTTTGTATCTGTGCTTTGTTAACTTTCTCACATATGGTTTTCGTCTGGTGCTTTTCGTAGCACTGTAATTCCGTTTTTATAGGTTGGAATTCTTTACTATGTTTTCTGCTTGTACAAGCAGCGACAAGAGATTGCCTTTACCTAATGGTAATGCGGAAATAGCACGAGCTTACGTTGCTTACATAAATTTTAGCGCTCAGTGCATTCCCGGTTGTGAGACGCGTTGTTTTCTTTCGTTTATATGAACAAGATGGAGAGGTAATTCAATGGATGAAAAGCACTGTTTCTTGTTTCTTTTTTCAGCTGTTCCAATGCTTATGCCGATATCTACTGATCAGCATTGAGGCGAAAGAATTGAAGGTTTGTGACCATATGAAGTTAGTATATATTAAAAAGTGATAATTTGAACACCACCATTATGCAAGTGCGTTGTGCAGAAATTTTATTTAAAGCTCAGTTGGCCAACAGGTGCTTCCGTAATGCCGTTTTCTTTATGATAAAGCAGACAGTACATGCATAAGGACAAAGTAATTAGTGTTGAAAGAAATAGTATGTTCATAATTGTATTAATTTAAACGATATTCTTTGTTTTGCGTTATCGTTCTGTTGTTGCGGCCCACTTGGTTAGATGGGAAGTTTTCAGGTGAACTTTAGCGTTTTGGCGGCATCTACAAGTACGGTACTCTCTTGGTCGCGGATAATGGAAAGGATTCTTTGCTATTGCGTCGTTTGTTTGGAAAAGTTGCGTGTAAGAAAGCTTCTCGACTTCTTACTTGTGTATCATTAGCAAAATTAGTACCCGAAGCGTCTTCAGCTTCTTTCGTAAAACGTTCAAGCAATCGGTGGTTTCGACTAGCTGGAAATAGGAAGCGTACAGCTTTAATCATTAACTTTAGCCTTTTTCTTTTATAATGCGTAGTGTTTGTCCGAGTTCCAAATGAAATAGAATGTTGTGGCAAACGTCTTTATCTTTTATAAATTATGCGCACTAGTAAAACAGCATATTTTTGCGCTCATTCTCAGCGTACAGGTTAAATTGATATTTAGGATTGGTAATTTTTGAATTTTTAGCTAGACATGGCAACGGAAGCTACGCTTAATTTGTACCTTCATCTGTTGTTAACCTACACGTCCTTGGATAAGTGGGTTTTTGTGTCCTCAGAGAGCGGTAAGAACATGACTCGGTTTGATATTCATTAATGGTTGCTTCAGGAAGTGACTTAAAGAAACCTTTAGAGAAGCTTTGCAGCCATTTGCTTAACTGTTTAGTATCAGACGGCTTTTATCCTAAAATTGCGGTAAACTGAAGTATCAGTGGAAGAAAAAATCGTTAGTCTTCTCCTTTTTCGGTTTAAGACACTGCTTAAGCATGGTCTTTGTCGTCACAGTGTTCTATTCAAGCCAACTTCCCTCTCAGCTGTGTTTTCCTTAACACTCAGGTCGCAATCTATACACCTGTTACTACTTTATGTCAAGTACTAACTATGTTTAGGCCTCTTGTTAATTCAGGTTTACCTGGCGATATCCTTCATCTTTTTATTGTTTACGTTTTGTCAATGCCAGCACTAACGTGGCACCTAAAAAACATGGCGAAGAATGTAGGCATCAAAGCCTTGGCGTGATCTCGTACATTGTGTACAGATTATTATAGCTTAAAACGACTTTTCTGAACGGCACGTTGCTTTCTCGTTGCACTGAGTATCTGTGTACATCTCCGCGCAGAAGTGGAACATTCGCCGAGCTGTTGCCAGGCTACGATGTCTGTCTTCTTGGGAATTTGATTCATTTAGTATACATGGAAGCTTTATCTTTTAAGTCAGATCGTCACGTCTGCGTGGTATGTTTTCTTGTTCGCCCGTTTTTAAGTATACGCCTGTGATTTTTAATATGTATATGTAGGAATGTCTAAGCCAGATCGTCTCCCGTTGCGCCAAGAACGTGGTTTGCCGTCAAACTTCTGTCACCTACTGGCATCCTTTCTTGGGCTGGTATAGTTGTGAATTGGAGGCCAAGTATGGAGCAGATTAATTAACGGAATCACTTTATGCATCACTTGCAATTTTAGCCTTCAGGAAGCTCTACCGCATGTTTTAAAACAGATACAACTTCTCTGGCATCGCACGACCGTGGGTTTTTTTTTCCGCAGTGTTTTGGAGGAACCATCGAGTTGTGTTGAAAAGCTTGTTCCTGGACGAGGTTCATTGCAGTTCCAGGAAAAGAAAGGCAGCAAACGATTAGGTACGATCATGTTACTTTCAAGTTGCTTTCACGATATCAGTTAATTAGTTAAGGATTTCTTCGTAAGTGGAAGCTGTCTCCTACCCATAACAATGCTCAAATGGCAAGCGAAAGGCAAGCCTGTGTTTTGACAGAACTTGTATCCGTTTTGACGTTTTACCAAAAGCTTCTAACAATTTTTACTCCTCTGAAGTACGATCTCCTAGCTGGTAAGTTGCTGCTGTAGTTCCAAAGTTTGTCATTTCATATATTCAGGTCTCTGCTGTCAGGATAAACTGCTACCCAAATTGTGGACTTCGTTCGTTTCGTCTGACGTACCAAATTCAGTCACGTATCACCTGAATCTTTTAAAAGAAGGAACACCCGAAGCAGATTCCATTTTGAAAAGCATTAGTGTTTTCTTTGAGTCTGCTTCTTATTTAATCACGTAACAGACAGGAACCTAGCAAAAGTGACCTACGTCATTTTCACTCTTTCAGCATTGCAGACGACTATGAGTTATTCACGATAGAAAAACCATTTAGCGTTGCACAACTAACGGAAATGGCCCTCTTTTGCAATCTGTTCACTTTTCGGAGTATATGGGAAAATTATACTGGTAAATAGGCCTAAAGAATGTTAGCACTGTAGTGTTCCTGCCAATTTTTGCGGTGCAACTTTTGCAGATGTTCAAGCAGCATGCAACAACGAAACATTCCTTGTACTTTGTGGCTTCTTAATTTTAATATACAACCGTGACTGTCGACGCTCGTTTACTCCTGAAGGATTTTGGCTAATTAAGTACGCTTGAAGCTCCAATTTGCTCCGCATAATGAATTGCGTGAATAGGGACCTTAAAGCAGCTACTTTTCTCGCAGAAGTAGACAGAGGTAACCTTCGAGCACAGTTCATAATACAACGAATTCCACATGTTATACCTCGCAAGGAGGTTCGAATTGTGGAATGCGAAATGAACGCAATTCTTACGCTGAATTCTTCAGAGGATCAAATTGTTTCGGAAGTACGTTACTTCAGAAAGACTGTCGAACACGCTTACTCGTCAGCTTGACAAGCAACAAACAGTCATAACCGTCCATCGGTCTAGAATAGTAGAAGATGGTTATCGACAGTTGTCGCTACTGTCAGGATCTGTTCTCAAGGGTGTTGTACGGGTGAAGTTTATAAATGAGCAGGTTGCTTCTTTGACAATTTAACAACTTATTAGTTTTTCATTGGCACTGTTTCAGGGATTGGATGAACCAGGTATCGATCAGGACGGCGTGTTCAAGGAATTTCTGGAAGAGGTCATTACTCGCGTTTTTGACCCTTCTTTAAATCTTTTTAAGGTTATCCGCGCCAGGTTTGTCGGTTCGTTAAATTTCGCCATTATTCTTTAAAGCTATCTACCGAAGGCCACATGTATCCATCTTCCACATCGTGCTTACAAGAAAACTACGTTTCCCTCTTCGAATTCATTGGCAGAATGTTGGGCAAGGCAGTTTTTGAGGCATAAAAACGGTGTCAGCGAAATTTTCCTATCTTTATTCGTTGGCAGGGCATCGTTGTCGACGTATTTTTGGCGAGATTTGTGCTAAACCACATTATCGGCAGATCACCTTCCAAATACTATAGTTGCATAGATGAGCTGGCATCTTTGGACGCTGATTTATATCGGCAGTTGTCTTTTATCAAGGTACTTCTTCACTATTGGATACTGCTTGCCTCAGTTAAAACTCCATTTGTCTCAGCACTACGAAGGAGATGTTAGCGACTTAGGGCTGACCTTCTCTTGCGACGAGGATGTAATGGGTGCGATAGTCACTCACGATCTGCGTCCCGGCGGTAGGACTATTCCTGTGACTAATGAGTCAAGGTGAGCTCCTTTTGGCCGTTTTAAAAATAGTCAATGAAACTACCTTAGAATAAGTTATGTTCACCTTATGGCTTATCATCGTATGCACATGCAGATTAAGGATCAGTTGGAGGCATTCGTTCGGGGCTTTCATGAACTTATCAGTCCTGACTGGTTAAAATTGTTCTCAGCCGAGGAATTTCAATTGATCTTGTCTGGAGATGTAAGCGACATTGATCTGCAAAATTTGCGCAAGCATACGCAGTACTTTGGTGGTTTTCATAACAATCATCGAGTGATTAAATGGTTATGGGAAATCTTGGCAAACGACTTCACTGCAGACGAGCGCCGCCTGTTCTTAAAGGTGCCATTCAGAAATTGGTGTAAAATGTTCAAATATTCAGCAGTAATTCCGTACCATTTTGCAGTTTGTGACGAGCTGTTCAAAACCACCATTGCTTGGATTTGAATACTTGGAGCCTCCTTTTTCCATTCGATGCGTAGAAGTTGCCGAAGATCAAGTACTACTTTTTTTCTTTTCCCTTGCGCTATTCTGTTTGTATAATTCGACTGGACGTTTTGAACAGGACGAAGGCGATACGTTGGGTAGCGTCATCAGAGGTTTCTTGGCTATTCGTAAGAGAGATCCGGTTGGACGTCTCCCAACGTCTTCAACGTGCTTCAACTTGCTCAAATTACCTAACTATCAAAAGAAAGCTACTTTAAGGGAGAAACTACGCTATGCTGTCAACTGCGGTACAGGTTTCGAACTGTCATGATGTTGTTCACATAGTGAAATGTCTTGGTCATGTGAGTAAAGGTTCGCAGCTGTTTGCTGCATTAGCTTCCTTTGTTGCGTGATCGCCCTACTCTATATGCCATGCCATGCGCAGGATATTGGCCATTAATTGTGCTCATAGGTTTTTTCAATGGAAGAGAGCAGCAGCGATTCATCGACCAGTGAAAAGAAACTGGCAAAGTTGGCGGTTTGTATCGCCTTCCCTGATTCTACAGGTTCGGTACTCAGGTTGTTTGCTTTTTCCACTTGCGCATAATCGTAAACAGAAACGTTTTAGTTCATCAGCAACTGTTCCAAGCATCCCTAGAAAGGTTGTCACCTTTGAGGAAAAGCTGCTTGAAAAGCTAGATGAGCATATTTCAGCGTAAGCGCGCTATATTGGATGTATGATCAATAATTTGCTAACTTTCAGTCGGTTTGTCTTTGCAATGAGAGAAGACGCAGATCTGAGCTCCTCTCAAAAAACTGTTGAAAATGAAAATGGTGGGGTGCGGCTATTTCTTCAAAGTGAAGTATTATTATTGGATAATGAGATTGAAGAGTCACCTATCTCCTTCAGTAAGCAAAGCGACAAAAGCCGCTCTGCAGTTGACCGAATTTTAAAGCGTTTACAAAGAAACCGTCACAATGATTTGTATTTTAAGCGAAAATCTGACATGTTAAGAGAGGCTGCGGTTAATGTTGATTTGGTTAATAAAAACTCACAGATGTTTCGTTCGGACGAGTGAAGGGAAAGCTCAATTTTTTGCCGTGAAAGCGTTTTCAATGTTACATTATATAATAGGGCTTTTGTAGTTTTAGTTGAACATTTCTACTGAAGTTGCTCTATAGTCATTTAGTCTCGCCAGCGTGTTGAGATTTGCTCAGCAGGAAAGGAACTTCTCCCGTTAACTTTCTCTTGTGCTGAGTTGGGCAAAGTACCTTTCGACTGCTGAATAATGCACATGTACATACATTTTTTTCTTTTTTTCTCTTTTCGTAACGAGTTTTTAAATGTCTTTTTGAAAAAAACTTTTACGGTTTTAACCCGTTTTTTCACATAACATTTATTGTTATTTTTTCTTCTACATCCGTTCGCAGTACTTTTAACCCGTTGTTTAATTTGTTCAAAATCCCTTCGTAAAACGTAATTTCTCAGTGCGGGACAATGGAGCTTCGTGTGGTATATTAAGCTGCTATGTTGAAGTCCAGCGTAATTTCCGTCCGGAACTTTTGTGTCTGCTTGTGCTCAGTCTCAGCGGTAAAATTAAAATTATTTTGCCTGTTTCAACGGGATATATTCCGTGATAACACCTCAAGATAAAACACCTTATTGTATTTTCTGTTATTCTGCAAATTTCTGAACGTTTAGCATAGCACACAACTTCAGCGTAATAATGTTTTGTTTGCTTTTTTTAAGAATGGAAAGTTTGAAATGTGATTCTCCATTCAAAGTACTAAGTCTACCCAGACGGCGTCCGAATTCGGCCCTCCGTCGGCTGAGGCGATAACTTCAAACGGCAATACGCGACGATATTGCGTACTGAAGTGTGATTAGCGCAGCGTCCTTAGTGAATGCTGGAGATTATTGACCCATAAACCTTATGTTAAGACTTAGGCTTAGGCTAGGCCAGGAGAAGATGGCCGGCAAACGTATTGTTCCATTGCTCCTTAATCCGCATTTGACCTCTTTTGAAGTTATCGCCTCAGCCGACGGAGGGCTGAATTCGGACTAGACCACTTTCAGGTTGTCGTCGCTACCTGTCCTCAGCGGTGAATTAAAGACTATTACGGATAGCTGAGTAATAAAACGTTTTACCGTAAAAACCTGTTGACCTGTAAAGAAGAGTCTCCTCAAATGCATTCATAGGAAGGCCAAAATGAAGAATTGATGAGTAATGGATTTCTCATTCTATGCACTCGCAGAAATCCCATGTCGCTCGTAGTTACTGCGACCAGTTATGTCTATCAGACTTCGTTCATTAACATTTGTAGCACCGATAGGAAATAGAATTTGTGGCATCATTAGTATCGTAATGTAAAGTTATGGTTTAAAACGAAAATAGGGAGTTTTAAACTGTCACCGTATTAGTTTTCGCATAGCTACCTATCCTACTCGAATACAGTATTTGCCGTTAGGCATTTCACGCTTTGCAGCAGTGATTCGAACTCCAAAATGACGCTCAGGACTTTACTATCTACCTTTATCTCTATTCAAGTTACCACTGCAATTTTATCGTCCACTTCGGACAGATGTCCAAGTAAAAGTGGAATGGGCGTTATTGGCTATCGCAAAAAAGACGAGTGTATAAGTTTTATTAAAATCCCGGCAGCGCAGTTATGGCAAAGAGCTCATGCTCTGGCTACGTTGAATAGTTTATGCGAAAAGAAATTCATCGGAGGTAAACGTTATGCTTTTTTATACGCAGAAGATATTCAATTCAATGAAGAGTGGCGCCGAAACTTGGTCCCTATGCGTTGCATGGGCCATTTTGTTCTTCTAAACGCGTATGGCTATGACTGCACTCATAGAGTTCTTAGAGCGGGTTTCGAATGTAGCATGCAGGTACAATACGTAGCAAAGGGTGATGAGCAGCAAGCCACTTTTCGTCATTTCAAAGGTACTTTCTATCCCAATACTTTTTTTGGAGACCATAGCGACCTGCAGGTTGAACGGTTCCAGACTGCTGAGTATTTGGACTTTCTTCTTGGCAGAAATTATCCAGCATGCCCAACTTATGAAATGCGCAGTGACGGCTACCATGACACGGATCCGTATAAGTGCAGTGCAGACATTCTTTGGGGCAAGGACTATCATGTAGCCTGTACACATAAACCATACAAAAACTGCAAGGCTGAAAAGGAAGACTATTGTCACTATCACGATTTTGATCAGAAATGGTATCGCTATATCGTTCGCATTGCTCAGGCGCCAGATCCGCCCTACGGTATATCGTGCCCTTCCGACATACCAAAGGACTGGAAAGTGGAGTGTTCACCTACCTGTAGAGGAAATTGGAGTGACTGGACCGGTGAACCATCCCAAGTAAATTTAAGGTGCGGTACAGTTGTGCTGGAGAAATTTAGTCCAGCTAATAAAGATGATCCTCCATGCAACAAAGCTTCAGAAACGTGTTGTGTTGCAAGAAAAGTTAAAACATATAGTGTTAACTGCACTGACTTTGCATTCAATACAACAATAAACCTGAAGGCAGTTGGCTGCGTTAATGATGGAACGTTAGGAAAGGACTCTCGTGGTCATTTTATGTGCATGTGTACTGACAGATACAACGGAATTCGATGTGAACATGACGTCTGCGAAGGAAAATGCAAGAATGCGGGGACGTGCATTCCAGGTATGGGCAAACCGAAATGCATTTGCCGGAGAGGTTACACAGGAGGCGACTGCACAGAAGTCGTGATTTCATGCGGTAGTAAAGGTGTTTGCGAAAACGGTGGATCCTGTATAACGTACAGCATGGGTAGAGAAGAAGTTGCATATTGTAATTGCAAAAAGGGATATGGAGGAGCTAATTGTGAGCATTCAGTTGAGACATGTGAAGAGAACAGTTGCAACTATCACGGCGTATGCACAGAAAACAAGGAATATGGAACAATTGAATGTACGTGCTATGATGGCTTCTCAGGGCAGACCTGCAATTTCGATAAAAGAACTAAAAAGGCGGTAGACCGAGCCTTGGAAGCCAATGTCCCAAATTTGTTAGGTTTAGTGATTGGGTTATTACTAGGGTTCGTGGTGTTAACGTTTTGCTTCGGTGGAGCAGTTATTCATCATAGAAGAAGGAGAAGACGTCATGGACACAGTTCTGACTCAAGTTTGTCCTCATACATGTCATCTCGCGCTTCTACTTTCTCTACCACAATGTCCACATTATTTGGGCGCACGAAGCGCCTTGCAGCAAGCCGGAAGACTGTTAAAAACAAAAAGGCAGATACACGCTCCGTAACTAAAGCTAAGTCTAAAAACGTCGGTATTTCCAAACATTCACATTAACGGCTAGTCCTGGTAAGCACGACAAGGCCATTTGGAAGTAAGACTTATTGTTTCCCATAGCTTTGTGTCGCTGATCATAATTAAAGAAAAAAATTAATTTTCTCATGAACCATGATTACCAATTCTCTTTCAGCTGCACACAGCTTATACTTCGCATAGCTATGTGCTAACAGTAATGTTGAGCTCAAGTGAAGTGTCAAAGTCACGTCTTAGCAGGTTCTCATTCTTATTTCAAGTTGAATATTACACCACTTTCCTTTAAGCGAAGTTAAGCTGCTTGATCGTCCATGCCGCGGGCTACGATGCCCACGGTACTGCTTCGAACGACACAAAAATGTAAATGTAATATTTTTTCCAACAGCCTTTTTGAAGTTTCTTAATTTCTATGAAAGGGTAAAGTTTACTTGCAAACAAAAAAGCATACAAAGCTTTTGTAATCAACCTTTCGCTTTTGTTAGTATTATGCCGATGCCCTGATTCTGCGCTCTGCCGACGACGGGGTAAGGGAAAACATGAAAATGCCATCTGCTTGCGATGACGCCGTTTGACCACTCCCATATTTGATGCAGCTTTCAGAACCAGTGCTGTCCCGGCCTTAGCTCTGCCTGTGAAGGGAATATAATGAGTACACCCTTCAATAGGAGATGTGACTCAACGCTGTAAACATTAATGAAAGATTGACGTCTTCTTTGTCGGAGGCTGACGCGTCGCTGTAGAATAAGAAACCTCAAGTGGAATTTATGCTTCTTGCTGCGGTCTTATCTGGTAAAATGCGCAGAAAACGTTTCCGCCTGTACAGCTCGTGATGCACAATGCTGATTAGTTTTATTTCAGCGATCTGTTAACCTTAGGAAGTTTGGAGTTCTCAGCTCAGCTTATCGCCGAATTCTTTTTTCCTATTCGGCTAGCAAGTATCAGTCTCTCATTCATTACTTCAGCGTTCGTGCGCTACGTAGTTTACTATCTACGTGTACTGCGAGCATCCGTTCTACGAAAAAATAAAAGGTACAAATGAAGTTTGTACGCGAACGGAGCAGTTCTTCACATTCTAAATGTAGACGGTCCAGCCAGCGTTTCCAGTCGAAAAACTTACTTATTAGCAATACAGCGACAAAGGTTGTCTCCTCAGTACGATAAAAACCATGCTGTAATTATCGCCGCGATCATTCCAAGTGGACATCAGCAGGAGAAAAGCACAGCTTCGGTGGGCATTAACACAGCACGCATAACGAGAACAGGAATGGAAAAAGTGAACCAACTTTTTTTTCCAGTTGTAACTACTTTTCTAGCCTAAGTGTTGAAACCCTAAACGTTCTGTTCCTTATTTCATGTATTAATGTGTTCCTTAGGCGATTAAAGCAAAGTAGCGTGCAAGTGCTCAGCTCAGTGTTTCCCATGGGACGCTATGGAGATTAAGGGATGACTGGGAAAGGAAAGTTGCTGAGCCAGGAAACGATGACATCCTCTTAGGACCGTCAGAAAGCAAAGGTTGGTTCTTCCGGTCAATTGGAAAATATGCCAATTTCAAAATGATGCCAAAGTGTGTTTGTTCGTTTTTGTTGAGTCTACTCGCCGTTTGCCTTGACTCACTAACGCTGGCTCTAGCGAAGGGCTGATGAAATAATGAGACACATCGTTTGCTCTAGCTTAGCATTATGCACGCTTCGCTTAGACAAAAACCGTTTGTGCGTCTGCATATCCGTACTTATCATACGCGATAGCGTCTTCATTGCAGCTTAAATTCATGCAAATTGGTCAGTTTAGTTTGCCAGTATGGGTAGAAAGAACAAACAGCGCAGATCGACGGGGGAAGACCAATTGGACCTATGAGTTCATGCGAATTCAGCCATTCAGAATTGCGGATGGGGATAGCGAGCACTAAGGTCCTAAAGAGGGCGCCACGGAGGCGGTTGGTGGAAAACGCTGCGTTAGACCAGTGTTTATCACGCTAGGGGTCTCTTTAGTTCCCCTTATGTGGCTAGAAAATTCAAAAATGGGCAGACTGGCCGGCACTATTACCTGACCAGGAGAAATTGGTAAAAAAAGGAGCAGCGACAGAACGTCTGGAACTTCCGGTAATGTGCACCGTGGCGTCCTACATCCGCTGCCAGTGGTCATCCTTCGGCTATGATGAGCTGATTGTTAACAAAGGGTTGCCTCTGGTCCCTTTCCCTCCATTTTCGGTTTTGTTAGCAGCACCTCTTGGTGTTTCACGTCAATTTCGCGCTAAAATACTTTACTGTTCCGTGCAAGGTGGAAACAAGGTTGCAGAAGACGATAAGACACGCATCCGCGATTTAATTTTTTAACGTTTGACCGTTGGTCACCATAATGAGCTATTTATGACTGATAAAGCTTCCTTGTTACAAGGTAAATAATGATACCAAGGCAACGTTTAGCCAAGGTAGACGAAAGGTGGAGGATTAGAAAGCCTTTTTGAAACAGGTCACTGACAGGGATAAAAAGCAGGGTCTGTTTTTGCGGGCCAGACTGCTCGTAACCATGAGTCAGTCTTTGCTTCACTTTTGTTTAGATAGCAAAATGACTGATTTTTCCTGTAATTGCATTTCTGTCCCCAGAGCACTGGAAAAGGGCCAAATACTGACTTCAATGGCGCTTTGACAATATATCATGAAAGTGCGTCCTCTAAAGTCGTTGTGCGCCATTTGTAAATGTTCAGTGTCAGAGCCGCACTGCTCAGCGTCCTTTTTCGCTTCAACACGATTAACCGTTCAAGTGGTGCTTATATGATGCCACCTTAAGGTGAACAATTAAAAGTTTGTGAAGGTCAGCTTACATGCACACTTCGCCTTAATCTGGTTAACCTTACGTTTATTTTGTCGAACTTCATACAAACCTTAAACTTTGGCAGATATAGAAAGCAGCAGAGAAACTAAAGCTTTGTAAAGACGTATAGGAACGATTTTAAGGAGAATGGTTTAAGATTGGAGATTGAGCAATTTAAACTTTTTAGACGCTGCAGGTTTACGTTTTCGCTCAGTTGCAGTTTCTGCTGTTCACTTCTGCAGGCTTTTACAGCAAGCTTCAAAATGACGTTCAGAGTTTCACTATATTTCTTAATTTCTATTCAATTTACCACTGCAGTCTTATCGTACACTTTGGACAGATGTCCAGGTGAAAGTGGAATGAACATAGCTGGCTATCGCAAAGGAAAAAACGAATGCATAAGCTTTACGTTAACTCCAAAAGCTGGAGCGGGCCAAAGAGATGCTGCTTTACAAACGCTGAATGAAGAATGTGACAGAAAGTTCATAGAAGGTAAACGTTATGGGTTTTTGTATGGCTCAGAAATTCAGTCTGAAAAAGAATGGCGCAGAAGCTTGACCACTATGCGTTGTATGGGCCACTTTTATCTTATCAGAGCCCATTCTCATCAATGCACCGAGTACGTATTCAGCGGGGGCAATAAATGCAGTTTAAAACTACATTACCAAGTAGAAGACAAGGAACATGTAGCCACTTATCGTCATTTCTGGAGATATTTTTCAAGTACATTTTATGGTGACGGTTCAGACAGAGAAGTTGCGCGGTTTGAGAGTAATGAGCATTTTGAATATTTCTTCTCGGCTGACTTTCCATTATGTCCAATTTATGAAATGCGTAGCGACGGTTACCACGACTCAGACCTGGTGAGCTGTTCTGACGACTCCCTCTGGAATACAAATGTTTACGTAGCCTGCACGCATAAACCGTATAGGAACTGCAAGCCAGAAAAGGAAGAATTTTGTCACTATCACGAATTTGATAGGAAATGGTATCGCTATATCGTTCGCATTGCTCAGGCGCCAGATCCGCCCTACGGTATATCGTGCCCTTCCGACATACCAAAGGACTGGAAAGTGGAGTGTTCACCTAGCTGTAGAGGAAAGTGGGGTAATTGGACCAGTGAACCATCTCAAGTAAATTTAAGGTGCGATACAGTTGTGCTGGAGAAATTTAGTCCAGCTAGGGAAGATGATAAACCGTGCAACAAAGCTTCAGAAACTTGTTGTGTTGCAAGAAAAGTCATTAAGTATAATGCAAGTTGCACTGACTTTGCATTTAACACAACAATAAACTTGAGGAGAACAGGTTGCATTCATGGCGGCAAAATTGGAAGGGATTCCCGTGGTCATCTTATGTGCATGTGTACTGACAGATACAACGGAATTCGATGTGAACATGACGTCTGCGAAGGAAAATGCAAGAACAAGGGGACATGCATTCCAAGCAGGGGTAAATCGACGTGCATTTGCCGCAAAGGTTACACAGGAAACAACTGCGCAGAAGTCATGAGGTCTTGCGGTAGTAAAGGCGTTTGCGAAAATGGTGGATCCTGTATTCGTGGTTACATTGGAGCAGAAGAGCTTGTATATTGTAAATGCAAACAGGGATACGGAGGAGCTAATTGTGAACATTTAGTTGAAACATGTACAGCAGACACTTGCAACAATAACGGCGTATGCCTAGAAAACAGTGAATATGGAACAGTTGAATGTAAGTGCGATCCAAAGTATGAAGGTGAGCGTTGCAATAAGAAACGAGAAAACGCGTTACACGAAAGGTTTCAACCTTCTGCAAAGAACGTATTGGGTTTAATGATTGGACTAGCTTTGGGATTTCTATTGCTAATTTTATGCCTCGGCGGAACAGCTTTTCATAGCCGTGGAAGAAAGAGAAAACATCATGGCCGTGATTCTGAGCGCTCGTATTTTTCATCCAGGATTTCCAGTTTGTCAACAAAAGCTTCTAGCCTATTTCGACACGCGAAACCCGGTAGAAAAAGTACTACTGGTGCGAGAACTACAGGCGTGGCTTCCTTAGCTAAAACTGGGTCTAAAACTATAGGCACTTCCAAACTATGACTAACATCTAACATCTAGAAAGACAAAGTTATTTGAAAGTAAGGCACTGTGTCGCATAGTTTTGTCACTGATTTTTATTTAATGAAGTGATTATTTTTATCATGAGCCGTCCTTCCTGCTTTCAGCTGCAGATATGCATTTGTCACAGCTACGCAGTAACAATACTTCCTTCAAGCGTGGAATTGTCAAGTGCAAACAAGTTTACACAGTTACTTATACTGAACATCCCTTGTCGAAGCGGGCAGTTCGGCGCGTATGGTTCGATGGATAGGTGAATCGTACTAATGGTATCCTGCTTGCGACTTACGAATGTCGTAAATGGGCAACTCTCGTTTGGTTCAGGTCAGCGTGCATTATGTTTCAATGGTGATATTTCTGTTTCCTCTCAAAAACCCTTCGGCTCTCAAGCTGGTACACTTCCTTTCGGCACGCCACGTTTCCACCAGCTACATTTCCACCGTTCTGAAACGGCATATTTTATCAAGCGACTGTCGCCAATAGCCAGTGTCCTTTTTATACGTTTGGGACTCCACTATGTGTTCGCCGGCTGTTTCCAAGGCTTCGTTTTTTTGCCATTATGTTTTCGCATTGCCTGCTTGCAATGCGTTATGCTTCCACGGCATACACCTTCATGGTCTTTGGATATACGTTTCAGCGAAACCAACTTTCGCTCGATCGTGCGTTTGCGAATTTGTACCTTCAGTGGTGTTCTTTTCACGTGGGCTGCGATAGTGCGGATTGAAAAACCAACGTTTCCACTTGGTATTCTCTTGGCAACGTTCGCTCGTGGTTCCGTGGGTTAAAATGCCAGTAATATTTGCGTATACGACGATGGTCGTATTTAAGACTAATTTCTCTTTTTTCGTCGATGTCCGGTGTATAAGACCATGGTCCAGTTTGCCACGAATTTTATAATACTAATGCATGCCAGGTATAAGGCAATATGAAGAAGCACGGGAGTCTATGCCGCCGTGTTGGTGCTGAGGTACTTTTTTAAGGGACTTCTGCTACAGTTTTCAAGGATTTACTGTAGATTCGCCGTTTGGAGTAGGAGAATTTAAATTGTTTGCAGAGACTCTGCTACGTACTTTGGGCGATTTGCTGGACGTTTGCAAGACTGAATATAATATTTTGACTTGCAAGTCGTTTGTGACGATTTTTTCACAAAATGCTTGCATCGAAAGACAGGATGTCTTTTAACAGTCTTGAATAGTTTCATAGTAGATCTTCATATTCACGGGATTGGCCTGTTGGATGTAAAATGCTTGCAGACAATTTTGAAATAATGAAAATTTTCCAGCTGACGCAGGTGCAACAAGTCCTTACGAAACTGTCCGAAAAGCAACAACGAAATGTCACTCATGCGAAGATCCGTCAGTTTTGTCCCCAGTGAAGTTCGCACTTTAGCTACTATGAGGATAAAACTAACGTATTACGGATCTATTAGACAGGCTACCCAAACCATCAATAACTGCAGCATTTGTTTTAGCCCATTTTAACTGAGTTGTAAAGGGCTCGCCGAGTTACTTTGGAAAACTTTTTTATTACTTCTTGTGATTGCACTGAATATCAGTAATCACTTAAAACCGGATACTGTTCCTTAGCGACCTGACTAATGACCTAAATCAGTATAGACCACCAAAGAGTTCACAGTGCAATAAACAGGCGTTTTAGCAATTTCTAAACCAACAAAAGTGAAAATGCAACTGGTGTTTCGGCTGAGTGTCAAATCTTTTTCGCTCCACTGAAGGGTGTTTTCTTTTTTCTTTCTTCGTAGACCACTGAAGGGTGGTCTTATATGCCGGCTTTGTACTGAACAGTTAAAGCTACAACTCAGATTTATGAGACCTTGCTGTTTCACTAAACGATATTTTGAAGGCGGTACAAGACTACTTCATCGTACTAGTGGTTTAGTGCTGGTTTACGTAATGCGCAGTTTAAACTTAGTTTCATAAATGGAATGCACCATACAATTGCTTAGGGCAGGGGTGGGCAACCTTTTTGGTGCCGCGGGCCGTTCAGACGTTTATAAGACTGTTCGCGGGCCGTATAGCGTATTTAAACGAAGAACAGCCTGCTTTATTTGCACGTATGTTTATTAAGTCACCCCTAATCGGATGCTTAGAACTGCTTTTCCCTGGCGAGGAAACTCCGAGATAAAAGGCAGAATTTTGAGACAATTCTGCAACCCAGTTGTAAAGAACATAATTGCAACTGCAGAGAACGAAATAACTTTTTTGTACTTCGAAGACGTATATGACAGGCGACCGGCGCAAACCGTTGAGAACGATAGCAAGAGAAGGCGAGAACTACGCCAGTGACTACTGAGAGCAAAAAAGCAGAAGTGCTCTAGCATGCTGGACAGTCGTTATCTCGAACAAAGCAATGGTCCACGCTACTTATGCGCGCACACACACTATAGTAGCGCCTACTGCTTGTCAGCGAGGACTAACAATGTCGGTTTATCGACAGAGAGCTGTCAGCAACGCAGTCTTCCGAGCCAGCCTGACACTCCCTGCTTGTTACGCAAGGTTTATGTTCTTACTAGGATTCACATAAAATACGTTTATCGCTTTATGAAAAATAACTTTCTACAATCACATTTCACTGAATCTCGCATCCATGTGCGGTTGCCCCAGCGCGTGGGCGGAAAATGGCCTCGCGGGCCGGACGTTCTCCACCCCTGGCTTAGGGTAACAGGGAAACAAACACTTTAGATAGGGAAAACGCGTGCTACCCTAGTTGCATCAGCGGTTGAAACAATATCCAGTTAAGTTAATCCACAACAACGTTCAGCAACGTTTAAATTACAAAACATACCCTTTTGACAATTGAAGTCTTTCCCATCAAGGATACTGAACTTGCTTTGCCAAGGTATGTCGTGGCTTCGTCACCGTTCTCTAAAGTCTATATGTCTTCCCAGCTTCGAAGGGCTACCACTGCCGCCTTTGCTCCTGCATACGGCGACGTAATTCACTGCCTTTTCTTTGCACTCATCAGAACATACGTCTGAATACTTCATTCCGTGCGCTCGTTGTTCAAGCTATTCTTGCTAATTTTTTAATTTCAAACCAAAGTCAGGCGTCACCTGCTCTACAAGATTCATACTTTCTACTGGGAAAAGAATGAGTGTTTATCAAATCTTCGCTTCAACATTTATAACTAAGATCAAAGTTTACACCAACCACCCTTCTTGAGGTCGCTGCCCATTGTCAACCTTAACAGAAAGCGTCCTTTCCATTGGAAAATGCCTAGACATTCACCGTATATCACGGTCTTGAAAGACGGGGTGTCTTTTAACAGGGTTAGGTAGTTTCATAGTAGGTCATTTGGTTCACGGATTTGGCCTGTTTGATATATCTCTAAATAAACTTCAAAGTGCCCTCCTACCAACGAATGGATGAGCAAATTGTTAGACAAATTGCAGAACAAATTCTATACCGTACGCTTCGGAACTGCTCTTGTTTCGTCGTCAGCAGTGTAAGGTATCCGTTCTCCCTCTCTTACACTGCTGACGACGGAACAAGAGCAGTTCCGAAACGTACGGTAAAGAACTTGTTCTGTAATTTCTCTAACAATTTGCTCATACATTCGTTGGTAGGAGGGCACTTTGAAGTTTACTTACAGGTACATCAAACAGGCCAAACCCGTGAACCAGAAGACCAACTGAATTTCACGGCCTATCAGACTCCCTCTTCCTAAGCAAAGGGTAGTAATGATTGGCCCAGTTACGGCGACGCTGATTGCTCAAGTCTAGGTCAATTCTGATTAGTCAGTTTCCTGTCAATGTTAATCTTCCATCCAATTGAAATTGTCTTGCCTCAACTTCAACGCGAAAACTGACCACTTGAAGTTGATCTAGACTTCAGCAGTCAGCTTCGCCGTAACTGAGCCAATCATTACCACCCTTTACTTAGGTAAGGGGAGTTCTTATAGACCGTGATATACGGTAATAACTAAGCTTTCAGTTGTACAGTTATCACTTCCAACAGGGACCCCATTAACCGCCATTTTGCATATCAAAGCCCACCGAGCCACCCGCGCGTGGTAATTTAACATGAAGAGGGCCTCACTTAGATTCCTCATAGACTGTTCTAAATTTAGGCCGTATGGGGCTAACGACCTCGTCTTGTCGTACTCAGCAGGGTTGTCGGCCAGCGGCTAACGGAGGCACAATGATAGGCACTGAGCGTGTTGCCCTTGAGATATTTGGGAATAGTAACATACGGAAACGTGCACCGCGGATGCGAACAAAAACATACCCATGGAAACTTACCTCATGGGAAGAAAACGCATCAGTAACGAGTTCAGATGAAGAAGATAGCTCATGGAATCATACTTCAGTAGTCCCATTCAGGTGGATCATACACACGTTAAGACGTACGTGTCCTGCGCAAGGCTGCGCAAGCAACATTGTAACATCTGACCATGAGAATCCTGGACACAACAAAGCAAGTTATTGCACGCCAACGAAAACGCACACATGCGCAAAAAGGAAAGTGACAGAAGATATAGGCATAGACAATGAAAAGATACCTCTGGAAACAAATCGCAACGAAAGCAGGCAACGAGAAAACATGATGGGGTGAAAACGAAACGGCCATCAAAAGGAAGACTAGAGAATATTGCAGAGAAGACGTGATGCTTTCTGGGAAGTACAGGAAGATTGTCTACCATCGTCAGTCACTGGATGAAATTTATGGTCGTAAGCCAATGGAAATCTGCCTGATGGGAACCTACCAAATGAAAAGGAAGCTATAAGGAAACGTGTCAGCATGAGATACGACAAGACAAACGAGAAAATTTCATGAGAGCTCACCATAGCAACTGAAATTTTCGAAAGAAAACCTTCGAAAAAGGACCAACGAAAAATAATGCCCGCTGTCTTGAACCAAAGGAAGTTTGTCCACTGAAGGCAATCGTAAGTGGAACAGAAGATTTCACATTATTGTGGACCATGCGTCGAACTGTACACGTCAAAGCATACGCGCCATTACGTACTGCACCTCCCTAAACTTCCTCTGAGCAAAGTTGAATGCATGACATAACTCGGCAAAATTAGAGACTCATTCTTGGCAAGCAATTACGGAGTAGATTAAACGCCCCATGCGGCAAGCGTTCTGTTGTTACTAAGAGTTCTTGCAAGCAACCTGAACTTAAACAAAAATCTGAGAACGATATCAAGCAGGCAAATTAATACTGCGGCGGACAATCCTAGCATGTGTCCAGGGAAATTGTTACAGTACCGTAAACGATTCGTCCAACCTCTCGTGAAGCATAAAATAGAACGGGGCGCTGTGTTATCTGTTCTTATGTTTGAACCACGTGCCTTTTCCAGCAGACATATCACCATGCGAAAGTGATGCATTTTTGATATCAACGGAAATAAATATCATGCCATGACCGCATTTACACATCCGCTAGAGTTGGAGCAAACTCTTCTCGTGAAGGAAGCGTGCAGCACAGAGTTTTCCACTTACGCATAGGTCGCGAAAATTCATGGTAAACCTAGCGCAGCATCTAACAATTAGAACGTAATGTTGAGCAAAACCGTGCGCGTAATCTCCAACCACGCTATGGCGCCTGTTGAATTTGCTCATACAGCATCGCTCTAGCTATTGTCACTTAGTCACTGCCTTCTGCAGCTGCAGCAGTAGTAGTTGTAACCAATCAATTCAATCATCAAGCTACTAAGCATCGCCCTCTCCACTGCGTGCGACAACTGCCTTCTGCTAAACGGCTGTAGCTGTGAAAGATCTGGATTTTGTATAATGAGTTTCTCTATGAATAAGAAGTTGATATTATAAGGAGCATGAAACTGAGATTCTGTTATCACAGAAGTTCAACAAAAATTATCGACCACGTTGCCGTTATTCGTTTGAAGATTAAGCGTTTTTTTGGGGAACAGCAACTTGCTCTCATGATATAAAGTTTATCACGATTTTGTTCCCATGAGTAGTTGGCACAAAATAAAAACAAAATTTTATTCATACACAAATTGTAATAATACTCGAAATAAACATAGTTTTCGGAATTGACCATGGCCCATCGTCGCTACGTTAGTAAAGGTCATCACCAACATATCCTTTACGATTTAATATGTTTTTGTTGACGACGGTACTGAGATACCACGAAAGCTTCCAATGTTTTGTGATTAAAAATAAAAGAGCTTATTGCGAATTAGGAAATTCCGTGCGAAAAAACCAATGAAATAAACGCTAGTTTAAACTAGCTGAGTGAATATTAAAACTTCCAGTTAAAAGCAAACCCCCCACCAGAGATGCACACTCGTTTAGACAATTGTTAGGCATAGACTTGCCGCTGCTAGCTATAACTGTTTCGTCATTGAAAGAATGGCAAAATTGCACTTAACAGCATTGTTATGGATCATAATGCAGTTTATTGTTCAATGTAATTCGCAAAAATGCCCAAGCGAAACGCGTAAAATGGTCGGCTATCAAAAAGGTGGTACTTGCTACACTCTTGGCAAATTTAACTGGGATATAATGAAGGAGAAAATGGAAAAAATACCGCATGTGATATCGAGAAAGGTATGCCAAACGCTATTCAAACAGGGTGACCGCCAAGGATTTTTCGACGAAGCAGAACTCCAAGCTGGCTCGACGTGGAGAGCAAACGCTAAAGAAGAACGATTATGGGGTTTTGGCCACATTTTCGTCTTGAGAACAAAAATTCCCAGAAGTCTGCCCACCGGTAATGACTGTCAAGAAATGGAAATTGTAAAAGATTCGTTACCAACGAAAATGCGCCGCTGCTATAAGACCGGAGGGTCATTTACTCCAAAGAACACAGAAGAAAAGCTGAAAAACCTTAACATAGAGAAATTCCACATGCCATTACTTACCCATGCAATAGGCAAAAGCAAAATGGCACTTTGCCCGACTTTTGTTGTCAGCAAAAGTGGTGTGGAATACCCGGAGATGGACAGCTGCAAGAACTATAGCAACACAGTTAACAGGCCAGAATGGATCTTATGCAAGCATGAGCCATACAAAAGCTGTCAGTGGAAAAGCGAAAGCTTTTGTCACTACGAGGCTGAGGATAACGCGTGGTACAGTTCCATACAGGTAATTACATACGGAGGTGAAAAGCCGTATGGTGCTGAATGTCCAATAAAAAAAGCCAGCGACCTTGGATCAACCTGCGAACCGAACTGTCGCGGCAATTGGGGTGCATGGACAACTGGCCCAACAGAGCTTAACTTAAGATGCGATAATTACACTGTGTATCGGTACAAACCACTTGAAGTAAATAGCATTGCATGCAACAGCCCATCAGAGACATGCTGCCCGGAAATAAAATTAATACAGTCCAACGTTAGTTGCAGCGATTTTGCATATAACAGTACCATAAACTTGAAAGTAACAGGTTGTAAGAACGGTGGAACACTGGGAACAGATGGTTATGGGCAAGCTGTATGTCACTGCACTGATCAATTCAACGGAACTGAATGTGAGAATGATGTTTGCAGTGGTTATTGCCTAAATGAGGCCAGATGCACAGCCTCACTGGGGAAACCATCCTGCTTCTGCCAAAGAGGATTCATAGGAACCACATGCGAAGGTCTTGCGCGTTCTTGCGGAAACGACAAACCATGTCAGAATGGTGGAACATGCACACAAATGAGCGTAGGTAATAAAAAAATTGGCATATGCCGATGTCCAACTTCACATGGCGGCGTCTTTTGTGAAGTTCAAGCAGGAAATTGTAGCGATGAAAGCTGCAATTACGCAGGCGAATGCGTAGTTGACACGGTGTACAACACAGTGAGGTGCATTTGTTATCCTGGATACGCTGGCGAAAAGTGTGAACCAGAGAAAGGCGGATCGGCAGCTAAACAGATCAAGACTGCTACTGGCATTGCGATAAATGTTGTTGCTGGAATAGCAGTCGGTTTTGGAGTTTTAATGTTCCTTTTTGGGGGAACAGCGGTCCATCATCACAGAAGAAAATTGCGTAAGAAAAAATTTAAAGTTGATCGAGATGCCAGCATTGTTTCGTCATCATATGCATCATCATTCTCAACTGCGCTGAGTCTTGGAAAAAGCTCAGAGAAAAAGTCGCGAGCGCAACGCAGTGTAGCAGCAGAAAGCAAAAAAACAGCCAAAAAACCAGCCAAACGACGCTAAAGCATTGAAGCTCACCTGACAGTTTTTAAAATGGCGATTTTTCCAGATGAGTAACAGTTTTGTTATCAATCACGTAAACGTGACTGAATCGCTCATTCTTTACACGGAGTATAAGCCTTTTTTTTATCAGGCGAGAGCTGTCTCCTTGGTTAATTAAAATTTCAAGTAAAACTTTTTAGCGAACTATTTGATGAAGTAGAAGCGTTGTTTTTCGTGTCTTCCTTACAAATCGGTACTAACATGAAGTTGATTACCGCTAGCGCAAGGAGCAGACTTTCAAAAAAAGGTCATAGAACGAAGTTACTATTGGTATGCGAAAAAAACGTTTACCACGGTAAGAATAAAAGCAGACGCTAAGCTGGATTCGGCAAAACGTTGCCTTTGACGTAAACGCTTCATGAAAACCACATGCGATAGGGTGGTGATTAAATGTAGAAATAGAAGGACAACTGTGCTAAGTTAACGAACACTCCATGTTTCCTACTGTCCACTTATGATCACATTTCATGCCAATATCCTTACCTGAAATGGGAAAATAATACCTGCAACTTCAACGGTGGTTGCAGTTAGCTCAAGGCGCGGTATCGACTGTCTGAGAGATTTCATAGTTGGTCTTTTGGTTCACGGGTTTGGCCTGTTGGATGTATCTGTAAGTAAACTTCAAAGTGCCCTCCTACCAACGAATGGATGAGCAAATTGTTAGAGAAATAATACAGAACAATATGAATACCGTACGTTTCAGAACTGCTCTTGTTCCGTCCGTCGTCAGCAGTGGTAAGGGAGTTCCGAAACGTACGGTATAGAATTTGTTCTGTATTTTTTCTCTAACAATTTGCTCATCCATTTGTTGGGAGGGCACTTTGAAGTTTATTTACAGATACATCCAACATATTAAACAGTCATTATTACGGTTGTAGTGTCCCGTTGATGTGCCCAATAAACGCAAAAAATTTCCCCCGGAGCTTTCGGGTCTGACCGCTGAAGCCGTGTCGCGAAAAGACCCGAAAGCTCCGGAGGAAGTTTTTGAGTTTATTGGGCACATCAACGGGACACTACAACCGTAATAAAGACATTTTAATATGAAAACATACAGTCCCGTACCAAAACATCACGTTTTCAGATACATCAAACAGGCCAAATCCGTGAGCCAAATGACCAACTATGAAACTACCTAAGCCTGTTAAAAGACACCCCGTCTTTTAGTCTGAGAGATACTATATTAAAAACTGAAAGCACAATTGAAACCGTCATGAAAGATGGATCAAACATACAATGACCTGTGTAGGGGACAAGAGCCAACTGCGTTTGGAACAGCGACGTTGACGGCGGAGAAAGAGGGCTGCGAAAACGCCCGTTTGTTCTCCAATTCCCGACGCACTTTCGTTGCTTTGCGGCAGCTTCCTCGTAATTAAATGCAAATGAGTTTCATTAAACCTATGACGTATTCCATCCTTTCGCTTTTACCAATGTCACCATCAAATGAAAGACAAGCAAATTGGAGTTAATTCAATAAACAAAAAACAGTTCTTCTGACTTTTGTCTTTTCAATTTCCCGCTGACACCACGGATAAAGCAACAGCACATTTGTGTAAACAAGAAATAACGACCTTAGTTGATCATTTTAATGTGGAAAAAAGCATCAGTTAAATATTAACGATAATTTCGTCATACGGAATGATGAAAGACTACAAATTATATCGCGCATCGGGTACGTCGCCTACACAAACCGACACTTATTATTCATCCAAAGAAAAGTGGGTCATTTTCCAAGACAAGAAACATGAACGAAGTTGGCTAACCTTGCTCAACCGTCGATTTTAAAAAATTATAATATTTAACGCGTATTGGATCAACTTCCTTCAGCCGCTTGCACACCTAAGTACACAGACAACGTTAAACCGGATAGAGCGGAACGAAACTGTACTTCTAATGCGTTTTCCTTATCGGATGCATTCTTTTCACTGTCATACTTCTCTACCCAGTAATCATATAAGAACAATAATGCGTTGCACGGAGTGTCCTCGTAAGCCTCGGAACCTTCTTGTATGGATTTACAAAACTCCACGGCCATGTTCTTACCAGTTGGCGTTGCAAATACCATAATTCTATGGTTAAGAAAAATTGAAATGAAGTCAAGGGAAACTTGTGAAAAAGACCAATATGTACCCGCTGAGATAGTTCCAAGCACTTTCATTATTCGGGACCAGTCTGATCCACTGGAAGCAGAATCTATGAAATAGAGCACGCAATAAGATCACTAATCAATTTAGCAAACCGACACTTACTGCATCTCTTTATCAACTACTGATTCAATGAATCCTGTAGTCGAGTTGATGATAAAATAACGATAATTCCAGGCAGAATTATTGCGCACGTCGTTGCATATCATTCTTTCGCTGTAGTCCAATTCGCCATCCCAAATATTAAACTGGGTCACAAGCCATGTGCTACGAACAACAATTAAAATGTAGAACTGAAAGATTTGACAAAACATTACCGATATTGCCAAGCGTGATAATTTTTGCTATCTTCGCGAAGCACAGAGCAAATAAAGTCCAATTCACCAGTAGGATCTTTGAGCGTTTCAACCAAAACCTTTCTGTGGTGCCTACGCGTAAGCAGCAACAAATGTTTCGCAAAGTCATAATAGTAGGCGAAAACGATACCATAATTGGTAATTCTTCGGTGTCTCTTTGATCATCAATGAACAAAATTTCAACTCATCACGAAAATCTTTTCCCAATTCTTTCAATAAGAAGCGGCGATAGTACCTACAAACAATATACAAATTGTGAAAGGCCAGTATATTGCTGGACGAAACTGTTGCCGCAAGCTATCCGATAACTTAGCAATGGGGCAAAACCGCTGAAAACACGTTTTTACCGTAAAGTTATTCTTAATGATGGCTCTGGTAGGAGTAATACTACATAAACAAAGCCATTCTAAAGCCGTTTCCTTTCCAAATCAGCTAGGCCACCCATTTGCATCCGCTCTAGGCAGTCTTCAATAACTATAGCACATTGGAGGGACGAGTAAAAAAGACTCTACCCTAAAAGCTTCTGCAGCGACCCATATGTACGCTAAATTTACAAGATATAAATACTAATAATACAGGCAGGTCTACCAGTAGCAGCGAGAAGTATATTCCAAGGCTCACCGCAGGTAATGAAAAGCGAAGATGTCTACTACCTATTACAATGTGATTTCGACATGTGCTCATCCCAGCTTTCCCGTTAACACATACACGCTCTAACTCTCGTCAAGTATTCTTTTCAATGGCAGTAAGTTAATGTTGAAAAGTTTATTAAAGAACTTTCGGGATTCTACTGATCGTGTCTCCAGCGTGTGTTCAGGTGGCGTAAACTGCACTGCATGTTTATTCATATAATGAAATCCAGAAGGCTTCGTAATTTTCACTGAACTTTTTAACCTCAACTTACTGGCACCGAAAAAGTTATTTAAAGAAGGCTTACATCGTACACATGTCGCTGCGAAGTGTGTGCCTTGTTATTGATCACGTGTTTTCGCAAATTTGGCTGGAGAAAAAACAATTGCTCTTTTTGTTACTTCTCACCTTGGCGCCTATTTTCAATGAGCTTTTACTACATTTAAGCAAATTACCTCATAAAACACAAGACTGTTTCCATGGATGTATGCTATTTGCATTCTTTGCACTGTTTACATCCTCATAGTAATGCTAGGAAAGTTGCGAATTGCTACTGTTCAGTGAAAAATAAATTCGGCAAAACCGACTCACCAAACTGAATAGTTGGCCGGATTCAGGTAGACAGCATCTTCAGTCAGCAGAAGTGCTCTTTCGCTTATCTCTACCTTGCTAATCAATGCCCGAAAGTAGGCAAACACTTCTGAAACTATAACATAGATGACGCATTCAGTTCACTGCGTACTTGTTTTGACTAACAGTTTTTACGCGCTGGTATAAACGCTAAGACACTCAAGGAGAATGGAAGTCTGCACTCAATTACTATCGATGCATAACTCTCTAAATCCTTTTCGCCTCTAGTATCGGCTTCAGCAAAACAAAAAGAGACCACTAACTTTTCAATTAGTCATTTTTAATAACATAAGAGTTAAAAAACATTGTTTTTTTAGAGGAAACGGTGCATTCACCTGTTAACAAATTGTCATTTTCATCCATAAACTCCACAAGAAATAGTCACCTTAAGGATTTTGATTTAACGAAATCAAACTATTCTCGACATTAGAACTCCGTTGCTGCTTTATATGACTTACAACCCATTGGTATAAGGAAATAGCGAATAAATCAGTAGGAAATCGAGAGATACTTACACCTCGGAGTACACGTGATCTTTAGTATGCTTGTCTCCGCTTCCGACAGATATATTGGCTGAATGTCGGCCCACTCGCTCGAATTAACATAAGAAGCAAAATTTTCTTTGGACATAGCCTCTCTCTGTAATTTTGTGGTTAAATTTAACGGGCTGTGGAAATTAGTCAAAATATCGCAAAAAATAGATCCTTAAAGGTTGACAGACAGAAGTGAACAGAATCAGTAAGGACACAACAAAAACAATCCAGCTTTCTTAAAACTTGAACTCAAACGGCAACGCCCAACGGATATTCGATAATGCCTACAGTAATCTATAATAATGGCAAGATACAGAGAAACCGCCGCTAGGTTAACGAACTTAATCCACGCGTTTGTCTTCGTAATGTCCGTTGAAGAACTTAATTTATTTATCATATTCTATGTGAAGCAATCATTCTGCAACGGAAGTATTATTATCTCAAACAGACCCCATTTCGCACCCTGCCTCTCTGCAAGTGCAGTATATTAGGGGCGTGAGATAACTGTGGAGCTCAACTTACTAAATTCACAAGCACGATGGGAATGAAATGTGGTAAAAAGTTAAAAGTTCAGTTGGATTTCAGAGACATACGTCTTGAAAACACGTTACAGTACCCTCTTATATTTCGGAGCAGCACAAGTTGACTTCGAGCTACCCCCTTCTAGGTTTGATTTCGCTTTAGGCCTGTCCTCCTCGGATGGATTCGTCTAGTAATGGCTTTCTGCAACACACTTGGCGGATAGAGACTGCTGTCAAAATTTTTATAAACTTATTGTATTAGCTTTCGCTGTGGTCGTCGTCAATGCCAAAGAGGGCAGAAAACTTCAGTGAAGTAAAGCTTACCCAACAGGACGGACAAATCCTTCTGTTTTCAACAAATATGCGGAGTAGAATGTCTTTCAAGTCTAAGTCATTGCCCAAAATGTCCTGTTCGTAAATCTAGAAAGTGGTACATAGAGCTGTACTGCTTCTTCCGTTTCGCTTTCGCCTGGAAATCAACGGCGCAACTCATTTGCAAGCACTTACGAAATGTAGTATAGGAAAAGCGCAAAAACCTGCGTGTTCTATTAGTACGGTAGTAGCACCACTGAAATTGAAAAGTTTGTTAAGCTTGAAGTGCTATTCTCAAATTTGCCGTTTTAGTCCATATTCCGCTATCTGGCCAACTCTAGGAAGATAAATTGCGGCTTCTTACTCGACTTCAGCCAACGTTGAATTATGGGTATAAGTTTATTAATTGCTTTTCTTTGCTTCAGTTTTCCGTTGCAGGTTTTTTTCGTGGAGAAAGGGCTTTAGGAGGTGGAAGATCACGAGGTTTCAGAGGTGACCGTGGCCGCGGAAGGGGTAGCTTCGGCGATAGAGGCAGTTTCCGTGGGCGGGGTGGATTCGGTGACCGAGGTGGCCGTTTCGGCGGCCCGCCTAGGGGCAGAGGTATTTGTAAATTACGTTTTCAATAAAAGAACGTATTTTTAAAAATGTTTTCAGGTGGCTCTCGCGGGAGTCGGGGACCAAGTCGCGGTGGACGAGGCGGTTTTAGAGGAGGCAAAGTTGTTGTGATCGAACCGCACAGGCACGAAGGTGATACCGTTTCTTTCTTGGCTTTTCGAATGCACAGTTCACAAAACGTTAGGGGTTTTCATGGCCAGGGGCAAAGAAGATGCTTTAGTTACGCTTAATCTTGTGCCTGGAGAATCTGTTTATGGCGAGAAAAGGGTCTCTGTTGAAGTATTTGAACAGATGGAATGTTTGACTGGGGTGCTTCATTTCTTTGGGTTTCTAGGAGGGAAATGAAAAAAAAGAATATCGAATCTGGAATCCATTTCGCAGCAAACTGGCAGCAGCTATAATGGGAGGTTTAGACGACATTTTCATCAAGCCTGGTGACAAGGTACTCTACCTGGGAGCTGCCAGCGGCACTACCGTCTCTCACGTTTCGGACATTTTGGGACCTGTATACTTTGTTCGCTGTTGAAACGGACTTGGCGCTTGACATCTACCTATTTCAGGATGGTATGTGCTATGCAGTTGAGTTCAGCCATCGATCCGGCCGTGACTTGATTAATATTGCCAAGAAACGCACAAACATTTTACCTATAATTGAGGACGCCCGACATCCACAAAAATATCGTTTCCTCATAGGTAAATGGCCGCAGTATTCTTCTGCTTTAATGGCAACACTTTCAGGTGCTGTTGATACCATATTTGCTGACGTTGCTCAGCCAGACCAAGCGCGAATAGTCACGCTTAATGCTTCTTATTTCTTGAAGAGCGGCGGTCATGTTGTCATGTCAATTAAGGTACAGTCTCATGAGCGCGTTATTTATTTCTTTTGTAATGTGTGTTTGTCAACCTAGGCAAATTGCATTGATTCGACTGCGGAACCCGAGGTTGTTTTTGCTGGCGAAGTAAACAAATTGAAACAAGAAAAGGTAAAGCCACTGGAACAAGTAACTTTGGAACCGTACGAACGCGACCACGCTGTGGTTGTTGGTCAGTACAGGTCAGCATCATAAGATTTGTTTCAACGTATACACAGGAAACATTGTTTAGGCCGGAGAAAAAGCAGAAACTCGGGACGGATTGATAATACTGCCGAATGATGTTCCTTTATACTGAATAAAAAAATCTTAAAAATCTGAATTCTAAGAAAAGCAGGTAAAACATAGGACAAAAGTTTAGGATGTTGTGAAAAGAGTGTTAGAACAAATAGGCTTTGCATTCATGCTAACCAGCTATCGTTATTCCCATTTTTCGAACTTTCACCATCTGTACCCTACTGGAAGTGACCCCATTGACAATCTACAGTTAAAGTCGCTTAGCATGAAACTTAGAATCAATGCGCACAAAATTAAGGCTGCGCATTTCATTTCTATAACGAGGAATTTTTGTTGGCTGTTCGGCTATGGATAAGAAGAGGGTAATAACGCTGTTGCGTGAAGATGCACTGTTTCATTATGAGAGAATGTGACCACCAAGCATAATGACTCCTGCGAGCAATGAGTGAATAAATAGACTTTTTAAAATTAGCTCCATAGGTTTTCGTTTCTACTAGCAGGGTCGACGTTATAGGTAACGGAGATCGTTAAACTTTTTCTATTCTGTCGGTCAAGCGTCCCGTTTTCATACAGTAAGTTTGCCGGGGGTGTTTTTTCTTTACTAAATGGAAGTCTAAATGTAAGGCCAATGTTTTGGCTTAGCTATGGGTAAGAGCAAAGCAGAATAGCTGACATGCTCGCTAGTAAGAGCCGAACAGGATGGAAATCTGCCGGAAAGGAACCTTCATTTCTCATACAGTTGAGCGCATAAGCGACAATTTTCATTTTGCATAATGACGCTCGAGTCTCTTCTGTAGTTGCATCGGTCTTTTTAATGAAAAATGCACAAGGACAGACTTAATGGTCCTATGACGGCATCTAACCTTTTCTCTATTAGATGGAACGCGAAAGTGAAGTTAAAGAAAGTATTACGGAAAAATGATAAACTTATTCGGCCCACAAAAGTTACCGTAGTGTGGAAATTAGGTTGCGTAGATCGATTAAGGAAAAACCAGGTAATTGCGCTATGCTATTACTACTGAAGAGTAAATGCGCTTATATGTTTTACCTTCTTGTTCCCTTGTTGGTTCGAAAAACTTGGTTACAATGACTTTTTTCCTCACTTTCAACGCAAAAAGTTTAGTAGCCTTCGAAAGGTTTTTTTACACAACCAATTTACCATAACAACCTTGAAAATCATGTTCTAAAGCGTTTACCATAACTTAAGATAAATGTATGCAACAATAGGTGAAAAATGGAGACAGTATTCTCGTTTAATAATAACAAGTAAGGTTCAGACGAGTGAGTTTCAATTTCTATGTAATCGAAGAAAGTGTCAGTTTACTCTGTGTCCGCGTAAGGGGGAGCGTTCTATAAAAAGCTACTTGTGAATAAATTAAATTTTTGCAAGAACTCTTGAACTTATTCTGCCGCTCGTTATACCGAGTTGCTGAACAGAACAAGCAAACTGCAATTGAAAGCGCCGAAACACCTGTAAGCTTATAAAACCAATGTTGTGCGTTTTGACGCTTACGCTTTGACGCATATTACCAGCCAAACAACCAGATTCGTATTTATTGGGGTCAGACAATGGAGTTATGACTATCACTACTACCCAAACTCCCTTTGAATCATTCCAGAGAGTATTATGTTCTGCCGCTCATACTTGCCGGGCTTTCTGCCCAAGGTGCTAACCCTTTCTTATTGCTTCCTTTCTTTGCAATTCATTTGCCTGTGGTACCTCTCTATGGTCTGTGGCCATACTTTAATTTTCTTTTAACCCACCTTTCAAGTACCACTATACGTACTGTAGCTCCGGAAGAAGTTCCCTACTGCGGCTCACGACGGTTAGACATAAAGGAAGCATGGTTGGCAGGTGATAATACATCCTGCATGCATCACAAGGAGCTTTTCCGCTGGCGATAGTCGCTTGATAATATTACAAGTCGGGTCATGCGTCGAAATGTACTGTAGCTTAGTAACGAATCTGATGCTTAAACATTAATCCAAATTTCAAGATACTTTACGCTTTGTTCTCTTTGTCATTGTGAAAAAGCGTTGTTCGCAGGTGAAGTACAAAGCGATTGTAACACCGGCTGATTAGGTAAAGAAGATTGTTCTTTTATGCATACTTGTCCATGTTTACTTTACCGTTTCGTAAAAGCAAAACAAAAAAAATAATAATAGCAAATGCGCTCTTTCCTCGCTATCGACATACTCCTTTTCGTTGCATGATTCCTCTAAGGTACCGACAGTATGTTCTTTTTTCATTGTGCCTAAGCATCTTGATGAGCTTTTGTATTTTTGAACTACTCCACATTAGGCAGAATTAACGTGCTGGACGGTCTGACTGCTATTGGCAAGCTGATTTCAGCAAGTTAGTTACTTTGTTTTTTAATTACGAGCGTTTAAGAGTAATAGCGCGTCTACTTCAGTTTCCTAAGTGTTCCGACGTTGTTGCGATGTTTTTAGCCATTGTTTGTTAATGCATCCGTGTTCGACGTTCTGTAGATTTAGGAGGAGCTTTGTCAGTGGTTTGCATTCGTTTCTTAGTATTGGAGATCGTTAGATGTAGCGCTTCAGCTTATGCAATGAAGGATTCCGGACAAGTGTGTTTTCCGAGCTTTGCGCTTTTTGAGGTTGCTGCTTGAGCTTATATCGCTGGCAGCGTGATTCTTGGAGGAGTGGCTTGCTGATCTTCTCGAATACCTGGCTAGAAATAATGAGAAAGCTCGACTGCGCTTTGCGACACGTTTCGCGCCAAGCGATGTTCTTCGTTGCGTTCATTCATTTTAAAAGTGACCTTTTTCAGCAGCACGTTGGCAAGCGGTGTCGGGTGGATGCTCGAAGTTCAGGATTCCAATTCAACTGCTACTGTACCAAAGTCTGCATAGAGCTTTTGCTTTTTGAAGTCTTGCTGCTAGTCCGCCGCGATTCACTGGCATCGCTTATTGGTTGGAACAGTCAAGGTAGGCGTTTTTAAATGTTTTTGTCTCTACGCAGCTGAAGTTTCTGAATCATTTTAATTGCAGTAGGTTCATCATTTACTTATGTCCATGTACTCATAACATGTAAGATCTTTCCTAGCTGTCATCCGCGATTAAGCTCACAGCGTTTTTGCTTGCAGCTGTTTCACCATGTTTCAACCTTTCTAATACAGCCCATACGCTGTTTGCGCATTGACGTTTGCAGCGTATACTTAGCTTTGGGGTTCACAGTTGTTATTTTGCGGAACATTGCAGTAGAGAATTAACACATCACACGATTACATTGTTGTCTTTTGATTGTTGCCGAATATTGTAGGGGGAGTTTTTATCGTCGATTGTTAGACAGTGTTCCAAGCTATACCGAACTTTGAAAGCAGCGCAGTTTATTCATCGACCTGCTATTATTTTCCCGCCTTTGCGATGGAATAGCAATAGTGACTGGTCATGATTTTTTAAATGCATTTTTCAAGCAAGTCAAATTCCTTTTGGTACATGTATGGAGAAAAACTAAGATTGCAATTACTCATTGGCGTTGGAGGATTGTCGTACAGTTGTATGTACCTGCAGTTCTTTTCGTTTGGTCTATGGTAAACCAATATTAGTTGAGAAAAACTGAAAGTATGGGTGTATTCCTTCATTAACTGCTCGGAGAGCATTCTCTGTCGAAATGTTAGCTTATTATGCGCACGAAAAGGTTAACTGAAAGTCTGAGCATTCATGTTCGTATTTACGAAAGTGTAAAACATTCCAAGTCTCCTTTTTGTTACTTCTTTTATTGTGAATTTTAAAGCAATTAACTTGTATATTGCTCAGCTAATCCAACCATAGTCATTGTTGCTTAATGTCTTTTCAAGTTATTGCATCGGCGAAGAAGGCACACCATAATGCGGTCACTATATGACACTTGATAACTAAAAGAAAGTCTGTAACAAGGGAACTGCAAAATATTTCGTTTATAGCACTCATATTTCTTAGTGCTATAATTTCCACAAACGAAGCAGTTGTTGTATGCGCTTAAAGTTTTATCGTTTCAATTTCAAGGTAACCGTAAAGGTGCATTTTAGCAGATCATTTGAATTGAACCAAATTTGGTGACACAATTGTTGTCGTTGTACTTTCACAGCTTTAATCGTATTAACGCAGTCGTACTACTAAGAGAAGCAGCATTTTGAAAAACGTATAATCAGTTTATCAATATATTCGGCGGTGGACAGTACAGTAATTTCTGTTGTTTATTATTTTAGTATTGCTTTGTATTGTTTACTTTTTTTTATCCACCTATTGTTTCTCGCATTGTTTTTATTACACGTTTGCGTAGGCATGTATTTAGTCAATTGACTATTACGATTAATTTACCATTTTCATTTGTTTTCACCTATAACCGACCTTTATGCTATTTGTCACCATCTGTGTGGTTGGTAATGTTTTTGTTATAAATTTCATTGCAGTTTTGCACTTTTTAGAAGTGTTTGGATGGCATTCCTATTGATGATATGTCAACTTACTGTAATTGCGAGTGAATAAGGTTCAGTTCAATGCAAAAATATTTGCGACAGTTTTGGCTGTACAATAATTGTACGCGTCGGCATTGTAATAACCGCGGTGTTTCACTTGTAATCCCTCGTGACGAATTGAGATATTTTAGCTCGGAGAAGTAGCAGGACAAACTTGGTTGCTCGATAACTTTGTATCCATTGGCTCTTTTAATTCCGCTTTTCTAAGGCTGATTACAGTTGAAAAGATCGAAACCATTAGGGAACAGTTTCAAATTATTAAAGCAATTAATACGCGCAACTTGTTTACTCTCTTTAGCTCACTAAGTTTTCGTGATTATTTTTTCGTAAGTACGAATTAACGGCTGCACAGCTTAGTTGATGCTCATCTTGTTTTTTCTTTTTCAATGGGCAAAATAAGTCGCGTTTTCTCACCTTAATCGAAGTACAGTTTTTTATTCGGGATTCGGAGCGACATTTACTTTTTAATTTGATCATGGTTGATGATGCCCCGCCTACAGCGTTGTAAATTCCGCTTGACGTCTCTGCTCGCTTCAAACGTGAAATAACTGTTACTATTATCGATTTGTACAAAAATCGTAAACGTATTTGAAGTTAAATTTTTAGCAATGGAAAATAACAACGAAATCGTAACAGTCCTATTGTTAAAGCAAATTCTGACAACTCATTTACGTGGTTCATTTTTATTTGTTTCCTGATTAAGCTTTGAGTCGTAGTCGCCAAGTAGGAAGACGGGAGGAATTGTTCATTTGGTAATACAAGAAGGCTCGATACGGCGCTGCGTAACAAGCGTATTTGTTTGTTCTTTGTACTTATATTGTTATTGTGGTGACAATCGATTGGCGGTGGTAAGTGAGGGGCTGTATTTTCTTGGTTGCGGGAAAGCTCAATAATAAACTTGACAGTCAAAAATTGAAGTTCATTTTTGGGCCCTTCCGTACAGGTGAGCATGCTTTGTTCTTTACAAGTGCATATATATATGTATATATGTGTGCATATAGTCGGGTGTAGCAGGTTTAATTTTGAGACTTTTATTTTTTACCCAAATGTATACATTTTACTTTTCGGTTAGCTGTGGTTGGTAATTTCACTTTTCCGATTAATGTAAGGTAGTTGCCAGTTTCGCCATTCGCTTTGACGGGCATTAGCTCATTGCTTGGCTTTTTTTGGCGGTCGTTGCTGTTTAATGAGTCATTGTAGTTGGAATTGACAGCGTAGAGAAATCGACGCGCGGCGCCTGCTGATCCAGCTTGGCAACGATTTTTTTCATGGGTGCTCTCTTTTGCAGGACTTCCGCGGTGAGGGACTGACGCCGTTGCCATTCTGTTGTTAGTCGTCTTTGTCGATTGAGGCTGTGAATCTGTTCCATTCATCGTTTCTTGGCCACTTTCATTTCTATTGATAGTAGGCAAAAATTCCATACGCTTTTCCTTATTAACTTTCTATTGCAGCTTTATTGTTTACACGATGGTATCGGAACAGCTTTCTTCCGATGCTGCCATTTGTGTATCATCTTCAGCGGCGGCAATTTGGTGTGGTCAATTCGATCAGTTGAGATCTGCCTATAGAGATCGTTCCGTTGCACCGTTGAGAAAACTGTCCGTAGATTTAATACGAACGTATCAGCATATCAATGAGGTTTGGAATTTTGTTATTCAACTTGTTTTCTACTGGGAAGAAGCGTTGTAGGTTTATTATGCGACCAAAAAACGTCGAACGATTCAACGAAAAGCGGAAAGCGCATTGGTGAAGAAAGGTCGCGGCTTGTTTAACGACGGTTACGATGATGAAAATTTCGACTACATAATCAGGCAGGGGGACCAATTGCTCGATCGTTACGTCATCGACTCATTGATTGGTAAAGGATCTTTCGGACAAGTAACTTAGCCATTTTCATTGTTGTTCGTTACTTTTTTTTTCAAAAAATCTTTCTTTAGGTGGCAAAAGCTTACGACAGCAAAGAGAAGTGCTACGTGGCGTTGAAAGTGATTAAAAACAAAAAACCGTTTTTGAACCAAGCTCAAATTGAAGTTCGTTTGCTCGAGTTGATGAATCGACACGATGCTGCCTCGAAGTATTACATTGGTAGGCGCAACGTTGCTATTGCCGTTGCTTAACGTTGTGCTATTGCTTCTTTTTTTCCTTTCAAGTGAAATTGAAGAGCGATTTTATGTGGAAGAACCATTTGTGCCTGGTTTTCGAACTTCTCTCTTACAATTTGTACGACCTTTTGCGCAACACCAATTTTCGCGGTGTTTCGCTGAATTTGACTCGAAAATTTGCTCAGCAGGTTGGTCAACTTCTTTTTTTTTTCACATCGTCGTCGTCGTAGTAGTTGGTTAATGTCTTTTCAACTAACGACGCTTTCTTGTTGCAGCTGTGCAAAGCTTTATTGTTTCTGTCGGCACCCGAACTGCAGATCATTCACTGCGATTTGAAGCCGGAAAATATACTGTTATGCAATCCGAAACGATCAGCCATTAAAGTGATCGACTTTGGCTCGTCATGTCAACTTGGTCAACGCATATATCAGTATATACAAAGTCGCTTCTATCGTTCTCCCGAAGTATTGCTCGGCATTGCATACGATATGGCTATTGATATGTGGTCTCTCGGTTGTATATTGGTGGAGATGCATACTGGAGAGCCTTTATTTTCTGGCGCCAACGAGGTGCAATCTTTGAAATCAGTGCTCAAACAATTGACTTATGTTGTTGTTGTTTATAGTTTGATCAAATGATGAAGATCATTGAAGTTCTAGGTTTGCCGCCGAATGAGCTTTTGGAAAATGCTCCTCGGGTAGAAAAATACTTTGATCGTTTGCCGGACAGGACATTTGTTTGCAAACGATCAAAGGACGGCAAACGTTATCGTGAGGCGGGTAGTCGACGGGTGCATGACATTCTTGGAGTTGATCATGGCGGACCTGGAGGTCGTCGTATGGGCGAACCGGGTCATACGGTTGGTGATTATTTAAAATTTAAGGTATTTGTTTCCTAATATATTGGCATATCATTTGTTTATAAAAAAAACATTTTTTTAGGACCTTATCTTACGCATGCTCGACTACGATCCAAAGACGCGTATAACGCCTTATTATGCTTTGCAGCATCATTTTTTCAAAAAGACCGTAGATGAAGGAACGAACACGTCGCCAGATCTGATTGAAGCAATTGTCAGATCGCAAGATAGTAGGATGATAGTTTCGTCTGATAGTTGCAAAGTAGGAGAAGTAGCTCGACCGGAATTCAACCCGGAAGTGAGTAGCGCTAAAGAGAATAGGCAATTTTTTGGTTTTGCCGCCTGCAGCAACAACAGTAGCAGCAGCGCTAATAACTACGTACCGGTGATTGGCACTCAGTCAACATCACGATTGGACTGCGATCGCGGTAAGTCTCTTCTATTTCCTTATTATTATGCTTACCATTTGGCTATAATTATTGTTTACCTTACTTGTGCTTTTTATGTAACATTTGTCTCTTTTATATCATACGAAACATTTAATGTTTCCATGTAGGCGTTGCGCGTTCAATAACTGAATGTTGCGTTCGTCTGTTGGCAGTACATTTTCAATTGTATAGAACACCCAAAGAAAAAGAAATTTTAAAACCAAAATTAATAGTTGTTTGCTGGTTGTTTTTTTTTTAAATTAGCACCTTTTCTAAACTTGACACGTTAGCGTAGTTTGAATGTCAAAACGCATTCGCTTGTTGGCGGACAAGTTTGCTCTGAAAGTATTCTCATTTGAGTGGATTAGTAATTAATTGAATATCAGAATTAAAAGTAGTCACTGAGAGTTGATTGCGATGCACTGCAGATTGTCGTTAGCGCTAATTGAGAATGTACCAGTTTTTTTCGCACGGAACGAAGCGTTCGAAAGGGAGAGTTTTACTTAAAATGATCGATTACTATACCGTCTGAGGAAAAATACGTACTCGCTTCTGCGCACTTTTTATTGATTGGAAAATTTAACTCAATCGTTTAGCAGCGTACGCATTGCAGTTAAAAGTATAATTTCGACTCCTTTCCCGTTTTAAATGATGACAATGTACGGTTTGTGTAAAAACTACTGAACTTTCCGCCTTTACGTGTCACCACCTTCCAGCTGATAATGTATAATAAATTTCTGTGCCTTAAAAATAAAACGCGATGTCGTAAGAGTGAAAAAACAAAAGCCCGAATACTCATAATGTCGAACCGAAAGAAATAACAGACTGCTGAAAACGCTCGAAATGATTTATTTTTGGAAGGAGAAATCCCTGAGTAGAAGTCAAATTTCACGTATGGTTCTTCAAGTGATCTAACGCTTACGTCAGATAGTCTTATTGGGGCTCTTTTGCAGTTGTTAAATGGAGGACACCTTTCAGCCATAAAAGGTATCTTTGTACCTCTGTAAATGAGCTTTTGGAACTCCTTAATTTTTTCTTTATTTATCAGCTATGAGTAACATTAAAGACGTGTCAGCTATGACGTTTTTTGCATAAAAAATAAAAATGAATTGTAAACATAAACCCTTACTAGAAGGAAGAAGAAATATAAAAAGTGTAAGTACAGAAAAACAACAACAAGACCGTTTGATTGTATTGAACCTTAGCAGAGATTTGACTTTCCGGATTTCGGTTGGTTCAAAGTTTAGCGATTTCCCTTTTCGAAAAATAAAGGTTTCAACCGTTAAAAGTACTTTTTCCTACGTTGTCTTCTGTTTTCTGCGTTGCAATTGTGAATGTTGGCCATGTTGCTCCGTTGTCCATAGAAATAAAAACGAATTCTTCTTTCAATATTAAAATTCAATTCATGTAGCATTCCTTCATTCATTTTGAGGTTAAGTCGTTCTGCAACGCATCTATTCAACCGACACTTCCGTTCTTCGTTATCGCATATAGCTGCCGCTTAGATCTGTAATCGCTGTAACAAATACTCAGCGATGGAAGGCTTAATATTTTTGCCTATTCATATTTACTAGGTTTAACACTTCGATAACCAATTGCAACATGCGACCGACAAAGGAGGAGCCAAGTAAAGTGACCTATGTTCGTCGACGTTATAGCTAACTGTGCGAGTAGTCTTTTCGCGATGTTTTTAATTAAAATCCGCTATATTTCATCCGATGAACAACAGCACATGGTTGTTTTTGTTCGATTCTTAATATAATTTCTGTCTAGTCGACTCGAATGGAGTTCGATCGCAAAGTGAGCGCCACAATTCCGCGCATGTTACTTCATATGGAAGTGCGGACTTTCAAAAGTCGAAATTGTTATCACCTGCAGTCGTTGGACATTGGTCAAACGAGAAGTTATGGTAATTGTCCGATTAAAAATAGTTGTACCGTAGAGATGGACATTGTAATGGTGTTGTTTTAGTTCACCCGGTCTCGTTCCCTGTTCAAGTTCTCATTGGCCAACGCGAGGAGGACATACCGATTGGGGTTCCTCTATGGAAACATCAAATGGGCCAACAGCGGCACCACACCACCACCTTATGCGGCTGCTAGTTCATCATCAGTAGCTTCCGTAAATGCATTTCCTCCCGCTGCCAGTCTCCTTAGCGATGCGTCATCATCATCGTCAAAAATGACCTCCGCCAATTGTTACCACGTGTCACCATTTTCTACGGAACCATCGAGCATACAGCAAAGTCATCAAAATTATGACCGATGGGCAGCAGCAACACAGCTGTTGAATGGAAGCGTTCGTAGTCAAACAGGTCAACAACAGCAACTGATCACAACAACAAATGATCATAATTCTTCGTCACTTCATTCATCCAACGATCTACTTCAACAGCTAAGCGCCCGTTTGTTGTCTTCGCCTTCTTCGTTGAGCAGTGGTGCTGCTTCAAGCAATTACGCATGTTGGATGAAGCATCAACAGCAAGGTCATCATACTCACCAATGAGTAAGAGACAATAGTAATTAATAATAATGATATTGTGACGCAGTCATGCTGCGCACAACGCTACGGGTTGTCAGAAATGCTGAATGAAGCGTAGGTCTGTGCATGTGTTGTAATTGTTTTTACTTTGATACTATAAGATGCTTCGTGTCACCTTTGCTTACCGACGACGCTCCACATTATTTTTCTTTCTTTCCCCCAAAATGCGTTTAGCGAAAAGAAAATTGACGGCGTTGCTTAATCAACTTTCCATAGCAAGTGGTACGCACACACACACACAATTTTCACTTTGTAGCCGTGCAGACAGTAAATAAACTAATTGAACACTGTCTCTACGTAGATATACGCACACACATATGCTCTTGCGATTATTCTTCCTTTGCGCATACTTTCACCTTTTTTCTGTCTGTGCAAAAGTAGCCCTTACTCATTCACTATAGTTGAATAGTACAACTCAAAAACTGTTAGAAATATGAGACGACAATTTAAATTTGGCAACAAAATTTAGCAATACCAAAAGCAAACCAATCTTCACTCTCTCAACCATTACGTCATTATAAGAAGACGGATAAACGATCGAATCTACGTACAACAATGTGCGGCCTTTGACAGTACGCCGTGTGGAATAATGAGGAAAGCATTTTTTGCAAAAGAAGTGCAAGTATAGTGTGCGAGAATGGTTGACTTGTGATCACCTTTTTTTCTTTATGTATGAGAATGCCTATTTCGTAGAAAAGCAGAGAAGAAGTATAACTGACAGCGGTGGTGGTGGCATTTGTCAGAATGGTCGAAGTGACCGTCTTTTATTGTATTCGCCTAAACCATTCCTACCATCGTCTGTTGACGGACGCTGCACCGCCGTAAGCACCATTACTTGATGTTGTTGATATAGTTCCTCCTGCACCCCACGCAGTACGCTGCTGACCCCATTGAGTCGTTGCTCCAAAACCAGCGGCACCGGATTTGCCTACGGTCACTGCTGAGCTGCCAAAATTGCTGCTTGATCGATAGCCTCCAACTTGAAATAAGAAAAATAACATTTTCCTCCTATTATTGCAACTTCGAAGGAACACTTACATCCAAAGCCACCACCATTCATCATTGCGTCGCCACCAGTTCGAGCACGCTTTTCTCCGTAACAGTCTGTCTGCTCTATTGTTCGTTTTCTCGAAGCAAAATTATCGTCTTTCCAACGGCTGTAACGATCTAAAACAATAGGAAAAAGTGATTAGAAAACAATTTGAAATAGAGAAAATTTACTTCTCGGTTTGCCCGCGCCGCGTGCCATGTCAAGCATTTCGTACAATTTTGGATTAATTTCTTGTTTTGCCTCTTTTAAAACTTCCAATAAATCTTTGGCATATCGAGCATTCGTTGAGTTAAAGAATGTATACGCCGTTCCTTTTCTATTGCATCGGCCAGTTCGACCAATACGATGTACATAGTCTTCGGAGCACTGCGGATAGTCATAATTGATCACGTATTTGATGTCATCAACATCTAAAACGTAAAAATATAACAAAATATGAAAGTCGCAATGAAAGAGAGAAAGGGATTGGAAAGTTACAACAGAATTGACTATTCGGGCGCCATGTCAAGGAGAGAAAGGGAGTGAGAATAAGAAAAGAAGAAAATAAAAAAGTGCCTTGCATACCTGGCACAGGAATTCGGTTGCCTTCAGTTAAACAGCGCCCCATTTGATGTCACACACAAAAGTTTTAAGCTTTCCGTGTCTTGACAGGCGTCCACGGGGACGCCAAGAGAACTCGAAAAGCGAGTTTTCTCCTCTCCTTACATCCTTTCACAGGCGTGCACCACCATTTCTACGCAGCAAACCATCAAGTGACCAGTGAGGCGAGACAACGCCATTGCGCCTTCGAGCACGCGTCCAATGGAAAAAAGGACGCATCTCTTTTGGCAGTCACTTGCTGGCAACGGCCGCCGCAGAATTCGGGCACACCTGCATAAAGAGAAACGACAATTACCAAATTATAAAAATAGAATACAGGAATTCATCATCAACAATTTGCCCGTTCATAACGGGCTTTACTTACCAAGACCTCGGGCGGCTACGTCCGTAGCTATTAGAATTGGCGATTTCCCGCTTCGAAATTCTTTAAAAAATTGTCAATCAATATAACCTCTGTTTTTGAAAAAAAAATCTTGTACCGGTGAGCACCCATTCCCGTTCAGTCTGCGCTTTGTCACCGTGGATGCACAATGCCGGCCATCCTTTTTGACGTAACCATCGAGTCAGTTCATCCGCTTTTCGTTTTGTCTCAACAAAAATCAACGTCTTTGGATCTTCGCCGTGCGTTATCTCTTGCAAAAGTTTCAACAATCTATCGTGCTTTTCGAATTCTTGTACTATCTCCACAACTTGCGTTATGTTGTGGTTAGCGGCAAGTTCGAGAGAACCGACGTTGACGAATACGTAATCGTGCAAATACTTTTCCGCCAAAGCACGTACCTCGCTCGGCCACGTAGCGCTATACATCAGCGTCTGCTTGTCTGGCTAAAAAAATTCAAATGTTGCAAGCAACATTTATAAGACGAGTCACATTGCTTATACTCTTATCTGATCCACAATCTGCGTAATTTGTGGTTCAAAGCCCATATCCAACATTCGATCAGCTTCGTCGAGAACTAAGTACGTACAGCGCCGAAGATTTGTGACGCCCATTTTAACAAAATCAATTAGTCTACCCGGCGTAGCAATACAAATTTCAACACCTACATTAGTAAGCGGTCTTTAGGCTTTTCAGTAATATACTGTATTGCTTACCCCGTTGCAGTTCACGCTGTTGAGGTCCCTTTGCTGCACCACCATATACGCAAACACTTCTTAGACCCAAACGTGTTCCGTATGCCTGTGCGACGGCTTGCACTTGCTGGGCCAACTCGCGTGTGGGCGCAACGATAAGAACCTAAACTTTGCTACTATTACGAAAAAAGAAGGAAAAGATACAGAGTCGTACAATCGGACCATCGCCGCGTGCTAGCCTGGCCTGATTTTTTATGTGCACAATGGCGGGTAGTAGGAACTAGAAGGAGAGACAAAGAAAAGGGTTAAGACAAGCAGCGTACGAGGAAACATTTCAATCAACTTACGGCCAACGTTTTGCCGGAACCGGTCTGCGCAATTCCTACCATGTCTAAGCCTGACAGGCCAATAGGCCAACTGACCGCCTGAATCACGCTCGGCTTTTCAAAGTTGGCATTCAATTGTTGCAGTATCACTTCTGAACAAGTTTAAATTTTTTAACATGTCAACCGACGGGGAAATAAAAACTTACCGGGAAAGCCAGTCTCGGCGAAAGTGAGCATTGGCCGTGGAATGCTTTTGCCACGAACGACAACGCTATTGGAGGAGTAGAACTGCTCATCTTCCGATCTGGGACGGCTCCGGAGAACCAATGGCTCCCGGTAAAAGTTCTTCTCAAAAGGAGCAAGCTTCAGCTTGTCCCATCGCGGTTTAGACAGTCGAGTATCATTTCCAACGTTGCTGTTTCCACGACCGCCGCCGAACGTGCGAGACGAACCGCCACGATTGGAATCTTTACCGAAACGATCAGTGAACGAATTGCGAAAGCTGAAACGAAACAACTTTTGACCGCTAGAAAGACGCAATTGTTAAACTACATCTAACCATAACAATTTATAAAAACCAATAGCGAACTTCAACGTTACCTCATGGTTCCAGGATAGGATGGAATTCAAACGCAACGAATACAAACCAATCAACACAGTCTCCCAATACAGTACAACAGAATGGTATAAGAAGAAAGCTTACCTGCGCATCAATAAATAGTGAACACGCAATCGGCAATTGATCTAAGCATGGAGCGGTGAGAGAATGGCGTATAAAGATTTAAAGACTTAAACCCTTTTAGTGCAAAGATTTTTTAGTCTACTACCTACCTGCAGTTTTATTTGTATCGAGAGCTTTAAATTACTGGTGAACAGCGTAAGACGCGACGAGATATCTGGTAATTGAAAAAAGCATTACAGTTAAAAATGGCAGCTGGCACGCAAAAAATACTACAGCTGCAAATGGCAAAGGCGTATTTTAGAACCAAAATGACTTTTGTTACTAAGAAAACCCGCACCGTTAAGAACAAGCATCTTAACGCCTTAAAACCAAGCAGGGTTTACTAAAAAACATTTCTCGCGGCTTCTTTCGCGAAGAAAACATATTAATTATTCGTGCTTTCGGCTTCTTCGATAGACGCCAGCGAGTACTGTAGGTAAAAGTAAAATTAGGTTGTATTATTCCTCCTAATCGCAGGTGGCCCAAACTAACGAGACAGCCAATTATGGTTTTAAAGGTAGAAATCAAGTGCATTGGATTTTAGCGCGAATGTGCTTACTTTAGCCGATGAAACTTGATTTTACTTCCACCTGTAGAATTCACCAGAGGTTCAATACAAACGACTCAGAGTTTCAAATATTTTTTTTGCTTGTTTAATCATAAGGACACTTGTTTGCTGCGTCATCCGCACGGCTAAGTTGTTCTTCAAAAGAAGAGTAGGATCTGAATGGCATTAAGAAGATGGCAATGTGACGTTGTTTCCTTATACTCAATTGCTATTACATCAAATTCTAAAAAGTAATTTGAAAGCATTTCAATCATTTAGTGTTTCGCGAATACGCAGACGACAAAGTGAAAGCGTGTAACACTAAGGGTGTTCAAGATTCCGTTTGAGAAATGCAGGTTCCTTCCTAACTCACAAGCTGGACATCCTTTTCCGCCCTTACTAGTTAGCATGCCGACCACTTTGTTCTGCTCTTACCTAAGACTTAGTCAAAAGTTAAGCCTTATCTTTGGACGTATGCTTACTTAAGGGCAGAACAGCAGGGTCGGCGAATCTACAGTATAGCGATGATGTGGCTAACGGACATTTTTCAAATTTCACTCTTGCAGAGCTTGTTGTAATTTTTATTTTTGAGTCTCAAAGCACACTTCGATATTTACATGAGACCATTTGTTCACTAATCTTTCAACTGGTTAACTGACAATGAGATTCTGTAGTTTCATTTTCCGTGAGATCTTTTTCGATCACGTTAGGAGCTTTTATTTTACGTCATAAAGCAGTAAACTGAATCATCAGAAGCTATTAGAGGAAGTCAGGAACGCTGGAGCAACCTCTTCAATGGATAGAGCTTTCGAACATCTTAACGGGCTTTGCTGTAAGCGCCCAAACTTCTAGCACGATTAACTAATGCGTTTAACACAAGGTCACGACTGATTTAAGTATCTGCGTAGATTACATTCAGTTTTGATGCATATGATCAATTTCCTTACCCCTAATGTAGAATAGGTAAAATTTGAAACGATGACTCAATCCTGGCAGATAGTCACGTGCATCATTGTCTAAGCTTTTTAATATTCCTCACTAAACTGAGGCAAAGCTGTCTCAGTTAACCTTTACAGTTTATGTGTAAAGTTTTGAACTGATGATAGCGCGAGCTGAGCACATTAAGGAAAAATGTTACTGTCATAATAGCAATACATTTACGCGGCTGATTGGAGAGCAGTGGAAGTATTATTTATTGTAGGCAAAATCGCTGCCTTCATAAAAACTTTAATGCCTTAAAAAACGCTAGCAATGTTTTCTTGGTGGATACATTGTATTTATTATGAATAAATTGCTCTGAGCGCTTTGCCAGCACAGAGATAACAGCAGGGTTCATTCCTGGAGAACGTACAAATTCAGGCATACACCACGTCCAGTCCAACTTACTGCTAAAGAGCGAAAAATAGAGTAATCGACTGTGTAAGCCTTAACGTGGGGTTTTCGAAGAGATTTTATCGTACTTCCATGTTTAGAAACTATCCCGCCCGTACAGAGCAGAAATGGGAAGATCTCAAGACATAATGGCCTGTGTATTAACATCAGTTGCTGACGATGGAACCAAAAGTGTTCGAAAATTTTCGAAACCATTTTTGTGCATACGAATCGCGCATTAAACCGTTTATTATTCTACGGCATGCTGCTATTAGCCGAGGAAGTCACCGTCCAGCCTAGAGCATGAAAATAACTGCAAACTTCAGTCAGCAGGTAGCAGGAAATGAACATAATAAAAAATCTCATAGGTTTGCTCTCACCTGGATGCTAACCGCTGATTTGACAAGCATTCCCTTCGAATACAAATATGGCTTCAAGACATTCGGTTTATCGCAAGCGCTTCAAAGGAATTTACTATTTTTATCCAGCAAAAATATACTGACTATAACAACGGGATTCAATTTGTGATTGGTCAAAAATTGTAGCACCTCGTACAGGCAACATACCTTATCAATCGCAAGACCCATCAGGCCAACCATCACGCCACCGTTCGTTCAATTTGCTACAATCGAAAAGTGGTTTGCCTAATCGCTTGTTGACAGCATTGTGCAACTGACATAACCAACTGGCAAATGCTTGCCGGGAAGAAGTAACCGGTGGATTCTTCACCAAATGTTCCCTTAGATCACTAGCACAATAATCGCAAGGATAATACAAGGAAAACAGACGCATTAGTTCTTTCAGATCTCGTTGCGTGTTTGATTCAAATTTTTCCGGCAGGTAGGCGGCCATTGTGTGCAAGAAGGCCCATGTGGATCTTCCCAACGCGTCCTTGTCCAAAGGGCAATCTTTCGCGTGCTCACTGGTAGAACTGGAAGAAGAAGAAGAAGAAGAAGATTGTACATCTGCGCTCGTTTTGCCAGCAGAAACTTTGGCTTGTGCTGACTTGCGCAACCATTCACGAAAATCGAAACAAACTCTACAGGGCTTTTGTTCGGAATTCATCGCTGGGCGGGAAATTTTCCCTGGCCACTATTTTTAAACCTAACCTTCACCAAGGGAAGCATAGCTTCGATCTTACAGTAACTCAATAGGAGTAAACAAGTTCAAAAATGTCTTTTTTGGCCCACTACTTGCTGGATAAAAATTTACAGTTGTGCGTAATTAACGGCAGTAAAAAAAACTTCGACTCATTTCTGAAAATTTTAATGTTCGAGTGCAAGTAATGCACTTATTTTAGCTTAACGCTAACGTACCATCCAGAGCAAGTGCGTTAAAAAATAGCAGCCAAGCAAAGAATTCATACATCTGAGTGCCTAACTTTGGAAAGTTTTTTTTACAGAAGGAGTATGAGATATTTTACAGTTCCTTGTTTAATTTTTAGCGTAGAAGTCATACTAGTTAACTCAGCTTACCTTGATTTTAAAAAAATCGTTAAGCTTTGACGCTACACAGCCTTTAGTCGTTCTTAGCAAATGTCACATGTCACGTTTATGCATTTGCCGCGTTGCTTTAGACCGAACCTGCGCATCGTAGGTTGGTAGCTGCAGCAGCATTTGAGTAATTCTTTAAAGTTTTAAAGCCTTAACGCTCTCTCCCTCTTTAAATCATGCTTATTCTTTTTGTTATAATAAAATGAATAGGCTGTTAGCATTTTTATGTTTTCTTTTGCTTTGTTCTTTTGTTTCGTCTGATAGCAGTGCTCCCCTGTCAAGTGATTTAGGACAACTGGTCTTTTTGCATTTAGTAAGTCGGTTCCTTAGCCTTGTCTCTCGGACTGTATCCTTCTCGATTTTAGGTGTGGCGCCATGGGGATCGAGCTCCGGTGGATAACTTTACCAGCAATCCAGATAAAGCGACTGCGTGGCCTGTAGGGCTGGGCGAGTTAACAAAGGCGAGGTGCTTTGCCCTGATAAAGCCAAGTTTAATTGTTTTTTTTCCGTTTAGCTTGGAATCCAAGAGCACTACAAGCTTGGAAAATTTATTCGAAAGCGTTATGCCAACTTTCTTCCTGCTGCTTACAATGCTAAGACTGTAAGTTTTTTTTTGTGATCTTTTCTTTCTAAATTTACAGCTTCTCTTGCATCCTGTTTTTACGTTTCTGTGTCCTAAAACTCTAATCTTCTTGAGTATATTCTGAAGATTTAATCATGTGACACTCGGCTACGTTAGAAGAGTTCATCTCTGCAATTTTGCGTAGGGGCTTTACCGTTCTGCTAAGTTGTTTTATATTAAAAGCTTTAATTGCATTGATAGAGAGTAAAGATGCAATCTTAAAATTTTAAAATGCATTGGTATAATTTTAAAATTCAGCTTGTTCTTTACTTCACCCGCTTTTAATAAAAGATTTTAGATAAACCTTTTAAAGCCCATTGCCGCAGCATGTTTGCTTATCATTAATCTTTTTAGTTTTTGAGGCAAGCTTGCTTTTGTTCATCTAATCAAGCGTTAGGATCATTGCTACCTGTGAGCAAACAAAAATAAATGCTTTTATAGCTTTGTAAAGTTGTGCAATGGAATTCTTTTTAACGAGTCGATGCTGTTTCTTTTTATCTCTTTACTTTAGTCCCCTTTTTGTCTCTTTCATAACTGCATCGGATGTTAGGGCGTCCATTTTATATAGTTCCAGAGGCTGACCTCTAACCCGCTTGTAACAGTGCGACTAAGTCAAGCAATAAATAATGTGAGAAATATTTTATATGACAAATTTCCCTTTCTCTTGAAAACGTTATCGCTAGTTGCAATAATAAACTGAGGTCATCTCAACTCGCTTATTCTGTCCATCAGTGCAAGATATTAATATTTTACTTCTGCATTGTCGTTCATGTCTATGTAAGAGAACGTATTTGCATTGCCTTTGTAAGCAGCGACTAATTTGGTGCAAATGAGAATGTCTTTGGGCAAAGTATTGTAGTACGTAGCTAACGTTTCGTTAAATCGTTTTTCTGAACGTATTCCCGTTTATGTAGCATCAGATTGGCTGAGGCAGCAGCTTTCAGGGTCAAATTTGTCCTGCCATAATCGTCTATATAAGCAGCGAGGCTAACGACGGGATAAAGTTAATGCTCAAAGTTCTATCACCAAAGCGGACCGCAATAAGCTTGTCATTACCTTAAAGAAGCATGAAAATTTGCTCATCCTTTGCAACATCGTACACTTTTAATTTTTTGCGAATTCTGTGGTTTATACGGGCAGTCGTTTTTCTTGAGTACAGATATAGAGTTCGCAGGATGGAGCCATTCGCCTCTAGAAAACAATTATTAAATTCAGTAAAAACGGTTGTCCCATACAACTTACGAAATTCCATGACACCGCTGGGAAACCTGATGCTTTCAATGCGGGTTTTCAGCCTTACTGTTGTGTTGCTTTTGTACCTTTCTATATTAAAGTAGAAATTTGTGACTTGTATCTGCTTTGTTATTTAACTAAACAGCGTGGTTCCTTATGCGTTCCAACAGCCAACAATGTGTTAATATTTGTGTAAAAGAATTTGTTACGTTTTAGGTTCATGTACGATCAACCGACTATAACAGAACAATTATGAGCGCTTTAGCAAACTTGGCAGGTTTGTTCCCACTTCAGTCGTATCAACGTTGGAGTGAAAATGTTACTTGGCAACCAATACCTGTGCATAGCTTTCCCGGTGAGGACGACCATGTAAGTTTGCCGCGTTGCTTTGAAAGTGCGTAAATCGACGAGCACAGATTTTACACATGGACGCGAGGTGTCCCAGAGCGGAAGCCCTTCAACGCGCTACTTTCGAATCCAAAGAAGTTGTGGACATTGTTAAGCAAAACGAAGATTTTTTTGCTTTCTTGCGCAATGAAACTGGCCTGCCATTGACCAGCCTCAACGATATACGTTTTATTTTCGATCCATTAAACTGCGCGGTAAAATAGTACAACGCGAAATTCTATGCAAGTAATCATTTGTCGATGTTTAGAGAATTCATAAGCATTTAACTCCTTATTGGCTAAGTGACGACGTATTCCGAAAAGTTTGCGATTTATTCGCGTTATCTACTGCGTACTGGTATAAAGGTGACGAGCAAAAACGATTACGAGGAGGTAAGTAATGATAGCAGGTTGTAACTTTATGATCTCTTAAAAAATAGATAGCTATAATTTTAGGTTCACTTTTGAAAGACATACTGATGCGAATGCTGTCAGTTTCTAACAATCGAACCGATAGCGCTTTTAAGATATATGCATATTCGGGAGTAAGTTGTTCTACCTATTATCAGCATCGATAGTGGTCAACGTTTACCCCGTTTCCAGCACGACGCAACACTTGTTGCTCTGTTGGAGAATCTTGGCATATACAATACCCTTTTGGTACCAGCATATGCGAGCGTTATTATTTTTGAGCTTCGCGAAATATCAGCGCGTTACTTTGTCAGAGTATGCGTAAAAGTTGTTTGTTCATTTGTTTTTTGCATTATGCACGATGCTATTCAGATATTGTACAAAAATGGTGCTAATGCTCAAGTCGTTTTGTTGAAGTTACCTTTTTGTGATGAAAATTGTCCTCTGGACGATCTTGTTGAACGATTCGATCATTCCGCGCCTGTTGACTGGAAAGCTGAATGTGGCCTAGAAAGCAAACCTTTCGCATGGAAAAGTTAGTCTACCTATCGTTGCTATTATTGCCTACGTTGTATTTTAGCTTACGCATTGGTCTTTTTTGTAATGACTGTCATCGCCGTCAACCTCCTTGTGGCGCAGACTGTTTACTTCGTCCACAAGCAACGACGTGAGATTATCTTTACTTTTAAAGTTTGATTGATTATTTAAATAATTGAGCAAATTTAAAAAACAAGACGCAAAATAACAGTTGTCGAAACCGTAAGCAGTGCATAGGTTGTCATGAATATTTACTCAACTTCGGGATAGTGCGAAAGTGACTTTGACACACACTCACGTAGTGCACTTGTTAATTCTAAAGGTGAATATTCATCCCGCTGGCGGGGCAGAGTTCTCTGGATGAAGCAATGGCTAACACGGGTCAATTATTAAGATTTTACTTTAGCCTGGCGCTAAGGCGTCCTCTATGTTCAAACGCTTTGACGCCTTAGAACTTTGGGGGACAATGGCTTGCCAGGCGGTTTGAAAGTAAGGTTCATTTGCAAACTTGTTTTGAATTCAACGGTATGCTTTCCTTGTTAGGAAGTTTGCCGTTGCGTAGCATATAGGCTGTAGGTTTGCTAGTGCGTAGCATGAGGCTAACGGCAGATACTCTTTCTTCACCCGTTTGCATGAACTGATTTCATGCATGAGAAGCCGAAGTCGTTTCATTTTGTCTGTCAGCCTTATAGCTCGAGGATAGCTCATTTTCCTATTTTGGAAATTCCATTACGAAACTTGTATGTTCTTCCCGAAAATTTGTAAGGAAAACTTTTGCGAATTGCATCGAATGTTGCTTTACCTTCACTACTTTGATGTCTTCAACGGCTACGGGTCGTTATAATGAATTTCACTTTCTGCCTGAGAATTCAAGGAATCCTTTTTAAATTGGTTGTACAGTCTTTGACCGACCGAATTTGCTGAACAGAATAAAACTGGGGAATAAACTGAACGTAATGCTATGCTTCTCTTGCTGAGCTGTTATGTTGTTTATTTGTTGTGGAAGATATTTTGGAGTAACTCGATGCAATTTCTTAATAACTCAAAAGGGATGCGTTAATAACAGGAATGTTTCTGATGTTAATATCGATTAAATCAGCCGAAAGAAGCTGAAGTTGTTTTCATGTGCCTTGGTGTTGTTTCAAATTCCGAAAGACAGAATTCCTGAATCACTAAATCTGCTTGCTTTCCTCGATTCGTCACAAGTCTAAATCTGATCATAAAGGCTGTATATGCTTTCTTCTTCATTTTGGTTTAGGCTTAGTTGGGATGCACAAAACCTTGTATGAGCAGTAGGGGAAGAAAGCAGACAAGTTTGGTGGTTCAGGAATTACGTCTTTCGGGATTTCGTTGTAGACTAGTTTTATCTACCATTTCTTTCTTCGGTCAATCATCGTATGTGTATGTATTAACGAATGTAAATTTTAGGTTGTTCTTACGCACCACTTGAAGAAGAGCGTTGTTGAAATGAGCGTTGCCTACACAACAGCAGCGACGTTTTGTACCGCTAGTATCCAATGTATTTTAATGCATTGCATGAACTACTACTGTGTGTACGTGAAAAGTAGGAAACTATTGTCGAACTATTTTGCACCAATCAAACTGCGTCCATAGTTTGTCATCTTTTTGTACAGATGCACATTACTTAGCGATTAAACGCTATGCTTCTGCTGATGTTGTTTGCTTTGACGAGCCGCCGAATCAGGTTTTTCTCGCTTGTACTTTGCCAGCTACTGCCGAAGCTTGTGCTTATATATCTCGCTTCTGTAACATGTTTGTATCAACCGCTTTGGCAGAGTAAAACCTGAGTTCAAAAACTGATATGTTTTGTTTCAGTGCGTTTTATCCGCTTACATGTTATTTGCTATGTTGGAATGTTCAGAAATGCTCCGTTGTCAATGACAAGGAAAAGAGTTAGTAGTTCTTTTTGATTACTGAACTTAATCATTTGTTTATTTCAGGTCGTCTGTTCATTCGACAACTTCGGACAGTAGCGAAAAACTAGAGGATGGATTTATGGTTGTTTTTCTTGTTTTTGATGACTTTATGGGGTATAATTTATCTTATGGATGCGCTAATGCGACATGGCCGCGTGAAGTCCTATCAAAGGTTTCTGGAGAAAACCGAGTTGACGTTAGGACTTTTCTATGCAAAGCTATACGTCTTTCGGATGAATAATATAATTCCAACGCACGTACGACGTATACCCAATCGTACAAGAATTGCATTGAGTTGTTGGTTTACAGTTGGCGTTGTGGCCACTTGTATTTTGGGCGTGTTGGCAATTAAGTTTTTGTTCTTGAACGTTGTCCAACTTTTTAAGCCTATTTCAACGTCTTTGGAGCCGTCGGGTGTAACCAGCTGGAACAATGGTGAAGCGAAAAACACCGGTGGTTTGGTGGCTATTATTCCCGGCGTAAACATGCCTTGGTGTCATGTCCCTTTGTTGTTTCTTGCGCTTGCATTGTGCGCTACAATTCACGAACTTGGTCACGCGGTTGCAGCCTTAAATGAAGATATGTTAGTTGACGGATTTGGCTTTATTTTTTTTGTAATATTTCCGGGTGCATTCACTGATCTCAATCGCAATGATCTCAACCAATCTTCGGTGTTAAAAAAGTTGAAAGTATACTGTGCTGGCGTATGGCACAACCTTTGCTTATCCGCAGTTGCTTCACTGTTACTTAGCTCTACTTGGCCAGCGAGTGATAAAAATACTGGAGTAATGATTCATGAAAGGAATGGTTTGTCTTTAGCCGCTTTTCCTTACGATTTGGTGGATGGAGAAATAATTTATTCCATCAATGGTTGCCCTTGTGGTAACATGGAAAGTTGGCTCCATTGCCTTGATAGTATTGGTATGGAAAAGCCTGGTTATTGCTTTCCAAGGCACATCGTGCATATGGCAATAAATCGGCCTGTTGACGCAGGTTGGGAGCCGGAAGAGCATGATTTTTGTTTCCTTTTTCGGCTACCCGAAAGCGATGATTCGTTACGTGGTTACTTTTGCACCAGTCAACAAGTGATAACGACAGCTAAAAGTTGTGGCTACAATGTTTCATGTCCAAAAACTTTTCGCTGCGTAATTCCTGGTTTGTTGAAAAGCAGTCGGTTATTCTACCTTACTTTGGGAAGAAAACAAAACGGAATAACTTACGTGATTACATCGCTTAATAATTTATACGCCATTAACGTCACGGAAAGTGCTGCTGTCTGCAATGTATACAGCAATGTGGATGTCATAGAAGTGCTTCTTCAACTTACTGCCGCATTGTCCTTTGCATTCGCTTTGCTAAATGCTGTTCCCTGTTTTGGACTTGATGGACATCATCTTGTCGACGCTGTGGCAAAGTCAGTTATGCCTCTGGCTACTGGTAATGGACCTTATTATATTGCTGTAGCTTCTCAGGTATTGTCTTTTGTTGGCACGTGCTTAGTCGTTGTTTCTATCCTAGTCGCTCTTTTGCCCTATCTTACAACGCTCGCGTAAACTACGCTGATTGTTTTTGCTTATTATTTGGTTAACCGTATTGTTATAAATGGTTACTATTGATATGCCCAGTTGTATCGGGTTTATTTGCTAAAGTGGGATTTCAACGCTTCTGCATATCCGCACTATTAATAATCAGGCATGATTTCCGTGTACGTCAACGGCAGAAGATATGCGTAATCGCATGAAGATACCATTGTTTTGATGACTACACAACTAGAAAATTCTACAAGCCGCGACGTATATTTCCGTCTGTATTGTTTTTTTGGCAAATAAATGAACTGACTATCCTACTTCATGCAGTTACAAATATCTTGAACAGCATAGGCGGGATACGCTGCCATACATTACCAGATACGAAACACCGTAATCCAGGTATGAGGTATACTGTTTTTAACCAGAAGCTTTCAGGTATTTTTCGAATAGCCTTGATTCAAAGAACGAATGGGAGTAAGCCGCGAAGGACGCTCGTATAAAACAGCTTTCCGTTACAAAACATCCATCCTACATTTGAAAGGAACTCTCCCTTTTGTTATGGCCATTTTGACAGGGAAAGTGAATTGACATTCAAGGACAGGTTAGAGGAAGTTCATTGGCTAGATATCCAAGCAGCTAGTACGTTGCATATGCCCACGCTTTATGCATTAGGAGTCTGACAGCGCCTCTGGTTGACAGGAAATACAGGGGAACATTCAGCACAGGTTTTGGGAAAATATGAAAGCGAACTTGTGATACTTCAGACAAAGCAGAGATGCAACATACCACACGCTGAGGTAACAATTGCCGTTAATCTTACTGTATGTTTAGCGTTAGAACAATCCTGACTACTGCCAAGCGTGCTGTCATATTGCGCGCAAGTAAAAGAAGAGATGCGCGTAATCTCATAAGCAAAAATATTAAAAATAAATCGATTAAAATGCAGCTCGTAGAGTATTCTTTCAGCTGGAGCGCAAAGTGAAAACAAGGTCTAGCATTGTTCAAAGACAAATTCAACGTACCTGAAAATCATTAGGTTGCTTCTGTATTAGGGCCGTTATTTACTTCAAACGGTCGCTGCATATTGACTGTTTATTGGTAATTAAATGGCAGTGCTATGAGCAAGTAAACATTTCCTAAAAAGCTTTAATGTCTTCTTTCTTTCGATAAATTAGACATCCTGTCTTTCGATAAATTATAAATGTGTAATATTTGTTTGTTCATAGAAGCTGATCATTTCTACGCCAGAATGGCTGCCAAAGGCATTGTTCGTCTTACCGATCTGGATGATTTCATTGCACCTTCTCAGGTGTGCTGACCAAATTATTTGTCGTTTTTACTGTTTTGTAATAGGCGTGCATCAAACCTATTGCTGTGGCTAGCGAAGCAGCTAGGGCAAGGGTGATCACTTATGAAGGCGATGACTTGTACGAAGAAGTTGACGAGGTAATGTTTGCTAGCCAGATGTTTCCTGCATTCTTTATCCTCCGTTTGCTGCAGTTAGGCAGAAAGAAGACGTTAAAACCCGTCAGTATCACGCTTAACGATTGCCTTGCATGCAGTGGATGCATAACAAGTTCCGAAGCTGTTTTGATTGAAAAACAAGGCCCGGACGAACTTTTAAGTTTTGTTGAGCACGCGAAGATGGAGGGTCCTCGATGGGTGCGAAGGTTTTTTTTGGAGGACTTCATTGTTAGCATTTTCACTTTCTTTGTAGTTGTTTGTTGCCACTGTATCGCCTCAGTCGAAATCGTCCATAGCAGCTCATTATGAACTAAGCATGGATAGGGCAGAGCGTTGTATTCGTCAGTTTTTTAAAAAAATTGGTAAAATTCAAGCAGTGTAAAATTTGAATTTGCAGCTTTTAAAATTCAGGGGTTGACTTAGTTCTGGACTCAACATTCGCAAGAAATTTAAGCCTTATTGCTACTGGCATGGAATTTGTCGAGCGTTACAAAGCCTGGCAGGCAAGCAGCTCATCCAAGGATTTATTTCCAATGATTTGTGGAAGCTGTCCAGGTAAGTTTTTAAGTTCAATTGACTTTATTTTTATAACGGGTGCATATATCTTGTAGGCTGGATATGTTACGCGGAAAAGAGTGTTGGGGACCTCGTGATCCCTTTAATTTCTAAGGCACGTTCTCCTCAAGCTATTAGTGGTGCAATCGTAAAGGACTACTTGCTACAAATGCTGCGAGACTTAAACTGTTCCTACGCGGAAGGTCTTGCTTTCCTACTATTGTTATCATGTTTATCCGTTAAATATTCAGATTGTCATCCATCACGAATTTATCATATTACTGTTATGCCTTGCTTCGACAAGAAACTCGAGGCAAGTCGCTCCTGTTTCGTTTCTTCCAGTGGTGTAAAAGAGGTGGATTTGGTTCTCAGCTCTGGCACGTCATCATTCAACTTATGGACTTTTGTAACGTGTATTCGTTAATTTCAGGTCAACTCTGTGAATTAATCGACCGAAAATGTCCCGATTTCAAATATTTGCAAATGGATGACGATCCCGAATGGTAAACGGCGTTTCAAATTGTACTTATTGATTTGAAGAGAAGTTTTTAGGTTACCATTTGCGGCCCCTCAATACAGACATAGCGGATCTGGTTCAGGAGGATATCTTGATTTTGTTTTCAAGTATGCCGCCAAAGAACTGTTCAACATTGAACTGGAAACGATTACGTATCACATACAGAAGAATAATGATTTGCAGGAGGTGTACTTGGATGTCAATGGGCAGCGCGTACTAACTATGGCTCTCTGTTATGGGTTTAAAAATATCCAAAACCTGATTCGAAAAATTCGTAATCGCAAATGCGCTTATCATTTTGTCGAAGTAATGGCTTGTCCAAGTGGTGAGGACTGTTAATTTATACTGTCGAAGTATTGCTGAGTTTTGGCCATTTTAGGCTGCTTAAATGGGGGTGGCCAAATACGCGAAGTGACCACTTCTTCAAAATCCGATTTGCTCAAAAATGTCTCTTCGTTGTATTACAGCGTAAGAGTGCTTTCCCCGTTTGAAGCGCCCTTCGTTAAAGAACTTATCGAGCGTTGGTTAGGAGATTTGAACAGTGAAAAAGCAAAGCGTTTTTTAAGAACGCAGTACGAAGCTTTAAAGGAGAATGATTCATTCAGCTTTAATGTTCAGTGGTAACGGTTGCTGAAATGAAATAATTAAGAGCGATAAATTGAACGGTGCGTAAGCTAATGGAAAAGGAAACAAACGGCATCGTTCCGATTGACCTCATCAGTAGCTGGCGGTTCAACTGGACAAACGCCAAGTAGTTCGACGTCAGTAGGCGAGGAAACTCAAGGAAACGGCTTTGCTGAACCATGTTTGGTAAGTGGTTATACTTGGTTGTTGTTTCATTGAAGGAAAGAGGATTATAGCTGGCCTGGTTTTCATCGTGCCATCGACATGCCTTTAAAAGATACATGTTCATGTGTCTGTAAGTTGTTGTAGACCTCTTTACTTTCAGCAAGAGTAAAACCGCGTTACGTACGCTGCCACTATATAAAAAGGCCATATTATTCCAATTTTCACGATTAACTGTGAAGTTCTGACCGTACTATTGCACCTGTGCTGATTGGATAAATAAAACTCAATCGTGGAAACAGTTTCTTTGTCAAGATTCGCGTAAATCTTTGCTCTTTCGCTATTTCGACAACAATTTCCCCAATCTGAGACTGTTAAGCACAAGTTTTGTCCAATTTCAATGAAGTCTTTATTCTTGATAACGGGGTGTTTTGTAACGGGCTGTATTTTCATGGTTGTAGGGTCTTCTACGGCTTTTATCGTTTTTCGTTGTGCTGTTATCTGTAATTAAACTAAAACAACTGCTCTACCAACGGATGGATGAGCCGTTATTAAGAAAATGTACAGATATCAATACACTCAACTTTTTAATGTTCAAAGCTTTCGGAACGCTCTGAACATTAAAAAGTTGAGTGTATTGATATCTGTACATTTTCTTAATAACAGCTCATCCATCCGTTGGTAGAGCAATTGTTTTAGTTTAATTTCAGATAACAGCACAACGAAAAACGGGAAAAACCGTAGAAGACCTTACAACCATGAAGTCTTTATTAATCAAATACAGAAATGCAGCATATGTCTGTATTAATAATAAATTTTCCTTTCGATAATTCTTTCCACTGTAAGGCTGAAATTTCGGTAAGGCAAATGCCTTAGTCATAGGTATGCGTATAGAAAAAAAGATAGAATAGTTAAACATGAATACCCGTTTGCTAGGAGGCAAAACCACCGTTTTTAAAAACTTCTAGATTATGCTAATGCACCGTGGCATTATTGTTGATAGGAAGAAGACTTATCAGTTTAGACAGCCAAGAATGCGTTGTGTTGCTGAGTGCTCGTGAACTTTTACTTGCTCGCTTCACGTCAAGCAGGCATTAACCAAAAATGCAAATGGCTGAATCCTTTTTCGAACTGATAGAGTAAATAGCTTTCTGTTAGACTTTTGTTACGCGCGCAGAGTTTAACGATAGTAAACAAGACATTGGAGACTGTATTCAAGAAATAACACATGAACAATGCGCTCTCATAAAATGTTAAAATTTATCGACGAAGCAGTGAAAAGTAAACTTTCGATTTCCATCAGCAGTGATTTACTAAACCCTTTCTGACACTATCGGTTGACGGCTAAACCTGCTGTAACAATTTTGCAGTCAGTATCACGTTGTGATTTATGAACATAAAGTCAAGTTGCGATTGGCTGTCATTGATCAGTTCCAGTCAAGCCCTGTTGTTGCAATCTTTGCTTGACGTAATCACACAAGAAGGTTAGTGCAGCCGTTTATACATTCGTATGTATCAATATAAATGCATGATTTGGTGTACATGCAGCTTTGGTGTTTACCTAGCTTATGAAATAATGCAAAGAGCTTAGAAGTGGGGAGGCAAATCGGTGCTTCAAATCGTTATGCGTAGGCATAAATGCGGATAAAGAGGACAGAAGAAAAGAGGCTGCTAGTATTAGCTTACAGTGGAACGGTACCACCATACATGCTATGAGTTTGACTCATAATATTCTATCTAAAATCAGATGACGTGCAATTTTCAGTAATATAATTTCATTTCGATACTTATTGTTATTTATCATTGAAAGTGGGCTAAGTCATCATGAAAAATGGCTGCAATTTGAAAATTTAATTTTTCACAGACCTCTGCTGTGCTACAGTTCGTTAGCTCGACTACAGTATTTCTAGTAGTTGGACACTTACAATAACGGAAACAGCCCGGACAGATTGGCAGGCAATAAACGGCTGACTGTAAGATGATACAACGTACCTACGTAAAGTTTTAGTTGAATTACTTCTTGTTTTCGCGGAAAACTGTTGGTTGTCTGCCTTGTCTAGCAGTTTTCCTATTTTCAAACGTAGAATTACCATAAGAAGGGGATAATAAAAACGTGGTTTCTTGGTACGGGACAATATGTTTTCATAATGAAGAAATTTATTACGGGTATGTCCCGTTTGTTTTGTATTTAAAAAGACTCCGGAGCTTTCGGGTCATTCGAGACCCGTCATCAGCGGTTTTAAGTTGTTGATATGATTCGTGGCAGCGAGTGCCCTAATGTTTCTGAAGATTTTAAAGCGGGCATTTTTTAAAGTTTTCCGTTGGTAAGTTCTGGTATCTGGGTCTGTCAGCGCACTTCTATTTCTTGTTCCGTATATCGTGTAGATTGTGTCTTTGCTGGGTAGTTTCGACAATTTTTTGTTGTTGGTTCGCTGTTTTTTCATTTTGCATCCATTTTTCTTTCTTTCTTTGTTCCATATATATTGCAGTTCTATCCATTTCTATTTGTTCTAATTAGTTGTTTTGAAGAATGTCTTTATTACGGATTGTCTCCCGTTGTGAAAATAACAAAGAGGTTTTAACACTTCTTCCGAAGTGGGGAAGAAGTGTTAAAACCTCTTTGTTATTTTCACAACGGGAGACAATCCGTAATAAAGACATTCTTCAATATGAAAACTCACACTCCCGTACAAAAACATCATGTTTTCAAAATTAGTTGTTTTTTCTTTTTTTCTTTCCGGGCTATTGTATTTCATCTGGTGAGTGTGCAACAATTATACCACGTCACAATATTTGTCCAAATCCCACTTATGTCCACTCCTTGATCGCGGTTGTAAGTCGTATGATGTCTAATATATAGTGCTTCTTTAATTCTTCTTAACCGTAGATTGTTTTCGTAACATAAAACTCTTAGGTGGAGTGGTTGGGTACATTGCGTCGCATGCTCCACTACAGCAGAGGCTTGTTTGGCTTTTTCCATTGTAATTTTTGGGTCCACGACTGGTCTGCCTCGCTGTGTGGTTAGATCGGTGCCATTGTTAAGTATGGCTTTCGCGTTATTGTAACTTGTGAGTTTTTTTGTGTTCGTTAAATCTATGCTCCAGGGTGTTTCCCGTTTCACCAATATAAATCCCTGAGCAAGAACATTGAACCGCGTATATTAATCCTGTCTTTTTGTTTGCGGGGATTTTAGTTTTGTCTGTGCGAAGAAAGAAAAAGAAAAAAGAAGAAAGAAAGAAAGAAAAATGGATGCAAAATGAAAAAACAGTGAACCAACAACAAAAAATTGTCGAAACTACCCAGCAAAGACACAATCTACACGATATACGGAACAAGAAATAGAAGTGCGCTGATAGACTCAGATACAAAAACCTACCAACGAAAAACTTTAAAAATGCCCGCTTTAAAACCCTCAGAAACGTTAGATGGCATTCGCTGCCACAAATCATATCAACAACTTAAGACCGCTGATGACGGGTCTCGAATGACCCGAAAGCTCCGGAGTCTTTTTATATACAAAACAAACGGGACATATCCGTAACAAATTTCTCCATTATGAAGAAGGGGATAAGAAGGGGATAATGTACGTTTAGCTGCTCAGACTTTGCTTAGCCTCTACGGAACGTTACGTATTCAACTGGTACCATAACGGTCATAAAGTGTTTACTGAAAAAAAACTTCAGTTTAAGCATTAATGATATATAAAAGCAACGAGACTGTGCAACTTGATGAGCGCATAGCGTTCATTGAGACAGCAAAAAAAGGAAGATATCACAAAGAATGGAATGGGTATTGACAAATATTAGTTTCAGTTTTCATATGGCTTGATTATTTAGCTTTTGTGTATGGTTTCGATCTCGTTGAGATAAATTTTTGTTTGTGGGAGGTGTGTGATGACTGACGACGGGTGGAGGTTAACATCTGAAAGCTGGGGAGTAAATAAACAAAAGTTTGCTTTAACGGCATCACAACCAAACATAGAAACTATATAATGCGTCTTCAATTGTACCAGTGCAACTCTGATATTTTCTTCAAGTGCACATGTTGATTTTAAAAGCGCCCATGAAACAAAATATTAGGTGTGAGATAAAGCTCTCATTGCTAAGCTCATGCTTCGAAGCTATCTACGCAACCTGGTGAGTCTTTTGTATGGGGACGAACGTCAGCTGAGTATCACGCCCACTAAGTCGCTTTTTCTTTGTGCTATTGCTATGAACTCCAATTGTTTTTTTAAACAATAAAAGACAGCAGAGGAAGCAATGAAAATTGTTTGTGTGGTACTTATGCTAACGGGATTGTGTCGAAAGTAAAATAAGCGCTTCTGGAGCGAGAATGTCCACGTAACGGTCAGCAGAGGCCAGTGGGTCTCGCGAGAATCGAACATGCAGATATGCACACCTTGCTGGACCATAACTCAGCTATGACGACATTGCAGTTCGCAGAGAGCCTTTTATTGTGCATCGTACTACCGTCGCTTTGCGTATGTATGGAATAGGAAAGATGATGAGGCTTAACAAGTGGATAGCGCATTCATTATCAGAATCCGCCAAGAAAGCACCTTAGCGGGTGCACAGAGTTGCCCAAGAAACCTTAGAAAGGAAAGCTTCCCCTGGTGGAGCGATACGGGCGATGAAAACTGCATCCTGTTTGACAATTCCAAACGTCCATTGAAAAGCACACATCCGCAACTAAAACTACCGTTGATCAGATAGGCTGAAAAAAGGTGCCTGTTACAGTATAATCACCAGATCATTGGCCAATCAGATTAGCATATATTCCAGTCTATGGGGCATGCTCTGTCAAGGCAGGACTTGAAAGAATTTGAGGACGATAGGAACTGGGCCAAAGGACAAAATCTCTTCCTGCTATGGAATCCACTCTGTCAGAATGCTGACAAAGAATTGATGAATGTGATTGTAGCTACACAAAGTAGACGATATTCTTGTAATTTGGTTTTATAAGTATTTAAACGACGATAACTTTTTCTCAGACGATAACTTTTTCTCAGACCTAATAGTAATAGAATTCTTTCAGTCTTCATTGAGGGAAACTTCTTTCTCGAAAAGGTCTCACTAATTTAGAATTCACGTAAGTGCGGTGTTAATCATAGTGCGCCGCATAACAAAGCATTCGGGTCACTTTAGACATAAAAAATTTGCCTTTTTCTTGTCCGCGGCGTATGTAACCGGATTTATCCTCGCTACGTTGCGCTTGTGTTATTGATAGGAAAGGGCATTAGAGAAGCGTATTCAGCGTCTTGTCCTAAATAACGAAGCAATTGTTAAGTGTGTTTTGTTTGACGTTTGTTTGTAAAACGTTGAAAATTAGTTCCGTTTTTCCTTTGGCAAGAATAGCATCATTTCTGAGCGACTTAACCAGCATTACGTTACGAATAGTTTACCTAAACTTGCAGTACGCCTAGCGGAGACGAGACTAAAAGTATGGAGTGTAAGAAAAGTAGATGTACGAATCGTTTCCATTGATCAAGCAGTTTTATTCGCGAAAGAAAATTCGCAAACCAAAGTTTTTAACATAAAGGCATCGTACTATATTTCCCGCTGCGCTTCTTTTTCAGTGGACAAATGTGGCACTATTCGTGCATCGATCAAAGAACAACTGCTTCATTGTTAAATAACGCCAAGAGATGGTATAAAAAGCGCAGAATGGAAAACCAGTTGGCTGTGAAGCCATTTCTGAAAAGATCGTGTTCCTTAGAATGATAAACACTTAAGTGCACCATTTACTCTTGAGTGGTTTTCGCTAGCTGACGTCGTAAGATTTCACAGCAAAGGTGGTTGTTCGCGTCATCTGGTTTAACTATTGCATGAGAAAGCAAGTAACTTTCAATAGGTCATCTGTTGTTCGACCAGAAGCCGTTCAAACACCACGAAAGTTTTGGCCAAAATCATTATCTTCTGAAACGCAGAAACTCATCACGTATTTAGTCAACTTCGCTCAGCAGCGAAAAGACACTGTTGTGCCTCTTGATCATTATTGCTAAATATGTTTCTTTTTACTGCTTTACGCTTACATGGTGGACTGGAAATAGCAAGTGAGAAAAAATATAAAAACAAGTACTAAAATTATCAAACGTAATGAATAGTGTTCGAGCTAGTCATCTAATACTTGGTCACCTAAAGTAACTTTCCACTAGGAAATGTCAGTCTTTTCTTTCAGGACACGCTCTAAGCTTCAAGCGGTTGCAGCATGCAACTGATGGAATTTGAATTTTCAAATGAAATACAGCCAGCGCTCTGAAAGGCATTTAGCGCCACCTTGCTAACGCATTCTAAAATTTTAAAAGTACGCTAAACTACAAATGTAAGCCCATTTTTTCCTCAAAACTGCTGCAACGTTAAGTCAGATGGAAATACCCATTTAAACAAACTGCAAAGTCACTTAGCAGTCTCCGAAGGTACAGATGCGATGGGAAGCAACCTTCGTGAACAGCAGGAGAGTACTCCAGGATATTGTGTACATACGTTCATTCATTTACGCTAGACTGAAGCACTTAAACGTGACTATTATGTGGACCGATAGGAAAACAATAGACCAACTTTGCAGGCATGCTGTTGCAGGAAATTTTGATTACCAGAATACAAATATTCTTTATTAATGCCTGGCAGTATTAATACAATGAGTCGCACGCAAGGGCAACATTTCAGCGGAGCACATTAAACGTGCTTCCATTCAGTGATCTTGACCAATGAATTGGAAATATGAAAATGAAAGATGTTCATGTATGTATGCTATTATTGTACATTTACTAGCTGGACGAACAGTCGGATTTTTTGATTCTATCTGAAGGAAAGGTGTGGCAAATGGTTTTCCGGTACATTTAGCTAATTAACATAACGACGTGTGACCTAGGTGCACATTGCCCCCATAAGAAGGGAAGAATTCATGGATAGCAATTTCGGGAAATAAAGTTAAGCATTTTTTGATGGACTGCGTTTCTTCGAAAAGGTTGGGCGAGAAGGTTGCATTCTAAGTTTGCCCAAGTCAGTTTCATTTAACTGTAGTCATTTGTTGCCATAATGGCATTTTAATCTTCAACTCTGTCAAGAGATGTCACAATGATAAATGGCCTGCAATAGTTTACGTAAGCAACGATTTGTCCCTGCTTCTCCCGAATGTCCTTTTATAAACGTGCAATGATCAAGCCAAAGTGAGTAGACTAGTTTCACTTCAACTCTTCTAAGAAATTTGTTTGCGTTCCATTGTTCTTTAGTTGTTACTTCGCCTCGGCTTATTTTCACAATAACTTACCCCTCCACCTACGGGGAAATGATAGGCAGTCTTTTTCGCGCGATCAAAAGCGTGTTAGCAAGTTTTCCAGATAACTAACTCTTCTGGAATCATAATAATTGAAGTAACCATAGCATTTGGACATGCTCATGGTCTTACAAATACTTTTTCCATACCCTTTGGCCTCCCACCGGTGGTTAAATGGTGGCTCAAACTGGTCTATCAACACACAAAGCCAATCTCTTTTCAATGGAACAGACCTTGGAAATGACTGAACGTAGATAATAGTCGTTTTTAGGCGTTTCTGACACGTTAACTGCCTTATCTATTTGAGTGAGCAAAGTAGTTGCAGAAACGATGGATACGCTCTTGTTCGTTCTCTTTCGCGTCACATCTCTTCTATCGTACGTAATTTTTATTATTGTTCATGCTTAAAATTAAGACGAGGCAAGATTACGTGGTTCAGTTAAGCAAAAGTTTTAAGTAAGTGGCTAAATGAGGAACAATCTGAAGATGTGGCAACAAAATTATTAACAATTTCTTTGTATGGGATCTTTGGCACGAATACAGAGAGCCTTTCGCAAACGCCATTTTTATGGTGAAAGGCTACGGATTCGCTAGCGCACGTTTTCAGCATCAAATCCGCTTTACCGACAATGAGGCTATCACTCCGTTGATATGAGCCGAAGTAATGAAGAGTTACTCATAAGAATAATGAATCATAATAACATTCTGAAGACAGGAAAAGGGCAATCCCAGAGTTACGTAACTTTGTGAGGTACCTTCCGCTACCATTCGTTTTTTTTAAATGAAGCTGATTTTATTGGGATGTCACAAATGACTTAAAAGTAGCTCGCGGAAACAAAAGAAAACTAGATCTATTTAAAATAAAGTTGTTCAGTTGCGTATAAATGGGTACAACAGTCGCTAGTATTTTTTCGCAAGTCCAGTTAAGCCCTGCACATCAACTAATGATTTAGAGATAACCGTTTTACGCACTGAGCAGTTTAAAACGTATCTAATGGGGAAACAATTATCGGAATAATCAATGGAAAACATTTGCCGATGCTTTTAGTACAAAGCCAACGTTTCATCGCTTCAAAGGACGCACTTTCAATGAAGGTAATTTTCAGACCGAAAAAGTTTAGAAAAAAATTTTTTTTGAAGCACCAATATCAGTAGACAACAAGTAAAGCGTGAAAAGTCGAAACGTGGACGTTTAAGATAACGTGCTCCAATGAACAACAATGGTTTTTCTCAAATGAAGCACAATTCATTTAGACTTTTTTGATTTCAGACTTCCCGATGCCAAACGAAATGGGGTAATGTGAACAGTAGCGGCCAAAAACTTGACATATGGATTCATGGAGCATGCTTTATGCAATCACGCTTTACACGTCGTTGAAACTTTTGCAGGGATACTCTCAGCAAAAGACATTGCTTTTAACTGAAGTGGTAAGCATTTTTCATTGTTATTATTGAAATTGTACACTCAACCAACAGTGGCGGTAACTCTACTCAAGAAACTACGATATTCTATGTAATTTCAGGTGTGGAGGCATGGGGCAAGAACGCCACTGAGCCATTCTCCTTTTGGAGAAGCAGATGATGATGATAGCGGGATAACAACAAAAAGATTATATACTCCGGAAGAGTTAACAGACGTAAAATCAACCCACTTATTTTTTTTGTTCATATCTAATTGATATTAGGTCGGCATTAGAGACTCCTATGAACTTGGACAAGTTTTAAGAAATAGATACTATGACTTTTTGAATGAGTACAACCCAGAAGAGGTGAGCGAGCAAACATTGCTACTCCTTTCACTATGTTCTGTTATAGGTGTACGTTCGTTCAACGAACAAAAACCGCACTATTCAAACTGCTTTGCTTTGTTTGGCTGGTATGTTCCCAATATCAGCCAGTGATTCACCTATAGGTCTTCCTTGGCAAGCAATACCAGTGCACAGCGTTCCAACAGAACTAGATAGCGTACAATCACATCTGTGCTCTTAAAGAAAATGTATTAAAAACAATATAGGTTCTGTACGTGCCACTTAAATGCCCTTACGCTGATGGTATCTACTGGAACGAAATAATGAAATCTGGTCCAGTATTGCAGCTAATGGAGCAGCATAAGTCACTGTTTTCCACGCTAAGAAAGGAAACGGGCCTCGCTTTGGAGACGTTGGACAGCATCTACCAAGTTTATGAACCTCTATATAGTGTTGTAAGTTCCCCTCTATTTCTATAAATGCTTTATGCCTATTGAAAAGAGAATAATTGCACCGTTGAACTGCCACGCATGCCGTTACTTAGAGCAAGTGTTAATACTATGCGTATGCCTTGCCCAGGTCACATAAATTATTGCGTTTGAAGGTTCACGATGCTAATGGTTTTTCGAAGTTACCCAAATGGTTCACTCCTGAGCTTTTTAACGAAATTGAAAGTTTGTATCACACATCTACGACCTTCTACTATTCCGACGAGCGTATCAAGCCGCTGAGAGGAGGTTGCTGCAAGCGACGTGTTCCACACGTGATTTCATAATACTATCTTCTAGCTCAGTTGTTACAATTGCTCGCTGTGCAAATAAAGGATAAAATATCCGGGAAAATCCCAGCAGCGAAATTCTTTGGTTATTCTACAGTAAGTTGCATAGAAATCGATTCTGTGACGGTAAATTGTCTACTTTACTGTGCTTGCAGCATGACGTTACCATAATTGGTTTGTTGGAAAATATGCAGCTTTATCATGCCAATATGCACCCGGAGTTCATGGCTGCGCTAATGATTGAATTGTACGAGCAGTTTGGAAATTACACTGTTGAGGTGAACTTTCAGTACTGTCGGTACTGTTTTTTATAATGCCTGCATGCAACGTAAAAATTTGACTGCACTTATGCCACCAAAAGGAAACTCTCGCAATCTTAAATAAGCAGGTACATTTCCTGAGCAGTGTCGTTCATCGGTCCGCTCAACGGATGAAATTTACTTAAAAAATTTGCGCAACAATCCAATTCAAATGCTCATGCAGATTTCACAAGATACTGACACAATTTTGCAAGTTTTTTAACCAGCTCGTTTGAATTATTTATGCTCTAATCTTATGTGGCGCATTTATCAATATTTCATGCACCACTGACGGACATGACAGAGCTTTTTCAAAAGAAGCTTTGTTAGGAACAAAACGAAGTTTCTGTTTTCTCTCCAGCGCTTTCCTTTTTTGGCAGTTCGAGACTGCTTTGTTAAAGTGATTCGTGGGACTTCAGTTAGCCCAGCAAATGATCGATCATTTCGTCAGCTAACTGTAAGAAGCCAAAGGTTAAACTAATAATAGATATCTTTTGCTGCGCAATGTATGCTGTGATTACAGCTGAGTGGTACCATGTTGTCGAGAAACCCGAAGTGGCGGGAAAAAACAGATTCCCACAGTAATCACCTCATTATAATGTTTACAAAGGTAACCGAAAATAATTCAAGTTATTGATTATGTTCGTTTGTCCGTGCTAAAGTATTAACGGCTAACTGAAGGTGCAAATTTTATACAGTAATAAGCAAGTCTCGCTAACCGCCGGCATTTCACATCATTCGAGGTATGCAATAGTTTCCCCTACAATCGCTGAGCATAAAAACGTTCAATTATAAAAAAGGCGAAGTAAAGAGCACAGTTTTCGATAAAAAAAAAGCAGTTTGATAGAACCGTTTCTATCGCCAGACTCAACAATATTTTACAAGATAGGTTCTACAGCACAGTTTTAGCAAATTATTAAGACAGAATAAAAAGAGAGTACGACGACGGATAATTTCAGCGTAAGAAGCCAAGACTTTTGGATACAAAGGGCAATTCCTTTAAAGGTTCAAGGTTCACTTAGCTAAATATGGCATATTGGATATCCATTTTTCGATAGCGGAAAGATGATTTCATGTTTGTTCTGCTTCTCTATTACGGAGAGGCCTATTTAAACCCACAGAAACGTTTCCCATATAACTCATTTTGGCCAAAGCGTTGCGTAGATGCAGCGAACCTCTTTATTACGTAAATTAAGAAGCATGCCAACTCTTCCATAAAAACAGCTTCGTTACGTTGAGAATATTCCCAAGAAAAGACCGAGCGAGAGACGAAAAACCCGGGATTTTAATGGTGACAGGAAATTTAAAACATCTAACATTTCGTAATGGGTTTCACCGTAGAAAAGTTATTTAGAGAATAGACAACTGAGCAAACTGGAATTTACTCTCCTACCGCTAAGTGCAGCTATATTACACAGGAATAAATAAATTATTTGTACCAAAAGGGCACACTTAGGTGGAAGCAAAACCATGGCTTCTGAGAGCGTATCAAAAAAGACGCATTTATCTGTTGCAGCAAGCTTTAAACATTTGCTTTTTAGGCATATTTTTCATTTCCCAAACAATGAACTATTCATAAAAATTAAGAATTCCACCATCTAGCCGATAAAAAGTCGGAAAATAAGTACAAATAGTCTTTGCTCCCAAACCGCCTTTACGTTCAAGCTAAAGTCAATGGATATACTATACTGATCGCTGCAGCTTAGTGCAACTTATTCTAAGCGTCTTAAAAGCCACTATTTCAGCCGGGACGAAATCACCCAAAATAAAGACTTATTTCTGTATTGAACATCTCACGCGTGAAAAACAGAGTGGACATAGGGCTCACTAAGCGCACTGACGCCGCTAAGTTTGGAGAATCTAAGTAAAATCAACTGTTGGAATAAGGAAAACATTTCGGGTCAACCCTGTCTGTATCTGTGAGTTGTCAGGACTTGTTCTTAAAGAACAGGGGAGAAACCAGATTCTGTGAAAAAAAGCTATCTCAGATGGAAACAGCAGCGCCTTAAAAGATCACGCACACTTACCATTATAGATTGGGCATTTGATTAGGATATTTGGCCAATTTATTCTCTTTACTCTCACATTACCTATTGCAGGTATGGTATAGGAACGGGATGCACAATAAAACAATGCAAATGCTGAGACTTCCAAACTGCAATTATCCATGCAGTGCAGAGCAGTTTGTGAAGATGACAATTGGTCAAAGTGAGGACGACTGGTTTGCTCGCTGCAATCCCACCAATAATGAAACTAGTACAACAACACTAAGTAAGTATTTATTCTCAAAAAGCAACGCTAATCTGCGCATATTGTTTTAGAGGCTATCGTTGGCATTCTATCTGCCGCCGTTATTGTCCTAATGCTTTTGCTTTCGACTATTACGATCTTCTGTCTGCGTCTAAGAAAACTGCATCGACAATGCGCTACTAGCGCCGCGAGTGGGCGGTAAGCAAGCCTAGCTTTCGTTTAAAAAACAGCTGAGGCTACTCGAATTTTACCGTTTGCTTAAAAACAGGTTTCTACTATTCGTGCTTTCTTTTGAAGAAACTACGAATTAAACAACACTTTCAGAAATAGACGTTTCCATGACGCAAAACAAGTACTACACAGGGGGGTAGAAATATGACCAATAAACGTTTACGATCAAAGCAAAGTAAATGATATTCAGATAAGCATTATAGCTTCTGAAAAAAAGACATGCGCACCAAATAAATACCGTATATGTCAGACAAGCTTTGGATGTAATACCTGGTATGCTTTGGGATGATCTGCCTGCCGCTAGTTGATAAACAGTCTTAACATAGTGACAGCTATACTTGGCCTTTGTTCAGCAAAGCAAGTTGCAGCAGCCGTATGTTGAATCGAAAGCAGTTTCTTCTTTGCAGACCTTCAAGAAACATATTTCTGTTGATCACTGTAGGAATTCTGTTCATATTAGCGGTTACTGTTATTTGTAATTCCCATTTTCGATTTAAAATAAAATATAACTGCCGTTTAAGACAAAGTTAGACATACTGCTTTGGACGGTATGACATCAGACTTACAACTTGCACTTTGCTAAGCTCAACTCCATTGAAATCGAATTATCCCTGGAAATCAGAAACAACTTCGCCTTTTGAAGTAAAATTCAACGGCGCGTAATACAACTTAACGACCGAGATAGGGAGAAAAAAATCTTATTAATTATGTTGCGCAATCAATATTATGTGTTAGGTAATATATCAAACATCGTCTAACAAAGAGGAAAAGGAAGTTCGTCTTCGAAAAGGTTGAAATGATTTACCTGGGAGTCAGGAGACAAATGGGCAGCTTTCAGGGCAAGGTGTATTACTGGAAGAAAAGGTTGACGAATCCCGAAAGTACAGCATGCAAAGAACTCAGGTAATAATACGTGAGCGTGGTTACGCCTAATGATTTTGTCGTTAAAGATCATTCTGTGACACTTGATCAAGACTGAGGATTAACACTTTATTCTAGCGCATACAGACGAAGACTAATTTACGTTAACTTTACTCTTTGCCGAAATTGAGGCAGAAAAAGTCATTCAATATAATAAAGACATAACAACGAAAATCAACTAAAAACGGCAGCAGTTTGACTGCTTGGATTGCTTTTGTTAGTGTAAAGGTGAAGGGAAATAAAGCAATCGAAATTCTGCCCTCTTAAACACGTGCAGCCTTAAAGCAACAAGTCGAAATCGACTTAAACAGAATGTGCGCTTTCATTAACATGAGAGAAGATAGCTTCTTTTTAAGTATATAAACAACTGTTTTAAAGACATGAAATGAAGGAAGAGCACAGATTGCGGAAGCAATGCAGGAGTTGGACCAATGAACATACTGCTTCTGAGAATAAAGCTTTACAGGGCAAATGAACAATGAAACCTGCAAGGCTTAAGTGTGCTAATTTCATATCAAATCGCAGGTATGGAACAGCGCCATTTATCAGGTTGACTGAAGTAAGCTTGTCACCGTCAAATGCGTCAACAGGAACATACCAAAGGAAAATAAATTCAAAGCTTGAGACCAAGCTTTTGCTTTTCTTTAGCCTTCTTACGAACCACATCGAGGCATCGGTCTTTCCATGTGCTTTTTCGTAACTTGATTGGCCTATTGCCAACATATTTGCCATCCATTTCGCGAAGTGCCCTGATGAAGTCTTGAGGATCTTTAAAAGAGACAAATCCATAACCTTTGGTCTTATTAGTACGCTTGTCTCGAACTACTTTGGCTTGTATAAAACTTGAATACTTTCTAAATGCTTTCGCCAGCAGCTCGTCACTAACTTCATTTCCGAGATCGCCGCAAAAGAGTCTAAAGTCGTTGGGATCCCACTCACTCAAGGAAACATCTTCCCATACTACTCCACCAGCCGTCCGCAGATGCCGAGTTTGTTTTTTCGAACTGGACGATTGCGAGGTAGACGACTTAGCATCTGTACGACGTGACTTCACTAAATTGACATCCTGAGAAAGCACTAAAGTGGTCAACCTTTCGCCTTTTCCATCTTCACCAGTGCCTTTGCTTGCAGGCATTGGAGGAGCACTGATTGTAGCACTTGTTCGTCCCGAATATCGAGCAGGCAACGATTCCATAACTACAGGAGCCGGAGCACCAGGAAACGATAAGACTGGTTGCATTAAAGGTGGCGCAAACATGGGACGTCCTTGCATAGGTACACGTGGAGCCATTGGCAGAGGGACGAAAGGTCTGTGCTGCAACGAGTGAGGTAAGAACCTTAGTGAGGGTGGTCCGGCAGGACCCGGCAACATTGAAGGAATTCGTTGATTTATTTCGTGCTCAAAGCGTTCCATCTCCTGTCGCATCAAATGACCTCGGTTGTCCATGCTTGTAAAATGTTCACGTGATTCAAACTGCAACGACGCAGCCAATGAAATGATTAAAAAGCTATTTCAATGTCTCATACATTACACAAACCAAAAGCCATATAGTTATTGTCCGTGACAACGCCCTATTAGGGCAGCCGGGAAAGGTAAGTTAAAATTAAATAATAGTAGTACGCTTTAACGTGTAAAAACTTCTTTTTCCCACCTGAGTCTGCATAAAAAGCCAACATCAGGCGCGCTAAGCTTTGCTTTCAGAAAACATTAAACGCTAGTGGCTTACTCGAACATAAAATACATTACTTTTGAAGAATATGCTGCTCTAGAAGTAGTTGCCACCACGCGGTTTAATATGACACTTTCATTTCATCAAACCAATAGCTAAGTTATAACTTTGAAAATGATAGTGCCTTTGATAATAGTCTGACTTTTGATGCCCATCAAGATAGCCAAAATGCAATGCGTTTTTACCGAAAGAAATGAATTTATCGGTCTTAACTAATTAAACGTTTTGAACAGCAAAGCAAACAGAACGATTGAACTAACAGATTGCTACAACTCACCACAGAAAAAGATTAGAGAAGGGAAAAGCAATAGAGTCGACTGAATCATGCGGCTGTGGATAGGTTTGCAACAAAAATCTGGCCAGAATGAAGTTTAATTAAAAAGCAAAGCAGTAGCCTTACCTCACATAAACAGAGCGCTTGACGAAGAATTTCTTTGTATTGCAAATTATTACAGGAAATGTGATTCGCAGGTTCGGCTGAATTCCGACAATCGATTCTTTTTCGAAAGGTTAAGGAGTAAAGAGCTAACCATATGCATCGCTAATACTCTAACTTAGAACATCAAAACAAAAGTATTTTTGTAGGATTAAAATTCAATGAAGGGTGAATAAGATACTTGTGAGACTGATAAGAATGCTGGCAACGTAGAGCTGACAGGCAGAAATGCAACGAGCTGCAATACTTTCTAGAGTGGTTGCTTCAACAAGAAGGTTATAAAGCCTCATTTACCCGTTACAGAGCATTACGCTTATAATCTCTTACAAATTAACTTAACTCAGTTGGATAATGAACTATCTTTTTTACGCAGTGATTGTCCCGTTAAATATTTAACGGGACATTGACTCCGCAAAAAGGACAGTTCGTTATGAAAACTTACAGTCCCATACCAAGAAGTCACATCTTCAAAACTCAGTTTGATATGTTTTAAGAAGACCACACGGCGTTAAAAGTAGCTGTTCACTTTTTATTTTTGAATGTTTACGCGTTTGTTCAGCAGGCAAAGTATAGTTCTTCTGCTTTCTGCGGATGAACGTGCATATCGCAATAGGCAACTGTTGCTTACGTTTTACATTTGTGTTTTGCTTAACATTCATTAAATAGTCTTCGTATCGGTTTCCAATCTTAAATATGTATTGGTTTCTGGAAAGCCAACATCATAGTTATGCTTTAAGCGAGGAAGGTAACGATTATGTGTTTTTTATTGAGACGTTTTTTTGCGTTTGTTCATCGCTTTTTAATTAGTTTCTGGTTCTGCTTGACTGAAATAACAGTCAGGCTAATTTGATGAGCAAGCTGAACAGTTTGTTCTGCCCTTGTTCCCTTTCTAATTATAACTTGTGATTTGAAAAAATAAATGTTAAAAGAAGTGTTATACAAAAAAGCTCAATATGTAAGCTAATTTTAACTTCAAAGTGAAAATTTGCAATGGACAACGTATCTAATGATGCAGCGATTTAGAAAAGGGGAACTAATGTTATAGCTTTTTTCCTTTGCTGAAATATGTCGTAACAGTGATACGTCAGCTGCGGACATGCGAGGAAAACTATATTCTTAAATACTTTAGCGCCTGTAATCAAGGGGCATTCTCTTGAGCTATAGCATTTATTTTTAGGCGCTGTTCCTATTGCTCTGGTAGTATTTCTGTTACTTCATGCGCGGTGGTTGCTACGTATTACATTTACCAAAGGCCGAAAGGGCAAAGAAAATTGCCGATACCCTTCCAGTAACTTCAGTTATTGAGAAGAACGTGGAACTGTGCACGAGAAAATGCGTGTTGATCAGCATCGGCGCCACGTACAGACAAATAGTGGCTTACTGTGCAGAACGCACAGGAACTTCCTAAGAGTATGTCTTTTATTTTACAAATGTCCTTTCGGTCTCGAGTTCCAGTGTTTCAAAGAGGGTATGTAAAGGCTTTAGAAGGTATAGCATTAACTAAAAATAAAATCTCGATTTTCCAAACTAATTTACATTTCTTCTGAGGTTTTGCCTAACTTCTCGTCTTATTGCTCATTGAGGTAAATACGTGGAATATTTATTGAATAACGATTTGTTTTAGAAATTCAGTACACTACTTTTGCAAGGCATTATTGGTTGAAATGTAAGCGGTAGGATTAAAATAGTATCGTTCATAAAGGGCCCAAATGAGTGCCTAATTGTGTGGTTCCATTTTCAAAATAGAAACTTTATTTCGTACAAGCTAATAAGAAATAAAAGTATGGCTAACGTGTGTTCAAGGAAGTAATGGGGCTTTTTTACTGGACCCCGCCTATTCTTGTTGGTTTAGTTCCTATAGAACCAGCGTAAATGTTTCTACATTTGGTGCATGCAAAAAGCTTCAAATCTTCTAAACGTGTGTGCATTTTTTCATCCTCATTTATCAGCCGAGCTAGACGGTCATAATCTTCTGTTGTAAAAGTTGCTCTCTTGTTGTATTACAACAGGTTAAGCATTTGTTGGAGGCATTTCACCTAGAGTTGGAGCTTTCTGATTTGTCCGCGATCCATCGGTATCTGCGATGACGACATATTAAGCACGGTTTGAAAGTCCTCATTGTGTTCTAAGTAAATATTTCCTTAAAGAGGAGCGATTTGCAATAGGAAACTGTGTGATTCCGTTCCGAACCGTTAAGCCAACGTAAATGCTGCGCCGTTTATTAAAGAAGCAATTTCTTGTGAGCAGATAACATTTTTTATTGCGACAAGGTCTCATTGGCGGAAAGAAAGGTCGCTCTATCTTCCCAACGGCCTTTTGTTTCTTTGAAGAAGAGAAAAGAATAGTTCCGAAAGCACCGGTGTCTATTTTATCGAATGTTTTATTATTGCAGCGGGTGTTCTCGTAATTGAACCCATACTGTGAAAACCCGTTAAGAAAAGTGCCATGTTTAAGTTGCAAGCTGTCAAAATGTTCTCTGTTATTGTTTAGCGTGTTGTGTTATTAATGTACGACTGTTTTTCGACAGTAGTAGAAGTAAGACAGTCTTTTTTGCGGTAGTACTTGTTTGTCAGCGAAATAGCCGTACCCTGTCTCGATTAAATGCTGATGCTCTTGTTAGGTATTGATCCAGTTTATCTGATTCGTAACTTGAGGAAGTAGGATGTGCTTTGTCACAGCGTTGATTCCTCTTCATCTTCACTATAGAAAGATTCAACTACATTCTTGGTTTGTTGATGGATGAGCTGAATGCCGTCCGTTCTGAGAAGTTATCTTCGAGATTTGTGAGCATTGTTTCCCTGCGGTAGTTTGCTGTAATCTTTCCTTAGTCATCTCTATCGTTTAAAATATCTGTCAACTTTTTCCACTCCAAAAGTAGCACCTAAAGTTTTAATGAGAAAGTCGCGATCGGAGGTAGGTTTACCGTTTGTAAGACGATTTGTTGAAAAAACATTTCTCATCTTTTCGGGATTCGTTTTATCCTATATGTCCTACCCGCTGTTTTAAAATCTAGTTTTAATGCTGTTTCCCTGTTGTAAAAATTATAATTGTAATCGCAGTTTAATGGGCGTCCGTCCTTTCGAACACTTTTGTCGACGCCTATTGCTTTTGCGAAAAATTGTCTACAAATTCTTGATTACTGTTTCGCATTTTCAGTGCAACAGAGATAAACCACATCAATTTGCATAGGTATTCTTTTATAAGTCAACTATAAGTTTTCAGATGATCTGATTAGTTAAAGTAGCAATTGTGCCTTGGCAGGTTCAAAGTGTCTCTTAATTGCGCCAGGGAATCTAACAATGGAGAAAAGCCTTCAGACCGTACAAGCGTGCTGACCTGCATGACGAGCAGAGATAGTCTGAAGTGTAGAAGTAATAAGTTAACATATAAGTAGGTGCTTCGTAGTTCGAAGTGTAAAAGTAATAAGTTAAAACGTAAGTGCTCTTATCTCTGTTATTTGTTCTACTTGTCGCGTTTCATTTTTGAGTTGTTATAGACGGAAGTGATGTTGCCTAGACTTGCACTTCCTATTCGTTGATGTAAAATTTTAACTTACTTTTCTGTCTAAGCGTTATAGTGGACAAATCTCTTAAGCACTGTCTCTGCTACTGCTTGTTAATAGTTTCAGTGTTGTTAAGATTTTCGACACTGAAATTATAATCGCGGGCATAGAGATAGTTTACTTTTTATTGTTCTTTATTCCCAGACATGTTGTCCGTGGGCCAAGTGAATCGTGCTCACAAATGAATTGCGTTTGTGCTACTGCTGAAACTAATACATTCTAGGAATGTCATTTTGTTTGCAGCGTTCTATTTTATTATGTGATATCGAGCCTTCTTATCCAACAGATCCGTTTTGCTGGTGATGAAGATGAATTGGTCAACAGCGAGCATTCTTTTTGTATCGCTTGTCTACTCTTAGTGACGCGTTTGACCTTTATTACTTAATACGCCGTTTAAAAGTGACATGGCATGCATTCATTGCTTGGTGTGAATGAGGGGGCCCAATATAAACCGTTATGCTCAAGGACTTTTGGGGCACCCGGTTAGCGGTACCTCAGTGCAGCCTAAGAATTTCGTATTGCTACTAAATTGAGGCAATAATGTCAGTCAGTTTTTTTTCCTGTACAAATAACTTGCAATTAGCAACGAAGAACCGGCTTCGTTTCGTCCGGCGTCTCAACGTTAATCAATGATTTTACTCCCAACTTTAGGCTTGTTATTTTTGTTCGAACGCGAAGGAAGAGTATATTTAAATTGCGCCGAAGACCGGAAAGCTTGTTTCGTGCTTATGACATCACTGACGTATTTGCGTCTGAGTAGCGCTGGCTTTTGACAAGCTTGAAAGTTCTTTTTTATTCATTCAATTTCATCCGCCTGAGGACATCCTTTTTTCTGCTAGTATTTTTCAATGATCCTGGGAAAAAATAATAATAGTTTCGTCATTTCGTATGAGCTGTTAGGGATATGCAGGCTGTCATCCTTTGATTGCATTATATTTCCCAAGTGAATCTGCCATATGTGAAATAGCATCGCTGACGTCAAGACGGAGCACCAAGAATTAAATGGGTTTTTGACACAGCATATGTTAAGGAATAAAGTAACAGCTCATTACGATGTTTCCGCCGTGTCTCGGCGCTCATCTCATTCGGAGCATCGATCTCTGCAGGGCAGTAAAGCAACAGTTGCTGTGAACTATCAGGAAACGGCAGTCATTTTTGATTAGGCGTTATATATCCTTGGAATTGCTGCACACCTGTCTTTGCCGTGGGCATTTATGAACTGTGTTTTACCAAGTGGCGATCCCTTTGTTCTTCTACAAGAGTGTCCGACACATTACTATTAGTTGGTTTTCGCAGATAGTCATTACTTATCTCCGCCTTTTCGCTTAAGTAGGTATTTTTTTTTATTAAATTTAAAGTCTGTTATCATCTTTTCACTTAAATTGGAGCCAAAGATTTTTCCTTGAATGCATTAATTAAAAACCATATGTTATGTTGAGAAAATTTTATTGTCATACATATTACAAAGAGGAGGTAACTTTCGTCAAACATTAAGAAGTTTCTTACTTTTTTTCAGATTTACCTAGATGGTATTAACAATACTTTTCGCGAACAGATTTGCTGAAGAGCAGAAACTTGATGCTAACAATTAATAAGCTAACTTTTCTTGTGCATTTTGAAAGTGTGCCTTGTCGGTTAACGTGAACTTGCATCTTTGCCTGCAATGCAGAACGCCTTAAGTATTAATAAATTACTTAATTGCGGCTAGATGATGTGAATGAATGGTAACTTAGTTTGCCGGCATTTGTTTTCTTCTTTCTTCTTCCGATGTAGGCAGTTAGGATGACATGTGATATCTATCATAGAAAAATCGATTATTCGATTGCAAGTGGTTTAATAATAAATAGGCAAAGTGAACACTGTTTAACACTTTGAAGATACGTATTGTCGTTGAATTAGTTAGCGAAAGTTTGAGAAAGCACCCAACTTTCATTCAAGCTCTGTCGCAGTTTGATTTGCTTTCATTTATAGTCATTTTACCGTTAAGGCAAAAATTGAATCCACCCATTTGTTTGTCTGCGACAGCTTTTCCGTTCACGTGAACTGACAGTTCAAGGAAGGTCATAAATTTACTTTCTTTCATATCAGCCAAACGTAAATGCTAAAATGCAACCTCTTAAATCGTTGCGTTGATTTAGTGCCATTTCGCGTTAACGATTGTAGATTATAGCAGATTGATCCGCAGTCTAAGTGTCGCAATCGTGCATTTCATGATGACTTCGATTGTTTCTTTGGTAAACCGTAGCATCAGCTGTACGTTATTGCTAAGCGAGTTTGGTATGTGGTTCTTTAAGTTTTTTCATAAACTTTTTTCAATTTGAAGTTAAGCGTTTTGCTTATCCTTGGCAAGAATTTTAGCATTCAGGACCGACAGAAAATATTTCTTGTTATTATATCTTGCTTTGTCGCTTCTGGATAGCATCTTTTATGGTACGATTTGTAAGAAAAGGGGAGAATCTATGTTCAAAGTATATGTTCAAAGTATATACAGTAGAACCTCCGAAGTTGACCACCTCCCTAAGCTGGCCGAATTTTGAGCACTTGGTCTGCATGTTAATAATATAATATACCCACAGCCTCCTATGTTGACCAGTTTTCCCCGGTCCCTTGGGTGGTCAATTTATGGAGGTTCTACTGTACTTAGACTGGCTGGAACCTATTTCCCAGATGTTTCCAGCTGCTTTCCTTAAAACAGCATTTTGAAGTGTTGTAACGGTTCGCTTGCAGGGCTCTTTAAACCGAATGGTTTTTGTGTAAGGATTATTTCTATTTTCTAGTTTAGCTTTATCAATTTGAATTGTGGTTAATGACATGCATTTTCGTCCACATCGTTGGTTTTCCTCTTACTGTGTGCATCTGCATTTGTGTTTTAGTTTGGAGGATAACGTAGCGGCAAACCCTGTGAACGTGAACCCGTAACCGTACGTTTTGGACAGCTCGGTGATCAATTTGTCGAAGTGGGTATTGCATTAGGACGAAAACGCAATTTAGATTTTGCATGGGCTAATAACTTTTGGTTAAACTGTAGTTTATGCTGCGCTGTTTTCAATTACTGCCTTTATGAGAGGTGCTTTATTAACGTAAGTTTCATTGGTAATGCTGCACGCAGGGGCGTAAGAAAACGTTCAGGCAGAGGCACAACTGAGAAACTTTAAAACAGTAGGAGTGAGTATCCTAATTTTCAATTGCTGAAGCGGAGCAAATGCTTTCCGAATCATTCCTTCCGTCACAAAAGCTACATGTGTTCAGTTGCTTATTTTTATTTTGCATACTGACGCGTCTACAATTTTTTTTCAACTACGAGAAAAAGTCTGTCCCCGAAGAAGGAGAGTTCCGTCTTGTCGACGATCGAATTCTTTTCTGCTAAATGAACTTTGTGTAGAACTTACTTTGCGTATGACTTCACATTACAAAGCACTAAGTATTGTCAGAATTTTCCGCGTAGCTATAACTGCTTAATATTGATGGTTAATTCGTGATTGGCAAGTTTTTCTTTAGCTTATGAGTGAAAAAAGAAGACTATCAAATTTCCAAAAGATTTCGGAATTTCGAAACGACCGTATTTTGTAAACAACAAGTTTAAAAGTGTGTGAATGATTTTTAAGACCTCGTAGTAAGTGGCGCTTCTCAAGCGTATAACTCCTTTGGATTATATTGGATTGTTATGTTTACTTTCTGTTTTACTCGAAAACACCTGTCAGATTGCATCCTCACTGTATTACACAGTTTGAGTGCAGAAGATCGGCTGCTTCGTTCTGTTGATGTAACAACGTGTGTTCGTCTATCCCAACAGCTTAAGAGGTTAGCGTGTTTTAGAATAAACAAAAACGTGAATCACTTGGACAAAATTAATGTTTTATTCTATTTTGCACCTTGAATCTTTTGTTTTGAGAAGTGTGCTTATATGGTTTTTGTTGGACTAGTTGAGCGTTTCAGAAAACAGAGTATTTATTTCGTTCATGCTATGACTCGTATTCTGATCGGCAGTTGTTTTACACGAGCGCTCATGACGCTCAAAGTTATAAAACCTTAAGCTTCTGAAGGATTTACTTTTCTCATAAAAAGCGTAGCTTTTTTTATCAGTAAAGCGTAGTAACACGTTTCCAGTATGTCTGCGGTATTTTGCTTGCTAAGCATTTTTTCTGTTTTCTGCGGCTACAATTACCGTTCTTAAGTATTTGCTTCGCTGTTGTTTCTTCTAAGCAGCTTTTGTCGTATGTTTTTCGGAAGTAATAGATGCTTTTCATTCGAATTGAGTTATTAGATCAAATATTGCTGGCTAATCATTATGATCAGATCAGTATTAATACTAACTTCTTTTTTTCTTCTTCTTGCCATCCTTGTTTAGTCATTGTATTTACTTTAAGTTCTAAATTGCTTTTTTCAAAATTACTGTGGCGCAATTCAATCTATGGCGGAAAGTTTGCAGCCCGCTGATGTTAATTCAATTTCTGCTATGAAGCGGCTTAATATCCATGTTATTGGAAATCACTTTGCCTGTAGTCCCTGTTGTCTGTTGTGTTTAGTATTTGATACTTTTTGCTGATAGTATGTTCCACTATCACTTGTTAGATCACTGCTGTTTCAAGCATACTGTTTATCAGTATCGATAATCAAGCTTTTTCAAAAACATGAAAATCCAACACAATTACAAAAAGTTCATTTCTTGACAAGCAGCATTAATATAGTCGGTTGACTATATTTGAAGTGTCGTTTTATGTAATGGGCTATTGAAGTCTCGTAATTTATTTATACGTTACAAAATCCGTACATTTTTCGTACAGATTTACCTTTAATGGCTGTCATTTTTATAGTATTTAAGAGAATGTACATGTAGTAAATAATTGGTTTTGCGTATTTATGAAATGATTGAAATGACTGAATTGAATTTAAATTTCTAACTCCAAAGGATAATTGAGACGCAGCCTTTTGTAACGGTCACGTAAGCCTTAATTAGTTTTCTCGTAGAGAGTGAATTGTGTCAATAAGACTGATAGATGTTCTACTAGTGGAATTTTTGAACGAGGCAAAGTTGAGCTTCAAAGCCTCCTTGAATAGACACTTCTCTTTGCACAGCGAAAAAATGATGAAATCAGCGAAGGCAGATTTACATTTTTGCTATTTTCTTTTCTCGAAGCGACCTACCATTCGTTCGAGTTTATTGATATGACGAGACTTTATTCAACAAAAGATGTACATAGGTTTTTGTAAATCCAGCAAACCATCTTTTTTCGTTGTCAAAATGTCGGAAAACGTTAGACTTGATAAGATTGATCTGTCTTTTCTTAAACCAAAATTTGAGTACTACCAACATGGCTAAGGTGACATTGTGAAAGCCTTTCGCTTGTAGTTTTCTTTACTGACTGTTCATTCCGGAAAGAAATACGTAACGCTTCAAATAGTTGGCATTTGCATTGCAGTTCCATGACTTTAAAAGGCGCAAAACTTTTGCACTGATAATTATGGTTCATCTGGGAGCAAACAATAACCGTTTTTGTTACCAAAAAAAATTTACGCAGCGCTTTTAGCAGCAGCGGTACATGATGACGCCATCACGTATCATGCTGCTTCCGAAAGCTTTGTATATTTTTTGGCCTTAACAAACGGCCCGCGGAATATTAATGATAATATTCAGAAAAACCGCTGTAAGATGTTACTTTTTCAACATCATGAGAGCATATACCCGGGAAAGTTCTACGATCCTTGCTTAATGGGGAGATTAAACTCAGAATTTGTTGCAGTTGGAAGTGAAACATTTCCGGTGATATTTTATTCGCATGTCTTCCTTCTTTTCCCTCATTGGCTCAATCTTTTGTTCGTTCAATATTGCGTGTTATTAATGGGCTGCTCACTAACTTGGTTTATTGTAAGCGTATGGATTAAGTCAATTCGTTACGGTTCTTCAGAAGCTGATATTCTGGTTGTCCGGTTTTGGTTTGACACATGAAAGTCGACTTAATAGTTCTTGTAGTAGGCAGTTGAACTTTAAGAAGTCATTTTTCGTTGATTCTTAAGGCTTGCTTCAAGAAAGTTTCACGGTGAATCATTAATTCATAAAAAGCAAAAGGAATATGCATTTGATAGAAGAATGAAGAAGTTTCTGTCATTCTTTTTACGAGGAGATCTAGTTGGGATGGTTATTGCTGTACCTTCCTATGCGTTGCAGTCAAGCTCGGTGTCCCAAGAATTGCATATAGCAACCTCTGGAATTTCAGCACTACGTAAGAAAACTTCTTGTTCCGTTGAGCTGACAAGAGCTTTGACGCGGGTTGGATACTTAGTAAGTTGAAATTTCCGTTCGCCTAATAATCTGGGACCAATTTTCAATCACCTCAAGCGCATTAGTCGTTGTTGAAAGTTACACCGCTTTCTACTTAACGGTGTTGGAAATTCATTGGCAGCAGAAGTTGTCCGACGTCGGTTCTCGCTGAAAATTGTGTTAAGGGAAGAGGGACTTCTGGAATTAAAGTTCTTAACAATTCATTGGTTTCGCAGTGGCCTGTGTTACATCGTGGCATTTTAAAAAGGTTGGCGTATTGGTATACCATCTTATATTGCAGTTCGTTGGAATCCAGTGTTTTCTTTACATTTTTCGCAGGTATCCTTAAGGGTGCACGTAGTGCTACTATTAGCAATAACCCTGTATCGCCGTTCTGTGTTATCCCTGTCAGGTAGATTTTTGAAAATACTGCTGTGGCCTCACACTAAGTTCTTCTGTTTTTTCAGTTCCTCGAATAATCTCCTGCTGCCTCATAGGTCGCCAATAGTTCCATTTCATTTGCATACATGTTATTTAGTTTATCCACGCAAGTTGATGTTTTTGAGACTGGAGATCGATTGGTGGCAAATGAAGTTTGTTATGCCCTTGCGTTGTTCATTCAAAATGTGCGTGCAGCAGTGTTTAGCTAGAATTAATGACAAGCCGAATGATCACTTGTAGACTTCACTTTAGTACGTAATTATTTTTCAGTGTTCTGTTCTTTTGTTTGAACTTCAACAGGTTGCTCGCCGTTTGACAAATTAGAAAGAGCAGTCTTTACAAGCTTTCTCCCAAGCAAAGCGTTTTCTATTTTGGGGGGTTAAATTTAGGCTTCATTAATGATTTTTTCAGTCAGTTGAAAGTAGTATTGCTTTGTGCATTGTTTGAGAAAGGCTTAAATTTTCCACCATGCGTAAGTATTAATCAGACAGACTGGCTGGTCTCTGCTATTCCGGAATTACTTCGCAATAGCATTAGGTTCCCTTGTGTATTTCGCATCGCTTTTAGTTTCTTCCTTCTAAAACGTTATGGCCAGTCCATCCATTGAGTAGAACTGATGAATTCAATTTACTGCTCTCCTTTGCGACTAATAGCGCTGCTGTACTTATTTTAGTTTCCTTACTTCCGTCATCTCCAATGTGTACAGGTGTTCCTCGGTCATATGTAAGTGCATTTGTATCACAATGTTTTTTAAGACTTTTCCAATGCGGCCTGCGCTTGAACCGTGCAGCAAATTTTTAAAGCAATCGTCCGACCAACTTGTAAGAGAAAAGTGAAGAAAAAATTTTGCGAACTTGCGTCAGTGTGCTCTTGTTCAGCTGGTTCAACTTGTTAGACGCGTAGTACAAAACAAAGCTACGCTGTTCATCACAGATTTGTTCTGAGGCATAGTGGACATCTCGTTCAACCTGTCAGTGTTTGGACTCTCTTGTTTTTTTGTTTTTCATTAAACGGACAAATCCCAAGTTTTATGTCCAACTCATGTACACCCATTACATGATATCCTCTTTTTAAAGTTACAATCTTGCTCCATCAACAGTGGATTGGCCTTCTCTTATCGTCAGATGTTTGTTTGTCCATTTCATAAGACAGCGGCTAAGTAATGGCTTTTTAGTAATCAGCCACAGTTTCTTTGTAACAGATAGCATTTGGCTGCTTCGAAATTATTGTCATTGCAACAGAAAGTATTTCAATTCTGCTAAGTAAAAAGATTTGCTTGAAACTCCTCATTTAGCTACTTCAATAGAGTTTGAAAATGCATAGCCTAGCGCTTGCGCTGCTGAAGTAATTTTAAATTTTTTAAAGCACGAAACAGATATTTTACTGCGTCGAGTGCTAGTTGTATTCATTTGCTCTGAGTTGCGGATCTTGTTGTAGTAACATTTTTGAAGTTAATGATCGAGAGGTTGTTCACCCGTCTGACGTTCTTTGATGGATTGTGTAACTCGATATTCCAAATATAGAAGGCTTTGAGCTCACGGATACACTAGTCAGTGACTGTTTTCAACGCTCGCTTTTGAAAAGAAGCTAAGCCGCGTTATCACTTGTTGCTAATAATAACAATAATGATAAGTGAACGTAGAGGTTATGTCGATGGCCACTGAACTATTAAATTCAACTGAGATTGATGGATGCTGTGTAAGTTGTAGTTGAACATGTGATTATTGGTTTTTGCCCTGCCACGTGACTATTTTAAAACGCTTGCAGTGGTAATAGGGTAGTGTACTTTTACTCCTCTTTTCCTTTCCCTTTGATTGTTTCCTTTAAAATACTTCAAGCTATGGATCTGTCATCTTTTCAAAAGCCATTCACTTCTTCAATAATCGTTGATGTCTACGGAGGTTAGCAGTCAATGTAGTTGACCTTGCCGTAATGTGAGGTAGGCTAGTGGAAATATGTTAATAGCTTTCCAGACGCTTAAACTTAGCAGGTCTAACCGCTGTTCTGCTGATCGAGAATATATGCCGCTTAGCTTCTTAAGCTGCCATGTACACCTAAATCAATAGTGTTTTCCCTTTTAGACATTGTGCTTTGACTCAGTGCGCATACTGAAGTACGTTGCGTCAGATGTATCGGCTGACGAAATGCGAGCGGTTTGACCGCGCTAAAAGCTTGTTTAAAAATTGCTGTCGTTCTCATTCATTTTTGCAAAGTTTTATCTCGCAGGCAATGTTTTCTAGAGCAGCTTTCAATTCTCTTAGTTTCTTTTCGTGGCTATACTTCATTTAGCGACTACTACTGCTAGTTTTCCTTTCATTCAGCTGTTTCACCGAGTATCGCTTAAAGTTAATACTTATCCTTTTGCGGTTTTGTTGAACCATTGCACCTGGCGTTGCTCATACGCGTACTCAATGCATTCTCGTTACTTTAGCAATTCATGCTGCGGTTCAAGCATAAACTGGAATGAAATAGGGTTTCCCACTTTTGAAAATGGTTACGTTTAATTAGAGTGCATGTTTTTTCATACTTGTTGCTTCTTGATCATTAAGATTAATACTTTGAGCAAGGTTCTTTAAATGACAAGACGTCAACCAAATCTTTTGAATAACAAACCCAATAATTTTGTCACAATTGTGTGAAGCATTAAAATACCGATGAAATTGTCAACATGTCATTTTGAAGTGATAGAATGTAGAAGATTTTGGTGTGTATCAAGTAGTGTGCGCTAGTATGTATCCAGAACAAGCAGCTTTTATCGTGGCTTGATGAGCATTTCAAAAGTCTGAATGTAAGATGGCATGTCCATTCAATTTGTCATTGCCGACTGTGAAAAATTTGCCGATGTTAATCGATGAAAGGATGAAATCTATTTCAACAGCATAATTCTAAAAGACTGACGGCAGACATTGTCTTTGCGAAGCAGAGGGCGCTGACCAAGAAAAGGTTATTTAATGCTTTAAAAGCTTGTAACTAGGACGCTTCTGTTTTACTTTTGCGACGTGTTGTAGTCAAATTTCTGGGCTGGCGGGCAGCGTGGAAATTTTTTGACGCTCAGGAAACAACGGTAGCTTTAATTAAGCAGTAGCACGTGATCAAACATGAGAACATTAAGTCAAACTGTTACAAAATACCCATTTTTCAACAAGCAATCTCTCTGCTACCTCTGATTCGACATTCCTCCTCGGCGTTCAGTTTTTTAAAACTTGGCATGCCTGCACTGTCCATGGCGTTAATATCTGTGTCAACCGTGTGCCACTGTGGCCAAGTTCTCGAAGCTCAGAGCTTTCGTTTGAATTCTAATGCTTTGCCGTTAAAGTATTAGCGGAAAGGCAACATAATGCAGCCTAACTGCTTCATTATTAAACGTAAGATTTTCAAAAGGTATCACGCGTTTCATAGTTCTCGAATTCTACCGGTCTTTAACTGGAATAATGGTTCCTTGGTAACAATTATGAATGATAGTTTTATCTCCCTGACTACTTGAGCCTTTGTAAAAAATTTGTGATTTTATTGTCTGTAGCTTTCTGGATCACACATAATCCGTTTTCGCGCCGAGGAAAGAGAGGTAATGTAAATCAGTTTAGTGCTAACGACGTGAAGTTTTGTAGAAACGATGTGTAATTCTGAAAGCTACGGACGATAAACTTGAGCATTTAAAGCGGAAGTAGTCATCGGAAAGATAGATGCTTTAGTCTTAAGATTACAGTACACTGATGATTTCTTGTTTTTAATGTTGCGAATAATTTTTCAATCATACCACGTCTCGCATCTAACATATGCTTAAGTAGAGGTTTCTACTGGGATAAGTATTTAAGCGATTCATTTGATGATACGTAAATGATAAAACTTTAAGGTTCAGACTTCCTGATCAGCATAATTCCTTGTGTCTGTTTTCTTATTGCCATATTTATTCCCACCCGCTGAGCAACGAATCATTTGTTCACTGACGGCGTACTTTAATAAATAGTTAACCTTGAGTCGGTTACTTTGCTCGCTTTTAGGAATATCTGTTTGCCTGTCATCTTGTTTTTTCAACGGCCATGGCAATCCTTACATCCCTTGGAAACAAATGCCCATGCACTGTTGCGATGTATCAAAATTTATGGTCCTTTTTTTAGGTTTTATGCCGCAAAAGTCAGTAGAAAACTCAGTCGTGACATTTGGCCTAGATGACACATGCCGATTCGTAGTTACGTACTACGAGGTCCCTCTTATACAAAAATTTATTAGCGCATTTATTTGCTATATGATCAAGCTGCAGCGTATATTTTGCTAGGTTTACAAATGTATAACTTAGTTTTCAGTGAGTGTTCATATTCGTATTGCGAATGTCGCAGCTGGTTGTTTTCTCCTGTTTACTTTCCTGCAGTATTAGAAAGCTTTCAATGTTCTTATTTGGAATTTGTTTCCTTTCAATCAGCTTTCAGTAGCCAGCTTAGCTACCGGTGGCGTCTTTGTTTCACTAGGTAACTTTACAGAAAGTGCATTGCATGTTCCTGCGAAAGGAGAGATTTGTTTGCTTAGTGTATTATGGTCAAAGCTTGATGGCATTGTAACAGTTGCCGCATTGTGGCAGCAGCAATTCGATAATAAAAAGTACTTTTACGTTCAGAGTATCTTTTACCACCTGCGTAAATCCATGCATCATTGAGACAACTGCTGCAAGAGCATCATAGATCGGCGTTAAAAATTTGCTAGTGAATAAATTTAAACTACAAAATGGTCCCCATTGTTTCAAATTACAGTATACGTTTCTTTCGGTTGGACAGCTCGAAGTTCCCATACTCTGTCTGCTTGATAAATGCGCGTTTTTCTGGTTGTTCAGGAGAACTCATGGCTTGTTCATTTATTGTATCAATGTTATTAGACTATACGAAAAGTGCAGTTTACAAATGCGATATTGTTTACCTCTCATGTGCGTAGTGTTCTCTTGTTTATGTCCGCATAACGTTTGTCTTAAATAATAAGTCGTTCAAAGAGTATGTCAAAGTTTGTCCTGACAATGATTCATCATAGGTTTTTCATAATCTCGCCATATTCAAACATTATTCACGGTCGACCCGTTTTGTTTTCGCGAAACGTTCTAAGTTTTCCAAGTGCGACTGGTCACGTTTAAGCCTTAATGGCCAAGAAGGTTATGCAGACAAAAACGGTTGCATCCTAAAAGTTTAGGAGCTTTTCGCAAGAAAAAATGGGTCAGTCGTGATGGCTGACGTGTTTCCCAACGAAATACAATGCATCCATTGGGAAACATCCAGCGTTTCATCGCAGTTTGCCATATCATATAAGATCAATCGACAATTGCGCTAGCGGTAACGTTCAATAATTCGCCTTTTAAAAATGTTCCAAATTTCAGCGTAACCTAAAGAGAATAAAGTGCCTAGTCAACATGTAAATATACGCTGTTACAATTGCATATTTTGCATTGGTGACATAACTGCTGAAATTGTACGACTGACTTTTCTCTTAAGTTGTGTTAAGGCGCATGTATCAATTTATCCCCGCCGTTCGCCAGTCCTATCCTCAGTCATTGAGTGGTGAACTGCCTTTTACTGCAATAGAGAATAAATGGACTTTGCAATGGTTTGAACTGTTTTCGTTTTCGCCTAATTGTTTTTGTTGTTGTGCAGACAAAATGTATGGATACAATTAAGTAGCTGCAGTTGTTCGTTATTGGTTTCATTCCGAAACTAATGTTTTCTCCTTTTGTCATTGTAAAGCTGAATGTTACTCTTCACTCAAATTACCATTAAAGTAACAGATATTTTTCTTACGTCCGCCTTTACAATGGATTTAGTTGCTTTACGCACTTAGTTTATTTTTCGGATGTGCAGATATTTTCTTCGTCTGTGAGTGAACGGCTTACGTATATTGATTGGAATAACAGCGTAATAAATAACTGCAGTAGCTTCATTTTCTTGGTCAGCATAGCTAGACGATTGATGAAAAGTAGCGAATAAGTGTCTTTTGCTTAAAGGCTCATTGTCCTATTCTGTCGTACTTTGTCAATGTGCTAACGTTCGCTGGGTGCTTGATTCAAGTCATCTAGCTATCCGTTTGTAGATTGGGAAGTTTCTCTAACCTCATGCCATTACGAAATAGTTTTTACTGTACGTTTGTTTTCCATTTTTCTGACGTTAAATATAGGATAATCATACGCATTGGCTTGCAAACTGTTAGAGCCATTTCCTTTGTATACTTCATTCGTTCTAGAATTCAGATGTGTACAATTTTCCTTCTATTCCAATTTAGGCAGTAAAAGTTGTTTGGGTGAAGTCGTTCTCTGATGAGCCAATGTGGCCAGTTATCAGAGTTGCCAATAACATCAAACATGGATGCTTCCAATGCCAGTGGGTCCAAGGAGAAGTTAAAAGATCTCGAAAACGATGAAGAAAAACTGTTTCCGAGCGATCTAATGGAAATGCGTCTTCGCTCATCAACAATTCCCGCGTCAGCTTTGTCAATTGCATATTCTGTTGGCAGGCTGCGCTCGTCACTTAAACAGTCAGATAAAAGTAAGAATTTTTTTTTATCTTTTGAATATGTAAAGGATTGTTCTTCATGTATTATTAATCACTTTCGACTCTCTGCATAGCAAGCCATTGCGTTGTTATATGTGTTGCCAGCAAGAAATATGTACGTGCGATGTTTTTCACGAATGTGTGCGTTTAGTTTAGATTAAAAAGGTTACATCAGAGGGATGCGTAATGGCAGTTTATTTTTGTCGTAAGTTCAAGGTTGAATTATAGGTACTGAGTCAATTAACACTTATAAATTGTACATTTCGGTTATTCTGTAGCATTTGTTCTTTCGAACGGTTCTTTAATTGCACGTTGCTATAAGTTTGTCATTCAAAATAAATTCGCAGTTCGTTTAAACTGGAAAAATTATATTAGCAGAAGATAGGCAATACGCGCTCTGTTGTCAGCATGCAGCGGAAGTTATAAGGCGTAATAACACCTGTGAAATAAGCAGTGCAAATAGAAAGCCTATGGTCACGCATTTTCACAGCGGAACGGCGCGTGGTTGATAAGATATTCATTTTTCCGTTAAATAGGGTGTTTATTTAGGTATGTTAATTTGTATTTAGGTGCAAGTGTTAATTTTCTTCAACCCTGTGAATGATCATACGAAATAGTATTGCGGTTTTTGTCATTTAGCTGTTGCGTTTTTCTTTTCCTGCGCACTGTTGTGATCATTCTATCTATTCGTCATTATGTGAACCCAGAGTAGGTGCGCAGAGCGAATTTCTGTTTTAACTTTTCTTATTTGCTTCATATGCTTTGGAAAATATTGATTTCACGGGAAAGATAAGGAGTTTGCTACAGTGAATATCTTTTGCTGTTTAAATAAGTTCGCGAAGACAGGGTACTTTGTGGGGCGTTCTTGTTTATTGGTAATCTTTCCTCGGCTTTCCTTTCTCTGAATGCGGAAATGGTGAAAAAGAGTTTTTGTAAGGTCATCAATAAATGAAAGGATTCAACCTGTCGCTATATCTTAGTGAGCTTTAGCAGTTTTCATGAACAAAATGACTGCTTGTCTCTTTAATGAGATCGTGAAAAAAGAACGACATTCTGAACCGCCTGTTTCCGTCCTCAGTGATATGTTCACTTTTTCGTAGAAGACTTACATCATAAAAATGAATCCTCATTTTATTATAAGGCTGCAACTTGCCTTAACAAATTTTGAAATTTTACCGGCACAGCTACCAGGTACAATCACTTCTGATGTTCAGCGTCTTTGTTGATTGCTGCATTTTCGCGCAAGACTGGGCATAGTAGTTCTTGAAAGCGATTCGCCTACATACAGGGAAGTGAAACGAACTTTTTTTTTAGTTGAATCCTTCCAGCCCTCAATTTTGATTCGCCCAATTGTATGCTCATTTTCTGAAGGCTTTTGCACGAAGTAAAATTGGGGGTGTCAACTAAATGGTAGATATTTTCGCTTTTTCTATTGTTGCTGCATTAGTATTTTCAGCAGATATGCTCGAAAAGTTCACAGTAATCGTCACAAAGGTCGTTAGTTTTATTTGTAGCAAAGACGACTTGGGCAACGCGTGCGCTGTTTAAAAGTTTACGCTTTGTCTTCATGACTTTTTGCTTGCTACAAATATGTCTCCCTGTGACTGATTTTTTTGGCTGACATCACCTTTTTCACGTTAAATTCTGATAATGTCCCGTGGTTAAATGGGCTTTTAATTTTCTATGGGCAACCTGTGATACGTGACAATTAAGTTGGTTTAAGATTTTTTAAGCATCCTGATGAATACTCCGTTATTTGAATAGGATCAAACAACTGCGGCGTCTCCATGCATATTACGTTTTCCGTTGTTGTATTGCAAATGGTCCTTATATATGTGAACGGTTTTATCTATGTGTTGGGCTTCTCCGCCCACAGCCTTCACAGGTTGTTAAAAGACGCATAATCGCAGGTTCTGAACCCATGACATTGCCCTTTCGATTTATTGCCCAAACTTTCAGCTGTTTAGAGTACCATCGTTTGAGAGACTGCATCTACAGTGACCTATTTCTGCTTGAAAAATTTTGAATTATACTTGCCAAGGAGTCATTAAGACAGCGAAAAGTTCAGATAACGGGAGGCTAATTGAATTGCGAGTACTATGCTTGCTGTTATGTAAATGTCTGAAATGTTTGAATGTTAGATACCTTGTGCCGGGCTTAAATGTTTTCATTATCGCAATTTTTTGAAAACAAAAAAGCAGTTTGCAATTTTTAAAAGTATTAGAACGGGCACTTGAAACGAAGGTCGAGGTTTGTAGGTCTCATTTGAAGCAACACTGATCAAGCATACGGCTGAAGTCAACGCGAAATCACAATGAGCTAGCGATGTTGAAGCACGTAACCTTCTAATAGTCCTGTCCGTCCTATCCCAGATTTTTCCTTTTCGTTTGAATAAGTCGTTCAGGTAGTTTTCCTTAGAACCTTAGAAGAAACAGCAGCAGTTCAAGCGTAACGTACGAGAACAGTTTCATTCAAGGCGCGAAGGCGCCGCACGTTGTTCCGCACAGCGAACTCTGATAACAGTTTTACTGGGCTGACGACTCTATAGTTTCATGCCTTTGATGATTCCGCTAAGAATACTAGCCGTAGATTTGCGTTGAGAAGCGGAAGCATGGACATGAATCGAAAGGTTTTTTTGTAGATAGTTGCTTTTTATGCTATCTTTGATTCATATGAATGAGCTGTTTGAAAAGTGACGTTTCCTGCATGACCATTTTTCTATGGTGAATGTAACTCAATCAGGACAACTGCTGATAAAGTGTTCTAAGAAAAAGTGGTCTTTTTCACTTTCTGTGCTAACAAATATGTCGTCCAGATATCGGTTCACATGCCTAGAAAGCATGTATTTATCTGACACATAGAAAATAGCTTTCTATTCTAACTTTTCCATGTAGAACCAAGCTATGACTTGTCACACGCGGCGTCTCATGTGAACTCCATTTCGTCTCTGGAGAAAGTTTTCTGAGATTATTTTCTGCGTTTTTTTAAACTCTTCATTGATGACAGGACTTGAGTAGCCTTCAAAGCAGGGAAGGCAAAAGTGTTTTACTAACGGTCAGTAGTTCTCGAGAATGAATGAATGCTTAACTATCCGCAAGCAAAGGAAAAAATACTTTGATTGGCAAAATACTAAGAAAACGGCTCAATGTCAACGCATACCCTTCCCTTGAATATTCGCGCTTTTTGGTTCCGCCGACTTACCGCGTTTACTATCGAACCTCATGTACTAATAGCATGTCTTTACCTATCCTTGATGCCTATAGCAAAGTTGAATCCATATACATGGTTAACTTTGGGTTAAATTGTAATAAGTGATTACAGTAATGGAATATCCTGTATTGAAACAAAACAGAGGAATCATAATGGCGTGCTGTAACGAAAGTGGCGACTACGAACTTCTCACGATCTCGGTGAGGTGTCCACGTTAAAAATCAAACTGGTGAAGTAATTGAATAATTTACATCATATGAGCTGTGTAGAAAGAGAATCCGTGCTTCGGTAGGAACGGAGTAGGAGAGCGCTGGGTTCGTCTTGGGACGCACCTAAACAACAGTTAAAAAGTGATGTGGCCCCAGTTACAGAAAGTTTTGTTTGCATCTTCGAGCCGCCCAACCGCGGATTCGACGGATGCCTTCTATCTGTATTTGTTACTTGCGTGGATGTGCAGTTGAACGGTTTCCATTGCCAGCTTAACAATCGTGCTTCCGCTATGGCTGTTGGGGGAGACTATATCCTTTGCGTTGAGTCTAGGTTTGCAGTTTTAATTTTAAGCAAAACGTCTTTCCTTCCCGACGATTGTATACGTATCGGTTGATCAGTAAATTTACGTTTACCGGGGCGCTTTGTTTTGTAGAAGTAGTTGCCCTCTTAGTATTAATAAAATTTAAGAGTAGTTTGAGTTCCGTGAGTGCTAGTTGACGAATTAAGCTGGTCACTTATTAATGTATTAATGAATCATTCGTGATTGTATTGATGGGCAGCTACTTCGGATTTCAGTGTACATAGCTTTCGTAGGTCAATTCCGTGTGAATGTTAATATGGTCAAGAAGATGTTTCCTTTAATTTATCTCTTCCTACATGTTGCAATAATAAACCAAACAGGCTTCTACTTTGAAAGTCCTTTCTTTTGACTGACGTTTATTGCTCAGATGTAAATGTATCTGTGGACATATGACTCAGTGAAGCATTTTTGTCCTTTTTATTTAGCGTACGCGTGCTCCAAGGTAAGTTCCTTTACTTCATTGCTGATTTAATGAAGTCATGCTTTTTGTGATGTGCAGGAGTTGTTTTGCGATTAGCAATTAGAAAATCGAAGTGTTCCTTCAAAACTGAGTGCTTAAAGAATGTATACATTCAGTATAGAGGTGTAGGGTGTGCGGGTATGCACTGCTATATATGATTTCCTTGTCAATATTAACCTGTTCTGTATAGAAGCTTTATTATGCCAATGCCTTGGATCTTTTCTCATCAGTCATCAGTGCATAAACTGCGCATATTATACATTGGATGCACTAACGATGCATCAGGAATGGTAGAAGAGCTCTGCGGTAACAGAGCTGGTTAACACGCAAGGAAATTTGATGTAGAAAATTTTTTTTTGAGCTGTGAATCCCCCTATCAGATTGATCTTGGGTGTAGCATGTAGTTGACGAGCAGTTAGCACTTTTTAATCATTCAAGAAACTGCCTTCCGGTAGGTCTGTTTTGAGGCTTAGTAAATGTTTAACGGTTGAAGCGATGACGGCGTTACGACCGATTAAATTGCTTTCGTTCATCAATACTCTCAACCTAATATCTCTAGGTGGCAGCACTTAAGGTGCATTTTTTCCACTATTGCTTCATAAACCAATTTTTCTCTTTCGAACAGTTAGATCTAGCTCATTGTTAGTTATATAACGTTAAATTTGCTTTTTGCTACTAGATAATATGAGATCGCATAATTCATTAGCGTGGGCATGATTTGACGTCTCTGCTACCAGTTGGAGCCACGAAGCACGTGAGTGGCATCCTTTCTATATTGATTGACTTTTTGTCTTTTCAAATTTTCCTTATGCATATTGGTTATTTGATGTGGGTTTTGAATGGGAGTTCATTGCGTATTTTCGAAAATGACAAGCGCGTCTTCGTACCTCGACGAAGGTTTGCATTTCTTGTTCTTTAGTATTAATGGTGGATCTCTGGAATGTTCATTACCATTGAGAGGCTGGAATGAATAGATGCAATGCTCTAATTTGTTTAGCTGATTGACCAGAGCCAGATGATTAAAATTGACCTATTTGAATTATTGATTCCCGATTATGAAGGAAAGATGGTCCATCCTTTGGAAGCTCTTATTCTGAAGTACTCACTATCGTTAGTTGTGTGGGAACGAAAATTCTTCTGCGGATGTAGATTGTCCAAATTGCTGTCCGAATACGAATGCATTGTTTTATCTGTACTTTGTAGAGCAGTATTTTACGATTTGCAAATAGGTTTGTTTCGCATATTCGTTTCATTTTAATTCATTTTATTTTCGCTAGCGAGTACTTCTTTCTTTGGCTAAAATTAATTTAGTCTTCTTGTTAATATTAACGTGTTGCATTATTTAGCGTTCAACGGATTAAGCATTTTGCATTTTCACTGTAGTAGATTAGACGTTGTTCAAATTCCTTATCAGGTCAATCTGACCGCCATAAGATTGGTTCATTGGCGGCTGTTTTACTGGTAGTCAATTCTGAACGTATTATTTGACTTTCTCTGCCTATGGATCGATGACCGGTCTTTTTGTAGTACTTTCCTACACAAAAGAAACGATAACTCTCTTTAGGTAATAGCGCTTGTTTAGCTTTGTTCAAATGTAATTTCACTACGTTTAATTACGTTCATTAGTTGTGTTTTTGCGCACATCGATCGAAAAGACGGTTTGCTTTAGTGAGTGTGATAACCGTTTGGTGAACAGCCTGATATTCAATGCTAGGAACTTCCATGACGTACGTACTTTAATTTGTTTTTTAGTTGTCCTGTGCTTCTGGGATGCTGGTGCGTAATTTGATTGTATCAATCAGGGAATAAGCCATTGCACTTGATCTTCGAAGAAATTTTTTTGAGCATACCAGTTGATAGAAATGAACTTCACTGTTTAGCAGTATGCTTCCGTTAATAGAAAATATATGACTTTCATAAGAGTTTTTTTAGTTTGGAATTAGCGTTTTTTGCGTAATTGAAGGTTAGCTTTAAGTTGCAGAATCTTAGGACAGCTGCCAATCGAATCGCGCACATTAACTTAAACCGAAAGCCGTATAAAACGGGGTACAGTAAGCAAGAACTTAACACATTGTCTTTCAGAAGCAGAATTTCCTTATTTTCGATGCATAAGAACCGGATATCGTGTAGAAAGTTAGCGTCGTTTAGCCAGTTGCAAATCATTGGTATATTCAATCAAACTATTCTGAGTAACTGTTATAAGTCGTATGTCATCACAGATGGAAGTGCGGCGCTTTTGTTTTTGCGTGTTCCTGCGATCTTCATCTTTTAGGAGCATTTGATAATATTGCCAGGTCGTTGAGAATTGCTTGCATAGTGTCATCGCTAGCGCATTGGGCCGATTTATAGTTACACTTTAGGCTTTCGCGCTATGTTCATTGAGTAAAATGTAGTCTTCGGGACCCTGCTAAGACAACGGGACTGGCAGGGTGTCGAAAGCAACGTTTCTCTCAACAGAGACCATTTAGAAGAGGATAAATTGCCCTGACAAACAAAAAAATTCTAGTGATCTTCGAACCCTTTATCAAGATGTATTCCCGCCAGTGCTACCATTGTAGCAACCATTTTCTCGCTATCCAGCAGCAGAGAGCTATGACTGATCATTTTGCAGCGCCGTACGAGATGCCTGAAGCATATATGCCGTATTTGTTTAAAAAAATATTGGCCATTAAATAGATTTTTCAGCTTCCCACTCAGCTGTTTTGCAATTGTTGTCCCAACGCATTTCGAGCCTGATTATGCTTTCAACTTTTCAAAGTAGCTTAAGGAAGGAATACTATCCGCGTTTCGCTGAGATAGTTAAAAGTCACTATTTTCTGGCGGATTTTGTTCGAGATAATTTGTAAGTCGTTTCGGGACCTTCTTCGTCCACTCATTGTCATTTCTTTGCTGAGGGGGAGAGCAGTGTACTGCATGCAGTTACAATCCATATAATTTCTGAATCCATTGGTTCGGTTATAAAAGCATTTTCTTAACTGTTGGAAAAAAATTTCAGATTCGTTTGGTAGCATTGCCGCGGGTCGCGTTGACTTTTTTTCTGTTTGTACAGCTAAGAGCAGGGTACAAAATGTGTGAACCTTTTATTTGCACCTTCAACTATGACAAACTAAGAAGCGCTGCTAGTTTAAAACGCGAAAAGCGATCCGGATGTTTGTTGACTACGTAATTAGTACATATAGGTGCGGTTCAACTTTTTTCTTAATTGCATGTGTAGACAAAAACGCTTTACAGCGAAGAATTAGGCTCGTTTTTATAGGTTGCGGTATTTCCTTGTAACATTTAAAATAGTCTGTTTCCTCAGTATTTCACGTTTCAAATTTTTACGTAGATTAGTTCGTCTAGTCCAGCGAGCAACTCGAAACGCTTTAGCGTTCTGAAAGAAGTAAGTTACGCTTAATGCAGCATTACAAATGCTTTTATTGGTTTCTTATTTGAGAATGTGCTTTTTTTTTAAATCAGCCGCTTGCTACAGCTTCATTCCACGAAACGGCTTGTTCCTCCTAGTGACAGGAAGCACACTGCGTTGAAGCCGTATTTTTCTTGAGCTGCTCTGGCGTTCCTGGAACGATTGAGAGCGGACAAGAAAGTTCATTGGTTTTTTTAAAATGCTTCCATCGGCGTCCACTCAGCCTTTATTTATGACCTGCTATGATATTGCTGTTTCTTTACTGACTTATTGGAACGATATAGTCTACCTTTAAGTGATATCAATTTTCTTATAGCCGCCTGCACTTTGCCAGGAAATATTTTCGTGGCCAGTTTCAGGCGTAGTATTAAGCTAAAACAAAAACCTGGTAACATCATTGATAGTGACGTCACGGAAACGCGCACAGCCAAGCTGTCGCAATTTTCTTCAGTCAACGAGTTGTACTTAAATTTATGCCCTGCTCAGCTTTTGTTTGACGGCATATTTTTCTTGTAAAAATTTTTTGTCAGCATCGAGCAAGTTTCTCATAAGCTCTTTTCACTATTTTCGTGAAGTACTTTTTTTACCTTTTCCATTTTTCCCACAGGTAATCAGTCATGTGCTATACCTAGTTCCCGTACTCTGTGTTTAGCCCTTTCTATCAACGTTGGTAATATAATTTTATACTTTGTACAAATACTGGGAGTTTTCAGCAAATTTCAAGACTGCTTGTTGATCGGTGAGATTGATTTAAAATTGCAGTAACGTGTGCTAGCAAAGTTAGGTCTCATTTCGCACATGACAGTTTAGGCGAATTAATTTTTAGCTAAAAATAGCATATAAAACAAACCTGTTACCTCTGATCTTATTCACCTATTGTAATGGCAGTTTTCTACCCGTACTAGTGTTTTGGGAAGCTCCTAACTACATCAGTGTTGTAAGTAAAGCAAGTTCAAATCGTAAACAACTGTGTTATTTTGCTAAAATAACAAATTGTTTTCTTTGCATCTACTATTGTTATGTGGCAATTTTGTTTAGGCTATAGTAACTTCAGCATCAAACAGCGACGATGTTCGCAGACTAGTGCAGCAACGAGCAGTTTTTTCCAGAGTGATCCAAGTAGAAGTGTTGTCTTGTTTTGCCTATAATCTTTTTAAGCTTTTGCAGGTTTCAAAGTTGGCGGCGATCTCAGCAGAACGATTGCTTTGCATAGGAGGCTTCGGCCAATAGACGAAAGAAAGATTTCGACATTGAGCGCTTCGGAAGGCCAACTTGTTCCAAAATATAGACGAACCTGCAATACCGGTAGCCCGCGTGTTCACTCCGTTACTTCCTCCACTTATTCGTAAGTATCGGATGAGTTCGAAAGCGAACAAAGTGATTTGCAACTACGCGCGTTGCCATCATCTAATCATTACTTTTTATACCTCGTCAAAATGACGTGGTTTATACTGTTAGCTATTAATTTTAGGTGCATGCGATTTTTTACAAACCGCGCGTGGAAATTAATTGTGATGGGAATCTGTTCCACCGAATATTCGGTTGCGTTCTGTCTCCTTCTTCATAGTTAGCCATTCTGGTGTAATATACAGATAGACAGTTGTGGGGCTATTTTGTTCCTGCAGAAAGCTGGATAGCCTTACTTAGATTACCTTTTATTTCCTTGCTCCAATTTGCAGTACACAAACTGTGTTGCGTAATTTGAAAGGCGGCAACCGTTTTCACGCTGTGGGCGAGATTAAGCTAGTAGTACGTTTTTGCTTTTCAGATGTAACATTATGACCCAAAATTTTAACCAGTGGTTTCTTCTGTATCACTAGGTAGCGCAGCGTACGAGAGATTGCTCAAATTCAATACAGTTTGATTTGGTACAGACTTTCGGTAATGCATAAGTGCTATTAGTAGTACCTCAGATGAGACTTAAGTTCAATCCGTTCTTTTAGAGCATTTGCTTAGCACAGAGCGCTTATTCAGACATTCTTCGAGCATACTTGTGTAAAGTATTCATAGAATTATTCGCTCTGATTTTCTAGTTAGAGTGTTAATTATTCTGTTCTTCCTGTTACTAGCAGAATAGCTTTCATTTGCAGTAATGATTGATAGAGTAAACGAAAGAAGGTTTCATTGACAAAAACGTTTGTAAAAGCAATTGCAACTGCGTACTTAGGGAAGCTTTCGACAGTGTTGTCCGTACATTCTGGGCATTCAATCGGTAATATTTCGTTTGAGTAAAAGATGCAGCCGACCTTTTGGTTTTAATTATGGTAGCACAGTAATTTTTTCGATACGCTGATACGTTGGATTGCGTGGGTCTGGTTAGCTACTAAGCAAGCGCCAGACTGTTTCTGCAAGCCTGATAGGTTTCTTGCACGCAATTTGCTTAATGACAATGTTCATCCTAAATGAAGTGCCGCTAATAACCCCATAGAGCTATAAATATTTACCAAACGTTGAGGACTGCGGCGCTCTTATTCCGTTCTTTGAGTATGCGCGTACATGTTGTCAAGAATTATGTCAACGACCTTCGAGCTTGATAGTGGTTGTTGGAGTAACTTGCGTGTTTCAAAGTCATGTGATTACACCCTCTCTCTCTCTCGCTCCATCGATTAACCCTTTAGGTTGCAATTTCATCCATTCCACGAGTTCGTGGATTCTTAATAATATGGTCGGCTTGTTCACACAAAGATAGCAACGTGATGTCTCTTTATTGATCGCTGTTGTTTTAGATGGCAATTCTGACAGATGTTAAGTAGGTAGTCGTTGACTGTCAGAGTTTGTTTTGTTTATTTAATACATAGAAAAAGTGTCAGTTAACTTTTTCAGGTCGAAGATGGTTTTATCATGTCTTCAACCTTCTTCTTGCTGTTCTATCAAAGTATACTTCTTTTTTAGATATTAGTTACGTGTTTCATATCGCTTAAAATTGCTGTTTGCCTTAATATGCCATCTTTGTCCTTTTCTCCTGGCTATTAATATTAACTGATAATGCATGCAGCGCGACGCGCAATAGCTGGTGCCGTAAGGCTGTTAGTTCGCTTCAAGTTAAGTTATTAAAACCACGTCAGGCTGATACTTCAATATTCTCAGTTCAGAAAGTTTTTTTTCACTGTCTTTGCAGAGTACCAGTAGGTAGTTGGTATGTCTAAGTTGGTAGAGAGATCTTTTGATTAATTTTATGTTGCAATCGTGCGAAGAATAGTCAATCTGTGAAGCTATTTACAGGTTTAACGTTTCCATAATTTCTGCACGTGTGCCTCGACTTTTTAGGTGCGCTAAACATAGCAAGCGTTTCTATTTGTAACGGTTGGAAAATTTGCTATCTGGTTTCGGCTTTCCTATTCAGTTCATTGAAATAGACGAAAGCGGAAGTGCTGTAAGCCTTAGCTCATTGAACCAAATTCATTTTGCTGCTTTGGTCTTTGAAGCACAAAAATCTTTTCTATCCACATGGTGAGATGTTTCGCTTTCGTTCACGTTCTAGGTAGCTTTGCTGAACATACTTTTGCATTAATAGAGGCCTTTTAGTAAGCACATGGGATACGGCATTTTTTGTTAATTTTGGCTAGCTTGTAATTTGCACTAACGGTCACTTTGCTCCTGATCGCAGAAAGCACAGCGGAAATGTAGATTAGTTAGGTTAGGTCTAGTTTTCCTGGTCGTTTTAGAAGCATTGTAGCCGCGTATAATCCAAAGCCACGTGGTGCATACCACTTGCAAGAGAATAGCCGCGTGCGCAGTTAAGGGTTTGAAGGAATTCAAGCAGTTGTTCAAATTTTTTGCATATCATTTTATTTCGCTTTCAATCCGTTCCACGAATTCTTTGCCGAAGAATCGAAACTTTCAAGTTGTCTTCGGTTTCAAAGCTTAACTTAATTTCATCAATGCAAGCGTCAAATGTATAGCAAACATGTTTTTACCTGCCTAAGCAATTATCTTCATTTCACTAGGGCTAAAGTGTTCACTTGCTTACATGTTTTTGTTGTTGCTGCTTTGCGTGACACTTGACGTTGCCCACCAAAAAGTAGCATAACAAGTGACAATCATTTTTCATTATTCAAGTTCATAATATCAGAAAGTTCATGTCGCATCATGTCACTAAATCTGGAAAAGCGGTATTTTCAATCCATTTTTTGTTCTAATGTGCTAACATGTAAAATGTCATGTAAGTTTTATAATTGTATTGCTACGGAAGCGTCCTCTTAAAACAAAGAACAACTTGTTATCACCTATCCAAATCGAATGGGTATTTGCTATCCTTGAAAACGGAGCACGTGGGGCATTGAAAGCATTAAAATCCATTCATAAGCGCAAGTAAACGGTTTGTAATGTTCTCGTAATAAGTACGCAGATGAATTTCTAAAACACCGTTGAAAAAGTCTTTCGTTTTCGATTAAATTGAAATGCCATCTTAGCCTGTCTGCTTAGGGCCACACTCGAAAGCACCAATGACCACAATATGTCAGCCGTTATAACGGGACACTTCCGTAACGGTAAAGTTATATATTCCACCTGAAGTTGCCTTGTCCCGCAGCAGAGATCTATTTTCAAAACATGTAAAATTTTCTGGGCTTTTATTTTTTTTTGAACCAGAAACTGCTGTTAAGCTGAGTAGTTGTTTCAGGAATGAACTAACAGTGTGCACGCAGGTCTAATTTTTATCAACTCACGCTGTGTAGTTATTCGAGTTCCTTGTTCAGACGACGCTTTTCTAATTCTAGGGATGAGTGTAGCTTGTTCATTTTCAGTTGGGTAGTGCCTTTGCCGTAAAAGTTGATTCAGCCTTATTCAACATGAGCAGTAATTCAATGCATGATATCGTTGCTTTGAATGCGCGAATAGTCCTCAGCAGATGATTGACAATGTCAGAAGTTGTGCTCAGTTGAATTTGTAGTTGAATAGATTTTTACGTTGCCCCCTCTGGGCATGCTGTCGGACACATTTAGATACGTTTAGAAAAGTCTCTGCTAAGTTGAATTGCGGCGTTGCAGTGCGGAAAGCTTTGATGCTTGCATACTTTTACGCTTGCTTTCAACTCAGTATCTTGCACGCGACTTGTTGCGTCTTTCGTCTTTGCTAGCTATAGCTGTCAGTTTTTGCGTAGTTTTCGTGCTGACCTTCTATTGAACTGAGCAGCACATTTGCATTATTCAGAAGATAACATTACGTCATACCGCTTTCGATGTCAGAAACGAGGTAACCTTGAACGGTTAATTAGCCATTGCATTGCTTTTTAAGATTTCAGCATCAAATTAGGAATGCTGGTTTATCATGTTGAAATTATTATTCTTATAAAAAAAAAGGATGCTTCGTAACGAGATGGATGATTTCCTTTGGTGATCTTTCACAGCTTATCCTGTTCGTTTTTGTGTAGCGTGTGTCTGTGACCACTCTAAGCAAATGATTAACCTACGAGAGAACGAACAATTTATTAGGCAAACTTCTTAAGTTTTTGGCTAATATTTGAATTAATGATTTTTTCTTTGCGTTGTCCTCTGTCTGGATGACACTTAAACATTTCGGCGGGTTTCCTTTTACTTCTGCATTTGTCTTTGCTAACTGCAAATAATTCTTACATTGAAGAAAACGTTATTTCAACAAATGGGCCGTTTGGCAATATGCCAACGAACAAAGTTTTTGAGTAGTAGTGATTCCTAATCTTTTAAGTATTTATTTTTGACTTACCGGCACCAGAATGTGTGTTGTAGCGCGGCTGTCGAACACTGATAAGTGCTGCATAGTGAAGCGGCATTCTTTGGCACTTCAGTAGATATTCGCCATTTTTGTTACAGGCAGGCATTCAAGCAAAAATTGTAACAATGACAGGAATCATCAAATGTGCTTGTTCCATTGAATATGGAATGTTTTCATTTTTGCTGAGTCAAACACTTCATTAAATCTTTACGCCTCACCGTCAGTCTTTTTGGATGAGTTTACGTGTTTGTTTCAATCAAACCTTTCTTAGTTATTATATTTTCCATTTAGTAGTAAATCTCTTTTCCGCAACTAGCACGTAAGTAGAACTGACGCAGGAAAGCATAATTTTTGTTGCCTATGACATTTGAGATTTATGAACTGAAAATCTTGTGTTAAATAGACGTACCGGATTTTGTCTGTTAGTACCATAGTAGAAGTTTTGTTTTAAAAAATGATGAATTGTTTTTTGAAGTTGAATACAATGCACGTCGTGGTGAATGTTATGTTAGTTCTGATTAACGGGAAAAAGCTAAACGTTACAGCTTTCCGAGTAGAAAGTTACAAAATTGTCTGTTTTCAGTTTCTCAGAAAACGCTAGATTAGCGTGTAGCCGTAATGTTTTTATTTATAGTAAAAACTGTAAGAACGTTTTTTCAATTCGGTTATTCATCGCTGATAAGGAGCGGCGCTATTTTGCGCAAGTTTTAAACTTTATTTCTTCCCCGAAGATTTTGCAGGTCTGTGTTCCATTCAATTCGTGAGGCAGAAAAACATTGCCAGTCTGTAACTTTGCTTATCCATGCTTCACTGACTTCCCCCTTTCGTTTCGTATATGAATAATTATTTTTCAACTTTTGAAGGCTGGGGCTAATGGTCTCTGTTGCGTTGCTTAGATACGTAATGGTGATCGTGTTGCTGAAGATTTACAACATTCGTTTATTGTCTCTTTTAGGATGATCTTATGCCGTTTTCTGATGAAAAATGGCCCAAAACTATAATGAGTCTGTTAATAAATTCTATAAGTTACGGTATCAGTCCGCTTTTGGAGCACCTCATACTACGCCGTCAGAATTCTGGCTTACTGCTTTAATGAAGGGAAGGGAGCTAGTTTTAATAACTATCTAGTTCTGTAACATAGGAAGTGAGTATTTCATCAAGGTTTGCAATTAGCTTCTGCAGAAGAAGTGCTATGCGATTGCCACGGCATGAAACTAACCTCCTGTTGCTGAAGGAAGTTCGTACGCAGAGACACTTTTTACTTTTATTTTCAACGAATGCGTAATCTGTTCACACTAATGCCAGCAATACCATGTTGCTAAAAACTGGCTTTTTAAAAGCAAGTAACAGTTTGAGCGTCAGCTTACCGGTCTTGAAAAGAATACTAAATAAGGTTTCTAATACTTTCCGCCTGACAGTGAGAAACAAAACTTTAGTGCGTAATATTTTTTTATTCGTGTTCACTCTAGTGGCTTTGCTTTTGCTCTCTTTATCTGCTACCGCAGAACCTTTCAGGAGGAAACAGTGTCAAGCTATTAGATTGCTGGTGTTTTCATAATGAATATCATCCAAGCGTGTTCTTTCTTCCATAAACATTGATAGCAACCTATAGAATTAGTTACATCTTTCTAAGGCCAGTAAACTAGCAGATGGTCAACCGCAGTTTGCAATATGTAACTAGACGTTAGGTGGTTTGACTGATCAAATGACAGGTCTCCTTCTACAGGAAAAAACGTGTCTATCACAATGAAGTGATTTGAGCAGAAGGCAGTCAACAGGGTACAAAGGTGCTCATTAGAAACATTTTTATTGCGCAAAACTTCTCCGCTCAGCTGCTGCTAAGTTTTTTCAAATTCAATAAATGAACAAACGGTGTGCATTAACTGCGAATTCTTGCCGCGATTTTTTTTTCTGAGCAATTGGTGATTCGTAGGTACTCTGGATTCTTGTCTTAGATGGATCATTTAATTTCTTGAAAAAGATTAATTGCCTAACTGAAATCAAATTCCCGTTCAGAAAATCATTGATTTAGACGAAACGGTGATCGCAACATTGCGATTGCTATTTCAAGCTGCTTTCAATTTGTTTCTTATAATCATTGAACAGATAAATTAATTTCAGAAAACCTGGCAAAAGCAGAAAATGCTCCATTCCAAACTTGTTTGAAAGCAGATATACTTAGTGAAAAAAAGTTTTAGAACAAATTTGATTTTAGCAAACCGGAATGTTGCGAGCATGCAGTAGGAAACTGAAAGCTGTTTTTTATAGCTTATTTTCTTTCTTTAAAATTTTAACAGTTGTTCAACATTGTACCGATTAGCGAGAAGAAAGTAATACATCTGCTTATGTTCGTAATGGTTTGTTTTGGGAAGCATTTTGAAGCATGCCGATTGTCTAAGGTTTTTCCATCTTTTCTCTTTATGGCGACTTCATTTTAAGTTATAAGGAAATTGACAACGGCAACTGCGCAAAGAATATCATTTTAATAAGTTGCCAAGTGATTGCAAAGTGAAGTGGTTTAACAATATTTAGACAAAGAATAATGAAGTCGTTTGTGATGCATTCTTTTGCTTAGGTGTAAAGTTTTTGCCACAAACCGTAGTGGATCCTTTGGCGCTGATCATATGTCCACCATCAAGGAATGTGCATTGCCGTCCCATCGGTTGCGAGACAAATTCGCGGCGGTAAGTAAAGTTTCACCGGTCATTTCGTAAACAATTTCGGCAACTTCGCGCTTATACATTCTTAGCCTAAGTCTTTTCTTTTGCTCACAAGGGGGCTGTATTTTCCAACAGCTAACTGAAATCTTTTATCGTCCAGTATTTTGGCTTTATGATTACCTACTTGCCGGGCTGCTTGTTAATACATTTGGATAGGAGTTCAATGTGCAGGAAAAATTGTCTTAAATGCGAATAGCTGATCTTCTGGTTCACGGTTTTGGCCTGTCGGATGTATCTGTAAGTAAACTTCAAAGTGCCCTACCAACGAATGGATGAGAAAATTGTTAGAGAAAATACAGAACACTTTTGATACCGTACGTTTCGGAACTGCTGTTGCTCCGTCGTCAGTTCCCTCATGCTGCTGATCGCAACAAGAGCAGTTCCGAAACTTACGGTATCAAAAGTGTTCTGTATTTTCTCTAACAATTTGCTAATCCATTCGTTGGTAGGGCACTTTGAAGTTTACTTACAGATACATCAAACAAGCCAAACCCGTGAATCAGAAGATCAACTATGAAACAACACAAGCCTGTGAAAAGACATCCTGTCTTTTGAAAAAACGCGAATAGCTTCGAATTTCTTGCGTTTTGAGAGTGAAGCCTTTCTAGCTAACGAAGAAATTTTTGAACACAACTTTTCGTAACAGGATGGTAAATCTTTTTGATATACTGGCTTTATTGGCTTCAGCCTCCACCCGTCGTCAGCGATGGAACGCTGAATAAAATTTTGTTTCTTCAACGGGATCCACTATAAATAAAACCTATGTAACAATGAATAATCGTAATGAATTTGCGTCTCAGTTCAACCAGTCTACCTGTATCCCTCTGAGTTCTAAAAACCTTAGACGAATAATCTGGTTCAGGTAATTAACTGTTCTTTTTAAATAAGAATTGCAGTGTAGCGAGAATAAAGTTAGAATTTCAGGGCTATGAAATGCGGGAGCGTTCCATCTAAACCGAAATTTTAGCCAGTGGAATTTATATTAGGCAGCGTTTAAGAATATATAAGGATTAGCTCATTTTTTTGTGCGCTTGAGCGCCTAAACTTCAACAACCTGCCAATTACAGTTCAAACGTTTCATGATTTTCTCGCTACACATGTTTGTTATTTGACCAGAAACTTATTTGGAAGGAAAACAAGCTTTGCATTGCATATAAAGGTATTTTTGAAACGCACTGCTCTCTCTGTCTCTTTTTTTAAATATCAGCTATTTTTAGTCGAATTTCTATTTGTTCGTTCTTTGTACTATATCTTTTAGCTTTATTGATTATGTATAGCAACATGTATAATGCTCTATTCCTTTATTGCACGCATAAACATCGTACATTCTATTATCTCTATTTGCTGGCGTTGAAATATGCTGCTCAGAAAGTGCTGCCTGATAAACCGTACATTTTGTACAATAAATGGGTTAAACAGCGTCATGCAAAAAATGAAACCGTTCTTCCTCGGACAGAAGGCCTGTTGACTTCCCCTTTGTCACGAAAAGCCATTCTTTTATCTTATAGGATGTACTTTTAATTTTTCAAATCCGAATCCCATTTTCAAAGTGACTTTTATCACATATTGACGGTACTCGTTCATCTAATCTATCCGACGGTGCAGAAAAATAGAAACATCTGTAAAGAACGAGAATGTAGCTATGTGTACGCAAAACCTTTCCATCAAAATATTAAACCGTTCTAAACTAAATGCATCATTCGTGTTAACGAAAATGAAAGATTTTGTAACGGCGTTTTGTGCCTTCATATGTTTACTTGTTGCGGAAAAGATGGACATTGTTTCATTTTACACTTACACAGGTGCAATTCTAGAGAGCTTCCAGATCCTGGCGCGCTCCATTTTCAACCATTGCAAATAGGGACCCCGAATGCGGTCCGTTTGCGTGGAGGAAAAAAATCACGTAGATATACGGTTGAAATGATTACTTGTTTAATATACATTTACTGATTCAGGGTGTGGAATCTCCAAAGTAAATCATTCTTCTTACGTAAATCTTCCGAAGTAAATCATCATCAGTAAAGTCCACTATGTTATCTGCAATAACAGAGTTACAAGGCCTTAATCTTACTATTGCTAAGCACTTAAGAAAGATGGAAGGAATAACTTCTCAGCGGTTCTGTTCCCTTCATTTGTCAACCATCAAATGTTAAGTTATCATATCGCTTAGTTGCATAGTTGTTGCAGTCTCCTATTTTTAATTTCAGCCTTGTTACTTTACTTAGAAAGAAGAGGTCAACTGCTTGTTGTACAGTTTCGCTAAGCGATCGTAAAGTCACAGAAATAAAACGAATGCAGTAATTGGCTACTCCTTTTATAATGTCTTTCGTTGCATTGTTGAGGTCATTCCAGAATAGAGGAAAGAAAATGCTCAGTTCTGCATTATGCACATTGTCTGATGTTTATTGGGTTTAATTTGATCTTTTGTATTACAACTTATGCTTGCTTTTTCGCTGATTGAAATAATTAAGTCACCCTTCACGTGATACAATGGCTTTCCAGCGTTAATTTAAAGTAAGTAGGCATCGGTTCACGTTTAGAAGCAATTGCGAGTGAAATGACAATCTGTTAACCCATTACATATGCCAGTTCTGCTTTTAATAGTAACAGTTGCTCTGCCTTTTCCTGCATTTCAAGTGGATGTAAAGGCTACGTTAATTAATCAAGCATCATATAGCCCGTTTGCGCATGATTGTTCTTTCCAGCTAACCTGCCCTGAAATGATCATTTCTGACGTGACCCACTTTTCAATTCCTTAGCGTATGGTTGTTGTGTCATCAAATGTCAATAATAATTTTCTTTATGCGTTCAGTACATGGCATTGATTTGGCGGATAAGTGTGAAATACACTTGCCTCCTATCGCAAATGATCACGTAGGTGCTGCTGTTGGAACTTTATGCTATAACCATGTGCACGCTGTCTGAGTTATGCCCGCAGTTTATTTTATCTCAGCTCCGGATAATGGGGCTAACAGTAGATGCTGAGCAGGTAATAATGGGTCTCCAGCTGTCTCGATAAACAATTTTGGAACAGCTGAAATACTCATTGCAGACGGTGCCAAATGTTTTGCAATGCGCTCTCCACCAACTTTACTCTATTCTCTAATTACAACATCACCCATTTCTAAATCGTTGCCTTCCTGATAAACACCTCTGAGTAGTTGTGAGTAACTGATCAGTCTTCCATTCCGCGTCTTGTTTAAAGTGCAAATGATTTGACGGAATAGTTCACTCAAGCTCCACAAGATGACGCACTCGCTCAATGGTCATCTCGTTTATCCGTATAAAATAGGATCTAAACATTATCAAACTCACAGAAGCACAACAACCAAGAGAACAGCTTCTAGTACGATTAGCGTTCACTGTTGGGTCGGGTGCACTTTGTATGTGTTTAAAAATGCATAAGTGTGAATGCTTAACCACTTTGAACAAGCTGATAATACGTCAGGACTAATGTTAATGAGGTGAAGTTTATTACCTTCACTGTCTCCAGCAGTGCGATCGGTTTGCTATAACAATCAAGCTGACCACTCAATTCACATTGGCAAGATTATAAACTGCCAATGCAAACTAAGTGGTAGTTTCGATTAAAGCAAAGGAATGCTGTTACCGTGCTGCTGGAAGTTACTTGAATGCCACTTCAAAGCTACTGAGCTGCGAATTTTCATTGGTGTTTCCGCTCGTTGAGTTAATTATTCTTTTGATTTGACGAAATTACTGAATGGTATTTTTCCATTTTTATATTCTATTAATAATGTGTTCGTGTGTGTAAAATTTGCTGCAAGACGACAACGGCGTGGCTGCTGCCTTTAGCGAGTACCATTGCCTATAAGCGTTCCCTTAAAATTGCCTTTTGCTTAACGCTCAGTGATACCGTTAACGTAATCTTTTACTAACGGTATGGAAGTCCTACTATTTATACCCTTTAAGTTCCTGGGATTAAGTCACCTGAATGCAGTAAATTCTCCACTGACAGCGTTTAGAAAAAGTCGCGGTTCTACCGCCTTTTGATAATATGGTAACTGTTTTAGCAATCTTAGTGAAACCGACGTACTCGTAGTAGATGCTTTCGCTGTAAGTTGTTTGTGGCCTTTTCTAGGCATGATGAAAGCCGCCAAACGTTTGCTTATGTTCGCTAACGTAGCCTTGAAGCGACAGCAATTGTAGGAAGGTATTACATGAAATCAGGAGAATTATTAACGTTTTAATCTTGTTTGGAACCTGGCTAAAACTACTTTATGGTATTGACTTTGTTCTGCTACCTTTGGAAATCCATTAAGTTTTTGTGGAAATTTCCGCTAAATCATGTGAGGTGTTACTTTTGTCTACGTAACATCGTTTCTATCACTGCTTTGATAGCTAGGCACTGCTCCACATTGTACGATGGTGGTCTAGTTGCGTAAAGTTGAAAAGATATTGCTTCGTGTATTGAACTGATCTCCAATAAGAAACATTATTTCAGTTGGCCTTTATTGAGCGATTGATGTTGCAATGCGTTAGTTTGAGCATAGGTGAGCTTCCAAGGAACTTCTTTTCAAATGGAAGTATGCAAGAAACTCAATTTGAGTAGTGCAGCAGCCATGTCATACAGCACAACTCTTATTTTGCCGCTGCTAATTTTCTTTATTACACTCACCAGTTAACAGGGGTCACTTGCTCGAAGCCTCTCTAATAACTAGAAATAGAAAAATTCACGCAAAGGGCCAATCCAATCATTTCATAAAACAGTCATGAGGAACGACGCCATTACTGAAGCAGCTTTTCCATTTTTAATCAATTGATAATGAAAAGCTGTTCTTTTACAGTGTCTGCATATTACTTTTGTGTGTGCTGTTGCTGTAACGCTTCACCCTTGTAAGCCGCTTTTTTAAACGATACATCCTAACTTGTAAATGGTAAAGTCATACTTTATGATGAAACTGTACGTTCCATTAATTAATGGATCTGACCCAGTATTCAAAAAAATTGCGGTCTTCCCCGCTTCTTGAAAAGTTAGTATAACATGTTTATTGTTTGATATTACACTTCCTCTGCACTAATGGTTAAGCAGGCTCTGCTCTTCTTGAAAATACGGTTGTCAAATTTGGACATGAAACTAAAAAACTTTAGCTTGAGTGGAGCTGTAACTTTTCTTAGTCAGCTAACTTGACTAACGCAGGGGCGTAGTGTAACCTATTGTAGAAGCAACAAGGAGAAATTTCAGCTTCGTTCAAAGCTCTGCATTTAATTGCATATCGCGTATTTCACACCATTAGTAAATGTATACTGAAGTGAAAGGTCCCCAATAGTTTACTTTTCTAAACGCCTACTTGAATGCATTTGATAGAAAGTTTTGTAACTGGCACATAGGCCTTCATGAGTGAACATATGGTTTTTTGTATCGAAAACAAATTCACCATAACATTGGATACGAACACACTACATAATCCAAATATCGATCCAGCGATGGTTTTCATAAGTTTCGCAGAAACGGAAGCTTTCTTCGCCTAACTTCCGTTGTTTTAAGGAGAGACGTAAAGTACGCTTAAGTCGCCACTAAAGTCCCTTATTGAGGACGGATCTCAAATCGTCTCAAAAATTCCGCAATCGCAAATAATAATGATTACATATACATTTTGGGTGTTCACCTTTGCGCAATAGTGAAACGATTATTTATTATTATTACGTAAGTTTTGTTTTACAGAAGCAGCCTTTTTGAATTTGCCTTAATTCACGAGGTAGTTAGCATACTCCTGATCCTGTTTTCATTATGTCTACGAACAAGTAAACACAGGCGTCCTCGACTTTAACCGTTCGCACGCAAACGGAGAAGACGTGATGAAGAGTACCCCAAAAGTGTCATGTATCCTAGTGAACTTGAAATGGTGAAATAGAAACTATTAGGTCTCGTTCTAGCCGTTAAATGAATACTAAAAACAATTCGGTTGCCTTTTTGTAGAACCAAGCACTTCTAAGTTTTGCGTAGTTATCGTTTTTGTTTGCCTTTTTCTTGCGCAGACGTCTTTTCATATTTTGCAGCAGCTTAAAGTAAAGCTTCACCCCGGTAACATGAATTTCAATCCTCCATCAACAAGTTTGAAAATATATTGCTTTATGAGGGCCTCTCAGAACTTTATACGTTTATTTTAGTTTCAATTTTTCCCAGAATTTCTATCCACATCGAAACTGAATTAAACGGTTTTTCCTCAGCTGCGTTAATATTAATATTTGAAAACGTAGTCCACCTTTATTAGACACCCAGTGTTCAGTGTGCTTTCGTTGTAAATGGTTACTGAAATTTAAAAATTTATTCTTAGTAAGGACATTTATTATTAGCAAGAAATAACAAAGTTTTCAGACCCGCCTTGTCCCCTTCTCCAAAGTCCAGTGTAAGATTTGCATTCAAGTGTTTGCGTTCAGCGCTGACAGAGCAAACGTCACCGCAGGTGGTTTATGAAACACTAAGAAAGTTTGGTTCTCCGTTATAGGTCGGATTGGCTGGCAGTATTGTTTTCTTTAAATGTCTGCAAGTAAGTAACGTATTATTATTATTATTATTATTATTATTATTATTATTATTATTATTATTATTATTATTATTATTATTATTATTATTATTATTATTATTATTATTATTATTGTTGTTGTTGTTGTTGTTATGGCTTTTAAAGATGTACATTACCTTACGTATTGAAGATCTGGCAGAAGGTTTCTTTGACATGTGTGGTGGCGTTTCTGCGAAAGGCTTAAGTTTCTGCTCGGTTCTCTTTTCAGCTGAGACTGCTAGTGCCAAAACAGGAAATAATTTGCGCTTGTGTTACTATGCTATCCCATTTACTGTCACTCGCCAGTGATTAGTTCATCCTATTCTGCTGCGCTGAAAATAAGAGAATCGGTGTCTACGTGTTTCGCTGAGAATCATTATGGTCGTCTCGAGCGTTAGTTCAGGTAACCGCTAAGCCAGTTTTCGAAAGTTTACTTTGGCTTCTGAAAAGAATAAACGGCTGCGATCATGTTAGCAGAACAAATGTTAATCATGCCAAACAATTTTCATTTAGGCCTTATCGACTTTTGTTATGTTAATCTGCTGCTTTCGCATGTGCCTCTGATCGAACGATAGTTGTTTCTTTATGTCCTAAAATTGTACTATTTTCTTTTGAAGGCTATCCGATTATTGCTTTTATCGAAAGCAGTTAGCGCTATGCTCCTTTAATTTGCTTGTGCTTTTTGATGACTTTCGCGCAAATTCTTATTTTGCTTGCTTGGAAACGTCAATAGGCGTCTTCGCAAGTCGTTAAGCGAAGGTTCACCGAAGTAAAATTAGCTGTTTTACATTTTAAATGTTGCAGTCACTTGCACTGATATTCTTGTTTAAATAGAAGGGAGGCTGCAATAGCAACAAGTGAAACGTTACTTTACTTCGTTGGTTCTCTTATTAAACATTGTTTATTAAAGCATTTCAGGCTCTAGAAGGTATAGCGGTATCTTTTCGTCGCGTTGATTTCATTGTTAATTTGAAAATTAAAGGTTAACTTGCATCAGCATATGGGGAGTTATGATTAAAGTTCCAGAACACAGCTTTGGCAGGAGGAATAAATTTCTTTCCACAAATAAACGGAGGCATAAAATGTTCCCATCTCTCAATAGCCTTGTAGTAGTAGCTTCCTGCTTGCTTTCTTTCATCAAGGGAATTGCTTGATGAAACTTCCTCCAGAGAGCGCTGCTGTTCACTCAAGCTGGCATCTCGTGACACCTTCTGTCCGCTTTTGTGACTAGCTGTTTTTTGCTTTACTCTTTATACCTTAAAATTGCAATGTTCTTCGTTTCTAGTGTCATTGGTGTTTACTATGCCAAAAAGTATTTTTCCTTACATTCTTGCTGGGAGGTTGCAATCGATTACTGTATCGCTGAACAGCTTTTCGTGTTTGATTTTTCTTGGAACCTCAGCGCTGATTAAGTGTCAACCAATCAGGCCGACCTGAAACTGTCATCGCTAGTTTAGCCGGGGCAGCTGGTTTTTAGGAACATCACCTTTGGGGCATGCATTGTTCCACCCATGAAACTGAATCGCAACAGGAGGACCGCTAGCAGTAAGCGGTCAAAAACTAGCGTCGCTTTGTCGATAGCTACAGATCACGTAAGTGCTAAATTGGTTTCCGTCTCCTTCATAATTACTTACGGAGAATCCCATTTACGACAAAATCCATTACTGATAAAACAGTTTTTGATTTTCTGACTCTCACAAAGCAGACATCAATAATCGAGGCAATTTAAACTATTTCTCTTTGAAGCAAATGTCTTAGCAACCTTAAAGGACACTCAACGTTTAATTGTTAAGCTAATGTGTAAAATGAGTGATGGATTGTTTCTCCGGCGGATATAGCATGTTTAACCGGTCACTGATTTCGTCCGAACAATCATTTAGGTAATCGCCTTATGTGACAGCCGGTTTCCGCCATTCAGTATGGCTTAGGTCAGCGCAGAAGTTTTTTTAGCCGACGGTTTCTTGGTAGATTCCTATCGAGCTTTCGCTGATCAGTTTGTTGGCATAGTCAAGCCTTTCTTAATTTTTCAGCGTCGTTCCTAAACGTGCAATTAGGAATGCATTAGCAGGATGATCATGGAATGGATCGTCCGAAAATTTTCTTTAGCCAAGCGTCCTTGCTAATGAGAGGCTTTTTTTTGAAACAGAGCCTTGCAATGGAGCTTCGCCCATTGAAAACGTTCAGATCAATTTTAATTACTGCCAACTGACGAAGCTGAATTCCAGAACCGTTAAAACGAGCGTGAATTTATCGCTTAAATAGACTCTTTTGCAGAATAATCAGTTATGAGACAAAAAATGCCCGGAGTGCTCTGAGTCGAGTTTAAACGAACTCAGTTTTCCCTATGGACTGCTTTTGTTGCTGATCTTACGTCCCACTGGCTTAGAAAGCGTTTCAAATCACTTTTCCGCGGCTAGTCAAAATGTTTTATCCTTTAGCCGTGCTTACAGGAATTTGTATTTAGAGAGCTTTCGATTTCGCTATGCAGCAAAATGATTTTTCATCAAAGGAAGATGGGTCGGGCATGATTAAATTCTTGTCATTTTATGATGGATGTAGTTTTATCAGGTTATTGAATTGGTTCTTTCAATGGTTGTTGCCTGATTTTATAATCGCCTGACATAGATAATCGTCCCATTAATCATTGATCAGCATGACCATCCTTAATGCGGCGTTTTTCACATAAAGGGTTTTGCCATTAGAATCACTCAGAAACGCTGCCATTCAAAAATCTCTTCTTGCCACTTTTTAGAGGAACTGAACAGTAGAAGGACGTTTCAAAAAACGTTTTGTACAATCTTCACCGCTTCTTGCGTACTCTCCGTAGGATTATGGCTGGTTTAACTAGATGTTGAGTTTTCGGCAAAACTTATGCTACCACTGATAGTTGATCTTGGTAATTCATACGCCAGCTGAAGCGTAGTCTGTTCAATTGCGTAATAAAGAGCCTCGCCGTGCTGATTCGTAAGACAGGACTACTGAAGTGCTTCTGCTGCTATTTCCAAATCTGGCAACATGTTTTCGGTAGAAATTCATTGTCGAAGATTGTCTTTTGGTAATTAGAACTTCTTGCACCAAGAAAAGTTCAAAATCTTTGTGATTCTTGTATTGCGGTTGCAAAGATACCAATAGTTTCATTGATAAAACGGTTTTTTCCTGTTTTGTTTACGGATATAATGGGCTTCTGCGCGCAATATCTGTTTCCTCTTCAGCTAAAAGTTAGAATAATGGAATTCATTTCAGTTCAGCTCTTTTGGAGGGACTCACATGATTCTGGAAACTTCTTTTTTATTGTTAAATTTGTATTATCCCGATAGCAATGATCCTCTTTTAAGCAGCTGAATATTAGTGCTCTTTAATTGCACTCCTCAAAGTGCAAGAATGCCTTTATTTCTGTGTTCCATCATTTTGAGGTATATTAAAATACGTTGTTCCCAGGAAACTTAACTAAGCTGTCTCTTACTTTTCTTTTTCTATTTTATTGCCCGTGAACCAATCAGATCAGAAATATAAACTAATAGCTGTCCTTTTTACATCAGTTTTTGCCTTCTTACCTTTACAGAAAAATATGTGGTGGATTCGGCTACGGGTTGCCATTCGTTCTTTATTTTAATTTTATTTAATTCCTTTTGAATAGAATGCTTCAATGCAGGAACCCATGTTTTCTCCACTTAAAAATGAGTGCGTACAAATTTCGGGTTGATTCATTTTGTAAGCTTTAATATTTGGTGTTGGGCGATTGAGGCGCTGCTAAAAAAAGGTGTTCATTGGCGTTCAGGAAATTGCACAGATTTCACTTTCGCATTTTGTTCGTGCAGGCACGAAATGCTGGTAAATCGATTCTCGTCGAAAACGGTCTGTTTTACTTATCATTAGATTTCAGCGTAGATAAATAAACGTGCAATAAAGGTAAGAAGCTGTATATCGTATGTTTTCCGCTAAAAAAATGAGTAATGCAAATTTTGTTCGTCGCATAATTTCTGTGAACGCTGTTTAGCCAAAGGCGAGTTTCAATTACGTTTCAGAAGTGTGACTTGAAATGTGGTCATCGGTAAACAGCCCTTTGCATCAATCGTGCAATTAGACATTTAGATACCATTATTAAGTAGAGTGGAATAGAACAGGAGCTGCGGAATAGTGCACATTATTTTGCTGCAAAGATTCAGCATCGTTTATGCTATAGTTGCATTTGTGTTAACTTTGAAATAAATGTTTAAAGGTTGCCCAGTGACAGGCATTGATTTGTGTTTTACAAAAGATTTTCCCTTTCCAACTTTGCTTAATAAACAACTGTGGTTTGACGGATCGTGGTTGCTGTTTGGTGTACCTCATTAAATCTCGACTAAATGCGTCATTTGACTGCCGTGTAATTGACTAAGTTGACATATAGCATACGTTACTATTGTTCATTTATTTTCCAGCTTCTTCAATTTCTGCATGACTACCAGGGTTTTCCCTGCTGCCATTCTTCCTTGCCCCACGCAACTTGACCAATGAATATCAACGTGTTGAACGTTGCGTTTTGAGTGGCAGCGGTGCGGCCTTTGGAGAGATGGAGCTGTTATTTTTCCGTCCATTCAAACTTTCATTGATAGAAATTCAAGAGATGAATTCGTGCTCTTTCACTGACCGCGCCAACTTGAGAATGGCCGCTTTGAATTTTCTTTGGCCGATAAGTCGAACCTTTAACGAAGCTCTTGTGGAACATTCAACAACTTCCATCTCTAAAGAATGGGTTTAAACGAGTTGGGCAAGTTTCGTTGTCCGTTAGCTGTTCATCATTGTTCAAGCATGTTTAATTCGACTGCCCAAGTTGATCGACTCCGAAGGCACAATACTATCTGCCTTTTTCCTGAGCAAGTACGTATTGCGACACTTGTAGTATTAGTAGTACAAGAAACGCTTGCGTAATCAGCTTTTATTTTTTCTTTCCACCTTATTGATATCGTTGCACTAGATGAACACATGGCAGCTGCTTGCTTTGTTGCTGAAGCTAGCAAACATCTTCGCTTGAGACTGATTTTCTGAATGTTACGAAAGACGACCATTTCCATCTGCAAATATCACTGCTGTAGAAACAAAGGTTTATATGCGTAGCAGATTGGCTTCTCACCTATTCGACGATGTTAATTTAAGCATTTTCTTTACATTCCATACTACTTGTTAGTCGCATCGTAGAGGATAAGCAATCAGTAATTCTGTAAACGAGTGTCCTAGCAATTCAGCTTACCTGACGACGTTTTTCTGATTTCGACTTCACTTCATATAATTTGTCAGATCGAATATAGTCGATTCGTTTTCCGTCAGTGCGTTCAATGGCTGTTGGACTTGAAAGATTTATCTCGCAAGGCATATTGATAGCATAGTTCCTTAGGTTTTCAGCTGTTCTCACTGACTAAGTTTAAGGTATACGATTAAAGCGGTTAGAAAAGGTGAACCTGTCGAGGAAGAAGATTCATTCAGAACTTGTGCAAGGTTCATGTATTGATCCCTTATAGTAACTAAACAAGCAAATTGTTCCGGTGTCAATTTGGTCATTGCATCTAAATTCATGACTTGAACGATTGTTTATGTCACCCTTTTTGACCTAATGTGCATCATACATTTTTTTCTAAACTTTTTTCATAAGAGTTGTGCTTTTCAAGTAGAGTCTTTTTGTCAGGAGCAACCTTGTTGTAAGAACTTTGTTACGTCAGCGCCGAATGGGGATATCCACTAAAAGGAATATTGGGATTTGTGGAAGATAACATTCTGCTTTCTGGCACTTCAGAAACGCTTTTGAACATTGCTTTTACGCAGTGTGAACAATTCTCCAAAATTTGGCTCTTATCTCCCGTTTGCACAATTAAAACGTATTCTTTTATTCGCCTAGTGTACTGCTCGATTCGATTCATTTTAACCCTTCGATAATTGCATAGAATCAGCAAGTGGTCACTTCAACAGGAGAGAAGTTCTCAGCTCTGTCGCTTTTATTTCCTGCTTCATGATCGCAAACGCTTTCAACGGATATGACGCTGTCTAGTAAATTAGAATCAGTTCGCAAGGAAGAACAAAAGAGGCTTAAAAGTGTACTTGAATGCAAATCACGGTTGCCATGCTTTCTGGCATCGCTGTTCTCACGTTATTAATAGCCATGGAGAATTTTGAAATTTCTAATTATTATTAGGAGGAAGTTCGTCTGTAATAGCAATGTGGCTTTTAGTCTGTTCGAATTTTTAAATTTTCCTTCAACGCTTGTTCACTGTTTCATGCTTCCAGGAGCAGGGCAACGTAGGTTTTAAGCCTCATGGTTGAGTTACAGGGGTTTTCCATTATCTTCTTCATTTAAGGCATTTCGATTGGTCAGCGAACTCCCCTTATTTCGGAAAGCTTACGATTTATTTTCATTGATTATAGAATAAAGTGCGCTCCTTTTCCCTCATGCTTTCACTTCTAGCTTGGAATAATTTGTCCAGTACGTACGTAAATAGTTTTTCCGATTGTTATCGAGTCTTCCTTTTTCCTGGCTTGCTATCCTTTAGTGCTTTCCTTTTCAGCTGCTTGACGTATTTTTTCTCCGTCGGTTCTCGTAGTTTTGGCGTTCATTAATCGCGGCACCATATTTTGTACAAAAGGCAAATGAAGTTTCTCCGGCTGGCAGAAAAGGTGCATTCATCGCAAGGTTGTTAGTATGAACCATTTGCATTTTAGCACAGACTGCAGGCGACGCGCAAGCTTTCTGGTGTTTGTAGTATAAACAAAGCATTTCCATTTTTTGAAGTTAGGAAGATCAAATGCGTACGCATTTGGTCTCTTGTGCGTTCTTGGATATGGAGTAACCTTTTTCAACCTGTTAGCATGTTTTAATTCTCATTGCACCTGGTAGGTACGCACTCTGTTAGTAATACTACTCCTTCGTTGTAGGCGTTTATGTTGAAGCGGCTGGAAGTTACTGCTTGTGAAATAAGTTGGCGCACTTTTAACTCTGTCTTGTCTAATGGTTTTCTTGGAGTTTTAAACTGACAAGTTGTATTAATCCTAGACTTGGCCAGCATAAATTACTTAACTGAGTATTTCTTCGTAGTGGCGTAATGATGACACGTTTGGGGAGCTGTGATAGGACAACTACTTTTGGGCCGTCATGACTTTCATCTTAGCTTCATGAACGGATTTGAAACTACGTAAGCTGCAGTTGAAGTCAGTGCATAAGGGCAAATCTTTTCCGTCAATGTCCAGCTCGGTTTTAGTCATTCATTCTACCGTTTCAGTAGTTTTTGTGACTTTTTCTTCACTCATACGACAACCAGACAAGTTGTGCGTCCGGTTGAGTCTCATGCGTGAAACATTAGGTCAGTTTACGTGTGGTCATTTATCTAGCAAGTTCGAATTTTTCCGTTGGTTAACGCTTCTGACCAAATGTGAGCTAGTTCAGTTGAACTAAGCGGCAACTAAGTTTCTCAGCCCATCCAGAGTTGTCAGCCAAAATTGTTCTTTTCTCTATCGTATGCCTTCAGCAATTCCATTGCAGTGTTGAGTTTCAATTCGTAAGTACGGTTTCAATTCTACCTGTAACGTACAGCGCAGGCGACTTCGACCCGAAATGCTGGCGGCTTAATAGGCGGACATTGGAGTTGAATATGCCACCCTAGCATATAAAACAGTAGCATAGCTTTCGAGATAGATTAAGGTAGCTTTGCAAATAGACAGCGCACTTATGGTTCCCTATTTCACCTCAGTTGGATTGCAGAGACAGGTCCAGATGAATGATTGGTGCAAGTAATTTGTGAAGCACACAATTAACCAAAAAATCAATGAAAAGTCATAAGTAAATATATGGTTGGAAGCAAATTGTCTAAGTTCATTCTATATGCTATTTTGATCCTGCTTCTTTGACGTAAGCAGTGAGGCAGAAATAGCGCACAAGCACCGCTTAACAGGGCATTTGGCAGCCGAATACTTCGTTGGTGAAATTTATGATGTGGCAATTGGTGTTCTGGGTTTATGGTTCCCTTTAAGGCTGCGTGCGAGCTCCGCGAGGAGACATTCAGTTATCGTCTTCAGCAATTATTACAAGTGCCTTTAACCGCAAAGTAATCTATTGCCCTTGCTAGGAATTAATTAATCTACTCTCGATCAAGAAAGATCGTTTTTAGTCATTGCTTTACATGCGAATTTAGCCAACGCAGGTGAATGCTAAGGTGGCCAGTACGCCTTTACGTTTTTGGTCTTCCCCATTTATCTTATTTAGCTTTGCGAGCGCATAGAGGAATGGTAAAGTCTGAAAGCAGTTTGCTTCTTGACGTCATCTTTATACGCTATTTAGCGTTGTCTTTTTTCTTTTGACCTCCCTTAAGTTGAAAACATTTACGGTATTTCAATATGGTCACTGAAAGCTGCTAAGTCGTGTTCGCTGCTTAAGTTTGCTTTGTCATGCTTCCGGTAAAAAAAAGTGCCAAACACCTTCCTCAGAGTCAACTGGTCTGACTCATAGTTGGCCTGTCATTGCGAGTGCAAAGTATTCGAGCGTTTCTCATTCGATTGCTTTAAAGCGAAACTAAGTTTATTCAAGCCAATGTTTTGCACAGACTTGTATTGGCACCAATGCCTTACAGAGTCGCATTGGATGGCTTGGCAAAGAGGAACGAACAAAATGACCAGTCGAACAGCGAAGCTTGGTCAGGAGGTGCAATTTATATTCCTCTTTTCCAACTGAGCTGATGCTTTGTTCTGTGAGAAAAAACTCAGCGATCTGTTCATGCAGTCCTAACGAACTTAGCAAATAAATGTGTAATAAAACAGTTGCAGGAGTGGCCTGCTCTACTTCAATGCGTCGTTTATTGCACACTGCTTAGCGGTACACAGCACCTATTGCGCTGCTTTGTGCAAAATGCCTGCACCTGGTATATCCGAATCCGAGAGACGCATTTCCTTCGGAGCTGAACATGTAATCACGACGGTTGAGTTGCTTTTCTTTACCGGTTTAAGTTACACTACTTCCGCTTTGGCTTTAATCACTGTTTGAGTGGTTGCTGCATTTACTTTCCCGCCTTCGTTGCATTGTAGTGTTGTTCAAAACTGGCAGCCTTTAATCCGCCGTACATATGTTTATAGGGTTTGCTTCAAGTCAAACTGAAGGGATGCACTGCAATTTAATTTCCATGTTGAAAAATTTTGCCGTTGCCATGGGACAGAGGCCCGTTAGGGTCAATTTACGCAGCGCCTGCATTCGAGAACTGTTAAAAAGCTTGTCTTTCATTGTCAGTTTATGTACGTGTCACTCCGTTACTGTACTAATATTCCAGTGTCTCTCAAGTTTTACTTTCATGTTAGGTTCGAAATCGTCTACACTTGCGCAATTAGTCTTGCACTGCTCCATTGAAACGTTATCGTCTTAGTGATTTCCCGATAGCGTAGTTTTTGCGTCGGCAGTTCCATTGAAGGATTCCGGTTTGTCGTGCAAACTTTCCGGTTGTATTAACAGCAATCGATGACGGTTTATTGCTATGACGCCAGTAGGCTTCTGGCCGATAAGACTGTTTGACACGATGCCTTCCTAATTAGATGTCAGGGGCATCGAATACAAACGGTCCGTCTCGCTACGAAGCATACAAACATTGAATGTTTGCTTTTTTAAGTTTACATTTCTATGAATGCGTTATGTGCGGTTGAAATTGATACATGCTTTTCGTCTACAATTTCTGTTGTCAGTTTAATTGCTGTTGTGATATTGAAGGCTTTAAGGTTTGCCAAATTGCTTTTATAAGTCTCCAGAACACTTTGCATTGTAAATTTTCGTTTTTCTGCCATTAAGTTAAAAGCAGCGCAATCGGAAAGGATGAGAAAGGCGGTATAAAAATTGCGCATGACTCGTGAAAGAGCACGGAAAAATTTTTGGTTGCTATAAGTAATGCTGCGCGCGTTTGCTAAGCCTGACGTCTTTGTATACGTCTCCGTTATACGCGAAACGCTTCCCAGTGCTCGTCGGGTTAAGCCTACGGATTGTGACTTTCACCAGCCTTTCTGATCTCCCCTTTGGGAATCAAATATGTGAAATGGATTTCATGAATATAATCTAGATCGTCCTGCTTTGAAAACTAAGTCAACGCTGTTTTGCAATAGCTCTACTGCTTATGCTGCTCTCTGCTCTACTGCTTACCTTAGTTTCGTGGTTGAACTCTTTCAGTTTTATTTCGTGAAAGCAGCTACTCGGAGTATGTTCCTTTCACTCAGTAAGGCAATTAATTAGCTTATTTAATAAAGTATTGATTGGACTAATGAAACAAGAAGAACCTAACATGGGTGAATGCCTTGTACTTTTTTCTTGCGGCGGAACGCATATGGAGTGACTAAGGTTGTCCTATGCTTCATAGACTCTCAGTAACGATCAAAACATTGGTTTTTAAAAAACATTACATTGAAATAGGATGACTTACTTCTTATTTTTTAAAAAGGTACTTGTAATTAATCTTTCGCGATACTTAAAATTTCGGCTAGCCAGTGAAATAGTGTCTCAGAGTAGACGCACAGGTTTCCGATAATGTTTTTGTTCCCGCTGTTAAGTTATTCCTTTATTTTACTTTTCCGAGCTTTCGGAATTTGCCAAACCTGTGTTCAGCGTAGGGGAAAGCGTGATAACGAAACACTTTTCCGGCATGTTTACTTTCTACTCTCCCATTTGCGTTGAGGAAAGAAAGTGGCAAACTGTAAAAACCTGGAGCAGGAAAAACGTTAATAAGTAACTAAACAACGAAGAACATTTTTGACGAATGTTTTTAATAACCGTAGGAAGCTACGTTATAGTGTAAGAATAGGATAGCATGTATATGGGAATCAAGCAGCACGGCGCATACGGTCGCCTAGGGAAGATCCAAAGGTTAGTTTACTTTATTAAGCTTTGCTGTACGGCATGATTTTGCAGAAAAAATATGAAGTTGTAGTATTTTCTGTAAGCAGGGCACCTTGCTTGGTTTTCGACTGACAGAATAATGCTCTTATGGCTGTATTACATCTCATTCTTTTTTCCATGCTGTAATGCTTCCTGTATTGAATAACGGCAGGTCCAGGAGGAATCAACGCCTCGTATTTTCTTTTAATTTTTTTATGCTTGCAACTCTTCATGCAAGTTTTTACCATGTCTTTGTAGGTATGAAAGTCTCTTTCTAAGGCGAATTCCATTTTAAGACCCTGAACACTTTTCTGGACTATCCAATATTTTGCATTCATCACGTAACTGGGCCTTCTGTTTTTCTACATCGTCATCAACTTTTGCGTTTTTGCTTTGACGTCAGCAGATGACTATTTAAATATGGCCTTTTTCCAAGTGCTTTGCGAAATAGTGCAGTTCGCTTCGCGTTTCCAGTCGTTCAGAGTCACTTGAGCTTTGAAGGCGCATTGACTGTTCAGTTGAAAATTTGTTGCCTTTTGTTATTTGGAAACTTATGATTTCAGCAGCCACTTATCACAATGTTTTCAAAACGAGCAGCCATAGAGGCGTCAAAAGCTGGACGATGAACAGGCTGACCGGGTCTGATTGTCTTTCGTTCAGCTTGCCCATATTTCATGTTACGAAGCAAGCTGTATATTGCTTGCTCAGCTTGCTATTTTTTTCCTACTCGCCTGTCGTCTGAAATGTATTGCCGGGATCGATTTTGCGCTGCGGAAGTAGTGTTCTTAAAGGCAGTGACTTTTTCATGGCCACATCCAATAGGAAAACGTAGTCGATGCTTTCGCACCACGTCTTCCTTTGCAGAGATTAGCGTCATTGTAAAGGATTTCTAGCGTTAGTGTTAATCCTTTACACGTGCAGTTTGCTTTAGACGTCGAAAACTGGTAGATCTGAAACAATTACGTATTCAAAATATTTCTTGAAGAATTTTCAGTAAACAGGTAGCACCTTTTGAATACAAACAGTTCGTAAGAAAGGGAAACTGTTGACGATACAGGGAATTTTTTACTTCGTTACTTGCTTAAGACCAGTGTTCTTCCGACTTAATTTAACTAAGTAAAAAGCTCAATAATCCATAGTGCGACGAAGTTGTTAGCGACTGATAAGGCGCTAATGAAAGCAAAGTGCTAATTTTTACTGTTCAGGTAAGCCAAATGCTTTGACGCATTAGGGAATGTCAGATTTTCGCTTGATTAGACATAATGCGTTAACATTTTGCATCAATCGTTAATTTATTTATTGTAAGCCGTTTTGACTGTTGTAAAACGCGCGTTAAAACTTTGACTAATTATCTTCACTTGATTATGCCAATTAGTAGGATCTTCCAGGTTCGTCCCCTTGTGATTTCATTTTATAAAAAGAAATCTTTACAAAAGAGTCGGTTTTTCAATAAATACCTTAAAGTTGCACTAAAACTCATAACTGTATAACATTTTAGGTTAAATTTGGCGTCCTTTAAATTTTCTGTCCGTTGTCTTTACTTTGTTTTTTACGCCGTTGTCTGATTCAATCTTTTCCATGACGGAGTAATTTTCAGCGATGAGCACTCATTCTTATTAAGTAATATTTCAGTTGGCTTTGTCAGACGGAAGTCATTTTGTTAATTGGAGACAAATTTCGAAGTCCGAATCAAGTAGGTACATTTTTCACGGTCAGTCTAAAAGTCTGAGCAATTATCATAAACTATCAGTTGACATAAGTCGTTAATGATCTTGGAGCATTTGTCGCAAATCGAATAGCCCTTCCTGCAAACATAGTTGAGCAATCAAGTTTGCTGCCTTCGTGCTAGAGAATAACTTTCTAAAAGTGCTTGATGTCATTTGGCTTTGTCAGTGGCGAACGATCGAGAAGTTAGATTGATACTTTTTCAGAAGGCGATTCATCAGAGTGGGCAATTTTCGCGTAATAATCCTGCTTAGCCGCCTAAGTTTGCCATAGCGGATGCCAATATTAATGTATTTGTATGTGAATAATGCGGTGACCAATCTTGCGGTTCAACTCTCCGCCCAGACATTCCTCCTTTTCTATGACGAAACCTGTTTCTGTAGCGTTCAAAGAAGACGTCTTGTCAAAAAGCAGCATTTGTAATAAATGAGCTACTGAGAGAATGTTCAGTACGGCGTTTGCTTCAGTCTGATATTCTTGGTACTGAACATTTTTGAAAAATAAGACGCCTTTACGTTCGCCCTGACGGCATGCTAACGAAACGAATATATGGTAATGTGTTTTAATTTGCCAGCTTGTGGTTTTTTAGCAGTTTGGGTTTTCTGATGTTTTCCCATTAAAGCAAAGACGGTTCTCTTCTTTTTTCATTCCAAGCAGTGATGTGTCACTGCGGCTCAGTAATAATTTAAATTGCCGTGTCATTTGAAAACTTGCTTCGATAGTGTACGTTGCTGATAGCAGTAGGAGTTTGCCAGTTCGAAAATATCACTTTCTCTGCTGCGTGTATGATCGGTGATCAACCGTTCTAGGTCGCACATTTCTGCCTTAATCATTTGCAGAAAAGGACTTAACCTTATCAGCTGTCGCGTAATGAGAGTTCCAACGAGCAGAGTTTGCTTTCTAAAGCTGCCAGTCAGCTAACCAATTTGCTAATGCATTGTGTAACATTCTGGCATGGTTAGCTTGGACGACATCGCAATTCCGTTGACCTGATCAACTCAGTACCTGTCTTCTCTTCCGGCCTTGTATCGATTCATTTTCCCAATCCACCAGAAGTTGTCCCATGCGGAGTTCAGCCAGCTGAGCAGTTGCCTACAGCGGCAAAGTTAAAAGTTTTATGCTTTTCCTAAGCATTCTCCTAACGACTGTTGTCAGTGGTGCGGTTCAATTGCTTTACACACCCTTCTGTGTGGATATGATTGCAACATGTAATAACCAGAAGCTTTTTTCTAAGGAAATTTACAAGCCTTCAGCAAGCCTTCACCATGTTTCAACACCTCGTTGTAATACGCCAATCGGCCAGTTTTGGTTAGGCTCATCTTTTCTCTCATTGGCTACGTTTAAGCACCAATAAAGTGTTCGCTTGTCTTTTTCAAATTATCACGTGTATGGGTGCGCATGCGACAATCTCTTTCTGATCCTTATGTTTGCAATGTCGCGCCGGCAAAGCGCCATGTCATGCTGCGCCGCCTGCAATCGATGCCTACTCCGTTCGGCCCATTTTCTCTCCTGCCCGGTTTTAACGTCATCAGAATGCCTTAATATGTGCGTTTGCATCAAGGAGTGATCTTTCCTATACATTTTATTCGCCTCAACTACGCCGCAGTGCGTTCGCGACAAGTAGTCGCAGACTGAAAGCACCGTCAGTTTGTAGAACCACTGTCGTAATGTGATTGATGGTTTAGCCAAGCTGGACTCGATAGATTTATGGAGCTTTAATCTTTCGGCATGCATGTAAGACAGGCGTTGCTACTTGCCGGCTAAAGCTTTTTTGCCCTATCGACGACACGGGATGTGAGGTTTCTTTGTGAGTCGTCCTCTTTCAACTATGAATCGCAGGCGGCGTAGGCTCAGCAGCCGTAAGCTTGACCACGCGGAGACTCCAATACTGCAAACTTGGCCTCCCGCTTGTCCAGGTCATCAGAAAACCATAGCAGCTCAACCGCCCAAAACGTTCAGATCCCGTTCTGTGGTAGGCACTTTGTCCTGTCGTTGTCAAGAGGGCATAATTTCTTTTTTAAAAAACATTTTACAACAACTATTCATTTATTACTAATTCAGGTTCTCTCTCTGGGCGCCGACGTGCTACCTGAACACAAGCTGCAACCTGCACGCACTAATCACTGCACCATTCTGCACTACTCTCCTTTCAAAGCGGTTTGGGATTGGATAATCCTCCTGCTAGTCATTTACACAGCGATATTCACTCCCTATGTAGCGGCCTTTCTTCTTAGAGAGGTAAGTCTAAATGATTGATATCTGCTGCATGCTACGACGCTTGCTACAGTTTCTTCATACGTTGCTTTTTTGCGTGGGATACAAGTAACTTAATCTTGATTTATTACGTTGCTACAAGTGTTGTAAACCTTGATCAGTCTTCACTTTCTCAAGTTCTATCAACGTGTTTTGTGAAGTTGTAATTTCTTTTCGAATTCCTAAGAAACTAAACCCAGCTAATGTAACAACATTGGCCACCCTTTGCCGTGTTGGATGAAGAACCGACACTATGCCCTGCACTTTGATGTTTGCTTCATATTGGCGCGGTGATCGAGAGAGAGAGATGCTTTGTCGTTCGCCAATGATTTATGGAAAAACGATTTCCTGGAAAAAGTCTAGATAAACACCTCGACATTTGAACGGCCATAAGCCAGCCTTATTGGCGCCTTTGCCGTTTGAAAATTGGAAAGCTGCTGTCTTATTGCAATGTAGATGACGAAGCAAATTGCTTCAGCAGCAGTTGCTTTAGTCTGATCACATTTTTTGACCGTCGGTAACATGCTCTGTACGTTACCCTTCTCTGCAATAGCCGATTAAGCATCTGAAGCTCTTTGGAGGCTTGCGTGCTTTACGTCATCTCCTTTGGGAGGTCGCCCAACCGAACTACCGCTAGTCAAGTGCTTAATTCTGCTTTGGCGGAATCTGCAGCTCATTAGCTAAGCTCCAGTGGACAATCAACTAGTCCATAGCTACAAAGAGACGGCATGTGGTCAGTCATGAAGGAATCCGTAACACTTCACTTGCGGCTCGATAAAAGTAAACTGCGCAAAGCCAGGTTGTAGGAAACGATAGCAAACTTAAATTTACGTCACCATTCCATCGTTGTATAGGTCGTTTCAGTTTTTCAGTGATTGTTCAATTGAGTAAAAAGGCAGTACCAGTCTCTTCTTTGAGACTTTCATATCTTGGTTTCTTTTAACGGTTTCGTCATAACTTAGCCCACTTGGGTCCCTATCTTTTTAAATAATATCATTATCTTACCTATAAAATAGACTTATGTAGTCACCTATTTCACGCTCACTATGCCCATTGACTTATCACCAGCCCTCTTGCAAGTACCAAATTTGAGTTTACCTTCCAGTCGGCTGGTTATTTGGTACGGTTATTTAGGGCTGGCATAAGGTGTATTTATTTTCACACAAGTCTGGGTGACATTGACAATTTGGGAAAGGTAATTGAAACCACCGTCAGTAACGGTCAATAAATCGCTCGCATAGCATTTCCGCGTAAAATTGGGCATCCAATCCTGCGAACGATTCGCAGATGGTTGCGTTCGCATGAAGGGCATTGGATAGTTAATGCCTCCATTCTAGCGCACGCATTTCTAGTTGCTTTGATCTTTTTTCTTTTCAAAATGGGATAGATTCGGAGAAAATTTGCAAGCTTATCGAACATTTTTAAAAGTTAAAAGCGCCTTGCCTGCTGAGGTTGCTAGCAAATGTTGAGCGAATGGGCTATTTGAAAGTGAAACGCTGGCTGATTGTTGAACGAACGTTGAATAAGTTTGGCTATGTATTTTGCATGATGTCTTATGACAGCTTACAGCTTTCAGCAGTTGTTAGAAGATTTCAACAGTTCTCGCGCAAATTGCAAACTGTTTTAGGAAAGCGTTTCAAGAAGGCAGCACAAGTATCACGACCCATTGGAAGTTGTAGATCTTATTGTGGACATAATGTTTATTATTGACATAATAATCAACTTTCGGACAACGTACATGAATGACAACGATGAAGTGATAAGTCATCCGGGCAAAATCGCAATCCATTACTTCAAAGGATGGTTTCTTATTGACGTTGTCGCTGCCATACCATTTGACTTGCTGCTGTTCAACGCTAATTCGGACGAGGTAAGCGGGTTATGATTTGATGAAATTTTTACGCTTGTTCTCGCGTTACGTTTTCCCATTGCTTTCTCCTCTTAAGTTTAATGGTCGTTCGCCGCTGCTACGCTGGAATTTAATCAATTCCTCAGCTATTTCGGCAGCGTTGGGGCCACTTTCGTTCGCCCCATTGGTATATAGCCTGCCAGTGATGACTACTGGAATTGGAACTTCAGCATCCTCGAGCGATCACTTCCGTAGTCTCTTATGAAAAGGGCCATTAGATCTTTTTAACGGGCAACAGGCTTAACGCGATGCGCTATGTTTGATTGCATCATGTTGGCTATTATTTGATGTTAAAAGGTCTTCACAGCTTGATTTTACCAAATGATAACGTTTCCTACTGGTGTGCCATTTCTTACCTTCTGCGATGCACTTCTCCAAGACTTTCTGAAAAATACGCTTTTGCATATATTTGCAGCGTATAGTTTATTTGTAAAATCCATTGGTGATTATCTCTTCTCTCGTCGTCAATTTGCAAGCACGTCTTAAAGCGTTGGAAAGCATTTAATTTGCCCTTAGTAATCAATTATAGTTTGCAAAATCCTGGCTCATTAGAACACGCCTCACATCTAATGGCACTTTTCCTGCATACAATCCAAGCCTTTGCATAAATACGATTCCAGTGAAGCTACACACAAAATAAAGGATACACGTTAAACTTTGGCAGAATAAAGTTTGCTATTCTGTGCATGCACTCCAATGTTGTGAACTGTAGTTTACCATTATTGAACTGGAGTTAGGGTCGAAACAACTGCGTTTGATATGTTCCTAATGCTTGCACCATTTGCGGCTGTTGTGAACAACCAGATGGAATAAGTGAGCTCGTCTTGGGACCCCATTATTGCTTCTCATCTGATCGAGTCAGTTTACTCATAGCAAGTTGTTGCTAAGTCGGTATTGTTGGACTTTTCGTCCATGCGGTGCACTTAGCGGTAAATGGCTTGCAATCTTCGCCAGTCTTTCAACTGACCCTTTGCTCTTGACAAGCTACGTCGCTGCAGTGACTTCGCCACTAATCCAAACGATAGCATTTTGGAAAGCAGGTTAACTTGGCTGTTTATTTTAAAAGTCACATGAAAAGGCAATTAGGAATGTCTGCTTCGATCCGGTGTAAGCGCCAACCAATTAGCAATCACTTTGCACAATTGTATGCCTTCCCTGAAGCTGCATTTATTCATCTTCTGCTCTGAAAGTTAACGAATGATTAGCTGCAGGGAGTATTTGGTGTCATCCGGGTCGTGGTTGCGATTAAGCCTCATACTATTTTCGTCTCAACATTTCGCTTTCAAAGCCTTTTGCTATAATATGTTTTTTTGCTCATCTTCTATCTCAATACGGATCAAAAGCTTTCTTTTTTAACTTGCAGCATCTGTGAATAAATGGCAGCCTTCTTAACTTTTACCAACGAAATAATTTTAAACCTGTTTTTATTGAAAAAACATAGCTGAAATTTCAGAATTCAGTTGACAAGTGTCTTAGTAGTCATCATGGCGTTGAGGGAAGCATCGGGTGAATCCCGAAAATTGCATCCGAATTTTGTCCTGATTCTTTTTTCTTTTCATCGCCAATTCACGAAGGTGGGCTGCTGCTATGAACTTAAGAAAAATTACATTTTTCGTTTGTTTCGCTGAATATTTCAACGAATGCAACTAACTGACCTAAAGATGATAAAAAAAAATCCAGTAAATGTAAGCAGTACGCTGATGAATTTCGTAGCAAATGCGCAGCCAGCATACTAGGTAAACCTATGCGGTACCGATGCGTTTTCCATCAACTGTTTTGTTCCTCCAAGCCGCTTGCTGCCATACATCGTTTCTTGCTGCGTAAATAGTTATTACCTGCAGAAGGTTTCAGCTTTAGCTTTTAGGAACCTTTTTTTGCTTCCTACTGCACTTTTCACAGAACGAAAAGATTAACAGTGGATTGGCATGACCTGTTTTAGAACGATTTCAGTTGATGCTGATCATTCTCTAGTACAATCTTTTGCCACGTGATGAAAAGACCAAACACAAAACACTGTCACAAATTGAATTGAGCAGAGCAGTAAGCAGACGGCGGCTAGAGACATGTCTAAAGCAAAACCTAATCCACTTCGTATGTGTACATGTCTGACGATAAATCAGACGATTTAATTATTGGACGGGTTGGAAACCCAACATCCAAGTAGTTCTGAAGGTGGTCTTTTTTAGCCAGATTCCATTTTTAAATTGTAAATTAGACAGGTGACGTTTTTATAGTTTTGAAAGCTGAAATCCAGCCTAAGTTGCTATTTTTTATGGTTTCTTTTTGGCGGTAATTTTCTTCTTTTGAACTGATTGCTTAATGTTTAGACTACTACTTTGATTGGTCTTCTAAAGACAGCTCGCCTTTTGCGTTTGGTTCGGGTCTGCCGCAAGTTGGATCGTTACTCAGAGTATGGTGCTGCCCTTTTACTGTTGCTTATGGCTATGTTCGCCCTTATTGCACATTGGCTAGCTTGCATCTGGTATGCTATCGGGTCTGCTGAATTGCCGAATGTCGAAAACAATATTACATGGCTCCACCAACTTGGTAAGCAATTTGCAATGAATTCGGTAATGTCCATCACTTTGCGGGGAGGCGAAATTGTCGTGCCAGTCGTACAATCTTTCTTTGTCAACTAAGTTGCTAGGCACATTTGTCAGTTTCCTGTGCTTGCAGCAAATCATCTTCAAACGCCTTATAATGGATCAACGGGTGTTGGTCCGTCCTTGCGGTCTCGGTACGTGACCGCGCTGTACTTTACTCTGAGCACAATTACGAGCATCGGCTTTGGCAATGTTTCGGCCACTACGGATTCCGAAAAAATTTTTACAATAGTCATGATGATACTGGGATGTAAGTGCAAAGGACGGTAGGCCCTGTGGAGTTTGCTGTGTGTTTGTTCTGTACTATGGCGTTTGTTATGTGCTTTATTTTGCACGTACTATTCTTAAGTGCTCAGCAGCGGTACGTCAGTTTCACATTCTTACGTATACCGTTAATAGCTTCTAGTTGTTAGGCAAACTGGAATTTTATCATTTATCTGAGCTTTACAGTTGCTTTCTGTGAACAGCAAAGTCTAGCAAGACGAAATATAAACTCGTGATAGCGTGGTTCTGTTTCTGTGTTCTGCTTATCTTCTTCCCCAACTTTCGTTTTTGTTTTCAATGTCAGAAAGTTTACGCTCATAACTGTTGTCGATATTTAGAAGTTCTGCGGTTTGTTAAAATTCTGAATTCAGCTTACTTATTTTCCTTGCCTGAAATGTCGAACTCGTCATTGAGAAATTGAAATAGACAGAGGGACGTTTCTTTCTGAAAGCCTAATTACTATTTTAAAATAAGGCTTTAAGATTATTAACTGCAGGCATTGAAGCTTTGCTTTCTAAATTCAAATAATAATCATGCTTTATAAAGCTGTTGTATTTAAGTGCAATGTACCTCATAATGTTGGATTACCTCTATTAAAAGTTTTGAGGCTTGTCTCTTTCCAGGCTCCCATCGTCATGCAGTAAAATTGCCGATCATCTTTTTCTACTCTTGTCAAAGCTTGAGCCTAAACATAGGGCTTATACTTTGGCTTAGGCTTAAGTAGAAGCAGAACAACATGAGTACCACCCTTGCCAGTAAGCGCAGAACAGCACTGCGACATGCTTGCCAGGAAAAAACTTGCATTTTTCAGACGGTCAGGCTGCTGAGAGACCAAATTCCAAATCTTTTTCTCTTCCAGTTTCGATAGCTTGAATGCAACAGTTACCCTACCAGCAGGCATATGAGCAATTGTTAGCTGAAACCGTTTTCTTTGCTGATTTTGGAAAGGGCGCTTTTGGAACTGCGCCATTCCATTCTCAGTATTGATGAGTTACCCGACTAACTTTTGTTGAAAGATTTTCTTTTTCCAGAACCAGCTTCATTTGACTAAGGAAAGTTCATTAATGTAGTTGCCAATTTATTGTCCATAAGGAGCTGAGCAAGTTACTTAACTTAGGCTTTCTTTGTCATGGTTTTTGTTTTTATGCTCGCTTGTTGATTCTGCTAGCCGTTTGTTGCGTGCAAATATGTATTGACTTACTCGGTTGTTAATAATTAAGCTGTCACCATGTGTTTTCCAACTGTTTCAGCGTTTATACTTCGCGAACTGAGAACCCTATTTTGAAAGAACCGAGAGTAAATGTGAGTCAAAAATATGAGTGGATAGTTTTTTTCTTGAAGTTCTTTACGTGATGGGACCTCGTTTTAAGGGGTATCGATTGTTGAAGAGACGCTCTTACTAAGAAGAATGTGAACAGCTTTTTGAACTGTTCTTGTCCTTTTGAGCTGCGTAGAAAATTTTCTGAAATGTACATCTTTTTTTTAATATGAAGCGATTTTGAACCAGCTGTCCTCCTTGACAAAACGCAATACTACGCATACGCTTTACTTTGTGCTGAAACGTCGTTGGCAACGGAATTCTTATTTTTTCAAATGGCAATTCTTAGTGCATCATATAACACGTAATTTTTTATTCTTCCTTAGAAGTAATTCTTAGGGGTTTAAAGCTCATGCTGGATAAATGTCGTTTGACTAATTGTTGACTAATACGATCGAAGCTCTATTACGTTACCGTTTCTTTTACACTGCGTGTTTGTGTTAATGCACAATGAGAGAACAGGAAGTACAAGTTTAAATGTTACCCTTCATTTTTCAAGCGCATCAATACTTGCAATTGTTGTTGCTGGATTATTTATTGAAATTGCTTCGCTGGTTAGTTGGTGTACGGATCTGGTTTTGCAATAATTTTTATTCCAAAATTCTGCCTCTGCCTGTTAGCAGTCTGTCCTTTAATCACTGGCTGAACAGTTGTTCTCACTATAGCGGTTCAAATGCAAATTCCGTTTGTGAACCTGACTGGCCGTCAAGGTGGACCAAACCTCCGATCTCGCTACATTTCTTCCCTCTACTTTCTCATGTCTACACTGACAAGCGTCGGTTTCGGAAACATTGCGGCAAACACTGACAACGAGAAAATTTTCTCAATTTGCGCAATGATGTTAGGATGTAAGTTAAACAAATGATTAGTCATTTCCCTGGGCTGATGTTTAATGCCTAAATCGAACCTCGCCTGTTCGATTCAATGCCTAACATGGCACCTGTGCATTCACCTTCCTTTGGCTTCTTCGACGCGACACATGAATCTAAACGAAAAGATTTTCCATGATGAAACTGACTAAACCGTTTGACTATTCTGCAGCTAATTAGCGCCAGATGCGTAAATTCTCATTCTTTGCAGATGTTGCAGTTGTGTGCACTGTGCCTACTATTTTTTCGCTCAGTACAAGGTGTGATGGTCGTTCGTTCTGTTCAGTTTTTTTGAACTTACTTTTGCGGTTATGGAAATTAGCCTGAATAACGTTTCTTCAAACTGCTTTTCGGTGTTGCTCGTTTGAATTAATATTAAAAGTGCATGAACTGCTATGAAAATAGTGCCATAGTCGAACTGATCATGCTAGTTAAATAAGCATGCTAACTTTGGTGTGCCAGACGAAAGCAGTGCTTTCTGTATGTCAAGGCAGTAAACATTTTGCAGCTCTTATGTATGCCAGCGTATTTGGAAACGTGTCGGCCATCATATCTCGTCTCTACTCCGGCACGGCACGGTACCACGTCGAAATGAACAGACTAAGAGAGTTCATTAGGTTTCATCAAATACCAAACCCTCTTCGACAGCGGTTGGAAGAATACTTTCAACACGCGTGGACTTACACCAACGGTATCGACATGAGCATGGCAAGTATTTTTCATTTGCAGCGCAGCAGCTTAACGTTCAATTATGTAGCTCAGCTTGTGTAGCCTTAATCCAACAAGTCGCAATGCTACCTTTCTTTATTTGCAGGTTCTCAAACAATTTCCCGAGTGTATCCAAGCTGATATCTGCCTTTACCTCAATCGTACATTGCTCAGCAGCTGTCCTGCATTCCAAGGAGCCAGCCCTGGATGTCTTCGAGCCTTAAGCATGCGGTAGTTAACTTGTTAGACTGAGGTCATCGCCATGTTCTCAAAATCGTTGATTGAAACCGTCTTTACTTTCAGGTTTCGAACAACGCACGCACCGCCTGGCGACACGTTGGTTCACAAAGGGGATGTGCTGACCGCTTTATACTTCATTGCAAGAGGCTCGGTAGAAATCCTAAAGGAAGAAATAGTGGTTTCTATCCTAGGTGAGTTACCGTAGCGCCATGCACACGTGTGTTTATTAAATCGCATTACGTTGTCTTAAGGCAAAGAAGACGCTTTCGGAGAAAATCCATTGCTCCATAGATCTGTAGGAAAATCTTCCTGTTATGTCAGAGCGCTGACGTACTGCGATTTGCACAAAATATTTCGCGACGACTTATTGGACGTGCTGGACATGTATCCAGAGTTTGCTGAACTATTCTGTCGCAATCTAGTCATAGCATTTGACCTTCGAGATGTATGCTGAAGTGGTCTTCGAAAACTACCAACTGTCTCTTTTGTTCATAGGATGAATTGTTTACAAATTTGAACAGCGAAGCTTATTGCACTCCAGCCTATTTGGTCAAACAGGGCGATTTTCATAATGCAGGTAGGTACAAACTGGCGAAACGTGCTCGTCGCAACATGTACTGTTTCATCTCCACAGATAACGCGTTTGCAGCGGGTCAGCGAAAGATTAGCGTTCGGCGAAAAAGGCCTTATTTGCAAGGCTTAATGGGGCAAGAAGATATGGGAATCGGTTGTGGCGTTTCACCAACGAATAGTCGTTCGAAAAGTCGGATAGACAGCGTTATCCGGCGTTGCAAGAGCTGTTCCAATACGTCGGAAAGAACTATGGACTATTACGGCGCTCCTATGCCACGCATACGTTCAGAAAAGAAAGGGAGTCACGCATCATCCGAAAGTACGTTCGCCTGTAATAAATGCACGTTCAAATCAAATTTTTATCTTATGGGCGGTTACTGCCGGCTGCGTCTTAAAAAGATGAAATGTTGAGGTGCCTACTTTCAGCTGCTGCGCCAAGGACGAATTTCAGTTTATCAGCGAAGCATAGCACCAGGTCAGAAATGACACCATTGATAGGAAGAATACCGTACGTCAACGGGAGCGACGATTCTCTGAGCGGTTCCGCGAGAGTAGATTCCACAGACCTGCTGACTGTTCCGTCATTCGGTGACCAGCACCCAGGAATGAAGTCACAATTCTGGCTTCCCAAAAGCGAACCAATATCAAAGAGTGCAAGTAGGGTCTTCCTACTTTCAAAAAGTTTGAAGCCAATGTAAATATTGCGTGCAGGCGTCAATCTGCCGGAAGAAGACGAAACAAAGCGCTTCAGGAGGTCGACGGCAAGGGAAGAGGCTATGGAGCAGCGTTTAAACGACATAGAGAGGTAGGAAATAAGTATTACAAAGTCGTTCCTACGGTGTGGAAAACTTTTTAGACACCTAACACGAATTGAACATCAATTGAACACAGACATTGAAAGGATATATCAGCTTCTATGCAAGTGGCGGCAACCGGAGGAATCGATGCAACTACCTCAGCACAACTGGCAGTACAAACAAGGAGCATTACATCAAAGTGTTCCAACGGAAATGCCGTTTTTTGACGTAAGGCAGCCAACGCAGAGACAAGCAGCTCCTGTTTCACATCCAGCAATAGAAACTGTGGTGATTCGTCAATCGGGTAGAGCGCTGAATCCATTAGTTCAACGGTCTTCTTCTACATCCGACTGTTTGACCGATTTGCCAAAGATTGATTTTGATCACATGTCTGCTGCTACTCCTTTGTTCAGAATTGATCAAGGAGAAATGGTAAGGCTTCCTTCGATTTCTTTTGAGTTCAGCAATGATACAACAAGGGTACAACTATTGTTATTGAACAAGTATCATTTGCCTTTAGACATGCTCATCTTGTACGGGCACTAGAAGTGTTCCTGTGGAACGTCCGAAGCATCTGTCGTGCCCAGAGGAACGTCTTGAACGGCAAACTAGGCAAAGTGGTGATGCCACTTGCGAAACTACTGAAGATGTAGGCGAAAAGGGGCCAAAAGTGACGTCATCATTACCCACCTAATGATTGTGAGCAACTAAGGGAAAGCTGAAGAAATCGCTGACCTATCTGAGAGAGTGCTACAACCTTCACAGGTTGGCAACGTGCGCTCTAGACGATACAAACACGCACGCACACACACACACATGCATCCTTAAAGAATGAGCACCGGTCAGTCGTCAACAGGATCGTTCCAGCAACTTCTGGACAATCGCCTTTGCGACCAATCAAATGAGCCTCAATCGACCATCTATGCAACAGTAATTGACATGGATATGCGGTTACTGCGGCTGCCAGTTGAACGTGCTAATTTTTTTTGAAAAGATTTATTTTGTAGAATAAAAATGAAACAATCATACAAAGGTTAACGTTCTTCACGACGGATACAAGGAAATAGAAATATTGAAAAACAAAATTTTAGGCACGATATAAAACTTCTTCTTTTCTTTTCTTTGTCATAAATACTCCCGGTTTTTGCTGAGCGTCCGGATGGTTGGCTAATTCGGCCGGACAAGTAGAAACGGGGCTTTCGATTAGAAGCTGCTTCAATTCATAAAATACTGCACTATCTTCCTTTGTTAGAAAAGTGATAGCCTTGCCGGATTTGCCCGCTCGACCGGTTCGGCCTATTCTGTGCGTATAATCTTCTATTGTTTTAGCCATGTCGTAATTCAGAACTAAAGAGACGTCTTTGATGTCGATTCCTCTGCCAGCCACGTCCGTTGCCACAAGAATATCCTTGGAACCTTCCTTCAAACTGGACAATGCGTAGTCTCGGGCTTCCTGACCCTTTCCACCATGCAGCGCACAAGGATTGAACTAAAGATGCACATAGGTTATCTACTTTTCGCTGTTCAAATCAAAGGTGAGCAAAATTACCCCAAGCTTTTCCAGACCTTTTGCCAATATGTCGGCACCTTTTTTCTGATTGACAAAAATAATAATAGGTGGTTCAATGCCTCCTTCCAATATTTGCACCAATCTTTTGCGCTTTTCACTTTCTGACATCATATACACGACCTGCTCTACACGTTCGGTGGGTTTGCCTACTGCTCCGATATACACAACTACGGGCCGCCGCAAGTAATTTCTTGCCAAGCGTTCCACGGCGGGAGACATTGTGGCCGTAAACATGACTGTCTACAACAAGTTCCTACAGTGTCATACTGCACCTCAGCTTACAGCGAAAATGAACCGCGATGCACAGAAATGTGAAAGAAAATCTTCAGCGGCAAAGGTTTCCACATTTGAAGCCGAATGAATAAGGCGCACTTGTGCAAAATAAGAAATACTAATCTACAACTTTTCTGTTCCACAATGTTCGTAAGCATCTATTAAAAACTATATCTGAATACCTCTGCGAGGATTAACAAATGAACATTTAAATATTAAACCTACTATCTACTCCAATGTTAAATTGGAGGGTCAGTCTTAAAAATGACTGTTTAAAAATTCGCTTAAATGATAATGCGTTGGACGTAGCACCTTTACGGAATTGCAGCGCCTTGACAATGATTGAAAGAAATATACTAACCTGTCGATACTTCTTCTTGGTGAAAAAGTTTGCCAAAAGAGTGGCTTCATCTTCAGCTTCCTCTGTGTCCGGTTTGACATTGGAAACTGGCATATAGGCTAGAACTGCTTGAACAAATGGTTCAAAACCCATGTCGAGCATTTTGTCCGCTTCGTCCAAAATAACGTAAGTACATTGGTTGAGGACAAGATACCGATTTTCCAGTACATCTACTAGACGGCCGGGAGTAGCAATGACGATCTGAAAACAGGATATTTCGCTGTTTGATACTGTTCCGAGATAAGAAATTGCCAGATAATATTCTCATTTCATCTTTCGCCCGTGCGTTAAGTAATGATGATGAGATTAAATTTCATTAACGGTCATTAAAGTTAAGAATTAAAGAAAAAGAATACCTCGCAGCCAAGACGCAGCTTAAAGCCTTGGTCTTCCCTAGAAAGACCTCCAATGACAGACACAGTTCGAACACCAAGGGGCTGTCCAAATTTTACGGCTTCCTCTTCGATTTGTTGAGCCAACTCTCTGGTTGGTGCCATTATTACAGCATATGGTCCTTGGTCAACGTCTTCTTCGCTGAAACATATTGAATTTAGTATGGCCGAAATTAAGGCCTAACGCGATTAACCGTTCAATTTTAGGAAGAGATTGTATCCAAATCAAAAGTGGCAACAGGAATGCAGCCGTTTTACCACTACCAGTCTCAGCAACACCAATTATATCTCGGTTTTGCAAACCTATGGGAATGGCTTGACGCTGAATGGGCGTCGGCTCCTGCGATAAGCCGAAGTTATGGAAGTCATTTACCGTAATACACTTCAACTTACCTCATACCCGACCTTGTGTATAACGTCAAGAACTTCCTGTGGGAAATTGCCATCTTCCCACGATCGCAACGGTTTCGGTACGTTGCCTCCTTTTATGCTAATATTATAATCTTCACGAAAAATCCTCCAATCCCTCTCTGCCATCTCTTCGAGTGACTTCTGACGCCAATGTCGATCATCCCATTTTTGCTTTGCTTCTTTAGCACGTACTTTTGTCTGGAACTTCCTGAACAAAGTAAATCGCCACAAACTGTTGTGCAGAGATAATAAGAACAAAACTGACTCTTGCTGCTCTTTTTCAGCGTCAGTTCGTCTGCGCTCCAACAAGTTGCCGTAGAATTGAGATTGAGATTTCTTTTGAGATCTCAAATCTATACCTGCAACATGACCGCGACCAAAGAATTGAACTTCATGTTTCTCCTTGTACAACGGATTGTAGTCATTTGAGGTATCTTCGCCAGCATCCCAGTCAAAAATAAACTTTCGTTCATGCAGACGTCGTGATCGTTTTTTTTTCTTTTGTTGCAAACCAAGATATCTCTCCTAAGCGCCATAACTGTAATGCGCAATAATGTTCGTATAAAAAACGGCACCTTGATGGCTATAACTTCCTTTTCGTGATCAACGTCACTAGCGTTCGCCGACTCCTTCCCATGAGAGCGTTTTTCTCCACTTTGATCGTTGTCCCGACGTTCACGCCTTTCACGCCTATCGCGACCTCTTTCACGTTCTAAACACAAAATGAGCATGGCTGTATAAATAAAGCAAGTCATTTACCTTGAGATTTCAATGCTTGCTCAAGAAATCCCATACGATGATTCTTCAATTCCGCTAATTCACGACGCTTCTTTTCAACTTCTTCCTGGCGCTTTTTAAGTGCTTCTGCTTCTCTCTGCGCTCGCGTCAAAAACACAGGCTACAAATAGCAGCAGCTCGTCATAAGCACGCCTAAACCGAGATGACAATGCTGCCCACTTTAGTTTCTGCCTCTTGCTCTGCTTTGCGTTTTGCCAACAGTTCTTCAAGCGATAATGGCTCCTTTTTAGTGCTTACAGAATAGTTGTCATTCTGTTGCTCATCTTCATCTTCATTCCTGAAATAAAATTGCGTTCGCAAACCGCGTTCAACTTAACGTCAAATTAAGTACACTATTGAAGATTTGGTGTCCGATTTTGCACGCTGGCTTGAGTTAACGATGGATTCCGTTTTTTGCCGGCGCTTTTTGCTCGGCAAATTATCATTAAGAATGGAATTAGCATCTTCATTCTTTTTGCTATGACTGTGACGACGCTTCTTCAACTTTTCTGCGCTTGCGGAACTGGCAGAATTCAAGGGCTTTTTAAAATTGTCAACCCGGTTACGAACGTCTTCGGACTTCGAACTTTCAGGCAAACGACTTGATCGACGGTGATTTTCTTCCAAGTCGACTATATTATCTTTGCTACGATGACGCTTCTGATCATCCGATGAATAACGAATGGTTTCGGTGTCCATGAAGACCCTAACAACTGAAAAATGACTTCTTGTAGTTCAACGAAACGCTTAAATTCCAAAGAAAACCTAAAGCTGTCACTGGATGAAGGAGAAATTATTTTAATATAATCATGCCATTCGACATGGGATGTTAATTCTCTGCTGAAGATTGTCCCTAGAAATGCTAATTTAGCTAGCAATGTTCTAAACAAGCTAAAGTGAACCCACAGTTTTGAAGTGAGCATTTGAATAAGAGGAAAAATCAAGATTAACTTCTGCAACTGCCTTTTCCCATTCAATAGTCATTTCAGCTCTGAAAAGATTAGGAAGCGAAGACAATCCTTTAATCAACAAGAACCAAACAGCACAAAAAATATTATAAATGCCCGCCGACACAATGTTGACGAAGAAAAAGGCAGTTACGCCACATTGCCTAAATGCTCAATTGTTCATACAGAACGAATTGAATTTTAAATAAAATCGTCAGGAGCTTCGAAAATGTAAAAGAAACTTTCCTCTGACGAGTTATTTCACCTCAACTTAATCCTACCATGATGTACGCATGCAAACGCGAAAACTTGGGAAACCATTGACAAAGTGCACGCGCGAAAGATGTTGGGAGTAATATGCAAGAAAATTCAAAAGCACGTGCTTACGTTATAAGTATCTTCTATCAAAGCTGCACCATTCAACAGATCCACGTTCAAAATGGTCTTTAAGATAACTAACCGTTCTATCACCGCCTATAAACTTAACGCAGGTACGAGAATCGATCGTGCATACAGTTACCGTATAGCCTCAGAAGGCAGTACGGTGCCTGTAAACAAATTCTATTTTGCAGGTACCCTTCGTAGTATGACTTTTCACCCATAAATGCTACGAAAAGTTGCTTTCGTCTATCGTACCAGGTTAAAAAACGCTAAACGTAGGCAGCCAAAAACGTCGCTTCTGAGAGCTGTGTAAGGTAAAAGAATTTTCGATAAGTGCAACGCCGAGATACTCAATGTAGAAATATACAAATTCGTTGCGAGTTTGTTAATACTCAAAATAGTACAGTAAAACGAACCGCTTTGAGCACATAGCGCTAAGCAAATAAATAAAGAGTAAATTTGAGTAAAACCAAGCTAAGATATTCGAGCATACTTGAAGTTGAAATTCTGCAGTTCTGATCGTCTGTTGTCACAGGAGCCATTGTACCTGAATATCATCTTCGGCCTGCTGTTTACCTTCATACATCTACGTTTAGTGGATGAGTTTGAAACGGTTCATAATTATTAGTCTGTTTTATTGCATAATTGTTGATAACGTTTTAATGCATTCAAAAATGACCGAGTTTTAGTTGCTTATGGCAGGCCACACAAACCGTTCTCCAAAAGTCTCTGTCGTGACGGATAACACCTTCCTTCTTTGCATTCGTTGCAAGAACCGCTACGTCTTTTGTTGTAAACAACTAATGGTTGCTTAGTTGCCACAGTGAATGAAAAAATGCGTGTATTGCATCTTACCTCTCATTTCACTCATGGTCATACTGTAAGTTTTCTGTCCATACTGTTTTGTCTTCAGATAAACCCAACTCAAAGTATCAAGTTTATTCTCTGGCATAGGGCTAACAATGTCGGAAAATGATGGACAGCACGCCTGCTCTAGAAAAACGTTCTTTTTTGAGACAGAATGGCCAAGAGTAAATCTATGCACTTGTTGGTGTTCCACTTTAGAATGTTTATTACTTAAATTGAAAATAAACTTGTCCATGTATTAAAAAAGAAGTTCTAGTATTCATACAGAGATCAATGAGTACTCAGGAGAATAGCGAGGGTGGATGACGGGATGGATAAAAGGTGAATTTTGAAAAAATTGTTTTTTCAATATAAGGGCGAATGTTAAAAGTTTTACTCCTCACTTATGAGATTTTACCATGATGGAACATGAAGAATCTTAACATTGATGAAATACAAACTCATGCTGCAGGCAGCCCTCTCTATTAAACAGATGAGCTGAAAACATGTTTACCAGAAATGTAGTAGAAAATGTGAATAATCAAGATGGAAACTTATGGAATTCCATATAATAAACCGATTTTCTTTCTTTCTTCCGAAAAAGTAGTAGCGAATATACCACGATTACTAATACTAATTAGTATGGATTCCAATCGCAACGTCGTCTTTAACGGGTTGTTGAAGTTTCGTTACTCCTTGAAGCTGTCCGACTTCCATTAGTGCAGTTGAGTATGTTTGCAATCATAAAGAAAAACTTTTTCCACCAAATGGTTGGCTGACGATGAACTCCACTTCAAAACTGTGAAATCTTATTCGTGCGCAAAATTTTGCCCCTCCTTGCTAATAAGCTGCATAACCACCTGCTGCACAGGTTCTGATTAGCAATTACTGGTTGCTTACGCAACACTAATGAAAATAAATCTACTTTTAGAAATGATACTAGCAGTCGCTGTAATTCGACACTTAATATTTGGACGTGAAACTATAATTGCAGCCTATGACACTGTTGTCACAGAAGTTACTTGGCCGCAGGCTTGGAGCTTCTTCCATCACTAGTTAAACATGGTTTCTTAATGCAAGTAACCTATAAGAATAGCTTTATATGCTTATTGTGTCAATAGGTAAAACTTACTAGTTGTGTTCTGATGTTTAGATATAACTTTCTGTCTAGCTCTCAGAAGCAGTTTCATTAATACATTCAAACTGTTGGAAATATCTGCCCAGAAAGTATTCTTCCTTGGTATAACGATGACATGTTGATCTGTTAATGGCATGATCTTCACAATGGCAAGAAGTTTGCACATTATTCACCTTCACTTAATTCACTAGTTCTCCTAATGAGACAACGTATTACTGTTTGGTAAACTAATTATCATGGGGCGGTCACAGCTCGTTATCATGATTCACGTGTGCATTAGTTCGGCAGAAATCATTTTAAAGGTGAAAGTAGCATCACGTAACGATTGGCTGAAGTTGATGGAATTTGATTTTAGTGATCACAAGAAGATCAGTCTGTGAACTAGGTTGATTAAATTTTGAGATTTGTTATAAATGCATTCATACGAACAAATTTGATTCACTTGACTTACTCCCAAAGCACCTATGCTTCCGTTAGAAGTGTGACATGAGTAAGCATAAAACCAATCAGATTGCCACTATGCTTATTGATTATCATTACAATAGTGCTACTGGTCCCAACACGTGTCTGATTGAAATATTAGTTATCACAGTAATCTATGATTCAGAGAGAAGGGGCAACCAAAGCGTGGAATGGAGAGCAAAATGCGATTCTAGCACAATGCTCATTGAGAATCCCGCTGCCTGTCTTAATTAAATTGCGCTCATGTATCGTCGTCTCATTCATCTCATAAAAACTGACAGTGGATGTAAGCATCCGATTATGGCTGAAGAAGCTTTTAGCACAAGATCAACGCAGGTAAAAAGTACTAACTTTTGCAGTCACACGAGCTGCGGTTGCAAATTCATTCTGACAATTTTTTATTACATTCCTCAGTCTCAATAGGTGCTCAAGTTATTTGCCGGCTCTATATTTGTGATTAAAAAAATTCTGACATGTTCGCAGACGGATATCATATTATTGCAAGACAGACTATAGTGAAAAACGTAAGGCAAGTTTGCTTTGGGCACTTCGAGTTGACTCTTAGTTTCACCTGTTTCGTTAAGAAACTGACCATCAGTCCTTTCAGAAACCATTATGGTGCTTCATAATACAGATTCAGTGAGCAATGTCAACGGTTAGTCAAGCAGGTTTTTCAAAAACGTAATAATGCATAGTGCTCTGATTGCAGCGAAAGCTGTACTGAAACTAAAATTATTTCCTGAAACTCTTAGCTTGATCGCTTTTACAAATAGATAGATTAGTTGCTGTTGTTGTTCACATACCCCAGAATTGTGAAAATGGAACCGTTAACAGTGAACCACTGGGCTGTTTGTAGGCAAAAAATTGACAAATAATCCTGGAATCCTAAGTCCCACTTACCCCATTTTTTGTGTCTCTAACAAGCTACCCAGATATACGCTGGTTAGGATTTTCGTGTTTAAAGTTAGGCACATGAAATCGGAATAACCAGTATTCATGCCGTCTGGAAAGCAACTGAAGTTCAACTGCGCGTTGCAAGAACTTATTAATGGCTTTCAGCGACCTTCAGGTTGTCTAAAAAGCAGCAACTCTATTACAGCGTAATAATACCTTTGCACTATGCAGGCGTGTGCAAAGCACTTCACTACTAATTAGAAAAGGAAAAAGTCGCATAAACGTTTTCCGCGTTCGAGCTCGCTGTTTGTAGCAAAGTCTAATAATAATGAATTGATTTTCTTGTTGCCTGTTAATTAGGAAGCACAGTCAGTGCTGATAGAACGAAGAAGTCTTGCGCGGACAAGTAATCTTCTACAGTCTTATTCTCATTATTTGGTAGGCTGTTTTTCTACAGACAAAAGCAAGCCTTAGCTGAACCATTAATAGAATAGTATGTCATAGTAAATTCGCGATTGCTAACGAGTAGTTTTAGAAGCCGTTCAAGTTAGTATGGCGAATTAGCTCCTCGCTATGTCAGACGAATTATTCAAAAGGCTATAAGTAATACGTAGTTACTAACACATGCTAGATAGGAAGTCGTATCTTACGGCTTCTACGTGAAAAAAAGTTTCAAAAAGACGTCACCATTTATTGGCAATGTTTCCGTTAAGTTTACTCACTACTTATTTAAGATAAACTGTGTACATGTTATTAAAAATGCTTACAGCATTCACGTATGCAACATAAACTTTTCTCGGTTAGCTTCCTTATTTAGTTCATGAATGCTGCCAAGATTTCAAGACAGACGAATAACGAATGAAGCTCTCTTCCCCTCCTCAATTAAACAGTTAACAAGAAGTTCAAAAGCGAATATTTATGTAGTATTTTTTTAATATTCACATGAGCAGCATTGGACATTCGCTTTCCTTTAGCCACATGCACCAGCAATCTGTCTTTTGCTTTTCTTTCAACGTATTACCTCAGTAAGCTTTGGATTGGTAACATAACCCTTGCTCATCATGATGACGTCATCACCACCACGTATAACAGTTGAACTTCGCCAGAGGCAGTCGACGTTTTGAAAGCAGATTTTTATTGGCAATAGTTCCGTTTAATTACTTTAGTTTTCTAGACTCTTCTGGAACCACCATAAGTGGTCAAGTTAAGGAAGTCGCTTTCTTTATTAGTGATTCAAATTTGTCAGGAGAGTAAAAACGTTTCTAAAAATCGTTACAGAGCACCTGTAATTAATTATTAAACATTGAAGAACTAGAAACAAGACTTTCGAAAGACAGGATGTCTTTTAACAGGCTTGAATAGTTTCATAGTAGATCTTCAGATTCACGAGTTTGGCCTGTTTGATGTATCTGTAAGTAAACTTCAAAATGCCCTACCAACGGATGGATGAGCAAATTGTAACAGAAAATACAGAACAATTTGTATACCGTACGTTTCAGAACTGCTCGTGTTCCGTCGTATACAAATTGTTCTGTATTTTCTCTTACAATTTGCTCATCCATCCGTTGGTAGGGCATTTTGAAGTTTACTTACAGATACATCCAACAGGCCAAACCCGTGAATCTGAAGATCTAATATAGAAACAAGACTGGAGTAATATGTTTAACCCTTCAATGCTACCAACGCTGAGGTCAGGCATGAGTCAGAAATTACTTTCCATGCCCACTGATACGACTAGGCCATGTCGCTTACCTGAATCACTGTGATGATAGTCTCTGGTGATAAATTAAGCTGGAGTGACGTCAGTTTGACGCGGCGCTGTCTGAGTTCACCATGTATGGACTTTACTTGTACATAAAATCATTCTGTCGGACCATTTTGTTTTTGAAAAGTGATTACTTCTTTTTCAATCGTAGTACACGTTTATTTAGGGGAGTGACAGCGGCATGAGTAGCGACGCAAGTATTCCCACTGGCAATTGGCTGGAAGGAATTCGACTGATGAAAACAAACTTTCTTGGCGTAGCATCACCAGTTCAACTTGAAATGTTGTGGAACAAAGTTATACTACTTTACTTCACAGCATCTTGGTGCAGTGCCTGCGAAAAGTTCATGGAAAAACTAAAGGTGCCTGGACGTCACTAGGACTCGTCCATGTCATAATTGAATTAAACTGTCACTTTATCTTTAATCGTTTTACTGGCTGACACAGAGTAGCCAATGTGACATTTATAATGGGATTTATTGCGGGTAATGATTTTGTGCGCGTTATCGGAAGGGAATTTTTAATAGTTCGGCAACTCTTGGGTTGTAGTTGAAAAAGGAATTTCTATTGCAATTTGATGCAAATGCACGCAGAATTTCCTTCTATGACAGCCTATAAACGTTACTCACTAAAACTCATTCAGACCTACGAAGAGAGTGGCTAAATCACATATTTCTCTCTGTTACAAGAGTCCATTAACTTCATCATTGGGCGTACCTTCCTCAGTTATTATTGCATGTAGTCGCGGTTGAAAAATTGCAGAGCTACTAAAACATTCATTCACTTCTTTGCTAGGTTCTCGCTTATTCAAATCATGACTCATTTTCACACGCACCTTTCGTGTAAAAGGCAAATATCTTGCGTAATCTTTAAGGAAACGATAAAGAGGGAAAGCATGGATTTCGAAAGCTCATTGATCGTCTTTCGCAGCAAAGGTCTCTGTTAATTAGTGTTTTGCGCTGCTTATACGGTACTACAAGGTGGAGAAGGCGTAAAGCAAGATTAATATTAATATTTTTCTAAGTTTCAAGATGTCATCAAAAGATCTTCAGGTCCACATTGACTTTCTGGCAAAGATAATATGAGTGGCTAATTTTTTTTGCATCTCTTGCCTCTATCCTTTTCTCATTCTCACTTCAGGAATTCACTGGTCAAATAAATTTTGACCAACTCGAAATCGTTATGATTTGCGTGGACAGTGATCAGGCTGTGGCCAGAAATTATCTCAGTAAAAAACACAGAAAGTGGGCTTGGCTTGAAGCTAACCAAGAAAAAGTCAAGTAAGCATTGGGTATGACCTAATTCACAAATAGTTCACATGCGCGCTCTTTAGGCAACTAATGGCCACCTATGACGTGATATGTATTCCAGTTGTTGTGCTTGTTGATCGAAACGGTAAAGTGCTACGAAAGAACATAAGAGCGCAAATAGCCAGCAGTATTGGAAAACGAGCAAAAGTGATTGTTAACGAATGGGTTAAACAACTTCATTCCAACGAATTTGCAACAGGAAAGAAGTGATTCATCCTATGGAATATGGAATAAACTGTCAGCACAGGCATTAAAAAGTTATTACGGTCTTTAGAAACACTCTTGAACTTCGCGATTTTTTCCGTTTACTGCCGCTATTTATTATACTGCGTATTTTTTCATCCCTTGATTGACTTTTCGTGATTTAATAGTTGAGAGCGCTGTGCTCTATTACTAATAACAATGTGTACTGGAAAAACGAAGAACAGCTGTGCTAACGAAAAGCGACCATTTTTTTTATAGATATAGCGTGTGATTTGTTGCTAACCTACTTCGTCTAAGCGAATCGCGTTAGAATGAACGTGTCAAAAACGCGGTGTAGAACGTGGGACTAATGCATTGGCTTTTGGCAAAACCAAATTGTTCGTTCCAGGAAAAATGACTTCAGAAAGGAAGAAGCTTTAACCAGACCATACAGCTACCGTGCAACGCCAGTAAGATATAAAAGCCGTTGTTAAGCATAAACTTTCCTGGCAGTACTGCAAGGGTAACTGCGAAACACTAACACACCATGTATTGACAGCTACAAAAATAATAATATAGTGTGCACGCAAAATAATTTCATTCAGAAAACGGAAAACCGTCTTTAAACCAGTTTCAACTATCGTTTGAACAGTGCTTATACGTTTGCTAGAGTAGCACACCCAGGAGCTTAAGACTTGAGAATGCACTTTTCAACAGGAAGAATTCATTAACTCTTTAAGCACAAACTTACTCTGGAAAATGCAATAATACACAAACTTGTCGAGCATAAATTCTTTATGCGTAGCCACAATTAAGAAAACGTATGAATGAAGTAAAATAATAGTAAAAGTTTCCGTAACAAATCGTAGCGCGTTATGGCAAAGAGTTTCTAAACATCGGATAACTTTCATAACCGATCTTCAATTCACGGCTTTGGCTTTGGCTTATTTGGTACATCTGGAAGTGAACTTCAAAATGCCCTACCAGCGAATGGAGGAGCAAACTGTTAGAAAAAATACAGAACAATTAGATACCGTACGTTTCGGAACTGCTGTTGTACCGTCGTCAGCAGTGTAAGGATAACGTGACGTGATGATGTAAGGGTGAACCCTTACACCGCTGAAGGTGGAAGAAGAGCAGTTCCAAAACGTACGGTATTGACTTTCTTTTTAGAAATTTGCCTATCCATTCGCTAGTAGGACATTTTAGAGCATACTTACAAATACGCGAAACTGGCCAGAACAGTGAACCGAAGATCAACTATGAAACAACTAAAACCTGTTAAAAAGCACCCCGTTTTCAAAAACGTTGGATAAGTCGTATTAATAATTCTGATCTGGAGACTGGTTCTACTCTTTATGACGATTTGAGTAGGCGGCAAGTGCATGAGTGCGCACGCTAGCCTTCAGGTACAAACGATAGCATCAATCATTTAATTCATCTCTGTTTACATAAACTGGCACTTGAAGCAGCTGATTACTTGGGTTCAGTAACAGCTTTCTGTCATTGCGGTTCTTGCCACGCATTCGGTATTTACAAGAAAGTAAAATAAGCTGCTCATAATTGCTACACAAGAGCTGGACGTGTACAAACAATGCATTTTTAGCAGACGGATCATATCCCTTGTGTTAAAAGTAAGGAATTGCGTATGGTCACAGAAACTTCAGAATTATTTCACCATATAGTTTCCTGATGAATGACGTCAGAAGCCTGAAATAACCTTACCAAGGACCTTAAACTCCAACACGAACGTACAGCTTATTTTCCGTTTACTGCCGCTATTTGATGAATGAAACGTTCATTATATATAATGCTGCCGCTGATAGATTCAGTCAGTTCCACTTGAGAAGATCTTCCAAATGTTTACGATGCAAATAAACAGTGTGACATTGCTGGCATTGTTAGCATGTCTGTGCTTTGACGCTTGCCACGCCAAACCCACGAAGCCGGCTAAACTGAAGAAAGGGACTGGAAAGGGCGAGTCAAATGAAGTAGTCAAACGGCCCAAGCCTGCTTTTGACATGAATCCAAGTCTGGTTAGTCATTACATTTTTTTAATATTAATTAACTGCTTATGCTGAACCATTACCATACTCATATTGAAATGCTCCTGAAAGAAAAGATGAAAACACTCTAGTTGCTAGCAGCAGGCTGTACTACCAAATGATTAAAGCATATTACAGTTTTGAAGGAGCTCAAAATTTTGTGAAGTTAAAACAAAACTTGCCCATATCCATTCGTTTTATTAATTAGGTGATCAGGGCACGTATAACTGTTGTTTCGTCATATAAGGATAACTAGGCGAACCATACGTAACAGCATCTAAACCTCTAATTAACGTGCTGAGTGAAATGTACTATTTCAGGATAAAATGCTGTACGTCAAGTGCCGGTATAGCACCTGCAAGCGTGAAGACAAAAAAAGAGAGGAGTCTAGAAGTGTGAGCGTAGACAGAATTAGAGTTTACAATGAATATATGAATTGCCTTACTGGCTGTAGCAACAAGTAAGTTTTACTATATTCACAAGTACAATAGGCAAATGCAATCACAAATAGATCAGACGTAAAAACTGTTTTAAGCTTAAGTTTATTTGATAATCGTTCACGACAGATCTGCTTACTACGGAGCGCTAGCTGCTGGGTATGCGTGAATACAAATGACATGCGCCCGCACAGTTTTGCTAAAAGAAGATAAACAACACAATAACTGCACGACAGCAGCGAACACTGTCTCCACAGCTGTTGTGAAGTTACTTCGCGGTATCGTAATAATTCATCACTGGCACTAGCAGGGTTAAAGGAAAGATGATTGCACAATCAATAGACTTAAATGTTTAGCACCGAAGTACAGCAGCCCATGTGTCACGTTGTCTTCCAATGCTCCTCTTAATACAATGCTTTTAGAACTGTTTTCTTTATTTTGCATGACAACTGTACTGCACAACCGCTTGAACGGTCGGCAGACGAGTGATCCCTGCTGTAGGGACCACCCGCAGCAAAGCTGTTCTGGGTACGCTTAGCAAAAAAAGGCTTACTGATGCGTGACAGATATTTCCGCCAACAGGACCAAAGATCCAGGGCTTTTCCAGAAAAATCAGACAAACACGCAACGCCCCGCGCTGCTTCCCTGCGAAAATGGGAGCCGGTGATACTCGCTTTATAATTCTGAGCGGGTGTCCGTCCTAACGTCACTGCTGAAACCCGCTAATTTTCCATCCCACTGACAAGCCGACTTCCAGATTCGCGGCTGTCTGATTTAGCATTTACATGATCCCTGCCATTAAAACTTCTAACAGAGCTTCAGAAGAGTAATTGGCAAAGGATAAGAAAAGATAGCAGGGGCGCCCTAGCGCCCAATAATGGGCAAGAATGCTCCAATAACTGAATAGTCATAATACATGACAGTCGCCTGTCTCAGCTAGGACGAATGAGCTCTGAGACTCCCGAAAACGAACAAGGGTCGAAATAGAGCAGTTAAAACAAGCATCGCCTTGTCTCAGAGAGCAAAGCACTTATATTCAATCTGAAGAAACGAACAAACCCATGAACGAATAAATAACAACGGGCGAACAGGTTGACAAATAATAAAAGGAATCAACAACAGCAGGTGCTGAGCAAGATTACAAGGTGCGTGCCTGAAGCGAGAAACCGTGGTGCAGTTGCTTTTCCTGCAGGTGGCTCTATCCGGTGAGTCCCCTAGCACTAGACAATGCGAGATGGTCAGCGGACAATGTTTTCATAATGCAAAAGCTTTATTACGGAATAATTCCCGTTTAATGCATAATATCCATAATTCACAACCGCTGAAGACGGGTCTCGGTCGACCCGAAAGTTCCGGAGTTAACACGCATTAAACGGGAATTATTCCGTAATAAAGCGGACAATGTTGCCTAATTCGCGGGCGCACACCGTTCTGGTAGCCTAGAAGATTAGGATCAGACGCCTAGTGTTGACCGTTATTTTCCTTGCATTTAGAGCACCTCAAAAGGCTGTAAAAAACACCATGATAAACTCTGGTCCCTCTTGCAGAAAAAAGTTTATTCTTTTGTATTTTCAGGATGCTCAAGGACCCAAAAGAATTCAAACGAGCAAACGATTTCTATTACAAGAAGTACAAAGAAATTTTTTATGAGACCTACAAATAATTCTATTCAGAATAAAGTTATTATTGGCAGCAAATTTTTTTTCTGACGCTCCTGGCTTCGAAAGACGGGTTGTCTTTTAACAGGTTTAGGTTGTTTAATAATTGGTCTTCTGGTTCACGGGTTTGGCTTGTTTGATGTATCTGTAAGTAAACTTGTAATAAACAGGTGGGTGGTCATATGTCCACGGGGGTCGCGAGGCAGGTCACCGGTTGTCCGTGAATCTGTCATTCTCCTACTGAGAAAGAACTGACAAGCGCAGCGTGGGGGAGCGCTTCCGCTTGGGGTGACAGGAGGGTGTGCCGAGAGCGTGGGCTGCAACGACATGAATCGCCAGGGCGTGACGAGCAGTTGGCTAGAGCGTTTAGGGCGTGCGGCGGCGTCTGTTCTCTCTCTTTCTGTCGTTGGCGGTGTTCGTATTGTTGTGTACCGTAGGGAATATCGAATAAACTTTTTGTTTCTAACGAAGCATGGAAGAAAGCGCCGCAATTACAAAACTTCAAAATGCTCTACCAACAAATGGATGAGCAAATTGTTAGAGAAAATACAGAACAATATGAATACCGTACGTTTCGCAACTGCTCTTGTTCCGTCGTCTTGACGGAGCCCTCACACTGCTGACGACGGAGCAAGAGCAGTTCCAAAACGTACGGTATTCTTATTGTTCTGTATTTTCTCTAACAATTGGCTCATCCATTCGTTGTTAGGGCACTTTGAATTTTACTTACAGATACATCAAACAGGCCAAATCTCTGAACCAGAAAACCAACTATGGAAGGTTTCTGGCTTCGTAGAAAACATCTGAGAAAACCGCGATGTGAGAAACTTTAGCAAAATAGCTATAGCTGCACGATACCTCAGTCAACTTAATTCCAGCTAAAGCGCGTCAGAAATCTTTAATTATAGAGCAACGTACCAACAAACGACGTAGATGAAAGTTTCATAGGCAAAACCTAAACTAATATGAACAATAAATAGAACGTCACTATTGCGTAATTTCAATAAGAGATTCCCTGGCCGTTTTTGCATTTTAGGCGGTCATCTCTTGAGAACTCTAGATTCACTGAGTGAATGTGTGTAGTTTACATGCAACGTATGGACTTGCACGCGTAAGGCTGCTAGCACGCAAAGGCTTTGCTTTGTCTTTATTGAGGAACACTAACGAACTGAGTATAAACAACGATGTCGTCGAACACACAACTTTTCTGGTCCTACCAACCTCTGCGTGGTCCGTCCTTCTCCTTTTATAGTCCCGTTCGCGGGGTCTGGCCAGGTCGCACTGCCATTGGTTGACCATGCCTGTTTTCGACATAGGCTTCGTGTCATGGGGCACGGGGAACGTCGTCCAGCGCTGTTTACGACAAGAGCTCTCGTATCGTTGCCCTCTTAGGTCAAACCACCGTTATCGGAGCTAAACCCCGGGTTATCTGCCACAATGTGAAAGAAGCAAACGGTTCCCAATGCGATGGAACTTTATTGATAAGTTAAAAAATTAAATTTCGAACGGGGATAGCCGCTGTGTGACCAGCCTCAGCGTTGTTCTTAACCATGACAGCAAGAACGAAGGAAATAGCATCTGACTGAGTTTAGCTTAGCAAAAAATATAAACCGATATTTTCACTTAATTTAATGAACTTTTATAGCACAGCATGGGACACATTTGCAGTATTTTTAACTATAAAAAGTTTGCCAGCAGATTTTGAGCGTGTTAACTCAGCTCTGTTACCCATCGAATACAGCTGATATTTAAACGGCAAGAATGAGCGTCGAACACAACCTGTCGTTCAAACATCATTTATTGACAACCACTCACGTACACCAGCGAAAACAAAAGAGTTACCACAAAGCACATGAACACATCTTTTTATAAACGTTCGAAATATATTTTGTGCGAACCTATCTATCATTTGTGTTCTGACAGACTGTGTACTTCCTTAAACATCACTTTCTCCGACGAAGAAAGTCATTTACTTTTTACGCAATATTCAGCTCTATTAAGAAAAGCAGATTTTTGTGATGACTGTTTGAAGTTTTTCGCATTTCTTCAGGACAAGCTGCTAATTAATTTTAAAAATGAGGGGCTTCCGGGAGCGGCCTAGACCAGTTGTTATTACCGTGAATGGAAGACTACTCATATTCGACACATATAATAAGATCAAGTAGCTCTGAAAGCGCTGCCCTCTTTTCGTGTTAATTAACGCCGCATCTGTAAATAACTTATCAAAATACCTTTTTGAAGATATAGTGTCTTCGTACGGGACCGTGTAATTTCATTTGGTTGCTTCTTCTTGTACTGATTTTTATGTCCCGTTTAAAAAGAAGCAATCAAAATACCTTCATCAAAAGACTAGCGATAACCAACACTTTATCAATACTGAAATCAAATATTTACTGCTAGTTTTCGTACTAAAGATTGCCTTTTATTCTGTGCGCTTCGTTTTCATTCTTTCAGTTTAAGCAGTAGCACCACTAGTCCAACAAAGCTTCATATGTATCATTGACAAAAATGAAAGCCCTTTTGAAGGACGGAGTAAATAAATAGTAGATCAAACCCCAAACAAAAGCTGGAATTCTGCTTCCTTGATGAAAATTTTTATCATAACTGTTATGCTCTTCCAACATTGTTACTTGTGAATCACAGAAAGTGCTACTGTGGCTCAACTGCACTTCATTTCTAGAGCTGAGTGAGGAGTGCTGTTGCAAAGTTTCCCGCGAAGAAGTTCACTGCTTGAGATTCCGTTTATTCTTACAGTTACAGACGTAATGTTTCAGAAAAGCTAGACAACAATGGCTATTAAAGGAAGACGTTTCTACACTGGACCTTCCAAAACAGGCAAGGGGTTAAAGAAGAAAAAGGTAACGCAGAAGTTCTTCATTGAATGTAGTCACCCCGTTGAAGACGGCATAATGAACGCTGGGGATTTCGAAAACTTTCTTCGCGAGAGGATCAAGGTCAACGGGAAAACTGGAAATCTTGGAAACAATATTCTTATTGAACTGCAGAAAACCAGATTGTGTGTTACTGCGGATGTTCCATTTAGCAAGCGTTACTTGAAATATTTGACTAAGAAGTACTTGAAGAAACAGGCTCTTCGAGATTGGCTTCGCGTTGTTGCTCTGGATAAGGATACGTATGAATTGCGGTATTTCCAGATATCGGGAGACGAGAGCGGAGTGTCGAGCGAAGAAGACTAGTTCGCCAAGCTCTTGACTGCCTTTTTTCAGGCACTAACCTGACGAGAATAAAAACTATCAGCGGAACTGTTTTTCCTAGCATTTGATCAGCAGCCACGCTTCATTTTTCGTGAACTTCCGCGCTTGGCCGTTAGTAATTAGCTTTTATCCGTTTCTGTAAAATGAGATAAAGACCTCACATAGCTTACGCGAAAAACATTTAAAAATTTTAAAGTTTAAGCCTCTTTTTTTCCAGTGAGAGAGAGTAAAAAGTGTTCCACAATGTTCGAACAGTTGAAAACTTAGCAAGTTCACTGTTGGTGATTTTTTAGTAATGAAGTTGCCGGATGGGAGCAAAGTCAATGCTCAAGTGTCGTTCCGTCAAAGTTCCTGTGTTGTTTCCTAAGATCAAGTCTGGTTTATTTGTTAGAACAATTGTTTACTGGAATTTCTTGCGGGTGTTTTCTCTTAGCCGCCTCACCTTCGGAAAAACGCAGGTTCCTTTCTAGCAAAGAAGCCGATCACCCTGTTGTTGGCCTGGACTTACTTAGGCCTAAACGAGAATATAAGCTTTATAGTTGTGACGGTGAAGCAGTTAACAGGTAAGGTCTGTTTCCGTGAGTTTCTAACGCATAATCTTTCTATCGATAGTTATAGCGAGTCACAGATAAGAAAAAATTAGCGCTGACCTAATGAAATATTGACAGAACCTGCATTTTACAAGCTTACTATAAGGTAGTTTAGTTGTACCGAGAAATAAAGCAGAATCAATGGGCTTGACGAAAAATTACTTGAAACATGTCCTTGCTGGATGGTGTAACGTCATTGCATCGCCAGAGTCTTCGATAGTTTATGTCGACGATCGCCGATGCCTTGTGGGAGCATGCCAAAGTGTATGTTTGTGGAACCTTAAAACAATGGAAATGGTATGAATCTGTTTTAACGCATTATCTTGTTTTGCATAGCAATTTACAAAGGCGCTTTAAGACAGTAATTCACGACGCAGATGCTATGGTAACTGTGATAGCAAGATGTGTTATTCCTACGCAATTCGCAGTTGGTCTTGCCAATGGTTCGATTAATGTTATTAAATTGGATGATCAAGAAGACCCTTTGAAAGTTACCTTCTCCGGCCATAAGTCAGCTGTCACTTGTATTGCCTTTGATGAAAATGGGCTAACAATAGCATCGGGTGGAAAAGTAAGTCGCTGTCTATTGGACATGTCAGTAGAGATTGGACATTTCAGAAGATCATCGAGCATACCTTCAACGCAGAGTTTAAAAGTGATATACTGAATTAGGCACTGTTGAAAGATTTCATACTGTTTTGTATCATTGGTGCATCGATAAGTTGTTCGCTAGAGAGTCTTTTTTATAGTAAATGCATTGAAATTCTTCCTGTTGGGAGCTACTTATTTCGGTTGCTAAAATATACTGTACTGACATATTTTCTTATTTTCAGGACGGTATTGTAATTCTATGGGATGTTGTCAGCGAAGCGGGGCTGTTCCGTTTTCGTGGACATAAAGGTCCCATTACTAAATGCGTCTTCATACCGAACAAGGATATCCTAGTAACAAGGTGCGCGTTATGGCAATGTGTTGAACGTTTTACTGTTACATCGGCCTCTTGCAGTTCTAAAGATGCCACCGTAAAGTTTTGGGATATTCAGTGTCAGCATTGCTTCTATACTTTGTCTACTTCCAATAGCGAGGTAGGTTCATTGAGAACATTTTGTTTGTTACATATGTGAATGCCGTAGGTTTGGAGTTTCTCGTTGTGCAAGAATTATTCTCAGTTGATTGTGGGAACTTCCGAAAGTCAACTGCAAGTCTACGATCTCGAATGGTTGGACGGTGAAGAAAATGACGAAATGGTTGCGCAATAATGTTTTACCAAAATGTTTTGATTTCCATTGATTTAAGTTATCTTACGCTTCTGCCGAGAAACAGAGCGTCAAAGTTAATGAAAGCGAAACAGAAGCAAACGTGAGCATCATAAAATTTTTCAAAGAGCGCAATAAGAGTTCTCGACCCTTCTTCCTCTAGCGATACGTGAGATGTAAGCCGTTTGGATCCGTGTTCAGGCACGCCAAAGGGCGTGTAGCAAACCTTGAGTTCAGCCCTGATGAAAAATTGCTGTTTTGTTCGGTATAATCTAATTTCGTACATTCCTGTGGAGTAATTTAGTTTGAATAACTTTGCAGTCGACTGGAAAGTTCATTGATGTCTACCGAGCTTATTCACCAGATGAAGCTGCTGTTCGCTTAAGAAAAAAACTTAAGGCACTGAAAAAGAGCAACGACGGAACGTAAGTTAACATTTACAACTATGGGCATGCGCATCATTTGTATTCAGTATTCCGGAGCATATGAAAGAATTGGTAGGAAAAGACGTCTCGGTGCGGTATGCTCACCTTTGCCAGTGCAATTTGTCTTCCAAGTTTAAAGCATTCGATTTCCGAACAGGGCAGTCTGACACTTTATACGTAGGTTCATCTTGAGAAGGGTTACATATCGATTCAAATTATTTTTATATTAGGTTTTGGTATTGTTAAATGACAATAGGTTTGAAGAATGGCGCTGTACGACAACGTCCTGTTCCGAACCATCTTTTGACCTTTGCACGTCAGATGTTATCCTTGGGCACAGGACACATATTCGGACCGCTAAGTTTTCCAATGACAATCAGTGTTTTCTGAGTGGATCTGCTGAGTGCGTGAAAATTTGGGTATGCTCAGCAATGCAGTGCGTTCGAACGTTTCTAATTGAAAACGCGCTGAGTTCTCAATTCGTTCCTGGTGACCGACACTGTGTTGTGGGCACAAAGGCAAGTTCGAAATAGTTGCCGCAATGCTAAACGTTTAACTTTAGGAAGGAATGTTGATACTGTTTGATATTGCCAGTGGCCAACGGCTGCAAGAGATAAAATCTCACGATGGAGCAATTTGGAATATCGCGTTAACACCTGACCAGGTATGGTTAATCGCTTGGCACTTTCTTAGTTTGTCAGCTACATCAACCATTGCTCAGAAAGAGATTGCTTCCTGCAGTGCTGATCACAGCGTGAAGTTTTTTGGCTTCTCATTGAAGTCATCGTCTAGGTGAGCTCCTTTGCTTTCTATCCTTGCGTAAGCTTCTATTATGGTGAAACTCAGTTCTTATTCCTTGTATGGACGAACTGAATTATCGATAGCCTGTAAATACCAGCGTATAAACTAATCCTTAAGTAGGGCACTTTTACAACACAAATTTCGAATCCATCGTGACACGTAACGATGTTGGTTGACGACAGATTGTCATTGTCTTACAAATCTGCGTCCCACCGAAACAGGCAATCTCTATCGACCTTGAAAATGAGTTTACTGGACGAAGATGGGACTCTGGCCCCTTCTGAGAATAGAGTAAGCCCCACTAGTGACACAAGCAGCCCCGAAAAGGTTCTGTGAAGCAAACTTTAAGAAACGATAATTTACATCTAAAAGAAATCATATTAATTTTAATGAGTAGTATGAGCATCTATCGTGTAGCTTGCTGATATTAAAAGCATTAATTTTAGTGGTGGCATTCTTAGCCTTGTCCATTCAAGAACACTTGCAGTTAACGACGACGTTATGTGTATGTGCTTCAGTCCTAATGGTAGTTTGCTCGCAGTAGGACTGTTGGACAATACCGCTAAAGTTTACTTCTTGGATTCTTTTAAAGTAAGCCGTGCGTGGCGTCGCGTGCAGCCCTTAGCCATTGGTTTAGTTTTTCCTATGTCTGTACGGTCATTCACTCCCAATCTTGGCAGCCGATATTTGTTCGGACAGTAAGCTTATTGTGACTGGATCAGCGGATAAAAGCGTTAAGATTTGGGGTCTCGACTTTGGCGACTGCCATCGGTCGTTACTTGCGCATGATGACAGGTTGGTGCAAAATTCTTTGCAAATTTTGAAAATCAAATATTATTTTCTTGCAGCGTCACTTGCGTGAAGTTTGTTCCAAATTCCCATCTGTTTTTCTCCGCAAGCAAAGATGGAAAGATAAAGCAATGGTGCGCTGATAAATTCGTCAAAATCACCGTCCTTGATGTAAAAGCATTTTTGTAACTCGTTCGTAAAATGTTATCATATTTGTCCTAAGGGTCATTTGGCAGAAATCTGGGCTCTGGATATCAGCTCAACAGGGTGCTTCCTTTTGTCAGCTTCTCACGATCATTCTATTCGGATGTGGGAAAGAACTGAGGAATTGTTGGTACTTCAAGAAGAGGAAGACTTGGTATATATGTAGCAAACCGTTGTTTCACCGCTTTCCTGAACTTGTCTTAAATATAGGAACGAGAACTGGCACAGACAAAGGCCATTGAAGATCTTGACGATGTGGTAAGGCAAATGTTTATTTAAATAATGAATTATATTGTAGTATTTACCGCCAAAATCAATCCAGCATAGATTCCCGTCAAAATTTTACCTCTAACAAAGGGTCGAGAGCGGATCCGAAAGCTACAGAGTAAAAGTTAGCCTATCATCAACGGGTTTTACCGTAACAAAAGTTCCTATCTGATGTTTAAGCATATATTCTTTAATGGCGCATGCAGTTTGCCATAAAGGAAAAGGCAAATCCCATGCAAATGATGTGAAATTATGTTGGCCAGTTACATAGCAGCAGATATCCAGAGGGTTTCCTGGTTCGCTTAGAATTGTTGATTTACATTTAGGTACCTGGTGAAATACAAGGTGAAGTGGGATTGGCTGCCAAACGTACACCCGAAATAATCCGAAATGCCGATGACATTATCGAAGCAGTGGACATATGCAAACAAGAGCTAATGAAAGCACGCATGGGGGAGGTATTCCATTCTTTGAGATTTACACTGCAGCTACGTTTCCGTGCCTCGTAGAGTGATGTTCATCCATTGTTGAAAGCCTTTGGCTCACCTCCTTTAGAATGTTTCATGGTGGATGTACTGCGACGCGTTCCGTCTAGGTTGCTGAATGTTAAGTAGCTACTTTTAAAATAAACACTCTATTTATGCAGCAATCTGGAGAAAAGTTTGATTATGCTTCCAGCTGATCACGTGCTTGACCTACTGCAACTCTTTTGCAAAGCATTGGAACGGAACTACGTAATAGAGATGATAATGCGATGCAGCGCTTTTTTGATCAGGTAAGCTACAGTAGAGTGTGTCAAGGCGTAATGATAATCTGCTCGAATAGGATACACTATTGTCAGCTTATGAATTCTACAAGAGCGGTCCCTGTAGTGCAACGGCTCTGTAAAATCTGCCCTTTAAAATTGGCTCAAGCGAGGGTACTGCTTTGCTTAATAAATGCAACCTTGTTCATGAACATTCCCATTTTTCAGGATACGGTTGGTGTCAACCTGGCTGCACTGAAGTTGTTAGAAAAAGAATTGGAAGAAAGAGAGCAGGTGTCAGTATTTTCGGAAGCCTTAGCTCGCCTAGATAAACGCAAGAAAAAAAAACGGAAGCCAGTTAAGTCTGCAGTGCTCATGAAGTTGTAAGCTGTTCAACGTGCTTTCCTTTGTTGTTCTCCAAGATTAAACTTGCTTGGATTGCAATGTCTTTTGTTCACGCATTGGCTTGGGGAAGGGCGTAGTAGAACAACGTCCGGAATACTTGCAGAAAAGAACCTGCACTTTTCAAGTCACAGTATGAGTGGCATTCGCGTTGCACGGATAGCTTAGTCGTAAGCAATCTAAAGCCGCTAATGAAATTACTTTGCAGCTATAATACTTCATTCGTGAAAAAGGTATCGCTTGAAAAACTCGCTACGAGATCCACTCGCACCGAGCTCACGTGTACTCTAATAATGAATATTGGCCTCTGCAATCTGAAACTCTCCGTCAGAATTACCTATGCACTTTTAATGTGTTGCAGGAAAATGGCACGAGTAATGATGGTGCGTGCGTACTGAAAAAACGTGAAAGTTGTTTACGGAGAAGTGTCAACATAAGCGAAGTTTCACACGTTACCTGAATAAAATTAATTTACCGACAACGAAGAAGGTAAAGTGAACATTCGGGAAGCAGTAAACGTCAGAGGTAACTTTCAATGCTTTTCAACATGGCGCTTTTGGCATTGTCAGTTTTTCCATTATTGATTTGAAACGGCCGATAAAACGCCTATCTTTGGCATTCTTCTCTTTAACCAGAATGGCAGCTGCACGTAAAAATTCAAGTACGTTCTCGGTTGTCACAGCCGAGTGGAACCCTAAAACAACAGAGGCAAAAATTCCAATTGCTACCGTTTCAGCACGAGATAGTCTTACCTGGAACGCGAATAGACTTCAATGCGTTTACCAGACAAACGCGGTATATGAAATCAGTCCACAAAAGTGCGTCTGTCACTTCCTGATCGTTCTTGCTCAAAGAAAGCTTCACTTTTTCATCACGAACCTTCTTGTCAGCAAGCTCTTCAGTGACAGCTGTAAGTTGCTTGCGTACATAGCTATCCCTTAGCCTAAGCCTGTGCTCTTCGCCGTCCAGCTCTACAGAACTCCTTCACAAAACCAACAAATGTGACCGATAGACTTACTTTTATCAAATGCTATAAAAGAAGGTAGAAAGCAAGCTTTACAAGGAGTATAAAGACTATTATTTGCAGGACTGGAAACTAAAACACTCCGTTGCGCTCATTTTCAGACTTGACGCCGTGATCCAACTTACCCGTACCGGAAGTAATAGCAACAGTAGCAGCAGTCGATATTTCTTTGTCATAATCACCTGAACGAATAAACACAAAATTGAAACCATACAACGGATATGCATTCATGCTTTTTAAGGAATGAAAATCTACGTATTCGTTACGAAATCAGATGCATTTAATGTGATCGATATGTATTCATAAAGGCTAACCGTTTTTCCCTTGGACGCAGGACTGGTAATCCCATAAGTACTGATCATTTTTGGATTGCGAAGTTTGAGACTCTTCTTCCTCTTGCGCCTTTTTAGCACGAGCAGCTTTTAGCAATTCTCTTACGCTACCTGCCAAAATGTTCAACAATTATTCCAACACATACAAAACGGCAGACAGTAACGAGAGCCAGGTCGAACACTTCTTTGCGCAGTACTGTTGGTCGCTGTGCAAAAATATTGGATAGGAAATTATGACGTCAAATGTGAGAACTATCGATACCATTTACTTCGTTTGACTTACGGCGGCCTGGACCTGGTCTTCGCGGCTGAAATTCGTAAACCATTAGTAAGCTCATTGCGAATGCAGTGCTTTTATACTAACTAGAGAATGTCCCACTTGCCGGGAAACTCCTAAAAAAAGGAACACTTACATTTATTTTTAACTTAAAGCTACTACCACTACTACTACTTTGCTCACTACAATGTGCTAAGGACGGCGGCAATCGGAAACCTCCCCGATCGTTGGTGGAAGCAATTTTTTTAACTCCAACTACTATATTCTTCTCATCTTAAAGCAATGGTCATTAGTTCAACGTGAAGAGCGAAATGAACTGACTGAGAATTCCTACTTTTTCTGCTTACTGCTTTTCTCGTTGCGCATTCTAACTTGGGTGGCTGTGTGGCATTTTTCGGGCGACGTTGCCTCCTTGGACAAGCTGCTTTTCGATCTGTAAAATAAAACTAAATGATCAAACGCGACTGCCATTTTTAAAGCTACACCCACCGAAAACAGCTAGCAAAGATTCGTCGCCCCAAGATTCAATAATTCGCCTCCTTTCTTTCTCAACCATCGAACGGTACAACTAGGCGAAATAGATTACGATAAAGCCGGTAGTACATTAGCACTAATGCAATACAAAAAACAAAGTGTACAAGGAATACTAAAGAAATTGTACCGATTTCTCCGTCTCAGGGGATCCATTCCAAATGGCGGCAACTATGCTCACAATATCGCGAGCAGCCAGTTCAGGATGCTCTCTTTTCATCTTTATCCTCTTTTCGTTCAGAAATGACCGAAAAGGATTTAAGCTTCGCATTTGTCGCAACCTATCAGCCGACAAGATGCCGTTGTACCTTCGAAAGTAATCCGAAATAAACGGTGCAACAATATGACTTAGCAAACCTATGCCTATTCGAATCGCGTCTACGCACACTTGTGTTTGAAGAAAGCTTTCCAGCTTCTTGGAACCCATTTGCCGAAATAACGGTCGTAAGTACGCTTTCCATCCGTTCCTGAGAAAGTGTAAAATCGTACATACGGTTAACTCTGGACAGGCGATAAAGATGTCATCGTGATCATTTAATCCATTGATCAGGTCGTTCACGACAGGAAGGCTTCGTTAAGAAATTACCGCACTACAGGCGTAGTTTCACTGCATTCACCAGGTGATCAGGTGCTATCGGCCTTCCTTAAACGCAATTGTTGCTTCTAGGACTTTTCGGACGTATTGAAATTCGAGCACAAGTACGACTCTTATATAAAATGACTTGGAAGATGCACAAGCACCAGCAAAAAGTGCACAAAACACCGAACAGTTGACCGTTCTACCATCTCGCTGCAGTAATAACAGGAACTTGATGATCAGTTTAACTTCTAGAAAAAGCGGTGAATCCATGTAATACTCTACCTCTAGCCAAAATTATTTATTTGCTTCCCATGATATTTTTTAGAGTTTATTTTGTTTTGCCAATGCTGTAGATTTTCGTCCACCGGTGACATTTAGCTAACTCCTGATGAATGTATTGCCGTTTGCAAAGAACCCCGTTTTGTGATGATTAACCAGTTTTATTCCCTGTCATTGGCCAGCGGAAGGCGTTCTTACAGAAAGCCAAAACCACTGTGCATACTATTTTCTAGTAAACAACATAGCGGCTAAACAGCAACAAATTATGGTTGCATCTGGCTATTCTTTCAATGCAGAATAGGACAAAACTTTGGCAGTGTGCAAAATATTCTTAGGGTCTACGCATTTTTGGCCATCTTAGACAGCGCACTAATGGACCAGTTTCGAAAATTAAATGCAATAATACGCTGACCTAACTTGTATGCATTTACTGTATGGCGTATAACACCTAGTGTTTTGCAATGGATGAAAGTGTGGAATATACTGAGGACCAACAACCTAGGGATAAGCGTAAGAAACGAGCCTGCGAAGGCATTAGAATCGATTTAAAACTCTGCTTGTTGCAGACCCCTTGTGTTCTGCAGGTTAGCCCTTTTATATTTTCCTTTGTTACAACCGGAAGGGTTCCCTGCGCTTGCTGTTTGGCATTTCCAATTGGTTGCCACGCAAACTTTTAAAAATTCGTTGCGAAGCATCTACGTCGAAGCTGTAGCTTTATTTTAGGAGAACAAAACGCCGCGAGAGTGCTTAAAATCTGGTAAAGTTCCAAAGGAGTGTCAGGAATTAGCAAGACTACTTTACGATTGCAAACGTAGTATGGTGGGTGTCTATTGCTCCATCGTTTTCTCTTTCCATGTTTCAACTTCAGTTCGACCGTCGCTATCAATTCCGTGGTCGTTACGATTATTGAATCTCAATATGTCGAAGCTAAGAGGTGAACGGTTGCTAAATGAAGTGGAAAAATGTCGAATAGACGGGAATTGGCGACGTGTGTTGGATGTGGTTACTAGCAGTTCTTTGGGAAAGGGGAGTGGCCTAGAATCATCATGCAACTTTTTCTTTGGAGAAGCATACCTTGAGTTGTATGTAGAAGAGCATAAAGACATTCTTGTTGGTCCAGTAGAAAGACATGAACAGCCTTTATACAAAGCGAAAAAACACTTAATGGCGGTCTTTGACTCAAACGACGTGAAACAAGAAGTTGCCCTTGAAGCAAACTTGCTGCTATCAAAATTATATTTCTTTTGCGGGAAGTATGACGACGCTCTGACTTGTTTTACGAAGGCAAAATTGGATCAGTTAGATGTTGAATATAAAGACTTACGCGCACTGCGACTGGCTGCCGAAGCCTATGCAATCAAGGGATTTTGCTTAGAAATAATGCAACCACGAAAATTTTCCAGTAAATACCAGAAAACGCCTAAATTGGAAAAACTCACAAATGCATACATGAAGTCAACTGAACTGACATTGTCGTATCTTCAGGTTGATAAATTATTATTAATTGCCTTGCTGACATTTGATTTAATTGAAGGAGTGCGAAAAAGCGATTTCTCCGCGTCAGCTGAGCTTAACTTCGCCTCTTCCTGCTGCCAGCTCCAACGCAGCAGGTCCATGTTTTTCGTGCATGCCAAACATGGGCATTTTACTTGAAACTCTACTTCGCCAGGTGCCCCTTTCATTCGTAAGAAGTGGACATTTGGATCAAGCGGTAGATCTGTATCGTCAAATCTTACCTATTGTGGACAGCACAATAGGAAGACGAGTTCAACAGGTTCTTTGTTGTCAACTTGCCGAGCTGCTATGTCGTGCTGTTACTGACACTCGATATAAGTTGCCAAAGATTTCTCAAGCTGACACAATTGCATCCAGTTTGCTAGCTGTCTCATCCGTACCTTTTGGAGACATGGTGAATCAGTCTGCTGCCAAGCCAGCTATTTTTGTACCAGCCAATAGGTGAACATTTGTCGAGAGTGTATTTTATTGTTTGTAACAGATCAGGTATGCTAAGTGCTAATGGTAAAGAAGGCTGCTCATCCGCCTTCTGAATGAGTTCCTTTATCTTTACTCGATAGGCCATATACAGTGTAAAGCCATCTTGGTTGGTCGATATATGGTTGTTTTTATAATGAAACTTCGTTTCATAGGTTCTAGAAACTGATTCAGAAAAGTGAAGGTACGTTACATTCATAGTTCGATTTTCCAGTTAAATCTTCAGTATGTTCTCACATTCTAATAAGTGGAATGCATTCTGCTGAGCTCTGTAACAGTTGTTTAGGGAGTTAAATGCTTTTTACGTCACGATGTAATAATTTCAGATTCGAAGAAATGTACGTCCTTTCATGCATCAGCGAAGCCATTGTTGAACATGATATGAGTTTTAATGATCCTGACGAAAAGCAGGAAATGATGGTGACACTGCGGCCGTTGCACAACTTGGTTACCCATCTGCTCGCCTATCTTAGACAATTCCGGCTTCTTACGGACGTGTTATGCACAGCAGTGAACTATTCACAGGAGGATCCTCACCTGTGGTTACAATATGCGTTGAGTTTTGTATGCGACCAGCAAGATGGAATGGCCGCCAGTGCTTTTCGGGTTTTGTTTTCCTTGCTGCCGGAAAATTCGCCTAGCGCTTCAGACTACCTCTTTGCTGCTAGATTATATCTGGAGAAGTTCGAGGCATGCGACACAGTAAGCATTTTTGGTTGTAACATCCTGCTTATGCCGTGAAATTGCAGGCTATAAAACTGGCTGAGCAAGCCTTCAATTCCAGCGGAAATGCGCACGTAAAAAGCAGGTCGAAGGTTCTTATAGGCTTAGCACTGAGCCGTATGGCCGATCTTTTGCCACTTACCGCTGGTAGAAACGTAAACGGCAGAAACGCATTGAAAGTGTTCCATGAGGCAGTTGAATTAGACACTAACGATTATTTAGCAGAATTCTATCTTGCCCTTGAATATGCCCTTTCGAGAGATTTACAGAAGGCAGAAGAGCACTGCAGGCGTTCGTGGCAACTTTGCCCTGATCAACCAAACACGACGTTTTTATTAGCTCTTTTGTTAACCGCGAAAAAGCTTCCAGAGGAGGCATTAGAGCTAGTCGAAGAAGCCATTTCCGAGCATCCATCGCATAGTGCCTTACTTCTTCTGAGACTGCGGCTCTATTCAAAGTTATTCCAGCATGAATACGTGATTACGGCCGCAAAAGAGTTGCTTGTAATGTGGAGAACAACAGGTCGATTTTTAAGCACGCTTGGCAGCCCTATTGATACAACTGAATGGCGGAACCGTACTAAGACTAGTTCAACTTCGGAGCGGCATTCTCATAGCGTTCCATCGCAGAAAGGTGCTCCGTCAAGCAACGAGCGTACAAGCGTTGTAGCCACTAGTATGCTTTTTATATTGCCATCATTTTGTCAGATTCTTTACTTAGCTTAATTTAGACGTTGACTATGCTGATACAGATTCGTTGGTATTCAGCAACATTGGCGGTATGGCGTCTCATCAATCAAGCTCAGAGATGAGTTTACACTTTTCCGAGTTAAATTGCTGTGCCGTGACCGTAGAGGCAAGGTTGCGTGGTGAAAGCAGTATCTGGTTGGAACTCGCCGAAACGCTGCTGGAGTTGGGAATGACCGAAGAAGTTGCTAAGTGCATTGACGAAGCGGTCAAAGTATCTAGTCAAGCTGCTCATATAATTTACCTAAAGGCTCGACTATATCACTTGAATGGCTGCCTGAAAGAGGCGGCAACCTGTTACGAAGTAACGCTTAGTGCTTGTCCCCATTATGCTTCTTCGGCGCGCTACCTCGCATTGATACGACAGTCGCAAGGCAATTTTAAGTTAGCCGAAAAGCTGCTACGGGATGTGGTCCGAATGGAACCAATGAATTCTTATAATTGGATACTTTTGGGTGAGCTGTTGACTGCAAAAGGAGTTGATTCCGAAGCGGCTGATTGTTTTTCAACCTCTATGGCACTAGCAGACATTAGTCCACTTCTACCTTTTTCTATTATTCCTCGTGTCATGTCGCTATGTTAAGTTTCGTTTTATTGCCACGCCTTTTAAGTAATGTACTAAAGGGTTGTTTAGTTCACATTGCTCACCTGTTCAGATCAGTAGGCATTTGAATCCAGTGTTTCAACGAGCGATTTCTATCTTATAAATGTTAGCTCATTGCAAAGGTGAAACGTACCAGCTAACAAGTTCTAATACTAGTAGTAATAAGTTAAAGCAAAACTTTGGATAAATTCAGTTTTCCTTCAATATCTAGGAAAATATAGGAGGTCAACTTGAACATCTCATCTAGAAAAATATAGCTATCTTTTTCCGCGTTCTCTCCGTCTGTTTTCCTAAGACGAGCTGTGGTGAACTTTGATTAAAATACAAGGTCGTTTAAAGTCACTTTAAAATTGCAGAGCGACAAAAGTAGTTGCATTATGCTTGTTTATTTTCTTTGGCATTAAAAGTAGGAAATTTTGCAACCATAATGGTAGAAGAAGGTCGCGCTATTGGCATCTTTGATGACGACGTAGGAGTTGCTGAAGCTGACAGCGTATCTGTGAAATCACACGGTGACAAGCTACTCGGTTTGCCATTTCGTGCTGGATTAATAGTATTAATATGCATCCTGATCATTTGCTTTTCAATCATAGCAATTCTTAGTTACTATCTATACTTGGAATACAAAAAAAAATGGGCGAGGCAGGCAGAAGAGCGCGGTACAAATATTGATACCTCACCGACTCCCGAAGGTGAGAATCAAATAGTGGGTAAATCGTCAGCAGGAGGAGCTTCAGACAAAGGTCAGTCTCCAGGAAAGCCACTAGATCCCCGGCTTGAAAAAATCAGGCAGCAGTCTTCATTCGCTGAACGCATGCCACTGGAGCAGCGAGTAAAACTTGGCATTCGCAAGAAATGAAAACGGAATGCTCAACGATGAAGATGCTCTTAAGTCTTCTTTCTTTATCCTCTCTGTCTCAAAGTAAACTACCATATAGTTTTATTTGGCCTTTAGGCAGCATCATCTTGCTATTTGCTCTGATACAAAGCACCAGCGAAGGAGTAAAAAGTAATAGAACCGCACTTGAAGTGTTAATGCCTATTCAAACATGCCTCTCCCTCCTCCTATGAAAGTGTTTGTCAAAAAACAAGAAAGAAGAAAATGCTTTCTTCCTGTCCACATTTCGGCAACGAAAGTCAGCATTCATGGATGATTACATGATTTGTACCTTCAAACTACGCTTAGTTTGGGCGACTGACAAGTGAGCGACCTTTTCGCATGGGCAAAATGTCACATGATTCCAGCAGTACAATTATTAACATTTATCCTTCATATTTTTTTAAGATTGGAAAACTATTCCAAGACAATATCTCCTTACGAGTAGCTAACTTAAACCGCAGAATTAATGTAGAAAAACTTAATAAACTGCGCAGGTAGTCCATCGCACTACAGTAATCAGTCTTCAACGAAGATTTGGTTATGATAGCTTGGCGAACATAAATATGTGAAAAAGTTTAATATTTCTACAGTACAATGGTTTTGTGTTATACGAGAAAGCCCTTTGTCAGTAATATGCATGCATTTAGAATTGAAAAGAATCAGAATAGTGCTTTCCTACATTGCAGGAAAACGTGCAACTTCATTTTCGGTTTTTCTTTTCATTTGGCAGCTATAACGGTCGAGTGCTCACATTTTAACAGCCTTCGCTGCCCAAGTCAGCCTCTGTTCACGGTTGGAGTAGTCAAACCAAACTGGTTAACTCTATAACGCATTTGGAAGTAATGTTATTAACAAAAATCACCAACAGATAGCTTCACAGCTGGACATTGCGATGGCTTCAGCCTACGAAACATCTTCCTGCATCGCGTCACGTACTGCAATGCGATTTTTAAACTCTGCGCCGTATAATAACGACTGGAGTAGCCTGAACTCATTCATTAATTATTTGTCTGTTTGTAATGGCCATGATTGAAAAGGTCTTAACTTATGCAGGCGACTTACCGAGCGTATAACCAGTTTATTTTCCATAAGCTGTTTTCTCGGCGTTGAAAGCGGAGCAGAGTGAAGCCTTAAAACTCTGCAATAAAAAAGCTTCCCAGGAACCGAACGAGTAGCAAAGGCACGTTGTAAGTTTTTGCTTTTCCAATTATGGAGAAATCAGGTATCATTCCAAACATACAGGTGATGGATAAACGATTTTAAGCTGCTCCACTAAAAAGCCATATTTACTGGACGAAATGCTCGACATGATAGCATAGCGTGAGACGAGCAATCATGGTTTCTTCACATCCTAGTTGCCGCTTCAATTATTAAGGAAACAGAAGCGCCAAAGCTGCCTTCTGAGAAAGCAAAGAAATTTACTAAACTAGATTCGTTAGCGCTAAACAGTTTATAAAATGCGTTTCGCTCGAAGATACCATCCGCTACTACAAATCGCAAAGTTAAAAGCCGTATGATGATTCATAAGCAGTTACTCGTTGCATTGTTTATCCGAGAAGCTCTATATAAGTAACTTATGCTGAAGTGTCAAAGCATTCAATCCACTATTGCACTTAATTTAACGATTGCGGAATATTTGGCTAGCATTAATTACGGAAGTGTACAGTTGCCTTTATTACCGCCATTAACAACCTTCATAGAGTTTTCATAATAAATCGCTGCGACGTCTGAGCGTTTTATAGTAGTTATTATGGGAGGAGTATTTAGGAGCATTACTCCTTTGTCAAACGCTGCGCATTCTCAGTAACTGAACTTGCACTACCTGAAAACACTTCATACGATATGGTATCAAGAAAATACGAAAGGTTGATGTAATATCTTCAGCAATGGAAATCTAAGTTACTGAAAACGCGGCAGATGGTGATTGCATTAATACTTCTGCTCTTGCCGCAGAGTCAGCTAAATATCATTCCTGTTTGAATTAGGCGCAGACTTCTCTTTTCAAAAATAAAGACAGCAGTTAGCTATTCCGAAATTCGTTACACTACATAAAATTTTCAAACTGCTGTTAAAAAATTAAAGAAAAACTTATTCTATGACCTGCACCTTTAATTTTTCTACAGATAAAAAAATTGCGCGATGAAGCAGGTAGTTGCTGAGAGTGAATTGCCTTACAGATAGGTATAGCTGCGTAGCTGTAATATCAGTGTTACGGCTTTTCGATGCAGTGACTTAAACGCAGCTTAAATCAGCGCAGATCAAAGCGACTGCGGTTTCTCATTTTGATGGCAGAAAGATTTTTTGGGATCTTGTCTCTTAGCTGCCTCACTGTCTGAGAAATGCAAGCTCCTTTCTGGCAAGCATGCCAGTCACCCTTTTTTGCCCTTTCCCAAAACTAAGCTGAAAAATATATGCCATATTTTTAGGCTTAGGCTTGGGTAAGGGTAGGACAAGATGGCCGGCAAACTTACACTTTGACGGTGGGGCGTCCAGGAAACAAGATCTTTTTTCTGCATTCTTTTGCCCAAAGAGCTTTAAAGATATTTGCCAGATCAAGCTTTAAAATTCCGATAAATCAGCAACTGAATTTCGCCCGTAAATGTGACAATTAGGTAAGCGGTCTACGATAACCAATTAATCGAAGTGAACTTCGTGGGAAAATCTTCACTGAGCTCATGGGTCATAAAATGGTAAGCACAGTTATTATGTACTTGCCAGATTGAAGCCGTTTCTTCTAATAATTTGTTATTGCTAGTCGTGGGAAGCAAAGATGTCAATATCGGACCTATTTCGCTTTGAGTTTCCAACAGCGGAAGATTACGAACTGCTTGAGAACGTTCTGCGAAGAAGCGGAGAACAAAGCATCCCAGGCTTAGACGATCAGGAAGTGAAGTGTCTTCGAGCGCGTTACTGTTTTGACAAACTAGAAAATTGTGAAGTGATTTTTGCCGTCAGGACAAAAAAACCATTGCTTATGGAGCATATGGCAACACGCATGCTGGCCAATGAAGTGGAACGCAACGGTCTAAAATGCCTTGCGGATTATGTAAAGAATTTAAGGGTACGCAGACCGAAATTTATGTAAGCCGACTTTTTAAACCGCTATCTTCAAATTTCTCTTATTCGAAGATCGAAAAGGTAGAAATGAGCCATTTCGGTAATTCTGCTTCGTCGTCACCGTTTCCTAGCAGCCATTTCAATGTCAGTACATTCGCACTCCTTAAGAGCTTAGATACTGTTTGTGTAGGCCCTCTAAACTCATTGTCCGCTCACTAGAAAATGGCGCTTCTGTTTTCATCTTTAAAACTAGAGAACCCTTCTATTCCCGTACGTTTTTTAACAATCACGCACAACATTTGTTTCACAACTGACAGATTTTGATGGAAGTTACTGAACGATAATTTGTTGCATCATCGGAAAGTCCCTGCGTCGGAATGGTGCAGACGAATTGGTGGAATCGAAATGGTACTCATTCTTAAAAACGCAGCTATGGGAGTTCGGCATTGTAGGAGCAGTTGCAACAAGAACGTAATTTGCACTATGAATGGAAGTGTCTTAGTGTCGAACTGCAAATTGTATTTCTGCATGCACAAATGAACTTCAGGAGTCGTATCACTGCCTGCCAAAGCCTTTCGTAGCCAGCTTCTTGGCAGACACTCTGTCTGATTGTTACGAGAAGATGCCAAGTCCACCCGATTCACCATGGGGTGCAGTGGCCTGTCGAAAACGGGATAAAGGTGTTGATTCCTTTTTGGCTAATAAGACTACTTGATAAACTTTACAGTTTATGACTCGATTTAATATTATCGGTTAAAGTCCATCCTGACAGGTCGGATACTAAAGTTTTACTTAATGAGTTTTCTATATAGTTCCACAAACAACGAAATAAAGAAAGTCCCGTAATGCGGGCCAGAACGATTGTCAATCGATTACTCTGTCTTTTTTACACTTCCTTAAAACGAAAAATTTACGTAGACTTTTGTTCTCCTGTGCTGTTGGTGGATTTTAAAGTGCAACTGGCTGTTGCAATTGCCATTCCAAGCGACAAAATAAATACCACTGAAGCAGAGGATGACGAAGCGCTGTTTATCATTGACGAAGTGCTGGAGAAAGTAAACTTTGTCTTATTTGTATTTTTTAAAATGGTTGCTGAGCATGTTTTCAGAGCTATTTCGGTGGCAATGTTCGAAAGAATAATTTGGTGCCCTGGAAACGAAGTGAATGCATAGATGGATACTGGGCTACTCCTGATGATGTTAAGAAGTCGCTCGTTTATATAAGGGAATACTTGCAAGTTGTTTTTCCCCTTATCCAATAAAAGATTTGTGGTTTTGAAAAAGTATCGTTGCGGCACTTCGTAGAACAATGCTATTTCGTGTTATTAGTGATGGTATTTTGTCTTCAGAATAAAAATTTTTTTGCGGCTTTGCTACCCGTTCGTTAAAAAACGTTTATTTCCAAACGTTTAACCCGCGGAGCTTTCGGTCCACACCCGGGCCCGTCATCAGCGCTAAGTGCGCCGCCGTCGGTTCAGTCATTATGTTAGCAAGCCGCTCCGTCCGACCGACCGTGGAGGGAACCTCAGCCGTCAGGTCGATCCTTGACCCGTCGGGCTTTGGTCCCACCTAGTCAGTCAGACTTTGCGGCGAGCACCCAACCGACCTTTCACGACGGCGGCAGCACTAACAATGTCTTCTTGAATTCAGCAAAATGAAGAGTTGGTGAATACAATTATGTTCAATTTTATTTTCTGTTAAATGAATTTACTTAGCTTATTGATATCCTTAACTTTAGTAACGCCAACTCCAAGAAGAACGCATGCTACTACAAGAAACAATGCAGCAGTTGCAGCCCCAAAACCAAGAAATGGCAGAAAGGCCGTGATTGGAAAAAGCCCGTAGGTAACGAAGGACGCGAAAGCAGTTGCTAACAGTGACGGGCCAAAGAGAACAGCTCCAATTGCAGCTTGAATCATTCCTTTTGTACCAGTTGGCTTGCAAGAAAAAACTTCATAACTGTCTTCATTCCTACTCGCCGCAGATGCATTTAAGCTGACGAGAAGGCTTCTTCCAATCTTCTTTGTTTCGTCTTGCTTTACCGTCTTCCATTCGTATTTGTCATACTTAATTCCCTGTTGGCAGAAAATGCTACTTTTTGTGCAGAAAACTGCATAAGCGTGGACTTCCAACCAGGAGTTGTCTGTGTTCCCATGAAAGGGTGCGTTGCCACTGAACAGCTGAAATGTATAAACAAAAGTCCGTAAAGTGATTATACCGAACAAACCGTTTCCGATTTCTAATAATGCACCATATCAGTGCTATCAGCAGGTTCATCAAGTTGTAAAGGATTACTATGTATACTTCATTTGCAGTATGTGCATAACTGGCAAGTTCTTGAATAAAGTAATATTAAATTGGAATTCTTAAACCGTATATAAAGAATTTGCAGCCTTCACATGCTAAAATCCATGTTTGATTAACATGACGCAGCAAAATAGCTTCTTCGAGGCACTGCGGTTAACGCCTCCTTATTTCCTTTATCGTAGCGCACCCGTTTGATATGACGACTTGCCAAACTGGTAATTAATGCATTAAACTTTTTAGCCATACAATTAATTGCCGTCACCATATCCATTACACTGCAGAAAGGTCTGCATTCAAGCACAAATAATGCCCCGCTAAGCCGTGAGACAATCGTCTGGTGTCCTCTATGACGATTTTGACAGCACATAACATTTGCATGAATTAATAAAGGAGCTGCGCAAGAAACTTATTTGGTTATCGCAATTTAGAAGAATTGCTTCAATTTAATAATGCCAATCATTTCTGCATTTGTTGTAGGAGAAGCAGGCAACTTTTATGCTAAAACTGATAATCACGCGTTGATTCGCAATTGCAGTGGTTACCTTAAAAATACCAATAAAAGTTCATTTTGGCTTCTTTTGTACGGATTTTCTGTGTCCCGTTGAATAAACTTTTATTAGTAAACTTTTCTTAATAAAATGTCCGTAGCTTTCGGACCCGAAAGCTACGGACATTTTATTAAGAAAAGTTTACTAATAAAAGTTTATTCAACGGGACACAGAAAATCCGTACAAAAGAAGCCAAAATGAAATTATTTGGTCCCGTACGAAGACAGTATATCTCAAAACCAATAAAAGTTGCGCAAATTAGTTTACCTGAAGTGAGTTCTTCTGTAATCTACGTATTAATTTTTCCACTTTTTCAGGGGAAAATTTTCTCAGCAGAACAGCTTTCCCATCATCGATTACCTCTATTGCTCGAAATCCTTCCGTAAAGTTATCAAACCACGTCTGAAATGATAATCAACACATTGAAAGAGATAACGAAGTAAATAATTTCAAACTGGCGTTTATTATACTTTTGGACTAAATTACTTACGGAAAATATGTGCGCCGTATCACTGAGGTCATCTATTTTCCTCAAGTACTGCACTTCTTTACTTTCCTCCCTATAACATAGCTCAGTAAAGTTGCATTATTTAATTCCACTTTTGAGAAATAATGCACTTTCTTTTGAAATTCAGCATGGGCAAAATGTACAGAACTGTATACTTGCCTAAGTATAACGATAGTTAAGTAATGATTTGGGCCCCACCGAGAAAGGGCTCCACGGCCACTTACTCCCGTACGTCCTTCAGGGTTTAATGGAAAACCATTTTTAACCGTAATTTTCTTTCTTCCGCAACGTCCCTTTGCTCGTCGTCGGTCAACATGTCCATCCATAACGTTAAATCGTAGCAAGGATCTAGTTTAGTTATTGAGCATGAGTTCAGAGACTTATGAAGCTACATACGTACACATCCTCTGGATCACAACTCATAAGCGTATCGCAAGGCCAGCTGTAATTTACTGGGTGGTACTTTGGAAAGGTTACCTCCCAAGACTGTAGCTGCTTGGGCACCAGAATTGTCTATAATGCATACTTAGCGAGCATTTGTCTATTTTATAAACTGAGCGCACCTTTACATGCCATTTATATATATATATATATATATATATATATATATATATATATATATATATATTTTGAAATCTCGATATAAAGTTCAAGTACAGTAAATTCCATAATATTATAATAAAGTTTCCTTTCGAAAGACTAGGTGTCTTTTAACAGGCTCTGGTTGTTTCATAGTTGTTCCTCTGGTTCACGGGTTTGGCCTGTTGGATGTATCTGTAAGTAAACTTCAAAATGCCCTACCAACGGATGGATGAGCAAATTGCTAGAGAAATTACAGAACAAATCGAATACCGTACGTTTCGGAACTTCCGGAAACAGAACGACGGAACACGAGCAGTTCTGAAACGTACGGTATTCGATTTGTTCTGTAATTTCTCTAACAATTTGCTCATTCATCCGTTGGTATGGCATTTTGAAGTTTACTTACAGATACATCCAACAGGCCAAACCCGTGAACCAGAGGAACAACTACGAAAGTTTCCTTGCCATATTGCGGAAACATGTTGCACCTACTGTAATTTATTATGGCAGGTTAGCTAATATTTATATTAAAATAACGCGGTGATATCTTACCTTTTCTGCATGCGTTGTATGAAGTGTGACAAGCAGCAAAAGAATTTCGAAGCATAACGCAGCCATATTATGAGCCGTCAGATATGAAAAAGAAGAATTATTGGCACGCGAGTCTACGCAACCGACTATTAATACATTTCTAAAATAGCGTGTCGAAATGCACTGTTTGTATTACTAGCCAACCAGACTATCCAGTTGAATAAATTCAAGCAATCACTGTTTAGCTCGCTGCATAAACATTTTGAACGCTTGCTTTTCTAAGATAAATCAATTTGTCTTGTATTCGTTACCTTTCCTTGCATTTAATCCTCTTCAAATTAATTATTAATCATGTTGATCTCCTAACTGATCAGTAACAAACCATCTCTAACCTTCCCATTCGGCTGTGCGCTGTAACTGACATAATGCTTACCACGTTAGAGTTGTGATTTCTCATCAAAGGACGTCATTTATTCTTCAGTTCCGGAAGCATTTCTTTACTCTTATCCATTGTAAAGATTTTACATATGTTCTTTTCGTTGGAATGAACTTATGCATTGCATTTAAATAATCTTATAAACTAGCTACTTCTCCAAAGAATTTCCTCATGTTAGCGCTGCGTTAGGTTTGACAAGCTATGGTTTCCGCATGTTAGTATTTACACAGAGGGTAATAAACGTCAGAGACGTTATGCAATGACTAAAGAGAATAGATAACTACGCTTTCATTGAGATAGAAAATGCATTGGCATCTCTTGTGTTTAAAGTTGATACTTCACAACGGCTTCTACGTATTTATTTAATAGAAACACACTGAGTACAAAGACAGACAACAGGGTTCGGGTAGCGCTAGCGCGTGTGTCAAAAAATGTTATCTATAACGGTCAGTGTCATCCCTACATTGGCTACAAAAGGGCACCGTATTTTTGAGCATACTATTGAAGTTCTCTTTTCATTCCCAGTGGCATGTTGTATTGTAATGAAGCGCTCTATGCCAAACAGCTGGAAGTGACAGCGCGTTCTAACCTATTTTTTCAGCATGAGTATTTTCACTTCCTTGTAATCCTTAATGCTAATAACATCTCTTCTAGTGAAAACGTACGGTGCTGCAAGGACTGGTACAACGCCTTTAAGGCCTGAGAATAAAACTAATGTAGGAACATGAAACGTAACTGAGAGTTGCCTGACGCTGTTGTGTTTCTGCGGTGTTGGCATTTTGATTCAGCGCCAGTTAAAAGGCATTAGCAGAAATACAGATTCAAAAATCTTCAGTCGAGAATACAGTTCCTGAACAAATTATTTGGTTCTATAAAGCTGCTTATGCAAGGCGTCACCGTTCCATTCTTAGGTGGAGCTGCGAAGTTGTTTTCTAAAGCGATCAAGCGAGATACCTGGAAGCAGAACTGTGGGAACAGGTCGACTGAAAATGCGTTTATGAATAACATTATATGCAAGTGATTTCTGCAAAGTGTTAATTGCTTTTGAAATGCATCACAAGGTGTCACACTTTCTGTAATGATAAACGTAGGAACGCAAGAACCGCTACAAATTACAAATACATATAAAAATTCCAATGAACAGTGGAACTCTTTGATTCATCGAATCTGAATTTTTCTTTACGGGTTTGCCCTACTGTTTACCCATCAGCACAAGTGTATTGATCGGTTGCATTTATAATTCTTCTGAATAATTTTTGAAATAGATTAACCATAGGGACTCTGTCTCCGCTATGGGAATGCGTTGAAACGTACGCCAAAATTATTTTCAATTTAAGTTTATCCTCTGCAATAGCAACATTGGCTCTGAAAATACATTTTTCAGTTTTCTCGTGTCAGCAAACAAATTGTTAATCGTGGTTTTGACTGACAACAAATTTACTGTGTACAGCGGAAGCCTGGTTGAAGTCGCGTGCAGTAGCAGCGTCAGCATCGAAATCTGCACACTGTCAGTTTATATTTGCACCGCACCCGACAGCTCCCTTTTTCAGAAGTAGCTTCATTTGGCAAAAACAAGCCTACGCAGCAAAATTAACTAACATTGGAAACACGTGAGCAGCATGTATCAATGAGGCCGAAATAAATGCCAATCTCCGGCAGGGTATTAGAAATATTTCATCATAGTCACCCAGCCTTCTGCACAACATAAACTCTCTCAATTAGCAGTCCAGCGTGCCCCTACATGCACCGCTTCAGCTGCAACCATATGGATTCCGCGCTCTGCTTGTGGATTTCATCACTAATTTTATTCACAAAACCACGGGAGTGCTTAACGCAAACATGAAGACATCCATAGTTTCTTAGCAAATGCAACCGAATAACCATTGTTGTTCTTGCTGATAAGCCTGCCCGCTATTATATTTTTTCCAGAATAATAGCCTCATCTATTTGCACCGTTTGAACAGGTCACCTGATAGTTATAGAGGAGCAATGCATACAAGCTGAAGCAAAGCTCCGTGCCCTGTAGTACCACTGGCGAATCACTTTCATTTTAATTCCTGAAGGCACTTTGCAGAATTTCAAAAAACAGAAAAAAGCCCAGCTCTTACAGTAATGTACGAGGTAATTAATCATTGTGTCCCTGAAAGCCAAGACGCGAAGGAAAGTCGCCACTTTCCTAAACTCCACCTCATAATTTTAACAACGTGCTGAAATTCATCCTCACCTTTCATTCGCGTATCAGTACAGAAAAGTAGGTCTTTATGATCGCATTTTTCAAGCTTCAGCCTCTCCTTCAGGTCACTGCGTACCAACAGGAACACCATCTTTTCCAGTGAAAAATGCCTTGTTCATGAAAAAGAGATACAGCATCTCTTTCTTTGGTCATTTTTCGATGTATGGAGACGTTAGCTGGCCTGCGTGTTGCAACAGGGTCAGAATCCGCTTTAGTCATCGTTCGCAGTGGCAGTGGTAGCAATGGAGATGCCAATCATAGCAGCAATAGGTTGTCAGTCATAGCTGCGGGAAATTTCCTGTTGGGATCGGAAGGGAGTACACTCAATACATGCTTTTAGCTGAGACTCGAAAAATGATTTGTAGTGCTATCTTTCAATGGCATGAATGGTCTACAAACGGTGCTGAGCGTAATCTGTAACGAATCTATTAATATTAACAAGCGTTGGATAAGTGTAACCATCCGATTCAAGAAAATTTCACTGTTAGTATACCTGCGAGTAGCTGAACAAAAGTAAACAATAAAGCTATAGGCGACGATGCAATCTGAAAGCAGTTCGTTATTTCATTTCTCCGTTTGGTGGATTGCAGGTCTGCGTTTTAAAAGGACGTTTTTCGATTTGTTCAACCGCTTGGACATAATATTCCAACGGCGGCTGAGTATGGCAGTCGCTGAGGCTGTTCTTGCATTTTTCTTATTTATTTTCCTTTTGTTGACATAACCATCTAATTTTCTTTCGCAAAACAGCTTGGATTATGCCAACCCACGCATATACTTTTTGTACTTACTCAATAACGAAGAAGTTTATTACGTATAATTCCCGTTTGTTATGCATATATAGAAGAACTCCGGAGCTTTCGGGTCATTCGAGACGCGTCATCAGCGGTCCTAAGTTGTAGACATCAACAACTTATGACGGGTCTCGAATGACCCGAAAGCTCGGAGTTCTTCTATATATACATAACAAACGGGAATTATCCGTAATAAACTTCTTCATTATGAAAGCATATGTTCCCGTACCAAGAAACCACGTTTTCAAGTTACTCAATACAACAAATATATTGTGACACTAAGAGCATATAACGTGACAAAAAATGTTCATGCGCTTTTGCTGACGTTGAAATTAATTGCTGCAAGCAATTTGGTGCCCATGGTAAAACCTGAAACTTTGAAAAAGCAACCAGTGAATGTGTCGGAAAACAAGGCAATGATCACTGAAACGTTGGGCAAGGGAACAATTAAATTTCTAAACGGCTATGCTCAGAATGAACTGGAAAAGTACTACAGTGGAAAAGCTGAACCTTGAAGGCCAGTTAAATTTTCAATATTGAAGTATGCTTTCTTCAGAAGGGAGTACACTGTTTTATAATTTCTTTGGTCTTTTGATAGTTGCAAACCTTCACAGATGGAGGACCCAAATTGTATTAACTAGTGAAGAGTTAATGACTCTATGAAATGACAGAAAAATACAGGCAGTTCTGATAGCGTTTCTGATTAATCTTGATAGATTTCGTCCGTACACTAATATCAACATACCCTAATTTACGATGCTTCACGTAATGCTCACCGAATTTTGGAAATATCTGAAAACGTTATTTTCCAGTGGCAAATGTAGTAGTACAAGAAGTAGATAGAATCGTTTGTATGCTATGGGCATGATAAAGACACTGAAGTGAGATAAGCCATCTGGCTGCTCAGCTCGATTGTAACTGGTAGATATTATTGGTCCAAATCAGAATTTAGCGATGCTATTCGTTTTTTTTATGAATAAGCAGTATAAAAAGTCATAAGCCCCTTATCATTTTATTCTTCTTCTGGTAACTTGTCAACGAAGGGTATTAGTAAATTTAAAAGTTTTCCAGTCCAAAATCATGCTGTTTTACCAAGTGCAAAAACAACCACCAAAACATGCACAGAGCAAATCAAGCAAGCGTTAATATTGTAACCCACTTTTGCTGAGTCAATCTTTCCTAAAATGGAAACTGCACGATTCTCATGGTATTCTTCCTAGAAAATTTTAAATCATCCTGCGCTGTTAAGATTATCCTTACATTATAGACGTTCCAGAGACTAGTGTTTTGGTACACCTTCTGAAACACAAAGGCTTTGATCTTATTGAGAAAGACTTAGTTCAACGAAACTTTCAGAAGCAATACTGCTCTATGATTAAGACGTCTCTCTTCGAAGAAGCTTGAAAAGCGTTAGCGTGCGCACTACAAAAATGGAGGTTACCATTGATTTACAGAAACCATAAATGACGCAACTAAACGCTTGCTTCTGCTCATATCCTTCTTCTTAGTTTATTTTGAGCCAGTCGTATCAGGCCAGCAACAGCTGCACTACAGTACGTCCTCGGTTTTCTGCTTTTCATGTGCTTAAACGACTGAACCACTTGACTCAATTTCTAACTTGCCTACGCCTACGGCTTGGGTAAACAGCCATAGCTTTTCTTAAGTATAAACATGTAAAATTCTACTTGCGGCAGTTATAAATGGATTTTATTCATGTTTCACTGCCAACTTTTTGGTCATGACTTGGACGATTTTAATTAATTTCTGCAACCTAATCAGCCAATAAACGTTTTAGGTTCATGTTGCACGTGCGGAACATTTTTTCCCTTGCCGAAACCTTTAATGCACCGTTTATTAACAGTCTGTGCACGGATGCAGTAATGGAAAACAGAAATTTTGTGGTAACAATATTTGGACAACTCAGACGAACAGGTGGAGAAAACGGGAATAATTGTAATGGTAGACTTGCTTATTTTAAAATTACGAACAGCCCTGTTTAATCTTTTTCTAGTTTTGTATCAGTCATAACAGGGCTTTCGGTCGCACACATTCCCAGTACATCTTTCGCAATGCTTCCACCTGTCGACCCTGAAAAAGGACAGTAGAAGAGTCCACTACCACTAGGGACTTGAAATGTTGGAGCTAATGAACGAGATGGGTAGTTTATAGACGGAAAAACTGGAGCGCAAGTTTGCCAGAGTAGTGAAGGGCTATCTATAGAAGTGGTACGCAGCTTGCCAGAAACAGGCGGGCAGAGCCCACTTGGGGGCTTGAATGACTTTGCGAACGGATAAAGAGCAGAAGTAATGAATTCAGGTTGCGCTGCAATTGTTCCCGGAGTAAGCAACCCAGCGTCAGACGTTTGACACCTAGATTGTCTTAAGTTATTTATGAGTTTGCGTTTAAATGTAAATAATTCTTACCTTGAAATACCAAATTTAGGATGTGAAGTCGTAACAAATCCTGGTTGAGTTCCGTGATAAGCTGATCTGAGTTGAGCTTCATAGTACATCAGCTGGTTCGATGTAACTTGTGACATTGTATATGGAATGAACTGACTCGCAGTTGTGCGACAAGTCGACTGTTGAAGCATGTATGCAGCAAGATGGGAGTTGGTTTGAAGCCATGCTAACGTCATCTTTTGCCTTTTGTCTTTCATGCGACGATTTTGGAACCATACCTTAAAGGCGATCATTAATATATCATTTGAATATTCTACATCATGAGCAAAACATAATTTGCATTATTAGGCATTCGTTGTTGATTACAGTAAAACAGGAAAGAAAACTTTTCGATTGGGCTAGGAACTAAACTAAAGGTGTTTTCGATGTAAAATCAATACCAATCAGCTATTCAAAGATCAAGCTCCAAATTGTAGCGATTCTAAAGATAAAGGGTAAATGATAGTTGTGACGTTTAGAGCTGTTTTGGGATTTGTCCTGATGCGTCAGCTGGCCGCAATCATTGCATGAAACAATAAGAAGCGATTATGCTTATGGCAGCAAAAGCTCGCCGCAATCTGTGCTAATACAATCATTTTCAGAAACAAATGACGACAGGGGTAGCTTGGGAATTGGTTTGAAATTGAAGAAAATATTTCACCATTCTTACTGACTAGAAATCACCAACGAATGCGCAAAGATCACTATCAAATAATTAAATATTTGAGCAAAGTTATTGAGAAGTTTAATTCAATCACGCTGCTATCAGGCGACTGCCAAAAGCATTTGCTCTTCTTATTATGCCATATAGGTTTTCAAGTAGCCAGCAACGCGATTGCCTAACGTCCAGAAAAACATTAACTAAAAAAAATACAATGATGCCCATCATGATCAGTTTTTACTCTTCCAACTTAAAGTAGGACTGCAATTACACAAAGGCTAACGAACAATGATGACCATTGAAGTCAAAGAATTAGCGTCATGTCTAAGAATTACTTGAGCAACGCTTCCCTAAAACATTTTTTTGTCAGCACTTAATAAACGATGTTATCTTATGGAAAGCATTTCGCAAAAGTGATAATTTGACGTACTTTGATCGTACTTTCTGGAAGATTTAACAAAGCAGCAAGTTCGCATCGTCTCGGTCTGGATACATAGTTTTCTCTGGCAAATTCATTTTCAAGTCGAGTTATTTGTTCTCTTGTGAATGCTGTTCGATAACGTCGAAGATTTTGCTCCTCTACTCTTGTTTCTGCAAAGTAGCTGACAATTAAAATATGCCCTTTCATCCGCAACAATTGCCAAATGCATTCTCCTATCTTTAGCAATACTCATCTTATGAGCACTGAGCATGCGTGTATCAACAGTAAATGATTATAGCTTAATGAGTGAGTTTTCCCATACCGTGGCTCATTACAGAAAAGCAAAAGTTATTATTTGATTTCCATTCCGCGCTGATGCCACACAATTTCATATTGCACTATTTAGCCAAGAAAGAACTTGCAAATTTCAACTTTTCGTTTGGTTAACAAAACGCAGTCAAAATTTAAAATTGCTTCCATTGTTATGCTTACCATGTATTTTCCACATTATAATGTGAAACATCTCGGGTTCTGTACTTAACAGAAACTCTTTTTCAAACTGAAGTGGCACAAATAATAAACATCATTTGCAGTGTACTTGAAACGTGAATATATTAATGAGGCTCATGATTTGTAGCAACAAAATGAAGTAGTCAGAAGCTGTTCTGCGTCAGTTGACGTTATACTTAACAATGCAGGATAGGTTGATCACATCATACTAACTTGATTCACTTTGCGTTTCGTTTCAATCTTTCATCTTTAAAATGTCCAGCAACTGCAGTTCTTTTAATCAACGGGTTGCTGACGTAAACTGATGCATCTTTCTGTCAGCTTGAATAATAGTTTACAGCCTTTTATTCAACAAACTTGTCATGATATACAAAGTAATTAATGACTGACCTTATGCAATCAGAGGGGCAGCCAGAATGGATGAATAAACACGCAGACATCGTAAAAGCACTAAGATAAGATTATGCTGAGTAGTCTAAAGGCTAGAGGTTTAGAAGAGAGGTTTAGGTATGACCAGTGAAGGAACTTGTCTACTTGGAAAGCTGATTTCCATCTAAGTTGCAAAATAAGAAGTTTTACATATTGAGTAGAAATTTCTCAGACATAATCCGCAAAGAAGCAATTTAGAATTAAGTGAATTCATGCTTAGGCTAAACTTGATTAAACTGAATCAACTGACGTTCAGTCAACTGACTTGTGTTTATCCTGTGCTTAAATAAAAGTTAAAGTATGTTCTCATTAAACGAATTATAATGCTTGGCGACATTCATATCTATTAGGCTAAAATAAGGGTACCAGGTTACTATGCAAGGTACATGTGTCGAACGGTTGATGAAATCATACGAATGACAGATAACATTCGATAACAATACGTTCCCCCATGCTACAGTTTCCATATAAAGTTACAGTAGCGTCCTACTTAATAAAACGTTCCCCTGTACTTTTATGTCGTAATGATTCAGCACTGACGGGCAACTAAACGCATGTTAAACGAGATTAACTGGAAATCGTCTCTTCCAGCGCCCTTGTACTTCCTGTTTGAAGAACTGACTTTACTACTGGACAACCATAGCATCATTCTTCTTATTGTCATTAAAGCATTAAATGAAGAGACACAGTTGGACCTTGACTTTTCCTGATCGTGAGAACGTCATGCATACCTCCTATCACACTACCAATCTTTGTATCTTTATTACTTAGTCAGAAATCTGTTTTCCTTTGATTAAAGCATGTGACAACTGCGCGTACTTTGCATAGTTGGCAATCTTTAACATTAGGAATGACTGCACGTTTTCTATGAAAAGCTATGCTGACATCGCGCAAAATAAGGTCAGACCACATTTGATGAGATGATTCAACGTCTGCCGCTTTGATGTCAGGACGGTATATAAAGGCAAGATCAAATTAGTAATTTGAATTTGAAATATAGAAGTCTTAAACGTTGTGTGCGTGACCAGTGGTCATCAAATAGTGCTCACTGGCACAAGTTAAGATTTTTAGCAACTTTTATTGTTCAATGAAGTTTTGAGTCTGAATTAGTCTTAACCGTATCAGTTTATGCTGCAGCCTGAAAGATTTGTTTGCTAATCTGATCATTACAAAGTACGTTAGGCGAAAGTCCATCGTGTCAATCTCAAAATCAGAGCGATCTTAATGGCAAGCTGAAATCATTAAATTTGTTCAGAATGCAGGAGACACGCACTTTGCCATGCGCAACTTCAGCTGAAGAGTTCAAATAATCACCTACGTCATCTTCAAAATAAGGAAAGCAAAAGTTACATAAACTTTTATAACGTTCCGATTTCAATCTAGTGTTACCGCTTGTACTTAATCTAACGGACTTGACACCTTGATTCATTTGGATATGATAAGACTTCAGAGAATTAAAGCCTAAAACTACTGCTGTCCTTGGGCAACATTCTGGCTGTTCAAATCGTTGAGAAAATCAAATGCGCTAATGTAGGGCTTTAAAATAACTTTAGCGCTTCTATTTGCTCCACTCAAAAGGCGTGCTATTTCAGCCGACTAGTTAATTGTCTGCTGACGAGCAGGTCAAGAAGTTGCTCACAGTAATAGAACCTGTTCTGTTTTAATTCAATCGTATTTATAGCATTTGATCCAATCGCTACTTTGAGGTGACAGGTCACAATTGTTCAACAGCAACTGTGTTTGCTATGTGCATCATTTTCCTGTAATAGGTGCCCAAATGGCAACTTAATTGCGTACTAAACTTCTCTGCATAAAAGAATAATGCGTATAATTTCCCCTAGTTCATGGTAGGAAAACGTAGTGTTTACCTGAAAGAACGCCATTGCATTTTGGTATCTCAAGTGATTACGGCCAAAGACAAACTCCAGGGAAAAGTGTAAGAAAAGACTAGTAGAATGAAATATTAACAGATTGAATAGGATTTCGCGAACAAGGCTTCAGGTGCACTTAGTTGAATAAATCACAAATGATGATTCTGAATTCGATAGGTGTACTGAATCTAAAAAACACAGGATTGCACAACACAACTGCAGCGCCGCTAGTTTGTGAGCATATTAATAAATTGAAGTAATGCACACTACAAACGCACATTGTCTGAATGTGAAAGATGAACTGAAATGCAAATTAAATAAAAGCAGTATGAAATGCCTATCAGATCAAAACTGCATTGAATAGTCATACTTGGATTTATCAAAGTGCCGCGGAACTAATTAAGGGTTCATTATTCCTACTACTTTCTCATATACCTAAGTGTGAGTTGCACTTAAGTGTACTCCTCACCTTCCATTATTCAACTGCTTGTTTAAGGAAACTGTTCGCCTGTTCATAAGTCATAGCATAAAAGTGCTTCTCATTAACCGAAATGAAAATGAGGAGCTAGTAGGTGCTTGGATGAAATATTCCCTACTCACTGCAGTTTCACCCTAAAAAGAATGAATCGCAGCTGCATTTCCATGAAGCAAAGCGTTCAGAAACATTTATGCTGATATAGGCAACCCCACGTCCCTGATGACCATGAAAGTTTCACGAAAAGGAAGGATCCTGGCAAAATGTTTTGAAAATCTTGCTTTAGTACTACATTCCCTTGCAATGACTCAGTCATATTACTGGTGATAACCAGGGCTTAAATGAGGTCTCCGTGCGTTGCTACCCTTTCGTTCGTCATGTTCTTTCAACAACAGCCTTTCGCAGCCATGAAGCTTGTATTTCGAGCAGATTTTTAAAACGTTGAACTATGTTGCGGTCTGGAAAGCAATCAGTTTTCTGATTTCATTATCACCGGCGTTACAGATGTAGAAAACACAGGGCTTCGACATATCCTTTAAACTATCTTTAAAATAAAACCTAACTTCAAATGAAGAGAAGCAAGCATGTCAATCTTCCTCATTGCCATCATTGCTATGTACTTCAAAAGTCAATAGTACGATACTAGTACTTTATTTAAGAGACAGCAAAAGGTCAGCGTGAAGGGAAAGTATTATGCGATAATTAATAACTTTATAGACTGTCAGTTTCTTCGCAACTTGCTAAGGAGTTATCAGCATTTTATGACTCAGCATCAACAATGCTGTTCACACGGCTGACCATATCACCTATGAAAAAATGTTTTAGAGAAAGAATGATTACCTGACACAGAATTCGACTTTGACTTTTGCTGATCACAAGATTCTTCATCGCAAGATTTCAAATGAAATTCACTCACTGACTTACTGTCACCACTGACAGCCGCTGGCTTAGACTCAGATAAAGATTTGTTGCTTTCATCAGTGAAGATAAGACTTTCTATGCTTGCAAAGGACTTCATGCTTTCTCAACGACTAAGCGATAGGATATCAGAAATTTCTTAGGACCACTGAAACTGGAATGGCGACTACCGTACACGACGATTCTACTGACGAATCAGACTCATCGGAATAGGCGGAGTCGATAACACCTACAATTGGCAATCATGACCGGTTATGTATTACTAGAATAAGGTCTTCGACGCGCGTTATCTATTTCTCTTATGTTGAAAATGAAGAACAAATCTACACAGCATATATCTTCAAGATATGTTGAATGATTTTGCATAGAAAATTATTGATAAATTTTATTCCAATATTGATTTTTGAAAATCAGCAGGAAATGCTATTCAAGTCTGATGCTAGCAAAGAATCTTTGACTCATTGGTTTAGTTAAACAATTGGAGGGGCATTTAGGTATCTGTCAAAGCTTATTTGTTAATAATTTCTGATTAGATTTAATTCGTGGAACTTTAGCGACTTATTTGTTCAGATGGTGGCAACAAAGTCACTAATTTATGCTTTTTGCTTAATAACACTTTTTTAATGGTTTAAGTTGTGCTTCCCTGTAACTTATTAATGCATGGAAGTAGTTTATAAATCTGTACTCGTCTATTTCATGCATACCTGGTTACAACTGAGCCTGAAAAAACTTTATAGCATATCACATATCACCTCCGGGTAAGTGTCTTTCAACTAGACTATTTTAAGAATGCATTCCTATAACAAGTAAGCCTGAGAGTTCTTATGTCAATCTAATGGTATGGTTTATTTTTGTGCATTACAAGGTCAGTACAATAAGGACACGCCAGGTGCACATTTATTAGCAGAGCGCACTACACAGTCATTGTAGTAGCTCTTTTATGGAAAGAACTGATGCTGTAGGCAAGCAGCATTAGTTCAATAATGAGCTGGCCAGAATAAATGACTTGGCCAGTGTGTTACAGCGTTCTTAACTATTTGAAAGTGGCTACTATAAATTGCAAGACCAGCATGGTAAGGTTGAAAGGCCACAGCTACCATCTATTCAAGACTGGCTGACACTGTACTGTCCATTACTTAACTGAGAGGCTTTGTTCTAATTTAGAGGTCACGGATTTATTGCTTTATAGTCATAAACTAGCCCTTCTGCCATTACAGCTTCATTTGACAAAATGACCGTTTAGTGACTGGACTAAAGCTGTTGGTACCGTAACGGTAGCAGAAATGACCAGTGTAAAACAAATGCCAAGCTGTTGTCAAGCAAAGCGAGACGAGGGTTCATTAAACTGTTCACATCAAAGGAGCCGCCTCAAAGTTGCATCTCTAGTTACAAGCAGCCAGGTTAAACCACAGTCGCTTAGTGATCTAAACGTATAAGCATTTTTCGCTCGCCTAGCTACTATTTTTGTCCAAGTGTAGGAGAGTTAAGTTTATTGCTTCCCCAAGAAAATTAAATTAACGACTCATGAACACATAGATCATGGTTGCACTCTTGGGACGTTGCAGCGCTACAAGATGATCCTCTAGACACGGTCAAGCTCTAATGACGTCAGTGAAGTCAGCACTGATGATTAATAGATGAGTGTTCAAGAGAACAAATTAAATACGAATCATGGAACGATAAATCTCTCCTTATTTTAATCAGCTGTGGCAAATCAAGCATGCGCAAATCATTAGATCATTCCATTATAATGCCTTCTGACCGTCCTACCGGGACCACTACTCAAAGCTTCTACCAGTAGTGAGAGACAAAGTCCAGTGCGTATAGTAAAGCATTGCACCTTTGATTAAAGTCGAAGCAAACCGTCAAAAATTCCAACTTGCGTTTCTCTTGAAGTTTAAACATATGGCCAAATGGTTCTTTTGCGATATGTTAGCAACTGGCGACAAAGTTAAACCACGTCTACGTTGGAATAGCCTTTTCGACCTCAGAAGAACAATCAACTCTAAGCTGTTATTGCGCAGAAAATATAAAAAGGGAAATATGTGGAACTATCAGTTACTACACTAAACAAAACCTTAGCTAACTCTTCTGAATACCTCCTTCGCTACTGCGCAAGAGGAAAACATTCACAATTATCAGTGACCTTGCATAACCTTCACTTGTAGATGTTATTATTTTTCCAGTCTGAGAAACACAGGATTTGAATGACTTTTATAATCTTCATTAACGACTTCCATTCAGCATGGAGAAAGCAAAAGCAGCTGCATAATAAAACCCTTAGAACGATGGGAATATTAATTCACACAAGTGATAACTTATCAACAGAAAGCTGAGCACCTTTTAAAAAGATTTTTTAAAACAGGGCAGCAGTTACCCAGCTTTAGCTTTTATAGTGCTTAAATATCCGTTATACTTAAACTCATTCTTTTCTTTTGGAAAATATGTAACGCTACGCATACAGCGATGTTAACAGCGAAATAATCTGGTTTCTGACAATGCGCGTTGGCAACACTTCGGTCTTACGTTCCATTGAAAGTTACTTGCGTCTCTCAATAAGCAAGCATTGAAAACATGACTCCATTACCTTATCTCTTTAGAATATCAGAATATAAAATACCTCGGTCTATCTAGTACTGCCGCAAATCAAATGCTGCTAATCAACAATAGGTGACACTGAAAAAGTTGTAATTAGCTTCGTATCAATGTTAACAGTTCTGATATTCACAGTGAACCAATTGTACTGGTAGAGGGCAAGCTTGCTTCTTAGGGCCAGAGTCAAACAGACATAATTAGTTAATTAAATACAGTCAACCCTCGTTATCCGCAGGGTTCTATACACCGCGGTTTGCCCGGCGTGAAATAGCGACGTCATCTCTTACACGGCAGTACACGAGATAAAGCCTAGAACAGTCAGTGGTTGCTGGTTTGTGGGGAGACGCAGTCAGTGAAGGCGAGTGTTTGGGTGCCATTGATGAGAAGGTCATGGACGTGGTGAATATTTCCAAGGAGTTGGGAGGTGAGGGTTTCTTCGACACGAAGGAAGTCGATATCAGGGGGCACATGGAAGATTGTGGAAAACCGTTCACCAACGAGGAACTCGAGGAACTGATGCAATCACCTACTGGCAGTGACGACGACGTTATGGAAAATACAGGAGCTTAAACACCCTCAGATTGAATGCTGCGAAAGATTGCCAGTGTTTTCCGGCAAGCTCAGGTCGTGAAGGATATGATTGCTGACCATGATTCATCCATGGAATGTGGCCTCATGGTTACACGAGGAATAACGGTTTCGTTGAAGCCACTTTAAGATTTATTCGATAAAGCGAGGAAAAGGCAGATACAGCTCCCTATAACAATGTTTTTAAATAAAACTCCAGCAGCTGCGCAGACTAACATTTTAAGGCGAGAAGTTTTGCTACCAGCAAGTTCAAGAAACCGTAGGACTGGTCGGTCTCCAGGGGATCTGCGCCCACCTACAGAAAGTGGGTAAATTAATTCCTGATGCGCCAAGCGTTTCTGCCGTAGACGCTTTGCTCTGTGTGGATGTATTCTGTGTGATGTTCACTATTTCTGCTTAAGTGCGCCTATGTATTTTATATTTCCTCTGCTCTGTACCTATTCCGCGGTCCAGTACACCGCTTTGCTTATTAAAGCAAGGAGTTTTCCAGGCGTTTAAGGAAAGAGCATCTTACTTTCATCCCTTTTTGTATCTAACGGCCTGGACTCTGATGGCTAACTCCATTAGACAAGCGCAGTCTCATTGATGTCATTTTCTCCTAGATAGATCCCGTAGTACCAAGTCTCGAAGGATCACTAGGTATGATAACCGTTCTGGAAGGTATTCAAGGGGGCAGGACGAAATACGCGGCTAGAATATAAACTATTTGGCCTTTTTCCTAGGGTTTTCTATATAACGCGGTGAAACGCTCAAACTTTTGGATGACTTAACCGCGGATAACGAGGGTCGACTGTATAAGCATGTGCGCTTACTGGTATAGTACATCTGAGTACGCGCACAACAAGTTAATCTGTAGTGGAACCAAGGAGCACTCTTCATTTTAAAGAAAGCATTTCAAAGCAAAATGTGACTATGCCATGTATGGTCAAATGTTGTGGTAACTACTAAAAAAGGATTCAAGATGAATACGGTTCTGTCGCAACGGTGAAATGGTTAAATTGTGAACAAAACATTAAGTTGAAGTTACTGTTGCCTACCGTCCACTGCCGTTACGCATTTTACAGTTCCCCGCCGCTAAAGTTGGAAGAGGAACAGAGATCAGAGCTATGGAAAAATTTTTTTTCATCCCATCAACAGTCATAAATCGTAAAAAGCAAAAGGAAAACTTCATAACTATCCATAGAATTAAAACCGTTCGTTAGGTTTCACGCTTATATCAGAGTTTTTGAGGCAGAGCCTTAATCCTACCATCAAAATTAAACGTTAAGAAAGAATGAAGATAAAGACTGTCCAGCTCAGAAACGCACGCAGGTTAAGGAAAGAGGTTGCAAGTTTGAAAAACATAGACTATTACAGCCCAGTGATAAGCGTGAACAAAGCTAATAAAAATGCCAAACGGATGGGAAAACTTAAACTGAGATAAGAATAAACGAAACGGCTAGACGTCTTATAGTTTAGTCGAACATTAATTTCCTTTGATAATGTTTTCTTGAATGATGATTACGCACGTTGCCAGGCTTCTTAGGGGTCATTGGCGTCGCCTTATCGTTCTGGATTTTCTACTGTCCATTTGAGTGCGCTCTTCTTCGCTCTTTTACCGTCGTCCGATCCCATGGCCAGACTTCTCTTTTGTTTCTGATCGAAACTTCTTTTAGATGGTTGGAAAATTGAAACGCCTAATCATTTTGTGAATGGCGTTCGTCAGTGCGAAATTTTCCTAATCCAGAACACTGCAGTGTTGTTTATAAGGCAATTTCATAATTACCAGCTTTATTTCTCTGTTCCGACTATATTTTGAGTTTTTACTTACGCACATTGCTTCTTCCAAAATTTTTCTGAAGAAAAATGACATTCCATAAACAGAATGCGAGGCTGCTGGAAAATTAGCACATAAAAGTGTGTATATTGTGTATAGCAAGTGCAAAAAGTTTTGATGCATAATTCATTGCGGCAGTGGAACTAAGTGCTGGCAGTATGCTGCGATATGTGGTGCAAGCGTCACGGAGTCTCTCTTTAGCGTCAGTATGTTTTTTCAGACTATGCATGCGGTTCAGAAGTCTATGAGATAATGTACTACCCTTTTCAATAACAGAATCTGAACAGAGACATTCTTTGGCACTCATCAGCTAGAAGCTTGATCATATATCACTTCCGAAAATCTATCATAGGCTATGAGCTCACTTGAACCGAACGTTGAAACAAACGGTTTCTCTAGTACTGAGGATACTCTCACGCAGCCCTACACAGTAAAAAATGATGAACCCAGTACTTGGTGGTTTCCCGTCTGATTGCGCTTTGCCGGTGCAACTGACCACTTACTGCGTTCAAAACAAAAAGGTATTGTCGCATAGAACAGAACGTTATTTCTTTGTACCTGCACGCTCCCGATGAATCTTGACTAATTTGAAAGTCAAATAATTTTTATTTTTTTGTTACGCTACATCTTGCTCCCCATGATTTCAAAAATAAAAGTTCTAAATTCAAAATTATGTTACGAGTCTTACTTCTGAGAAAGCAAATTACAATCCAATCAGAGATACAGCAAAGTTATCGGCGTAATTTCAAAATAGTTATCCACTCGTAGGTTATTAAATATTGGAAAGAAATAAGAAGAGTTGTTTCGGAACGACCGTACTCAAGAACTGCGGTTTAATTTTGTTAGTTCTTCATTGTGCTTTTATTTTCGCCACTCAGTTGAGAGCTTGGCTTTTCCGTTAATTCACAAATTAAAAATGTGCAACTTGACAGACTCATTTGAACCGCACGATAACAATGAAAAAAAGCATGTGAACGAAGAGTATAACGAACGCACACCTTGCAACCATGTAGATAAACTCTTTAAACTTATCGAAAGCTAATTTAAAGCACATCTTTTTTCCTTTCGTTCTCGACAGAAAGTTTTAGTCGAAGACTTCTACTTACCATGCTTTTTGAGTTCGTTCAGCTGCCATTATTATTCAACTTGTTTTCGACTGTCCTGTTAACTGGCTCAATCCCAGCACGTTGCAGAAATCGTACAAAAGGCGGCGTATTTGCCCTGCATCCTACTATGTATAAGGTTTATGCAGGGCAACAACTTCACGTAACCTGCGATGCTTATAAATTGCTTAGATTGACCAGAAGATCAAATGCACCGATGCCTGGAGTTACTTGGTACAAAATAACTAATAGGCTTGTTCCAATGGAAAAGCATAACCAAACTTCCGAATTATTTCGGTAAGCGCTCAAAACTTACAAAGTATAGAGCATCTATTGTTGTACAAGATATAACGAATATTCCTTTGTGACAATACGAGTGGCAAAAACTTACATAAAAACTATTTAAAGAAAAGTTTTCCAAAGTGCAAGTTTTGCTCAGACACTGATTTTGACGTCAATATTAAAAAGTCTTTGCCATCACAATTAGACAAACTTAATAATCATCAAAACCTAAGTTCACCAAGTTTCAGAATTCACAGATTTCTGGAAGATGGGGTACTGCACATAATCAGTGCTCAACCGGCACTGCACGCCGGCAGATTTTACTGTGAACTGACAGACGCAGGTTGCAACATCCACGGATCGTACGCAGACATAGGTAAAACAAGGACTTTAAACACTGAAACAGTACAACGACTTTCAGAAGTGATAGTATGTAAATGGAGAAAGAAAGGCTACCGCGGTTACTGCGCTTATGGGGTATGTAAAGTTCGCAACAATTCACTGAAGCACGTAACGATGACATGCACTTGTGAACCGGGTTATAGCGGTGCATACTGCACTTATCGTAACTTTGAAAAACTGCTTAATTACTGCTAGTAGTGGTATATAAAGCAAACCTTCAGGTAGTCCTCTTTATTCGGAACAAATGTACATTCCATGGTACCCGTTTACACTTTTTCTTCTTGCCATAGCTATTATACCTATCACTCTTTCCATTGTAAAAGCACAAAGGTAAGAAAACTTTCCGAAATAGTTCTATTCTAGCACTTGCTTTCAGCGACAAAGTGAGAAACTTCGCAAAACATCTAGAATGAAACAAAGAAAAAAACAGGTAACTTAAATTCTGCACGCGATCTAGTCTTTGTGAACTAATGTGTCCAATTTATTTACGACGCAGAATCGAAATGAGATGGAAGTTTATGAACCTTTTACTTAACTCAGCGTCGATAGATCTACTCGAACAAACTGAATCCCATATCTTCGTCCTCCTCTTCGCTTTCCTCCTTTTTCGCAGGAGCTGAACGCAAACAATTTAACGTAAAGTTTGCAGAACATCATCGTTCTACCTTTTGGAGCAGCCTCCTTCTCTGGAGCGGGAGGTGAAGCACTCACGGGAGCTGCAGGAGCTGCTTGACCACTTGGAACAGACGCCAACTTTGTAAGACCTAAACAACCAACGGCGAATCAAGCAAGTATCAAAGCTAGAAAATGTATTTTGCATGTACGCTCGAACAGGCAAGTGCAAAAGATCTGCGGAGGCAGATAAACAGCTACGAATTCGAGCAATCGATGTTACACAGCTATGACGGTCACAAGCCAAACGCTAGCAACCTCTTGACTGTGTTGAGGGGACGTATAGGCAACCGAAATACCATGATGACAAAGACGAAAAAACAATACATTATTTTTGCGGCAGTAAAGTTTAAAATAAAAAGGTATGGATACAAAAAGTCATAAAGAAGGGAAATTAATGAATTAGTAAGTCACATTTAGAGTAAATTACTCCGTCCAATGGAAACCTCTGTAAGCATGTAAGTTATTTAAACGCTACTGAAAAACAAATCTACAACCTTATGTAACTGAAACGAGTACTACTTCTTCTGATCAAAATACGATTGCTCCGACTCGTACAATACATCGGAAGCGTGGATATACAAACCTTCATGTATCAAATCGTCAACTTTGTGCCCACTGCAAGCCTCAACAACCATTGCTGCTTTCTTATCGTCACAGTCTATGCCCACAGAATCGAGAATCTTTTTAATGTCGGGTACATCTGGTTTAGCGTTTCCACCCATTACAGCCAATACGTAAGCACAAACGTAACGCATCTTTCGCACGCCAAAAACACGCAAGCTAAAATAACCAAGGTACAAGTCACTACTACAGTAATGCTTATTTATGATTTACAGGTACTAATAATGCAAAGACTTAGCGATCAATACAGCTGCAAAGGCGACAACATGCACGCTTCAAATTAATCAAGGTGCTTGAACGGTTTTGTCTTCAATAAAACTTGTCTCAATATATACGATGCCACTAGTTTTTACATTCTTACGACAAGCCTCCCTTTTTGAAGGGTGCAAAACTAACAAGAACCGCGTTTTCGTTAACAATCAGCCAAGCATGCACTGTCACGCGCTCCTGTTTTCCATGGCAAAACGGCGTGGTTTGCTGTCGTCCAGCCAATCTTATCCCGTTTATTCGACCACGATTATCCGGTCAAACCTGAGTCAGTTGGTCATTCGATGACGCAGTTGTAGCCTCCAATTAAACAGCAGTATCCTGCCCGACCTTCTATCCCTCAGGGCTTAGGAATATCTGCCTCCTTTTTCTCATTCCGAAATCTGTTAGCCTCTTCGCTTTTACCTTTTGCCCATGTGTCTAACCATGGCTTCTATTTAGTTTTTATTGCCACTTAGTGGAAGACCGTTTCCAGTCCGTGGCGGTTAAGCAACAAAGAAAGTCATATGAATTTCCTGCGTCTGCGGTGCGCGTAGAATTTAACAGGGGGCAGTTCCCTATGCGGAATGCTCTATCCGAGTGAACAGTTCATTATAGTCACCTCTTGGCAGATGGAATTCGCAGCATTGGAAAGCAATGTTGTTTTAGAGAATGAATACAAAATTTAACAGGTGAAAAACAGTCTCGTGTAACTTTAGAAGAAAGTAAGCAATTTGCAGTGGGATTTCACCTTAGTCCTTCTTATTCAGTGGCATCGTGGTAATTGGAAAAAAATCTTAATAATAATTTCATTGCATCCACACTGACAATCCTAGAAGAAATGGTGCGCGTCGATGAAACCCATTGCTTCGAACAACACGTAACAATTAGATCCTAAGAAGCTTGCTTGTCTGGGACGCTAGTGAGCAATTACTTCTATTTCCAATTCTTTTGCAATAGAAAGTACTTCTCAAGAAAATAGCTTGCCACAAGTGTTAACTGAAAGCTTCATAAAGAGCTCAAAAGAGAAAGCCATCTCTCCAATAAATGAGTTCACGGTTGTCCGGATGTTCAAGGTCATGCGAGCAAAAGCTTCCCTATCATAAAGAATGGCAAAGAGTAGCTTTTCTAAAGATAGCTTATTTCCTGAACAAATTACCCTCACTGTAGCCAAAAGGCTTCCACTCCTCGACTTTCCAGTCATTGATTATGAGAACCGCCTAAGACATAGTATTTAAGGAATCTATCGATTAAAACAGGTACCTTTATTTTTGTCAAGCCAATCCTGTTCAGCCATCTTAAGAACTATCAATGAAATGACAGATACGGCTGTCAGAACATCTAATCCAGAATTTCTACTGTCAAAAGTGCATCGCAATAGAAGCAATCATTCAAGTAACGGCTGTTCGCAAAGAGCTTATCGCCACCGTTAAGAGTTGTACTGTCAATGTTACCAGCAGCGTAACTTAAATGCCTCAACTGCAATTTCTGTCTGTTTTGAGGCTAATGGAGGGAGAAAGAAGGCATACTCTGAATTAAATATTAAATTCTAAGATCTTCTTCACACTTTAACTTTCAAGGAAAACTAAACCGTAATTACGCGCCGATGACGGGACAAGATGCGTTCTGAAATCTAACAGAATAAGAAGCACTTTTCAGGAATACTGAACCGGTCTTTATAAGTATTCACACATAAATTGAACCCGCGACGAACGTTGTAATACAAAAAGGGTTCAAGTATTGGCTATAGACATATCAACCGAAGGGAAACTGTGATTTTTATTATGAAGTTGAGGGTGACCGCTCATCCTCATAAACAAAAGCACCCAAAAGCACTTTGCTCCCTACGCTTTTCAAGCTAAGCGTGTCAAATAAACAGTTAGAACGCACCGACAATACAGGGCGGGGTTAGAGCTAGTCGATCCAAAAATGGCCAGGGAAGAAAGATGAAAATTTCTGCGATTGTGCAGTATGGTTTAAGAGAAGACATTTTGATTTTGGAAGGTGACTCAAAATTCTGTAGACTCAGAAAGAACATCTTCTTATCATACTTTGAGAAAATGATTGAAGGTATGTCGAAAACAAAAAACGCAGCATGCGACTGGTAAAAAAGTGTAAGCAAAGCCTGCTTGCAAGTATAGGTTCCACAGACAGACCTCTCCTCCTTAGTCACAAAATGTTTTGAGTTATTAAGTTGTCAGTTTCAGCTGAAGCTATTTATCGTTAGTAGGTGAAGGCGCCAGAAGCACTCGTATGAGCTTTGGAAAGAGCCTTATCAAGTTTTTTCCCAGAAAGCTTATGGACGTGCCAAAGACTGCGCATGATTGCTCTGAAAAGCTGCGTGAATTTTTCTATCCTTGTCAACTTTGCTAGCCAGATAAGCTGTAGGAATTTCACACGGAAAGACAAGCATGCTCTGAATAGTATCCAAGACGCAGCAGAAAAAATTTACAGAACTTTTATGTCCTGTTTTGACCCTAAGATTTCAGTTTCTTTAGCTTTATTCCTGCCACTGATAAACGGTAGCTGCCTTCGGAGCTGAAGTTTGCGTATGGACATGTCGACATTTTTGCCCGTCTAGCGAAAACGTAAGTGAACGATAGTCTCTGCGTATTGCTACTATAGAAACCCAACAGCGCTTTGATAATAGAGATTCATCTGTCGATCTTCTTGTTAAAGCGCAGTTTCAGGAAGCTGTCAATACGCTTTTGAAACAACCTATTCACTAAACGCACCTTGTCAGACCGTATTTGGGGAATAAAAGATACAGCCGTCTAGTTGCATCCGGTTGGACGAGTTATTGCAAATGCGTTAGATCGCTATGTAATGATGTAATGATTGGCAAAGCAGAACGATTAAGGTAAGTTAGCAAGCGAACTTCTAATTTTTATGCAGGGACTTCAACACTCCTCAACGATAAAGGAACTTTATCTGGCAAAATGTTTTCTTGCTCATTTCTTGAACCGGAACGCAGAGTGAAGTAGTAACGCTGATCTGATAAAGTTGGAAAAAGAAAGCTGACTGTGGCGGTAGTAGCTTTCGTTGTTACACGAAAGAGCATCCGCAGTTCACAATTCTCTGTTTTTTGTGTATTTTTCTCTTCTTCTTTTGTAGTGGCTTATCACTGTTTCTACAGTTTCACGGAAATAATAAGCACCGATTTATGCTGTTATCCTGGCGGGGATTAGAGTGTTTGCGCCTATGAATAGCCGAACGGACAGTCTCTATGGAAGCGCTATTGACGGGATTGGGATGATCTAGGAAGCTTTGAATTTTAATCCTGTCCAAATATGAACGGATATGGCAAAGAAGGGAATATTTCCGTAAATCGGTTCCGTTCTTGACGAAAATAGGTCTAAATGCAATGGCTGCTTATTATACTTATAAATTTTGCAGCGAGGCGCATTGCACCAGTTGTACTTAACATGTTAGAGCACTATTGTTCACACGCAATGAGTGCCTATTCAAATTTCTACCTAGCTTGTGCTAAGCGGCGAAGCATCTTGTGGAAATATAAGTTGAGTTCAGTAGCAAAGTATAAAATAAAGCATTTTTCACCGTTAAGTAAAGCACATACCAGTGTTTTTAGAGCATATCGGATACGGATGATTTTAGCAGCAGGACCGGACACCTTTAACGTTTTCTGACTACGTACGCTGAAAACGTAAATTGATGTTGAAAACACCCCATGAATCACTGGAACACAAAACCGAATGGGATGAGTAGAGATGGATGTATTGCTTTTATTAGAATCCGTAGAGAACGTTTTCTTCGATGCGCATTAGTAAACATCGCGAAAGCCCAATTAAAGCTCAAAGTTCAGCTATGGCTCCCATTGGTTGGTCTTTCAGTAGCTATGGAATGAGATTTTGCGCTGAGTTCTTTGCCCACATTATAAGGATAAGCTTCATTGGTTCCGTTGACTGGATAAAGGGTGAACTGAGCCAATGAAGGACTACAAGAAACGAACTGCAGGGCTGCAGAATTAGCATTAAAAGTTCGATTGAAAATAAATTCAGTTTTTTATTAACGTGCTTGGAAACATAAACAGTTTTCCACAGTATTATTTACTTTTGGGCTGCTTTAAAATCCGGTTAAATTAAAAGAATAATATTACACTTTTTCCTTGCGCAACTTGTCAATAGTTTGCGCAGGCTTACTCTCACGAAAGCGATACAGTTTTAGCTCGTCATATGCAGTGGAATCTTCTCTTGGAACAAAGTTCAGGAAAGATGAGATTGACAAATTCCTAATAAGAAAATGCAATGAAGGCCACTTTGTCAACTTGGAAGATGAACGTTCACAAACGAATGCGAGCTAATCATGCCTCCACTTGGCTTTGATGAGTTGTCAGTTAGTCCCACTGGGTGGCAGTTCAGCATTACTCAAGTGAATAAAATTTAATTCTCTCTTTGATTGAGCATGACTGACGCGTTGCATGAAGGTCAGCTTTCTCCCAGTGGATTAACCGTTAAGTCCCATTGCCAAACAGTCATAGGCAACATTCGTGCGCGATAGCTGTTGACTGCGTGCTTTCAACAATGCCATGGACTGTTGGTAGCAGAATGGATTAATGCAAGCGATCATGAATGATCAAGCAGTTTGGATTCATTTAAAAACTGTACGTGATCTTTGCCAAGCAAATTTTGGATGAGCTAATGCAAATTTATTTGCAGAAGATAAAGATTATCCTTTCGCATGTTGGTTTGGTACTTATCTCGTGTTTGTACATAGTTTTTGGTTCTATGATTTTTTATCACGTCGAGCAACCTCATGAGATAAAAATAAGACAGTGGAATATAGCGCGGGTAATCGAAAAGCGTGACACTCTAATGGAAGCAATCTGGTCACCTCCTAGTGAGATGAACGTATCTCTCAGTCACTATGCGCATATGGTGAACGATTTAACGGAAAGCCTATTGAACGCGTATGATACTCGTTATGTCAAGGTGGCTCATTTGTGCAACACTTCGGAAGAGATTAACGTCTGGACGTATCGAGCTGCAATTTTTTTTACTGCTACCTTTCTGACAACTATTGGTAAGTAAGAAACCTTTAGCACGATTTCTGCTCTGTCTGCTTTCACCAGTAAATGAGGTATAGATTCTTGCAAGTGGTTTAAAAGGAAGCATTCTCGTGGGAAATTTTTAGCTTTTCTCAGTAGACTGATTGAACGACCAAAAATCAATGCGCAACAGCTGTTTCTCCAGACCAATAAATAACAGCTAATACTTAGCAGAGTTTCAGTTGCGGCTCTTTTCCAAATGATCCTTCCATTTGAAACCGAAATATCTGTTGCATCTTTGCAGACTAAGCAAACGGTAGTTAACAATATAACTTATTCAGCTAATGAAAACATGATGCTTTTGTACGGGAGCGTGTGTTTTCATATTGAAAATTATCTTTATTACGGATTATCTCCCGTTGTGAAGTAAAACAAAAAGATTTTTCTTTTTTCTTTTCTTCCGGAGCTTTCGGGTCTTTCGCGACCCGTCTTCAGCGGTGAGATTATGTGTAGTGTGCTAATAACGATATTTTAAATTTTTCCGCCATCTGAAAAGTACGTAAGATACCTTAATAACAACTGAAGTTTTGCTTGTTGAATCATCTGTTGCCGTTTTCATTTTACTATCATCCGTTTTGATGAGCAGCACCACTCTGGTGAATCTCCATTGACCCTTATTTACCATCATCAGGCTATTCAGGTATTGATTTTTGTGGAGTAGTTGCGAGGCACATATTTACACGACGGTTCCTGAAGCTAGGCAAGGCACCCCAATGTGCAAGAAATTCATTAACCGATGGAGAACACATAAGAGCATAAATTTCCTTTTGATCAGGTCTCATTACTGCTTCAGCGAAGATTCCAAAAGTTGTAGCATTGGATTTATGGTAAATATCTAATTTAATAACCACCAATGGGCGGCTGCAAGGCGTCTTCTAAGAGCATTTTTCATTTCTCTTGATCTATGAAGTATATGTGATAATCTAGATATTCTGAAAGTTTGAGTCAATAGCTTTCCTACGCTTTATTCGAATGAACAACTTAAATATTAAGCTGATTGATGACCAGTTACTTATTACGCTCGATGAGGACAGCCATATCAAGTCTGCTTCCATGGTTGGCTGTCTGCGTAGGTGGCATCATTTGGAACGTTGACTGTTTCACAATTTCATTTCAAGCTGTGCTGCATGTTTTCCCATGTGGAAACCTTTAATCACATAGCCTATTAATAATATCAATCTCCACGGCATTCTGGAAAAGCGATATCCATCTAACAGCTAGAACAGGTCTAAGCTTGCGAGCTTCAAGTTAGAACTACACGAGTCTAGCTCGTTTTGTTCAACTACGAAAACAAAAGGAGAATACTGTTTCCATTCATCCAAAACTGCGTGCATGGACTAAGTCGACAATGTTCTCAACTTGAATAGACTGATTGGGGATAGCCGTTAAAAAATAGTAAAAGTCAGCTTGTATACAGTTTATGCAAATGAACAGGGTATTCATTTGGGTGCTCAGCGTTAAACAACTATTAGAGAAGAAGCTACTTCCCAACCAGCTCATTATGAATTATCAACATTCTTGAATTTTCATTAAACGTTTTTAGATTTAGGCCTGCTTTCTTGATCTGCTACAGTTCCTAACTGCTAGCTCCTAAATAACAAATAATTGAAATCGAGTAAAGATACCATTTGACAAAGGCTTCGATATAATAGCGACAAATACGTCAGCATGCAGTTAAATGGTTTGCAGCTTCATTGTCAGCTGTTGGTGTTAACATGCTGCAAAACTGATAACAACAGACCTTAAAGCAGTACACGTTACCTTCCGCTTGTATAAAATAAAACATATTCTTCCTTTTCCATAGTCGAATTTTCCTATTGATCACACAAGACAACTACATGAGTGATTTTTAATGGATGCCGCTTCCCATCCGATTTGTTCGCAAACGCTGCAAAAGTAATTTTCTTCCGAAAATGCGTTAGCAGTATAACTCTGGTAAGTGAGAACTTAGTAAAATTGAAATGATCAGTCTGAACCACTCTGATGTAATCAACGTATATGACATTAGGCAGTTTTCTGTGTACGCATCAGACAACCTGGAATTGGGGTGGAGTTTTTCTGCCGATAACGAAGGCCACTTTTTTAAATGGGCTGTCATGACGCCCATCAAAAGAAAACTGATGATAAGGTAATCAATTATTCCGGCGCGACGCGTATAACGCTGCAAATGATTTCCTCTAATTTGATTGCAACTGTTCAGCAAAAGTTTAAACTAATTCCATAGGAACACAGTAACACAGCCGTGACGTATTAACGTGGTTATTTGCTCGCGGTTAATTTCAGCTTGTAGGCGTCGGTAGTAATTCCAATGGCTATTTTACTAAAAATAAATGGAAAAGCACGTCTATCACCGAACGCATATTTTATCAACAGATTGTTTCTTTTTCTTTTGCCGTGTTTGCAATGCCCGCGCAATGCTGCTCAAAAAATAAAATACGAAAAAAAGTGGTGACAAATGCTATCAAAAATTGCTTCGCTAAGTCTCAGTATGAATCACAGTTCCCTTTCAGAGGTAAGCGTATGACAATAAGGCTGAACTGAGCAACAAATTCGTAGTATCTAATAAAAAGAAGAATTACGTATCAGTGATTTGTTGATGCTGCAATAACGTTTCGTTTCCAGAGCATCCGATAAGTGCTCATCCGTAGTGGCAAAATAGCCCATAATTCAAAGAAATAGATGGAAAGTTATGTAGGTGAAAGTTATTGACCATCCTACCAAAGGAAGTGGTTTTCCAAGACTGAAAACCTGTGTTTAGCAGTACAAATCAATTTGCAAGCATAATATAGTAGCCACAAGTGCAAGAGACGTCCTTTTCAAGAAGCTGCAGCAAAGAATTAACACGCCAAAGCAAAGAGTGCAGAAACAGGAGTGTCGAGAAGTTTTAAAAAGCCATGGTGCAGGTTCTGCGGAAGGAAATCAGCCCACTTCATAATTCATTGACACAGTCATTTAATTTTCAACTTTTTAATTTTAATATCCAATGCTGATGATGCTGTGAGCCCGGATAAATAAAAACACACTATGTATAGTGATTGGATTCACAGTGATAATGAATTTGATGTTGACATCATTACAAGGAAATTTGTATCCAACTGCTTCAAAGCTCTGAAGTCTTTTCCAACGTTGAAGACAAGACCTCTTTATTCTGGATATTATATACAACATTTAGCACTTACAGAGCTACCTTTCTGCTATAATTTAGCCTAGAGCTAAGTGGAGCACAAATTGTAACAGAGATAGTGCATAAGTAAAGATTACAGTAAGCAAGCAAAGATATCACAGTTATTCAGCTTGTATTCACAACGATTGAATTTTCAGGTTATGGAAACTTGGTGCCAATGTCCGCTCTAAGCAAAGCATTTTCACTAGTTTATGGCCTAATTGGAATTCCTCTGATTTTAATTACAATAACTAATTCAGGAAAATTCTTGGGTGAATGCATGGTCACAGCGTACAACATGGGATGCAGTTCAAAACTGCGTCGTCTTGTCTGCAGGAAGAAAAGGATGGAAAAGGAAAGGAGGCAGAGCGAAACCTGTAACCAAGAAACTGGTGCCAAGAACCATGATCAGGCTGAACAGCGTCACTTATTAATGGAAGAGCTCAACAAAGTGGGGCTGCCTGAGTTCGTTGACATACCGGCCAGCTTAGTTTTGGCCGTACTATTAGTATACATCACTTTCGGAGCACTCCTTTTCCAGTATGTGGAAAAATGGGATTTTGTTGATTCACTCTACTTTTCATTCATCACAATGACTACGATTGGGTTTGGTGACTTGGTCCCTGAAAACCAAGCGCATTACTTCTCAGTGTTATTATACATTATGGTCGGACTCATGCTAACGACCATGACAATTGATCTCGTCGGTGTGCGGTACATTGTTAAGGTGCATTATTTCGGAAGAGCAATTCAAGATGCTAGTTATACGCTGGTCAACATTGGAGGAAGATTAATGTCGTTAGAAGACGTGTTGAAGTATGCGCCCCTTTTTCACCGTCAAGTAGACGCCGAATTGTCGCGGAAGCAATCGAAAAGAACTCGACAAGGGGCTTACGTACCTGAAGATATCAAGTCGATTCGTTACATTGACATTCCAGCACGTCCTTCTTCAATATCCCATGTTAGGTTAAGTCAACAGTTCAGTATTAGCAATGAAGCAAATGAGTGACAAGGTGTCTTGGGGAATTTACCACAAATGTTGTTTTCGATTGTCAAGATGAAAACCTGCGAGAAATAAAAACTTGGAGTTATTTTACAGTCTTGCAATCTTCGTTAAAAAGTACTAAACGCCTCAGTGCCACCACGGTAAAAATTTTCGAAGCGTTAAGGCTAGAATGCGCAAAGATAGCCTCGAAAAAGCATGTTATAAAGAATGGATACGCTCTATAACAAGCAAGGTTATACACAAGAATCTGATTGCAACTGGCTATCTCTATCAGTCTGTGCAGATTATGTTCAATCTAACTTCTAAATGTGACGAAAAACAGCGAAGAATCAAAATGGACTTAGAAAACGTTTACTGTATGCATAGATGTAAAGATTGCACTCTCCTTAAAAAATATGGACAAGCCGGCACTCGGAATTTACTAATTAAAATACAATTAGGGAACAGCACACTGATGGGAACAGATCTTTCTGTTTCAGATGGAAAATAGGTTGTTCCGTTACCATATTTTGAGTGACGCAGGCATGAATTCCATTAAGAATCAAACGTCCTTCTCACCGCAATCGCCTACCAGTGCGCTGTTGTGCCTATTGAACCCGTATAGTGGCAGAAAAGGTCTGTGGCAGTTCTTATAGAGGGTCGTCTCGTTTGGGCTTTAGAGTACCGAAGTTGGCAACACTGCTGTCATAGACAACTGCTCATCCGATTCATGAGAATAACGCGGTACTGAAAACGTTCCACGCCATATTTGGCAAAAGCCTTGGCTGGTTTCAAAAAAAGTATGTCTTTCTTTTAGACTTTGGTTCAGTTATAACAACCGGACACATTCTGCTGTGGCAATATTTGCATGACTTCGAGTCGTACGCACTATCGACGCTCGACAGACTCTCGCTACTCCAATCGATATACCTGATTTTGCGAATATCTCTAGGTATGAACGGGATCATATGTTTTGTAATGTAAACGTTGTGATATATGTAGCCATTTCTGTAACGATCATTTCTGTATCGAGCCATTACTTGATTGTACCACTCGCCCACGTAAACAACTTTTCCACCAACAATAGCTAAGGCACTTCGAGCATCCTGAATTTTTCTTCCAAAGTAGTGAATTTTGCGAATATATTGCACGCCGACAAGATCAATGCACATTGTCGTTATAACAAGGCCAAGAACGATGTACATAAGTATACCAATCATATTCGAGCCTCTTCGAGGTATAAGGTCACCAAAACCAATTGTTGTCATTGTAATGAAGGAAAAGTAGAAAGCTTCAAAATAGTTCCACATTTCAGTGTTGCAAAAAAGAAGTCCACCAAGCGCTGTGTACCCAAACAGGATAGCTATGACTACTGTTGCGGGCACGCTGCTATGGTCAAATTCAAGAAGCCTTTTTTGCTTGCATTGATCGCATAAGCCAAAACTTTCCTGGCGAGTAAGGTCGCCTAAATGACGTTTCCTCCATCTTCGAATACCTTTGTTTATCTTTTGCTTGAGTTCGAGGTAGTAACTATACTGCCAAACAAGATATTCGCTAAAAAACTTTCCAATATCCGCAATCGTAACCAAAGTGAGCGGTATTCCAAACAAGGCAAAGCATATACACACTGCACGTCCAGTTAAGGTTACAGGTGCAGGATTTCCAAAACCTAAAAAAAGAAGTATCACAAACCAGGCGTTCAAGTTTTAACGGGTGAATACAATCAGTTGCCAAAGCTCTACAAATTGAACTGCTCACAGTTTGTCGGATCGTCAAATTAATATAATAGATCGTTTAGTGACCTTACCTAACAGGTGACTTGCAGCATTAGTTTAGTCATCGGATTTGCCCGAAGAAAAAGAAAACATGTACAGTGACTTCATGAACAAAAAGAAGCCAAAAGAAACTCTTACCGATTGTTGTCACAACGGTAACCGCAAAAAATATCGCCGTAGAAAAGCTCCATTCGTCTATAGTTTTGTTCTCAATAATTTCATGCGAAGTCAGATAGTACTTGTGAAAAGAATGGTACAGGAGTTCCGTCACGTTGGCCATAGAAAGTAGTGCGTATTCCTCGAAAGTTTCCATGTCAGCTGTCTCCTCCCGTGCCATATGCCATAGCTGACGAATCATCTCGAAACGCCTTTCATAAATATCATCCAAACTGGCTCGTTTCATTTTCCTTTCATGTGGTAACTCAATCCGATGAAATATAGCAGCGCCGATCATGGTATAAACTGTTGTAATGAGCACAAGGCCGACATGAGGAAGTATCAGTTGAAGCCCCTAAATAAGAATGATTGATTGAAATTCTTGAATACATTGTATTTTGTAACGGGTACATAAGCTTTCACGGTAAATTTTTCTATACGGTAGGACCCGTTGGTGAGCGGAATTCTAGATAAGAATGCACCTTGATAAGCGCGCACGTGCCTAACCCACAACGATATTCACAGAACCCTATCTAGCAAAATAAAGGCTATTTTAAAGCTACTCTAGTAAATGTGATCATTAGATTTTCACACCCATAAAAACAAGAGAAAACAAATAAAGTCTGTATCACGTCAAGAAATGCTTTCAATCATTCAGAAACTACCAATACAAGCAAGAGCATGCGCACCATTTATCTTAAGAGCTGGAAACCATTTAAGCTACTGGAAAGATAGGTGCTCAACAGGGTTGACATTGCCGTAAAAATTTAACCTGAATAAAGATAACAGAAGGAGGCTTTCGATTTTCGATAACGGCAGGGAAATTTAACTTAACGTGACTTAATCCTGCAACGCCAGTTCCATTAGTGAAGGCACGCCAACTGAGGATTTACTGCTCAGGCTTAACCCACTGCTATTACAAATAAGGGATGGATAAACAACAAGTTTCGTCGTTGCTCATTAAAGCAGTGAGTTACATAAGATAAAAGCAGACGAACTATTAAGAGTTTACGAGGCCAATGCCTGAAGCGTCTTGGCTTTTACACATACATAATATGCAGTAGCATTAAAGAGGGTGAACAATCATAGAGGTACGATGGCGAAGAGTCATCCAAAAGGTCCAAATTCATGATGGCCACTAAAAGCTAACTAGTATAACGAACATAAAGTTTTTCAAGCACAAAGTGATAGGGAAATGTGCGAAACAGCTTTCGATCGAATAGTAAAAAATTTTTAGTTTTCAGAAGAATAGTAGAATTCAGAAGCGTGCCTCTGTTTCTTAAGAAACACTTCTTCAACAGCTTGCTTCGGACGAGCAGTTCCACTGCACACTCACAAAAACTGATTTTCTGCTGTCATAGGAATAAGAAGGCTACAAATGGGAACAATTGTTGAGAACAAAAATGAACATGCTAAGCAGAAAACGGAACATTCTATTACCACCGTACAACATGGTGATATATTTTTTGCCGAAACGCAACAATCTCTTGAAAACACCTTTTTCTATTTCACACCAATGCTCAAGATAAAAGAACAAAGGATTGACCAATGGATGCTCATCTATCGGCACGCGGTGGAACGTATTCCAGAAAAATAATAGCGTATGTCCATAAACAGTGGAATTGAAGAAAATCTACAAGTCAATGTTGACCGATGGGACGGAAATGGTGGACCAGGGAAACTTGGCAGAAATTGGTTCTCAAGGCATCTTGCGCATTCATCGATGTCAATCACATGTCAACGAAAAACGGTTCCCTATTCCAAGGTTTCTTACGTCATCAGCAAACATGCCCGACTCTATTCGTTACTACATGGCTTTAACTACTTCGAATTTGACATGATGTTGGCCAAAAATGGGAATGCCAAAGTTTGGAGATTATGAGCATACACACTCACGGTCATATATTCTTTGGACACTTCACGCACTGTAAGCAAGCAACTAACAACGAAAAGAAAGTGTTTTGGCATTCTGAAAGTGCCATAAACAACGTTATGCAGAAAATAAACATTCGTCTTTTAAATGACTCCGTCGCAACGCACAAATGTGTTTCTGAATCAGCAAGGTTTATATAACCAGACGACTGTGCAAGAATGCGGACTCAAAAAATTAATATGCTCACGAAACTATCATTGCCATTTGGCATTAAAATTTTCACGTGGATTTACTGGTAGCAAATATGCTTTTTCCAATGATGCTGGTCGGCTGAAACATCAAAAGAAAAAAATGCACATGTGTGCTGTGAGAACTTGACTGCGAATTGAAGTTAATGTCAGCTTGCTTGACATCAGACCAATAAAACTATCACAACATCAACAAAATAATAAAACATTGAAAAAGGAAGAAACAAGCGACAGCAGGAAATATCAAATGTAGTCAATAGCACCTGGTAAACATTGCTACACCTTTTGGGGAAACAGAGAGAAAAAAGCTAAGCCGCCGCTTTACTTACTTATATGTAGAGCGTCAAAACACACGCACTGTTCGTTGCTCTTTCCTTGCTTTTGTTCTGCATAGAATGACGGAAAGATCAAAAGATTTTTAGAAAGATGGTGGTTATGATGAGCTGTCAGCCACAGAACATAGTTAACGGCTCATCAGTCACCGCTAAATATCACAATCCCTTAAAACAATCCTGACAAGTATGTTATTTAGAACTTCGTTTTCTAGAGCAACGCCAATGAAAACAAAAATCGATTACCAACATTTCAAGGAAAATAGGTCATCAGGTTGGAAAAGAAAGTATTGATATCGCCAGAGAATTGTACGTCCCACTGATACTGCTTCATAGAGTGTTCTTTCGTATGATTTTGCAATCCCAATACACTATTTATATCCTCTGACTTACGATTCCTATATTGGACTTGGAGAGAGCCACGGAGCAGAAAAATGTCTAAATGTAGGTTCGTACAAATAGGCTCTTTGGTTATTCGAGGTTACGCAGATAAGCGTCTTTTGTTTGGCTACACAGCTGAAAATTTTAAATTTTTCCTTCCCCATAGAGAGAAACCAGCAAATGGTTTCTTCTATACAAACAATTAGAAAGATTGAGACACATAACTTCCTTTGGTTAATAGATTCACTTGCTAGGCTCAACGTGGTTGGGCAAATGTGGAATGTTCTTAACCTGTCTACTAGCTAAAAAAGCATTATAAGCCTTTATGCACAATCCATAAAAGGGAACACAGCTGTCAAGTTGGGAAAAAAATTCCAAAGGATACTGATAACAGAACAGACCAAAGTAGTAAAACCAGTGATAGGTCGTAGGCACAAACTGCAAGGTGCCCAACGGCTAATCAGTACACGCTGGTAAGTTGATGGCTTTAATTCAAAGTAAAGGTATTGTTTTATGAAAAGCAATCTTGCGGAAGCAAATTAAAAGGGTAAACAATATTATCAATAATAATTCCTACGAAACGATTAAATGAAAGAAGACACTTGGAGTTGCTATAATCGAAATTAATACCCTGACCCGCTACTTCCGCAGCTTCAGTTTCCCCCGTATATTGTTCTGCACAAGTGCTCTTTCGCAAAATTAGGTCAGCTTCGCAGGAAAAGGGGATTGTTCCCAGCCAATATGAAAGTCGTCTAAAAGCTCTCACCATGAAACATAATTTATGTTCACAGAAACTTGCGCTTTATTAATAACAACACGCTACGTTTACCAGAAACCTATTTATGCATAAATGGAAAGAATTTATTATATTTGGCAAATCACCTTAGTCGACGGAACTAGCAATAAAACGAGGTGTCGTACAGCAGCAGATAGAAATAATATGCAACCTGCCGTCAAGAGGAGCGGAAACGAATTGTCAGAAAATGCTTACTTCCTACGAATAGATAAAGAAATATTTTTGTCAAAGATGTAATATTGAGAAGCATAACTGTACTCCAAGCGGAACACAGATTGCCACGCAAATGGCTTCCAAGAAAAAGTCAAAGAAATATAACGTGCTTACTCTTTTCCAAGGGACTGTGATCGTACTTGTACTTGCAGCATCATCGTCTTCACCTTCACTTCCATTTCTGTAACTCGAAACAGGTGAATAGGGTAGCGGGACATCTGCTCTTCTTTCAAAAGATGGCTTGTTTAGTGCACGCTCATCGTCCATGCGAATATTTGCGCTAGCTTTTCTTACATCATTCCATTCGCTCTGATTATCTATGAACTCCATTAATTCTTCCTGTGGGTACGCATCAATTGAACGCTTTCTGCTGCTACCACTTGCAGCTTTCTGAAAATTACAAATCGTAAGTACGTGCTTAAGTCTGAAGAACTAAGAAAGGTGCGAGAAGAAGCGGCAAAGCAGGTAGCCCACCGATTGAATAAGTAAACCTTCATGAATACTTCAACGTACTAAACACTTTTTGAACCGTCCAACTATTGGAGTTTCACAACTGCTAACGTTCTAGTAAAACAGGTTTCTTATTGAATAAAAGCGATATTTCATATGATGACGGCTCCATAGGTTCAGGTTCTTCATCAGCCAACAGCAATATTGGTAAGAAAAGTTACCTGTCCACTTTAAGCTAAGTTAACGTTTAACATCAGCTACGACAAAAGTCAACTCATACATATCAGGTAAAGCGTTATGCTAATACTTGACAAAGTGAATCACTGCCAAATTTCGATTCCGCATAAAGGCAGATTGGAATTTACTTAGTGTGTATGCAAGTATTTAGATTTATTCTTTCCACGCGGTTTCAAAAGAAAATTCAGACGAGATTGTCATCTACTAAAGCATTGTAGTCCATATCCAATTGGAATAAAAGTTAAAAAAATGTAAGCAAACAGAATTTTGAACAGCCTCTGGCGAGGAACCGAATTCTCACCGATAAGACTATCCAGCAGTTCAGCGATTCAGAGTCATCTTGCTGGCAAAAAGGAATTGCACTTTTTGACAACAGCTAAACTTCCGAACCCTTTACAGCAGCTGCAAAAGAGAAAATATGCGGAAAGCGACAAATGTTGCCAGACAGCTGTCAGCCACCACTTCAGTAACTCTAGCCGGTAGCCTTTGCTATAACCCTAATTGTTGCAACAAACGCGGGAAGATCAAATGGGCTTCAACTTTTCCTTTTCATTTCGACCAGCTGTTCTTCAACAATATCTTGCTCAAACGTGCAAAAAACACTATGCAGCGTACGCAAACCAATTTAAGTGTTTGCCTTACGGGGAAAAACGAACCTTTCAGTTCACCTGAACTAAAACGTACCTTTACAGACATCACATTAACAGAAGAGTAACGCATGTGGGCGCTAAGTTTAGCTTAGTGGTGAAGTAATAGACTTGCTAACAATCCATAACCAATAGTAAGAATAAAAAACACCATCTCCAACATCTGTAGAGAGCTTACTGGTAGCCAACGACGCTGAGTTCTCCAGCGAAACTTCTTGTCAAGCGGAGGCATACATGCTGCATTGAACGTTTCGCTATCATTCATTTTCCGCTCATCAGTTCAGCAATGATGATGACACAATTTACAAAAGAAAAAAATCTAAGCAAAAGTGAAGCGACTCCACGTTGGAAAGACTCTCCTACTGACCAACTGGAGAGCATTGGGCGTTCGGCAGAAATAGTTTAGGCTATACTGAAGTAAAGGAAATGTAGGCAAGCCTGCTTAGCCAGTTGATCCAACTCAACTGCCGCAGAAGGTCACGCTTGTAGTCCTCAAAGCCAAGCATGGCTATTGGAGCACACTTGCTTGACTCCATTAGCTGTCGCGATTTCGGTTGTATCGTCAGAGAGAGCGCTCGTCTCGCATCTTTGGCTAGGAAGCCGCCCAATTGGCCTAAACTGATTTTCGGCGAATTTTTCATTGACAATGGGTCAATCAGTATTGCCAAGGATGTTCGCAAGAGCAATAAGAGAGACTTCAACCGGGGGAAATTTAGCCACAATTGCGCAAGCGACTAAAAGAATTCAAAGGGTCGGTGGTTAAAAAGTCGCTTGCGTGTGATCAAAGGAAATGGGACATCTTTTGCTAGCTGACTAGGCCTCTTTATTAACAATTTTTGTCCACAAACGACCAATGAGGGCAATTCTTCAAATGTCAATTCCTTCAATGGAGCTCATTTTCGCCTAATGCTAACTTTAAAGCGGAACGTACCTTGAATAGCTGCTCCAATTCCGCTTTGGAAAAGAGACAAGCAATTCAGCCTCTGGAAACCGTTGGCAATTTGACTAACGTCATTGAAAAAACTTAACAATTCCCGGAAGCTTTCTGGATATTTTAAAAATTGCGATCAAATGCAACAAAAATTTCTGAACGCTTAAGGAGGGTTGGTAAGTGTTAAGTGGCGCGCACATACCGCAGCAAGGAGGTTCATGCGTACTCAACCTCTTGACTAGGTGAAGCCACCAGTGGGCAACAAATTTCTAAACCTGAATAAATCAGCACCTATTTTTGGGGTCATAAAAAATATTCGTACCAGCTTTCTTACAAAAACGCTTTGAACTATGAATGGTAAGCAACAGGCAAGAAAATAAGTATAAATTTTTGTCAGCTGCGGAGCAGCCATGCAAGCTGCAAACACCCTTGTGTTAATTAATGCCGGACATCAATAGCGTGTCACGGCTTGGCAATTGCAAGCGAAGAGTGGCTTTGCAGCGCTTATGTCTTTAACTACTGGCCAATGATCATTTCAAGCCCTTAATTTGATCTTTTCCACCTACCCTGAGGACAGAAGATACAAAACATCCATGTTTGTCATACCGGAGGCATCGAGTATTTATAATCCTTTATTGCTTGTCATTCAACTTACTGCTTGCTAAAGCAACGGAAGGCTTAATCCTTTACGGAATTAATTTCACGCTTGTTTATGACAAGAACAGAAAAGCAGTTTAACAGGGATGTCCTTACTCGTACAGATGGCCTCTCATGGGAACCTGAACAGCTTTAGTAACGCTGAGGGAAACGAACGGTATATGTTGCTAGTTTTTGGGTTGGTTTCTAAAAATACATCTCAACAGATATGCAGAAAAGAGCACAAGCCCGATCCATTCAAATCAACAGCTACATCGATTTAACTGCGTCAAACTTCATTCACTGAAACATATCGAATAGTCAATGAAAGCGTCTTGTCATAAAACCTAAAATTCCGTAATTCTAAACGTAAAAAAACGGGGAAGATGTTAAAATAAAGTTCGAATTATTAAATAGTAAAGTCAGGCTGAACAGTAACGAAACACTAACAAAGCTAATTGAAGCCCCTTGCTAAATAACGAAATAATAATACTTTGTATTCCGCATTTCTAAAGGAAGGTTCTGCTAACAAGGTACGCTGCGAAGAGAGAGAGAAAGGAACCCCGAAAACTAGCCATCGCTTCACTTGCAGAAGGCAAAACCAATTGGCGAAAAAAACAAGATAAGAACGCCCTTTGGCTATGAATTTTCCAATTTCAGTTATACTAACGCTTTGCGTTGTCGAACACTCCCTGTTGGCTATGACTTAAATACTTCTGGTAGGAACGTTACGTCTCGGAGTGAATCGTTATGGTGCAAGCTAATCTTCAGCTGACTCAAGAATAAAGTGACTTTGATTTTCCAGCCGTCACAATCGTGAATCGCTTTTTCATATGTCTCCCAACCATGGTGATCGCTTTTGATTTGTCCGTTTTCAAAGGGAGTCTTAACATGTCACTTTGGATTACCGAGGTAATCCTGATCAGCATTTCCTCTGCGAATCAGCTACTGAAGCATGACATTCAAAAATCACTTTTTCTTTATGACTGATCTTTGACGTCATGGAAGATGCCGACAATTAACAAGAACGGCAAGCGACCCAGTTCAAGCACATCTATCCTACGGCATGCTGCAAGCGTCTCTTTACGTTTTTTTCCTTCAGCTGTTTACAGTAAACAAGCTTCGAACTGGCTTTTATGCGAATACAAACAATTGATCACTTGTCCTTTCGCTCACAGTTTCTTGTTTCTCTTTTTTATCCCAGATAAACTACACTTGCTCCAAAAGCAATAAGAATGAAATAGATATGCCTCTGTTTGCATGCTAAAACAATAAGTCATCCTCGCTTAGCTTTAATTAAACGTGCGACAATGAAAACTGACAGAACGCTTAGCCTAGCAAGTTCGAAGTGCGCTTTCTTCAACTTAGAATTGAACTTTAAAAGCCCACTGCTGCTGCAATAAAGTTTGGCATTGATCAGGCAAAAAAACAGTTTAGTTTGCTAGGATTGCACCATTGGCAGATCATATCACTTTACGCTGATGCTAGGCATGAGCTATTTTTACATTAACAACAAACAATGCACAGCGATAAAGGGACAGTCTTACTTCGAAATGAAACGTCGTTTTCCAGTTGAAATGATCCAGCATTGAATAACCATGCTCTTATCCACTCAGGCCAATTAAAAATGACTAATTGCTCAACTTCTTAAAAAAGGAAAAACACTGATGAAAATGCAGCCATGAATGATCTGTTTGCAAAACGCTTTGTTCAGGACGCACGTTGCACGAAATTCCTTAGACTAGCTTAGTTTAGACAACCAAAAGAAAAGGTTTCGTTTAAATTTAAAAAAATGTGGAGTTACGATTAACTTGAACTTTTTTCTCATAAATTTATTGCATTTCTTAGAAGGAGCTCGTCAGAAGCGCAGTTCCAAGAAAGCGAGTCCACTTTTGTTTCCACCCGGTTGGCCAACGGCATTCATCTTACATTTGCCGCTCAGTTTCCATGTAAGATGTCAACATTCGCTAACATGCCTTTCAAGTATTTCCGAGCACGCTAAGCATTGCCAAAGAAGTCATCAAAAGTAAACTTCTCGAATAACAAGCTCCATTGGAACTTGGAACAAAACAAATAGTATGTTTTAAAAAAAATCAAAATAACAGACCTGAACAAATTTCAGAACGCCCACGATGAAAGATTATTAAACGTGAACATGGCCTTTTACTGGGCTAAGAGCGTAAAACAACGAAAACCAGAAAAGGTTTCCCAAAATTTGATCTTTCCAGCCCCTGTGCGCAGGAAACAACATAAACAATTATGCGAAGTATGCTCTGAAATTTTTCAACAAACCTGCATTGCTACATCCGGGTCTTTGATACAGGTTAACTAATTAATTTGTTATTCTGCAAGCACCTCACGCTCAAAGGATTTGAAAAGCTGAAGCTAAGCGCTCAGACTTGGAATATTAGCATATTAAAGTGACATCTTAACCCAAGTGAGCTCCTACGGTGATAACTGGTTTGGAGAAACAAGAAAATTTGCATAATTCAAGTGACTAATGATTGACATCGCCCTTAGAAGGTTACCACGCTCCTTTGCAGCTTTATAAGCCGAGGGGATCAAAGCAACCAAAACCATATGCTTGCTTCAAATTACTGACTGCTCGCTGAAGACCGGCGTTGAGAAATTCAAAAGAGACCGGAAGAACATATTTTTAAATGGCTGCAGACTGTTAAAGGAAAAAGAGATAAAAAATAGTCTTTCCGAGAAGCCTTGCAGGGACGGAGGCGTCAGAATAGCAGTAGACACAAGAATGTAGCCTTATGCTACGATCAGACTCGAAGTTTCGAAACGGAAATTTTTTTAACGTCAACAAAGTAACAGATTAATATTAGTTTTCAAAATAATTGGCAGAGGAAAATCGCAAGTGAAATGAATTACACAGTGATGGTAAAACTTAAAGCACCAAGATTCCGTTGCACAACAAGGCACCAGTTGAATAAACAGGGTCGTAACAGACAACGACGGCGAAACGGAGAAACAATTAATCTAGCAGATCGAATGTTGAGCAATAAGAATGCATAGACAATGGCACACCAGTTAGAGCTACCTAAACTTAAAAGCACTATAAAGCGGCAACTGGTACACTGATGGCCGAACAAAGGCAACTTAAAAGCCTAAGCGTATTGGCCCATTCGTGCTAGGAGCGAAGGGTGTGCCTACTGATACACTCCGTCTTCTAGCCTTTTAATTACAATGATGTTACATCGAAACATGTTTAGTTCATCAAACGATACTAACTTGTACGCATCTTCCCTTATCATTAAGTTTTCAGACTTCATTAATGACGAACTGGCTGCCGGCTAAGGTTTGAGATCGCCTATTCATTAATGAATCAAAACACAAGTTTGGAGCCACATCAGTCAACCGACTGTCAATAAAATAGTTGTGTCGCTGTTGTTGTGTACACTGTTAAAATGAAGTGGCATTTTGCTACATGCTCCTAAGTGACCAACCAAAGGCAACTGTTGAATAATTCTTTAAAGAAAACAATGAAACTTATTAAGGTGCGTTAAACATGATCACATGCTTTGGAGATGCCTATAATTCTCGAACTAGTGCATAAAACAGTAAAAAAAAAATTTGTTTTCTGTGGGCGAAGGACTTTTAGAATTTTCCTACCATCAATTGATTCTACTATTGGAAAAAAAAAGAAGAAAGTATTGCGTGTTTATTAAAAGTTCTTTTCGACCAGGGTCCCTCAGGTTTACCTTGAATACCCCACATTTAATTGGGGGTAACTTTGTCTGCAACTCGAATTGATATTGAAACAGGAGCAACAATAGCGGTAAGCGAAAAAACCTTCCTCATTTTTTATTGAAAAGCACTATGTTTTTACAATTGAGAAAGCTGCTGATGCTTCCGCAGCGTGAAGTTCGTGAGGAACATTTGTAAAACTATCTCCAACTCATATGATCTTCTGCAAACAACACGTTAATTATTCCAATAAATACTGGACCACGATTTGCTTCCAGTAAATTTTTCCTTAAGCTAAAGCCAAGAAAATGAAGCTTGGTGTACCAGGTGGAAAAAACTTAATGACATTGCAGAATTTTCTCAATTATTAAAGTTCCACTGTTAGACATGAAGAAAATAAGAAATTCTATACAGGAATTGAAAAACTGTGAGAGAAATTAATTGGAAAGGCTTTTACAAGTTCAGCTGCCGCCAGGGAGAGAAAGTCTTATTGGGAAAGGGCAGCCTGCCTTTTACTAGAAAAAACTTACTTCATCTTTCTAAAATATATCTCGCTGCACAATGAGTAGCTAATGAACTCTGCAGCATAAAAAATAGCAAGAGAAATTCGTAGGCACGAGTTCATTCATTTACTGGTCTGAGACGCATTTTGGGAAAACCTGTTTTTGCGTTTGTATGCAAATATAAAGCGGCAGGTGTATTACACTATAAATGAGAAACAATTTCACAATGGCTTCCTTAGCAATTCATTCGCTGAAGACGAGGCAAAAAAGAGTGCTGAGAGCAACCTTATTTTATCTCAACTTTGTTAGAACTTATATTTTGCCTATGTTAGAATGAACAAGTTTCCAATACATCCTTAAAAACAATTTATTTTCTTGCACAATTACATAATATGGTAAAGAACTGCTGAAATATATTACTTAATCTATTCAAATCACTTGGCTAAAGCTAATGACAACCCAACTTCCCGTGAAAACTGCAGATGGTAATGTACATCAAGTGACCATAAACGAGTTGTTTCCATAAACAAAGATGAATACCAGAATACTGTCGAAAGATACATCGAGTGGATACGGGGCAATTCATCTACCTCTCCTGAACGTTGCTATAAAACCGCTTTCACCACGAAGTAGGCTAATCTACATCATTATTTCCATCCGTAACTATTACTCCCAACACAGCGTATTATTCCACCGTTACAAATCGTTTCACAAATACCGCTTAGCCCTAACAGGATTACATCAACGTAAACACAAAAGCAGTGACAAAGAAATCTTCCTTTACAAAGCAAACCTTAACGAGCTTAATAAAGAGAACTCCTACAATGAGACGAAGCAAGCTTTGTTAGGGTCCTTCAGTTAACATTTTCTTCGTTAGTTTTCTGCCTAACTTTGAGATTCTTCAAGATGATGGTGGGAAAATGAATTTCCCTATGAACTTTGAGAACTTAAACAAACAAAAAAACCATGACAGAGGGACTATTACGAATATATAATAATGGATAATTTATTCTAACGGAAACGTCGCTCTCCATTGCTTTTCCCAGTAGCTGCTCAACCGTTCCCTTGCAAAGCACTCGCTCAAGGTGCTACAGACGCTTATTTGAATCGAGAGAATATCAGAACTTTATAAAATGCAAATCTAATGAACAGATAAGAACTGTCAAAAATTTCGAACCTGTTTGTTCCTACGATCACGCAGGCGAGATCGTCTGCCCGCTCGACGAGTGCAAGAACGTGTATCCAAGCGACCATGCACTTTGCACCATTTTGCTTTGCTTTCTTCCTGGACGGTCGTCTTGAATAACTGAAAAACGATCCGCGCTTGAAAACAATACCGCCGGCATTAAAGAATCTGCTTTTAACAACAAATAAAAGAGAATCAAAAGCGCAATAACCAACCGTTAACTTCGTATCGAATTACCTATCAATAGCCTATTGTTACATTCAGTTCACATCAGGAATTTTGTTGTATAATAAAAAGGCCTTCCTGTTGTGTAGAAAAATTTCATTCGGAGATACTCAGAAGCTTCGGGTCGTTCCTAGTTCGTCACCAGCGCATTCGTGATACTGTCAGGTACGATCTGAGACTACTTTAGCTGGCCGTTTCCCGTGCAGAAGGAAAGTGTGAGTATTACATGATGAAAATGCCAGCGGTAACATCAAAAACTTCTCAAACACGCAATCCGTCAATTGGTATGCCCTGCGTGCCGTTCTTCTTTTACTATATATGATACACAATGACTAAAAACATTTGTCCACCACTACACCCTATTTAGGTTTTGCCCCCTAAACAGTCTTGCTTATAAATGTTCCTGTTAGATTTCTTTTAATTTATGCGCAAGTGCACAAGGCAGAACGTTATTGTTTTTTAAAATGAAAGCTGCGATTCCTTATTACATGAAGACAATATTGATAGCCACATGTTTACAGAAGAGTGATGACATTCTAATGCTCCAATTAAAAAGCGTACGAAAAAACATTTAAGTTATTATAAAGCGTAGATAATTTGTTCCTACGCATCAGCATGATCCGCGTAAGAATAGAAGAAGAACAATTCATCATTTTGTATCAATACATCAATGCAATAGCTTCAAAATGCACTTTAGCCATTATGATGCATCCACGTCGTCAACACATCCCAACTTTAATCATGCGTTATTAACGATACATTTCAACTGCTTTGCATATGCGTTAGATTTAAACTTCGTTACTTTAGCGCAAATTACTTTTCCAGGTGTTCCATCCAACAATTAACATTACAAACAAAAGTGTCCTCAATGGAACGTCAAATTCTATCGTTCGCGTACCTGTTGCAACTGGCGCGACGTCTCAAGCTCAAAGTGAGTACTTCGCCTTGGCCAGATTGCCATCGTTTCAGCGTTTCAATCGAATTGGCTTCATGGTTATTATCACGGACGGCCAGTCGTACAAGCATTCATCAGAAAAAAAATTTTTCTGAAACATCAAACAATCAGCAACTATCAGCAGCGGATGCATCAATCGCTTATGACAAGAAAATCAATTCCAGTTCAACACTTCGTTGTTTTATTCCGCGCATATTAAGTCAACGTTTGGGGAATAGCCAATACGCAGTCATAATTAAATGTAGCTTTTCAGCAAACTAATTGGAAAGAAGTTACAAGAAAGCTATTCAAGCAACATTGAAGATCATATCACTTGAACAGCCATTTAAGAGCCAATGTAAACTTTCTGGCAAAGAATAAGAGTGAGATGGAATAAATTCATACTTGATTCCTATTGCAGACAGCTCGTGCTAGATACTTCTGCTCAGCGAGCACAAACCATTGTTCAGGTAACCATACTAAACAGGACTGCATGCATTCACACAGGAACGAACTCCGGAAACTCCTACTAGACATCCAAAAACTATTCGAATGTAGAAACAGAGGAAATAAGCTAATCCCTAAAACGAAAATGAAGAAAATGCTGACTTAAAACCACTAATTGTTATGTTATAGAAAGCCCGTTCAGAGCAACTAGATAACAATTGCAGTGAAACCAGTGTCCCACGAGTTGAGCGGAAAATGTTATGGTTGAAGGTAAGACATTTTTTAAAAAATGATATCTATTGAGACTTTCTATCACTGAAATTCTTTAGCATTGCTCTGTGGAATTGTTTGGAAAGCTACAGTCAGCCGAGACAGCCAAAAAACACAGAGTAAGTATATGATAAAGCAAAACGGTAGCTCAAAATAGCTTTTGTTTCGGCATTCTTAAAAAATTAGAATTCCAAGCATTCCAATCGTATTCCCTTGCCTCAGTCTTAGTTATCAAAGGCTGCTTTTGTAAGATTTGTTTTAAAGGTTCCAAAATGACATACAATTACGCAGGTATTTCACGGGGGTTTAGTTTTCACCCTTTTCACCCTAAGTAGCTTTTCAATATGCCTGAACAACACGCAAAGTCTTTTAACGAAATTGCAACAGCCACCTTATTGCATATGTTAGCATCTTATATAAAAACTGAAAGTAGTTTGTATTAACTGAAAGCTACATTCTTTGCTTCCCCTAAGTGTATAAGAACTAACTATAAGAATGCAGTATTTTGAAACTTGTTTAAACAAACGGCTCATACTTGAAATGTTTCACAGCTGAAGACTTACATCTGTTAAAAATAGTAGCACAACAAAATTCCACCGACAACCTATTTCTTGCAGTAAATAAACCGATAAATACAAACAGAAAAATGTTCTATCTGAAGATGCGTAGGAAGCCATCCCCTTACGCAATAAGAAACTTGTCTTTGGTAAAGAAATAAGACTCATAATGAAGAAGTTTATTACGGATAATTCCCGTTTGTTATGTATATAGAAGCACTCCGGAGCTTTCAGGTCATTCGATACCCGTCATCAGCGGTCTATGGGAATTATCCGTAATAAACTTCTTCATTATAAAAACATTTGTTCCCGTACCAAGAAACCACGTTTTCAAGAAATAAGACTGTACTTTATTTCGCGATTAATGACCTCGACGGACTCAGCTTGCAGATATACGCTATAATGCAAGAAGGAGGCCGTGTCACATAGAACTCTGAACAGCACGTGCACTAATAAACCCGACTGAATAATGGCAAAGGAAGGAATTACCAATACTCGTAGGGAACTTCTCAACATAGCAAAACATAATTGAGCTTATAATCCGATCAATGCTTACTTGAGGTTTTCGATCAAAGTTAGCTGAGAATTGAGCTACTGCACCTGCGACATGCAACATTGCAATAGCCAAACTGCGCCACTCCAGTTTAGTATCAGAAGAACGTAAGCTAAAAGCCTGCAGTTGAGAATAAGTGAAGTATTTGCTACCTACATCGTTAGCGAGCTGAGACATAGTTTTAACATGTTCCAAACAAACAGTGTCCATCCAATCGAAAATGCCATTGATTCTAAAGAGGCGGCGTCAAGACAAACAGAAAAGTTTTCGAACCACTTTGTCCACCAGGCTTTTAGGATAAGCCGTGTAACCATGGTAACTAATCGAAAGCTTAGACTCGTTTCTTCTTATCAAAAATAATCGAGGTCAGTACTGCAACCAGCTGTCAGAAGCTTGCCTTAAGTAGGCGACAAAATTCTAGCTCGACTTAAATTCCCCTTAATCTTCCATTTACTTTCTTTGGTAATCTCTGCTTTGACAATGCAATTCCTAAACATACGCTTACCATTTGTAATAATGCCTCTCGAAGCAACACAAATTATACATCAAAAATTGTCAGACTTAAGCAACTATCATCTTTCGCTGAAAAGAACCGGTACTCATTTTCTTTTTCATAATTCTACTTCACTGAATGGAGTAGCCGCATCTCTCAAGAAATTACGTTTATACAACAACAAAGGCAAGCAAAGGATACCATAATCCAGCGTGCTGTTACCCAAGTTAGTTTTTCGCTTGAGCGTATACAGAAAACTTATGCCAAAAGAGCTAAATGAAGTGAATGTACCTTTAAAACAAAATATGCATCGGCTATCCCGAATCACAAATTACTTTTACACAACAGGAGCACAAGTTTTAGCTGAAGAAATGATAATTTTCCATAAAAGCAACGGTAAACGTAGAACAAAGGGTTTATCCATTTTATCGCTACGTGAGCAGGAATCTGTTTCATTCCCCAATCGTTAATATAGGAAAAAGATAAGCTTTACCAATCAGAACCTCAACATCGGTGTCAACTGACGTTTTACTTAGAAAAGTTATAGAGAACCACAATTTGCCAAACAAAATAATCCCCTTACCTTATTCTGCCCACAATGAAAGCTTTTCTGAAAAAGTTCGACTGTTCCCTCCGAAGAAGCGACGCTAATGAAATGTAATAAGAAGTCACAGATAAATAAAGCATATTATTCAGGAATCATGTAAGCCTTCAGATTACATAATTCCTAATAGCGGATTAGTACTTCAATTACTACTACCCATTAGCAATGGAACTGCAACGCACAAGCTCGCGAAAAGCAGCATAAGTGCTCAAGTATGTATCCTCATGACTATAAGTATTAGCGGATATGCACAACAACAAGCAACTGCAATCTTATCTTCATTGCCCAATCAAAACAAGGCAATTCGACTGCAGTAAATATGTCGCTTCAAACATTTTTATATATCCGAATAAATTACACTACTCACCTTGTCATTTTCTTTGCTCATTAATCAATCATTGTAATATATGGTAACGACCGCGAGCACTTTCGCATTAATGGCCAACGAAACAAAAGTGCTTGGATGCTAGCGGTTGGAATGCTTCCACGACCACATAATTTCTCAGTGCGAAGCTGACTAAGTGGCTAAAATGAAAAAACATCGCTACGACTTTCGTGCTCAAAGACATCATCTCAATCATTCAATCTGAAAGATACCAATTAAGCTCACAAAAACAAATTTCCGTACATTTTACTGCCGTTCTTGATTAGTTTAACGGTACTAGCAAGTTTGTTAGCTGTGAATAAGTTGGCGGCCAATCGGCTCCGCCGCACAATGACAGAAACCAGCAAACGTCAGGTTTTCGCATTAACATTTCATTCGCAGGATGCCCACTTATTGCTTCCCTTATCGTTAGGTTAATTCGGATAACTTATGATACTGCTATGAATAACGTTAGGCTTTTCATTAATACTGGATACTACCATTTCGACTAAACAAGTTGCTTGGCAAGGGCCACAATCCAACATTTTCTAGCATTACTTAGCAGCAATAGCTATAGATTATTCTAAACGTTAATTCCTGATATAAACTTGCAATATGCATATTGATTCCCCACTTATAAGAGACTTTGTTATTACAACCAGCTAATTAACCATCAAACTTTGCAGCACTAACAAATCCTACTACGCGAATAGCCAACAATCTGTTAATTGGTCAGATTTATCCAAAGTTATTGCCTATTCAAAATGTCGGTTAGACTATTAGCATACTTTTGCAAGAAGAGCTTTTACCAAAGATCAGTTAGTAAGCAAGACGCCACTCGATGATTTTTTAAAAGACGGAAATGCAGAAAAAGACAATCACTCTGCAAAAGGATGAAAGAGTTTCACCGCCCATCGTGATTGTGGTACCCATTTGTTGGTCATCAATGTCAGTAATTAAATAAAACAATTACTCTAACAACGAACGGACGATTAGGTATTGCTAATTAAAAACTACTCGCCCGTTCATTGATAAGGCATTTTTGTAGCTCAATTACAGACGCTAATGAACAGCAAGAGGCTACAAACCGCGAAAACTAATCAACTAATACCGACCTTTTACAAAAACGTCATTGTCCACAGCATGCCCCATTTTGGCTTAATGCATTTTCAAACAAAGTCGCTGGAAAGAGAAGCAGAAAGATCAAGAAGCTTTTTTCTCATTTATTTTTGGATTGAACTTTTGCCTTGGACGACCCTTTCATCCATGACATATCAACCTGTAGAAAGAGCCGCAGATTTACACGCTTTGGACTTGACTGGAAAAAAATTATATTAAATGCCTCACTTTAATGTGGAAAACTTGTGTTTACAGGGATATAGGCTGTTCCGTATTATAGCATCATAGTGCGAAGCAGCATTAGTGTTCTTTACTGCTAAGTTTGCGACTTAACACTTGTGCCTTCAAAAGAAAGTGTTGGCACAGTGTCGTCTTCAATATTTCCTTTTTAGAGCAGATTTAAAATTTTCTCCTGTTTCCATCACAAAACGGCACTGATGCAACAAAAAACGAAGAGATAACTTTAACAGGGAAAACTTAATACATTCATTTGAAAGAATTTGTTCCTTGCATTGCCAAATGCTTTAACGTGAAACAAACTCAATCAAAAACAAGGAGCACTACGTAGGCCTTAAAACGAGTATTAGCCGTGAACGATACTGGGCAAGTCGTGCACTTTATTGCTTTAACATACTTAGATGCCCTTTCTATTGTCTTCCTTTTAAACATGCTGAAAGAGATCAAAAGTCAGCCAAGCCAGAAGGCACAGTACAAAACTGCTCGCAAGAAGGCCATGCAGAGAAAATATTTATGCACTGAGCAGCAAATAGAGAAAAGTTCTCATCCCGTAGAAAACTGAAAAACGTCTAACCAGGCACGCAAAGGCATTTACAAAGAAGCGCATAAGTGCAAACAAATGCTCCGTAATGACCTTCTACAGACGTATTTTCAATGCCACAAAACTTCAATATTCCTGCTGGAAAAACATTCACTGTAACCGCTAAAAATTATACAGCCAACTTCGAAACACCGAACGAAGAAAGCTTCGGTGCTTCAGAGATGAGCACTTACCGAACAGGCGCAAGGAGCCAGTGATATGAACTCTATGATTCAAGAAGCAAAACAAGGTAAGGACTTAACAGCGTTACGCAAAGACAGTCCAATCAAACCTCTTGCAATTATTCACTTTCTACTTCACACCAATGAAAATGTTAGCATCAGGAAGCTCAGGTCCCAGTTCAGGCGGCAATAATGAATCAAAACAGCCAACTCTATTAACTCTCTTAGGTAGAGTTGTCAGCAACATAAACTGCAAACATCTTATTCCCAAAATGTTCATTAGGTGCTCAAGCATACGTTCTTGCATTAACACGCCACGTTGTAAAGGCAAGTCAGAATTGCACATGACTGCGTCGTTAAGAAAAGTGTCAAATACATTTTGAATAATTCCGCGGAAAATTGAACTTCTTACCTAAGCTGCGTCGATTCATGCCGCTAAGCAGCTAAGCGGCTTAGAAATCAATACAATACATAGATGAAGCTGAATACGTTTCGAAGAAGATTCACTCCTACATTTCATTAATCACACAACCAATAAACTTTTTCAGAGACGCTGTCATGACGAGGAAAACAAATAAGCAGAGGAAATGCAAAGTACAAATAAATCAACTGAAGGTTTAACACAATGCAAAGTCGGATATCGCTCGGATTTAAATGCATACAAATTGTAGCAAAGCTGTTTTAATATTTTATTACGTTAAACTTGGAATGCGTAGCCTCTTTTAACAGATATGAAAGATTTTGTTGCTTTTCTTTTTCCTACTGTTTTGGCCTGTTTAAATATTACTTTTATAACGGCAAAGCCTGTAAGAGAAACGGAAGCTTTTCATTGCTTAACGCCCAAATGCAAAGTAGGCTTTTCCTCTCCAATTTATCAAATGCATCAGGGAAGCAAGATGAATAGAAACATTGACTTGGAAGCTTAAATTAAATTCAATGGAATGGAATAGCTTACGTCAATATTGTTCTCTTGCAATAACATAACACTGGGATGTCTTTCAATGGATCTGTAGTCCTTTATGTTACTTTTTCGTCGTAATGTCGGTAATTAAAGAGAATGAAAGCCGTGACAACCAAATCGCTTGTACAGCTTTTGTTTCATTTATTCACAGCCTAAGAATGCAAAAACACGCATTAGTCGTGTAACCACACGAAAAAAAAGCCGACGGACAAACTGGCTGTTGAAGCTTTTGTTTCATTTACCCACACAAGCTAATGACAAATAAAATGGATATTAGCAGTGAAAACCTTTTCTATGTGAATTTTATAATCAAAGTCGTACTCAAACCGTTTATTCTGTGGAAGATAAACTAAATGCGCTTTCGGATCACTGGTGATCCATCATCAGGGTGTAAATGTTGAGCATGGAATAGGAGCGGCCTGAAAGCTCTGGATGCTTGTTTTCCTTTACAGACGCGCTAAACATGTCAGTGTTGATTTGAATTATAAAAACTTGCATGGGAGTTATATTCATAAAACAAAAATAAAATAATAGCAACAATAAGTCGTGACATTTCTTTTGAAAACGTATAAACAAAAAAAGACAGTTTTCAAACTGCTTTATGCATTAGACCCTATAATGTACATTTAATCGAGAAACTTGAAGTCCATTTTCAAACTCAAAGACATGTTGTGTATAGAATTATTGAACAGGAGAGTTCCGCATTGGAAACAGGTTCACTGCATTAATATTAATGGAATTTAATGCCTGCTACCAATAGCATTTTGTCTCAAAGATTAGCTTGCCAAAAATTCGACTTTGTTTATAAGTTACATTTTGTTAGGGCTTCTAGCGGTTCCTAGAATGAATCGAAAATAATTTATCAAATTTATCGCCATTACGTAAGTGTAAAACATTTAAATATCTGCATGTACCGTTTGCAGGGTGCTTAAAAGGTAAGCGTTTTGCTAATAAAAACATTCGAACAACTGATTAGCCAATAATGCTGCCACGTTATTTTTACATAACGCTTTGATAACTTCTTTTCGAAGATAAAAAGACTTAATTCATAACAATCGAATGATAACTTGTCCTTACCATACAGTACCTTTTTAATGAAATTGCAATTTGCATACACTAAGCTGCTGCTGGTGCTGCAATAACTACGGTACAAACACAAAATTTCCATCTGCATTTTGATTTGTTCGGAAGAAATTTTCAGAAGTTACCAAATCTCGAAACGATAAAAACTTTCCACCAGCTTAACTATAGCGGTAATAATAAAAACTATGGCACAACAGCTGAATGATAGCCAGGAGAACCATAATCAGAAAACTAACAGACTAGTTTGCGAAAACTGAATAAATTATCAAAGAAAAATAAGAATGCGACAAAGCTGTCATGAAATTGAGATACTTAAGACCGAAATGCTTTCATTTTTAAGCACACTAAGGCTATGATACATAAAGTTACAAAGCGTAGGAGCAAATAAACTCTTACTGAGCGGCATGTTAGATTGGCTTCCTAAAGTCATAATTTACGCATAGCTTGGCTCGCGTTACTCATAATCGCAAACAAACGGTGCAGCAGCCTGCGGTCGTAGTATGTATCCAAACGAAAAATACACTTAGCTATAATAATATCTGTAAGCACCCTGCCATAGTGGAATCTCGCAAAGAAGCAATACCCACTAAAAACTACCCTTCGCTCAATAACGAGCTGCAACTTACAGCTTTTTGTGACCTTACCACTTCTTGAACCATTTTCCTTGAATTCAATATTGAACAAGACATGGCAAGCTGCCTCTGAAGTAGAATCACCATATTACAATTTGACGGCAGCAGATTTACATTTTAAATAATTCTGACGGTCCTGCACATTCTTCTAAATCGTACACGCAATTCCGCCCGTATTTTCTAGCTGCGCCACAATAACACTTCATCAATTAAGAAAATGCTTATTTCTGTGATAAAATGCAAGGGATAACTAAACGTTCGCGCCATAACATCGACAATTCCAATTTGCAACAGTACGCTGCGCACAAATGTCCCTTCCTAACTAGCATGACAGAACGATAAATGATTAACAGGTACACTTGAAACTATTCTGAGACATGAAAAGGTATTCTGATCACTAGCGTCAGCACAACCAAGATTTCACGCAAAGCTAAACAAGAAAACCGCTTATTTAAGAGAGTTTACCGAGAAAGAAACCGCAAGTGTCCACGAAGATAATTTTAGTTTCATGCTTTCGTCCCACCCATTTATTTTAAACAGAAGCACTGATCGCTACCTTTTGCGCGCAAATAAGCTAGAACAGATTTTTTAAACAGTGCAAAGAACAATGGCTCTTACCGCTGGGAACTCCGGTGGAAGATCGCTATTATGGCAAAGCTGGCGAAACTTTTAAAGACCACTGTGGTTCTAGCAAACTAAAGCTTTTTGCAAGGGACCAACGTTCACTGGCAACCAAACATTAAGAGGTTTAATGGATTCTTAGATGTATGTAACTCTTTCGACGAAAGCACAAACCCACGAGTGTCATATAGAATTTTAGATGCACAATCTACATAAACCAACGTACTTATCCTCATTATATATCGGTTGAATTGGTTTCAATCTCTTTCATTAAAGCACATTTCTAAACACAACCTTGGCCAGGACCTAGAAGGCAACGCGGGCAATTCTTCCCTCAATGCATGCGCGTTAAGGGCAATAGCATTTCGATTACGTCTTGGTTAAAAAGTTTTGACTTTGATTTGCGGAAATAGAGAGGAAACCCAATGCAACCTGCGTTTTTCTTACTGTAGATCCGTAAGGCCCAAGTGGATTTGACATGCGAAATTGTTTAGAAATCCTCTTATTCAAGGAGAAACTGTAAAAACGGTGTAAGAGTTTTGTGTTGGCATTTGAATTTTTCTCTTGAACCAAGAAATCTTGTATTTTCGGCTTTTCTGTTCATTCAAATTACTGTGATTGGCTGAGATTTATACGTTTGTTAACTAAAAGTGCTTTGACTTATTTTTATAAAGTAATCTTTTTTTCTAACCTGCTCTTTTCGCAGTTAACAATTTCAGATGCTAGTTTTGTGAGCACACTACAAGGCGTCCACGTTATCGTTCGTTTTGTGACGTTATCCTGCTCAAGCGAACGGAAGAAGTCGTTGGGGCATAGCACTAATGGGAGAAAAATTAATTAAATTAAAGGCAAGCATTGTTCAATGGCTAAGAGGTTCAGGAGCAACTCCACGCTTAGCCCATTCACAGGAAAAGAAGCGCGGTTTCGAGAACGGCGTAATTTTTCTTGTGTGAAGATGTTTTTTTCTGCACCTGTTCTGCTTCTGCAAACGGACTCAAAACAGAGCTGGCTTGATTTTTGAATCGAGTCTTCAACAGACTGTAAGAATTCACGTACGTCCAAAATACGAAAGCGTTAAATTGGAATTGTTTACGTTAGAACCATTTTCGTAAAGGATGGAGTCTTACTTTAAGTGCCTTGTTATTTCCACGCCAATCGTATTCGTCCTACAATCAGCAGTCCACCAAACTAACCTTTTGCATTTCTTACATCTGCCGTTTTAAAAAGTGAATTTTGTATATTGCTTATGTGTTCAATGACTATTGTACCACTTGTAAAATTTGTATTTTCAAAGTTACTTTGCTTGATGAAGTTTTAAGAATGGCGCAGCCAATTCGTTCTATCCTACAGTATTCCACGTTAGGCCGTTAAGGTTTTCCAGTTCTGACTGTGCTGACATTTAGTGCTATAGGGTTTATTTCGGATCTTGTCCTTTAACTGTCTCATCATCATACTTTAAATCTGCTGGCCATCCTAACCTGCACTTACTAAAGCCTAAGCTTGAGCCCAACCCAAGTTTACGTAGGCTTAAGTAAGACCAGAACACGATAACCTGCCCGCTAGCTAGCAAGCGCAGAACAGCTTGGCGACATGCTTGACGGAAATAAGCGTATATTTTTCAGATGATGAGCGACTAATTGACAAAATCCTTTATTTTATCTCATTTTGTACTGGCTAATATTCTTAGTTAAAGATCGAATATTAGCCTTCACTTCGTAAATATGTAACGTATTTGTGGCGAAATATTACGTTTCAATATTCTGAGTTAGGATCAAAATCCTGAAAGATTAACATGCCGAAGGGAACAAAATCCGAATAGATCATTAACTTCGAACAAGACTAGTATAATGTCTCCACTCAAATACTTTCCCTATTTAGAAAATGCCAACGCACAAACGCGACAAAGCCAAAATTTACAGTGCATTTTCGACTTATTCAGCATTTCGATTACCACTGCAATGTTCTTATCCTATTCTTATGCTAAACTGTTTGCTTAAGAGCAAAAGTTGAATTTAAAACGTGATAGCAAATGATTATATAGAATTGTGCTGGAATTTGTATCCAAATTACAGTTGTGCCAGTAAGCTGCCATTACATATTTCTAATCAGCCAATAAAAATCACAGGACGGATTACATAGCTTACGTTATCGTGTTAGAGCTTTGTATTAATATTAGCGGGGGCGAAGTATCGACGTTGCACTTTTTGTTTTCAGAGAAAATGATACCGTTGATCATCGAAGTTGGACACAGTGGTCTCCGTGCTGGTTATGGAGGTGAAGTCGTACCTGAAGTAAGATAGATACCTGTACACTTGTGAACTAAGCGACTGTGTGCTCTACATAGCGTTTTGGCTAATACTGTATCAGCAATTTACATAGTTCTAAACATTTTGGCGCGCGCAATTTTCCCGCCATCTTAAAAAACAACGCGCAAAGTTCTTAATTTGTATGTTTGCGCTATCACAGTTTGAAATGCCAGCCTATGTTGGTGCTGTCCACCATGATCCTATGTACTCTGTTGGTACTGATCACTTACTCCCGGCAGTGCCACGTTATATGGCAGGAAGGGAAATTGTACGTACGCCAAGAGATGCAATGGAACTTCTGTACCTTTTCGATGATCAAGAAGATAGTGAGGTTTTACTGTGGCGGGTTTTCTAGTCGTTCTTACGCAAGTTTTTTTCAGTTACCGACTGGACGTTATTCAACGTGTTGTTGGGCGACTTTTATCAACAATACTTTTCTGACGAATCAGACCGCAGTCCTGTTCTTTTCATTGAACCTGCTGCAAGTTGTAAATCATATATACGCCTTCTTTTAGTGTTACTTTTAGCATTGGGACAAAAAGCTAAGAGAGAAACTTGTTGAGCTAATGTTGGAAGAGTATTGTGTGCCCTATCTTATGATCATTAATACGGCCGTGTTATCATGGCAAGTGATTAACGTTTTGCCCCTTTGCTTTGGGATATGCTTTTAGTTTTAGTTACGCAAATGCTGTAACAACCTGCGGAGTAGTGGTCGACAGCGGCGCTTCCTTTACGTGCGTTTCATGCGTAAAAGATGGCCTCTGTTTGCGACACTGTACTAAATACAACGTTATCATTTTGCTACCGCTCTAACATGTGCTTTGTGTTTCAGCTGTTAGGCGAACTGCTGCCGCCGGGAATATGTTGAACAGACTGTGCAAGAAGTTGCTTCGCGAGAAAAACATTCCAGTAGTAGAATCATACCGTATTGGAAAGTCACATCGTGTAGCACCAGGAAAGCCACCAGTCTTTTCCGTCACGCAGTACTTGCCCAGTGTGACCGATAATTATCGTCGTTACATGACTGGGGTAATTTTTTCAAAGGTTCTTTACTGTCTATTTAATCCAACTTAGTTCTTTGCAGGAAGTTATCAGAGACTTCAAAAAGCGAGTTGTTGAAGTTAGTACAGAACCAATGGCAGACATGTAAAAGCATTTCTTCTTTGCCTCACGGAAGCACTGTTATTCTTTCGTAGGCCTAAGGATGACGTGGAAGAAATTCCGTACCAGTTTCCAGCTGGCAATACGCACAATTTTGGTATAGAACGTTATCGCGTAGCTGAGGCTTTATTTGATGATGAGTTCCACAAAGTGCGAAAACTGTTCAGGTTTTTTTTCTAAGGTTTTGCAAGTTAAGGAACACTACTATTATCGCGCTGAAGACATACCAACTGCCATTGGTAGAAGTTTAGACTTTTTGGATAAGGATCAGCGCAGTGTAATCTGTAGGCTGCCTATATTTAAATGATTGACTGATTGTTTTAGGAATTTCTTAAAAACGTTGTCGTCACAGGTGGCACTTCAATGCTTCGCGGTTTCGTCGAAAGGGTGAAATTTTCTGTCACTCATTACCTCCGAGGGGTAAGTTGCCGGCTACACGTCAATAACTATTGATCTAGAAAGCTATTGTGCTATTTGCATTTCACAAGAACTTGTTTGATTATGGAAATTGAATTCAAGCGCCTTGCTTAATTTTAAAATTTCAAATTTTTGCTTTCCATGTAACTTTGTTGAGAAGACAGGTCAGGATTCTTCCTTTTATTTTTATAAAGAGAAGAAAACGAAGCTGGTTTGCAAACGTACCTTTGAAATGCTCAAATAATTTTTATTTTTGTGAATGAAGTAAATTATCATGGATGGGATGATTAATCCAGCCCTGATGGCTAAGTTTCTTGCCTTTCTAATTCAAACTAAGTCGGGCAAAATTTTAATGCAGAATATGAAAGTGACTAATTGGGAATCGTAAGGTTAAACTTTTAACGTTTGTCCGAATTTCGACTTCGTCCGTTGCAATGTATTTTTTTTCTAACAGAAAAGTAAATTTACATTTTTGGATTTTCCTATCGCAGTAGTTTAACCGTGGAAAGTTTTCAGCCTGCTAAACTTGAAGTTCATGCTTTATCCCGTGAAGTTCGCCGACATTCTCCGTTCATAGGTGCCTCTTTCTATACAAACGTTGCGGTATGTTTTTTTCATTAATGCTAATACGAAATTATGTGCTTTATTCCAGAAAGCGGAATCTACCTGGATGAGTCAACAAGATTATAAAGAACATGGTGCCTGTAATGTTCTAGACAAAGTGCCGTGATCTGCCCACGTTCCGACTCTCTTCGTTTACTTCAAAGTTTGGCTCTGTATCTGCTACTGTGCGTAGTTCATTGTTTTAGCAAAACAACAAAGAGATTTATGTCTCTTTTTAACCATTGTTGTTAATAAACACCATCCTCTAGCTAACGTTCACTTGTTCAGTTTACTTTAGAAATATTGTTCTGTTGAAATTTTGCTCATCTTGGAAAGCAAGCCAAATGCCCTTAACATCATGTCTTGTAGTCTGAGAAAGCAGCAAAAATTTCTGCGCATTCTTACTTCAGCAATTATATACCAGATTATATTGTGAAAAGGTTTTCCCGGGGCTTAAAAATTCCCTTTTTAGGTTTTCTTAAAAACGGATGTATCCTACAGATTCAAATTGTGTGGCAAAAATTAAAGTTTTATTTATTAATATTTACTGTCTTTTCCTTTAGTTCTCCGCGATGCGATCTAAGTTGATCTAATTCCATCACCAGCTGGAAACAGTAGCCTTCTTCAGACGGGACGCAACAGGTATTGTAAATATAGCGTAGACATGCTGCCAACAGATCAAGTACGATCGGAATAATCTTATTATAAACATGGAAATAAGAAACTTACTGTAATTCAATATGAGTCCTGTTAATAGGTGAATGTCAATATAGGTGTTATAATTCTTGTAATACGAACTTCGTAACGTAAAATGGTTTACATTCTTTTTAAATCTTTAAACATGATCTCGTTGCGCAGTTTAAACCGAACCATCTTACAATTGAGGCTACTTATGTTTGCTTCCATCACTATCGTTCTCGTGAGTGCTAGTCACTCTCCAGGTTGCTATATGTATTTTATTCTAAATGTAGCAATTATTTCATCCTTATTTAGCAAGTGTTATGTAGCATGGCACTGTTGAAAGAAACGCCAGCTTTTAACAACTTCGAACTTGCAGAGAAGGTAAATCGTAAACCTATTATTTTTTATTAATAAATTTTGAACTCACATCTAGCATATTTCAGAAAACTTATGTTTATAATGATCATGTAGTAGTTTTCCAGAGACGTTTTGCTGAAGCATTTTCTTCTTTCAGGAGCGCGGAGAAGAGAAGCGTTTACCTGTTGATGCTACACATAGTATAAACACTTACACGGATGGCAACAATGGCACTTACGCGCTGGATATCAGTAGTATACTCACTACGTTGTCGAACGAACTTCACTGTAAGTAGAGAAGTTTCATTTAATGAGTTAGCAAAGCTTCAACAATAGGTTAAGTGACTTACTTTTTAGTATGATATTCATCAGTGTTTTATTGAGCATTTGTTATTACATTTTTCTGAAGCTGTCTGAATTTTGTTGTACACATAATTGGTTTCACATTTTGTTTCAAAAAACAGCCTGACTTTGTGACAGGTGGTAGTCAGTCATGTATGCAATCAATCGCATAGCAAAGTTGAATGTTATTTCAGTGTCTGAAGTATTTCTTTGGGAAAACAAGATGTTCTCTTTTCTATCGTTATCCGTCATCGCCTGCGCCAGTTTCTCGCTGACAAGGATGAACTTACTGTATGTGCTGGGCTTCCAGGGGCTATTCTTAATCGCATTATGTTTGACAATTCGCTTTATTGCGGGTGATGACCTCATACTGCTACGAGATGCACCAAGTGGCAGGCGAGTGAGCGCTTTTCTCGCTGTCTCATAGTCTAACACTGCTTTTCGCAATGTTTCTAGACTGCCCTATCCGGATGAAATGGAATCCAATATTGAAGGCATACTGGAAACCATTGTTTCTGCTTTCCTACTGCTTTGCACTCTGTCATTGAGAAATCTTCTACTTAACGACACCATTATCTTATTCAAGTATGCGGTCATTTCCATATTAACAGCAGTCGTAGGCTACTACGTCCCATTACCTTGGCTTTTCTTTCATGGTAAGTATTGAACGTTTTCCTGTGTTCTAAAAGGATTCTTCCCGTTACTGTTTTATGAGTGCAACCAATTTTTAGGATAGCCGAACGTTAAAAATAAAGCAGACACTTTTTCTACATATATAGGCATTGAGCCACTGAAAAGGCGGTTGCATACGTAATATAGCAACTAAACTTCGCTTAACTGCTGTGAAAAAGCATATTTTGATCTTTTTTTCTGAAATAATTTGAAAAGACAATGATTCAAACAAGGTTAATAATTGCTTGCGTTCCCTTCTCATTACGTCGCCCAAGAAATGAAGCACATTCCACTGCGGAAGTGAGATTATCGTAGCGTTCGAATTACAGCACAAGATGACTCACAGAAATGCGATCAACTTATGCTACAGTCGGAAATTGACACTTTTGTGCTCGCTGGACTAAAAGACTTAAGAATCTTTTACATTTAAAGTTTCAACGAAAGCAAATACGTCATTTGCACAGTTTCTGTTTGAAACAAAAATGCCCTAGTTTCACACGAGCTTATAAAGCATGACGAATGCATTAGGAGTTATATGTGACGCAGGCAAGTAATAAAGTATGCAAAGAATGTTGCTTAATAAGATGCATCAAATTTCGTTATTTTCAAATTTTCTGCTCAACGGCTATTTACAGTTTTTAAATTTACTGCTGCCTGACCATCAAAACGGCGTTCTGTAACATGATATTTCAGGTACCCTACTCGCCTTCACTATTCCGGTTATCCTAAAATACTATGGAAGCGAGATCAAGAAAGCATACCATACGTCGACTTGGATTGTCAAGCAGATGGCAAAAAATGTGAAGCACAATTTTTGAAAACAAGGTTTTTAAAGTTTAAATGCAAAATGGATTAAAGGAACGATCGATGAGCGAGAACATGTCGGAAGTTCGAATCAGTTGCACTAAACAAACATTCGCTTAGAAGTTGCCCGTACATTTTGTCCAGCCGACTTTTTTCTGCAACTGTGATCTAATCATAAGTACAATTGATTCGAGCTGCATTGAAAAAAATAATATTCGCATGTGGGAATAAATCAGAGCTTCAAAGGTCGGTTTGTCCTGCTTTCCTTTTGCCTTGAATGACTGTTTAACTGCAGCTAGCTAAAAACTTAATCTATAGCTTAAGACGGGAGCTCAAACTTCTTCTGATGCTTAGGAAGTAGAAAAAGAAAATGTCGATAGCTTAATGTCGCTAGCCAGCTAACCAAAGCTTAATGTCGAAAAAAGGCTTATAAAATTGCTCTTGTCAGAATGCAAGTGCAATCAGGATTGTTTTTGTTTCATTGCAAAATCTGTTGAAAAAATTAGGTACTTTAAACGAACTGCTTAGCTGTAAAGCACGAAGTCATGCAGCGCCAAACGTCTAGTAAGTTATTTAATATCATATTGAATGATTTAAAATTCCACTATTTAAGCTGCTGCTGTAGCAATGCAAGTCGCTCAATCGAAAAATTGTTCCCGCCATGGCATACTGGAAAAGTAATTGAAATCGTCCCTTACCTTTGGGCATACGATGGAAAAGGATAAGTGCATCGCCTGCAGCTCTGATTTGGTGAAAGTGTTTCCGTGGATTGTTCCACGCTTGGAAGGTGTTAAAACGGTAGATGGACAGTGGAAAATTCACAGTAAGATTAAGACAAACGATTACTTGACCGTATTCAAAGTAACGGCAATGGATTCTTCGTTTAGTGGCTACATGAAGGTAACGGAAAAATTGTTCATCAAATCTAACTTACAGTTTTACCCGTACGCCAAAAAGTTCATTAGTTAAATAACCTGAAAATCAGCAATTATGTAATGAGCATGCACTGTATGTTTTCTTCATCCGAACTTCTAGAACCATCAGTTTACACTAAAATATGCAAACGTCTTTCATGTGTTATTAGTAATAATTTCAAGCGCACTGCTGGCGAAGTATGTTCTTTTTAAAAGCCCAGATGAATAAAAACTGACACTGCACAAAAAACAAAGAAAATATGCAAAAAATAATATAAGGAAATAAGCTAAATTAATCGAAATAATTCACAGCTGTCGCAACTTTAACATTTGTGTACGAAAGGTAAGGTTGGACATTTACAGGCAGAGTACGCGGAACACAAATCTAACGTGCTCGAGATGGAAGTGTACATTTTGAGCCAACTGGAAAGACACACAAATTTTTGTACCTTGCACGCATACGAAACATCAGGGGACATTCGTTACATTGTCGTTGGACCTGTTGGTAAATCTTTGCGTGAAGTTATGCGTGAACTTCCCAAAAGACGCTTCACAAACAGCACCATACTTCGCATTGGCATTCAGTGCGTAGATGCAATTGCAGCTTTGCACTACATTGGTTACGTACATAGAAATATTACGCCGGACAACTTGATAATCGATGTCGACATGGCTAACGCACAAATCGTTCGCATATGGCAGTTCGTTACAGCGAGACGTCACGTTGATGAAAATGGAGAAATTCGCAAGCCTCGCAGCAAACTGCGATGCAGAGGTGATTATAACTACGCGTCCGTTTTAGTGCAAGAAGGTAGCGACAGTGGTAGAGTTGATGATTTATGGTCTCTCATATACACACTGTCGGAATTTTACAATGGCAAGCTTCCTTGGAGAGGCCACTGCAGCGCGCACGTACTTCAATGGAAACAGTTCATGAGCATGCAAAGACTATTTCAAAATGCCCCCTACGAGATTGGCTTTATAATTGCCCATTTAAGAGATCTGGAATATCAGGACGAACCAAACTATGACTGGATAATTGGAATGTTTGAAACAGCGATGCAACGTTGCAATATTTCGCACGAGGAGCAGTTTGACTGGCAACAGCTACACTGCAGCCGTAAATAAAGTTTACAAATTGCAGTATACTCGCAGATAGTCTTAAGAGGAAACGCAGCACAAAAGCAGTGGGACAAACAGAATCAACTGTCTAAATACTGATTATATTTATTTATTTATGTGAACATTATTCTAACAGTTTTTCAAAGAAAAACTGCTAGGCTTTATTAGACCAGAATGTAAGTGCATAAAATTACGTAAGTATTTGGTAGCCAGCAAGAACAATTGCACCATGATTTAAAACTTTTTAACAACGAAATGTACATAACAGGAACTGAATTAAGAGCGAAGAAGGCCAGGAGGACAAACTCACTCAAGCGTATGTACAATCGGGACTGTTGCGGCAGTGCAACCACCTTGAATACCGTTGGAAGCATTCAGAAACTGCCACTCGTTCTCTTTTGGATTGTACACTTCGGAAGTGCAAAGCGGGTCGTGAGCATCGAAACCCCCTTAAAGCATTGTACTGCTTCTTTGGCATCCGACAAGTTCACTCACCAAAAGAGAATAAACACCCGTCATATTCCACCACTGCTGTCATACTACGTCGAACATTCATACTTGCCAGCGAAGTCCAAGCATCTTGCCGTACATCGTAGCATTCTACAGAGCACAACGGACCAGCATGGTTATTGCCTCCAACAACACATCTAGATGATACAAACAAATTAAACACAGTAGAAGCCTTAATTACAACTCCTTGTTGAAGGTGATCCCCGTGCTACTAGTATAAAGTAACGCGATATAAAATCTAAGCATAGAAAGTTTGAATATCAGCCGCTTGGTAAAGAGGTTCATAGCGTATCACTCTACACATGAAACTGCTTGGTTGTGCATTCATTCCTTAATTTGAAATAGGGTTTTGTAGGAAAAAATGGCATCAGTTTATAGAGCAACTAATATTAGCTGAAGTGTTACTGTTCATTGTTTTAAGTCGATCTAAGCTGAAAACAATCACAACGGTTCCCCATGTTGCAGGCAGTAAGAAACAAAGTTACCGGTAAACGAGCAGCTTAGTCCCAACTGTAGCAACCTAGGCAAGTACAGCCCGCGCCGGTTAATTAGGAAAAAATGTTATTTCTTACGGCGTAGAAAACAATTGCTAAGAAGGCGAATATGAACGTTGACATCACGCTAAAATTATGCAGTGCAAATTTACATTTTTTCGTTTAACACTGCAGCTCCTAAGTATTTGCGTGGTTCCCTGATACTGGCCAACTTAGACCAATGTCCAGAATTGATGTCGTAACAATACACCGTTCGCGTGATGCTAAAGCCATTGCTTCCTCCTTAAACATAAAGCATAAAAGTAACAAAAGCGTAACATAATGGCCTGCTTGTACCTATCACGTATATGCGACCATTTAAGTAAACAGACGCACAGGAAACTCGTGCTTCCGGTAACCGCTTTGAAAAGACCCATCTAAAGTAAATGCACCTTTGGCAATTGGCAACTTTGAAGGCGTAATCCCTACCTGTTTTCTTGAGCGTGAAACACTTCAACACTGTCCAATAAGTCTATTCCGCATTGACCTTAAATGGTGTTTACTTGGTGTCGCCTTTGAAAGCGAAAAATTGCTTACCGCCGATAGCCTAAAACACTTGAAAATGTTGAAGCTGACGGGCTTGCGAAAATATACATATACAGTTTAGGGAACGGTTAACGACAGCCAAGTGGACCAAACATTGTAAAACAAAATTTTCTTATTCTCACTCCTCAAAAAAGTTTTCTAATTTTCATTTTCTACTCTTCTTGATTCCCTCTGCACTCCCTTAGCCTTCCTTTTCCAAATCTTTTCCATTACCCGCCGATGGGTACTGCAAACAGAGCTAAAATCAGATTCTGTTAGTCAAAATAACCGTAGGCTGTCTAAACCAAAGTAGATGCTGATTTTGGTTTAAAACTAGGTCACCTACTATTGCTGGAACAGCAATCATTATCTCAATGCTTAGGCTGCGCGCGGTTAATCTGTACCAACAGAACTTGATTTTAGTTCCGGATACAGTACCCACCGCGCACCCAAAAGAGGAGCTGACTTTTTCTTGTGCCATTATCCATCTTTGTTAGTTTTCTTTCGCGTAAATTGCTGAAGTTGTAATTTAAATTCGTGTACTATTTTTATCACTTTTTGCCAAAAGGAGATCTTTCAGGCAGACAATGGCGCCAGGATAGCCTTTGTCCGTCCGTCAAAAAAAGTGCTATCTACTATGTTAGCACATCCGCGCATTTCTTAAAAACTAATGTAAAGACATCGTCCTAAAGTATGAAATCTATGAAAACAATAATACTAAAAATTACTTTAAACGAAATAATAAATTTCGCATTCATTCACTACGACGCGCTATTTGTTCTGTTAGAAATTGTAAGAAGTTAAACTTATTAATGATACAAAGATAAAAGTAAAGGATATTTACGTAAATGCACTGGCCACAGGTTGCTGTGCTCAACAAAGTCCGATGTCGCAACAGCGAAGCAGCAAAGGAATAATTGTGGCTGTTTACGTCGTATACGGCCACGTCTCGGACATAACTCGTTTGACCAAAACCGCCAAGAATAAACCTTAAAACGCAGATAGGTTTCATCAGCAGGCGGAAGAAGAAAAATATACAAAGATTTGGAATAAAACGCCTGTTTTCATTCGAACAGACAGACAGTGGAATTTGAAAAAGTAAATAAAAATATTAATTACAGTTTGTTGGGAAGTCCAGCAAGTTCGAACTTGTGACGTTCGATATTCAGTGGCAAAAGCTTTATCCAGCTTTCAAGAGCACAATCAAAGCTGAAGTAGGCGCGCTGTCATTCGGGCAGTTTTTAAGTTATGCACAAATTACCGCTGCAGACAAATGGACTTCTGCGAAACGGAATTTCCCGAAAGGTAAATGTGCTTAGCGACCAAATTCCAATTTCTTGGATTAGCTTCGATTTCACCAACATTTATTCCCGTTATGCGACATCGAAGATTAGGCATTTCCAGTTCGTCCTCACTGGAGCCGTCATCCTCCATCAACCGTACATCTTTGGCAAAATTTTGCACCAAATCATCCGAAAGTATTACGTTGGCCAGACATTGCTTTGGCAGCAAATGCAGACGAACGCACGTCAGAAGAGAGCGCACGAATTTGGCACGGTTGGTCAAGTCTGCTTTAACCTGAATAATTTACTCAATAGAAGCAAGAAACAAACAGGAAACTTCAATAAACAACCAACCCAACGCTTAATGGCACGAAATACGTCCAGCTCGGTGCAGACGACGAGTTTATCATCTTTCAACAGATCAACAAGACTTTCGTAGGATGTTTGCAAAAATCTCTCCTGCGTCGAGTATTGTAAAAAATATTTTAGCATAAAATTGCACGCTAAATTGACCAGCTGAGCGCAGTTGCTATATTTGCCAAGAAAGATTAAATCTTCAATATTGTAGCGGGATATTTTGTTGATGAGAAAGCCATTGCACGCGTCGACCAATGAATCAATTTGCAAATACGCCGAAGCCATTAAAACCGTTGGCGCCGACTGCAACGTAAGCAAAATTTTTCCCGTGTACACAAAGTTTATGATGTCTTGCAATGCATCAAAGCCAATGTCCTTTAAAAAAAAGTGAATAAGAATAGCAGCATGGCGGCTACACAATGCTGATGAAAACTTTGCAAGCTACTCTAATACAAACACAGCACAAGTAGAAGTTAAAGTCATATGAGTACAAAGAATGTGCTCCCATTTAGGGTCACCAATAGGCATAAATAAAGAATAGTTAGACAGAGATGACAAAGTAGTCAGCACACCTGGATGTTAATTTCTTGAGCACTTTTCTCCATCATATCTATGGTGAACATTGCTCGGAAGTATGGAATGGTTGCTGCGAGGACAACTCGATGAGCTGAAAGGCGTTTTCCTTCGGCTAGCAGAGTCACGTCACATAAAAGCCCATCCCGACGAAGTTCTTGAAATGCGACGAAGGCACCTTGTCGATGGCCATTTGCAACATACTCCCATTCATAATCAACGGGAGCAATCCGACAATGGTGATTAGCCATACGTCAATATCAAATGTTCTCAACTGGGATAGCTTTCTCGATGCATGGAAATCTAGAACCCATCAATGAAAAATGAAGTAGTCAACCTGGCAAGTAAAGGCAAAATAAGCACATGCTATCAGGTTTTTATTATAGACGCCTGCAATTTCTACCTGCATACAGTAACAATGACTTTCGGATGGAAAAATAATAAACTTTAATCCTAAATAACCACTGTCTTCGCAACAGTCGAAATAAAACGCTTAATATCCGAACTCTTCGACATATTATTCATATGACATCGTCAGCGGAGAGATGGACAATCATTTCTGCGAACATTTCATCTCAACAATACCATCAATCGCCGCTAATGATAGTATATTACCTTACAGAAGACTACTACGAAACATCTATTATTCGAAAAGTTATTACGCGAAAATTTCGCTCTTGAATTCTTTCTCGAATATTCTTGAATTCTAATGCATTTTACATTTTCTACATTAACTAAAACGCGTCTTCTATACGATATTTCTATTATTCAAATAAAACATCCGTTGAACTAAATCGTGCTCATTTTTTGCGAGGAAATTGTTAGGTACAAAACGTAAAGATGCAACTTACATTAAATCGTGAAAATGCGCTTTAAAAAAGCAATTTAAACTTTCAGCTTGGCATAGCTTCAAGCAAACAAAGTTTACAAGCATTTTATGGAGTTGTCCGATGGGAGGAAGGGTTGCTGTGTAAAAGAGGACGTCGCAATGGCTAACCACTTAACTTTACCACCGAATATCGACACGACTCCTGCAGATGAGATATGGCTAAATGGGCCCTGCTTAATAACTCAATCAACATCATTGCAACTTATCAATCAGGGAAGCAAAAGGCTCATGTGGAGAATCTACGCGGATGCTCGCAATCGCTACTTGGTCAGACCGAAGAAAGGCGTTTTGAAAGCAAAGGAAAAGTTCAATCTTTTCGTCCTATGCTATCCATTCCCATTTCGGCCAGACTCGCCCAACACGGACACGCTAACCATTGAATGGACGGAAGCAACGGAAAATCACGACCACTTTGACGAAGACTGGTTTACGAAATCGCGAGTTGCCCGTCGTAAAAATATAAACGTCAGCTTTAACCCATAATATAGCTTCTCATAAAATACAGGTAGAATGACTTACTTGACACCACGCGATACAAAATATTGATGCTGCTAGACGCTTAAAAAACAATCAATCCAGTGAGACCATGAAAACGCATTTGAAAGCCAACTGGACAATCTAATAAAATAAAGACTAATTAAAATCGAAGACCTGCGCAACTGTCAGCTGAGCGACATATGAAAAAGATAATAAATAGTTTCACGACTAGTCGGTAAAAAATAACTATTCTGAAGAATTGTTTGATCGGTTTATTCGTACAGAATGTCGGCAGGCGAACCAAAGTGAGCTTAAAAGACAATTTCCATAGACTCATCGTCACTTTCCAGAGACGATTCGCGTAAGCTATAAAAATACGTTTAGCAACAAAAAAAACAACCAATCAAAAGACTCCTGCCTCGCAGCGCTTGAGGTTGCAGCATTGACTGACGGCTGAAGAGGATGGATCGTATCATCGTTCTCAGCAGGCTTTTCATTCACAGGTAATACTAACGGTGAAATTGGATTCCACAATACGACTTCATAGCCTGTCCGCTTCTGCCTAAATGGCAACGAGATATCAACAGTTATCAGAACTCATAATCAACTTACGTTGCTTGCAATGTCGGCTCTAAGCTCCTTCTAGGCTGTAACTTACTGGGGAACAGATGTTGAAATTCTGGCGCAACATACAAGCCGCCTTCTTCTACTTCGTTATCATCTTCATCGACAACTAGACTGTGCAATAAAATAGCAAAATCAACAAAACTCAAAATTCAACTATACACGATCACGCCTTAGATTCTTACTGCTCTGTCCTGTTGAACCGCCGGTACGATGTGAAAACTTTAACTCTACGTGAAAAAAAACAACATAGCTTTCAGGACTTTGTCCAGTCGTCACCGTGTTGCGGTCTGTCTGCAACGACTTATATGTTCGTTGAAGGGTAGAATGAGGATTTATCTGACAGGTTAAATCCTCACAACCACATGGAGCTTTTTGAATATATGATCGTGTGTGAAGTCAGTTCGTAATGCTCAACCATTCTGCTAGACACTTACAGTTCGCCGAGCCTGAACATTTTGTCTTTGTTAGCGTCTGCTGAATATAAAAGGTTTCTTTGTTCTTTTTCCGTTGGTAGATGGTTTCCTGACAAACCTTTCCGACGATAACAAGTGACTGTATGCTCTGCCACAGCTGATATTTTGCCGTGAAATTTCTGTCTCCTACGTGGTCTGTGGAAAATTTTGCTAACGCCCCTGAGAGCGGGATGCCCATGGGGGCTCCCTGTATTTGAGAGAAGAGCTGCCTATGGAAATGGAAATAATTTCCCTTTGCAGAATCTTATTAGAACAAGCATGTGATACGGATTTAGCTTCTTCCTTTGACGGAGAATCCGTGGTCAATGCTTCAACACATTAGGCTGCAGTGTGGTTCTGGGAAACGCTGGTGAACAGGTTACTGAAGTCTTAACGCGTAGTCCACCTGTAATTGAACTTCTCTGACGCGTTTGACAAATTCCTTCAGGATGTTGTCAGCTGGCTGGATATTGGTCCTCGTATTTACGGAATTGGCCTTGCTGAATTCCACGTTTCTCGCATGCCCTTGAGGCCATGTGCCTACTTAATCGGCAATAGTGATCAATCATTTTAACAGACAATCAATCATTCTTGTTGAAAGCTTGTCTGCTTCGCGGTGTCTCCTTTGAATAAATCACCTGCGCTTTCAATGCACCCATCTAGTGGTTTGACACTTTGAAGCATTCATCACGGTTGGTTTTATCAATCCTTATTTTTTGCTTCACGCTAAGCTTGCCTACAGTAACATTGCAAAACAATAATAAACTAAGGCTAGATCTACGTTTTTTCCGTGTAGAAGTAGCGCAAAAAGGGCAATGAGCGGAAAGCCTATACTCAACAGGACAAAGCTGAAGAAAATTGCACCATAAAACCGAAATCCTGTTATCAAAAGCTAGCTCATGAAACACCTGTTCGCTAACCTGCTTTCCATTTCATCAAATGCCCGTAAAGATGACGTCGGATCCACATGCGCGCGACGACCCTGTCTGCTAACAGGTGATTCATCCAAAGATATTCTGCTCAGTTTTTCCCTCATCTCCTCTTCGGAAGCGAATCTTTTCGCTGGCATGCTATAAGAGTTCGTGTTTTAAAATGAAATAGAAGCAATGCCTGATAAGGCGGCTAGTTAACGCAAAGTATGACGTATGCATACAACGAACGCTACAATGCTGCACACGACGAAACGGTTAGATGTTCCCTGACCTCTACATAAACTTTCGGAAGGTTTAACGTTCCCATATTGACAATCAACTCTCCTGCCGACAAACTTAGCAGGAGAAACTATCTGAGCGCATTTTCAAACGCATAGTCAACGAAAGACCTCCGAATAAAAATGGATTGAACGCAGAACCACTTCGCAGTAAAGGAATAGGCAATATTCTAGCTTGCCGATGCTGCTAACATTTTTAAAAAACATGTTCTAGCAACAATTCATGAGTAAAACGACGATGAGAACAAATCCTGTACTGTTTAATAAAATGTTTCTGCCTCAGAAATTCGAATCGAGTGGGAATAAAATTTCAATGTCGAGAAGGACTTACGAAGAAAAGCGCACCTAGACGCAATGAAGCGTGACGAGGCTACTGATAAATTTTACGTTCAAAATTAAAGAGTGCTGAGGAATTCAGAGATACTGAACGCAATCGACGAGAAAAGGCCTTTTACGTCCATCGGAAAAGTTTGGTTTCATCCAATGACAAGAACTTTAAGCAGAGAAAATGTATTCGCAATAGATTTAAGTTTTATCGTCAAAAAAATAGCAACACATTTATAGACCTAAGAAAACGCGAAACCTCGTCACATAGGAACTAAGACACCATTATTTAGAGATAAGATTTCAGCAAAATAAAGATAAGAGGTAGTGCAGTCTTTTCAAGCTGAAAAATCTAAACTACCGTTCAATATGACAAAATTATTTGCAGGTATTAGCTGGAAATTTATCCAACCAACAAGGCTTGAATCACCAGATGCTAAGACTCTTATTCAAAGTTTTAAACATATCGAAATACAGGAAAGGAAAAAATGCACAGCGAATAAAAGAAAACGTACTCTTCACATTCGCCGTCTTCACTTTCCGAATGACGTTTCATAAACTTTTCAATGAGCAACTGGCAGACTAATGCAGACTATGCGAAACGTTTCAAGACAACACACATACTACCCGCTGTGTGCCAAAACACATGCAACAAAAGCACAGTCAAAACACTGATCGAACATACGGACACAGGACTTACTTAAACTGGGCAGCAACTTTCATAGAGAAGAGCGAAGAAATTGCACATCTTAAAATAAGAAGAATTAGAAAAAGATTAGCACTAAGCATGATACGATGACCACAACAGATCAGAAAACAAAAATATACAGCTGGCGAAGTGTGCAGGCATGAAAGGTTTTTTAGTTCTTTTTTCGCAGGAAGAGTCCGAACTTTTCTTAGTACAGAGCCCATTGAACACCCTGATTACATTCGCAAAGGATAAAATATGGCGCCCAGTCTTCGACATGATGATGTGCAGGCACGAAAAAAGCGCATATATAAGCGCTTACGCCGTTGCCATGCAAACATGGACAAAGGTGAAGCACTGAACATCAGTTAGTTGCAAAAGCCCTGACGCAATGTGGTGCTAGTTGGTAACCTAATATGGATTCCCGCTTTTGTTAAAAAAACTTATTTATTGGAAAATGCCCGGAGCTTAACACCACCGTCAGTTGGAAAAATGCAATGCATTTGGCAAAACCGTCGCATGCATTGCGAAATAAAGTAAAGTCAAAAGAGCGCATACTGGGATATATAAATTAAACAACCACAATTAGCGACAAGAGTTCTACAATAGGCAATGTTGAAAAGTGTAGCATGCTTACTACGAGAAGAGCGCGGATCCTTGTTATTCCGTTTGGCGTCCTCTCTCAAAATAATCATTTCCATGTCTTAAAGATCGATACTCCAGTTCAACCGTCGAGAATTTCAACTGGCTGCATCAAACTTTTGCTACGGCAAACTCTATCATCTTATCCTATAAGCATTATAAGTTGAAGCAAATAGAGCAAAAACCCAACAATAAGTTGCTTCGTCCCAAAATACGCAACATGAATTGGCATGTTAGGCATGGTGCAAAAATTCGAAGCAATGCAGTACCATGGAAAAGCATAATTCTTTGGTAGAAAGGAAACAGGCGCCAAATTTCAAAGTATTACGGACAATTGAACATTAGACAGTAAACGAAAACATGCGATCGCATCATATGCAATGTTACAGTAAGAAGGCGCATTGAAAAGTGAAAAGAAGGTAAATAATAGGTACCTTCGAAGATACCTTTCGTAAAAAAGAAACGAGCGGAATGCCCTTTTCTTCAAATGCGCGTTGAAAATTAATTAGCATTTAGAGAGTTGAGAACTCCATAAAATATTTCATATCATTTGAAAAAAAACTTTTGCTCAATAGAAACAGTTCTATTTTCACCGTAATAAGGCAAATGAATACATTATATAACTTTGGCAAAATTCATTAGGAATTATTGCATGGCGAGGAAAATGATAAAAGCTCACTTGCTTTTTAATTCGCTCCATAAAAGGTAAAGCAACATGCAATACCACATTGCTTTATACTGAAAGGAAATGAAGGAATTAGATTTCAAAAATCTGGACTGATTTGATGAAAACAAAGCAGGATGAACGATCAAGATGTACTGTTTCTCAATGCGTTAATATAAGGCTTGATGAGAAGTTTCTCAATCACGCAAAACTCCGATCCAGAAGAATCTTGTCTCATTTTATGAAGCATACAATAATATTGTCTATCAGTTACGCTTTCGCGCCTTTATCATAAATATCTGGAATAAAAACGCGCAAGTCCCTTACCAACGAACAGACGTGCAAATTATTAGAGAACGAAAAGGATAAGTTTTTTCGTCCCTTTCGAAACTTCATTTGTTCCGCCGTCAACGATGTCAGGGACGCCTATTATGCCGAGTAAAGCAAGAAACGATGACTGACCATATCGCCTGCGAATAGCGACCATAAGCGCGTGAACGAATGTGTTAATGATTTTTTTATTGGTATAAAATCATAATGGAAATCCTGCTCCGTTTCCCTTTCTTTGATTAACCGCCAACAACTTTTCCATACAGAATGAGTGCTCATGGTTGGCAGCAGCCATTAAGCGATTAACAGACCTGATCTTAACAATACTAAGCTTTGTAAAAATGTTAGCACTTCAGCACAGCACGAACATGAAAACTTTTGCGGGCCTTATTAATTGATCTGGTGGCGCTAAGTTCTTCACGCATGATTTAAAACGATTTTACGTGATCAGCCGGCATAACATTCCAGTTAATCACGGTCTAGCAGTTTGTTAACAACTTCAGAGTAACAGTTGAACAATTTAGATTAATTAACGTTTAACGTACAAGTAATAAACAATGTATTGCCACGTCGGTAAAGTGAAGTGCGAACGAGAACACCTTAAAGGTGACAGTGAACACACTAAACTTTTATGACGTTGTATAAAAGCACGGCGGCTTAAAACTGATGGTGTTGCAAAATGTGCTCTACCAAAATGATCGACATTCTTTTTTTTCAATAAGAGCGATATGCAGAATAAACAGGTGTAAGAAACTTTGGAATAGTAGAATCTTGTCTCATTGCAGCTTTATGGTCATACTGTAAGTTTGTCGCCCGTCCTGTTCTGCCTTTTCCTAAAGTTAAGCCCAAACATAAGGCTTATATTCTGGCTTATGTTCTGTCAAGGGTAGAACAAGATAGCCGGTATGCAATCTAATAAGGACAAGACAAAATGGCTGCATAATTAAGTGAAATGAACCTGCATTTTTGAGGCGCTGAGGCGGGTAGGAGATAAAATCCCCAATACACCCAGACGACTAATAATTAACCCCTATCTTCTTTGTTTGTATTGCAAAATCCATAGATAACGTCAATTTTATCCCAGAAAATATTAAATCACATGTAGTTTCTTCATAAACCATGAAAGGACCTTTTAAAAGAGAATATTGAAAATTGAACTGTTCACCAGAGGAGTTGAAATTCTGATTCTAAAAATGGCTACAAAAGAACCCCTTTTATCACAACTTTTTAGCAGTATCACGGAACATAACAAAACCTTGTTGAGTCAATCGCACGGCGATTTCGTAATGCCGCGTTGAAATCATCTCAAGCTTTACCGTAAGACCAGCTATTTATGCGCACTATTTAATGCTAAGTCTTTTTGCACCATTTTTGAATCCTCGATTGTATGCAACTTCAATTTCAACGAAAATTGCGAAATCTCTTTGACGCTAGCTCATTGCACCAAGGCAGTAATAAAAACGTGATCAAATTTTTGCCTTTTCGTGTAACTGTTCTTTCAAACTTTCCCTTAGGGAACAGATTGAAATTTAAAGCTACAAATCTAGCACCGCTGCGCTCACTTTGATGAGACGAAAGGAAAAGGCCACCAGAACAGTACAGATACCTTCACTTCAAGTTACGGACCTTGACATAATGCATTCTAAAGCTATTCCTCTTTTGCAGCTACCTTCTCCCGCAATTTGCAAGTGCGTCGTTGTCATGATAGACTCGTGGATGGTAACAACGCAGGCTGTCTTTGCGTTCGTGCTAATTGACAAAAACAAATAACAGAACGTAGAAAGCAAACGACAGCGTTGACAAGCAACCAACAGTAGCACGAAAGTGCCACGTTCAATTCTTTGCAACAATTCAACATCTCAATACAGGTACTTTTCTTCTTTGTCGGTTAGTGGAGCCAAGCCAAATAAGGTAACTTTTACCGCGCGCATTAATCTTCTCGGCAATAAACCAGTGTAAATAATTAGCAAAACTAATGCGAGCAAATCAACACACGTGTTCAAACTTTTGATAAATAAAAGTGCTGGCCCAGAATGTCGCATTTACCGTATCGCACGTTCCTGCATGTACATACTGTACGAACGTGTTTGCGGTTTTCACATTTCACGTTTTGGCATATTGTTTGTTGTCCATCAAAATACAACCTGCAATTGGTGCTTTTTCTTGCAGATTGCTTCGTTAGTTAAAATGACCGTGCAATAATAGCCAACGTGCATATCTGCCTTGAGCCTGCAGTTTTAACTTACAGCACAGCGAACTCTAGTAAGTGATACTCTATCGCGGGAAGTTGGATGAGCTTAAAACTGTTAAGCTCTATTGTCTTCAACTAGTTTTACGTGGCTTCTATTTGATAGTGGATTTGCTTAAGACGTGTATATGCCTTTGCATATGAATTCCAACGCCGCCTACTTCAACTTGTTTGCTGTTTTAGTTCCAGTCATGAAAAAGGAGACAATTATTCACAGTGGGCAATTTATGTCCTCGCATGTGCACGAAGTTAAGGCAGAGGAGGAGGAAGAAATCGACATAGTATCCGATGGTGTCATTGAAGGCGCCATAAAGATAGTGCCGGATGCTCGCGATGATAATCCCGTTACATTTTACAAGTTTGGCCCGAAGACCTCGCAGTCTATAGCGATTGATACGTCCTTGACAAAGCTGAATAAATGTATTCAATTTGTCTACCAGGAAGGGTAAGTAAGCTGAATTTATGTCTTTTGACCGTTATTTTCTTACGGCTGACGTTGTCACGCGATGCTTGCGTATTGTTACGCACTTTGCGCTTGCTATTTAGGTGGCATACTTCTTTTCTACCATTTTTTGTATTACGACATCGAATGCGTCGTCTCGTTGTAACGTGCTTAGTTAGTTGGGTCGCATTTGACTACGCTGTGATGTTTCAAGGTTGATGTACGTCACTGTTGGGAATTTCCCCCACTTTTCATTCAATTTCGCTTGCTTTCAAGTTGTCTAGCAATTCTCCAAGTGGTCAGTTTAACGTCAACACTAAGCAGATGACGTCAAATGCGCACATGTTTCTTTGTTCGCATCTTGTCCGAGGGTACAGTGTCCGTTTAGTCAGTGGGCAGAGGCTCTCAGGTTTACCGGATCTTCCAGTTGCGTTTCGTTGATCCAGTATGAGCAGTTCGATGAACGTTGCTCATCATTATTAACCAATGTCGTTAGTTCTGTCAGGACAAATAACAATCGTTGTCATGAATAATATGTCATTCATTTACCTTCATATCTGACTGAACGATGTTAATAGAACGTGACGCGCATTTTTGGTATGATTATGCGAAAGTTAATAAATTAATGCTAACAAACGGACAAGTACCATGAAAACGTCATGCGGACACGCTTGTCCTTTACGAGGCATCCTATTTTAAAAAATAAGTTAATGCTAACTTTGTTCGTTCGGAAATTGCCTAATTTCTAAGGCAACTCCGGTTGCTCGACAGTTGGACAATATTGTAATTCGGATCATAAGATGCGAAGTTTTTCGAAACAGATTTTGAACTTGTAGCTTTGCAGCAGCGGCAGTTATTTCATTTTTAAACTTGACTGATTGCAAGTTTTGCTTCGTAGCAGTGATTTTGATCTTCAATTTTTTCCCGTTTGCTTTTCACCATTATCAGTCCATTAGGAACTGTACTGTGCAAACAGTTCAACGTAGCCTTTTTGCTTTGTTGCTTTGCCTTCGATGCTATGAACTCACTGTTGTTAATGTCACGAAATTCAGGCACTAGTGCAAGTATGTAATCATATTATGGCAGTTCAAATGACAAGTAAACTTATTTTAAACTTTTAAATAGTTTTCAAAACTTAAAAATGGTTATGCCGTCGTAAGGGGCGTTTCTAATGTTGGCTTTCGCTCTGCTCATCAGAAATACTACGAAGCTGACCGAAGAAGCTCGATTTGAAGTTACATGCTCATGTAAAATGCCCGTATTCGTTATGGACGCTATTTATTCGCTCAAGTTTTTCTGCTAATTATTTCTTCAGTGTTTCAGTCTTCAGAAAAAGTGAAAATCATCTCGAGCTTTTTTGCTTAAGTTAACCTTAACTAATCCGCCGCCATTCGCATTTCATTTATTGAACTTAGTCAAAGAGGGTGTGATTCTCCTTGCAACAAGCACATCAATTAGCATGTTTGCATAATGGATACCTGATATCGTCGTAGGAAGTATAATGAGAATCTACTTTTGTGGAAACGCTCTACGATGTTCATTCAAGTCTTCCCTGTTGGAGAATCCTCAATAGATCTGCTGCGTGAAAGAAAGTTCTGCTCTTTTTAAGCTCAGTTGAGAAAGTGAAGTTTACTTTAAGCAGTGTATTGCTTATGTCATCGGTATCTTTTCGTCCAGTCTGAATTTGATTCCAGCTCAGTAGGGTTATGGAAGTTTTCGAATATCTAAGCGTAAGCATTTAAGAAAGTAAAAGTAAACCATTTTGCCGTTGGACGCGCTCGAAACAAATTCCAAGTTATGAAGCTGACTTGTAAATTACGCTTCGAATAATATAGGTAATATTTTTGCGCTTAAGCTCAGGTTAGTTTGAATTCCAGCTGATACACGCAGGTAGCGATTTCTTTCTTCTCGTTATGCAAGCTTCATTTAGCAAGCCAGGCGTTGCTCGTTGGTTCCGCGAGCACGTAAACAATGTGCGCTTTAACGCTGCAGCATTTTTGGATAAGCGCCGTGAAAGAACAGGGATAGCATACATTAAATGGTGTTACAAACAATTGCTGACGAACTCCAGCAAGTCGGTTCGGTGCGCAGTTCACATTTTTCTATATAGATCTTTTTTGGGAAGTTTATTCAATTGTTTTCGATTCGTTCGATTCATTTGTAAACGTGTTCACGCATAGGTTGCTTTAGGCAATACGACAAAAGGCCGTTTCACTTTCAAACTGCTAATTTGTTTTCCTAACAGCAGAACAAAGAGTAGCTGCTCACTCATGAAAACCATTTATAATAGGTCCAATAATGAGTTATACCAGTTCTTTCCTTGTCGTAGCCTTAGCAACGCAGAAAACTTGGTAAAATGTGTCCAATTAATCATGGCGCACTTTTTGAACGTTACATTGCGAATGGACGCGTACAGCTTGTTTACTTGATTCGGCGTTGGTTTTCTTTTAAGATTACAAAAAGCACTTTCCTATTGGACTAATCTTCCGACATGATTAATTAGCATATTTCGAAAATAAGTGACAGGGTTCTGTATTGCCTGGCTCGTTGAGTTTGCCAGACTAGCTGACTCGGCCAGTATTGGGTTGAACAGCCGAGTGTTAAAGTTTTGAATTTTCGGATTTCCGATTGATGCGGCTCGTAAATAAGCTATCATTGAACGCCGGTTTTCTTGTTTTGCAAGGCCGAGGCCGCTCGATCATTAAAAGCACCCGTAAGACTGCGTGCGTTTATTGAACGTTTCGTTATTTTCGAAATTTATGGTGATCGTTTCTCAGAAAATGCCCCCCATAAATCTTTTAAAAAGCGCAGCTGCTTTCGCTTAGCGTTGCAATGCGAACGCGTATAGAAGCTTATTGCCGTGCGTCATAAACGTGCCGACCAAAGTTTCGTTCTGGAATGCGAACTGTGCGATGCGGTCGATCAGAATGGGCAAAAGAAACTTTTTCCCGCGATCGCATAAAGGAACGTTTAGGCACTGAGTTCTCACTCAACTTTAATTGCCGCATTTCTTCACTTGAAACTATGACTGAATTATTAGTTTGCTATGTCTTGCACGTAGATTGCGAACTTGCAAACCATAGGGCAGCATGATTTCATTAATAGTTGCTTGTAGCCATTACTCGAGCAACAAATCACCATTTGTCATTTTCTTGGATTCGACTGCATAAGTAGTCACGTTTTTCAAACCATCTTCTTTTCTTACGGCCCTTTCGTTTCGAATGTTTTAATGAATGAGAGGTCACTTCTGAACGTTTGTCTCAAAAACTATCGTTCTTGTACTTAGCCTAATCAGTTGATTTCTGGAATAGAGGCGTCTATACTTCCACCAAACCATAATTGGAGCAAAATTTATTGTGTCACAAATTTTGATGACTTTCCAAATTTATTTTAAGGATTTCACGCGGTTGGCATTTTTCTAAGTGACGTCACTTGTTCAGTAGAGGCGCCTGAGCAATTTGTAGATACTAACAACGCTGCTGACCAAAAGCCATTGGGAAGCGGTGATAAGACCTAAGACCGAACGCCAAAAAAATCTCACCACGCCCGTTTAGTAGATGTCGGTTTATCTAATCAGGATACAACGCCAATCGCGCTGATACACCTCATAGAGGTTCTGTGAATCCAAAGCGACTTTTAGTTGAAAGCTTTAAGCTGTGATGGTCATTTCTCAAAAAGCAATATTGCTTAAGCTGTTGCAAGTGGCCATCCATTTCCTTAAGCCATGCGCAGCACCTTTATGCCAAATTCAGATAGTCAATGTTGGAGCAAATGTTTTTTACGCGTAGGAAGTAAAGTCATGGTCACATTCCGCAGGCTGAGGAAGTGCGATGCTTGTGCATTTGCATACAGAGGGAGCGGGGTCTGCCTTATTGCGTAAAGTGTTCGAAATACGTATAGCTCGCTAAGTGGTTCTTGTTTAACGTGCTTTAAGTTATTCGGTTAATATTGAATGCCCTTAAATGTGAGCAGTCTTTCTCAGAATGTTATCCCAATTTATAGGCTATCCGAATTACTGCGTACTGTTTTCGAACCGGAAGAGAAATTTCCTTTTTTTCAGATAGATTCGTTTTCTGGATGTTATGAATGTGTTATTTTTTTTTAGGAAATTGTACACACCCAAATGGAAGCATTTCCAGGGGCTAAATATAGCGTGGAAGGATCGTGTTCGTTTGAACAACGTTATTTGGCGCGCCTGGTTTCTTCAGTGTTAGTTTTCTTTGTAATGCTCCTAGCGCGCGCTGGCATTGCTTTTATGTTTCAGTTGTTCGCGGGGTACCTCCAAAATATTGTTTCTTCTCCATTCCTGAGGAGGACATGTTGCACAAGCCGCACGTACGTTTAGACTGGAGCGGTCGAATGTTTGGGAATGTTTTTTTTGTTTAGTTGCCCATTGTTGAAGGAATGTTTTGGAAGAGGCGCACGGAAACGGTCGCTTCACAGTATCTTCGATGGCGACGCTTTTATACGAAACGTCACGCGCGACAGAAAATGCGTAGAGAAGTAGGCAGCATTGACTTGCCTTATTCAGATACGCTTAGTACGCAGAATTGTTTCAGGAAAGTCAGGGGAATCTTAAGAGAAGTTATGATGATCATGATTTATTCGTGCTCCCTTATTCGGTGGGCACTCCCTCTTTTTCCGCTTTCGAGGATGACGACCTGAGCAACTGGTTTACTGATAAGTTATTTTCAAACCTCAGTCAGCCGTATCTCTTTCCTAACCCTAAGGAGATGGGTAAGATATAGAAATTTGCATTTTTCCTAGTTGAAATATTTTTCGTCGCGCTTCTCTAGCTCAAGCGGGCAATGCCGATATAATACAACCTGGTCTCGTTCAGTTACAGCCAAGCTTGGAGGAAATCATGCGCACCTTTGGTACGTCAGACTCTTTTATACTTCTTGTTTGGCTTTTGGGGAAATCCAATATCATTCTAGCATGCGGTAACCAGCGTTTAAGTACTCTCTTTGGCAAGTGAAGATGGAGTTTCTTAAGCCGTTTAAATGGCATCTTCAGTTTAATCGTGAAAACATTGCTTCTTTCCTACACAGCCCTCTGCTGAAGTCTAATTCGTTTTAATTGTGAATTTGCTCCTAGATGAGACAGTGAAGTAACGATACTCTGTTTGTTGCCGAGCACACAGGGCACTCCGAAGTCATTACGAACTATACATGCTTACCTTCTATTGCAATGATATATTGATAGGTTGGAACGTAAATCCTGACGCCATTAGCATTTCTATTTTAAAATTAAATAGGTCTACAATGATCAAATATTCAGTCGGTCAGATATTCACCAGTACTACTTATAACAGTGACCCATTTATTGGGCAGGTCCCTGATACCATCCCTGTAGAAAGAGGCTCGCTTGAACTGAGGAAAGACCGATGGGGCGCTTTCGACATCACCATTGTTTTTTTAGCTAGATAATTTTTGAGAGAATGAAAGAGGTAGTAGCCTGACAGAGCAAGGTTTGGGAAGTGTGTTGGATGGTATATTACCTTCCAAACCGCAGTCTTTCAGAAATTAGAGAGCAAGTCTGGCGACGGGTGATCTGGCGTTGTCACGCTGGAAGGAAGCCCAGTTTTTCCAGTAGGGTTTCCAACGAGTTTGTCCCTAAGCCTTTCTAGCTGATTAGCATAAACTTCACCAAACCCAACGGAAATGGTTTTTCTAGTGTCCATCAGCTTCGATTGCAGTTGGCTGTGCGAAGCGAGTCGCTTACCAGTACCATAGAGAATTCTTGATTCATACCGGAAGGTGAAATTGTCCAGCCATGCAAACATCCGGCGCCTCATAAGTAGCTCCATAGCGCAGTCTTTTATCCTTGTTCTCTTGCGCCAAATCGTTGGGTATCTTTCGACCCAATACGTTAACGTGACGAAGCCTCTTCAGACTACATACTATAGTCGTCTGGGAGCAGGATAAAGTTAATGCTAACTGACGCTTTGTTTACTTGTTTTGCTTCTCTATCCATACTAAGCAGTGCGTCAAAATCCAGACAAGAAGGATGTCCAGGTTGTCGTTTATCTAACATCGCATATTCCCCATTCGGGAGTATCGCGAACCATTGTTCTACGGAGCCCAAACTAAGGATATTTTCACAATATACGGCGGATGTGCTTCAATTGATTTCGGTTGCTCCAATGCCAGGGTGGTACCAAAACATAATGCAGTGTCGCATGTGATTTTGTGCAGAAGCATAGTTCTTGCTACCCATTAGAAAAATGAAGATAGGGTTCCCCGTCCAACAAGGTGTCTTTTTTGTTAATCTTTTATAACTTTGCTAAATCAAACTATGTTAACGCCGACATGACTTACGTTCCAACCTAATAATATTTTTGCCGTGTCGATTGCCAGGCATGAAGTTGACATAAAGAAGAGCGCTTTGATTCTCGTTACTTCTCCGTTCCAAAGTCTGTGGCAAAGCGTGCAGACATCTTTTCCTAATAACTATGCGTTCTGCGAAACTTGGTGTAGCAATTTCTACCAATTGTTGTAGTTTGCTCTTTCATACGAAAATGACTTTTTAAATTCGAGTTACTGTTTTCTTTATCATTGTTGTTGTTGTGTGTGTACGTGTTAATGATAAGTTGACAGCTACTAGTTGATAAAGGCTGCTTGACCCTCACCTACTTAACGTGACCATTGCATTAGACAAAAAAGGGCATTTAAACTGAATGTATGTTGGTGAATTTATTTGTTTACACCTGCGTGTTCGATTGCAATCAGGTGAAAGCCTTTGGAAATGTCCCAGTGGAATTTTGCTTTTCTATCGTAGATTTCTTTTAGAGGATAACGTTGGCAGCATTGCTTATGAACCCGAGCCGATTACATCCAATTTACCATCATGTTCCAAAAAGTCTGAGCAGCTTTTGATGGAAACTAACGCCGTTGATCCCGCTGGATATATTGAAAAAGGATACTCCGATGGTCCGATGATGATAGAATACGGTGGGCAGTCGAACGGTTTGGACGACCCGGTGGTCCCAGTGTCGATCAATAGTCCTGATTACGAATCGCAACCGGTCGGCGGGTTTCCGTTGGCCAACGAATTTTGCCCAGGGCTTACCAACAGAGTCAGTAGCGCCTATTGCGCATCCTACATTGGGCCAATGGTGCCCAGCGTAAGCGGCTCCATGGATGCGCATGGCTTGCAGTACTCAATGGCTAAAACGTGGGTATGCCCAAACGAGCAGATTGCCGAACGTTACTCGTGTGATCAAGAAAGGCAAAGGCAGCGTTGTGCCTCTTCGTTTTATGACACTCAACAACACCCTTATTCGTCCTTTGCTGCTCAATCTCAGCAGGCTGATATGCTGCTTTTATCGGCTTCTTCAGCTTGCAAGACATCGTCGGTTGAACGTTCAAGTAGAAGCTGCAGAAGTAAGCGAAGACGTTCAACCTCAACCAAAGGACGCAAAGCCGTCACGATTAATAAAGATTCAGGTGTTGTTGACGCATCCCAAGTGTCACTGCAGTGCGAATCGAAGTCGTGAGTTTTTAGCCTCGTTTTTGCTTTGTTATTCGATGAATGGCATGTCCTGTCCTTGTAGGTCTCTCGGCGTCAAAAGGGAGATCGCATGCAGTGCGCCCAGTGTTGCGTATCCCGCGTCTAGCCAATACCTACCTCAGGGATGCATAGTTCGACCGATACCAATATCGCTTAGCAGAAGCGAATCTAGCGCTTTTATGTCATTTAATTCGCCTGGTATCCCGTTAAGCCCATTGTCCAACATTAACAGCCCATTGCAGCTGTCACCCGCCTCTGCCGGTTTGAATGTCTGCTCTCCAACCAACGGCGGTTTGCATGTACCAACGCAAAAGGCTCCTCCGGTGGTAAACTTCACTTTTTCTTGCTTCCTGAAGCACTTTACTATTCAACGGAAATATGTTATAGCCTTTGTTACAAAGTAGTCCTCTCAAACCTGATGCTCCGTTGCTCATTTTTCCGCCTATGGCTAATGTTCCGGTTCCACTACGTAAGACTTTCTTTAACATAGATTCAACAAAGCAGCTGACATTGCATTACCTGCTTCAGTTCCGTTTCCCGGCTCAAGTGCGATCAGTGTTTGCTCATCATCTTTAGTCTCTCCAATATCCATTGACGAGTCAACTTGTCCGGTAGGTTATTTTTTCAAGCGGGTGGATTTGATTTGAGAACTTGATACGTTTAATGATGCTTGTCATCTTTCCTTTATCGCTGTTGCTCTTAGACAGTCTATAAACCTGCGGTGAAAAAATGATTTTGTAGGTTTTAAGACGGTCGCTTTGTAAGCACCTTTTTTCTCCGTTGAACGAAAGTAAGACTTTTGACTGCAGGCTGTCTAAGCTGCTCGCATTTGATTGTCTTTGTAAGAAAAGTTAACTGCCTGAGGATGATGCAACTTGAGATGCCTATTGGCTATAACTCGTGTTCGCCAAGGCTGACACCGTGTGGCACTATTTCATCTTATGACAGGAAAAACCTTTCTTAAATTACATTTCTAGATTGTTGGTTCACTTGATAAAAATGGTGAGGGATCATATCCTTTATTCTATTTATTTCAAGGATAATTGAGTACGCGTAAATCGTAAAGATCGCTTTCGTTTTCTTTTTTAGACTTTTCGCCTCCTACGGAAGAGCTAAACATTTACGATAGAACAGTAAAACGTTTCTCAAAATCTACTTTTTGTGAATTACGTCAGAGACAAAGTGTGAAGTTTTTTGTTAGCTACATAAGTTTTAACATTGCTCTTTGCCTGTATAATAAGGCTTTTTTAAATCACCGCCAAAAAGAGCCATAGTAGATATTCTAAAAGAAAAATTTGAAAGTAAACCGCTTATTGCTTTAGTGCTCTTAAGCTAACGCACTATTGTAAGTGATTAAAGCTGATCCACGCTTTGTTCACGCATTAGCATGTTCGCCAAAGTTGCATATTTTTTTAAGCGTAAGTACCTAAATCGGTCGAGGTAGGTTTTAACCGGTTTTCCATTTAACGTTTGAAACCTTTTGCCTGGTCTTCTTGCTTGTTTGTTGTTTTGTGTTTTTGCTCGAATGACCGCATTCGAATTTGCATGCTTGTCAACGTTCCGATCAGCGCTAGTCTTAAGAAAATCAAATCAACTCGTGATGTAATAACCGCATGCTTAGCTGCTGCGTAGGTTTGACTTGTAGTCAAACAAATGAACAGACAAGTAATCGTTGCGCAAGCGTCTGTAAGTCGGCTCGTAGCAGACTGAGCTTGTTGACACGTCGCGCTATTTGCTGATAATGGACCTGTTTACTTCTGAAGTCTTTCGGCTAAATGAAAATGCTTTCGTTGTGTGTAACAACTAATTGTATGTTCGTTTGTTTGCTAAGTTTTTTTGCTTGTATACTGCAGACAAACAGTAAGCTAAGTATGGCAGTTACAAATGTTTTCTTCAGACAGTGAAGTGTTTCCAAGTTTGCACGCAGCAACTTTTGGCAAGTTTGCTTTGGCGTACGCCTAGTAAGCCAAAAAGACGTCGGCTTTTAAAACTGATTTAAAATTAAACTTTACGTATTGGTTTTGTGGTAAATTGTTGTGAAACTGTAAGAGGCAGGTATTTTTATAATTAGCCACAAAAATTTACTGAATGCGTTAAATCAACTCATCGACAACCGATGGTCCGATGATGATAGCGTCGAAATGTATACGAAAGTTTACGTGCAGCTATATTCAATGTGTTACTTGTCAGTTCAACTGAACGTGCAACAATTTGCATGCTTTACCATAGTTTCCACAAGCATTTATAAATGCATGCCTTACTACTGGCAGTTTTGCTGGACTTACTATTATGAAAGTCCTGCTGTGCTTTAATGCTGTTGAAATAGTATTTTTGTAGGAGTTCTATGAATTTCGTTGTTATTAGTTCTCTAAGGAATAATAGTATTAATAATAGTAATAATAATAATAATAATAATAATAATAATAATAATAATAATAATAATAAAACAGTCGCGCTGTTTGAATCTTTTTCTGCATTGGACTTTTGTCGAAGATGATTCAGATTGTATTAATATTAGCTTTTCTTGCTTAGGCGGATTGCCGTTTTTAATTTGTAATTATCTATTACGCATTAATAAGTGCTCCCTTTTATGGTAGCCATTGTTATTAACATGTTATTGGTGTTATGTACCCATCGGTACGTCTCTGCTTAGCAGTGCAGGATAGGATGGCTTGACAAGCTGTATCTTCATTAGTTCTACAATTCATGGTTCAATTTTAATGCTAATTGCATGCTTATTTGTTGACTTTTTGGATTTCGGGATTGTGCCGTGAAGTTCAACTTGCGCTGTAAGCCTTTACCTCATTGCAATGAAGGTGACGAGTTTTAGGAGTCGAAAAAGTTAGATGAAGCCGACTTGGTTGCAACGCATAAGACGAACTCCGGAACGACTTCTCAACGGCCTACCTCCATGGAACCCTATAAAGCCCTGGTGCAAACTGTCAACGGAAGTGAACAGTCAGCTGGTTCCAGCAATGTAAGCAATGTTTTTTTTAAAAATGTAGTGGACAACAAAGTCGCTACGCAGATATGCTTTCAGGAATCTGTTGCCGAATCGGAATCCGCCGACAGTTCGATTGACCGCAGTGAACGGAAGCGTATGCAACACCTTCAAGCGGAGCAGTTCAGACGTTGCGCTTTAAAGGTATGCATTTTCTCTCTTTTTTTAGCAGTTAGCGAGCGAACGACATTGAACGCTCTGCGCGAAGTTACAATCCGCGCGTGATTTACAGTCTTGATTGCATACTGTATTTTGGAAAATTTAAAATGTAATAGTAATTTAGATTGCATCTTGCCCAAATCGAACTGATCTGCATGGACGCGTATTATTCTTTGTCATGTATCGCGCTGCTTAAACTTCCTCTAAAGTAATCAATAAGTTAGCGTTCAGTTAATAGCGGCGTAAACACTCGAAGAGGAATTGGAAGCCGGTTGTTGGTGTGGTAAATTTTTAAAATTTGTACGTTCCGCTCCGCCTCAACTCGTCCATTATGTTTGGCGGTGCATTAGTTATCGCCTTGGCGGCATCGATGGCGATGTAATCGAACTCTGCACTATGCCGAGTTTGAGCGAGTTCCTCGTTGCACGTGCTACAATTAAAAGTCCAATTGCATTATCCAACAACCGTTTAGCCAATGCAAAGAAGTCAAAAGCAGCCTAATCGGAACTACTCCGCAGCTTAAGTGGGCTCACCCGTTTTTAGTGCCGTTACAGCTTTGCCTAACAATCAGCAAAAGAGCCTGATTGAATATGCCTCATTTTTATATTTTCAATCATCGGCTGTATATGAGCTTTTAAAATTTGCCGATTTTCCTAATGGACAACTTAAATTATGGTTATTTCATTTAAAATGGACACTTCTGCTGCTCTGCTGAACACGGGCAAAATGCAGTTCTTTTTCTGCAGAATGGCTTTGACCTACTGGAGAACATGTTGTTCGACGGTGCCTTGTCAGCCACAACGAAGCCAACTAACGCTCTCATTCTTTCCAAAGGTTAGTTGATTCACCTTATTGACAAAAAAAATATGCTGACGGATGTCTCTTATCATTCAGCGGCCGAAGAGATAAGAACGCTAAAGAAAGCCTGTTCTTCCAATGAAAACGTTATTGAAACGTTAAAATCAGAGGTGGAAAGGCTAAACGAAAGAATGAGGTAAGCAATGCATCCGTTTTGCAGGCTAGCGTCATATTTGATGTTATGCTTAGCGCGTATCAAAGCAATTTGGACAACAATCGAGACGCAACGAGAAGTTGTCCCTTTGAATCAATGGTACGGGTATATGTAAAGCAAAAACTGCACAGCAACTGGAAATTGTGGCCAGTATGTCGTTATTTATTGTTTTGCTACCTTTATTGCAATTTTGACCGTTTGCTCATTTCATAGCTATGGCAACTGATGCGACCCCTTTACGAGAGCTACCGAAGTGAAGTTAATGGACAAACGAGAGCAGAAGTAATCGCTTCTGCTCGCGAATGGTTGACTGAAAATGTTAACCATGCAGCAATCAGGCCTGGTAAATCTTCCTTATTTTCATTCTCCTACTTGGCACCTACCTTCTTAACCATACCTCTTTTGCAGCGTTGTCCAACTTGCTCGTTCGTCTTGCCACCGATTCGCCCTTGCTGGGCGATCCTCGATGCTTTCAGGGATGGGTAGAGAAGATGGTATCCGAGATGAAGTGAACACCGGCATCACCTCTGCGCCATCTACCCAACGCAACGACAACAACGCCCTCTGCAATTGTTCACATCTTTACTTTTTTTTATCCTGATTAAGAAAACAAACCAATCATACAAACGAGTTCATTTTTGCATATTTTGGGAAAATATTGCTGGATGCACAGGACAAAGAGGGCAATCGAGAAAACGACGGGGCACAGGAAGGGCGCCGTGACGACGACGGAAAGGATGGCAAGCAATGTCAGTATCCGATACGTCACCACCGCCGTCGCTTAAATTGTTTTGCTAAGCGTGAACAAGCTTGGCACTTCAACGACAAATACACAGATGGGAGACCGTCTCGGGCGACGGTGGGCGATTCGAGGAAACTGAACTCATCAACTTGAAATGAGAGCGCGATCAGAAAGAAAAGAGGGAAATTGGGCACGCATGTTGAAAGAGAGAACAATGAAACCACAAAGTCGGTACGCGACATTTCATCGCCATCCGACGAAAGTGGTAAGATGCGTATCGTAGAGCAGACGACTTAAGGTAAATATGCAAACAACATATTCAACACAAACTGTGCATCTTAAGGCAGCAACGTCAACAAGAGAGCGAGAGTGAGACAGAAAGACGATTTGCCCAGTGGCGCAAAAATACGGCTGCCGAAAAAACAGGAGTTAAGTTGGCTGCTGCTGCTGCTGATTACGGGGAGAAGAGAGATTTTAGCGTGACGGGAAAAAAACAATGACTACTTAAACCGACTCACGAATGCTAAATCACGTATTTGCATGCAAACGTGGAAACAAAAAACTCTACCTACAACTCGACTGATAAGACTGTGACAATCTCTGGGGTTATGGTTTATAAAAGAAAAAGGGGAAAAAATTATTCTCTACAGATAAAACGCTGCAACATGATGGTCAACAGCGCCAGACGACAAGATGCACACCGGGGGTGTCCAAACTGCGTGACCATTCACCAAAAATACAAATTACGAAAACTCCTGCAGCGTAACGCAGCAGCATCTTATACAAGGGAAAATGAATTATCATCAACTGAAAGCGCTGGTGGTGGTTGTCTAGTAAACAAAACATAGCGATCATGATGATGACAATGGCGAGAAATATTCGTACACAGGGATTGAAGACTATTTCTACGCATTCGCATAATGACTGGAATCACGACGTCGAAACAAAAACTTTGAAAAGTGCATGTTTTTCTGTACTTCTATGGCCGATGTACCGCCGCCGCCACCTTAGTGATAACCATTGTAGGCAGCCGCTGTTAGCAATGGAGCAGCCTGAAAATGGTCATCATGCATACAAGTAATTGGAACAGCAGTGCCCAATGGGGCACTCCCGTCATGCCTTCATTTGCAATGGATGCAACGGCTGAGGACTCACTGTGGGCAGATAAGGTGTCAACTCTGGTGTACCACCGGCAGCCGCGTATATGTCCATTGCCTGAGAAGTTGCACTTGGCATAGCGGCTGCTGGATAAGGACGATGGGTTCCTGGCGACGTAGGTGACACGTATCCAGGTGCATAGCCATTAAGCACTGCAAAGGAGTCAGTTAACAAAATGGCCTATTTTCCACAGGCAATAAGCTTACTAGATCGCGTTAAATCATGTCGTCCATTAGGCACCGTTAGCGTAGGTGTGGTAAAACCAAGATCGGTGTACAACTTATCACCGGACGCAAAAAAGTAACCATACAGACTGGCTAGAACATACTGCATTCGTTAAACAAAACAAACGCTAGAACACTCATTCACCGGGATAGTACAGACTAGGACTGTAGCTCAATCTTGGAAGGTACGTTGCTGCATAGTTGGCTGAAAAGGGTGGCCATTTTCCAAGGCGTACAAAAAAGTTGACGCGACGCACCCAACTCACCAAAGAAATGATCACTCAAACCGTACAAGTTGCGGCTGGCAGCCCTACTTTTAGCCAATTGCACAGGCAACATCACCTCCTTGGGTTGAGCTTTCTTGCACTCTACCTGCACATAACACACAAGCGCCTGAAACATCTTCAAAGGAGACGGAAAGGCAAAATTACCATTTTGCCGTTGATTTCGTGAAAGTGTATTTCGACAACCTTCTCTACAACGTCTTCGTTGTCAAAGGTGACAAAGCCAAAACCTTAAAGCATGCAATCGGTGACGAAGGAACGAGCAAAATATTTAAATGAGCTTGAATAATTTTCCGAAAAGTCTACAAGAAGGGCGCTACCGACTCTACGTAAACGATGATAGCAGGAAGGAAACGAAAGAACAATTCTTCCATCCGCAAAGCGATCAATTGCTTAATGATGGCTCCCTTGCAGACGCATCCGCCGTTTAACGGTTAATAATCAATGTGTCTAGCAAGTTCGGCAACCGTACTTTCCGGTTGCATAATGTACCAATATTACATCCTACCGAAGAATGGCCCACACTTCTGCTCGACGTCAAAAGGACATCTCTCACTTATACGCAACTGCTCAACGTCAACTCACCGTGTCAATGGATGCGTTCAAAGCGGGAAAAATATATTGCATAGTTACAAACTGGAAGAGATTACCGTAAAATGCTACTAAGTACTTTACGAAAGCAACAATGACGGCTTACCGCGATGACGATTTGTAGATTTGTCAAACATGAGCATACTGTCTTCGATCTAAAGACAATAAGATGGAAAAGGGGAAATGATCGTAACGCTGACGCTTACGGATCCAAATTGGCTAAAGTAAGACTTCATATCATCCAACGTCGTTGACGCAGACAGTCCGCCAACGAAGATCTTTTTTGTTTTGGTGACCATCTGAAAAAGATAATTACACTTAGGAACGTGTTGCCAAAAGAGGGCAATTTAGAAAGGAAACAATGCAATATTCGTCCAATTGGCCATCACTTTGCGGACCAGTAAATCTTGCGGACGTTTGGGACAAACTGTTCAAAGAGTAATAGTTCCGCAATGGAAGGAACGAGAATGGCGCAGTTTCGCTAGCGAAAAAACATCAACTCTGCGAAGAAGTTCCTTCCCCTTTGTAGAAACTAAAATCGATCGCGCGCGTTCTCTCTCTCCCACCTGAGAGTGCTTAGCTATGGGCATTAGGTCTGAGTTCAAAATAAAAACGACTCCCCCTTTTGGTCATTGTTCCGCAGAGAGAAAAGGTCGGCTTTTGCTAGCCAAAGAAGGTAAGCAAAAATGGCGATTAAAGTAAGAATTCATGAACTTACTGGCACCGATAATGCATTATTTACAAATTGGCTCCTTTTACGTAGAATAAATTAAAAACTAAACTGCAAGAAGAAGTGTGCGCGGCTAACCTGCGTAATTACTGTTCCGTCGCGATTACAGTCACCTTTCTGCAAGGAGAACATATGTAAAATGGAATGCAACCACACGGAGACAATAAATTCGAATAGAAGTGATAATGAATCTTGAGCGCCGGAGAAGCAGCAAAGACGAGGTGGAGAGGTCGATGATCGAGAGGTGGTCGAAACGAATTCACCGGCCATAAACATGGACCGTCGAATCGGTCAATGAGGCGAGCCAAATCGGCGCAATCGATTCGAACGATTCTGCAATCAAAGCTCTAGAGGAGGCCACACCAAACCACCAGTAGTAAAGCAAAAATGCAATGGCTCAACGCCATATGGTTGAAGAGCACTCTCTCTTTGTGTCCGATTGGACAATGAGAATACAATTCGAGTGGACTATTTGCCGCATGAATACCGTAAGCCCAAACAGTGGAGTTGTTCTGAGGTGCTTAGCAAACAATGCTAATCAAGTTCTTCCTGCAAAGGCCACATTCCGCTTGCGAGAGCACTACTGGACGAACGAGACAAAAATATAAGGCAAAAAAACTTTCGCCGCAAATCGCTTAAAATGATCATTGAAGGAAAAAATTTTACAATCCGCCACCACAAGATAACTAAAATGACAATTTCCTTATGACCAGCAATAAGAGCTACGCTAACAAAAAGTCTACAGAGTCTATTGGCATAAATCAGTGTCCACGCGAGCTAAATAAACTTAAGCGTTTTGCAGTGCGTACATTTATTTTAAGAAAATGCTCAATGGTTTGACGCGTTGCTGCACTTGCTTTCGCATATGAGGTCAGCTGTACACTCACAGTCGACGCGACTCGTCAAACCAGAGAATATTTCTCGAAGAAATTTGTAAAGACGACTAAGTATGAATGGAGCCCACACGCTCGAACACAATTTGAACTTACGAAACAGAAATGAATGAATACAGACTACAACGGAGCTGCGCGCGTTTAGGTAAGACAATGCAACGTCTACGCGAACTTAACGTGGCACTGCGTCCACAACTGAAAACAATGGATAGCGCATTCCAAGACAAATATGCCACTGAAATTCGTCGCCGGGGAATTTTGAGGCAAAAGCTGGTTGGTTATTCGCGATGGAATTCTGAACAGCGGAATTTTAAGATTTTAAAAAGTCGCTGATGAACACGCGAGCGCCGCGTCGACACGAACGCCAAAGTCTATTAGCAAGAACAACATTATAAATAGATTTGTTTTTACAGGCAGTTCGAACGGTACGCCTGCTTCCAGTTGGTTCACAGTGTAAACAGCGAAAAGCGTAAGAGCTTCTGGAATGGACGAGCGTTTCCTTAGAAATCAGTGTGACAAAACGGCTTTCAAAGAAAGGAAAACATGACCAAAACCAGTTGCGCTACATTGTTGGGTACTGATTCGAAAGCTTTGCTGACAACATACATTCTACAATCCACTAACGAGGCGAACGAAAAGAAGACAAACAGTGGTAGGCATTCTTCGGCATTAAATTTCGGTAAAGTGCCAACTTAGAGTTGCTCGGAAGGAAAATAAATGCTACAGAAGCAAGCGGTCCGATTGGAGATGACCATAAGGAGCAGACCGAACTGTAACCTATGAAAACATATTGTCAACCGCGCCTTCTAGCTCCGCTTCGTTGAAGTTATTTTGAACTAAGAATTACAAAAGACTAAACGGAAAGAATCCTAAGTTCCCACAACGGGACGAACAAAATTAAGTGTAAGTACCTGCCTTTCTTTACAGAGATACTTGAGGAGCAGAAGAGCCTTGCAGACGCTACGGAAGCAAACATGGAGCTCCTAGAGAATCACCGGAAATGGCTCGAAGTGACAACCCAAAAAAGTACTGAAGCTTCCTTACGCTATTCAGTCGCGTACAGCTATGCAATTAAACAAAAATGCCAATTAATAAATGCAGACGCAACAAGGAACCAAAGTTGACGACAAAACACATGTTCAGGTTGACCTGCTTTTCGCTTTTATGGAACGCAATTTTTTCCGGCATACCAACTAATCATTTCAGCTTCGATTCCATTAATAAAAAAAGTTGCAATTAGAATACCAACTGCAGCAATTACGCAGCAGTAATGTCTTTGCCGTTCTGCTGGAAAAGCAGTTGTGCCCCTGATAAACGGCAGCAAAAGGATCATTTCTGAATGAAAGTCGATTTGTTCGGCAAAAATTGATAGCTCGGATGTTGGACGAAGAGAAAGAATAAGTTACGTCGACTTATTAGCTCTCTAAGAGAGAGAGATTCAATTAAACAATAACCAGTTGCCACTCCGAGATGTAGTCGCTTCCCAGAAGAAGGAGAATCGATACGTTCAAAATTTAATAACTCGCAATGGTCTCTGTCACGCCAAATGACGAAATAAGCAGACCTGCCTGACCCTGACAGCATACATTCCAACGTTTAGCCCCCAAAGCTGAAATGGTAAGAAGCAAAAAAGAAGCCAGTGACCAGTTGGTAGCGGAGCTTTTTATCCTCTCTTCGTTGTTCGTCCCTTCGCGCAAATCCCCCTCCTAACAACTGCGGCACTGTCTTTTCAACGCTGCATTAAATTGTGAACCTCAAGGCAAAGGTAGAAAATGGGTAGCATTTTTTCGTACCGAGTGCGCAGATGCAACGCGGTAACAAATGGAACGTACTTGCGCATCAAAATAAAAAAAATGCCCGCAGAAATGACTTCAAAAAACCGAAATCCCTACGTTCTTTTGAAAAGACAAGCTTAAAGAGAGTTGTGAAAATTGCGGTCATTGTTTGCCTGCATTGAAGAGAATTAACCGGCATGCTAAGCCGCAAGATGGATGGACACTGGTCAAACAGGTATGATAAGGTGATTAGACTGAAAAGAGCAAAGGATGGAATGTCGACAACTACCAATCAGGCTTGTCCAGCCACCGTTTGAGTAGGCACGCCATACGCATGCTTTGGGCCAGCTGACAGCCGCCGCGCCAGCTACAACTATTGCTACGAAGAAAAAGCCGGCAAGCGGAATAGAGAATGAAACGGCAACAGAGGGCGGGTGCGAAGAGAGAGAGAGAGAGAAAGAGAGGGTAGAACGAGAGAAGCCTACGATTAGGTAAACAACAATATTCTCCCTCTGTTTCACTCCAGAACGAAAGAGCGCGCTCGTGTCGCCACGGTCGACGAACGACTGCTGTTTTCACCCATGCTGATAGTTGAAGCAAGCAAGTAAAAGAAGAAAAATGACTAACCTTTGGCTGCAGGCGCTTCGGGAAGGCTACTTTAGGATCAATCTTCAAAAACAGCATCTCAGCGCTACTTAGTCACGAAGAAAATGGCGGGAAGGTCACTTCCATTACGACAGTGCTAACCTTTTTTCCGTCCAACTCGTGCGACGGATGTCTAAGGACCTTTTCAACGCTGCTTGTGTCGGCGAACCTGATGAAGCCGAATCCCCTAAGAAAAAGCAATGCCAATCATGTTGGAACGCTGAAGAAATAAATGGACAATTCAAATGTGGCGCCAGCCAACGTTTCCATTGACACACCAGTTAAATGCATGCAAAGGACAACAAAATGCAGTGGCGCAATTCAACAACTAACAAACAAAAAAGTAGCACGCCAAGTAAACATACACACACAGATAGACAGAAACACTGGGAGAGAGGCAGAGTCTGAGAGAGAGAAAGAGAAAGAGGAAGAGACGAAAAGGCAGTTCGACGCGCAATGGTGGTGTCCCAGCAAAAATTTCGGCCGCTAAGAAAACCGGATCGAGCTTGCCGGATGGGTGCACCGAAAATAGCGCATCGTCCGACAGTGACGTCCATACAACGGATTGGATCTACATACCTGGCCTTTTTGGTATTCGGATCGCGCATAACGACGCATTCGGTAACCTGACCAAACTGACCGAAATATTCGCCCAGCGATTCTGCAAAATCACATATATACCAGTTGCAATGTTGAACAGCGTAACTAGCAACTATGTCTCACCGACGGATGTTTGCCAACTAAGGCCGCCAATGAACATTTTCCTGACAAAAGATGCGCAACATAGGAACGCAGAGAACTTTCTTCAACTCCGCTTACCCAGGGTCCTCTTGGCTGTCATTGTTTTCAGCCGGAACACCGCCATTGCTGTTCTCGGCTTCCGTTGGACTGTTTGGATTGTCCGACAAGCTCATGGTCTACGCTAGCTACAGTACTACGAGTTTTAAGAGTAGAGTGCACCGTCCGAGGAAAAGCTAGCAACGCAACTGCCGGGCGCGTACACTCGAACTACGAGCGCAACTAGCAGCCGTCATCGCCATCAGTTGAAGGCAGCTGGCTACAGTAGGCTGTCGTCTGTCTCCTACTGTATACACTAACTTAATAATCAATAGCGCGTCAAATGTTCCTATACAGCCGTAACGTTGCCGACTGAATGGGGCGAATATGTTGGGGCGCTCAGCGAAGCGTAGCTTAAAGCAAAGTCTACGGCCAATTGGGCGGACATGCGCCCCGGACTACTGCGCTTTCTTTCGTGTGCACTCGTACTTGGTTGGCAAGGCAGCTGACTCATATTGGCGCCACTGGATAAGGTCAAGACAGCAGTTCATAGCAGCTGTTTAAAGGTCACGTTGGCTTTATGTCCAGACCTTTTACCCTATGAATAAAATTCGCGAACCATCAGCGTCAGTATGCGCGACGGGGCGACGGCTAATTGCTGCACCGCTGGGGGGTTCTAACGGAAGCGCGAAAGTTCGGTCTCTGACGACGCAACAACGTCAGTAAATGTTACACACTATGTTCGAAGAGGTGCGTCTGCCACGCGCAAGAACTCGTAAACAGCGTCATCCCTTTATTACCCAACAGAGTACAGCACTAAAAGTTGATGCTGTATCAAACTGCCCAAAATTCAAGTCGACAACAACAGGCAAGAATTAGCATTATGATTAAGCATGAAGAACTTCCTTTATTAATTGATTTATCGCAAGCATTGCACGTTCGCGCTGTCGCCTTCTCAACTTGTCTCGTTGAAGACCACCGAGTCGCCACTGCTTTCAAACAAGAGCTCAATTCCGAGTAATCGAATGTAATTGGCATAAGTTCGGGAACAAAAGTTCACTGAGCAGAAGAAATTTAAAAAAAAAACATTTTTCTCATGGCTTGTCTAAATTACGAACAACCAACCACGCAATGGCCTTCTTCACATCTCCATTGCTGTACTTTAAACCTTCGATCGCCTGCGCAACGGTGAAACCGCATCGAGTTACTTTGCGTATGTCCTCTTCGGCAAAATTTGCTCCGTCCAACCTTAGCCGAATCGATGGTCCGGCTTGGTCTTGCACCTGACGGCAAATGGCCGGCATCTCATGCTCGGCCAAAAATGGAGTGCGCGCCTCGCCCACAATAAGACAATTTTCTTTCAGGTCAATTACACACTGCAATAAAAAAAAAGACTTTTCAGTTAGCTTTGTCGAAATCTTTCCGGACCAACGCCTTACAAATTTCAAACTGCCCTTTACGCCCCCTCCCAAATTAGACAGCGATCGTTAAGCTTAAAAAGTTACACACTTATACTCCTCTTTCTACGTGCAAACGTAGAAAGATGGACATTTCGTAAGCCGCATTGCACCGCTGAAAATGAGTCGCGCATTTCGACCTCAAAATGATGATCGCACGTTGAGTGATATTGATCTACTTTTGCTTCCTACTTCCGATGCACTGCTTCGAATTGAAATCTTTGACTACTTGTTCGATAATTCAAGAACCGAACCAACTGAATCGCGTCAGCGATTGAGCACAATGCTTTGGAACGAACCCCTCCCCCAGCTCAATTGTAGGCAACGAAACACCGACGAAGGGTCAACATTAAGCGCAATTTTGTATATCGAAAGGATGTCGACCACCGCTACTATTGTTGTCTCGCCACGTCGAGCTGTCCCCGGAAGATAAATAATACATGACAACATGCTGTTACAAGAATAACGCAAAACCCACCGTCACGCTATCTTCAGTCGACAGCACCCAGACGTCAGACTAGTTTTAATGTTCCAAAGTCTGCTAGGACGGAGGAGACTGGAAGTGGAAAAGTTGAAAAGAAGTAAATAGATTACCCTAACGCACTGCACGATGCTAAACGCGCATTTTAAACATATTTGACTAACATTACTTGGAAATAAACCACTGCGAAAGATTGGAGGCACAGTGGGCATGAACCGTTGCGTTCTAACCGGAGAAGACAACAACTGACGAAGAGGTGCATGTATTAATAAAAACTTTTTCAATCAAGTACCACCTTAAATACTTGAGCAGCAGGCGATTTTTGAAGTCATACTTCGGACTAATCATTTCCAGGACTCTTGAACAGCGCAGCAATTAAAGCAAGCCTTGCGTTTTAACTTGCTTCGGAAAGCGAGGATGAACAAGAAAATAGACTATAAAGCGGTGAAAAGTGCCATGCAGGTTTCAAATAAAAATTTAATGCAAGCCCATTCTGTACCTCTAAAAATGAGAATAAATTATCTAACGAAGCTGCCCGGGCTTCATGTTACACTTTGCATTCGCACCTACATGATTAAGGTTGCAACGGCAATACTATGCTAAAGGTGACGCGTCATGGACAAAGAATCTGCACACGCAAGCGCGTACACGTATGCAACTCTTTGACCATATGTATAACGAATGATCGTAGAAGGCCCCAAAAAATTGGCATTTTCAATTTGCTCAGCCTCCTCGGTCGCCACATTATTAATCCATTGATACTAAACTATGGCAGTATCAACGAAGGTAGCGTAAAGCCTCAATGAAATCTAGTTGGCAGCTGCTGCGGACAACGGCGATTCGACAGGAGGAACCTATGAATCAAACCAAGCGAAAAGAGTCGAAATAGACGTTTGTCAAAGACAGCCAAATTCCGACCATCCAATCGAAAAACCGGCTGTCTCAACAACAGGCGACATTTTATTCTAGGTGGCACTGACCAGCCATTGTTGAACGCTGCTGAGAAGAGCAAATAGCCCAGAAATGCAAGCGTTGATGTTATAACGAGGTCGTGATGATTAGAGCGACCAATGTTCCGCTTGCTTGACCATGGATACTATCTGTTCAAATATCTGACAACCGCTATAAATGCTGCGGACGTACTTCCGAAAATTATCAATAAAATTTGGAGTAATAAAATTAACCTTCAAAATCTTACGATGCCCATTGTGAAGTGTGCTGCAAAATCAAAATTCTGCCAGCACGCAAATTCATCGAGTGAAACGAATGCTCGGCAACTAGACTGTTACATAATTAGTTGACCGAAAATCCTAAATCAAGAACCGCTAAGTTTAGTTGAAAACAGAGAAAGAGAGAGCAAAATTAACAAAGCCGCATCTCGCTAGAAAAAAATAGACCAAAAAGAGCATTTTATTTCTTTCTTGAAAACTTGAAAATGGATGAACCAGTGTTACGTGGCAACGTTCTTTCAACTATACCCGAACTATTCCAAGTTGAAACCAAGCTCAGGATTTACCAATAGGCAGTGAGAAACTGTATCTTTTTGCACAATGTTGCGCTAAGACAACTAACGGACATGCGATGTATATTGGTAAGATAGGAAGTGCACTTTGTATAAAAGTGACCTCTTGGAAACTTTAGCGACTTTCGACTAGAGGCAGTTTCAACAAAAGAAGCAAATTCCTCTTTCAGCCGAAGAATATCTTTCTTAAGTTCAAATCCCGTTTTGCAATGTGCTCCAGTTTTCCTGCTTTCCTATTGACTTGAATGAAGAAACATTCTACTGAAGTATCAAAGCTTCAAGAATGAAAGGTGAAAAAAGATGAAGATAGAAACCGATTTAAGGCTTCATTGTCTTACACCGTTTTGAAGAAACACTGATTGGCAAGCGCCACTTTATTTAATTAAGCAAGCAAACAGCGCCACGCCTTCAGGCAGCGGCCTATTTATTTAAAGACTTTAACTTCAAGCTGCTTTTGCGGTACTTCAAGCGTAAACGTAGATGTTGAAAATTATTAATACACAAATGTAAACAAAGTGAGAATACCTTTATTGCGCAATTGATATTGACATTCCTACAGAATACTCGCAAGTTCATTTGCATAAATTTTAATTCTACAATATCTGGTCGTTACGCCTCTTCCAGTTAAAGAAGTAATACCTAAAATGCACGCGGGACTAGCCAATCCACTGACGACCCGAATTAATTTCAACACAGTAAACAACAGCCCTTAAAATTACTGATTCGAATGGAAATATGGTTTGTCTGTTAACAAGATTGGAAAAAGTTATTTCACCAAGTTTTTGTTGACCACGTCCTACTTACACTTCTCGTTAAGGAGACAGGCGTCATCCTCAATCAAATGACGCAACAACGATTTACTTCAACTGACCAAAAAATCCGCTCAGCCGTTTTCGCTCACGGAAAATGGATACAATTTGTCATTTATTTTCAAAGTGAACCGGCGCGAAACGTAAAATAGGCAAAAGGGCATCGTCGAATGGTAAAGCACTGCTAATTAAACCTCCTATTTCTTCTCTCATGGTATGCATTGGCTATTGAAACCCTTTAACCAGAAGATACGAGCCGAAGCGTAAGCTGAGTTAATTGTTGCCTATCAAGATGAAGTAAAATAAGCACAAAAAGAGTATGTGGCCTCGAAGGGAGTTAACTAAACGCTTTGCCAACAATGAACGCAATTCAACACTTCGAAGAACGTTCACTTGACGCAAACATTTTCACAAACGACAAAAATAAATAGAGACGTCAGAACCCCTAAGGCGGGAACATATATCCTGTTGATATTTTGAAACAGTACAATAGCAAATTTAGCCTGGCCAGTATCACCAATGAAGCCTATTCAAATTGCAGCTACGGACATAATCAAGGAAATTGATCCAAACGATTCGTATCTCACCTATAATAGAATCGTTGCGGCAATATTTCGTTTGGCTGCCATCAGGAGCTTAATCAATCTTCAAAGCAGCTGCTTTCAACAATTACGCAATTCGACAAAAAGTACTCTTCTGAAGATAAACCACTATCCTACTACGCAATAATTTGATTCATGTACGTCACCACCTTCAGACTTTGTTTTACGAAGAAAGTCAACAAATCATCCCGAGTCTCCCAAAATATAAAAAAGTTTTTGTTTTCTACGGAAAACAAGGAGTTTCAGATTTCTGTTCCTTCAAAAGTTCACATTCCTCTCTATTTGAACTCAAACGCATTGTAACATGCGATAGATCGAATAACGCAGTAATACTCACTAAAAACTTATAGCAGCAAATCTGAAGGAGCGGCATCAGTGAAGGAACTATTAATCCTACAGCGCCCCGAAATAGACATTAAATTATGTCGAAAATAGCAAATGGTTATATCTTTTTCACGCCTTTTCATAAAGGTTAGAAAACCTTTTGATATGCTTTGCAGCCTTCTTAAAATCGAATGAAACAAAATCGACTGGGTTGGCAAACTCGTTCGAGTAAAATAAACGCCAAAAATGACAAATAAAAAACATCTTCCTTCAAGTCAATTATTCTTTTTATTGAATCGCAATTCGAACTCGCCAATCTACCCAACATCGTCGCAAACTCTATGGAGCTATCGAAACGCTGCTATTACTTCTACGATGAAATAATAGAAAATATGTAAAAATAAAACCATGACGTTAAATTAAACAAAATCGGTCTCCACTAATCGGCATAATGAGGATTTAAACTTCACAAACCTACGACAAGGCAACTATGGATAAAAAACACAGAAGCGTAAAAATGCGCGCCTTTCTTTTATCACGTGATTAAATTTTTCTCTGACTAAGCAAACTTTGACGAAGCGATAAGTTCATCCTTTGCTCGTGACAATTCAAAGGATTCTACTTATAATACACACCTCACTAAAGAAAAGTAGATCGTTCGTTAAGAGAGCAACTAAAACTAGTTAACACCCTGCTTAACTTCACGCTTTTCCTGGAAGTGTGAAAGACCTACGTCAAAGTTTGTTTAATTTGAGAAACAAAGTTTCGTCATCGACGCCTCACCGCTGAAGCCAAAATACCATTGGCTGAGAAGAAGAAGAAGAAGAATGAAGTGACGGTGCTTTAAAATGCCGCGTCAACTTAGGAGTGAAGTCAATCGTTGTTACGCAATTGTGAATGTCACTTCAGTGTTCCAGAAATGAATCATCTCAATACTAAGCATAAGCACATTCCAACTAAACTGAATAGTAACGCAGGTGGGGAAAAAGGGTGCTTCAAGATAAACGAAATCGTGTTTGCTTTAATCTCAACACTTGAATTGCATGAACGGAGAACTACGTTCAAACTCGAATATAAACAGCTACTTCCAAAGCACAAATCCTCTAGCTCAAAATGCATCGACAAAAGGATACGCTGTATCAAAGCTGCATGAGATGTTTGCAAAGTACTGTATTTAATAACTCAAATAGGAACTTGATGGTACATCAGCGGCACTTTCATTATTCCCAAACGCAAATAGGCTACTGTTTAAATGCAAATTACCCTTATAAATGAGGACATGGATTACTCTTTCAACACAAACTTGCTAGTGCTTGTAAGGCTCGAATTACAATAGTTCACGTGCGTAACAAAGTACATTCACGGCTATGTAAAATAAATCTTATCATTTCGCACTAGAACCAGTTGTAATTCAAGCGTCCGCTAATTCATCACGAATGCACGATAAGTTCCGTTAACTGATTTGTTTTTTTCTCGACATTCGATGTGACATGTCTGCCAAATATATGTTCGATGTCCCATTGCTCATTACATGCTAAGAACAGTTTCTCTGTAACCTCCTTCCTCCGACGTCTGATGGTTTTCAAAACCTGATATTTTAACGCAACCGGTTCTATGTTTACTAAGAGCGGTGCTTGATTATCATCACTGACAAGCAATGGTCTATTCATCATCCACGGCATTCGACATTTACCTGAATCATACGTTTGGACAAGAGAACGGACGTGGACAAAACTTGCGATCGTCAAAAACGCTTTACCGACTTGGCGGGTAAAAGTTTCTTAGCATCAAGAAACATTTAGCTTGAGCCATCGCTGTAATGCATCTGACATACTGATTTGATATTGCATATATTAGTTTATTAATGAACAAACTGTTCTACCTGCTTATATTGAAAAAAGATTGAAAACCATGGGCGATACTGGTAATAATGCTGCTGTCAAGCAAACCAGCCTCGAGAGGACCATGCATACGTTACTAATCGTGCTGAAGTTTGAAAAACGCAAGGCAGCATTTTTAATTTAGCACAAGCGTTACTTAAAGCGTAGTTTTAAAATGTTATTTCTGTTGGAACCACGTAAATCGCAATGTCATTGATATTAATAGTGAAAATGTCCTCCCCTTGTAAATATTCAAATAATTACTGTTACCACCGCTTGAAACAGACGCAGAAGCTCTGCTTACACATAAATTTTTCATAGAATGCATTCCCACTTGCCCTCAGACTAGTCCAAGAGACCAGAAATGATACGTGAAGACAGAACAGTGATAACTGTGAACATTAGAGCAAGAATAACCGAAACTGTTTTCGCTGCGTACCCTACAATAAACAAAATATTCAAAGACAAGAACAACATATTGATAACAACCTAAAAATTAGCTACAAATAAACTTCAGTGAACAATTCGAAGAACACATAACTAGTGTACATGAAAAATGCCATTGATATTTCTAAAACAGGGCCCATCACCTGAACTAGTTAATTACTCTGTTCTGCAAACGTTAGGGCAGATAATTACAATACCGACGGCTCATTCATAACAAAGCAAATTCACCAAATATTAGTGGTACACTAAGCATTACAAAAACTCCGTATCTCGTCTCAACTTTTAAGAAGATCGCTAAATTCAAGACCGTCCTAACGACTATGTTTGAAATTTAGCCTCGTTCGTCAGTCAACTAATAAGGCAAAGCTTTTGTCGTTAGAAACACTGGAAAGCAAACTCCAAGCAAACAAGGAATCGAAGGAACTAAACGGTAAGTTTGTGTGGCAGATTCCCAGCGGAATCAGAATCCATTGCCTGACTGTTGAAGCTCAAGCAAAAGATTCCGATTCCGCTAAGAATCTGTCACGCAAACTTACCGTTCGATTTCCTGTCGTCAAATACAAATCAAGTGAAGTCATGTTTCCTGCAAAATTCAAACCCAAACCTATTCTAGATGTCTGACTCGGACTGAAGCACGACGGCTAACTTCACGCTAAATTAAGCTAAGCAAACATAGCTAAAGCTATATATGTATTTATTTGGACATATATAATATGTATATTCAAAAAGTAACGTGCTTAGTATCTATTATGAAGCAATGATATCATGCTTTCTTTTCCAGTCGAAATTTTACAAAACTGAAAAAGAGATTTTCTACAGTTTTCAAAAGCTAGCAAAAAGCTATATCTCGCTTTTTCAATAACCGCTTTGAAATTATTATGCTTTAAAGTAAGAGCACTGCCGGAAACCTACAACGCCTAATACTATTAGAGAATCTGTGAACCTGAAACGTATAACCACAACTAGTAAAGTTGAAGCTTCATTCAACAGAAACTAAATGTATTTTTTAAAATACATCGCCCTTTATACTTTATATGCTGATGATACAGCGAAGCCCGTATCTCCTAGGTTTAAAGAAGATACGATAAGCTAGACTTGTCTAATTAATGCTGGGAAACGTCCTACTGGTAAAACAAAAAACAACAGCTCGATCAGGTGGGCATCACAGAACAAAGTGCGATGTCGACACTAGTAGTCAAACACGAAGCTTCTTTCTTTCAGAACATTTATCCGCAAATCCAACCACATGAAAGCCATCTTCAACCTTGGGGAAAATCTGTCAACCGGGAAAGGCAATGGGAATAATTGAAATTCGATTAGATTGACTTGTCGTATGCCAGTCTGTTCATCTCGAAAAGACAGGTAAAAATTACAGGAGACAAAATGCCCAAAGCTACAGGAAGTGTTCTTCAATGTAACAGACGCTCCTCTTTATATGGTTTGCTAAAAATGTACTTCAAGCATTTAACTACAGTCATGAACGCCTGTACACAGACGACGTACCGCGACTAATCTGAAAGCCCGCTTAGTTCTACGAAGTTTTACCTATGACAACGGTTAAGAAGATTTATGCTCGTATTAGGGATGAAGTTTCGTGCTGCTGCAAATAAGCGAAAAGGCAAAAGCTAAAAAATCCCGAAAGAATAATGGCGTAGTCTTCAACCACGAATACGACTACCTAACAGTGCCGCCGAAGACTCGCTGGTTCCAAAAGTTGTGGAATCAATCAAATTTTTGTCGCAAATGGATGTTTTGCTGTATGTGCAACAGCGACCTATATGAAGTTTACAAAGTTTACAATTTTCAAACAATTTTTTAAGCCAACCAGAGCTTAATGTAAGGGCCAGCGGAAGATCAACACGAACCTGCATTTCACAAAATACTGTAGTGTTAGGAGGGAACCACTGACAATGCAACAAAGATAGCCGAAAAAGACAGCATGGGCATAGCTACGACATAATAATAATGTTGCGGACGTTACGCGTACGTTAATTTAGAATAATTACTGGTCTTTGAAAAAAAACAGTTCGTACCTGATGTCGTTTTAGCATATCCAAGCCGAAGAGAATGTCCATTGGCTGTTTCTCAACAACCATACAAGAAACAGCTAAGAAAACATTTTCTATTTGAAGCTGAGCTGAATAGTAACAAGGTCACAAGAATAATCGGAATTAGCCGCCAAGTTACCTATGTGAACGCGACCTAAGATTTTACAGGTTCCAACCCCCATTGCAACCCCGCTGAATCGCCGATCTATCAGACGCATTAAGCCACAGCGCTCGGCAAAATCTTCCGATATAATTGTAGCTTGGGCACCACTGTCCACGAAGGCAGTGGTATCAAAGTTGTTCACTTTACACCGGATGAATAACATGCTCACACTGCCAAATGTTTCTGGCATATGCTCCATTGCATGGACGAACATCGAATCAATATTCTCGAGCCTTAAAACATACCTATTAATCAAACGCAATTGAAAACGTAACCTACAGTTTTCTTTTTTCTAAGCTGTATACGCTTACACATTGAAAAGCAAACAAAGCGCTAGAACTTAACTGAAATTTAGATAGGCGAATAACGCTAATAGAAAGGGGCAAAGCATACAGAGAAAATCGTGAATCACAATAAAGTTCCAGCAGAAGTCACGATACAGAATAAAGGATGTTAAGTGACGGTCCTTATTAACATTTTAGTTTTCATGACGACAATCATCACTTTTAAAAAAAAAATATAAGTTCTTTGTCAACTGCAGCTTTCGGCCGCACTTGTCCCGTCTTCAACTGTAAAGAAACGCTACGTAACTCGGTCATCTTAATGCCAATAGATACGCACTATTCCACAAAAAAGTTGCACAACGATAAAATGTTCAAAAGCAAAAGAAAATGACTCGGGAAAAAGCAAAATTGGTAATAGAGCATAAACTGTGTACCTGATATTTTCTTCGATCAATTTTTGGACATCAGGATCAGTTGGATTTCGCATCTTTTCTGCCCTTCCAGGGGCATTGCGCGCCGACTGTACAGCAGCGGGAAGCAGCTGTTTTACTTTCGCTTTAAAAGAAAGAACACAATATGATTTCTTTAGAAATTTAAATGCGACTTCGAGCTAAGCTGCTAAGCCTGCCGAAAAATGTGACAACAATGAAAACAAACCTAAATCTCGTCTTGTTATTGCTTCTAATAATTCCGGATTGCTGGAAATTATGGCTGCAGCAGCGTTCGGATCATTGCTGATCTGCTGCACCACGTTGATCGCTTCCAAGTCCTCAGCTGAAACGCTACCAATAAGTTGGAAAACTTATGTTCACACGTATTCTAACTCGGGACCACATGAAACGACAAGGCATCACCATTCTTCACGCCACAGTCGCCTAGCGTCCGGCTGTGGTCCGTCAGAAACTGGCCGTTAAACGACACACCCACAGAGAAACCATGTTCGTTAAGAGTAGCCGAATACTGTTTGCAATGGTCAGTCAAAGCCTTCACTGTCATGCTCCTTTGAGCTACAACCGGAAAAATTTCTTCTCCATTGACAACAATGGTAAGCTGCAACTCCGTAGCACCAGTACTTTCCGTCATTACGCTATCGCTAGACACTGACTCGGACTAAGCATAATACAGTAAAAATATTTTCAAGTATTAGTTATTACATCACCGTACTGCAGACTCTTGAAACTTTAACGGAAAAATGTCGAAACCAAATTGATAGGACATTTTGAAAAAACAGGTCTCCAAAATAATTTATGGGTGCTTTTTCAGCCCAAATGCTTGAGCGTAACGGAATAAATGTAAAAAAATGCATTCATGCCGACTCATAGGAAATTCATCAATTTTCCGCTTATCAATCATACAAACGTTCAACATTTCGAATTGTTCACTGTGTCACCGTCTAAATTATGCAAAATGGATTAAATGCGTGTTTCAAAGTGTTTGGCAAAAGGAATATCGTAATGTCGCTTTTCTTTGTCTTCCTCACTGGCAAAAAAACCAACTAAAGCAGCGTTCTTCAAACTCGATTGGTGAATAAATTAAGTTTCAATTTTTGGCCCCTTTACCTTGACGGTCAGAAACTGCGAACGAATAAGCGTTAATAACACATCTAAAGGTGTTTTAACCTCGCTTTTTAAGCATGAATAGGACGCCTGAAATGATAAGCGACTGTCTGACGGTCGGGCAGTTTTATCTTAAATGACCTTTGATTTTCATCAACTTTGACATTTCTTCGTTTTGAGCTGAAATCCAAGCTGTCCTATGCCTATAACATTTATTTTAAGACGAGTTCTGCCATCTATAATGCAGAACTGTTGATGTAGCCGAGCCTACACGACAATTTGACAAGGAACTTACTGTGTGTACAGCAGTGATCTAATTTCAAAAAAATAACTGAGAGTCTGTACATCTATAACTTAACCATTTTTTTCTGCAACGTTTCTGTCAAAACGCTTAAGCCTTAAGGAATCGCTACGACAGTCCACTTTTGGTCCCTTATGCATATTTCGTGTGAATTACAAGGACAGCGACCTTTAGGTTCCTGTAGAGCCCATATGACAGCTTAGGTAAGCGACTTTTCAAAAACAGTTCTTCTTAGCCAATGCTTTGAATTTCGTTTTCTGTACGGGGATGGCAACTTTTAGTCTCCATACAGAAGAACGAAATTTATGTAAGCAACTTAAAACATTATGAAGACATTCATTTTCTCAATGCATATGCGACTGCGTGTATGCGAAAGTGTTACAGGAGCTTGGAACGTTAGCTAAATGAACAGATAACTATTAGTATTAACGTTTCAGCATTGGGCTAGACTTCGATGAGTCACACCGTCTTTTTCCTTATTATGATTTATCTCATTCTGTTTGTTCGTAGTGCAGCAGCAATGCAGATAATTAAAAACGGGAAGTGCTCTATTGAACCAAGCATGGAACCTGCCGAAGTTTAGGGCTGTTTGAGACTGTGTTTGAACTTAAGCGAGTAATGCAAGTGTGGGGCACCTCATTACTAGATTAAAAAAGTTGACAGAGTCCATTCAACGCACAAGCATTAAAATTTAACGTAAAAGACTTTTTACAGCCAGTGCTGGTGCGAATCCGCGCGTTATCGAAGAAGTTAGCAGAGCTTGCTAGACGCAGTAAAGTTGGTTTAGCTTTCCAGGAATACGCGACGCTGTCTTGGCAAGTCTAACAACGCAAAAAGTTTCTAACTATAAAACAGTTTACTGATAGTCTTATCAAAACAGGGTAAGCGTTCACAGTGTTTTATTTTTAACATGTTTCCTAGCGGCTACAAAGAAGGCAAAACGCTTGTCTAAGTGTACCATTTTAATTTGGAAACGGGTACACACAACGCTTTCAGAACAGTCGATCTCATCGTCCACCGAGACAACATGAATGCTTAGTCTGATGCATATCTCCCTAGTCTTCAACTGCTGCTGGATGCTTCCTGAATCTAGTGTCTGCATCAACTTGTTTGTGCACTTGAGATCCCTCGATGGCCGACCAACGGAAGACGTCATTCAAGCAACTGTACATCTGTTGCTAAAATTGGAACTTCGTGTTCATCGGAATAAGTCCCACAAAAGAGTTCCGCAATAACCATCTTCTCCCCTTTGGTCATCGTATTCCACTGCAATCTTGGTATCTTGCTCACCTGATATATATGCAATCTTGGCTACCAAGCTTGAATGTGGACGCACCCACTGCTCATCCCGCTTGAAATATCTTGCTTTCATTCGCATATCAAACTTAGCCAAGCGAATAGTAATCGACCGTTGGGAAGCGAGCAACTCTTGGTTCTTCTGCATGTCTTCTTCGGATTTCCTTATACCATAGCGCTTTGGTCTTACCGCACTGCGCCACTACTGATTGGCTAATTTGGGCATTGTTATATTAGGGATAGCGGGCTCGAGTATGGAGCCCGCCTACCCAAACACTTCGCCTTCTTTCGGAATCGGCCGCATATAAGAAGGCTGTAGTCGACCGTCCAGAAGTGAATAACTTCTGGCACTTTGCCATGCCTTCTTCGAATTGCCTTATTCCATAGCGCTTTGGTCTTATCGAACTATGCGCTAAACTTTTTCTGCTAACTGGTGGTTGTGTTGCCTACTAACTGCCTCATCCATTTCATCGGGAACACCATTTCTTGGTATGTGGCTTACTCGATCTTTGAAGACGGCCATCTAAGGTATTGATATCTCTTACACAAAACAATACGTTGGAAATATTCGAGGTTGGTGACAAGCTGTGCCAGTAGCTGCGAAGCTCTGATAGTAGAGCAACCCACCGAACTCTAGCAATGCAAAGTGTAATTTAACAACGACGCAGTAAAACGTTTCCTGCTGCGGAGCGCGGCAAGATAAGCGCTGTGCAAACATACAGACACTGATGATGGTTATCAGCCGCTTACTAATCAGCGACTCGTCATGTCCCGTGACAAGTAACCATGAATGCAGTAAGCATGACGTCACGGCCAGCCTTAAGGACTTTGTTTACAAGGCGAAACGGAGACTTGGATTCCGACTAGTGTACATTAAGAAAAAAGGATGTTCATTGTTGCGTACGAAGAAATCTGTCTGTATATGTATGCCTTCCAATGAATTTAAGCGACTTTTATCGTACAAAAAAGAATTTATTGCACAGCTTTGCGTCGTCTTGCGGAGTACAACAAATCGTTCTGTTTCTACGTTCAGGATCAGCACTGTCGATTTCAAATTTCAGCTTTATGGACTCTACTAAATCGGACAGTCCCTTATCGTTGGCTAACTTTCTGCGCAGTATGTTGCAAAATCCATTCATGACGAGTTTTTAATAATAGTTTGGAAAATTTGAAAACAATCGTAAACCTAACGTGTACTGATGTTTATGAACATTTGGGAAAAAGTCGATAGCAAAACTGCCCAAAACTTACAATGCTTTCATAAGCCTGTTGTTATCACTGCTCACTTTGGTGTAGTTGTTATGGTTAAGGGATTTGACTGTGACTTTGTAAAAGGAGGACCCATTACCAAATGTTTTGTCCTGTCTTTCTCTTGTAAGCTTCGACTGCTCGCTGACGTTGAACAGTAAGTCTATAATATCTGAAAAACTGATTCATAGCCATTTAAGGTTGTACAGATTTATTCTGACCAATCGACTTGCATGCAGCGTTATCGCTATAACCCGCCTGGATGCCAACGATTCACTGGAATTCAGATGACCGTTGAATATTCAGTAAGCGTCTGGGCGACGAGAGGTCTCATTGTGCGTTCTTCAGGCACGCTAGTAAAGCATGACCATAGCATTGATGAAAAGCGCACGTACATCAACCGTAACGTACGTGTGCTCTCAAAATTCGATACCACTTAGTGTTGAAGAATTTTGTAATTATTCGGTAATTTTATGTATCATAATTTTACTTTGTGTATGGTAGGTGCACATATGTACAAGAGAAATTTCAAATTTGTTCTAGTGACGTCAGCGAGCTAATTTTTCAATATCTCATCTAACGTTTCTGCTTTCTGGCCTTTAGACTTTTAAGAACCATGCTTGCCTGTTCTGGCGATAGGATGATATCCCCCTCGAATAACAAATTCGATTCGTGCCTCTTCATTACGGGTTCCTGGCTTCCCATAGCATTTACCTGAAGTTCTTGTTTGTCCATGGCATGGTCGCAAAATAAAACGACGACTGACCTTCTGGTTTTCTCTCTTTTGTTTTTCCACAGTTCCAAGAAATTTTTCCTCTGCAATGACCCGCAGCTGACTTAGAGCATCCTTTACGTTCTCCTGTTCCTGTTTGTTGAGGAGTTTGTCCAGTATGTCGCTGCTTGAATGACAAGAAGTCTGTAATGAAGACATGTTAATAATAAATAGCTGTTCGCGAATGAATTAGTTCTCTACCAAAATAGCAATGGCAATGACAAGGAAAACGTTTGAACAACGAGTCATTTCTTCTAAGCTGCACAATGCCGTTAGTACGAGAACTGTCCAAAACAATAGTTAAAAATTCTACGAAATAGGTTAAAAGGTTAAGCAAGCAGCCCGGTAAAATGAATAACGGTATTAGAAATGTGGGTGCTCGTACCACTGCGTACCACCTAACGAAGGAGGTTCGAGAGAAGTAAGCAGAGCGTGCCGATAAATAAGAAGGAAGCGAAATTTTTGCCGGCAAAAGAAGGAACCATGTTAGACCACCTGTCTCAGCCTCGTCGCTGTTTTTAATTTGTGAAATAACTATTGCCTTAGTAAGTCCGGGAAATTTTTCCTTTAGCAGTTACTCCTTTTGGCTGCTTTCATAGGCGCAAACATTTTTCTCATCTCATGCATATAGCCATTAATCTTTAACCGTGTCGGCGTTGCTGTATCAGCGTTCTTTCAAAAAAATTTGGAGCGAAACATTACTCACTGTTTGCTTCAGTAAGACATTCATTCATACTTATCTTTCTGTGCAGAATGTTTTGGGGGCAATTAATTTGAAGCTACTCAGTACCGGGTACAGGGAGTTCTTTGCGTGTCAAGCAGACCAATTTTCCTGTTTTTCAACAATCTGAATTGTTACGAATTTTACTTTTGCTTTTAGTTTTGAAATTTTGGCGGTGGAACTGATATACAGGAAAATCCTACTCAACTGGGTAAAATTTTAATAATTTTCTACAACAAGATTTTTCCACGATAAGGTCGCTCGTTTTCCAAACGTATATGCCACCGAGGAACCATAAGGAATAAAGTATGTATTTGCAACACTATTTACTATTTAAACTGTACGGATTAGAAGCCTATATTAACAATAGGTGAATTTTGCTGGTAGTCCACTTCACTACATTGATAACAATACCGCGAATAACTTCTTGTTCAACGATCAGGGCCCAAAGTCGTCTCATATCAGGAAAAAACGTGCTAACTTGTTTATAATACAATTTTTGTATATCTTTCCTGTTTGTGGTTTGTTCTTCGCTTGCGTAAGAACGATGCAAGCGATTTTGTTCTTATTTCTGATTTAAGTATTTCGCCGACCCTCCGTCTTTTGTAAACGCGAAAATTTTGTGAATTGGGTCAATAATCATTCTTGACAAAATATCGAATGCCTTTTAACAGGTGTACTGAGGAAAAGAATAATTACATTAAGATAATATCAAATAAGGACAAGAAAAGGTAAATGTACAAATAAAACGAACCAAATAGGGCTAATATGAAATAAAAAATCAAGTTCAGAATTGAGAAGAAAAGCTTTATTTGTGTAAGGCTTTACTCGTTTGTTTGCAGAAACGTCTATAAATAGAGAACAATTAATTTTCCAAACGTGTTCCATTCGTCGTTTGAGCACCAAGCAGGTGTTCCAATGGCAAAAATTAAAAATCAAAATCACTTCCTTTTAAAGCAAGACACGGCGAACTGTCTGAAGCCTGTGTTCCAAAAATAACTTCAAACTGAGGTATTACTAAAATAAAGGTTTCATACCTGAAAAGTATTTGCAGAACTCCGCACGACCATAAACAGTTTTACTTATCATTACTGAAGAACGCTTGGCAACTTCGAGGCATGAGCAACTGCGGAGCACAAGAAAAAAGCCGGGAAAATCGAGCTCCAACGCTTCGGCATTTAACAAGTGTATATGTGATACGCAACTGTGAATAAAATCATAACGACTTCGCCAATGTTCATCTTGCGTGAGCCACTTATTGGACCTAAGCTATGAAAATACCGTGGTAATAAGGCTTGCTAAGAAAAGCTCGAGATGCGCAAATTACGGCCTTGTCGTGTGCTCCTAGAAATGGCAGAAGCTAAGCAATCAAGGCACAAACAGAAAGAACATACTTCTTTATAAGAGGTACTGTAAGACTCGGTAATTGTTTCTTTTACCGGTGTTCTACCAGGACGTCCGCTTTCGTATTCTAAAAGAACGCAATAACTTTGCGAAGAAAAGACGTTGATGTAAACTACTACCTTTGCTTGTATATGCCACCGGGCTTGGTGGTAGTTGACTTAAAGAAGTGCTGTACTTCTTCATTCGATCAAGTGTTTCCGGCATTGGTTCCTTCACAATTTTCATTAGTTCGTCTGTCCATGAGCCCTCTTGATGACCCTCAGAGCCGCTGCTTTCGCCTGACAGCCCAACTAGATCGTATGCTTGCGCGAGGGAGGATCGAGGAGCCTTTGACCTTCTGTAGCCAGCCGAAGGTCTTACTGGTTGGTCTGAAGAGCCTGGAGAAGTTAAGCTTCCCGGAGAGGTCAAACCTGCAACAACAGTCATTTGGATAAAAAATACTTTCCCTCATGATGACCAATGCCTACACTACTTAAGCTTGCTAAATGATTAATATATTATTATTGGATTCTTCGTAAAGGGTAGTATCTGCTTTTAAATTCTTTTTATTGTAGTCGAACCCGTTCTGTTTTCCACAAAGGAGTTGGATTACGCGCCGAACACGGGATGACGGGCGCCCTGAGAGCTCCACGAGTTCTTCATAAAAGTTTCTTTGCAACTACAACTGCGACCACGACAAAGAAAGTTTAAAAATTTATTACACTTGCTGTTCCTAACAAATACTGAATTAAATTAACAATATTATCAGAATTGTCATTTTTAATCACCCACGAAACAATCCTCATGACCGCATAGTCCTATATTACAAGATTATTAATAAAACAATCGTCTTGTTTTTCCCTGCACGCAAGTGTGTGGTTTCAATGACATGGTTCCCACAAGCTGGAAGTTTCTCGGACAGAAAACAAGGTTTTTCATCAGATTAAGTAACTTAAATTCAACATGAAAGCTAAAGAAGCCAACTAGCTTTTGAAAAGCATATAACAAAAGCTTACCAACTTTCTCCTCTGGTGATGATATACCAGCAGTACTTGAAGCAATTTTGGTGCTCACTTGCACTGGTCTCGACGTTACCAACCGAGCACCCATCGCCTGTTCAGTACGAGTACGTTTCTCCATTTCTCGTCGAGAATGTGACATCTTTGAGCGGAAAGTTTCTAGGAAAAGGACAACCGTTGAACACTTAAAAGCATTAGTTGACCTTGAGGTTTTCATGCCTGTCTCGCTCACAGTGATGCACCATTAAGCAGTGCTACTATTAATATCATGAGAAGCGAACACTCAGTTCTTACCGTAAGAATCATCTGCCCTGCGACTGGTTAATGGTGTGTATATTGGCTTGGCTCTAGTAGATTCGGTGAAAGCTGAATCACTTCCGTAGCTTTGTGACGTTTCGGTTCTGTATTTGCCCTTTGAAATTGATCCAACGGGTGCACGATCAATTCCGCCAGCTCGCAACTCTCTTTGCAACGTTTCGACAGCTTCTCGACGAGCGCCAGGCATTACAGGACCAGGTCGAATTCCATCCAAAATTGTCTGGCTTGGATAGCGCTTCGGCAACGTGTAGTTGTACGAACTTAAGTCTGACTTTGACCGGTACTGGTAACGTCGCGAAAAAGTATCATTGTATTGATTTATCTCCGTTCTGTGAATTCTGTCTCTCTCGCTGGACAGTGTTCTTCGGCTTGACAAAGGCGTCACATCTTAAAATTAGTAGAACATAGACGTAAAAAAACTATGACAAAACGGAAAGCAAATAGCTGTGCAAAAACCTGGTTTTCTAAAAATTCGAATGCTCAATACCATTAGTGGTCGAACTAAGAAGAGCAGTACGACTTTACCTCTTCTCAAGTTAGAAGCAGAAAGGGTTCTTCTGTATGGTCGTTGCGTACCGGTTGTAAACACTGTTCCTCCGCCGATGTCACTGGCATACTTGAGATAGTCACCTGGCTAAAAACAGCAGCAGAAGTAGCATAATCGACATGCATAACACAATTCATCCATAAATTACAGTATAGTGACGACGAAGGGTGCCTTTATGCGACTCGCTGCGACTGAGCTCTTCAAGTTCCTGTGCAAGGTACTGACCACTAGTTGCATAGCCTACGCTCTCTGGTAGTTGGTTGTCTAAAGCCATTCGGACATAAGCTATAGTACAAAAAGTGCATTATAATTTCCATACAGACGTGGTAAATCTTAGTTGTGTGAATTTCGTCTCCGCGGGTTTGTCGTTCCAAAGTGGACAATTTTTCCGTGAGTTTATTCAAACTTTCCGACACAACTTTCTCCGTATCCTGAGACCGTGAGCTGTCGTTGTTTAGCTAATGAATAACACTCTACGAACCTTATCTCTTCTCTCGACTGTGCTTTTGTTTTGAAGTGCATCTTTGAATCCTTCCACATATCCTTGCCTGAAGTCGTCTTCGTTTGGATATTGCTCTTCCAATCGCCGCAGCAACGTTGTAGTAATGCGGTTACCAAAAATACCAGAATCTCCGTCCCGGAAACCCTTGACAAAATAAATTTTGCACTTCGTAGTATCTACTTTGCAGTTAGCGCGCTTACTTGCATGTATCCTGACGAGTAGTTTCCTTGACCACCTCGACTAGCTAGATGCTGCATTGATTGACTCATTCCTTGCATTCCTGCGTCGCGCAAACCCTGCGCATATCCAGATTGAAAGTCCATTTTCATTCCGCCATAATCTTCTTCCAAACGGCGACGCGCCATTGAAGCCGAGGTTAGTTTGCTTGCGTCCTTGAAGCCTCGTACGTATCCGTCTTCAAACTCTCCTTTGACGGCTGCACAATAAACTGTCACTTAATTTGTTTGCCATTTCAGGTTTCAACATAAAGGACAATGCTAAATGCCTGCCGGAAGCTTTCCTTTGATAAATATGACTACGTAAACTGAACGGCGCATTCCGTTAGACACAAAAACTTATCCATATTAGAGTCTTCGTTGATTTAAACAGCATTAAGGTTTCCTGTTTGCTACAAGCACTTACAAGAGGAGCAATTTTGTTGTTGGACTTCTAAAGAGATGCACCTAATTGTGTACGAAGTGCCCTACTTAAGGTTGCGATCTATTGTAGAGCATGTAAAGCTATGAATAAATAGGCTTACCCTGTGATAGACGAACCTTTGATTCTAACTGGCTGCGAATGTTGTCAATTCTAGATTCCAATGCTTTCAAATTGCGTGCCATTTCGGTCTTCTCCTTCTAAGGTTGAAAAGCAAAATAAACAAACGCCAGAAAACCGACAGTATTTGCTACTAACCTCTTCGCCCAAAAGCGGCTGACGAGCATCCAGAGTTGCTATCAATCGTTTTTTACGGCGACACAACCTGAAAGTCATTATGATAGTACTAGCGAGCAACTATAAGTGGGATCCTCACTTGTTGAACAACCAAAGCAGGCAACAGCAAAGCAACAGCAGTAGCAAAAGCAGTAGGAACAACAGCAACAGCCACCACCATGGCCATCCACCAATGTACCGGGTTGCAACCGCGCTTTTATCTGAAATGTTGAAAGCGTATTTTGACGGACGAGCAAGGTCAAACTTTAATGACAACTACCTCGATACATGCCAATGACCGGTTTACCATCGACCATCCAAATGGTCAAAAAGGCCCAATTATATTTCTTGCCTTTTACCAAAGGATAGTTCAGGTATCCACCATGCACTTCGCCATTGCCAATAACAAATTCTTTTTCAGCGGTCAAAGTGTGACGATCGAATGAGGCGGTAGCATAATAAGGAAGTCCTCTCCTTCTTGCAGTCAGCTTATCCGTAAGTAGAGACTCATTGATAAAGCCTCCCTGTTCGCGTTCATCTACTACGACGAAGTAGCGTCTGCAAAGAATTAACTTTACCAGTAAAGCCAAGGGAGAAATGCACGCTCTCATCGGTATGAAACCTTTCCTAGCATTCTAATAATTATGGCATATTCAAAAGTACATATTTTGGCACTATAGCAGCGTGTCTAGTAACGCAGTCATATTTTTTCATTAGTTCCTATCGGAAGTTATCTTATTAACTAAGTTTTCAAAGCTATGCTAGCAGAGAGTAAGCAGAAAGTTTAAGCTCGCCCTTACTGCTCATGAATGCTTTCATGCTTAATTCCTTGGTAGACATACCGAATATAATTAAATTTACGACTTCAACAACTTTGAAATGAGCATACGATTAGGCAACGGTTTCGTTGAATAATTCGAAACTTTTAACAGAAGGCTGCTTGCATACTTGCTAAAGGTTGCACTTACTGTACGTATGTGTCGTTTGGAACAGGCTTGATCAAAACAGACATTGTTGTGTCCACGTCGCCTATATGATCAACGAAGAAAGGCGGCGGAACAATGCAGCAGGGTTGATGGGATGGCACAGAAAACAGTGGGGCAGGAATAACGGCTGTTTTCCATTGATTCCAAACTCCTTCGACAAATGCTCTCACCTAAAGATTATAATGCTGAGTTTCAGATGGTAAACAATAGCCTTTACAAGTGGATTCTGAGTTCAAAATTAGAAAGAAGTGGGAGCTGCAAACCCTACTGTCAAAAATGAAGATGAACCAATCATTTATCACTTTTCTATGAGATGATTAACCTATATGTTCGACAATTTCTATCAATGGCCAGGGCAACTAGTATTTTGTACACAGCTTACTTGGATAGTATACTTATGCGGCTTGCCATCCAAATTGTATATCAGATAGCAAGCATTGCTGCAAGGATCGCCGGGACAACGAAGTTCATGATAAGACTTCTGCGGGTGTTCGTGCCATTCCTGAACTCCGTCCACCAAATATCGAACCTGATAGTGACTGGCTGTTGGGTCATCAATCGGATCGAACGATAAAGAAAATGCAAATGGTGTTTGGTCGCAAATTTTCAAACTGCTAACGACGAATGCACCTAAAATATCGACAGTAGTCAAATTTTATGGAAACGACGTGCGTAATCTAAAACACCTACCAGGAGGAAGGGTGGCATAGACCGCCCACGCACCACCGGTTCGATTTAACGGAACCAAAGAGACATTGTAGACGGTAGACGGAGATAAGCCACGAATTACATGATCCACTTTTCTTGCTTCCAACTTACTGTAAGCTGGCAACGGCGTTCTATGGTGATCTGACCATAATGGCTCAGCTTTTAGCTACAACATTAGTCATCCTTACGGGCTGTGAAAATAATGAGCCGCAAGACTTACGACGTAACCGCCGATGCCTGTCCCCCAGAATGGCGTCCAACGTACGTGCAGAGAAGTAGGAGTACGATTTTTCAAACGAAGGATGTGATTCGTACCTAAAACGAAACAGCCTTTGATTAGCATGTACCTACTTTGGAGCTTTCCCGCTCATATGTTCCTACCAGGAGGAGGCAGCGTTGAGTAAACGCCCCAAAGAGTTTCGCCAAAGCCAGTCTTAGTGGCGGCCTGCACTGTTATGTTGTATATCGTCTCCGGTTTGAGGCCGTCAAACTTTATACGGTTTCCTGGTTTCGGTACCGTATAAATGCTCTGCTGACCGTCAGCAGATGATGTTGGATCAAATGGCGACAAAGTGACCTAAATGGTATAAATAAATAACATAGCTATTATGTAAAGGGATGTCATGAAACTTTTCTACCTTATAATGGGTCACTTGATCCGCTAAGGCGGGAACTAAAATTTCCGGAGGTTTCCAAGAAACATGAAGCATAGTATCCGTTTTTTCAATCAGCTGCATGTCACTGGGGGCAGCCAGCCAATCCAAAAAGCCCTCCGCTAAAAGTTAAGCACATTTACCGTAAGACTGGTAACGCAAAACGTAAAGCAGACTTTTGCTTATCGTCTGGAATACTCTGGATATCAACCAAACCGTTCGGCCACGTGCTAACCCCTTGACGGTTACATTGTACATGGTATTGGGATCAAGATTTCTGAAGTGATAACTCGATTCTGTTCCAGGAACGTCGTCAAATATTGTTTTCGTAGTGTCCATACCGCCATACGGATATAAGGAAACCTATTCATAAGAATCTGATATACAGGCGTAGTTTAGAAAAAGGCTGTTGGAGTTGCCTAACTTCAAAGCTCTCACGGCATGAACAAACAATTGAGGGATACTAATCGAAAACTATAATGAAAACCATACCGACTGTCAGGATACGCGTAAAAAGAGAGGTTTGCTTATTTTGTTAAGGCATGTGTTTAAAGTAAGCTACGAAACCATAACGGTAACACCCTCTAAGATTGGCGCATTCACTTAAAGAAAGAAGGCAACGGCTTGTACTGAACATGCAAAGCTTCGGAAACTGTATTGCTTAGCCATTTTATCCAATGCAGCAGATTCAGAAGACGGGCATACTTTATAGCTGGTTATTTCCCTTTTCCGTTGGTCCGGTGGTTCCCATTGAACTTTCAAGCTTTCAGCGTCTGCGTACAGCAAGGACAAATCTCCCGCAAGCGAATCTATTTCTCCTAAATAATTGAAATATTACGAAGTCGTCACAACCTTTTCTTCTTCGTCAGAGCTCACTGTCTCTAGTAGTCACATAGACACTTGGAGACCATAAACCAAGTACTCCATCTGGTGATACCGCGGCAACTTCAAGTTGGTAGGAAGTAAGCGGTGAAAGATCATTAAGCTTGTAGCACAAGCTGTCCTCAGTTATCAGAGGATTCTTAATTGAGCGACAGGACAAATCACTTCGTTTCAACAGAAGATCTTGCACTGCAGCTCCGTCTCGTGCTCGGAACCGTAAACGGTAGTTGTTCACTGGTTCGCGAGTAGGATACGGAGGAAGCCACGTTAACGTGAGGCCATTATCGGTAACAGAAATTGGATGAACTTCTCTGGGCATGCCCAGTTCTACAATCATACTTGGCATTTCTTTAAAACGATCGGAAAATATTTGCATACCACTTCCCAGAGTCTCGATTTCTACCGGAATACTCCAGGGACCGTGACCAACGCTAGTATACGCCCTCACTTGGAACTTGTACTTAGTTCCTGGCAATAAATCGTGTATGTGCACTCGACTCCTTGCCGTAGTCGCTTGTCTCAGATCATTCTAAATATGAGAAAAAGTGATTAAAACGAAATGGTTGCTAATGAATACTAACCGCTGCCCATTCATCAATTCCTCTGAATTGGTACTCGTACTGAGTGATATCGCCATGCTGAAGATCGCAGCTAGGACTGCTCCATGTGAAAGCAGCAGATGTTTCAGTAACGTCGCTAGCTTTGACGTCGTTGGGCATGCCATCAGGAGCTATGCAAGAAATGTACAATGATACAGAAGCAAGGCCGTCAGAACAAGCTCACCTTTCTCGGCAGTTCGTATAGTTTTGATTGCCTTGGGTAACTTTATCCCCTTTGAACCGGATTGCAAAGGATAACGCGGCGAAACGGTAAATTCATACAAGGAGTAAGGCTTCAGATTCTAGAAATGAAAGTTGAGATTTTCAAATCCCGCACACGAATGGATGGACAGTCTACCTGCAGCAAAAGATGCCTATCCTGGACGTTGTACTCTGTAATGGGAATCACTTCATCTTCATTGATTGGCGGGCAGTTGCCCATCTGCCGCAGAACGTGGGTAACGTCGACACCGTGAGTCCACTGTTCTACATCTGGCGCAACATGCCAGTTCAATAGGACAGCGTCGGGACCGCGCTTTTTCAAATCCACAAATATGAGGCCTACAAGACAACATGGGTTGCCAAAATTGACAATCTTCAAAACTTCTGTATCTGTCTACCCGGTATTCCTGGCATAACGAATGACTTCTCAGGAGACCAGTCGCTTGCCTGACTACGCGAGCCACTTCTGTCGAATGCCTGCGTACGAATTTGGAAATTCCAACGAGCTCCAGGCTCGGCCGGCATGGAATAAGACGTCTCAGTTGACGGCAAGTCGACATAGCCAGAATGGGAGGCATTGTGAAATTTGACCACGTAAGTTATGTTGCCGCAAAGCCAGGTCTGCTTAGGAACAGGCTGAAAATTGGAGAAACTTAACTATCCCGAAAAAGTGGAGCGTCAAGACAAAACTTACATCCCACTTCAACAGAAGCGTGTTGCCTCGCTCTGCTTCGACGTTCAGATTTTGAGGCGGCATCGACGGTTCTATAGGAAGGAAGGCAGGGACAACAGAGGTGAAAACAAGTCAACTGCTTACTTCCACAAGTTGTGTGGGTTTGTAACTCGGGACCGCTCAAGCCTTTTCTGCCTTGTCGATCGACCACGTGCAGCCGGAAGAAATAAGTAGTATCAGGCGCAAGTTTGTCAACCTTGAAAAAAAAATCTTACATTTACCTAGAGAGCGGTAAACCAATTGCTTACCGTTTCAGTATATATTTGGCCGTCTTCCGCTCTTTTGGGTGGGATGATGTCGTTATGCTGCACCCACGCTGACGTTCCGCCAACATTGTACTCCAAAACGTAACCTTTGACTAGGCGAGACGCCTCAGGGCTCAAGCCTTCCCACATAAGAGTCAATGAGTCAGTGCCCTGTTGAGATACGCGCAGGGGAGTCTCTATCACCGGGATTTCTGGAAGAAAACGTCTTGACAGTGAGCGAAACACAGGATGATTTTTAACGAGTATGTTGAGAAGTTCAGATATGCAAATTACCCGCTTCTTTTGTGCGAACATAGAGCGATTTAGTCCAGTCACCCCAGCCTGCTCCTTCGTTATGAGCTGACACTTGTACGATGTGCTCCATTTCTGGCTCAAGACCAACGATTCGATAGCAAAGCCGTTTTTCAGCGGAATCATCACGAGCGCACGGCAAAGCTTCCGGAGACTTCCGAACCTCGTGCCAACTTATCCGATCAATTGGAGTATAACGGATACGATATTCATTTAACATGCCATGAGGGGGTGACGGAGGCAAAAAGGAAATAGCCACGGCAGACGGAAACTCTTTGTCAGTTCGCAGATCTGTCGGTGGCGATGGAACTAAACAATTTGGATAAAGTCAAGTCGATCAACTAACAGGCTGCAGTTTAGAGTTAACAAAAAAATTATAAATGACGTATCGGTTTACGTCTTGAAAAGTTGAATGCGTACAAAATTACATAAAAAGTGAAGGTAACTGGTAAATAAGAAGGGAAACTTGGCTAACCAATTATTCTGCATAAGAATTTCCCATCTCATGAAATTCTCCTAGTCCATTACGGAAAATAGTATCATTCTATACCTTCCACAATAAATTACAAAGATTTTCGCAGCTGTTACGAGAAGTCCTATTTTGAGAGAATAGGTATATAAGTAACGCAGATAGAAATTATGTTACTTCAACCATACAAAAAATTCTGACAGGACCGATGTTCCTTTTCACAAAACATGAGTACCTTGAAGCTACACGCACAAAAAAATACAAAATCAATGGCATACCGTCCGGCTTCGTGGTAAACTTCACCGGTTCAGAAAATGGCCCCTTGCCTTTCGAATTGGTGGCTCTGACCACGAATGAATATTGCGTAAAAGGAACAAGATCGAACACTTGAATCCGGTCAGCCGTGGTTGAATCGGACAGATCGTCTTTTACCCATGGGTCTTCAGATTTGATTATATAATCATATCCGGTTATTTCTCCATTCTGCTGTTCGCAAGGAGGCTCCTCCCATGCAAACGCGGCGGAGGATTTTGACGAGTGGACTAGCTTCACGTTTCGCGGTGATCCGGTAGGAGCTGAAGGAAGAACAAAATCAGCACTTTGTCAAACTGTCTAATATTTCCGTGGGATACCGATCTCTTCCGTTGACACGTAGATGAAATCTGATGGTTCGCCTTCGACAGTCGTTTTGGCTCTAACGGCGATTTCGTAGGTCGAAGCTGGCAGCAAATCTTTTATTATGACTTTCTCTCCAGTAACTGGCCTCTCTTCCAAACGACTGAACTGCGTTGGACAAGCTCCGCCTTTAGACTTCAGTCGGTAAGATACAACGTATCCGGTAATAACGCCGTTTGGATCATCGGGAGGTGTCCAAGACACCTTAATTCGATCAAAGCCTGATGGTTCGCCGAAAACGCCTGACACCTTGCCAGGAACGCCTTCAGGGGTAACGACGGAAACTTCTTCGCTCCAATGAGAACTACCCGCCTCATTCTCTGTTCGAATCTGCACCGACCATTTCGTGTATGGGCTCGAATGCAGCAGATAATCAGTAACGGTACTCATAAGCTCTATTTCAGGGTTTCCTTGAGTGCTATTGTTATACTTAAGCCTATAGTTCACTTTTGAGCAATGCCAACTATCAGGAGGCGGCGGTTGCCAGGTTATCCGAACTTCTTGAGAGGACACTGCGGTGATGCGCAAATTAGATGGCGGTAGAGAAGGCGCTTAAAAGTATTTTAATGCGTGAAACAGCTTATCTTTGATCCAAGAGCTTACCTTGACATCCGCTGCGACTTTCCAAGTGAGGACTTGGCTCGCTTAGTTTGCTGTTAGTGTCGATTACTTTCACCCGGAACAAGTAGGCCGAATCAGGATCCAAGCCGCAAATCTCTTCGGTGAAAGTAGTCTTGGTGCTGTCGTGCTTCACAACACCATCGAACTCGTGCCATATATACTCGTTGTACTTTCGATATTCAACAATGTAACCAAGGAGTTTTTGCGGACTGTAGACCGACGGAGTCCATGAAATTTTAATGCAGTTGGAAGTCTGCCCTACTGCTGTCGGCGGAACAACAAGCGGAGGTACGACTAAAAGCAAAGAATGGTCGTTAAAAATTAATTTCAAAATTTATATTTACCAGTCGAATCTGTGGAATATATAGTCGAAGTCCCGGGACCGTAACCGCGACTCGTGGACGCTTGCACCGTTATGTTATAAGGCGTGTCAGGTTCAAGATTTTCAATAGTCAGTTCTGTCCTTGGATGGGGAACAGGGAAAGTCTTAGTAACAGTACCAGTGGTGGTCTTTTGAGACATAACGTCAACTGTCACCTACGGAATGACGGATAGAAACACCCAACCGGGACGAATTGGCAGCATGAACAAACCTTGTAACCCGTAATTCGGCCGTGGATATCTTCAGGAGGCAACCATGATATACTCAAGCTGGAGTCCGTTTTTCCAATAAGTGTGATCGCCCTTGGAGCATCAGGCAGCGCAACTAGTGTATTAGCAGTGACATGGCTGCTCCAAACTCCATAGTTTCCATCGACAATCTTTGCAGCTACCTGAAAAATTAAATGAAACAAGGATCTGTCAAAACCATGAGCAAACATCAAGACTGTTTAACGCTGCAGCGGAAAGCGTCAGCGGAAGTCCCCAAAAAGCGAAGAAAGGTATTTTTCTCGACCCAATTGAAACAAGACTGCCCGATTGGAACTAATCTTAAATCCGCGTTTGAAGAACAGAATAAGAGTCTCCTGAAAGCAATGCTACCTTAAATAAAATTTCACGGATCCCGCTACCGTACGCATCATGGAATTCTTACTACTTTTATTTTCGATGCGATAAATAACTATGTCATTATGGGAAACAATGTTAGCTTTTTTAAATGTTCGGAATTGTAAAAATCATAAGGACTTTTATATGCTAGTGCGGTGTAGGAACCAGATTTTTGTTAGTCCGCTGTCATAGGACGCAGTTTTCAGGCTCACCATGTCTCACTTTTAGCTTATTTGATTTCCATGAGAAACAAAGAAGTTGAAAGATGGTGAACCGTGAGTTCCTAAAATCCCGTCCTTCAATTGGAAAAACGAACTGTTAACCTGCGTAATCAATGACAGCATTTTTAAATGCTATCATACCGTAAAGAGTATTATTAAACGTGTTTGACTCACGCACACGCTTTTATAATGCTTTATTTACCATACTACATTTATCTGTAAACACTAAAACCGTAAATGTATTACCTGTATTCTGTATTGAGTGCTAACTTCCAATCCACTGATGTTGTAGCAAACGCGAGAGAGTTCGAAAGTAGTACCGCCGCCACACTGAAGATTTCGGTCTGTCTTAGGAAATTCGATCACTTCCCATTGGGCAGCTGGTCGTTTGAAATCGATGACCTTGTACTGAACTTTATAACTTTCAATTGGACCATACGGCGGATAAGGAGGGAGCCAAGAGATGGAAACGAAATCAAGGCCTTCGGACATAACTGTTAAGTCCTGCGGTGGAAGTGGCGCCGCTAAGAATGATCGTCTTGTTTAAACAACATTAATGATTGAAATCAGCTTACCAGCTTTGGAGGTCATTACTTCCAAGTCAGCCGTAGCTGGACCGCCACCAACGTTGTTGTATGCCTTCACGCGGAAAACATATTTTGTGAAGGGAGTTAGACCATCAACTTCCGTCTAACAAAAAGTTTTTCTATCATAGAATACCGACGGCAGATTCCTACCTTCAGCTCAGTAGTATTGGCAATGCGAACGTCCAGCTTAGCCCAGTCATCAAGACCGACAAGTTCATATTCATACGTCATTATATAGCCATGTCTTTGACTGCATTCGACCGGCATCCAGACAAGACCGACAGTACGTTCCATTTGGAAAGTGACCTTTAGATCCAGCGGTGGCGCACTGGGTGCTGAATACGTACCCGATGTACATTAATAAACAATAGTGACACGTACGCTGCGGCAGTGTCTGCACCACTTTAGTTTCTTCTGGGCCCAATTCAGTTGTTCTAGCATTCACTTTCACTTCATACTCCGAGTAAGGAAGTAAACCAGTCAGTGTGTAATCAAGACCCTTCACGTTGTATACGGTTATCCAGGAACGACTTACATCCCGCGGCTCTTCATCCGGGCAGGCCAAACGATATTTCAGACGATAAGAAACGTCGTAACCAACAATGATGCCGTGCCTTTCCAACGGAACAGACCATGAAACGCGAACCTCGTTTGGAGATAATGGTGTTAAAGTCAGGTCGCGGACTCGTCCTGGGGCTTAAGAGCAAAACCAAACTACTACTCCGCCTCATTCTGAGACACTGACTACTCACCTCCTTGTTTGGTGGTTATGTCATGTGACTCTGACCACGGGCTTTTTCCAACTTTGTTAGAGGTGCGCAACTTTACACTCCACTGCGTATGTGGGGCAGATGGCAAAATGTATTCATTATATTGTCCATTCACTGGGATAATTTTCTCGACTTTATCTGCGCCTGTACTGAACGCTATTTCATAGTTAATAGAGTCGCACTGCCAAGTCGATTGCGGAGGAGGCTATTAAATGCAAAAAACAATCATTTTTTATAGCAGTGAAAATGCTGCTGCTTACAGTCCAGCTAAGCTTGAGCTGCGACACGCTTAGCGATTCTAGTCGAATGTTTTGAGGTGGAATGCCTGGCGCTTAAATCAATGGGATATTTTTAAAACAGACCGATGTCACCAGTTTAGGCATTGTTACCAACCTGCGCAAAAAGTTCTCTCAGTCACCTCTCTGCTGGGAGCACCCCGTAGATCGCCTCGTCCTACGGTGGTAACTCGAACAGTTACGTCTGTATTTGGAGACAATTTGTCAATTGTAGCTTCGTAAGTAGACTTTCCTTTCAAGTGGTTCACAACATCACCAAGACGCTGCCATTCGCGGGTGCCACTTTTGTATTCCACTACATAACCAACAATACTGTTGCTTTCTATTGGTGCGATCCAACGAACAATTATAACTTCTGCTCCCTGAGCGGATAGAACAGGTGGTACTACAACTGCTGGTATCTCTGAAATGGTGATGTTATTTGCAAAAACAACAAGACCTACTGAGCTATCTTTATTATTAATAATTAAGGTCTTTCTTATTTCCGCTGTACCGACTAAATTTAAACCTCGCAGCAGTAGCTTAAGACAGATTCAAGGATGCATGATCAATTGAACGCATAAACTGGGGCGCCCTGTTGCAGAGAGCAACAATCCGTTATTGAACCCATAAAATAGCTCAACAAACACGCGAAACGTCCTAACCAGTTGACGGGAAAGTGAAAGTACTATTTCCAAAGACAACGCCCACAGGATATGCAAGAAAACGGATGAAAACGTTTGCAAATATAACTTTTTTGTAAGCGACCATAACTTTTCATGTTTGGATTCTTTGTAAGGAGACTTTGCAGGATGAAAACTAACATTTAATACCTTTTTCTCCTGTCCTGACTGTTATTGATGTTCCTGGATGAAAACCGGAATCAGTCCGTGCTTGCACTGTGACGTTGTACACTATGTTGCTGTCCAAGCCATCAATGCGATATCGGTTAATCACATTATCTACGGTGTGCTCTCTGAGGCGACCCTGCCTGGAAATTGGCACCGCAACAATCTGCGGCGATACCGATAAAACAGTGAGCGAAACATGATTTACCAAAAATGACTCACTCTGAAACCTTTCAGGCGTCCTTGCTGGTGTGATTCGGTGTCCCATTTTATTGAAATGCTGTCCTGCGTTACGTCTGTTTTTTCAAGGTTCAAAATTTTCACCGGCCCTAAAATTAAAAAAAACCGTCCTCAGTAGCTGGATAAGCATGCACTTGGAACATACCGCCTCCAGTTTTGGCGCTTTGTATGTTGCTCCATGGACCCCAAGTGCCTGTTGAGCCTTCTGCGCTCACCTAACATAGCAATGAACGTGCAACAAAAGTTACTACACAGCATTCCGGATTGAGGCACCTGGAAGTCATAGGATCTTTCTGGAAGAAGGCCGCTGATAGTAGTGCAATAAGGTTGGCCGCCGGTCCGCGCCTGGCTCCTCCAGCGCTGCAGCACCTCTTGTGAGCAGGAAAGCCTGTGAATCGGAGATGTTTCCATCTTCCAGGCGCCCGTGCCGCTGAGTGCATATTGTACCTGAACAGAAGTAACCACCTGCACCTTTTATTTTCAGTTCCGCAGCTTTACCCGATAGCGATTAATTGTACCCAATGGAGGATAAGGAGCTAGCCACAGCAGCGTAACATCAGTTGCTTGAATGTCTACCACTCTCACCATCGGTATAATGTTGGGCGAATCTTCAAAACGTATCATTTAAAAGACACTTGTGAGTTTAATGCCTATTGTTACCAGCTGGTAATGTCGAAATGACAACATATTCTGACCAAGGCCCAGCGCCTTTACTTGTATACGCACGCACCCGTCCTTTGTACTTGGTGTTACCAGTCAGGCCAGTTACTTCAACGTTATTTGTGTTTGTTCGCTGACGGAAATATTGTCCTGCGGCCCAATTGTCCACCCCTATTAATTCATATTCGAAGGACGTCACCTCTCCATTTGTGAGAAGACAAGGAGGTGCCTGCCAACTAAGTTTCACACGATCTGCCTTCACGCCTACAGCTTGAAAAGCTTGTGGTGGAGCAACTGGAACTGAAAATAGAAAGAGCATTGGTACAAAACAAACATTTTCCATTTTGTACACTAACCATCTTCATCCGTAATGAATTCATAATTAGTAGGTTCCCCAGGAACATTAGTCTTCGCAGCTATTGTAACTTGATACCTTGAACTGGGATGCAAACCTTCCAAGATAACTCTTGGCTCTTTAGTTGACATCACAATTTCTCGTTCAGGGGAATCAACGCACTGACCTCTGCGCAAAATGCTTGTAAAGCAGAGGATCAACAAATTTGAATATCTCACTTCGAAAGAAGCTTGTAGGTAACAAGATATTCCGTGATTACACCATTCGGTTGATGAGGCGGAACCCAGGAAAGCTGTACCGACTTTGGGCCCATACTTATCGAACGCACGTTAAGAACCGGACTTGAAACTGAAGCAGACCAAACGATGACAAAACTTGAAAGGTCAAACAGGTTTCCCTTCTTACTAGCTGTCTGCGTTTTGCCAGTGACAGGATTAGACCAAGCTGACTGGCCGGCTTCGTTAGCTGCTTGAATCCTGAATTCCCATGAAGTAAATGGCGCTGACTGGAAGTCTGCCACTGTTGTATCAGCAGTGTAGTTTCGATAGCCTTGCTCAGCCACATTTGAAAATTTTACATTGTACCAACCACTTGCGCAGTTCCACTCATTTCTGCTCAATGGCTGAAAACGCATACAAACTGGAAGGGGAAGAAAACTTCGTGTACGCAAAAACTTTTCAACTTACATTCCACGATAAACGTATTCGTGTGGCATCAATGGGAATGACGTTTACTCCTCTAGGAGGACTGGCTGGCGGTCTGCATTCTTGCTCCTTCTGAACCCATTCGCAAGGACTTGTATACTGTACATCGTTGTTGTGGTCGATTACTTGCACCCGAACTTCAACTCGTTCACCAGGACGTAGTTGGCTCAGAGGAAAACTGTACGGCCGCTGCCAGCCAACATATTTCATCTGGAAAGCGACTGCATTTTGCTGATCCCTTACCGCTAACAAGAAACTGGACTTACTTGTGGTCCTGCGGGCTCCCAGTTGGTCTGACCATGCCTACGCATTTCAACGCGGTATCCAGCTACCAGTTCTTGCACGCCTTCGACACTCTGCCAAGTTACTACAGGAAGGTTGTGCTGGTAGACAACGGTTGGCGTCGTAATAAGTTCCATGGCAGCTGGCGTACGAACTCGGCTAACAGCTGACCAAGGGCTAGCGCCTCCGCCGCTAACAGTTCGCATTTGAAATGCCCAATTTTGGTTCGGCCTTGACTCGAAAACATGCGTGCCAATTCCATTGTTTAGACGCACTGGAGAAATTCCGGAAGGTTCCAGCACTTGCAGCTCGTACTCCACATCACTGCAGCGCCAACTCTCTCGTGATGGAACCTGAAAATCAAATCTCAATTTTTCTCCGCGGCAAAAGCGTAGGTAGTACACGCATTAAGGCCATTCAACTGTAGCTATACTTCCTGAGATTACGAGCATCTTTAGAAAATAGCAAATCTGACAAATTTATAGACCAGCTCGATCTAATTTATAGACCACTTATATTCAAAGCTCAAATAAAAAGAGGTGACGGAGAATACAATTGTTAGCACTGTGGAGCAGACACGTGTCATCCATCTACACTGGCAAAGGTTCAGTCCAAAAAATAAAAACAGCATAGCACAGGCTAAGCTGAACGACTTTTTCTCGAAAGTAGCACCATTTCAAGACTTACCTGCAATATTAATGTTACGAACACCATTGTAAGTACTATTAATAAAAACTGCTACAGTGCAGAATAACAAAAATATGCGCTTCCTGAACTATAGGCAACCAAAGGTAAAAAGATATTTTTTTCTTCTGGGAAACCAGCGTCATTCAAATGTTAAATTCGAAGTAAAAAGAGCATGTCTACAATACATCAGAATAACTTTTTAAATAAATACAACAAACTGTACTATGTCTAATCTACACGAAACCTAAAAGACCTGTATACAAGTCGCTTCAACTGCGCCATACGTTGCAAAATTGATTTCACAAGAAAAACGTAAGAACATTTAATTCTTGGAAAGACTGCTACTGTTCTTAAAACGACGTTCTTATGATGTTATGTTTTAAGTCATATGCACTAAGCTAAAAATATCAACTTCAGCAGTTTCAGTCTACTATATTCTTTATAGTTGGTATGAAGGCAATTCTTTTTCTTGCGTAAACGAATAGTCATACTATTCTTACTTATTCGAACATTAGTATACGATTATACGATTAAAATAATTAAACAAGGCAGAATTGAGTTAATACGATAACACTTCTAATTTTGAAAAATTAAAGTTTCTTTATTCGAGAACACACCAAGATAATGTTGGCTTTTTGTTAACATTGAACACTACTACAGCCGCTATCGTTCTTTTAGGAACTCAAAATGCCAATGGATCGTGCTTAACTTATCGCTAGCTGGTATTGTTAACAAAATCGGATTCTCTCTTTTAGCTGCGCTCACTTTGAACGCCAAGTAATTTTCTTCAACTTACTTTCCATGTAAGGCGAACATGCCTTGGATCGGGAGTAGTTACGACGATTCCACTAGGCGCTTCGACCGGCGCTAGAAAACGTACTTACTGAACCGAAGAGAAAAAGAACAGACAATATCCGCAATGCGTACCTAAGCAATGACTTTCCACGCGCATTTCAGGTCCAGAAAAAAATACTCTTTGATGTTGATCCAAAACACTCACGCGGATAAAAGAGCAACGTCCTGAAGGTACCACTGTGCTATAGGAAGTTGTTCCTGGTCTCAGCGGAATGACTGTCCTAAAGTTTAAAAACACTGGACTAAAAGTGGTAACCTTAGCGCGCATTACCCTTCGGACCGCCACGGTGAGGACGGTGAAGCTTTGCATTCAATCATATATCCGTAAACTCTACCACTACTGGTACCTTGTGCCTGCCAGTTGACGGTGTACCGATTACCATGAGGCCGCACCTGAGGAACAGACGCCAGAACTGAAAATGAAAGAACACTTAAAAATGTGATTAGGATAAACTACAATGCACCTTCATGCTCTGTTCGCACTGTTTGATACTCCGACCACGGAGACGAACCGTACATATTTGCAGTCTGCACTCTGAAGCGCCATTGACGGCCAGGCTGCGTTGGCACGCGGTGTTCCACCCGAAAGCCTCTCGGATCTGCCCTGACTTGATACCGCTGTGTCTGGCCATCAACAAGAGCTTCAACATTGTAAAAGATGTCTGCACAACTCCAAGAATCTCGTGCAGGGTGCTAAACGTAAAAAAAACAGTGGAAACAGTGTCAGCAGAGCGTTGCTGTATTAGCCCATACGCTCCAGGACAGAAGAATGGTAGTCGGTTCCAATAAACGGACTTGCAAATCACTCGGCGGTGCTGTTGGAGCTTGACATTGCGTAACTACTCCAACTGACGGGCTCGTAGCCACAGTTGCATAGTTGTCAAAGCTTATTGCTCGAACTCGAATGTGATAACGCGTATTGCTCCTGAGGCCAGTCACCTCTTGACTGTACATACGTCGGCCAGATTCGTGGCTGACAGGACCAGAAACAGTACGCCAACTTTGCTCCTGCTCATCTCTCGCGTCAACCTTAATTGAGAATGCGTTCCAATAGAAAAAAATTGTATACGAGGAAAAGCTTTAACCTGGTAGCAACACAGATTGGCATCTTGCCCAGAAACTTCCCAATTCACTTGGAATACTTCACCTTGTTGTCGGACCTTGGGAACTTTAACTTCGAATACCGGACTAGCTATAAACAAAACGGCTTGCACGAGGAAGATTAAGGGTACGTATTAATAATTTCAAGTTAGTTATTTAAATTCAAATTATTTGCGTCTTAGATTAACGTATTTTCAGCAAAGTATTATTATGCCCCATAGTGTTTTGCATTCGTTGCGCCTTAACGGTCAAAGTGCAATCTTTCCTAATCGCGTTTAAGTCAGCAGGAAGTATACTTTTTCCAACGACTTCCCAAACGGCTGGCCCGCCAATGCTGCGACTGAAGGCAATCACGGATACGTTGTAGACCGTGTTCGGAAAGAACCGATCCACGGTTTGCGTGTACACGTTGCCAGGTGTTCGCAAAGAGAACGCGCTCCCTGGATATATTCCTGGATAGGAGGACCTAACAGCGACTACAGAGATCTGCAAAAGACAATGGTCGTCAAGCAGTGGATGGACTAAAAAAATGAAAATAAACGTTCAAAACGGAAGTGCCGAACGCTGACAACAATAAGAGTTACAGTACAGAAATTCGTGAAATCTTAACCGGGGACTGGGGAAAGCGAAAGGAAAGACTCCCAAAATGACGGGAGTTACCTCGTATTCATCGATTTTTACGTCGGACAGAGGAGGAAGCCAGGAAAGTTCAGCCGTATTTTCCGTCAAGAAACGTATGGTCAACTGAGCAGGAGCTTCCGGTACTTTGGGAATTCCTGACAGTGGAAAGCACACATAAACAATATTGGACGTATACTGTGTTAGCCTATGCCGGGTATAATCACATAACCCACAGCGTACTACGCATGCTCTATGAGATAATGTTCTTGTCAGTTTCCATATTCTTTAGCGCAGCAAAATTCAGTCAAGCGAGTTAGTTTTCAAAGCGTACACAGCTCCGTCAATTAGTACCATTTTTGCTGTGTTATGTTACCGATCGCGATTGCCTTCTGCATCCCACAATTAGTACTTGTGAACTTAATTGCAGACGGCAGCGATGGTTAAATAATTTCTTACCAGCTTCAACAAGGATAAAGAATAAAGGATTTCCCTTCTTTGACCATTCACCATTATTCAGCTGGTAGGCAATCTGAAAAAAAAATTCCCGCGGATCATACACCAAAGTTGGCTATGTCACTCACGTCGGCAGTGTACTGAACCCCAAATTGCAACGGAACTAAATCGAAGCAGCTGTCGCTTTCATCTCCTATGCCAACAGGACATTCAAATTCTTCAGGGAAGTTCTCCACTGTTGTCCACTTATCGCTACTGCTCAATTTGTAGGACAACCTAAAACATATCCCAATCTAAATGCCCTTACAATTATATGAAAACAAACTTGAAGCTGCGGACTTTGCCGCGATCCTCAGGCAGTGGTCTCCATGCTAGGTAGGAACGAGGTGGGGCGAGAATTATACGTAGATTGTAAATATTGCCCAGCTCTAAAAGACAGTTCAATGTTCGCTGCAGGTTTGGCATACTGGAGTGCTTACCTCGGTCCGCGGCAGGTTTTGTATGAGCGATTTGGGTCTGTGACCAAGGACTATGTCCAGAGCGAGTACGTGAGCGAATCTTGAAAGTGTACGACTCCCCCGGCTGCAAGCGATCGATGGTAACCTTGTCTTTGGTAATAAAAGATGGCCTTTTTGGTTCGCCATCTCGGCTTGCAGTGCTCCAAAACTGAAACCATTGTTACAGTAATGAATTTTAACCTTAAACTACGAAAGGCAGCACTAATTTAACTGCTCATTAATAAGATCTGAAAGTTTTTGATACACATACAGCAGAAGTATTTTCTCATTCAGATCACCGCAACAAATGGGTAACGGATTCCGTTGTTTCTCTCAGAACCGTCAGTTATACAGCTGATAATGTAACGTTAAGCAACTTAAAATATTTATAATTATTTTGATTGGGCTGTTTTTTCTGCAAAGCTGATGTTCCCTTAATTATGCGCACTCCAAAGTTGTAAAGTTTCAGAACGCATCTAATAGATTTTTGGGGGTATTTGATCGAAGAAGCTGAAAAGTTTCATTATTAATCGCATTTATCCTTTCTTCTCCAGTTATTCAGATTGTCTACGGAAAAATGAAGCAATACTTGGGTCTTGTTGGTTATGCTCGCCACGATCGAAGTAGTGCACGTTCCTCTTTGTCAAGCATACGGTCACCCTGCTCAGTCCATACTGGTGAGCATGCCAACTCATCTGTTGTAACTTTACTTAACTCAGCCGAAAATATAAACTTTATCTTTAGACTTAAATTTAAGACAGAGCAAAACAGGATGGGCGCTAAGTTACAGTACGACGGTCGGGCGCATAACCGACAAGACCTGAATATTTTATGAAACAACAAAAATGAGAAATGAAACAGGCTTTTCATCGATCTTATATGCAAGCGCTTGGCATAATAAAAAGAATTCGTGAGAGAAAGCAGCATATCTCAGTGTCTGTCATGCGTAAAATTCTTCAAAGATGGAGGTGGTTTCAAGAATCTAGCAACATTATGAGTGAGTCAGTGCAAACACGGTGCCCCCTCTGAGTAAGCATGAAAAAAAACAAACCTTTGTTTGCCCAACCGCTTCGAACAAATAGCGCAGTGAGAGCAATGCTATAGTGCCAAACTGTGACTGGTAAAACAGGCAAACAGACCAAGAAGATTGCTCTTAACGAGAAAAAAGAAATCTTATAGCTTACAAAAAAGAGTGAAATAAGATACGTAAGTTTTTGCAGGTAAGGTCACGAAAGAAATGGGAAAAGGCTAACACGCCACATGCAAGGACAACTAAGGGAGTTAACTAGTCAGACGCAAAATTTGCCTACGAAAGATGTTCCCCAATCGAGGCCCTTCTTGCAAGTGCTCTAAGTTCGCAACCGGTCAACCAGCTACAAGTGGAAGGAGCGGTACGTCGACTCAGAAATATAGGTTGAATATGCCTTGGGGTCTTCCAGTCAGCATTACAGCAAGCATATCATCATTGCTGTCGTACTTAAGTTGCAAACAGATATGTATTGATATAAACGAGTTGCATTTTTCCAATCAAGGCGCCAAAAAAGTATGAATCGTCAAGACTGAGTCGCGTTAAGGATCTACTTCTCACCTTGTACTCATAGCCTTCGATAGGGCCGAAGCTCTCGTCGCAAACTGGTCGGTTCCAAGTAAATGTCATGCTATTCTGCGTAATGACGTACGCTTTAACCTCAAGAGGTACTCCGGAGACGCCTTGAATGATTGAATAAGATGATAAGCGGTGTCACAAAACAAAATCACAGCCATACCAGTGCACGATTTCGCGCCTTCGCTCCCAACGTTGAACTCGTCTGTTACAGCAACAACCTCTCCTTCCTTGTCAACCAAGTAAACTCGGATCGCGTAAATTATTCTTTCCGAGAGGCCCACAATTTCTGTGTTGTACTCCTTCCTTTCGGGATGATATGGTATTACTTCACCGTATGGCTTCCAGCTAGAATGAGGATGGATGAAAAGGGGAGGAGCTATCGTGGTCGGTAGAAACGTGAATGCATTACGTAGTTTCGTTACGCAAACGATATTCCACTAAGAAACCCTTCAGGTCTCGGCTTTTGAATTCTAACGGCTTTGACCACTGGACAGTGAATTTGCCAGTAACCTTGGAAGTTACTGAGGGGACCATGGACCACAGCTCAGCTTCGTTCTTTGATGTTCGCACACGAAGCCGGTAAACGACACGAGGTTCGTGCTGAGCAAAAGCAATGACACCGACATTGTAATCTGTCGATGGTTTCAAGTCGTTAAAAAGGTAAGTAGTTTCGTTAGCAGGAACTTGGTCGCGAAAAACGTGTAAGGCTTCTAATTCGCTCGTATGTTCTGAGATTAACACCTGCAAGTGTAAGAGCATTGTCAAATAAAAAATTTAACCAGGAAAGGCGACACGAAGATAGAGCAAACCTCATAATGCTGAATGCGATGATCGACGTAGGGAATCCACTGGACACGAATTTCCTTGTCCGACTTGTACACGGTGTTTATTTCGCCAGATACAGCTGGCGCTGCAAAGCAATAGACAAGGATAAGGGTGAGACGCAAGGCCAAGATCATCTCCTCCAAACGATTTCATTGAATCACCCTGTCGAATTTGCCTCAAAGCACGAGTGAGAGCAAACGAAGCCTGCAGCTTACTCAAGTTCCACCTATTCAACGAAAGGCATCATTGGTCACTTAAAGCGGCCACAGTTATTTATTCGATTGACGAAAAGCAAAAAAGAGACGTCACCAAAGTCAACCCGCCATCGAACCGTACATTGATAGGAAAGCGCAACGTACGATGAAGTTATCACGCGCGCTTCGGTGAATAGAATGCGTCCAACTAGCCCATAAATGGTACAAAAGAGCGAAAACCGAAGCAATTGCCAGGCCATCAAAATGGCCAGTGACGGCCGGCAGGATCGCAGGGTTATTTTTATGTCAAGAACGTGCTCGTAAAGATGGTAGTAGGTTCGAGACGTTCAGCCATGGCGTCAGTGAGCCTATTGCAATTATAATATACAGTTATCAACGTGGTCGTGCTAGGTCCTTGCCCCCCAAGAAACTAACGGTCATTTCGAAGGCCTTGTTCCCGCCCAGTGCTAGCCGTGTTTAATAGCAGCCGAACAATCAAGCAAGGAATAAAGTAAACAAATTCACCTACCTCGACCCTCCGTAGCGGCATGCACCGTATGTTCGGACCATGGTCCCACGCGGTCGTTCACATCTTTTGGACGAATTTTGATTGAATACGTGGTGCCAGGAAGAAGATTGTGTATGGTCATCTCAGTGTCTTCGACGAAGTTTCGATGAACGTCGAACAGTGCCCACTCGTCAACACCTTTGAGCACATACTCGTACTTGCTTATGGCACCACATTCCGGCGGATCCCAAATGAAGGTAAGTGAATGTTTGCCGCTCGACAGCACCCTAACGTTCCGACTGACGGTAATGTCGTCTGGAAAAGCAATAATCTGACCTGCCAATATGGTATGACTACATAACTACTTTGAGCTGTACAAACGCGCTGAAGCAGAATGGTGAAATCCGGAAAAACGACCCTGTGGAATGTTAAACAGTCTCGAGTGAACACAATTGAATACTATACTAACAACATAGAGAAAGTTACTTATTAATTTAAATAATATAATTAACTTAACAAGGAAGTTATGAATTCTTAAAGAATGGACAGGCAAGTGAACTGCTTTTAATGAAACGCTACTAGTAGCATGAAGACACAAAGCTATTTCACATCATTACGTGACCGAGTTTAATCGTCCATTTCCGCGAAACGGTTTCTTCAACTTTATGAATAATCAACAACGGATAATACGGTGATATTGACGATGGAACAAGCGCTTTCCAAAAGCTCCGTGTTATCCCTGGTAAGATTAGTATTGCGCATGTTTCGTAAATGAGTAGCACACATCAATAACAGAAAGAATGCTGTTGCTCAGTTAAGGGCCTACTGATTACGAATTCCTGAAAGCAACCCACTTGGTAGAACAACAGCAATGAAATGTCATTATTGTTTTAATAGGGTCCTAACTTTACGAATTTAATTTGAATATGTCCCTGATTGTAATATTCGGTTGCGAATTTGCTTTCACGGGTGGGACATTTGCGTCAGAAGGGAAAGTAACATCTTTTGTGCATTTTATCCTAAACGTAGAGAACAGAAGATCCCACACCAAACAGAACGCTCATTCTTGAAGGGAAGAGTTTTAAAAGTTTTAATTTTCCGGAAAAGTAGTGCCCATTCACTTATAAACCTAATGACTCCGTGCATTAACACAGAAATGAGGTAAACTGTAAGTAAAAGCAGATTCATCGAAACTTCAAGGTCGCCAAGAAATTTGGAGCAGCGTGTTCCAACAGACATCACTACGTCGTTTCCTCATTTTACTCGACATAACGCATTGTAGCAGAACACTTACGCCATCCATTCCGAAAAGACACTCTTTGTATGCGATGAAAGACATTGCATTTTCAGTTAATGCTCGACGGGCACGAAATTTACTTAAAACCAGACTTTCTGCATAACCAAAGGGGTTGAAACGTGCGGCCACCGTGAAACTAAGAGTTATTTTTAAAAAAACCTGCTAACATAATAAAGACCAAGTGAAGGAAAACAAGAAGTGCGTTCACATACAAAGGTTTCTAACACGAGAAGCTTTCAAAGAATTCACGAACAGGGTAAGACAGTTCTTCCGCTCTGCAAAGGGCTTTTCTGCGTCCACCTTATTACAGGCCGAGAAGATGGAACCTATTACGCTTGTCTCTAGAATTATCGTATTAAGAAAAACCATTTTCCCAATTTCGGTCTGTACAGTGTATGCGTGGAATAAATTTCACCACTATAAGGTAAGATGAATGAATATCAGTTTTAACAGGAGCTACTTAACGTCTAGCGAGTCTAAACCTGAGATTTCTTACTGGTAATACGCGTTAACGTACAAAGCGCTGTAATAATTCCCCCTATCTTATAGCCACCCAATAAAGGGTGACAACAGTTTCACAGTATCACTGAGGACTAACACAGAACATGTCGCAATGGAACTGACTTTTGTATACATGAAGAATAGGATTTATTATTTAATGTTTTCTTTTATATGTCATTATATTGTGATGGTTCGCGCAAATTAAAGTCATTTACCGTAGTCCGCTAACTAAATTGCAAGTTCAAGCAGTTTTTTAAAAAAAGATCCACTGTTCAACAATTTGACATGATTAAAAATTTCAAAACTTACATGCAAGTTCCCACTGCAATTGCAAATGACGTAGTCTACTGCTTCAGTTTCTAAACTGAGCAAACTTCGCCTGTTACTTCATACGATACTTCAGCTAGAAAAGCGATACGAGAAAAAGTGTGCATTGAAATGTAATGATATACGGAGTGCGCTCACTTTGCGCATCTCATAGTAACGTCTGCACCCAAACCATACCAGAAAAACAACAAACTTCAAGAGAAGGTTGCATGAAGAACAATGCGCGAGTAGCATTGAAAAAGAATGCTTTAAAAACATATGCCACCGTTTCAGCTAATAGTAAGACTGCATAAAATATTAATAGCTTTGACGTAGGCTGGCGTGAAAGAACAAGTTTGGAGACAGATTTGCGAACTACTTCAGGAAATGCTTGATTCAGGAGGCAGCCAAAGATTAAGCACTCAGGCAATCACAGGGGGAACAACCCTTCCCCTTATTTATATGGCGTAAAAAAGCTTTACGTAGCGAAGCGTTCATCGCACTTCTTTTTGTCTGTAAAACGGTTTGATTTTCGACGTTAACAGTGTGTTGCAATCAGACAGCATGGAGCTTTAGGAACATACTCGTTCCGTCGTAAGCATAAAGGGGCCATGCGTTATTAAGAATGCCATTTTATACAATGTATATGACACAGCTAACATGGTTCGTTTAGCAACAGGAGTTCGGTTTAACATGTTCAAATTCCTGCAAGTGTGAGCAAGGTGCTTCAACACAGTTCTATATAATTTCATTGTGTGTTTGTGTGAATTACGGCTTTTCTGAGTTCTATGTAAAAGCTTATTCGCAATCAGTGGAGTATTCAGGGATACGTGCATTCCCTTCTCAGTACACGCAAAATATTGACCGTAATAAGCAAGGGAAACAAGAAAGGTGATTCCGAATGTGAACCTGATGAAGCGTAATTAAGTTTAAATAAGGAAACAGTTTTACGGGGTTTCAGTTTCCTGAATAATTAAGCATTGTTTGATGAGAACCCATAGTTGAAAGAAAAGAAGGAACAGAATTGTTTTCACAGTTTCCGAAGGTGACTGCTTCCGTTACAAAACAGTGCATTTTCTACAATGGACACTGTGGGCATTCGGTTATCAAGCCAACACAACTGAAAAATGAGTTGAGGCTTTCCACGCAACGCTTAATACTACCGATTTTATTTACGCACAGGACGAATCCGAAAATCGAACTTGCAAAGAACACGCAGGTTTGCAAGTTGAATTTTAGCAGTGAGCCTTTCAGTAAATAAAATCATTTCATGAAATTTTTGTCAGCAGACATTATGTGCTATGTGTTCAAAAGGCTTAATATCGTAAAACGCACACTGTACAGGACTTCCACACCTTTAAAAAACTTAGTGCTCAGCTCTGCATTTGAGCTAACAATATGCAACAGCCAGGATAATAAGCTTATGCTATGCATCTTCCATTACCATTAGAGATAGGCAACAAGACAATACTTGAACTGCGATTCAGAATACACCTTTTGCATTTTACACTTTTCTATTATGATTATATACCAGCTTAGCAATTGAAAAATAGTGTACTCCTTGAATACGGAGACAGCAGTCCTCCGTCGTTGTTTTAAACTATAGCTTCCTATTAAGCGTATTATGGGCAATGGAGCTTTACGGAAATATTATTGTTCTAAAGGTCTGTTGCTCACGTTAAACTGAACAGAGAACTAATCTTTTTATCACTGAAACTATACTACCCATTCCGAAACTGCCTGTTTTTATCAGTTAACCAACTAGCGTGGAAAATACTGTAAACAAACCGCTTAAGATAGACCTTCTATGAAACAGCTTGAACTTAGTGCATTAAACGAACGGTTTAATATTGCACAACATGCGATCATATCTCGGAAGGAAAGATCCAACTTTTACTCGTAAATAATAATCAGGACGATTTAATCAGACTGCAGAAATACGTGTCAGTTTGTGGATTCTATAATGAAAGATGTTTGCAAAATTTCAGCGGCTTCAGAAAATTTGTATGCATGATTAAGACAGTTAAGCTTGGGTGACTTACTTTTTACGCGCTACTGAATAAGCAAATCTGCTTTTGGAATCACGTAACGCCTAGACGATGCATCAGCTTTACCAAAAGCAAATTTTATCGCAATAACTTTTTTATAGGCAACAATGGTGAACATCTCAGAAGATTTCACATCAATCAATAATGCCATTTACTTCAAGTGAACGCGGATTTTAAGTCACTGTAACTCTTCAGCATGAAAGCTTATCTTCTAAACGCGTATGCAGATTAGATTACATTTTCTGAGACATATAAGGCATGCTCTTCCTAACAGCACAAAAAAGTTACCTTCGCATAAAGATAATTCTTGGCGGCCTTCTGCAACATTTTGCCTTTTTTGGACACTAATGCGCTTTAGTGAAGTAAAGTTATTAATATCCATATCCTTTCGGGCTTCTCGCACCCCTTTAGAAAAATTTTTCGAAAAAGCCGCTATTTCTACTATCAGTCAAAACGGAATTGACGATAGACGATGCTGCTCATGATTATGTAAGATGCTGATCTTCAAATATCTCTGTAAACAATATTAGCTCTCGCTCAAGATGGGAACTGAAGATTCCCGAAAATTTTGTTTTCTCATTTCGTTGCCTCTGCCAATGATGTATTTCTTCATAACAGCCTCCTGGCACTGCTAACATCCAAAACAGGGTTAGCAATGTAAACAATCGTAAGGAGCAACATTTACAGTTAGAAAAATATGCTAAAGAATGACGATGAAAATACTCTGGAAATAGCAATTTTTGAGAACGTAACTACGATCGCGCGAACGATAGCTGAATGAACCGAACTACTTATGCATGACAAAAGCAAGCAATCTGAGAACGAGACTTCTTTTATAAGCAGGATTACTTTGTGCCTTACACTCAATATTCGACAATGTCTTCAGAGTTCGCGTTTTATTTTCGAACCTATTATTGTCGGTAGCTACGCAAGGCAGAAAACAGGTAACCTAATGGCGTAAAATGCTTACGGCAAAGGAATGCCGTAACTTCCACTTAATTAGAAAAGATTAACGACAGCAACTCGCACCACTGATCAGTTGTAAATTCTTTGCCTTTCAGGTCAAAACTAAGAAGCCTCCGACTTCTTTCAACGTGCTCGAAGGAAAACAAGCGATAGCAATTGTAACTGCACTCCATCTTCTTCAAGCTGGATTACAACGTTTCAAAGTGCAACATTTGAAAATTCGGACAAGAGAGAATATTTGAACTACAAGGACAAGAGGATATTTGAACTACAAGAACAATGTTGCAGAATTTACATTATTTTGGAAATACTGAACAGGCGACTTTATTTCAAAAATCTCATCTCATAAATTGAGAACAATCAATAACAAGAGGAAAACATTGTTGGAATCTCAAAATCGCCAATAGGATCCCAATATCTTGTTCTACCTTTCAAATTCTTCAATGCTGTAAGCTTACATAGCACCATCTAAAATTCAACTAGTGCGCAGCTAGCTACATTCGAGAATTCATCTGCGCGGTCATTCACCTCGAACTGAACTTTTCGCTTCAACAATATTTGCGGAGCAGTGCTACTGATCATCACTTGTAAAAGGTCGTTTCGTAGGACCGACTACGACGAAAGGAAAGAAGTACGGGCGGTAATAAATGGAAAGCCGCGGTTTCCTTGTTTTGCGGTCTATTTCACTTCACAACCAATCAGTTAATCGAGTAAGCCCAAATGCAGTGCCAAAAAAGGAAAGTTAAAAAGTGACTGAATTGGTTGGACAAAATTTTGCCTTGAAGCAAAGTTGCACAAGCCTGACCGAATAACTGGCCCTGCTGTCTCTAGTCTGAAGACGACAAGAGCGCCTCGAGAAGAAGCTCCCAATTCAGAAAAATATACTGCCATTCTTGATTCAACAATTAAAAGTATATATGCGACTATGGAATAAAATAAGCAAAAGCGTGAGTAGCAATCCTGACAATCAGCAATACTTTTAAAATCGAAATGGGTTTCCTGACTTGCGATTGATAAGTCTTTCTCATATTTATCTTGTAGCACGAAGATCGTCTGTCTTTAAGGATAGCTTTATATGTTAATTCGGTGGCTGTCAATTGGAAGAAGGTAATCGACTGCCTTTTAATCAGAGTACTAACAGCTAAAATAGGATGCTTTCTTTTCATTTCTCAAACGTAACGTTTTGCTTTTGCATTCACTCAACCGGCCAATTATTTTCGTTTCCTAACATTACCGATTCTACAGATCGTAAACTGCTTCACGCCTGATAAAACACTAAAGGAAACGTAGCACATTTCAAGCAAGGTCGTAAGACCAGGTTTAATGACCTGTCAAACTACCATCCAAAACTCCCTTTTAAATGATAGACAAATCATTCTGATTCACTATATCGCTATGCCCGCCTCCCTCTTCTGCAATAAGAATGTTGATTCTATGCGAGTCCGTAAAATTGGGTCGATCTGAATCAAGATATTCAAATGTAACCGTCAATCATTTTACATCCATGAATCAGCATCCTAGTTAAGCTCGAGCTACGCGGCAGCAGCGGTGCAAGTACAGCTCAAGGCGTCCTTGTCTTTACGGCTTCATAAAATTCGGAAACGACGTTAAGTCTATGAAAAACTTGCAAATAATAGAACTTTAAAAAAGCGACTCTAAAATCCTATGTTTATTCAAAGGTGTTTAACGCGTAAGTGCTTTCAAACGCAAGCTAGTTAAACGAACCCACTATAGCTGGGTGATTCACCTTTTCTAGAAATCATGCGAGAAAACGTACTCGTAACTGCGAATACTTTGATCTTATGTAACAAAAAAACAAAAACCATTTTAGGGACAAACCTCTTTTTCTCATTCATGAAAATTGCCGCAAAGTTTATGTACACAGTCACTTAGGCGTCAAAACGTAGCCGAAATTTGCATGTAAAGCTGCTTTAAGTGATTTGCCGATTTACCCTCGCTCCGCCAGTATCATCAGCGGTAAAGCGACAAACTGGAGAGAGTCGAACACGAAGGGCGGTTCCGAACAAGTGTTTCGTCGAGCAGACATGCGATCTCCCTATCCGAGACGATGACAAACAGTGCTCAAGTGTTGCGCAAACACAGCAACTGCCAGTCAACTAGCCCCGTTGGCTTGGCGCGCGAAGCTTTTTACCCGTCCCTATTCATCAGGAAACAATCAACCGCTACTTACCATTGCAAACGATCTTCACCTTTTCCGATTGCGCCTTTATCTCGGGAGTCTGCACCAGTACTTCGTTGTGCCTGGAGAGCACCTTTATGCGTACGTAGTAGACGATGCCGCTCGGCAGGTCTTTAATGCGCACGCGATACTGGTAGTGAGGCCCTTGGTAAGGTACAACACCGTCATGTTGCACCCATATGCTGCTTGTCTCTGGGCGATACTCAATTACAAAGCCGCTTATGGCACTGTCATCCGGTACGCCAGAATGAATCCCTTCCCACTCGACGGTCAGTATGCTGCCACCACCGGAAATCGTTTGTCGTTTTACCCGAATTCCATCGTAACTACTTCCTGAAAAGAATCTAAATGCGAATCAAAGCTTCAAAACATAAGTTGAACCCAACCCGACTCCAATTGCCCAATAACAATGTCGGCAGCCAAATACAACGTGAAGAACAGCAGTTCACAAATCATTGCTCTCCTAAGGCCTTTTCGCAGTCTGACCATCCCCACCATTAGTGATTTGCATAATTTTTAATTCAAACCGTCTTATCGCCGGTTGGGCGTTCAGATAAGGCCGGCCGGCGACGGTAAGTCGAAAACGCCTGTCACGCTGCGCTCGAAATCGAATGAGATTGTTAGCGCGAAACTGGGTAGGCAATAGCAAAAAATAAACTCTGATGTCAAGGTTCGCGACTAAAAAATTGTACCAGACGCACCCCTATTAGCCATTTTACAAACTTTGCAATTCGTGCCATGATTCCGATACTTGCAATGTTGCTTCGGGCAGCATCTAATTTTACCTTGAACTGGACGTCCCAATGAAAGCACAAAAGGGCTGAACACAAGTCGACGGCCCGCAGACCACCGTCTTATCTTGGCTGACCGATTGGCTCCGCTTTGTCAACTACCGGACATGTACGGTCACTGACAATCGGTTGACGGACGGCTTGACAGCCAATTTAAAAGAAGAGTGAACTTAATTTGCTGGTCGCCTTGAATGACCGAAATGACACTGTCCAAGAGAGGTTAGCGGCAATTGCTCTACCGGACAAAGTTCCAAGTGCGAACCTTATAATAAACAAGCTAATCGGAAAGGAGCGTACACCCTGTGACACGTCTCCATTTTATGAGATGACAGGAAAGAATTTGACTGTTAACATATTATTGCTGTTTATCACGATTCGAGGATCGCAAAGAAAACTGAATGTTCAAAAACTGCTTCCATTACGGCAGCCTCCGGCCAGCTGATCATGTTTTGTTTACTTATCTTCTAATCAGGCGGCGAATTGTCGCGCAATGCCGTCACGGCACCCCGCATTTCCTTAACAGACGAATTTTTACTGAAAACGGTTTGATCATTTCGCATCGCTTAACCTATCCAAAACCGTTTTGACGCCGATTGTGCAAGTAGCCCACCTGCCGACCGAGACGGCCAGCCGACACGATAGTCGCCCGACATAATTTTCTATTTGTCAACCGGCTGTCAACGACAAAAATTGGCGGATCAAACAATCCGCAAACCGGTACACGTTCCTATCATACTGGAGCCTCTTGCCGGCTACGGCATTTGTGGTGCACAGTTTTTTCTGCTACCAGCACATGGCCGCAACGGTTCACCCAAGAAAAGAAAAGATGCAAGCTTCAACCAGGCACACGGATGACACAGTTCGATCAGCACCCAATGATCCTCTTAAGAAATGTCAAAATCGACAAGTCAACCAGCGCGTCCGGTGGCGGTGCTACTTTGGCCAACGGGACTGGTACGACTGGTGAAAATTCCAACAAGCAAACAAAGCATCCAGTTAGTTTATCTATGTTTTAGTCATTACACCCCGTCAAAGGGTTGAAAGCATCCTAGAGAAAACAAACCACGTCACAACGATGCACGCGCGTAGGGTAGAATGTGGCTTTGAACGTAAATCAAAATTTTATCCAACCTGTATATAGGCACTCAAAATGAGATAATGCAAATTTACCTGAGATAGTAACGCTAAGCAGCAAGAGAAAACGAAGCAGGTGTCGTAAATTGCTCGAGGAAGATTGTCGCATACCCAAGGGTCAACGACAACGATGGCTAGGCGCCGTGTAGGCAGCAGGCTGACCAGACGACCAGCAGTAGCCTAATGAAGAAATGTGCTGCCACTGGTGGCAGGGTGAGCGAGCGGCCGCCGATGGCAGTGGGAAATAAGATCTAAATTGAAACTGGCCTAGATGCGTCTTATCCTATCGTTCGCCTCGTTGCCAGCGTTGACACAACTTGACAGTCGTTCTAACAACCGACTACAGAGCATTCGTGCACTACTCCTCCAGAATTGACGCTAGCGCCACCTGCTTGTGGAACTCCAAGTGGCCTTTAGCGCGAAATCTGGTTTTTCGTAACCAGCGTTGCGTGCGTTCTCTTGGTGTTCGTCACTAGACATTGCTATTTGTCCAGTCACCTTTAGAGCCTCCGGTGGTTTTTAGCTGGTTGCCAATGTTGGGGTGGCTCCCTGAACGACCAGTTGTGCTACCTTTTGTTGACGTTTCGACTATGCTCGGATTTTAACACCCCAACGGCGCCAGCCACCCGGTTGACATTTTGTTGGTACAGTCATTGGTCGCCTCATTCGCGCCACATGCGCGCAACTATTTTTTACCGCTATTCGTTGCCGTCCGTCATCATAAAAAAGGCCGACGATAGTGAGCGTTCCGTAAAAACCAATGTAAGCCGTTCGAAGCAAATAAATTACCGACGCTACTACATGCAGCTGCGGGCTTTGCTTCTCTGACACGCTGTCCGAGGGCGAACTAAACTGCCATCTGCGAGAAAGCGTAATTATCCCTAAGATTGGAAGCAGAACCGCAACAGTGCTGAACCATTGTTCAAGGATGCATGGAGGGCTTCAGTTTGTCTCAGAAGACCAACCTCGGTGACAGACGCGCCTAGGCAACTTCCTGATGACTAGAGATGAGATAAAGCCGATGTATCTTCCAAGAAAATTCTCATTTACAATTCATGCGACTGGTTGACAATGATCAAGGACAGGGTCACATATGCAATCAATCCCGCTGCGAACCGGTAACCTAGTAGCAAAAAAACAAATGCTGGCTGGTGAAATTGATTAAACGATTGATTGAACAAATTCCAAGGATGAAGAAAAGGTGCACGCCTTCCCGCACCTTTTAATAGTACCTGATTATCTTATTGCAGTATCGTTTATAACTACAGATATTTTTAGAATAACATGGAAAGCATGGCAATCTAGTTTGCGTGTCAAATATTTCAAAATTAGGCTATATTAATTTGTTAATAAATTTGAAAGGTCGCACAGTGTTGACCTCAAGTTTTTCAATAATATGAAAGTCAACCTAAGAGAATATAAGAAAATTTTGCAGAGAATATAGAGAAAGAATGCGGCCACGTGACAGACTCAAAAGATGGCGAAGCAATATGATTGGACCTTAAAGGTAGAGCAATAGCCGAAGCAGAGCAGCTATACGTTTGTTCTGAAGGCACTTTTCCGACCTAGAGAACTGAGCAATCAGGTCTCTGAGTAGGAATGCATAGATGATGATGGCGTGAAAAGGGTAAGAAAACGGTTAGGTTTTTCTCACTTGAGCACCTTTCCAAAGCAATGGAGGCGAGAATGCGCGGTTCGATGGTAGCAGTAACCGGACGAAATGCCGAAAGAGAAAAGCTCGAACGTTTCCGTTGCTCATTAAACATACCCATCAGCGATAGACTTGAATGGAAAGCGATTTGACCTAAAGGCAAAGCGAAGTATTTTGTACGCATAAAAGGTAATTGCTGCAACGCTTGTAAAAAGTTGAAATATGAATTAGCTGCTTGGAACTTGATGGATTCATGTAACTGAATTGGTTGTAGGAACAACGCGGTCAAAATCACTAAAACTATTCAATTTTAAGTCCTTAAGTACGCAACTAAATGGCTGCCGGTTGCTTTGGCAGCTAAGTGAAGGAAAAGTGATTTATGTTAATTTGCTTGCTCGCACGTTCATTTTTGGGATGATAAAAAAATTAATGCTATTCAGCATAATTTTTGAAAGTCATAGTAAGCGCATTTTATCCAACGGATAAACATTTCAAAACCCTTTCCAAAGGAACCTCTGAAAAAATGGATATTATTAACTCTATACATCCATCAGGTCCATAATTTCAGCGACATTGTGCTCCAGGACCTTACATAGATTGCCAAATCCGGTTATAGTAAAACCCAGTGCATTAGGAGGCACTGGCATATTTCTGAACAAAATACAATGAAAGCCATGCGTAAAAAGTTATCACGCTGTTTCGTTTAGCAGATAATGTCCAACAAAGCCGTAAACGTCGAGGTTAGAAGCAGCTTAGAAAATTTATTTGTGAATTATTTCATTCGAGGAGAGCCATACGATGGCACGATAGCCAGTGGGTACAGAAGATCTACTTTACGTTTCTTTTTCCGTGCCTATATGCTTATGGTAGTTTAATTTGTAAACTGGGCACAGTAAAGCGTTAACAACAACAGCTATTAATAAAACAGTACAATTATTAATGAAAATGGAAATCATTGTTAAACCGCCAATTTTATTTACCTGGGAACTTTTACTTATCCATTTAAAAATAAAACCCTTCACGCTACTTCTTTTTGGCGTAATTAATCTTCTGCTTTGTTGCTACTATTTAAAAAATCAAGGGGGACAAGAACACAAACGTTGAGATGCCTATGCAGTCGATCCGATAAGCAAGATGGGTGCTAGACGATAGACTGGAAAGTAGCGTGTACAAAGTGAGTACACTGAAAAAAGTGGTCCTTCTCGCTCAAGGCGGGACAAGGCCATAGACCCAGTATTCCATCTTAAGAAAGCGCGCAATTTGAGGCTTATGAACTGTTAATTTTCGGACTATTCAATTCAGCTTTTTTAGCTGCTGCTGATCGCAGGCAGGTAAAACCGAGGATGGGATAGCCTTCGCAAACAAATGGAAACAAGCAGCAGAAGTTCTCAGATAAACTGGATATCTATTACCTTTGAAGGGAAATCATTTTTTGTTTGGACATTAATAGTTCATTGCACTTCGTTTTTCAACGCTGATAAAAAGGGAAGTTTTCGTAAATGTCATTTTTAACGTCACTGGCATTCAAAATTGGTTTTCTTAAGGCTTCGGCTGAATGATTAAAAAATAATTTAAGCAGAGATAAGGAGAGGCCTCAGAGAAGTGTCTTGGTATATTAACGTTTATCGTGCGCTACAGAATCAAAAGGAATGCAGTAGTTGATGAGGTCATCAACTTAACGAAATTCAGGAATTACGAGCGTGACTTCTTGGCTGTCAAACAGTGACCAATTCGATTGTGTGACCTTTGAGTGTAGAATGTTTTGCAACGGGCACATAGATTTTCATAACTGATGTTTGTTAAGCCTACTTTAATGTAGCAATAAATTCAAATAAAGTAATGAAGCTATGGGACTCTTCTTGCCCGGTTATCAGCGAATGAATGGATGAGGGAGAAGAACTTAGATAAGTTGAATGGCCAGTAGCATCCTTATGATATCGCGCTCATCCGAACATTTCTTTTCGTAAAGTTTTCACGTGCTACGGTAACAGCATTACGCGTTTATAAATTCTAAAACTTGAAACTGATGTTTTTCAGATAAGTCAGCGTGTACTCGCAACTGCTTAATAACAACGACTGAACACCAAAGAATTGTTCATTTTCCAGGCCAGTATTTCAGGCTCGGCTGCGGTTTAAAGAGACTTCACATTTGGTTCGTTTATAAATGTTACCAAGAGATAATTATTCAAAATAACGGTTGTTTGTTAGCTCTGTTCATCAGGAAGTTCAGTGAAAAGAGCAATGGTTGTTATGAACGACAACAAGAGAAAGTTTAGAGTTGCCATTTGCAGTAGCGAAAATCCATTATTCAAGCGAAAGGTATGCTGCGTCTTGTCACTGCATTTGACAAGTGCCACGCAGAAAGAGGACAAGATTATTATTTCTAAAACCACTCAGGACTACTTGCGCTTCTTCTAATCTAGTTTGCAGTTTGCCGCTTTAGGTAAACGTTAGGTTAGTGAAAGTAAGCGTCATAAATGGCCGGAACAGTTTTGAAAAGCGGAGTAGTGTGAAGTTAGACTGACAGTGCAACTAACAACCATGAATCAGTCTTCTCTTCTGGAATGGCCTTTCTGACTAAAACAGTCTTTCATGGAATTGATTACCTGCGAATCCTGTCTATAGACTTGTCATTTGACCTGCGGTGCTACTAAACGTTGGCGTAAGGATCAGTGCTCATGAATCAGGCAAGAGCAAAACATTTCCAGCAAAATACATATAGCAATCTCAAGGTACAGTCAAACAAAAGAGTTAGTTTATTTTTCAGAAACAATGATAACAAAAAGTACTATTTTTGCAAGTTGAAGAAGTGTATTGCAGTTTTGTTTAAAAAAGTAATTTGCTTTCTCAGCTATGTTTGGAAAAGCTCGCTTAGCATGCAACAATTTGATTCCTGACTTTTCCTTAAGAACAATGGGGTAAATAAATTTTCATTCCATCGTTTGCCATAAACGTAATGTCCAAAAGTGCGATGTTAATATTCCGCTAACGTAATTTTAAAATTATAGAGCAACTATTTAGAAAGTAATATATACATTCACATGCTGATTTCTCAATAAAATTTTCTTATTATCACAGGGAAGTGAAACTTCATTGTTAGAATCGCGTCTGCTCTTCATAAAGCATCTGAGACTGGGTCATCTCGGCTCAAGCTTACTTTATTTCACAAAAAGCTTCACTGTAAATGTAGCATCTAGTAAAGATAGAGCAACACTTCATAATTCTACGACCAGCTTGCCGTGGAGAATGCCAATTCATTAAACTTTGAGGAACACGGGAAGAACAGAGAAAGAAAGGTCAATGGCCGATTTTAAAAGCATTAAAAAACATGATGGCCCATTCAAAGGATAGGCTCACTTGAAGGTCTAATATAATTGCACATTTAGGCATTCGTTCAAATGAAGATTGATGGTTGCTTGAACAACATCTGCCAATCTAGTTGTAGTAGTACTACTCACGTTTTTTCATCCTAACAATGACCATGAACACAGTCTCGGAAGTATCAAGTCGGTGGAGATTAGCGACAAAAAGGACGCACCCGGTTTAGCAAAGCAGCAGTAGCACTTTAAGCCGGTCTCCCGTGACTAAGTAAAATTTCGGGTCGCTCAAGCCCACACAGGATCCCACTGCATTCCAAATATACCAATTTCCTTTGGAAATCGTATTCGCAACGGGAGAACGGAAGTAAGTCACCCTACGAAGGAAATGCATTTTTTTTTCTGTAGTTTGCAGTCAGTGCTTCAAGGGTTTATTCGTACCATGCGCACGTATACAGTAGGATGACTTTCATTAGCAAGCCAAAGCTATGTTAAATGTTCCAATCGTTATTAACGTTTGCGGTTTGCGAAACGGTTTCAGTTTCTCAGACTTTTCTGTTTCAAAACCGGCACCAATTTTATCAACTGTTTACTACTGATACATTGATAAGGTTGAAATCGTTATGTCTAAAGTGCCTTCCATTTGTTTACATCGGATCAAGTTATTTTATTGTTCTGTATTTTCTCTTACAATTTGCTCATCCATTCGTTGGTAGGGCACTTTGAAGTTTACTTACAGATACATCCAACAGGCCGAACCCGTGAATCAGAAGATCAACTATGGATCAAGTTATTTGTATTATTCGTTATTTATATGACGAAAAGAATAACGCGACAGAAGTTTATAGGAATCAGAAATGTCTACCAAATTCTACGTGCTCTGTAACCCGTAATGTTTATTTTTTCAAAAGTAAAATACAATTTTCGACTCATCAGATCAGTAATGGACGAAAACTATAGTCTATTGAAAACTGGATTGAGACTTAACGCATTATCAGAGAGCCATCTGCAATGCTGGTGCAGAAGAGTAACACATATGATATCTAACAATTCTAATATGGATAAATAGCCATTCGTTTGGAAGCAACAAGCAGAATAGCTTAAGAAACAGCAAGGACGGGGCCTACATAAGTTCTGCTCAGGCTGGAAAGCAACGTTTAGAATTGTTCGGTAACGTTGTACCTCCGCATGGCATTGATGACCGTGGGAGCTTAGTCTTGTAATCGCCTCATCTCATCTGTAGTCTATGAGATAAAAATGCCTTTGAAACTACAACTTGACGGGCTAGTTACTGCTCAGATGCTCAATAGCTACTTTAAGTAAACAAAAAAGGGCCAAAAGAATCAGAAGATTTAATTTAATTTGTAGCGGGAACCATAGGACCCCTCACAAAATGATTGTTAGGTGATTTCCCGACACCTTAACTGCTCTGATAAGATTGCTGTTTGTTAAAGTTTTTTTTAGTTGTTTCCGCATTTGTTACATGCACGAAGCAATAAGTTTCATGCAAAGGACACCCCTGCCTCGGTTGAAAACTTGCATGCAGACACTAAAAGCGCCTACGCCTTTTATTATTCTGCTAATACAGGATGCCTTCAAACCTGCGCATTTTCTTACTTCACTTTTTTTTGATTGAAGGAAAATGCGGCAGTCATTTGTCGTGCTACACCTAAAAGCAAGAGCCTATTTCAAAAACTCATGATACGCCAATCCGTACTGAATTTATTAAATTCTATAATTAGAGTGTCAATTCATTTTGTTCAAAAATAGCTCGTCTCGCCCACGTTTAATTTTTGGCGTATTTTTTACTGTTAATACTAAAAAAGCCTGTCCTTGAATTCTTGTTTTCATCACACTTGTAACTGATCGTCAGCCGGTCAGTGCGGGTTGGGAAATAAAATAATGGAGAAAACGTTTTTACAAAAATTGCTACAGTTACAATTACTGCCCACTTTAAAGTATTTCAGCTTTTAAAGTAGAACATCTTTTATTTTTCGGTAAGTAAACTGATTCGCAGGTGGTGGGAGTTCGAATAATGAATGGTATACGGTAACTTTCTTGTCTCTGCTTTTGTGAAGGTGTCGCTTGGTTCTCAGCGTGATAAGATATCTTATTGCTTTGAAATCTAAGTAAGTCTATCCTCCGTCTCCAGTTTTATTCTCGCCTTCGCTGTAGTCTATTTATTAGATCATTTAAGGCGCGTAAAAATTAAGCCATGTTTGTGTCTTGTTTTGGTTTTATCATCTTATCCTCACAATGTAGACGTTCTGCCTTAGTCATTGTCATTGTCCTCGACTTCTGTTTTGACCTTCTGTCATTTTGTCGGTATTTAATTTCAGGACCAGCCAGATGGGCAACTGGCTGTCAAAGCAGTACGAGAACTTTAGTCATGGGAGTTTTTATTGCTCCGAAAGTGGAGCTACTCCTAAGCGCCGTTTGCTAGAAGCTGATCCTCGATCTCCAAGCGCCAATATCGAAAGAACACCCATAATGGTTGGCGAAACACCCAAGCATGACCGCGTCCAGTTTGAACGACTTCCGCTGAGCGATACTCCTACTACCGCAATCCTTCCTCGTGAAGAGAAGAAGGAAAATGCGCTAAGCGGTTGTATGGATAATTGATGTTCTACGGAACGAAACTTGACCTGTACAAGTACAAATGAACACCTTTAGTCGCAAGTTCCAAAAGACCTTATTTTGACTGAATCGCTATGCAGTGCAGAATTGTATTTAATTTTGTATACGTCTTTTAATAGAGCATAAAACGGGGCTCAGTAAATTTGGCTTGCATTGCCTGCTTTATACTGCAGTTGGTTTTTTCGAAGAGTGAGATTCGTCGGCGTCGTGGCTATGAGGTTGACAAAATTTGCTCAACCATTGATCCAATTTCTGGTCAACAACTCTCTGTACGCTACTAACTATCTGTTCTTGTAGTTGGCTGAGTCTTTGTTCAACATCGTAAATGCCTCCATCGAACGGCCGTTGAACTTCTGTCGTCTGCTTATCAACCGATTCTTTGGCCTCTGAGTCTGCAACTGTTGGTACGTGTTTGGAGCTCATTTTCGACGATGACGTCTTCGGCTCGTAAACTCTGTCTGCCGCAGATAGTGTCCGCAAAATCTCACGTTTAATTCCATCAAAATTGCTAGAGGTTCTAGCCAGCTCTTTGCGCCTTTCTTCGCGCAATTCGTACCTAAACACTAATAGACTTAGTTGGGTCTTATTCAAGCTAAGCTTCTAAAAGACTGCTTCTTTGTTACCTGAGACTGGAAATATCCTGCTTAATTTCCAGCAGCTCATCTTCATTGATGCCTTCCATCTGGGCCTTCTTCTTCGTCTGATGAATATATCTGGAGACCAGTCTTTGCATGATTGCCTAAAGTGAAACAGTTCTGATGTGCTGCTGTACTTCCCCGGTTCAATCTTAACAACCTCGTAGGTAAGCGATGGTTCGCCAATGTCGTTGCAACGGTCTGCCGCGCGAGGACGTTTGTCCCAGCCAGGCCTCTGCAAAAGGGAAATGAAAATGTACGTCGCCTATAGCTAGCACTTTTGTTACCTTTATTGTTGGCCGTTTTCTTCCCTTCGGCCAATCTGATTTTCCCAAACTCCAACTGGCAATTTGGTATATCTTAGTTAGGCAGCGATAGACAGCCTTTGGTGTGATAAGAATATTGAAAGGCGCTGACAAAGTTGAACCTTCGTCGAAGAAGCCCATCCAAAGTTTTGTACGATGGAATTTCCATTCCAGGTCAGCGTGATCCTGCAAGTTTAAAAAAGTCTTATCAAAAGCATGTTATTCGCAAGGTTAGCTGGCCTCACGTTGATACGCTGAAACGAATGGCTCATCATGGCAATGAGCATATTGAGCAGAACTATAATTGACGTAACGTGATAAGCAATGTACAAAGCTCGACCGGTCCATTGAGTGATTTCATGATGCTCTTCCACATCTGTTGTTTTTGTATTAGTTATGCCAAAAAGGGACCATAGCAGAGTGATATATGAGTCGGATATTCTGAAAGAAGCAATGTTAAACCGCAACTTGTCAGATTTTTAAAAAAATTACGAGCTAAAGGCAGAAGTGCTTTCGTCGCAGTATCCCAACTTTCTGCACACGTGCCGCTCAGTCGAGTAGTACCAGTAAAGTTGGACCAAACCAATGGCAAATGAGGAAAGAATTAAGGTGAATATAAAGAAAAATTTGGCAATATCGACCAGCATACATCCAAGCGAGATCTGCAGCGGTCCAAGTGAAGGATTCATTTGAAAAAGATAAATTATTCTGGCAAAGCTGAACACATTTGCAACGGCAAAAAGACACTCGGAAATAAGCACAGGCTCTTCTGCCTTCCAGTACGTTCTGACCAGAAGTGCCGGCTCGTAGCGACCAGTTGTCACCATAAAGTAAGCGACCAACCGAAGGGCGAATGTGGACAAATACAGTGACAGCATAATGAAGTCAAGCCAATTCCAATATTGGTTTACGTATTTTATAAAGCCTTCCTGCCATATTTGTTTCACCTCCGACCATGCCATGCCTGCAAATCATAGCACGTCTTTTGAGAAGTAACATTTGAATTTTTGAAGCACTCCTACCTATCACCCATATTACGATCAACATTTCGACGAACGAAAGAGCTGGTCCACGTTCGGCTGCTCGCAGACTATCAATCGCCGAGCTGGCGGAATGCCTGTAGTCTTCGAAGGTGGCGAATGTCAGCAGGAAAAGGAAGCAACCGAAGGAAGTTGAATAGTACAGGAATTTCATAAAGGGCGCTCTTACAAGGTTACCCACTCGACTTTTTGGTACCGCAATGTAGCAGATGGACAATAGTGGCCAAGAGAAAATAAGCAGTAGGCAGATCACGGTGTTCATCAGCCAACCGCTCTGTCGACGTCCGGGAAATCCTTCGTACCAGATCGAAGTCATCAACTGTTGACAATGCGGATGGGCCACGAACTGCAAAATTGATTTTTTGAACTGCTGACCTAACAGCTTATTCCTAAACGTTACGACAATACCACTGCGTTTCGAAACTTTCGGAACTGACTTGAGGTGTTATCTGCGTCTCTCACCGCAATAGGTATCCAATTACTGAATTATTTGTTACATTGTATTATGAGTCGTTTGTATTGGTGAGACTAGTGTTAATTTGCATGAAAGTTGTGGCGTGTTTTTTTCTATGGGTTGAAATTCCCCCTCAGGTTTTTTTGTCAACGTGCGAATAGCTTTAACTTTATAGCATCATTGGTCAAAGGGTATTAGGCGTATTCTTGCAGCTTTTAAAGTTCAGATTACATCCGAACGGAGTGGAGGCTGTTAACGCACAAAATGGTTTTTCTCTACGCCAGGAATAACTACCGTTAATTACACGTTGAAATTCGTTCACAATGACTATGCTTACGGTTTGTCCATTGCTGAATATGTTTAAAATTTAGTAATCAGTCGCTAAGCTCAGATGCAATGGAAAAATTGCTAAGTGCGAATGTCGATTCTGTCCACAAGAAGAGCCATAATTCATTACGAACATCACATCATTGTGATGGCTGCCTATGTCCGCCAAACTGTAGCATTTTTCCTACCCAGAATAGAAGTTCCTAAGCGATAATCTCGAAGCAGCTTTGTAGATAAGCAATAAAAGAAAATGGAAATGCACTTTAGCAAAACCACGAGGATTAAGCAAGAAAAGTTAAATTCCCTTTAGGTTGGTGTTCCTCACGTTCGACATACTAGAGACGATTTATTCTCAACGTATGCTTACAGACTGAAGTACCTGGTACTACAAAATATTGAAGATGGTATTGCGGACACTTAACGCCAAACTTATTCTTTGCCAACGGAAGGAAAGCAACGAACGTGAAATTGAAGGTACGGATTATTTTGAAAAAAGGTAGAGCGTTTTTATTTTTCTAATGTTTTTTCGCGGAATTTCGAAAAACATTAGAAAAACAAATTAAGAAACCCGTTACGAAGAAAAGAAAAAAGCGTTTTTATATCTCATTTCAGTCAAAAGGCAACTATCTAGAAAATTAAGGAATTATTAATAATGACGTTTTAATAAAAGCATTGAAAACCAAATTCTCCCGATGGCGTGTGGAAATGATTGTGTTATGGAAGTTCGACCTGCGAAATGTTTTTTAACATAGCTTTGGGAATCGCCTGTTCCAGAAAGCTTTGTTATAAGTAAACATTTCACAAGTCCTTATGCATGTAACAAAAGCGTAAAAAATCATAATTGTGCCTTGAAGTAAGCGAAGAACCTTCAAAATGCCCACTATGCATGGGAATGTTCATTGCTTCCTATAGAAAGCAAGCAGCCTTGCAGACAACCTAAATGTTGTTCCCTTTCAGCATGTGTTCAGCAATGGCCGCGAGCCCATAGATCGCTAATTAAAAGCATTTTCAAAGAAACGCTTTAGGGATGATATTGTTATTGCTTCAACTAAACGTCCGAACCAATCGACAAGGACTTGCTTTGCTAAAGCATTAATCAATGCCACCTAAATACGTTTGGTCTCGTCGTCACGGCACTGCACCCCAAAAGGCACAGCCAATGAGCACTTGTCCGTATGCTTTTAAGAAGTGACTGATATTTGCATTTCAGTCGTTTCTTAAGGGATAAACAACGCATTACGAAAATCGAAAGGCAGTATGCCTTGTAAAACATGAATGGGCCAAGCACAGGTAAGATAAAATGAAAATCGCAGGCTGAAAGGCGAAACTTCCATTGCTTAAACGAGAAGCAAACATGGAAAGTTGAAGGTGTAGTCAGCTTTGGAATGAGGAAATTTCGATTTTTCTATCGACTAGGAAAGTACATCGCTCCTTATTCAGGAAAAAGCAGGCCAATGCCCAAAGCTCCCACGCGCTTGGCATATTTACTTTCTCTGGGGTGGCTAAGATAAATTAAGCGCAGTAGGACAACTGAGCAAGAGTAAGAATTCTCTATTAGCTATTTAATCATTGCCACCGCTTCACAAGTGGCAAACGCTGGTCAGTAAAATATTGCTTATAAAATTTTAGAGGGACAATTATCACGAAATTACAACATCATTATTGGTATTGCTGTTTCCTCGCTCCATGAGAATGTCTTCTTTCCTCGTTGATTAATTGTGCAGAACGATTTTCGTGGATCAAAAGTAGATGCATCAGTGGCATATTTTAATAGTTCGCAAAGGTGAGTTTGCTGAGGCACGAAAGGTATATGATATAGGAATCCACTCGATCAGAACGAAGTTCACCTCGGCATTGAACGAGGGGAATTATCTAATTGATCGATAATTAAACAGGTTATGTTTTGCTTCCTAGGCGGGTAGAAGAAGTTATACATAAAACTAGATTCGTAAAAAGTGAAAGAAAGGAGGTAAAGTATTAAAAATATGAAAATTTAGCTGATGCTCACAAAATCTAATCCTCGAGAGAGCTGCCTTTTGTTCCATTCGGAAAATGTGCCAGAAAACTATTTTCTGAAGGCTGCCCGCATTACACATGGTAGCGAGACGCTTGGTTACCTTGAATTTTCATCGAAACTCCTGAAACCGTTCTGAAGTGAACATCAGATTCACTACATTCCGCGCAAAGCGTATTTAAGCATTCAAGATGCCCCTGTTAAGCGTAATATTTAGTCCCAACGTGTTTTTCACCAAACATACTATTAATACTATAGTAATATTTGTTAGAGCATTGCCATATAATAATGCTGACACTGGAATACCGCGTTAGCAACATAAAAACATGTATGTTGCCCTGCAAACGCAACTATCTGCTGTGTTTAGAAAAGATTGAGTCTGTGATTCTATAGTGCTCATGCAATATTGCATAATAGCGAGTTTGGTTAAAACCAAAAAAGACAGATTTTGAAAGTTGTAGCAAAGAGACAAAACTCACCTGCTTGATTTCATATTTTATGGCGAGACGAAGGCGTGCAAGACTCAGTTTGGAAGACCAAATATCCTGCGGATCGTCCGATACGTCTTTGTTAAGTACGCCGATTACTTCCTCGCTACTTCGGCATTGGCTAAGCAAGTCGCAAGCAAACTTTTTGCACTGCTCACTTAGCTCCCAATAAAACTCCTTGAATTCACACTCGAGATCCGACAATCTTTGCAATTCCCAACTTAACCGGAAGGCAGTTAACACTGGATCAGATGAAGTGAAGCTTATCCAAGCAGGGCTGGCCAACGCTCTGTACGTATTTATTCGCCTCAAGGAATGCAGCAGACTATCGTTCATACGGTCGTCGTGACATTGTTTGCACGAACAGGATAACGAATGCGGACGACGAATAATTGCACCACGACTAAGCAGCAGTTGAAGAATTTCAAATTGGTTTAAGTGAGCGGCCAAAATTATCGGAGATATATCTGACGCGTATTCAAAATTTTCTCCATTCTCAGCTACCAGACGAGCGCTCCATCCATCTCCAAGCGTTTCGGGTGTTATACTATGGTGGTTAAGAATCATTTCCACCATTTTAAAGACTCCCTCGCGAATAGCGTAAAGAAGAGCGTTGCATACTTTGACACCTGGTTGCTTGAGCAGCAATTCGACGATCTCCACATTTTCATTGTCAACCGATATTTCAAGCGCAGTTCGACCGAGCAAATCGGTACAATTGATATCCACTCCTTCAGGTGCTTGTAAACATGCTTCCACCGACGCCTTGTCACCCTTGTAAGCTGCCTCGAGAAGTGTACGCTCCATTTTTTTCGACAATGTGTCGCAGTATGGTATCTCGGAGCCGCCCGTACAGCAGCGACCAGTAAGACCAGGAGATGTACCACCCAACGTTGGTATTTTCCATTTGATCTAAAAGTTATGCTAAAAATTAATACTTACTCAACGTGAAAATCGTATAATAAGTAAGTGAGAAAGTTGGACTGAAAATTACAAAGCTGTTTGCCGAACTCAGTGCCGATCGGGCGATAAAAGTCCATTGTTTGCGTATGCGGCGCTTTCGTGGTTCGCCGGGCGATGTAGGTGAAGTTCCCACGCTGTTCCAGTAAAGCATGCCGCCTCAACATTACCATACGTATGCCATTTGGGCTAAGCAAAACATGTCGAACGGATGGATCGATTGACAACTGAAGAGCAAATGCTCCGCTTCTTCCTATAGGTTCACCTAGGCGATACCTCTGCCACCATTGATCGCTCTCTCTCTAGTAAACTATCTTATATTGACAGCGGTGGCGCCAGAGGAAAAGGGAAGAAATAGTTTGTCGCTGCAGACTGCCTCAGCTAATAATCAAATGGGCTCCGACTTGGGAATACTTACGTCAGGATTAAAATCATACTTCTGCCCTTTCGAACCGCCAAGGGGCATTTGCATCTTCAATAGCTCAAACGGGCGGTTCCTATCAAACTTAGAAAGGAAACTTTTGAGGCATAAGGCCACTTAACAGTCGTATGAACGCTATGGACAAGTGCCGGCAAGAGACTTGGAAAAAGAAGTTCGCAATCTAGCACGATCTGTTCATATGTTTTTTAAGCTAGCTCTGCAAGTGGCAAATACTTTCATTACCATTTAAAGAACCGTCGGCCTTTAAAAAAGATGAATTTCCACATCGCATAGGACTTTGTCAGTATTATTTGACATCGGCAAAAGTTTCCGTTTTATCGAAGTATACGCTTCATCCTCCACCAATATTAAAACAAATAGTAACTACCACTATATTTTCACCCTTACAAAGCAACAAAGCAGTGATTGTACACCAGGAATCTGAAGAAAGCAACCAGATGGGCATCTACACGCACTGGAAGCTTAACTTAGTCCTTGGAAGTAATATAATAATGAACAAAATACATATTATGAGACTTACAGCATTGATGTGATAGCCTTTAGGCTTCTGGACTTCCCCAAAACGGTAAACCAACCGCGGTTAGATCTCTCAACGTTAACTTTTCAATGGACAACGATTAGTTCATTTAAAAAAAATTTCAGCATTGTAGGCACAAGCCTTTTTGGTCATCATGAAACACATTGTCCGCATGTTAGTGGGTCATCTGCGCCTTTAAGTAAAGAGTAAAGGCGTTGACATTGCACAAAATAGGCAACCACTAATCAAAAGGGCTAAATCGTGCGCGTGTATTCTTACGGCATATTTTCGCCCATTTCCGCGTTTCAGCTTTTGTTCATACGGTGAAGACAAAATAGGAGAGGTTCTGCAATCTTAATAGTGGCAGTATATCCAAGCTAACACGGTTTTTATTTAATCTGTTTCTGTGCCTTTGTTTAACACGTAAAAGAGATGACGAAAAACAACGGGGTCAGCTGACTTTGAGGGAACGAAGCAACATCGATCCATCAGGTAAAACAGTTTCAAAATGGTGAAGCTGCTCCATTTGGTAGCTATGATCCTGCTGACTTGTTCAACTTATCACTTTGTATTTCATTGCCATCTTCGAAAGAGGTGACAGTTATCGCAAGTGCTCAAGCAAAATTGAGAGTACGTATACTTAATTAGTTCCTAGAATGCATACGTAATGAAATCGCGTGACGTCATCATTACCAAGACTATTAGTAAACATAAAAGAAAAGCGCGAAAGGGAAAAACTTGTTGCACCCTCATAAAATTAAATGGACGTTCATACGTCGGCATTAATAAATTAAGGGTATCAACTGTATAGCACATTCAGTTTTCACGTGCACTTCAGTTGCAGACAGAATCTTATCAAATGAAAACAAAACCGCTGTTTTCAGTTGATCATGTTGTACAAAAGTTTCCGACGAAAAGAGGTAGTCAACACCCGAAGTGATCAACCTGGCTTCAATTATTTACAAAAGCCAATCTCTTGGTCTTAAGGCAATTCAACCGTCTTCTAATCCCAAAAAGATCAATATCAAAATTTAAGCATAATGCTGAGCACGCAATAATAATTACAATATTAGAAAAATTATTTAATTTTCCTATGATAAACTCAAACATAAAAGATGACCAGTTTCAATGGAAACAGGTGGTGGAAATATCAGTTGTAACGAAGTCAAAATAGGAACAATAAGGTTTAACAGACTCAAGCTTCCGCTGCTTCCGCTTTTGGCTTTGTCCGTTTTCAAATGTACAACTTTGCCTAGAATTCAAATGCGCAGTCAAGTGAGCGTATGAATAGCAAATCAAGCGGCCAACAGCTTCGAGGACAAAGAAAGTGCAGAAAACAGAACAATTAAGGTTTTTTTTTCAACGCCAGACAATGGTGGAAGCGTATATGGTTCATTGAGAAGTAGGATCTCGTCAACGTAGTAGTAAACATTGTAATACTTATAGTTCAAACTGCGGATAGAACAGACCAGAAAGCGCCAATGCTCGAAGGCACAAAACTACGCATCATAAAATGCAATTCATAAAAGCGGCAAACTCATCGATCAAGTAAAAGGTCGACATTTAGAAAGATGAAATCACGTACAATATTAGCATATATAAAATCACGTTACTAAGTCGTTTACTTTGGAATTGGAAAAACAAGAAAAATTAAACTTATCATTCTAGATTTACAATATCGTTTGCTTGATAGCAAGTTGCTTCTGCCCCATTCTTTCTAAAAAACTACCTTTACCCTTTTTGGGATTTATCACAAACAAAGTGATGAGACTTCAAAAAATATTCCCATTTTTAACACTTAAGGACAGGTAAGGAACGGTGCGTGGAAATGGGAAGACTGACTTAAGCGGTCAATGTATTTATACGTCCTTGTTTACGCATGCCATCAGAAGCTAATGAACGTTGATGTTCAAACAAAGTTTTAAGATAGAAAATCATCAAAAAATCGATAAACTATTGCACCACTCATCAGAATTAGGCTAAGTCAAACAACCTTTGTACTTTGTAAGTGATTACCATACAAACGCTACAAATGGCTTTGTAGATACAGTGTTAGTCAGCTGCTTTTAAACATTTTAAAAATGTGAGAAATGTAAAAAAAAATAAATAAAACCCGCGTCAAATCTTCTAAAAGCACAGAAGAGCAAAGTGATACACTAAAAATAGCTTGAAAAACATCGCAATAGCATATCATAAAGTATTTGAACGGCTAGCATAATCAGCTATTATGATTTGCGCTCAACTACGAGCGGAAATGAGTAACATTGCCTCAAGGAAGCGAATAATTGAAATGGTCCCATATTAACATCCTAAAGAGTTAGGCAGAAAAACTCGTCGGAAAATTGACTCAATGAAACGCTGAACTTAACAGCTACACCAATTGAGCTTAAAATATCTTTTTTTGTGAACCCAAAGTCTGCACACGCTACATTTTATGCTGTTACTTTCAGCGACTACTTGTAATACTCTATCCCGAAAAAATTTTTCTACAATGGATGAAAAAGGGGATTCTGATACTGCGCGTTCAAAAATGACTACTGTAACAAACACAAGTTGTTTCGAGACTCTGTACTTTCACCTTGCTATCCGTCTTCAGCTGAGATAACTTTAAAGACGAAACATAACTGATTGAGTAAAGAACAATCTCACATAAACACCCTTCTTAATGGTACGCAGAAATGGCTTCTCGCTAGTGGTAAAAGAACAGTAAAGAACGATGATAAATCTCTCATTTTTGTTTTGTCATGAGCCAACGTTGACATAAACAAAGAAACAATTAAAAGCTTAATTCAAACCCTAAAGCTATGAACAGAACAGAAAGGAGAAAAAAGAAAAAGAAGAATCAATGAACAGTACAAAGCAAAAAACGTTCAATTTTTATCAGTAAAATGTTCGCCGAATTAAAGCTGGTTGATTTCATAAAATTTTTCAACAGAGATTTCCAAGCGCCCTTTCATTGCGAAGCGAAATGTTTCATCGTTGTCAACAAAAAGTTGACATTTCGCGGCAACAGTTTCTCAATGGGACATTGATTAACCGTTGCGTAGTTATGGACGTCTATAATGATAAGAATTGTAGCCCGAAAAGACAACTCGCCGGTCTATCAAAACGTTGACAATAACGACGTATAGCAAGAAAATTTACCATCCGCTAAATAAAAAGATGACGTCATAAATCAAACGCTGCTTAGGCGAAGTAGAAAAAGATGAAAGCTTAACGCAAAAGACGAGAAAAGCAATTTTCGCCCAACCTGATGCAAATGTTCTAAACAGAAATTTGCTTACAGCAATTACAGCTACCATATTAAGCAATAGGAAATAACAACCAAAAGAATACCTTGTTGTTTTGTCGTCTAAAGAATTGAAAGTCTCTCGAATTGCTACAACAAGAATAGTTCTCGTATAAATTCATTTAATAACGACGCGGCGGTTTTCGACTCGATGAGACAAATGAAAAAACTTAATTTGAAAGAATCTCAAGGCAAGACGCAAAACTGGCCAAGAAAACGTTAAGAAACGAGCGCTGGTATGCAAGCGATTAAAGGAAGCTTCCGTCGGGATCATTTTCGCCGACTGGAGATTCAATCGCGCGCATCAATCTTTTTCATCGTCACTTTCAGCCAAATATTATTTGATTAGCGTGGCAAAAGTGCATTTCGTCGGCGGATCGAATTCTCTTAAACCTCGCGAGCCCTCAGCAAAACTTAAGACATCGTATGCCGTCACGTCGTGACAGTCGCAAAATCGAGCAGCCGCGGCAGCCGGTTAGGGACTCTAGGCTGCAAGACAAATTAGCATGATTAAACGTCAAATTGAAATCATTCTTAGCCTGCAGAAGCTTGACAGCGACAAAGTGGACGAATACAAATTCATTACAAACTCTACTAAAACAAGTTGCCATATGGCGCATCTTTTAAGCAGAAATTAGCATTCACAGCGAGCCTACACGAGACTACATTTGGCAAAACATTGAGACACTATCTTTAAAAAAATATAAACGGATCGTTGCATGGAAGATGTAACAATTGAGAGCAATTTTTAGGCTTAAGCAAGCCCAGCACGGTGCGGCTAACGTAAACGACGAACTTGAAAGATAAAGCATACTGTCTATGACGATAAAGATGCAATAAGGTTCTGAACCAATTTTAGAGTGCCAAAAAAGGCATTGACTACTAAGGCATTCTGTAGAAAAGAAACATTCCACTGTGAAACTCACTATATCATCAATTCTGCGTGGTTCAATTAAAGGTCCAACAAGTATACGAAACCAGTAGTTCTGAACTTCGCCTGTCGAAGTGCCCGCCATATACTGAATTTAAAATGAAATCTGCAGGGTTGCGATGGGTCCAGTTGGAGGTCTTTTGGCGTTTTCGTTCTCCGGACAGCACTGCCACTACACCACTAATCAATGGGACAATGTAAGCTGACCAAAAGTTCCATAAAGAGAAGAATTTGGTGGCGCTTTGGAAAATAGCGTTCATTGAATCGAGCAGCGATGGATCCTTAAAGGAAAATAAACGCTCTGCTTGCCTCTTCCGCGACCCGTGACGCAAACCAGGAATGCATAAGCTAACTTTTCGATGGTTGTTAATACGAATGCAACATAGATAACCTAATAAGCCAAGAAAACTATTCCAATTCGATAGATGCATAAATCAAAACTTTACGGTTAATGTGCATTAAATCTACATACGGACAAGAGTACGTGTGGTGGATTGTTGTACGACCTTTTCGTATTGTGGAGCGCATCAAAGCAAAACAAAGACGACTATATGAAGGGATTACGACTAGAAATATGCACGTGGAGATTCCAGACGTCTGCTGGTCAATAAACTGGCCAACGTCGCCCAACAGTTAATTCAAAAGTGCTGTATTATAAAGTTGAACACGACGCTTCTCTGAAAAAGTTGAATTTATTGTCATATGCGCAAAAGTTGAACTAACAAAAGGCAAAGTTCAACGGCGTTTCATTGAAATGTCGTGAAGTCACTAAAAAAAAGTTTCAGCTTCCATAAGCTTAGAAATGCGAGTTATTTGATGGAAAGACCATCCCAGGATCACCTTACGAATCCCTGAAACGAGCGCACACTGGCGAGGAGAAAGCGGCAGTGGAAATGTCTTCAAGCTTACTTATGATATAATGGTTTTTTCAATGCCTACTGAAAGGACAAACTACAAAAATAAGCATCTGATGAACGGAGCTTTTCGAATATGAAGCAAAGCTCTTGTGCTTTAAGAATACTTCTACCGTTACGTCGTTTGCTCTGAAGCGGTTTCACGAACCGCCTCAGTAAAGGAACTTTTTTCAGTAAAGGAATTTTATTGAATTTCTTTTTTACTACACGGGTACACTTAATCATTTTTTCGTTTATAATTGTAGGCTTAAAGGCAATCGCCGTTTCTCAAAAGGGGAACGACGTAAGGACTCTGTTGACAGTGAGAGTTCAAAACGGATACCATATCGCTGCGTAGAATAACAAAGTAGTTGAGCCAACTGGGTTTGAGTGATCAAAATCGATTAAGCAGCAACTTTTCCAAACAATAAAAAACGATTTGAATTGGGACTACGTTAAGTAAATCAGTTGATTACGCGATTAGCGACGTTTACTTACGAGAGTAACCGCCATTGCGGGCAAATATAATTTAAGTAGCACACTGACAGATTTACGAACTTACACCGATGTTTTTTTTTACTCGCTCGTACTGAAATGAAAGCGTGCTCTGTTCATAGAAAAACACACGTCTAATAAAGAAGGCTGAACTTAGGACAAGCGGGATAGAAATTTCGTAGTTCCTACTTTGAGCAATCACACAATGCTTTCAGGATACTCCTGATCCCATTTCCAGCACGCGCATGCTGGCGAGTGTTTCTAAACGTCTTTTAAGTCTGTCGTCTAAGACCGATAAGCATTTACATTTTTACTATACAACTTCTTAGGGATGCCGTTACAATTCTGCTTCACGGGAGAACAAAAATACTTCAAAGGTCAATCATACCAATGCGACAGGTTACTTGCTTATCGGTTAATTTAGCATTCCCTAAGTTCTAGGAACAATATGAACATCGTTTTATCCGAAATTGAAAAGAGAAAAAATATATTTTGGCCATTAAAGAACGTCGTATTGTCAAAGGAATGAACGAGTATCCTATTTTATTTTCTGTTTTTTATGCACAAGAATTTTTAACGCAATTGCTAACACTGGCATGAGAATTGCCACTGCGTAAAACAATCGATTTTGCGTCAGATCAAAGGAGCGGAAGCATAACTTAGGCGCTATTGAAAGGGAAATTTAATTAATTCAAAATATCTGGACAACGTGACACATTTAGACATTGAAACTTCTCAAGCAGTAAACGCATCTCATTCTCATGAATGCACATCTTTATCAGCCCATTTACCTGAGTGGCATTTAGCGATCAACAGGCCGACAAGCCAACAATTCAATATGATAGATGTGTAAACGAAATATTTCAACGGATCAGAAAGCTTTCGTACAATTTTTGACCTCGTTTAAGGTAATGCACCTAGTTCAATGGTTAGAAGCCTTTTGCTCGATGTAGCTTTCAGAACAAACCGCGCTGGCTCATCAACGTGTTTAACAAATACGGCCATCAAATCAGCGGTAGCTATGGGACAAATATGCGCTTTGACATGCGGAGGGATACGAATTTAAACAGAACATCAACCGTTCAAACATAAAGTCACTGGAATGAAATGAATGATAAAAACAAAAATTTCAAATCAGTATGGAACAGAACATGACGAAGCAACGTATACGGAAAGTATGTACACGAAAACAAAATTAAAAACGAAATTAGCAAATAAAATGTTTAAGTAGATAAACATAAATCTTAACAAGAAAACATTAATAAATCTTTCTTCTGCCCGTAGTCTCATGCACTGCGCGACGCGGTATGTCCCTTAAGCGCCCAATGTTGTCCTTGTCATCTCGTCATATCCATTCCAGTGACCATATTGTACTCTATTTCTCTATTTTTCATAAGGACCGCCTTTTGGAGCCTATTCTGATTCTCGCGTGGTCGTTTTTTGGGCTATCTATATATGCTTTTTAAATTATCGAGAAACTAACATTTTCGCAGCGAAAGTTTTACATGCTTGATTCTGCTTACAATAATGCGCTCTAGTAAAAGATTTTAGTCGCTGCATTTGTAGCGTACGCTGATGACTGATAGCAGTTTGCTCTGAAAGCTCACACTGAATACATATTCCATGAAGAGAAATAAAATCTTTTACTTTTTGCCAGGTTAAAAACCCGTACGAAAACGCAATGCAATAAAATATTATTGGAATAAAAACGATTCAAATCAACTCTAATCAACAAGGAGCAAAGTTACTCACTTTAAACTTGTCGAAGAACCGAAGGTGACCGCAGGAACGTTCCATTTCGATGCCAATGGAATAGGGGCCCGTTTGCCTATTGCAATAAATAAACGGCGAATAATGCAACAATTCCAAATGAAACTGCTTACATTCTTCAAGGTAACAAAATTTCTTTATTATTGTAAAACAACTTTTACTAGGCAGAACTTTCGAAGCTAACACGCTGTCCTCAATCCTAGGATCATTGGGACTGACAGAATGTCAGTTCTATTGACAAAAAATAGGATAATCAGTTGTTGCTGCTGTTGTTGTAGACAAACGATTTTGCGTAATTAGTTTAGTCCAAGTGTCCTTGACCTTTGTTCCTTTGTCTCCGCCTGTCAACACATTCTGTCTGATGTAAAGAGGCTCCTTGATACCGAAACGGTCAAGATAACACCCCAACCTGGCTATCACTAAGGTGGACAAGGGCAATGTGGCGGCGTTATTTAATAAAGGACATACGTTCAAAAGATTAATCAAACACTAAGGATTGATATGCACACGCTCATTCAAGACGATCCGACGGACAATGCTAGAAAGGTACTGATTTCTCTACTAGAATACTCTGAGAACATGCGACATGGGACACAGAGCTTCCAAAGATCAGAAAATAGATATATTACGTTGCAAGAGTCAATGCTCGGAGATCTACGGGCAACCAAAATCCAAAAATATGACATCCCTCTTAAACCAATGGTCTTAAAGACAAAAGGTGTCGCATCACCATTAGCGCCATATTTTAAAAAGATTATCACGCCATTGACGGGAAACAAGAGCAGGTACCTTACAAGCTTCGAAGATCATGCTGAGCTGCGATGTAAGGGACCTCTTTTAAAAATATTTCCACGGGCGTTATTCTAAGTGCGCTGGAAAATCTGCTGGATAAAGACTCCCTGAAATTACGACGGAGTAGTCTGAAGACTTTTCATGATAAGAAACTAATTGCCTTTTGCATGAAAGAAGCCAACTATTTCCGTTTCGGGAAACAATTCTTCATGCAAAACAGCGCCGCAGCAATGGGAAAGCCCCTGTCGCCTATTTCAGCGGAAGTGTTCACGAAGTATCTGGATTAAATAGCTTTTTCCACTGCTAACGAGTCTGTTGTCCCGATGCTTTTTAAACATTACGTTGATGACATTTCCGCCATCGTCAATTCTGGTGAGGATGAAGCTTTCTTCAATCAGCTCAACAAGCTCTTCCCAGAACGCATCTCTTTTGCCACTGAAAGGGAGGAGAATGGCGAACTCTCCTTCTAGATGCACTCGTCATCAGGGAAAGAGACAAGCTGAAAACGACGGTCTACAGAAAGCTGACTCATTCAGACAGATATTTACATTTCTCTTCGATCAGTAATGAGAGGCACGATCAATGGGACGGTAGAGAGGTGAAAGCTACTTGCAACGAAGAATTCCTTCTAAGAGAGTTAGAGCATATAAAACTAATCTTCCTCAGCAATAGCTACCCACCAGCACTGATTTCTTCCGCGTTTGCCAAAGAAGAGGAACATGCGCCAAATCGACAGTTCTACTACTCATACTGCCCTGTAACAAAGCTTGGTAGAGAAGATTAAGCCTATAGGTAGAACTATAAGTTCTAAAGTTCATTTCAAATGCGTTGCCCCTCTGAGATCCATTGTCAGATCATGGTGGGCCCAAATAATAAATCTGGGATCGTTTACAAAATTAAGTGCACGTGCTCAGCCTCCTGCATAGGGAAGCAGATTTCCAACTGCGAAAACTTAAGGTCTTCTACGTCAGGCAAAACGTCGTGATAAACAGAGGCAAAGGAATGAAGGTCAGATCAGCGACACTTGGACTAAGCCAATTATGCGAAATCACTTATGAACGACAACCGACTAACCTTTTTTGCGTATAATACTGACTTTTCTGTCGGCTGACAAAGCAGCGTGCTAGCTCTGAAAGGAATGCGTGTTAAAATTTGTTTTACAACAAAACCCATTAAGTTATTAACCAACTCACCAATCTTTAACCTGCATACATTTTTTAAAAAAAGAGAAAAGATGGGTTGGTATGAACAGACCATTAAAGACTCACTATTTGCCGTTAGTGTGACGAAGGTGTGATTTGAACTGGTCGGTTACCCGTGGATTTGAAGTTAAGCAAACTGGTGCCAGTGGAGACAATGCAGCTGTATGTGAGGGTGAACACAATAATGCCTTGAACGAATAACGGGCTTCGTTCAAAAAGTTCGGGCAACTCTGCAAATAAATTTCATTAATCTTACATCCATCAAACCGGATAAATTTCATAGTGCTACGACAAATTGCACGCGAACCACCACCGTACAGAAAAGAGAAAATAGGAGAGACGGAGGTAATCAAAGTTCGTTGAGTAGTCAATCTCTACCAAGCCTCATGCGCATACTTGAATATGCTTTTTGAATAAAGCAACAGCCGATGAAATGTGGTGCTCGCGGGGATTCTGTTTTACGGAAGACAGCAGCGTCGCTTCTAACTGTGGTATCCTCGCATTCACCAATCTTTTGTGCACCAAGTTTTGGCATGCAACCACATTGCCAGTTTTCAGCACACCTTCCCAGCAGTAATTCTAAAATGGTGGGACACTCAGCAGTGCGCCAAAGGGTAAATCAAACAGAAGTTACAAAAAACCGCAGGAAATAACAGCTTAACACAGAATTGAACAGAGAGCATAAAGGGGTTGGGCATTCTGGTCTGCTGAGTTAAAAGACATTAAATTGACAAACGAAAGGGTGTAAAATCATTAGGATATTTATTAGGAACTCGAAAAGGTCTTACAGCAAATTTTTTACCATTCCCTTCTAAAACGAAAGATCAAATGATGTAGCATTTATTTATTCAACAAAGTTAGCAGACCAACCCAATGTTAGAGAATGTCAATAGCTGCTTTGAAATGTCCACCTTTTAACCATAGAACAAATAGTGGCAGCACTTTATATACGCCTACTCGTACAAGTGACACGTCAGCAAGCGGCATCTCTTGAAAGACAGCGTTTTGAAAAAACTGAAGCAGATGGATACGTTCTTCGCGATTGATAGGCAATTTAAAGATGGTGTATCAAATTTAAGACATAGGAGGCAAGACAAGATTTATTTCGAAAATCAGTCACATCAAATCAAATCAAAGGATAAGTTTGCTTGCAATCAAGTTACCATTCCCTACACCCTGAGAACAACGCAATTTTCTGCCACTTTCAAATAACCAAAATACAACACGCTTGCTTATAATTTCTTCCAACGCTATCTTCTCAACCCAAGATTAAATAGATAAGAGGAAAAATACATATAGTGAAATAACACATGAAGCTTCCAGTACCGATTTTGTTAGCTCGTCACCGAGCTGAGCTAAGCTGTCGTTTTTTTATATGCCAAATAAATAATGTGAATGACTAAGGGGAGCTCACCTTTATGCCATCACCGATTTTCAAAGCAATTACATTTTTGCCTTCATCAGCCAAGTATACAGTGTCACCTCTGGCAAAGCACATAACGCTATAGTTTAATGAAAATTCGTTGAGAAAATTTAAACGTACCCATCGTTGGTGGCAACAGCGATTACAAAACCAACAACGTCCACTTCGTCGGAGGGGGAAACAAATTCGGAACTTCGCAATTCATCAAAAGTGGTCAATCTACGCGACATAAAGCCTGCCTGCGACGCGTTGTAATACTTAGGACTCAGTTCTTGAATCTTTGTTCCAACCGTAGTGTCTAAGCAGGTGGTTTCCGTACTAGAAGTATTTAGCGAAAACATTAAAAAACAACATTGCCTTCCAACGAAAGAAAGTGAGTATACCCAAAATGGGACATTTTAAGGTTATGAACCCTATACGCCTTGCCTTCTTGCAATCGATGACTAAGCTCTTCTACGTCAGCTCGCCATATGTTCAGGATATAATCTGTGAAAACTTATCAATCAGAGCTGAACATAAAGTTTAGTTGCACGTCTACCCGAGCTTTGAGTAGTCGATACGGCGTGACAGTCAGAGACACGTAACTTCAAAATTGGTACGACGGAACAAAGTAGACGATTCTTCTTTAATTCACTAATCTTCTTTTCAACAATTTTTTGCAATTCAGCCCACTGCAGTTCGTTCATTCGGTTCTGGTATTTTTGAAGGTTTCGTCTTTGCGTAAGCATGATGCTTCTCTGCGTTGATAAAAGGATAACAAACAAACGCCGCAAGTAAGTTCAAGCTAACTTCGAATCTTTGAGGATCTGAAGTGCTTTTGTACATTTTGATAAGACCCTCGACATCGTCAACTGCCTGGATCTGCTGCGTGTCATAGTCAACAGCGGGTTTCCTACGTGAACCTAAGCAAAAAACGATTAAGCATAAATTTACATCCCATTAAGACCACGTGCATTTTTGCGTCCTACATCGAGCCAAGATTAGCCCATGTACCTTCTAAGCAAGCCGACTTTTGCTTTTTGCAGTTCAAATCCGACTGCTAAGGTTAAAGTATGTTAGATGTTAGTCAAACCTAAGCAGTACAATAAATTAAGCCTGCATAGCATTATAGAATGCAAAGTCTAATGCTCTGCTGCGTCAGAGATAACCTTATTGACGAAAACTAACGAAATTAATCACCTCGCCTAAGCAATTATTTGCTGGGAAATGTTATGAATCAGATTTTGGAGATTTTGCAAAGCGTTTGCAATCCTACCAGTTGTTGATGTATCCATCCCGAAAGTGTCTGCCTCGAACTCTTTTATGACGCTGTCTAGAGCGTTTTCGACAGACTTTGAAAATTGTTCTTCAAAAATACGAAAGTGGGTCATCTGAGATGCTTCGTTGCGCAAATTGCCTGGATGGTCGCGTAGACGTTCGAGGAACTGAAATTATGCTGCACCTACTGAATACACATATACAAGCTTACCACAGGCGGATATATGCGATGAATCAGTAGGTCAGTAAGGAAAATAAAACCACCGCGAGGATATAAGCTTGCCAATGGGAAAACTGGCTTTATTCTTAAAGATTGCTGACCTAGCTTCGCATACCACCGGGCTTGACGTACACCATTTACACTAAGTGACAACCGCACATTACCGGGAGCCTGAAAATTTCACTTCGAAAATACAACCCGTAGGAAGAAAAAAGAAAAAATTCCTACATCCCAGGGTTCACATGCATCGTCGCAACCGTGTAACATGGCACCAATAACGTACAGTTTCTGTCCAACCCAAAGAAGACCTCGACGCAAGAATTGGGATAATTTCACATCAAGAACTGCGTTCATACTGTACCAGCCGTCAGTTACTTCAACAGTGACGCACTAAAATAAAAATTTTGGGACCTTATTAACGTTACACGAAAAGTGTGGCGGCAAAGAGCTCCTGAAAGAAAAAACTAAGTTTTTCAAAATTTATCAGTTTCAAAAAAACGAACAAATGCCTCCCAAAGCAGATGATTTCATTTACTTTTTCGACTTAAGCTCTAAGTCAAAAAAGTTAAGTAGTGTGAGCTTTAGAGTTCGTTAAACGGTAAAAGGAAATGATATTTTGGAAAAATTAACGCTTGCCTTTTCGTCGGCATTTTTGACGTCGGAGAGGCAAAGAACTAAGGGCACCGCAGCTGATAGGTCGCAATTAAAAATTTTTCTAATTGCTGGACGATGGGCACGTTCAATTTCGCGATCATATCTATATCGCAGTTCGAGAAGGACGCGATCAACAGTCAAACATCTATAAACCAAATCGTACGCATTAACGTCAAAACTAAAAAAAGGAATTACACCTTCCAGCGCAACGACGAGGAAAGTTGACTTCGTAGGAAGCCAATTTCCACACGATCCATCTGTAATGATTGCGGGCCCATCCGCTTGGCAGAAGCCTCTTTTCGATGGCGGTTGAATTTTCAAAAGCACTAAAACATTTTTGATAGTTGAAAATGTCGGCAAAACAATTCATCAACGTGCCGGCATATTTCTTCGGCTGATATATTACCGCAGAGGTCAACCTGAACGTATACGCCATCACCGGCGAGCAATGTACTGCCGGGAGGTGAGTTCAGCATACTTGAGTCGAATACGAAATTTTTCGCATTTTTGCGACACACATTAATGACGGAATGATGAACACCGAGTGCAACCAACTAAAGAAGAATGTAAACCCGATTGATGCCACTAAAAAAATTATTTACTTGTTCAACGCTTAAATATGATCTTTCGTCTTGACTAAAAAATTTGCGCAACTGAATGAAGCGACCCCGACTGCGAAGATTAAACAGTCGACCAGCAGACGATGAGAGACCAACTGAACCAAAAGTCGCCTGTTTGGCACTCAGCGAATCGAATGCAGTATTCAAATTTTCAGCAATTGCTCTGCGCTTCCTGTACAAAAATTTGGGTGTCGAGTCTCCTTTTTGAGAGGCGAAACCAAGCGGCGGCCGGTATTTTGCACTAGGAGTTTCAAATGGACGCAAATGCTTTAAGATGCCTAAAGACCGACTTGATCCAGGGAAAGAGCTCAAAGGAGTTCGAATAATGGATGGAGTTTTGTATCCATTAATATCTGTCGCTTGCGCAGATTCTTGGACGACAGTCGCGTTGAGGGTGTTGAAAGTGCTCTCGGCTTTTTTCAAAGCATCTTGTTCTATGCTCAAACTACTTCCTGCAGCTGTTCGAAACCCGCAAACGTCCGCGTGATCTTGTACTACTTCATCATTGCAGGAACGATCGAAAAGCAATTTCGCTTTTACCATTGCATCAGAGCTTACTGCACACCTGTTGCCAGCTGCAGTATTAAAACCGCATATAGCACTACCAAGAGAATTATTGGGGTTTAAATTCTCAATTGATGGTCCACATCGCATGGTGACACTTTCACCTTCACTACATTGCGCTGTACTGTCAGCATGTTGAATAGCTTCTGATGAAAAGGCTTGACTTTCTTCCAAAGCAATAGAATTTTCAGCAAGCTGATAAAACGATAAACGCGCAGATGCCTGCGCTTGGGAGCTGACTGTACATGTCTGACCGAAGGCTGTTTGAAAGTCGCTTGTCGAAACGCCTGAGCTGGCGTCGACCAAATCACTCATCCTTATTGCAGCAATAATTCTAATCAAGTAGAAAATGAGCAGCAGAAAAATTGTATATAAACATCGAATAAAGATCAGCGCAGGTCTACTGCTTTCTATAAGGCGAAAAAATGCCAAGACTGCTGCATACAACTTTGCTGGCAGCCCAGTACGCCATCAACCGCAGCGAGCGAAAGATATACTTTAATAACCGTTCTACAGCCTTTGAGAGGACTTTTCTTTTCGTGCACGAAAACCATACCGGCTGAAGATCATGGAATGCTACAGCAACTGAAACAATAAACAAGTTAAACAAGGAAAGCAGAAAGTAAGGATAACGTTGCATCTCCTTACAAATAACAGGAGATCAACTAAAAAAAAATATTATGAATTAGTGCAGAACGACAATGACGTCTCAGCGGCGCAATGGAAGCACGACTGAACAAGAGCACAGCGCATGAAGAAAATGAAGTTCGCTTATAAATTGTAGCCAATTTAGCGGAGTATACCGTGCAAATAAAATGCGAATAGGGAAATTTTGTTACGCAAAACTTCCACGAACTTATGAGAGCTCAATATTGATTAGGAATTTAAGTACTGAAACTAACCTCTGATCAAAATGTTACAGTAAAGTGATCTTCAGGACATAATGGACTAACATACAGGTTGTTTCAACGATATTGCAAATAGTTCGCAGTAAACGAAATATAATGCTCGCTAATGAAAAACTGGCCACTTTGTTAAGCTTAAATGCTTGAAACAAGCAGCGCTAGAGAATTTTACCGCTGATAACGCTGAGGCGAACAACGTCAAGTTCTGTTAGAGTTTGTTACCGCTTCAACCGAATCAAGGAATAAATTTTAAAAAACTAGGCAAGTCAAAAAGTAAACCTCCAAGACTCCATTGCCTTTAAAACAAACAGTTTGTTTCCAGCTCTTGTACTGTGTCAGCGCAGGTTCCTTTACAGTAATACTACAATAAGTGCGTTTTCCATTAGGGTTTTCAACGTGGGTATGTTTGTGCAAATTTAGTGAGCTAAACTGAAATCAAGTTTTGACAACGAAAAGACGACTTGTTGTCAAACCGTAATCTTATAAATCTAGCAACGAAAATCATACGAACATGTTCAAAACTTGAATTTTGCGAAATAAGAGCAGATAGTTGAGTTCAGCATATCGCGTGTCAAGTTAGGGTTCCCGTTCGTCCGTTTTATTAATAAGGAACGTTCTCTTTGTCCACTCTTCGAAAACAGCAACAAGTTTATTGTAGGCGTTAAAACAAGTTTACTTACATTGGACGTGCGAATCTATTGCATTCAGTCACAACGCGTTCATTCGTTTAATCTCTATGTAGCGTCCAAAAGGTGTTAGCACCGGGCTATATTTTCTTTTTTGACATACCATCGTCGATCCTTTTGTCTCTTGTTGTTCGACCTACACGGTACGAGATTAAATCTCTCATTTATAAGTATACACACACTCTAATCGTTTGACTTTATCTTCCTAGGCGATGTGTATCTAAGTCCGTGAAACAGCTCATTTAGCTACGCCCCGTCAGCCGCTATGAAAGAGTCGTCCGCTTCCTCGTGGAATGAGAACCATTTTTGGCTTGGATTGTTTTCAGCTATGGCGTCAAGCGTGTTCATTGGTTCCAGCTTGGTTATTCAAAAGAAGGCTTTAAGTCGGCTAGGAACTGTTAAGTCAAGGCGAGCTAGTAAGCAATTTCTGCTTCCCTAAGCTGCTTGCTTGTTTTTGTTTTTTTCTTCAGAAAGCATTGATTGGAATTGTTTGAAAGACTGGTTATGGCTGAGCGGCGTTTTTTTAAGTAAGCATTTCCACTTGCTCCTTTTGGAAAACTTTCTGGCCTCTTTCCGGCTATTTGTCTTCCTGGCTCGGTTAGCGAGCAGACGTGTCACCTCGTTGAAGTACCTTTTCAGGTTCTTTATACAGCACGTAAATTCTATCTTTTCAGTGGGCATTGGTGAATGTTTTAACTTCGCGGCCTACGCTCTCGCTCCGGCTAGTTTGGTTGCACCTCTCGGTGCTTTTAGCGTTATTGTTGCGTGAGTCTCCTTTTTTTTAGAAAAAGTTATTTATTGTTTTGTAATATTTAGCGCTGGCCTATCGGCTAGGCTTCTTCACGAAGAGATAAACGTTCTGGTTTGGTGCGGTTGCATTGCTTGCATAATTGGTTCGATAGTCGTCATAATACACTCGCCGAAGACCAACTTTGTTTATACGGTTTCTGACCTCGTGCAGGGCTTCCAAAGGGCAGGTAAGCTTTCCCTCTGATCATGTACGTGTTTCATGCGTCTGTTTCACTTGAGGTTTCTTATTTTTCTGCATTTTGACTTTACTATGCGTCGTTGCTTTGGTAGCTTTGTCGCCAGACTACGGTACGCGCAATGTTTTGGTTTACATAACAATATGTTCATTAATCGGCGGCTACACGGTTCCCGCGTGCAAAGCCCTCGCTGTTGCCCTTGTCGAATGCATTGCAGCTTGTTCCGCTCAAGCCTTATACGTTACTATCATATCGGCTGTTGCATTGGTCGTCTGCTGTGCTTTTCAGCTGTACTACTTGAACAAAGCACTGAATCTGTTTAATACAAGTTTGGTCACTCCCATTTACTATGCCTTTTTCACAACTGCAGTAGTTGTCTCTACTGGTATTCTATTTAACGAATGGATCTACCTCTCCACTTCCGACCTGCTGGCCAGTTTTTGTGGATTCCTGAATATTCTCATGGGTACTTTTTTGATGCAAGTTTTCAAGGACGTCTCTGTTTCCGTGGAGCAATTGAGAGCAATGTTGCGTAAAAGAGATCGAAGCACGTCGCCCGATTCGACTGCTCGACTACTTTAGAAGCTCAAATGACGACCTGTTTTTATTGTCCTTTGTCCTTTTTCAACTGACGGCCGTCGATTTTTATCCCGGTTATGTCTAGAGCAGCGTTTGTGCGCTTTTTAAAAAGTTCTAATCGTTAAACGAGCGCAAAGCCGATGTCCTTCCCTGCTATGACTTAACAGTGCGCTTTTATTATCGAAAAGCGTCATTTAAACCGTCGCATCTTTTTCTAGTTAGGTAAAGAAAAACATTAGTTTTCTTTATGTAGATCTCTCACGGCCAACTCACCTTAATGTAACCTGAGCATTCGTGTGAACTTTGAATATTACTGATTATGTCATGGTCCCTCTTCCGAAATGGAATAGCGAAAATGACCTGCGAAGTTAAGCTAACTATGCAGTCGGTCGGGATAAATTCGCTGTCCCGGTTTGAATATTTGAGCATTGAATCTTAAAAGCTGAACCGTATACTTCGATTCATAATGTGCGGCTAAGGCGAAAGTATTTCCCGCAGTACAAACCAAGAAAGCATTCTAAAAAATTGCAAGTTTTTACGTAAGTTTTTTGCAGGAACAATTGCTTCCCTAACCTTCGAAATGTCTTCTAATTTCTTAGCAATTTTTAAATTCTTATTTGTTGAAAAACTGCTATTATAAGTTAAGAATTATGCTGAACACTTAGAATAGAATTTCAAACAAAATTCAATAACGTTTTGAGGGACGCATGCAGGCAGAAAGCTCATTCTGCCTTATGCCAATTTATAAAAGCAGCTGAGCTTTTTAGAAATGCTCTCGATCAATATTAAATATAAGCATCAATGAAGGTTACATATTTCAATTAACATGTGCTCTTTTGAGGTGCACTTTTGGTTTATTCAGTAATAGCAGCTTCAATGAATTTACGAATAGCGGTAACGTAACGTTACCAACTTAAATGAAAATGCTTTCCTCTAAGCCCATTCATAGTCAACTGTTAGTTTCTATACTGCTTAAATACATGAATTGTGCTCACAAGACTGTCAGCAGTTCAACGCAGGCCTACAAAAACAACAAATAGGAACAGGTTTCGCTGTTATCTGTCGCCAGTAACTTGCTTTGAAAAATACAATAGGTAATTCAACTTTATCTTGTTGACTAAAAGTTCTAACCACATTCATCGAATACACCTTCAGACCAGTTGAATTCTGTAACCTTTGAACTCATTTCGTGTGGCAGCAAAAGGTCAAGTGACAAGACATTCACTCTCGTAAACAACGTTCGTCCACTCAAGACAACGTTTTCTTGCGCAAACGATAGCCGATTTACTGAATAATGGCGTAGATTAAAATTTGAAGCCAACTGCAATGATAACTGCGTAGGGAACATGGAGGTTACAAGAAATGGAGATGAATACTTTTTTGAACTGGGAGAACTAGAAACCCCACAAAACACAACAAAAGAATTGCAACTGCTTTCAAACCCATGATTCTAATGTGTACTGTGCGGAATGCTTAGAAACATTTACGATGAACAATAGACGGACCACTTTCGTCGTACTCTTGCTTCGATATCCACATCTGCTGGAACGTGGACAGCGAGGCCAAAATCGAACCGCCAATCCAGACTGAGTACTTGCGTTCGGGTGGAGAGATTATTTTGATTTTCATTGTACTTAAACAGCAAAACCAACTGATGCAATCGCACCTAGAATCCATTTTTACGCCTACCTTGGAGCCAGAGCCGTTATCTCTTTTTGCATACGATCAGCAATACCCGGGAACATAGTGGAGCCGCCGGACAGGACTGTGTTTGCATACAAGTCCTTACGGATGTCAACGTCACACTTCATTATGGAATTATAAGTCGTCTCATGTACACCGCACGACTCCATTCCAAGGAAGGACGGTTGGAACAACGCCTCGGGACAACGGAATCTTTCATTTCCTATTGTGATGACCTGACCATCGGGCAGTTCATAGCTTTTCTCCAAGGAACTGCTGGAAGCAGCAGTGGCCATTTCTTGTTCAAAATCAAGCGCAACAAAGCAGAGCTTTTCCTTGATGTCACGCACTATTTCACGCTCGGCTAAAAGGCGTACATTATATAAAGAAAATGGAGAATTTATTAGTTCTTGCCAGTTGTTGTGAAAGAGTAACCTCTCTCGGTCAAAATCTTCATGAGATAGTCGGTAAGATCGCGACCAGCGAGGTCGAGACGCAGAATTGCATGAGGCAGAGCATAGCCCTCGTATATAGGCACGGTGTGGCTAACACCGTCTCCGGAATCAAGTACTATACCCGTAGTGCGACCACTGGCGTACAATGACAGCACTGCCTGGATTGCCACGTACATTGCTGGTGTATTGAAGGTTTCGAACATTATCTACACAGGCGGCCGATAGACATATTTACATAGAGCAAAACAACTACCTGCGTCATCTTTTCACGGTTAGCTTTCGGATTAAGCGGAGCCTCGGTCAGAAGAACCGGATGCTCTTCCGGAGCAACGCGCAGTTCATTGTAAAATGTATGGTGCCAAATCTTTTCCATATCATCCCAGTTGGTTACAATGCCGTGTTCAATGGGATACTTCAACGTCAAAATGCCCCTTTTACTCTGCGCTTCGTCACCAACGTACGAGTCCTTTTGTCCCATACCGACCATCACTCCTTGATGACGTGGACGACCGACAATCGATGGAAATACCGCTCGAGGAGCATCGTCCCCAGCGAAGCCAGCTTTACACATGCCTGAGCCATTGTCAATAACCAACGCTGCTACGTCTTCGTCGCACATTTTTGTCTGTACAAAAGCAAACCGTCAGCGAGATACCGAAGAAAGCAGTTCAACGGCGAGGATACGCTATGACTGCGACCCACTTGGTCGAGCGTTAAATACACGACAGAACGCTCCGCCTACAATCTGGTCAATTCCTGGAATTCTCGCTAGCCATCATTGGTCGTCAGCTTGTGATTGGCTGACTCAGCTCTACAGCGCTGCAATTGGTCAGATAGAAACGCGGGCGGAATGCGCGATCGATGAGCTGCGTGAATCATCGACCCGGGAACGAACTGTATCAACTTGCTCAAGCAACGATGGACGACCCCGTATTGATGCCCGCAGAAAACGTATTCTATGCATTGCCGCGGGCGATTGCTACCACTTTTCATCGTTCACCTCGCGATCGCGTTGGCCGCTGCCGATAACAGAAGAAATGTGCGGCGCGATCAACAAAGGCGAAATGGTCAAACAAGTCGTATTAGTAATAATTTTACAGACTAAAATTGACAGCGTCTTAACGCTACTCACCTAATCAACGGCAGTTTGAGAAGCAACAGCCAAACTACAAAGCGAACAAAAAGAATGCAATCACACACGACCGATCGCTTACTGCCAATACAGCGTACAGTAACAACCGTGCATTCGGCAAGGCTACAGCAAACAACCTGATCATTGTTTATGAGTTTAAACTTATTCCCAACTGTCGCAATCGAACTGTCCGAACGACTTTTTGACTTCGCTAAATAATAATTGCGAGATAAGCTAAATTTTCCAAAATCGAGTACCGCTTTCTATCTTACAGAACAACGACGAGAATAAAATAGCGGAACTCATAAAATTTGTAACCACTTACCTCGCTAGAGGTATATTATTATTTTAAAGAGCATTTTTAATAGGCTGCTTTCTGGTGATTAAATGGATTTCTTGTTTTTTGCGTTTTAAATAACTTGACGCGCATGTTTTGACGCCTGCATTGCTTCGACGCTATCAGATATTTTTGTCTCTACCGTCTTGTTGACGCAACAAGCTTTCATATAACTGCATTTTGGGAGTGACTAACCATAAGAACACAGACTAAACTTGCAAAGCTTTGTGATGTCATTTTCACCGTCGGGAAAGGTCCAACACTGAAGCCAAGAAAAGGCGAAAGTTTGATTGTTACGGCGATTTATTTTAGCCTTTCTGGTATTTCAAGTCCGCCGCGTTAAAAGTAAAAAAAAATCTTTGCCTTCGAAAAGAAGTAGAACAGGTACTCTTAGGGTCAACCATTCACGGAAGAACCATGTCGCAATACATAACGACTCCGCCAAATCAAACCTGAATAGGAAGAGCTATTTTCCCATTGAACTTCGTTCATTTCCGCTTGACATGTCTTCCATAAAGAAGCTGCACTTCAGGTTATTTTATGCGATTAATAATCGCAGCGGATTTAGGTACCGACAATGACATTGCAATGTCCCTGTCTTCATTCATTCGCTTCGACGGTATGCAGCTTTATTACTGGTACAAGATGCAATTCAACGAAACAAGTACAGTGAGTATACTCTCCATCTGTCAGTTTAGTTGCATGAAATAAATTCGACCAATTCTTGATCTATTGAGTGGAACTGCCAAACCCTCCAAATTCGTGATCTACTGAACGGATGGTCTATTGATAGTTGGCCTTTGGTTCTCATGTACTGATCAGATTTGAAAAAAAGAAGCGAATTTTATTTGCCAATTAACTTTACGCAAAAATCGCAACTTCTCCAGCAGTTTGACTGCACATTCAGTCGTCTATACAAATGAACAACGGATCGACAAAAGTTTTACGCAGGGGGAATTAATCTACGATAGCAGTGAACGAGTAGCTTATATTTCTACGAATTGAACATACAGGTAAGCACAGTTAGCATGAATAACAACGCGACGGAGGAGGCGCATTCAGTGTTTGAAGTTTCAGATAGTTTTCATCTGATTCCCACAGCTCGGGAGTTTCCAAAATCTAAAAAAGGCCACAGCATGGAGTGGAAACAAAGGTTACAGCGCAGGCAAACCTTCAGCACCAATTCTTCAAACGCAACGCGAACGTTCTCCGACGTTTTCGCACTGGTTTCAATGAATAGAAGAGAATTATCCTGAGCGCAACGAATACCTTCCGCTGTTTTAACTTCACGGTATTCTTGCTACAAAGAAGCTATTAGGTTGCAAATTATAAAATGGACGCATACTTGGTCAATCTTGTTGCCTACAAGAATCTTAACCGCATTTTGCTTGTTGCAATAGGTGTTCACCTCATCGAGCCAAGTGACAATATTAAGAAAACTTTGCCTCTTGGTTATGTCATAAACTTAAAACAGCAGTCATAAAACTGGAAACGTAGAGAAACTGAAACGCACCAAAAATAATACCCTGAGCATTGCGGTAGAAACTGTCCGTCATAGTTCGAAATCGCTCCATACCGGCGGTATCCTATCAAATGAATGAAGTGCTGCTACAAGAACAGTTACCGAACAGTAACAATACCCAAATTCTCAATCTCACGCAGTTCCCTTCAACGTAAATGCATTTTGTCTTATAGTCCATGCCTTAAAGAGTTTATTTTAAGACGACATGGAAGCAATCGAAAAAGGCACACCAATTGTGGCTGGCAGGTCCTCCGAAAATACGTCATCAACGAAGCGCAAGAAAAGACTACAAAGTCAGCATGACAGGGGACGAAGCGAACGCAAAATCGCTTACCAGGATTTACCCACACCCGAATCGCCAATAAGCAGTATTTTCAATGACGTGAGCACAGCAGAGTCACTGTCGTCCATTTTTAACTTGAATAAAGTACTGCAATGCTGCAGCTGGCTAAGATAGCCTTTAATCGAAATGCAATTTCGTATGCATAAGCACAACACTAGCAGATGAGCAAATCTGCCAAAACAAGCACATAATCGAAACGATTCACCGTAAAACAAAATGCAGGTTTGGTAAATATTTTTATCGCAAAATTGCTACCTGCTTATGCATTATGCATCTACTACCCTTTCTCCGCTGTCCCAAAAACTTTGAATACTCTGTCGCACTTTTTCTTGGTTAAAGAAAAAAAAATCGTTGCATTTCCTGTGGAAAAGATTTAGAGTTTTGCCGGACGGAAACTGGAATTTTCGTCGAGCGTCACGGCTGTAGGCTAAAGAATTCTCTGTGTGCATCCCTTCCCAGGAAAGCAATATTAGTTGCAACTTAATGCGTACTTCTATGGTATTTTTCTGGTTGCAGCACTATGTGTTTGTTCTCCTTTGGCTTTTGAACCTTTGAATTCATTAGCGGTGCTTTAAAACTACCGAATGATATTGAAAAAATTGTGTACCGAGCTTTCTTGAGTTACAACGCCTCTGTTGAACCTGCTAAACCATAGGTGCAATTCTCGTTAAAAAAACCTCTGAACGGTTTCGAGACGCTGCATATTTATCACGCATAAAATCATTTCAGCATTTCACGCACGTTTTCTGCGTACTGTTAAACGATAATGGGTTCTGTCGGTTATGCGCTCCACTGTCTTCCTGTAACTTTGCTGGCCATTCTCTTCTGGCCTTCTCTAAGCGTAAGTTTTAAAATAAGGCGTTAATTTTAGTTAAGGCTTAAATAAGGGCAGGACAGGATAACCAGTATGCTCGACCGTGAAAGGAGAACATGATGACCGCGCGCTTAACATAGAGGAACCTGCATTTCACAAACTGTGGGGCGCATAGTCGAGAAGACCCAGAATATAACAAATTTAAAAAAAATATTATTAGTTCACAAAAGTATTGGCAGCCCAAAGATGGTTTGCATTTTCAGTTCTTAAAAACGGAAAAGGCGCCAAAGTGTATTGGGTAGTGGAGGTAAATTTCTCCAAGTTTTTGTCGTGTGGTAAAAGTTTAAATATTTAAGAATATAATTAATCAATTTTTCGTTTCTGAGCTTTTATGCTTTGCAGAGTGTTCTGGTCCTGACCTCAAATGCAGGTATTTCTTAATAACTTGCTTTACCATAGGATCAAGATAGGGCTAGTTTCTCTAGTAAAGCAAAACGGCATTACTGCCTGACGATCACTATTTCGTGAGAAGAGTGAGTCGCCCTAAAAAATACGCAGAACGTGTTGTATATATTGTCGTCTAAGGCAGGCATATCAAATTTGCGGTCTTTGCAAGCATACCTATGACTCGTACAGAGAATACTGCGAAAGAATTTCGAATAATTGTAAATAAAAGCTGATTTTAGATGGTTGTAATTCCTTTACAATATATTTGTTGCTTTTGCAAGCAGGTCTACGTTATTCCCTTCAAAACTTTCGTTTCTCTTTTAAACTGTTAAACAGTATTTTGCATTCAACAATATGGTTAGTCGCTAAACTATTTGTACGTGCATCGTTTTTTAAATTTGAAGTAGTAAAACTATTTTGCAATAATTTTTGTCATGGAAAAATAAATGTGACCCATTTGGCCCTCAGGTGACCCTTAGGTTGATACGTATGATTTAAGATTTCAAGCAATAAATAGTATTAAAAAAATTGTTTCCAAAAGTTTCATAGAATTCTGTGCACCTGCTAAAGTTTGTCCTACTGGACTAGACATGTCCATCAACAGAGAAAATTTATTCAAAAACACCAATAGCATTTTCTGTAGAAAACATTTCTGTACCTGTCCTCAACATTTGAATACACAGCGACGAAAAGAGGTTTCCATTCTCCAGTCGACGAGTATTCCGTATAATGAATTTCGCGAATTCCTTTATATGCTCACTTCCTTTTCTTTTAGTCACTGCGCCACGAAGGCGAACTGCTGCAAAGCGATTAACCTGACATAGCTGACCTTAGCACAGGGATTGAGCTTTATATGTTTATCCTCAATTGGCAATGAATAGGAATACCTAAGCTTTTCATGGAACACGATGAAGTGTTACTCATTTCGTTCCAAGTGACTAGAAACTTCTCCAGTATAAAATTGGCGTCATATTAATAGACTCAGACGAAGAGTATGCGCTTGAACTTAACGTAAGAGTATGCAAGTCTATAATTTCAGTTGAGGTTGTATTGTAAAATTTGCTGTCACATGTTCATCACAAAAGTTCATCCTTCTTATTTCTTTAGTGTTAACCGCTTCGACCAGTATTCTGTATCGTTGGAAACTATTGTTCATCGTTAAAAATAATTGATCAACATGGACAGCGTGTTGGCAAAAGTTCTACATCGTCGTCGGCGCAACTACGCTTTGTACTAACGTAACATTCTTCGGTCCAGACTTTGAGGATCTGCAAGTTAACGCTTTAATTATTTTTAAACCAATTCCTTTCATTGCGTTTCGAAGCTGTGCACAGTTACTGGCAATAAGCACCACTTGGACAGTACAGTTTGTGGGTTGCATGAGCCATATAATATCAGTAACAAGGCCACTGCGCCGTCCCATTTTCAAAATGATCAGCGTCATCACCGGAATAACGTTTAAAATAAGTTGGCAAAACATTAAAGATTTGAATTTCTGATTGATCACTTTTTCTCTGGCTTGCTGAACCATTCGAATGCTTGGGCAGTTGCTACGCCGCCGTCGGAGGCATCCAATAGCACCGAAGTAGACAATTACGCTGGTTGTATCAACAAGTAATATGTAAAACTTTTCAAAGAAGTAGCAAAATTCCGGGATAACGTGTTCGTGCACGCAATACTTCGAGACAATAATTTGCTTCCGATTTCCCCAAAATGACGCCAATATGTTCAAAGCGTGACAAATGGAATTAAGCAAGAATATTAGCAGCACTATAACGAGAACATAATTGTTGTATACACTTGGTTTTGGTCGTTTCCGAAACATTGAGATACAGCGTTCAGCAGCGATTAGCAGAATTAAAGTCGACGAAAGCTTGTTGCCGTAATCCCAAAAAAGAACGTGTACGCTGCTACGAAAACATAACTGTGGCGTCATCAGGTCATTGTACGCCGGCTTGAACATTTGCTTAAGTCGGAAAGACCCACTGGCAATGAATCCGATGCAGACGATGACATTGCTGATGGCTAATGCTTAAAATAATGAATTTATAAATTGATTAAAAAAAGTCACCAGTCGATGGCTTGTATAAGGCAAAAAGTAGCAATGAATAAATCAGTAGACGATTCCCTATGGTAATTATTGGGGTAGTGTAGCCATTTAGAACAATATGCAATTAATCAAATGGAGGGAATTTTCCATTTCTCTTTGACTAAAGTGAACAGTTGAGTAAACTGCCAGAGAAAGTGCAAGATAATAATTGGCCTAACAATTTGCTCATCCGTTCGTCGCTAAGGCACTTGTGTAGATTAATTACATACACCCATTACAAAAGTAAAACTCGTGACTGAAGACCATTACGAAAATGCGAAAACCCGTTGGAAGATGTTCTGTACAGTAAAAAAGCTCCCTCCGATTTATTATTAATACAGATAAAAATAAGGGTCTTTGCTTCGAAATGGTGATTAAAACCGTCACTTTGAATGCTTAGGGGACACTAATAGCACCATATTTTAAAGATGACGTCTTTGTTAATACTATCAGGTGCAAAACCGTTCATGAAGAATGGTTTTAACGCAAAAAGTAGGGTTTGTAACTGGCAGAAAACAATTCAAGCTACAGACCGTTATTCGTCACGTAGTTCACTTGTTGCGCAAAGTGAAACGAATATTTTGATGCATAGCAAAGCAGGTAAAGCAACACTATTGGACTATGATGAGCCATTCTATATTTAGGAATTTGAACTTGAAATAGGAGACTGACTTCATATCTAATTTAAAACACTTGGACCTATTAGCATGATGTTCACTTATTCCGTCGTGTCATAACGGACGGCCACTAGTTGTCTTATAATAAAATGGAGAATAGGGATACATCATTATTTTGAATTACGAATGTCTGCTAACGCTCTTTCGTAACATTTTTTGAGTGGCTTGGTCTTTGACAAAGGTAAAAGGGTTTAATGTCTTTTTTCTTGGTACTTTAGCATGATCGTTTACTTATTATGAGAAATCTTCTACAGTAAGCTTTTGAAGAACCCTCTAAGGCTTAAGGACCCGCCCAGTTTTTGAATTTTTTTCTTGTCTTTGTAATAAGGTATAACCAGTAGAAGGACCGTACAGATAAGCTTGTTGATTATTAAGTCAAAATTTTCTCACTGGAGGTGAGATCTCTTTGAGTAACCATAATCCTAGCGAAAACAGAAAGACATAATTCGCATGAAGGAAACTGCACAACATGCAGAAATTTAAACTTCAATACAAGAAACTTTAAGACAACCAGCAATTATCCGTGACTGGTTTGATATCTCTACCATTATTTCTTTCTACGCTTTCCCGCTGAAAGTGGGACCAACGAGCCTTGAAGGCACTAAACGTTTTTTTGTGAATGGCACCAAATGGTTATACGAGACAGAAAAATATCAGTATACGACAAAATACTAAAAAAGACAAAAATCCTAAATCATCAATGAATCCGCTTGCTTTGTCATGTTCGTCACAGTTTGTGTACACCAGCTAAGCCTAAACCAAAAGTAGAGAACAATGCTATGTACATAGTCATTATGCTTAGGTTAAGGCTTAGATGGGGTACATGAACGGCGAATAACCAGATAAAGCAGCCAAGTTTGCTGTTCAGGATTTTCCTCTTTCGGAACTTTTGCTTTTCAGGATTTTCAAGCGCGCTGAAAAAATTATTATTATTATTATTATTAAGCACCCCGTCTTCAAGATTATTATTATGTATTATTAATAGCAACATTAACGTGCTTGCAAACCGTCAGAGTTAAGTAACGCTCGGTATGCACAAAATTTTCAGAACGGCACTCTGTGCATCAGGTTCAAGAATCTTAGCAAGAAGAATAAACTTTATTCTGCAAGTTTCGAGGTCAATAAAGCTGCCTTATTTTCCAGGGAAACTAAGCAAGAACGTCTTTTGCGGAAAACATTTTGCAGGACTGCGCAAGCCTTACGATACGAAATTTTTACACGTAAAAAAGCTCACAGTTGCTTCAACGCTGTCGGACTTTTCATGTCATCATTAAAGTAGCAAAGGCTAGCGATAAATTCAGCTTTATATATCGTCTGCGCAGCTGCGTTAATAGCTTAATAAGACGTAATGGTTCCCGCTTAGGATTTACACAAACTTCAAAGTACTAACATATGTACAAAAAACATGTTAAATTTTGTACGGCCTCCAAGAATAAAATTTATTAATAATACTCTGTAAATATGTGGTGCAACAAAAGACTGTATATAACAAAACTGACCACGTTAAGCAAATTTTTGAAAGCAAAAATGTCATAATAAGTTATTAGTACTAACCATTCCTCTTTAGGTATCAGCAGTCACGATAACATTTACTTACCAGCGGCCATTATATAATCAGACCGGTAGCATTTGACCTTCACGATGACACAGAAGATCAGCATGTTGAATAAGGCACCAATTACTCCACTAATGAGCTGGCAGCTGAATATAACAACAAACGTAGTGGGAACTTCAGTCTGCTGCATTTCCCTAAAAGCTTAGTGAAGTTAGCAAACAAGAAAAGAACAATGAACTATTTTATAGAAGATTTTAACTGGGCGAAGCTTTCATAACGGAGTTTAGTCCATCTTCAGCATCCACTTCTACAGAAGTTAATTTCGAACGGCTAAGAAAATCAAATTGAACAAAGTAACCTTTGTAGAAGAAGAACGTAAGAGACGCTGGAGACAGGATAATGTGCATTCCGAGAGTTTCTTCCCTGGGAAATCTCGTAGTTTTGAAACGAATTACTATGCTGTCGTTGCGAAAAGTTAAATTTTTCAACGGAATAATGAATACTAATTGGAAACGTTTGCTCACATAAGATTTTGCTCAAGCTTATTTACGCTTTGGCGTCCTTCAAACAAAGCAGCACAGGACATTCTTCATGAATTGAGAAACCGTATATGCGAGCAGGAATCTGCGAATGGGACGAACGCATGGTTCCACGGACACTTTTAACTTGGAGCTGAACGCTTGGTCGAATCAGAATCATGTTTGCTACAGCTCAGCAAGAAATCATTTAAGTTAAGTTTCAGTATAATAATTGCCCCTCTTATTGACTTTCTGCGCAAAAGCGTTTCCTGTTAGCTGCAGGATGTAGCCAATCAGGAAACTGCATAAGCCAATTCTGCACTGAACTTTTCCTCTCGCAGTCTTGTGTAGTATCACAGTGAAGGCTTTTACGGTCAACTGAACGGTTGTTGCTAACTTAGTTCCATTTCTGCTTACGAATGAAAATGCTTCCTATTACAAAATTTTATCCAGTAAGACATTTTCGTCACATTATACAAAATGCGAATTTATTTTCATTGGGTTGCTTCTTTTTTATACGGATTTTGAGTCCCGTTGAAAACTTTTATTACTAAATTTTCCGTAGCTTTCAGGTCCGAACGCGACCCGTCATCAGCGGTCTTAATTTGACGTATTCAAAATCCGTATTAAAAAAAGCAGCCCAATGAAATTATACGGTCCCGTACAAAGAAACTATATCTTCAATGCGAATTTATTTCAGTAAAAAAGTTGTGCTATCTTACCAAACAAACACGCGTGCAAGTTACGATCGTTTAAATAAACAAATATTTAGTCCGTTAATGCATTAAGCCGAAAGTAAAATCAGAGTTCCCGTTTGATTAACGTGTAATCTCATTGTTTCTTTCGTGTTCTAGTTAAATTGCTCAAAAACAAAAGATTGCCGCACCTAGGCAACTATTTTTAAGTATTGAAATGCAATATCGTAACACTAACTAAGCAAACTAGCCTAAGCACATGAAAAAATGCAATAATTTTCTCTTTATGTGACAATTCGTTTCTGCGAATTCCATATTTCTAACTGTTCACTGTCAGTGCAGCAAAAACTGGTTAGGAATTTTTCATTTTACTCTTAACGGGGTTCATTTCCAATTTTTATTTAAACTGAAAGTTTTTCACCTCGATAATATCGGGACAAGAACGCCTTGGCAACTGTTTAAACTTCCCCTATTAAAGGCCGTCAATAAGGCTTACGTGTGCTCTTCCAAACAAGAATAAGCCACAAAAACTAATGTGAAATTAAAACCAAATCCTGTTATTGAAAAGCTCAGTTTTACCGGGGTTAAACAAAGACTAACCTTGTCCCGTCGTCAGCGATGGTGGTAATGGCCACTAATGGAATGGCCTGTCTCTTGCAAAGACAACATATTAACAGGCCATTCCATTAATGGCCATTACCACCATCGCTGACGACGGGACAAGGTTAGTCCCGAAAGCTACGAAACTGTTAAGTGTTTGTTCTGTATTTTTCCTTAATAATTGCTCATCCATCCATTGGTAGGGCATTTGCTTCGGTTTAATTCCAGAACCCATCAACGGGCAAGAAAACATACCGTATAAGGAAGTGATGAAAATCCATTGTCCCGTTAAGAAGCACCCCGTCTTCAAGAAGAAAAAAACGTGAAATAATAACTTAACCATGTTTGGCCAGAGACATATTTAATCTGCTTGCAAAACGAATGTTACGGCTATGAAATCACTATTTGCATAAGTAATGAGCTCTAACGTTCCTGAGCCTGTTTGACTATGAAGATTAATTTTTTATTTGGCCTGTTACTAGAAGCGCTTTGGCTCATCCGTTGAACAGCTGCCCCAAGTTGTCTTAAATCAGTGAAACTTACTAAATAAAGAACAATTCCCCATTTTAACACGTGAAACTTTAAACATCAATGTAAAACGTCTTCATTGTTTTTCATGCTCAAGTCAAAAGTAGCTCATAAACAATATCGACAGCAAGGTGAAGGGAACCGGTAAAACAGTCAGTAAAACTTTACCTTAACGCACCAAAGTCTTTTCTGAGTTCTTTTCTAACGTTTACGTGCACGGTTGAGCAGCACTTCCATTTGTCGCCGGCGGCTCCCTTATGCAATATTATTAAATTTAATTTGCAAGAGTTCAAAATACGTATTGATTTTTCAATGATCTACCACGTTAAAGAAGAGCATACCAAACTGAACAAGAAGAGCAACTCGATGAACGAAGGATCGACTCGATAGGTAACCCCATCGGCTGGCAATACGAGAGAACTCCCCAGCGGCCGACTCCAATGAAGGCCAAGAGAGGTTTCTGACTTTTTATTGCTTGCGCGGGATGGCCCAAAGCTGGGGGGAAGGCTCCACAGGAATATTTCTGGTCTGATAACGGGATATTCATAATAAAAGAAGAAAAAACTTTTTTATGAATTTTACTTCCGTTGTATTATCTGGCATTAGCACTTTAACGCCGGCTGACGTCAGAGCCAAGCTGTCCACAAGGTTTACTATTAATACTTGACTGTTCTAGCAAAAGACCGTGAAGTGTGCGGTCACCCTCTTGTGCTGCTTCCACAGCTTGGCACTGCACTTTGCTGCTTGACATGAATGCGTAATTAACTGTAACCTATTTATTGAACGAGTAAAATATCCGTTCTTTGGCAATTCTGTCTATGAAACCTCAATTGTATTCCCCTGCCGCAACGGAAAACTGCTAACAAAATATAAGTTCTGTTTTCGACTGCATGAATGCAAACAGAAAAGCTGCAGCTTCTTAGCTTCTTGTGGCCATGAAAAGTTTATACTCCAACCTTACTGCAAGGATACACATAAACGACTGTTCACTATCATAAATTGCAAGAAGACATTATTTAGCACATCTTTATTTCAAGCCATTGCTACCGCGGTACCTACACCGCAGAAATAAAAGTCTCCTTGTTCAAAGACTAAAAATAAATTCGCAGAACGAATTTATAATGATACTACTTCAAATCATCGGCATTACCAAACTCATTCTTTTAACTTATCCGCTTTGTATCCATACATAACTCAAATACACTGAAGTTACTTGCACTTTCCCTATCTGCTGAAGTTCCTTTTAGTTTCCTTTTCCCTATCTCTCCTAATTTCAGACATTTCAGGTCAGAACTCCGTCAAGTGGCACTGATGGACCTCTAAAATTGCTATCAATTGAAAGCTGGTTGCCTATGCAAGCGCTGACCATAAATTGCATAAAAGATTTGCAATCTACAGGAAAACGCAGACGCCTGAAAATCGCCAATTTTGCCATAAACAAATTAAATATTGAGAGCATATTAGCTAAGTTGGTTGGAGAGGAGAAATTTAAAGCTTCGATCGAGATGCTTAAGACGGGATCAGATCTGTCTCAGAAGCTCTGAACTTTTTTTCACAAGGATAAAGAGTTCCAATGTAATCGCCACGCTCTGAATATGAAAAACTGCACGCCCATTAAAAAGCACCCTTTTTTCGCCCAAGTAGATTAAAGGCTTTCTTGTGATTGAATTTGTTGATCATATGCTCTTTCAATTACAAATAATATCTATTCAGCGGGCTTGGGACTCCACCTTAGCAGGAAGTCGCTCACTTTTCGTGCAGTCAGTTATAAGGCACAAGTGACATTTCAAGAAAACTTGGTGTTAAAAACGAAATTCTTTCTAAAACTTTCTGAAGATAATCTCTTTATGAATCTAACCTGCTTATTCATTACGGTGAAGTTGGTGGGAGAATTCCTCACCTTCAACATGCGGGCACAATCCCTGACTATCATACGAAGTATGAAAATTTGTTGCCCTGTTAAGGCTTCGCACATTTCATTTAGTTAAGTTATGGTTTATGCAACATGCGATGAGCTCCGCTGTCAGTTTAAAAAAGTCATTTGGATATACTGATACGCCAGAATACTTTATCCGAAAGAATTTATGGGATGCGTAGTTGAAACTGGATTTTCTTTTAAATAATGGAGGTCGAATAGGAAACAGTCGTTTAGTTCCTCCATGTATTGACCACAGATGGCCAGTAATGAATTTTGTACTGTTATTAATGTACGCCTGAACTGCTACTGCAAAAATATACTAATGTTCATTAACGAATACTGCCTGCTTTGTAATGAAATGAAGCAGTTTCAGCCCGCTGAAACGATATTATTGCCGCTGCTGATAATAAATCTTACGGCATCAGACTGGTGGGCGCTCATGAATAAGTCAGTAGAGATACTGGTAGTACCAGTCCTCTTATTCACAGTGTATGAATGAACACTCTACGCAGTGACTTTTCGGAAAGATAACTAATCCATCTGCCGATTTCACGGCAGTTTTTTACTTACAGAACCACTTGTTAGAAACGAATTAAACCATTTAAACTGGCCAGGCGAGGTTGATCGATAGAAAACTTAATCCAGCTTTATATTTCTAGCATGCGTTTGGTGCAGTTTAACCGAACTGTATTTAATATAAGAAAATGAAAGCATGTTTCGACTGCGTTTGGATAAAAACAAAATTGCCAGCTCAAGTAAATCACTGACCTTACTATTACAGAATTACATTACATTAATACTTGACTTTTGCACTGATTTTTGAGGTTAACTCAGAAAAAAGTGTGCTTATCCATTTACGCACGCAATACCGTCTTAGAAAAAAACTGGAACTTTTTAAGCACCCGTGTAACGAAGACATAAATGCACAAGTTTAAAGGCGACGAAAGATTTGGTTTTTCAACGTTTGTCTGATTTTCAACGTCTATGTTTGACGACTTTAACGAGCAATAAGTTGGCGTTTTTTCATGAGGTTTATGGATGCAGCTGTTAGAAAAGTTAAGAAAACGTTTTTATTGAGAGAACTTTCTGAATCGACTTTACTCCGTCTTAAGCGTCTGAATCTTTGCTTCCCAACATCTCGGAAATGTGGACACCGGATATTGAAGAGTGTTGGCTCTGAAAACGTTGTCATTTAAAGAAATGGTCTTATTTATTCTAAGCAGTTTGCTTTCATGCATTTCAATTAAAAGGCGCTACGTGTTCAATAACAGTACATTGCCGTACGCTCTGCTTCAACGAAACCAACGAGCAGCCTTGAAACTTGTATAGCCAAACATGATGTTATTATGTTTATCCCTATATCAGTTACTTCAAATTGCAGATGCTATCAATGCATATTGCATAAAAAGTGCATGTGGGCTAGAAGAATACCATTAGACAGTAGGTAACACAATGCCGTTAAGCTACTGCATCTTACTCCCGATGTCACCTAATGGTCAAGATAATTTTTAAAATGTCAGTTTGCAAACTTTATTTTCTAATTAAAAGAAACAATACAGACATTTAAGTTATAACAAAATAAATGTACCACACGAATGTTCCTCGCGTATGTTATTAATAAATTCCCATTAGCTTACGTGGCATAGACCGTTATTGTACGATGACGCACATGAAAGGAAATAGTTTCCGGAGCCCGCTTTGTCTCGTTTTCAGGTCACTGCGAATACAGATAGTGAAAGTCACCTTAGTTCAGGAAAAAAGTTCCAGTAATTCAATTGATCCTAACGGATCACTGCTGCATGGAAGTTCACAGCCGGAGTGTCATTATTTTCAATAAATTAAAAATAAGATTTTCCTGCAGAAATGAGGAGAGAACCATGTTTACTTACTCGCTTGCTTTCCGAGATTACGTGGCACTGTTAGTGGTAATAATCAGTGGGCAAGGCCTAATAACGCATGCACATTAATGAGCAAAAGCAAAAACAAAGTTTGACTAACTATTAATATTTATTCTCATTCACAATAGACTATCTATTGTCAACAGGTTTAGGGACAGGACAACAGCCGCCTTCAGCTCAAACAAATGGAATGCTGATTATTGCTTCTCCTAAAGGTTGCCAAGGATTACAATGATTGAAGTTGCACACAGTAACAATGGTTAACCGAAATCTTCGTTAAGCATTTTGCCCCTGCATCCTTTGAAGCACTAATCATAAAAATAACTCGTCGAAACAAGCGGTTCTTTTGGTTGCCCCATTTTCTCATCGGAAACAATGAAAGATGCAACTACGAAAGCTCTATGAAATGTTACTAAGTCGCTATGGAGAATTAGCTTTCTTTGAAGGTTACTACGTAATAATCGAAGCACCGATTAAAATTTAAAAAACTGCCAATAAACGCTAATCATAGCAAGTAACTGAGAATCAATAAGGTGCTGTCATTACTGCATGTGACGAAATCAGAGCTGTTTCTAGCAATGAAAGACCAAAAAAGCTGGACGCACTGAAGATGTAAGGGGTATTGCTTTGTAAGTTACACTGTCATATCATTTTCTCCAACAACACTGCCTTCTTTTGACTATTCTCTTAAAGCTAGGTTTATTCTAATAGAATTAAGGGTAACTGCTTTCATAAATCAATGAGGCTACATCTTTCTGTTTTAACTTATATCGTTCTCACTGACTATTTCGTAGTCTAAACTGATTGCGTGTTAACACGCGTCTATTAACTCACCCCAATATACACAGTTACAAATGTTTCCGCTAATGTGAAATGTACCTCTCAAACTGGTTTGTTTGTTGAAGTGTTTTTTGGCAGTGGTTCCTTGAAGCTTTTAAACAAATAATCCTTCATAACAGCTTACAAGTTTACATGTCGTACATTTTATTAACGGAATAACCGTGGAAAAAATTAGAGATATTTTCAATTATCGCCGAGAGATATAATTTCTTATTTCACGAGTTATTCTGTACATAAATTGTGTGATCACGTCTTAATACAAAAATGCCTTGTTCTCACCTACGCACAATGACGTACATGAAACTAAGCCTTTGTTTCTGAGGTAATAAGGCGAAATTAGTACGCTAAAAAGAGCTTAATATTTTAAATCGTGTGAACAAATTGAAGTTTTGACGTCAGAGCAAAGGATATGTGTAGCAAGTACATATCAATGTAAATGCATCAAGCTCCAGGAGAAGTGAATTATCTTAGTCCTTCACTTAACTGAGAAAACTCTGATCTATGCAATCAAAAATAAAAGGCATGCAGGTCCCATACTTGTTAACGTTGTACAACGGAGCGTGCGAAGCTCTGAAAGTTCTGAGGAGTTGAAAATTTTGTCTAAGTATAAACATGAACGGTTTGTATTTTCTCAGTGACAAATAAAAATGTGAAACTGTGATTTATATTAAAACAAAGGTCAACGCGCAGCTGAGGACAAGTCAAATTCATCCTGCAAGCCCTGGAAGTTACATAAACTTGTCTTTGCAACGGGAAAAGCTGAAAAAGCAATGCAATGAAATAATTTATGCAAAATCTTAACGAGCAACCATACGTGCTCCGCCGTAAAGTAGAACATAATATCGACTGAATTTACACGTTTGACGTTCGTCTTTAAATTTAGAAGTTGAAATAGATTACACCCGTTGAAATAAAATGAGCTGCTTGATTGCACTGCGTTGCAAAACATTCCAAATTGGTGCTGGAAAAGCAAAGCAAAGACCTGCCACGTCGACAGCACGAATGCAGATACGTGATATCTACGCCGTGCGAGAAGTTACTGTTTATGATTAGGAAGCTATATTGAGGTCAACTGTGCATGAATAAAGTTCTCTCAATATGCTTCTTCTATTGCCTGCTAATTTTGCTCCTTGCAAAATAAAATAAAGATTCTGAAAAAGCGAAAACTGCACTGTACCTTTTGACTTCCAAGTGTAGACGTTCGGAGAAGTGATCCCCTGCTCATGAAGTATTGAGTCAAGTATCGTAAATTGAAGTTACCTTGACGTGAGATTGAGGCTTTAATGGATAGCACGGCTGAAAGAAGGCTCCAGATTGCGCTCAGTGACTAACAGCGGACAGGTAAATTTTTACGTCAGGGAATAAAGTACACGCAATCGATATTTGTTTAAATTCCCATTGGAACATCGAAACGAGAAGTCCTGTTCATCCTAAAAACTTCAATTTTCAGACAGTGAAAAATACAGCCCTGAGAACTAATTAGTGCGGCAAAGCACTTTCACTTTTAGGTGATCACAGGGTATATGAAGTAGATTTAAAAGGCATGTTGGCACTAAGGGTAGCAGAGTTTCAAGTGCGCGAAGGCGGTCATTCTACACGTGACGTCCACGCTGGACTTCAACGAGTAAGGAGGAATAGAAAGGAAGTGACAATTATACCATAAGAACCACCAAATGTAATTCCAGATACAATGCTCAGCATGAACATAAGAATCAGGTGATGTGATGTTACGCCATTTTAAGCTCAAAGCATTACGTCGTAGCTAAACTAAAAGTGAAGTAACTACAATATAACCTCCATAAGTTGACCACCCAAGGGACCGGGAAAAACTGATCAACATAGGAGGTGGTCAACATAAGAGGCTGTGGGTATATTATATTATTAACGTGCGGACCAACCAAGTGGTCAAAATTTGGTTAACTTAGGGAGGTGGTCAACATAGAGAGGTGGTCAACTTCAGAGGTTCTACTGTAAATATTTTCTGAAAAGAATTTGGAAACTCCGTCGCCTGTCTTACGAAACGTACTTTGCTTGAATAATTACAGTAATGACTTTTGCACGGCCAAAATTTTTGACCCAGTTTAAGACGTATCATGCGTAAAGCATACGTCATAAACAGGTTACGTTGAAGCAAAGGTTGGTTCAAGCAAAACTAAAAGAATTGAGTTTATCTTTCTGAGCTCTGAACCAAACCAGCAAAGACAACTAAATTCGCAAACTTCGTTTAAAAAGTTTAGCAGAGAGAATGGAAACGTTTTTATGCGCAGTCGTGTTGCTTCTACAATCGGTACTACGCATTATGCCAATGGAAAGAAATGTTCATTACCACGTATTAGCATCTTGTCTGGATTGTTGGGAAGCACAGCAGAGAAAAGAAGATCATATCCAAAAGACGAGCGGCAATAACTTGAAAGAAGTATTTTTGCATAGTCGTAGGCTGAAAAGGCAGTTTCCTTTCTACTTTCCGCATTATTATCAACCCCATATTCCACATGTCCCAATTATCCCTGCTACATTGTTACCTTTCAATAAACCAGCGCTTCTTCCGGTTCAGATGCCATTCCCTCCACAACCGCCTCCTCCAGTCGCGGATCCAATACCTGGTGACTCGTCCATCGATGATATGCTTCTACAGATGTACCTGTCTGCTAAAATTGAAAGAAAACATAAACGTCAACAAAAATTGCTGTCATGTGGAAGAACAGAATGCAACGTCTACGGCTAGACTTCACATTTGCAGCTTTCAAAGATTGGTAAATTTTTCCTATTATTGAGAGCACTTACTTTTGCTAAGCTCATATGTGCTGAAAGCGAAGTCACCTATCACCCATGTATTTTGCATTATTTGACTCAGTTGTTAATAACACTCTAGTCTAAGCGTCAACATTAAAATATTTAGCTTAGTCCTATTTTTTGGATCCTATTACGTTGTCGCTTATGCATAGGCTATTACTGATACAATGGATATGTTCCTGGAAAACATTTTTCTAGTGATGAAGTCAAGGACGTCAAGCAGTTTAAAGGTCCGAAAGGCAAAATCATATGCAAGTTATGAAAACAATCAATGTTACGTGAATTACGGGAATATTGGTACGCAGACGTCGCGTGCGTATTCATCAATTGACAATAGCAAGCTGAAGGTAAATGGCACTCACAAGACATTCATCTCCTCACTTTATGTAGCAAAAATGGCTGAAAGACAAGGAAACGCTTAGCACTTTTACGGCAATATTTAGAAGTTGATATCTGACAGGTTGGATAGTTTCCTGCCGATCAATTGAGGCTTCTTAAAAGGGAGAATTGATAACACGAAAAAATGTCAGCGTAAGAAAAGTGATGATTCAAGAAAAATTTGACAGCGATGCAAAGTTCTTTGTACTCGTCATACTCGTTAGTTACGGTGAAATAACGCATTAAAAGATCTTATCATCTGACAGCACTTAAAATCAAAACTGGAAGTAATTATATTCAACTAATGACTATAACTGATTAAAATGCGTCTAAGCATGGCGCCTCTCTGCAGTCAGTACGAATGTGTCATTTTGGTACGGTCAAATAATCCATTTAATTGATGAGATAAACAAGAGAATAAACATTGCAGTTAGCAACGAGCTTTTAGGACATCAATTGTTCCTCTGTCAGAGCAAATTATAGTGAGGAAGGAACTGAACATCAGAACTTCGTTTCATAATTGCTCATAGAAGTTCTCATCAAAGCACGTGAAGTTATTACCTTAACTATGAATATCTTTTCATATACTTTTAGTGAGGAACTGCTCACCGCATGCACAATTTCGGGTTGCACTGCAGCAATTCTTTATAACAATCTCCAACTTATGAGATCCATAACGACGGCACAGGAGATAGACTTGCCCACCGTAGTTACAAACCACTCTAGCCAGGATAAAGAGTTCTGCAAGACGGCAAAGTAGAATAATGATTCGAAGGAAAGATTCTACGTCGCAACGTAACTGTACGCATCTTTTCTGGAGGAACCTAATAGAACAGTTGCTTCAAATATATGCCACATCGCTGGCCATTTTTTCCAATGACGTAATATTAGCTGCTACTTTTGTTAAGAAAACCAGAATCATGCTGAACTTCCACGCGATTACGATTCCACAACGTTTTGACAATCGTATGTAGGGCAAAGAAAGAATATGCAGCAATACTAGACACCGACACAAAACGGTCCCAGAACACACTGTGGTAGCCAAGGTTGTCAATAAATTTGTACGTATTTGGAACAGTCTGTGCTATGAACACAAAGATCACAAGAACAATAGTCTGTTTCATTACTGCCACTTCGCGGCGAATTTGCAATAGTCGAATGGCTGTGTAGTTTGACTTATTCAGTCTTAGAAGCAAAAATGTTACCACTTCCGTCAGGACCGTGAGATAACCGCATAAAGCAAGCCCAGTGAAAACCACAACATTGTACTTGTAATCAACTACCTCTTTCTGAAAACATCTAGTGTTTATGGGAACATTTGAGCGCAGGAAGATTTGCGTCAAATTTAATGTCAAGTTAACAAGCACGACACCAGCTTGAATTATGAAGCAGGATCGCACGTAATGAGCACCCAAATGGAACTGGAAGGTTTTTCCGTGAATCATAAGAAAGTTTCCAAATGCGATCATGAAGGTGGATAATGCCAGCAGAGGTTCTCCAACAGCGTAGAAATGCAAATGCCAAAACACAACTGCACACTTAACGGGAGTGGTTGAATTCTCTGGCTTGAAAGGTTCATACAAGCGCAAAGGCTGGCTTAAGACAACTCCAATAGAAATACATATCATAGCAACGCAGTAGCCTAAAATACACATGGCGCTGATGTTATATTTGTCTGAATTACGCTACTAACATCAAAGAAAAAGTGCTAAACAAGAAAAAAGTAAAAACATGAAACAAAACGCAACAAGGAAATATTCTTGCCTGACATACCGTAAATTTCAATACATATAGCTTATTAAATCTGAAAGCAATTTTCATCACCTTTGTATAAACTAATGGGGACAATCAAACTCTCACTCAGTTATCAACCTTTTGAGCAGAGTACAAGACAAATCGCCGCCGGGACACGTCGACGTGAAAAAATTCGTCCCTGGGAAACTCGCTGCGGCTGGTTCCGTTCTTCTCTATTCCTTGTTACGGCCGTTTTGACGAGGCCATGACGGTAAGTAAATGAGGTCTTCAGTTGGACTTCTTGCACTGTTGCACAAGGTACAACATTTTGCTTCTGTCAAGTAGAAATAGGGGAAGAAAAACGTAGTTGTTCTTGTCTGTTGAATGAATCAGTCCATATATTGCAATTCATGTCGGATGTCCCTTAGTAGCTTGCTCGCTTTATACTGAGCAATTTTTATGCACAGCAGCACAAGGGCCCAAGCAAGCACAACTACATTTTTCTTCCCCTGTTTCTATTTGGCATAAGAAAATATTGTACCTTGTAACAGAGCAGCAAGTCCAACTGAAGACCGCATTCACTTACCGTCGTGGCCACGTCAAAACGGCCATAACAAAAAATAGAGAAGAACGCAACCAGTCGCGGCGAGTTGTCTGTGACCGTTTTGAACGCGTATATGAAAATAAATTTATGAATGTGTGCTCAGAAACGTTATGAAGTTCAAAGACGTTAAAAAAAGCCATATTTTCATACATAACGGGAAAGTCGCTGCATTAAAAGAAATTGCTGAAAGCAGTAGAATTCAACGATTAATTAAATACAATGGAAGGTAGAAATCGAACGACAAGCGCGTAATGTTATTGACGCTAATGATACTACTCTGCGCATGATTGAATATAAACGGGTTCGTCTAGATTTTTTAAAGTCAAACTCCCATGCAGCGTATTGTTACATGATTATACTTTATAAATGGTAAACACTTTATGTTTCAACAGAGAAACCAGTTTTAACAATGTGATAACTTCAGAAAAGTATAGAATAAACCTTTTTTTGAACCGCCTTTGTAGATGTACATGAGCAGCTTTGAGCTTACTTTTTTTATATTTCCTTTTTCTTATAAATGTTAGCAAATGCCAACGCCGCTCCAGGAAGCTAAACAGGCGTCAAATGACTTCTATTCTCTAACACCTAAAATGGCAGCAGCTGACAGCAGGCTGTACCTAATGTTACAAAATATCTAAAGAAAACTTTTAGTCCGACGTAGGATGAAGCTGCGTTTCAACGCGGACAATAACAGTTCATCTTGCGCCCAAAAAGAATTCTGCTAAGTAGTGAACTAACGTTGAAAAATACTTAAATGCTGTACATCAAGCAGTCTTATTATCAACAAGTACATTTTGCCGTTGTGCTTACCTGTCATTAAACTAACAAAATAGCGTTTAGGTTTTTTCTTGAGCATTACAGCCAGCAGTGCCCCATTTGTAATAATAGCCAGCAGGGCAAGAACTATCTTGACGTACCTAAAAAAAGTTTTCCAATTGAAGGGTAGCGGTTCTGCGTATTCCATAAGCTTCTGCACTGAAAAGGAACAAAGCCCTTATCCAAGGACGAAGATAAGAAACTATGCTACGTACATTAGCAAAATCCTTTGGATGACGCTCATTCGATGACGTAACCGCAACGACGTGACGTTCGTGCTAAGCAAGCCGTAGTTCTGCTGCACTACTCCTTCGTGAGTAATCAAAATGATCGAAATACCTTGAACTGTGAGAAAATGCAATCATTTAAATTTGAAATAATGAACAAACTTTGGGTTCCATATTACACGAAGGATATACAATTTCATTTTCTCAAGCTTTATTTAAATAATACCCCTTGCTTTTGTTTCAAACTTTCCTCGGAATTATATCAGCCCTTCCAATATGTCTATTGTCTTTACACGACGAACATGCCTTGCGAGCCATCTGAACGTTTCAGCTAGCCCGTTATTTATTCTAACTCAGGCTCACGTTAACCACGCTTCCACATATGAGTTTTCTACTAAAGAATACAGCGGGCAATCATGGCGAAATCTACATGTCACTATTAAATAGGACGCCTTTTCATGACTTATTAATACAATGCTTCCCGTTATACCCAGTTTCTTCGTTCCCCGTAGAGAAAGACAGAACTATTTCCCCGACCTCACTCCAGTGCAGCAGTTAGGCGTCATCAAATATGCAAAGGCTACTTGCACTTACCTCTCTCAGGGAAGTCTTTACGCGGCCTTTGATACTAACTTTAACTGCAGCGTCATTGATCCATACAAACACTTCAAGGCTGTACTAATTGCAAAGACTGCCCTGAATTCTGAGTCAGTGTAGGTTGGCAGCCATTCTGAACTGAGGTACTTTGTGATTTCCGGGACTTGCCTAACAAAAATATGGAAGTCGTAAGGGAAGACTAGCCTAACATGAAAAAAGGTTAAGCACGCATATGAAAGCATGGAAAAGTTTGCACCAAGAAAAGACTTCAAAGATTTAATGAAAGTTTCTACGAATGATTATGATGCTTTTGAGCGACATGCGTTTAAAAAGCATCATTATCATAATCATTCGTAGAGAATTTAATTAAATCTTTGAAAAGACGGAACCCTACAGTAGTCAATATCGCCTATCCTGCTTCAACCATATTGGAGAATGACAAAAAGAACCAAGAGAAACCACTGTCGTAGTTATCAAACGCATCCTGAAGTGGCTGACGCTGCTCAAACGCACTTAAGAAATTTTGCTCATTAAAGAACAAACTATTGCCGTTCGAGCTTTTCGAGTCATAAATAATCATCAGTCTTTCCGTTAGATACAGGCATTCAATCACTAATTACAGTCATTGTTATCCATTATTGAAAAAACAACACTTTACGTAGAAACTTGATTTAATTTTAGTTTTAAAATTCTGAATCTTAGGTTTATTTTTTGCTTCAGATTGAGTAGCTCTTTAGCAGGATTGAGTATTTTCAAAAGCCTGTCCGTGTACTTGAACTTTGTCGACAATGATGTGTGTGAATTCTCACGTTTCGCTAACAACTAGACACAGATAACTAGGAAGCTTCGAAGCTTTGTCAACTAGCTACAAGTCAACAGGAAAATGTGAAACAGATTATTATGAAATATAGATTTTCTGTCCAAACACGTATACCCTACCTTAAATTGCACATCTATCTAGTATTTCTGTCTCACGCTGACGACAGCACACAGTTTCCTCATATAGCTGTATAGGAAAAAATTTTCTCATGGCTAATTGGTAATCACCACCGTAAATGCAGTCAAAAAAATAATAATCTGGTTATGAAAGGGTAAGTTTTTGGTTTTGTATAGATTGAGTTTTGCCGAATAATAATAATATACTGATCTCAAGTATGTAAGCGCAGAAATCACGCATCTCTCAGTTCAGATCGATACTCACAAACTCTAAAGCTTAGTAAAAAAGTAATGCCCAAAACAAGAAATAAGTTAGTGAAATAGTCACATCAAAAGGGATGCTCTGAAAGAGAATTAAAAAACGTTCGCCTCCTGTGAGCACGCGAAATATAGGAATGCCAAATGGTCTTATTTCTAATGCGGATAAAAGACTTCCTGATTTAAACATAAACTCAAAGCAGCCACATTATATTAAGCGACGGTATAGTCCTGATTACGTCGCACATTCTTTTCAGTTCTATCTAGATTGAGTGAGAGATGATGAAGCTGCAGAGAAAAGCTTAAAGCTAGCAGGAGTTGCCTCACGCAGTTTAAGAAAGTAAGTCAGCCGTAGAACATAAAATTATGCGTTCAGTGCTGTCGCGAAAACTGCAAAGAGCTAGCTAGAACAGTCAAGTAAGATAACTGATCAGGGCGGCAACACTGAACAACAGATTTTCATAGTAAGCGAGACGGAAATCTGTCTGAAGACACGATCTTCGCAATTACAAAAAGGAAGTCTATGCTTGATTTGAAAACTTTAAAGGATGAGATAAGGTGTTAGTGGACGATGATTACAAGTTACAGTTAATTTGATTCGCCATTTAAAATATTTTAGAGCACTTTTAATTACAGATATACAGGTGTGTGGTCTGTAACGGGTTTGGTCGTCACAGAAGAGATGTACATGGATTTTCCCGTTTTGAATTTGCCCATAAAACGAGTCAAAAAAGTGAAAAAGCTTTAATGTCGTTCAAGGGCATAAAACTAAACAAAAGTCTGGCGAAGCTTTCGGCTCAATCTTGAGCCGTCATCAGCGCACGCAGGAGTTGCCCTCCCACCGAGTTTTTCCTCAGGAGTAGCTCCTCCACCTTTCCGAGTCGTGTGCGTGCCTGTCTAGTCGAACCTTGACCTGTCGAGGCTATATACACACGGCTGGATCAGCTTCGGAGCAACTTCCTTACAGGCTGTGCTCAGCGGAGGCACAACGCGCAATAGGATGGTCAGTCAACGTTAGGTGAGGCGTCCTGTCAGAATAGGTTAACCTGCCGATGTTACGGCGAGGGCCGTTTGTCCACGTCTAGGGCTTTCTCCATTGTCCAATCCGGTGCTTTCCCGAAACGACTCAGAAAGGTGGAGGAGCTACTCCTGAGGAAAAACTCGGTGGGAGGGCAACTCCTGCGTGCGCTGATGACGGCTCACGATTGAGCCGAAAGCTTCGCCAGACGTTTGTTTGGTTTTATGCCCTTGAACGATATTAAAGCTTTTTCACTTTTTTGACGCGTTTTATGGGCAATTGCAAAACGGGAAAATCCATGTACATCTCTTCTATGACTTTTAATTACAGTGCAAAAACCAGCTGCCTGTACTCAGTAAACGGAACGAGACAGGTTGAAGGGCAGCGTGCCTGCTTGCAACTTTGCCAGCTGATTACTTTGAGCCTGGTGTTTCTTAATACACAGAAAAGAAGATTCTTCACAAATTATTACTGTTTTCGGAGGCAACGCACCTTATCGCCAAACAATTAATGGAGAGGTACAAGACTAATGTTGTTTTCCACCTGCCTGTTTTTTCTGGACCTATGAAAGGAAAAAAATTCGCGTGTAGCTCGTCGAAGAACATACCAATACTGGAAGATGTCTCAATGAAATTGAATCCTACCTTCATGAATGGGTTTGGCGGAACGGCTGATGTGGCAGAAATGGATGCGAATTGAATATAGCAAAAGAAACGGGCAACTAGGCGCTACAGAAGATATCAGTTGGCTTGAAAAGCTCCTACGCTGTATGGGTTTTGCTGCGACAGAATTAAAAAGTCAGATAAGAGTGAAGATGTGATGTTTTAGTACGGGACTGTATGTTTTCATATTTAAATGTCTTTATTACGGTTGCAGTGTCCCGTTGACGTGCCCAATAAACGCAAAAACTTCCTCCGGAGCTTTCGGGTCTTTTCGCGACCCGTCTTCAGTGGTCAGATTATGTGTAGTGTGTGGGGCAACATTCATCTTCCATCGCTTTCCAACGTTTTAAAACGAGAGTTCAAAGTTTTTCCTTCTTTGTCTGCCAGCTGCCATTTCCCTACTCCTGTATTCTTGTAGGAAATTTGTCCGTGTATAGAGGCGACCTTCTAGTTTTGTTCCATTTTTTAAACCATTTGTTCCAAAGAGATAGTGATTTAATCCTTTTCTTCTGTATTTTTGTCCCAACTGATTTATAGTTTGTCCAGTTTGCATTTGTGTGTTATCTATCAATGGAGCAGCAGTTGTAGAGTGTAATAATATTGTTCCATAAATCACTGATGTCAGCCCCTTGATCACGGTTGAACGTCATACTGTTTCTAATATACAGGGCTTCTTTAAGTTTTCGTAACCGTAAGTTACTTACGTAGCAAAGGGTTCTTGGGTGATAGGGCTGTTTGCAATTCACGGCATGTTATACCACAGCCGAAGCTTCAGTGGCTTTTTCCATAGTTTTTATTGGATTCAAAATTGGTCTTCCACGGCGAGGTATTGGGGTGTGCCTATTGTGGAGGCTCCTTTTTGCGTTGTTGTAACCGTTTATTTTCTTTATGTGTTCTTTGAATCTGTGTTCTAAAGTATTCCCTGTTTCGCCAATGTAAACTGCTGAACAGGAACATTCGATCGCGTAGATAAGATATCTCAACTTCTCATCACATCATCCACGATCAGTAATGCGTGGTATCCTCTCCGGAATGGTCGACAGGGCAATCAATATTCGTAATCCTGAATACCTACGGCCGGAACTTAACTATATTAGGAAAGTCTTCTACAAAAATCATTACCCTAAATCCTTCATCGACCAAGTATTCAAGTACAAGCTACACAAACGTGAATCTTTTGAAACTAACATCTCACAAAATCCACGTTTAGTTGTTCCATACGTGGCAGGACTAGGCGAAAAGTTTATTCAGCTGAACAAAAGATTGGGTTTCAGAGTCTTTTTCAAAAATTTTCCCAATCTCAGATCAATTCTCCGTACAGACAAAAGAAAAATTCCCACAAACGAAAGAACGGGTCTTATCTACGCGATCGAATGTTCCTGTTCAGCAGTTTACATTGGCGAAACAGGGAACACTTTAGAACACAGATTCAAAGAACACATAAAGAAAATAAACGGTTACAACAACGCACAAAGGATCCTCCACAATAGGTACACTCCAATACCTCGCCGCGGAAGACCAATTTTGAATCCAATAAAAACTATGAGAAAAGCCATTGAAGCTTCGGCTGTGGTAGAACACGCCGTGAATTGCAAACAGCCCCTTCACCCAAAAACCCTTTGCTACGAAAGTAACTTACAGTTACGAAAACTTAAATAAGCCCTGTATATTAGAAACAATATGACGTTCAACCGTGATCAAGGGGCAGACATCAGTGATTTATGGAACAATATTATTACATTTTTATTCTAAACTTTTCGCGGGATTTTTTAACCTGTTCTTCATTAAACGTTTATTTTTTAAAAAACGTTAACGGAGCTTTCGGGCCTCTCCGTGGCCCGTCATCATCGTAATTGTACCGGCAGTCGGATCGGCCTTTATGGTTGCAAGCCGCCCCATCCGACCAACTTTGGCAGATACCTACTGCCGTCAGCTCTATCTTGAGCCGTCAGGTTTCGGTCCCGCCTAGTCAGTCAGACGGCGCAGCGAGCTCCCAACCGACCTTCCACGACGGCGGCACGAGAACCGTTCCATTTTTTGACGGCAGTAGGTCTCTGTCAAAGTTGGTCGGATGGGGCGGCTTGCAACCATAAACGCCGACCCGACTGCCGGTACAATTACGCTGATGACGGGCCACGGAGAGGCCCGAAAGCTCCGTTAACGTTTTTTTAAAATAAACGTTTAATGAAGAACAGGTTAAAAAATCCCGTGAAAATTTTAGAATAAAAATTAAAAAACCCGTTACGAAGAAAGAAAAAAGAATATTATTACATTCTACAACTGCTGCTCCCTTGATAGATGACACACAAATGCAAACTGGACAAACTATAAATCAGTTGGGACAAAAATACTGAAGAAAAAGATTAAATCACTATCTCTTTGGAACAAATGGTTTAAAAAATGGAACAAAACTAGAAGGTCGCCTCTATACACGGACAAATTTCCTACAAGAATACAGGAGTAGGGAAATGGCAGCTGACAGACAAAGAAGGAAAAACTTTAAACTCTCGTTTTAAAACGTTGGAAAGCGACGGAAGATGAATGTTGCCCCACACACTACACATAATCTGACCGCTGAAGACGGGTCGCGAAAAGACCCGAAAGCTCCGGAGGGTTTTTGCGTTTATTGGGCACATCAACGGGACACTGCAACCGTAATAAAGACATTTAAATATAAAAAAGATAAGAGTGAAAGAAATAAACTCTACAGAAATTGCAATCCTAAAAGACGCGCAAAACAAAACTGAAACACAGGAGAAACTTCTCCATTCAATCGGAAGATGAAGTAAACACATTGGAAAGGTATCAAAACGAAAGTCAGAAGTTAAAATCAAAAGCAGATTTAACCTACCAAAGGTTAAGCATCAAAAATGCACGTATGATTCATAAGACTACCGATTAAAGCATCAAACACAATAGATAGGGTCACAATCTCATAGCTTTATGCCTTTCGTTCCCAAGGACAACATCGACCCAAATGTTCCGATTCAAGTGGCTAAAGTGACAGTTCTATGAACTTACTAAAAAAATAATGCTGTCCCAGTTTTACGTTCCTATGAACATCCTTTTCGCATTTTTCTAGATATAAACGCATCGTGACAGCGGCCTGAGAATTTACTACTCGACTGACGAGTCCGTTGGTCGGTGCAGTGAAACGAAATACCTTAAAGAAAACGGGAACGGAGTGACGTCAGGAAAACTTATTATCGAGGTGAGGTGATAAAGGAAGACGAAAAAATAAACTTTGATGAAAGAACTTAAGAGAAGATAAACATAAATAAATTTGTTGAATAAGTTTTAAGAGAAGTAAATTAATAAAGCCAAAAAATGTCAGAATAATTCAGGAGAGGCTACTGGGTTTCGTTGAGGGGTGGATTTTTAAGACAAGATACAAAAATAAAATACAAAATTTTCTCGAAAGCTGAGTGTTTTCTAACGGGATTGGGATTCATTGTTTTTACAGTAGAGACTTTTTCATGATTACTCCTGTTTGTTTGAGTATCAGCATTTAAGCGAAACAATGGCTCTACCAGGATATATATGAGCGATTATTAGGACCAAGTACACAATGCAACCAACTGTATTCAAAGCTTTTAAAATTTTTTTAATTCCGTCGTCAGCAAAGTGGAGGAAGACCAAAGCATCAGCTCCAATGCAAATCATAGTTATCTCTTCCACCTCACTGACGGTGAAGCTAGAGCGTCCTGAAAGCTTCGAACACGCATACTCACATTCAACACTTTTTCCTGATAATCGCTCATCCATCCGTTGGTACAGCAGTTGTTTAATTAAGTACGCATTATCACAACAACAAAAGTGGAAAAGATCTCACCGTGAAAATGTAAAATACGAATAAAATAATACGATTACCATACCCTGCAAAAACTTACTACATTTTCAATGTAATTATAATCAACAGCACAGTGGCACGCGTGACTCAACTAAAGACGGCCGTGCAAAATAGAATGCATCATAGTAAGAGCAAGTATTACTTTTTACCTATGAAAATGACATTCACGCCTACTCAACACTTTGAACAAAATAAATGAAAAAACCGTGGTGTCACTTGATGCATTTCGCCACAGGAGTCACAGCTGAGCACTGATTACGTAGATGGGGAAATTGTGAAACAGTAACGGATAATTTTAATCAATAAAATTAATATTACCACTTCAGTGCCCTCGCGGAATAAGCGCGGCAACGGAATGGTAATGAACAAAGGAAGCAGGACAACACTTCCAGCTGACTGATTCGCCTTGTCAGGGCGAATACTTTTACGCTTGTTATCACAGAAATGTCAAACTAACTAAAGTGACTAACATGGTTAAATATTTATATTGTTATGAAACTAAATGGTTCATCCTAATTGTTCAAGCAAATTTTCGCCGCGCGTCCTTTTCTGGATACGTTCTATGGAATGTACAGACTTAAAACCTTATTTTGTCTTCATTACTTGCCATAACTTTTGGGGCATATCGCGTACGGTTATTAGCAACCGTTTGACAAGTAAGCCAAATTCTGCTACGCTATCATGCGTGAAAACTTTGAAAAGCGGATTGCAAAATAGAATCTAAATCATATACATTCAACCTTGACGCGGATATGTTACGTGCGTGAATGGAAATCGAAAGAAAAGCTTCCAATTACTTGACTTAGTTGGAAAATGGAAAAAGTGGCTACCACCAGTAGGAAAACAACGTCCATCCTTATGCTTACTCCCGACAGAGAAACCGTCTTTTCATTGCACACAGGATTATTTCTAGCAAGAATGTGTACATTTACCATCACGCATGGTTTTTCTGATTATGATATGCATATTTGAAAACGCACGGCCATGTTTGACTACGGTAACAGCCCGTCAACGTGTAAATTCAGTGTACGGAGAATTCGGAACTCAATTTGTTCAGGCGACGGATTGAAACATTTTTCGTAGTAATGGCGTGAACATACTTAAATGCAATTTGTGATTTCCGTTTACTGCGGAGGAACCACGTCGTTTTCACAACTGCTTGTTTCCTCAACTCATCGTGTCATGGTTTGGTAATCAAAGGTCAAACAGTCACTCAAAATTTTTCACTTAAAAGAGTTGAAGTCAGCAGACATTTGTTTTGAATGTTTTATGCAACTGCTCTAAAAATATTGCAAATTTTTATCTCCTGCTGCATGACATTAAGACCTTACGCTCAAATCGCACAGGCAATGGAAGTTTAGCCCAAAAGAATCAATGTTGCATTCTCAGAAGTTATTTATGATTTAGGAGACAAAGTGGTACAATGCTACATGTCATGTTTAAAAAACCATTTATAGCGTCCAGTGAATTGTGGCATTGCGAATTGCGCATCTTCGGTTTCATTGACAGAATGAACATTCAAGCTAGAATCTAATTATTATTTGGTACAGTACAAAATTGCCAGCAAAACAAAGCAGTAAAAAGATCATTTCTCTGAGCTTTTTAAACTTATCATGGTTCAATGTCAGCGGGATAAAGTTTTAAAATAGCAGATCGTTTAAAAATCAATAAAAGCTTAATAAAGCTGAACATGAAGATGCCAAACTTTACAGAAGCTAAGATTGAAATGAAAAGCATAGCCAATGCCGTTTAAACGTTTATTTAGCGAAGCTTTCAAGAAACGCCGGTTTCCGTCTTCAGCGCATGAAAGAATGGCAGAGCCATCAAAAACTATCATACGTTACCTACCAACGGTAGCTGAGGAGCAATAGAGGTCAAGCATAGCACCTTCGCGTCAGGTGTACTAATATGCTTATCGAAAGAATATTACCAAATATGGGTGTATAGTCTTTCGTATTCAAATTTATTAGTCGCGCTTGTCCAGTTTATTCTTGCGAAAAGGTTCGACGCTTTTGGAATACGTTTAATACCGTCTTCATAATTCGATATGAAAATGTCGTTGTCATTTGAATATGCTAAAGACGGGATCAGTCGCGCCCCAAAAGCTTTTGAACTTCCTTTCAGGACTATACGGATAAATACGACTAACGTATTTGACCTGAAAAGACGCATTAATAAAATAGTTGTGCAGTTACTGGCCGCAGTAAACCCCATATCGAAAACCCTTTAACAAAAATCGTTTAACAAAAAAGGCTATTCAATCGAACTAACAACCCATCAACCCTCATTTTCGTTGCACTTGCGGTGAATCACTAACATCCTTCAATGCCTCACGGATACAAGGCGATAAGCTAGCTTGGCAACACGCGGCAAGTGCGGCTGAACTCTAAGTATCCAATGACTGTAAGTACACACAAGTTCTATTTCGGAGATGTTAGCTTTCAATGTGTAACGGGTTACGGACATAGGGAGCCTCTGAATGCTCTGAGATATACTTCCACACTTTTTCATCAATAAGCGATTAATCTAATTATTTTCAACAATATACAAACGTGTTTACCCACTATTGTCAAAAGCTGATGTGTAATTTTACAAATCAGTTAAATGAAACCGATTTCTGAACCTTTATTTAGCCTAACAGAGACAACAAAGGAAAAACCCATTATCAGTACCCGTCAAATCAAAAGTTCGTACGGTCGAAATCCCAGTGCTCATACTGGTCGAACGGGAAAAAAATTCTGAACCACCGGGTCGTTCACCCTCGTCCACTTCCGGAAAGCACAAGTTCCTGGGTAGAAGTGAGCCGTCAATGAACCAAAATCTCAAAGCGAAACTTAGGGTACTGCTCAGGAGTCCAGATGATCAAAAGTTTACGTCAAGTCGCTCCATTGCGGTTGGTTTGTACATATAGCAGATAAATGGAAGGGGGAAGTTCCCTTCGAGCACGAAAATATCTTCAAGTGCCACTACCGGTCTCTTAGCACCAATGTTCTTGAGCTTTGAAGCTCTTCGGTTATCCCTATTTGGCAGCTGCAAGAAAACACAATTTGGCTTTTGGAATATCGGTTCATTCAGCGTTCCTTGCTATTCAAAAACCTGTCCTTTCGGGAACTAAACCTGTGCGAAACTTTCAGCAGTTTTGGTATTTTTTCTCTCTGGCAATGCGAGCATCGTGGACCGCGAGACCGCCAGCGATCAAAAATAGCAGCATACCAAGTGTATGCATTCAGGTGTGGTGGCTGGGTGTGTGTATCAAAGGAGAAATTAACGCTAGGGACAAATGAGAGACATGAGCCTAAGTTGATTAAGTCTCTTGGGATCAAACAACTACATCTAGCTGTGGGCACAGAACAGCAATGGATAAAGAAGTCTGATTGGCTGCGTTCACCAAGGGTGTATCCCTAAACGAACCATCAGTTTTTTTCAAGCGCTCCAGTTTTTTTTGTTTAATGATTATATGACTGTCTTTTTGCCAGAACCTTAAAGCAACGTCGGGAGGACTGCACATCAGATCAAAATGACGGACCTTCTTACAACAGAAACAGCTACTTTTAACCGGTGAGATTTGTTCTCTTATGAATGGCAAAAAAAGAAACCCATATTTTAAAGGTAAGCATGACATATATTGCATTTCATAAAAGAACTTGAGTTTACTCGCCTTAGTAAGCAACCCTACGCATCCGCGCTGCTGTAAATAACATGGACAATAAATACTTTGCCGGAGGGATTTCCTAGCGCATCAGTATTAGAATTAAAATATCTACGCTAGTAAGGATCACACATTGAATGAACTGCTCAGAATGGGATTTATGCCTATCTATTATCGGCAAAGAGTAAATTGTGCTGGCTGTTTAACCGGTATCTTAACACAGCTGAACTTCGCTAATTCAGACATGTATCTCGCATATAATTAACATGGCGAGTCAGCAAAAAGTGGTTCCCATTGATGTCCTGAAACTATATGTTCGATGATAGTTCCTCCCACACCTCCATTTCCAAAGGCTTACTTATTAATAAAATTCAGCAGGTGTAGGCTGTGACATCTGCCATGTCAATTAATAGTAGCATTCGCTCATTGATAATCTGTCAACAGAAATAGATAGTTGTGAAAATTCCTTACTTTTCCCTCTTTGCAGCAATTCAGTTTTTCCGTTTTTCTTATAACCGTAAAACAATTTTCAGCGAGTATTATTAATATTAATACAATAATATACCAATTCCTCACTGAAGTCATGAGAATTGACGTACTTGCAAAACCTATTTTGTCTATTCCTCAATTAACCTTCACATGCCTGTCGATTAATATTTCTCCATTTTTTATTAACTGCTTTGTACAGATCTATCAGAAATTTTGAAGTCTTAAGGAGCGTCACTTGTGCGCATATTGTAAATACTGAACAAACCGTCGCTGCTCCAGGATATTCACTAACATGGCAACCCGCTGATCTCAACCGAGCCAGATTAATGAAGTCCAACTCAGTAATATTTCACTGATATTAACACAGTTGAGTACCTAGCACCTTCGCGCACTCACATGCAGTCCTAAACATGCTGATCTTGCTTATAACTTTATCCTTTCTGAAGTTAATAGCTATTGAGAGTAGAAAATAAGCTATTTACAAAAAAACTTCATTATTTTCAGAACAAATCCTGTTCTATAGGAAACATGCAGAACAAGAAGAAAGAAGTGGATTTGACAAAGTCAGGGTAGTGAAAACGTTAGCTTACGGAAAGACGGCACTGCACATTATTTGGTGCAGACATTTACCCACTGAATACCCGCGCGGTTGCCGATTGATTGACTTCTCATATAGTTAGCCGCGAAGGGCGGAACAATGATTTATCGATGAAGACTAATGCAAATTTCTCGCTTTGAATTTTACAGCGCTCCATTCACTCTGTAGGTATGCTCGTTCCTTGCCTGAACCTAGCCTGCAACATCATTTATGGTGAACAGAATGGCTTGGAAAATTTTTCTTCCAGATGACTCAGCGTACATATTTTGCGCGGGTAATTGACTCGGTTAAAACCAGTGACAGATGTACATGTTAGGTTCAGAAAGCAAGTGGTAATAACCGCCTGCTGAGAAGCAATTATTCTCCTGTTGAGCCAGATAGCAAAGTTTGAACACGCTTAGTTTTGAACTACCCGTAAGTGGTATTGATCGTGGACGCAGAGAGAAACTGTTAAATGGTTGGTACAAGTGGCGGCTTGTTTATTTTTGGAAAGCTTACGCAGCGTCCGTAGCTCCCTTCACGATTACGGCATAACTGGCTATAGAGCACTCAGATGAGAAGCATTAATACTAGAGCAGATGCAGTATCCTCCAAGCGTATTGGTCTGCACTTACGCAGACGTACTATGAAATACCGTTTCCTTCTACGTCTGCAGGCAAGCAGTTCGGCATGAATGGATTCTATAAATTTGTTAATGGATTCTACATTATCACTGGACTGGCAAGCATAACCATAAACGGTTTCGTTTGCCGCACTATTCTAAAGAGGAAATCTCGAAGGGCTGAATCCTTTCTCGCCATTGGTAAGAAATTACAATTTTGTTTTTTAAAATAAACTAAAAAACATATATCTTTAAAGAATGCGAAAGGATTTGTGTAAGCATTGACTCTCTTCATTTACAATTTTACAAATAAGGGGTATACTGTTCCAAAATTCTTCCTAAAACTTGTTAACGCTTCATCTAATCCTGACATTATCATGAAGTTGGATAATTTCTACTACGTGTTTGTTCTTAATTGTTCTTTTAGTACTCCCTATCCAGTCGGTTAGCGCTATCTCGGTACAATGGGACACGATCATTTTACATTTAGAAAAAAGTCCAAAGAAATAGCATCAAGCTAAAGTATAACTTCCAGGATATTCGAGGGACTCAATCCCTCGTGCCAAATTGTTAATTTATATGCAAGCAAATATCAAATTAAGTTTAGTTTGTAGAAATAATGGTTGTTTAACTTTTCTGAAATTCTAACAGTAGACACGAAGCAAAAGGAGAACCATAATCTAATCTGAACTCTTGTCACATTTGAATCGATAAAAAAACTTGTAAAAATAAAATTTATGACAAACCAACGTAAAGAGAAACCATCATTAAGGGGCAATATAGCATCCGTTGAAATGGACATTAATTATAGGGCCCTCATTGGAAAAACATTTTATTTGCAGTGCTAAAGAAGTACTCATACTGAATTGCATGTTTATACCGTTTTACCTTGCAAAAGCGGCAGTGCCAATTTTGTAATGATTATTTACCAATGAAGAGCCTAAACGATAGTTCTGATGGTAAGCTACTAATTACAGAATTCCTGACTAGAGGACCATTGAACTGCTTAAAAAGAGCGATAGTATCCAGTAAGACAACAAGTTTGAAGCTCACCGTCGTCAAGACGCCAGAATTTGAACATAACTGCTCAGTAATGAGTCACTAAGGCTTTATGTTGACTTGCAAGGTATTTCCTTTTGAAAACATGAGTTCAAGAATATTCGTTAGTACTGGCAGAGGAAGGAGCTGCTAGCGGAAGCCACGCTCAATATCGCCCAGCGGGAAAGCGTTGTATGAGTCAAAGTAAAGTATGCCAAAACAATAAATGTTAAAAGTTTCCTAGGCTATCTAGTTACGAACTTAAGTGCAATAATACAGATTGGCAAATGTTCAGCTGAACCCCTATTCATGCAATTCGAAACCGTTCATCCAGAATATTTTTGTCCGTTGGCAAGATACGCCATAAGTGTTCCGTCCATGGGCATATACGATAAACCGGCTAGGGAATAGCGGCGGGCATCCAGCCGCAGGTAAAAATAGCACTCTCGCTGCTAAACGCTACGCCCATGTAAGAACCACGGAGGGTGGTAAAGAGGTCTGTTGAACTCGAAAGCCGAGCGATAATGCAGACTTCAATACTAATAAAATGGGTTTGACGTGGCTTTTCCATCAAGTTGGATTAATTACTGTATTTAAAAGCCATATTTACTGACACTGACGATGAGCGCATAAGCCTGCTTGAAGTTAGAAGTTAACGACTGAATAAAAAATGCTTCAGCTCAATTGAAATAAAAAATTCACAGCACTCTCATTTATTGATGATCATCCCAGTGATCTTCCTGTTTTTTCTTGACGAAGTGAATACCTGTAATTAAACTATACAACTGCGCCCCAAATGGATGCGTGAACGGTTACTAGGTGAAACTCAAAATGCTATTTCCGTCGTCAACAACATGGATATGTGAAAAATAAAACCACTGAAAAATCGCCGCTAAACTCCATTTTGTTACGAAGTGTCCTGTCCTCAAACATTCATAGAATTCTGCAATTTCCCAACCGCTACATGCCACTAACTTCACTAACGTTCCTTGCCTTTGTGAAGCTTCATTAGTAATGCAGTGCTTCCTTGTAACCTCAATGCAGTTTGCCGAGTTTTCTTAACGCGCCTGTTGTTTCGGAGAGTAACATAAAGGCAGATGCGTTTTGATCCTGCAAAATCAGGTGCTCTAAAGAAAGAAGCATTTCCATTGGAAATCGGTCAGATGGCAAGTTCCGCAAAGCATTTTTTATTAAGCAATAGTGTTAGAGATGAGAATAAGTTGCCGTCGCTACGCCTGCGCCCCAAAAGCCTCTATTTCCTGCGCAACGTTGTCCACCCTTCTCGAGTGGGCATAATTAAACCGAACACCTGGTTCACAGCCTCAAGAAAACTTTAGCCATTTTCACTCGTCCAGTCCCTATTTGATTCTGCTTCAGTTATAGACCCCAGTGAAGGAATGCTTTCAACATCTCCTATTTTACGTTTTAAGCGAGGAACCATGTTTTTTGTGATACTTATGATAATGGAATTGTATCGGAAAACATGTGCCGAACATCGCATGGGCGCTTCTGGAGTGAGAGCATCGATGTAAACGACCAACAGAGATAAGGGAATCTTCTGAGGATTGCACATGGAGATATGCATGCCTTGCTGTGCCGTAATTCGGCTACGAAGACGTAACAGTTCACGGAGGCACTTGAAATGCACCGTGCTACAGAGTGGGAAAGCTACAGAAGTAGGGAAAGTAGTGCCACGCTTCTAATCAAAACCTGCCAAAAAAGGATGCCTTGACGAGAGCACAGAGTTGCTGAAAAACCATTGAAAGAAAAACGTTCTTTGGCGGATCGTTACGGAGACGAAAAGTAAATTCTTATTGTCAACTAGAAAGATAAAAACATTGAGTAGACCAAGCATAGGTGGTTACATCTATATCAAAAGTTAAAGTACACGGAAAAAAGTGCTCCTCTGTGCACTTTGGGATCACGATGGGCCGTACGCAACGACGAACTGCTAGAAACTGACTAGATGGTCACTGTAGATGTGTACTGCTGGCAGGTTACGAAATTGGCATAAATCTTAAAAAAAGATAAAACTAGCGGCAGAAATATTTCTATAAATAGCGCTGTCCTTCTGTCACATGATAATGCACAATAGGCTGGAGGTAGGTGCCTCAAGCGGCGAACTCATCAGACTTTGCCCCAACAGATTGCTACTTGTTTTGGCCCAGGTAGCATCGTCTATCCATGCAGCGCTTCAAAGAACTTTGGGGCGCCAGAAGTGGGTGGTTCATTTCTTTGGATCAAAGACCTAAACGTTCCGTTGCCATAGAGTCTACTCTGTCAGAAAGCTAGCAAAAGCCTATAAATGTAACAGAAACTATATCTAATAAAGAATGTTCCCACAATTTGGTTTCATGAATACTTTTCGTCGACAAATAATGGTAAAAACGTTTTCTCGCACCCAATAAATAATTCTGCTTCGAAAAGGAGTTCTTTTCAAATCGTATCACTTTTTTCTTGCGCTTTCGGTAACTCATTTTATCGACTGATAAGACAATAAACTAGCTTGGCCTGCTGAGGAAGCCGGAAGCTGAGAGGTGTTAACCTATGCACTAATAATACAACGACATCAAGCAATTATCGCACTTCGTCTTTCAAGCGAAAGATCGAAGTCATCAAATAATTGTCAACAAATTAGACCTATGAGGCTATTACTTTTTAATCAAATAGATAATACAAAGCTCGTAGTGAGAAAAGAGAATGTGATTTAATGCTTGCTCATTCGCCTTCTGCCGCAATAACACAATGGCAAATATTGACACAAAATCTTTTTACCCGTTCAGGGCGAACTCATTATCGCTTTGCACAATGTCTGAATGTCCATTCTTACCCTTGCCTTGAAGGTACCGTAAAAGGCTGCTGCGTTATGGAGCGATTGAATGAAGGTCAGGAAGCCAATTAATAGTACATGACGTTAAGAATGCGTGTTTATAAGCGATTTTTGCGCTCGCGAAGCTGGGAAGGTAATATCAAAAGTCAAGAACAAACGGGTGCTTCTTCTTAACATGCTTTACTTACTCGTCAGCTTATTATGGAAAAGAGGCAGCCGTCGACAAAGGCCTGAAGCTTAGACACTTTTAAACTACCCTTCTGAAAACTGACATTTTGCCCTTTTCACGATAGTACTTACACTGAACTTGGATGAGGGATTCTTTCCATGGTAAATTACAAGATCTGCGCAGCTGTCATGAGCAGCTAAACCTTGAAGCTTAAAGCACAGTAATGACAAGATGTGAAAGGTAAAAATCATACCGAACAAGGAAAAAGCGATATTAAACACATTTCCGCCGCGTACTCAACATTCTACATATTCATATTTTAAGGCCTAGCTGTTAGTAATGCACTCCTTGGACTTGGATATTTATCCGCTGGCTGGAAACGTCTTGCCGTGGACCATCTAGAAATGGAGAAGACGACGGCTTGGCTTTGCCTAATGTCTTCACCATACATCTTCTGCTTTCAAGTTGGAAACAAAGTATCTTCATTGATGGTGTTATTCTTGGCTCTAGATCGATGCTGGTGTCTCTTTGTCTTCCCTACCGGCAGAAGGTCTACCCGAACGTATGTTATAGCTCTGGTGCTTTCCGTTTTTTTCATGGCAATAATATTCTACCTATGTATTGTTGCTATAACTTATCAATGGGGAAAAGACAGGCTAATTTCGGTGTTGTGTTTGCACAAACAGGCAATTCCAGTTTACTTCTACTACTGTGACAACAAATTCCTGATTACAGCCGCGGTATTCACCATAATTGCATATCTGATCATGATGGCACTTATGAAAAAGTGCCAAAAGAAGTTAGAAGGTGTTCGAGCAATTCAACTTCGCCGAGAGAAAATCGTTCTTACGAAGATTAAGATAATTGTGCTAAGCCACATGCTTCTTTGCTTCCTACCTCCTTTCATTACAACCACAGCAATCGAAACCGGAACATTTCACATATCGATGGATGCTTTGCGCCTCCTGCCGCCTATTGGTCAAGGACTAGAAGCGTTGCTATACACATACACATTGCGCGACATGCGACTTGCTATGCAAAGGATTCGCTCATTGTGCGCTAAGCCTTCTGAATTGCTCAAACCAAGAACATGGCGTCAGTTGCAGTTACGTGACCGCGTTACTCCTCAGTAAATCGTTTTACCAAGTTTCTTACCATCCAGAAACACGTCGCCTAAAAACCTTCAGCCGACGGGGAACCGAAGCTGCCATGACGTTCTCAAAAAACTAGAAAACTTTGTCACAAAACGAAGACTTAACCGAGGGCTCTGTACCGGCTAATGGACTTGAAATCTTAATAGGTTATTTATACTTACAAAGTACCTACGCAGACGGTTAGGTTAATGAGACAAACGGCCAAGTAGTTAGTCCAGCCCCTTTTCCTTTTCTTTATGAGATACAGGGAGAGAAAGAGAGGTAGAAAAGTGAAAAGTCTAACAAAAACCAATGAGGAGAAATGAAAAAGCCACAGCAACAAGCTAACAAAAACAAAATCTGTGGGAGTGCAAAAGCAAGCGCAAACCGCTCACTTGTCGGACTGAAAAGCAGCCCATAATAAAGTTTTATTCGCTTTTCCACTATTAATCAATAGACAATTGAAAAATAGACAGTTATAAGCTTTGCCATGCTTACGATCTGAGAAAGTATCCTACGCTAATTTACATGGAATGCAGCCAATGCCAGCAACAGCGGACGAAACGGTTCTATTTTCGAGTTTCAACTTTGCGTGTGACCGTCCTGGCGTGCTTTAGTCGTCTACCGTTGCTTTGACGAAATGAAAAAAATAAATGTCTTCAGGAAGCGATCCGAAATTCACTGTTATTCTGACCGACCGTCCTCCCGCGCTGCATTATCTGCACTGCTTACGCCTTTTCCGCGTTTTATTATTTTACCTTTAATCTTAAAGTAATTTTAAATATAAACGTACCTGACTATCAAATTCTAAGGTATTTATACAAGCAAAAATTAACCAAATTCGTACCTTAAATTCATTTATCTTACTGTCCAATAGCATAAGTTACAATGTTACCCTCTAATCTCAGAAGCGCTGCAACCAAAAGCATTGGGGAATGTGCACCGCTACCAAAGAAGCTGAGAATGTGACAGCTTCTCGTATATGCACAAGTAAATACGTTACAGGTGAAATATTACGATCAGTTAAGCTGCAGCACTACTGCCTAATGAACGGGGAGATTCAGTGAATGGTACCAAGGAGCAGCAGATGTGATTCACATTAAATTTTAAACTTGAGGAAGCCAAACATGCCATTCTTCTATAGCGGCTTCCGCAAGTTTCCAACTAATTACGTCAGAGTAAAATGTCACAAACCTGTGAATTTTAAATAAGAATTTTTTGGTCGGGAACGCGGACGCGTTGACAATTAATCGCCACATGAAGCCTTTACATTAAAGGTGGAAATCTATAAAATACATTAGTTACTGCCAAACGGAACTTCGGATACATTTCAGTAAAAGTGCAGATTTGTTTGAAAAATCGTTTTTCCTAAGCAACGGTAAAACAGGGGTACTCTCTCAAAGTTGCAAAGAATTTGCGCAGAAAACGGCATTAAAGACGACTTCTCATCGTAACCAAAAAAGCGGCGTTCGTTACGTGCACCACGTTTTAGCTAGTGAGGAACACGTACTCAAAAATTCAATTTTAAATTTACGCAACATCTTGCAAAAAAGTACCTTAAACAAACTTTAAACTTTAAGAAGCAACATTTAATAACAGCAACGCCAGTTTGGTTGGCCATTGTAACAGATGACTGAGAAGGCGGGCGGTGATCGCATGCACTGCTGCTAGGTCAGGCACTGATGCAGTAATGAACGAATAATAAACGTGTAAAGTCAACCTGTGGTAAAATATATTTTACTGTACTTCTTGCAAACAATAAAAAAGGCAAGTTGAACTGATTCATAGACCAACTGTACCTTCTGCTTGTAAGTAACGAGCTTGACGTCTGTTAATGTTATTTTTTAGAAAACAAGACAAGAAGACGGCGTTCCCTCTGACTTCGTGATAATGTGACTGCTTCGCGATTTTGTAATGTCGATAAGTGAAATAAAACTTCTTGTTCAGTAAAGTGTACAAAACAGTCTGCACTGCTGAATGCCACGAATGACATTTTAACTTTACCTGAAAAACGTTGCCTGCTTCTAACTTAACCAGCAAAAAAAGACATATGAGTCAAATTAACGCACATAATAAAATATGTGCAAGACTGTGAGTTGTTACAACAAACTCTAACTTGAATTAAAAACTGAATCCAGACAACTGTATTTGTGTTTACTCACCAAACGCAAGTGAACATACGTAGCAATTTTACGCACTACGAGCCCTTCTCCTCCTACATCGCTGCAGATTAAAGAAAAATGACACACGACTTATTATTTTTTGGATTATTCAAATACAGCGCCGTCACCCAACAGTGAGCATGTGGAAATTGCAGTGGAAGTAAAGACGCAACACTCGGCCTAAATTATTTCATAAAGTGAAACCTTTTGCTTACCGACTATTCATCTTTCGACCGCATTTATTTAACGCTCGGCTGTTAACTTGTAGGTACCGGTGGAAGACACGAATTTCTTCATTTCAAAAAACGAGTACTGGTGCCTTGATCCAATCAGGATGCCGCTTGTACAACATTTTCCAAACTACATTGCAAGCGTCTGACAGTTTCCGCTTTATCCATTTTCAAATAGAGAAAATGTACGATGCTTCACGTAACAGAACTCAGGGGAAATCATTTTATTGCATTTCAGGCCTAAAAAACAACGATTAATTGAGCGGTCACAAAACTGATGGATACATGTTCTGCTTCGCAAAACAATTTATGTTGAAGAATAGGAAACACTGTACTCATCGAAGCGACTGCTCTTCAAGTGACATCTTCAACTGAAGTTTTCAACATGGAAGAATGTGATAATTTTTGTGAACAGCCCGATAGCAGCAGTAAGGTGCTTCGCTGCAACAGTTAAATGGGCGCTGTCGTAAGAAAATAAATTTACAATGCACTATTATTCTCTGATACTTTGCGATAACGGATGAAGATTTTTTCTTTTTTTCCTCTTCTTCGTAACGGGTTTTCAGTTTTCTTTTTGAAAAAAGTTTTACGGTTTCAACCCGTTTTGTTTTCACATAACGTTTATTTTTGTCATAAACGTTCTACACAGAGCTTTCAGGTCCCACCCGGACCGGTCTTTAGCGTGAAATAAATAATGTCCGCCGTCGGGCCGCTCTCCTTGGTCGCAAGCCCATCTATCCGATCAACTTCGGCCGAGGCCGCAGCGGTCAGCTCTATCGTGAGCCGTCGAGCTTCTTTTCAAAAAGAAAACGGATGAAGAGTATGCTTATGACAACAACAACTTCTAGCAATTAAACATGCACTAAACTCGTACATGATTTACAATGAATGAGCTATGAAGAACTCTTGAGAGGATTGAGCAAACCGTAGCTAAACTATTTTTTCACAGCAGCAACTGCCAAATAAACCTAATGCTTCCTGCAAAACAAGTTGGGACCGCAACTGTCCAAAATTCAATCATTTACACAAATGTTTACCTCACAGTCGCAGAAGAGTGGCCCATTGTCTGCTTAGGGTAGACTTTCTTTGTCCGTTCAGCAGGTGAAAGGGAAGTTAAACAGCTGGATGAAATAGAATTGAAACCGTCAGCATCAAGAGATGCTTAAGCTGACTTTAAAAAACGAGAGAAAAAAGTAGCAGCCACAGAAAATGACTAAAAAAGGGGAACGATTCAATGAGCTAATGAAAGAATCTCAAACTCCGGTTTACTGACTACGATTGTAGGCCTGTACCCAAATCTCGAAACTCTAAATAGCAAAACTAGAAAATCTTTTTCAAAAGAGAGTTTTGCTCAACTTCATGAGCATATTTATCTTAGACAATCCTGAAAGACTCACAATTCTATAAGCGGAAAATCATGGAAGGCTGTAGTCCTAAAAGTTAAAAGTACCGAAACATTTGAAATGCAGAATATAGTCCAAACCCTAAGACGTTGCAATATCGAATGATCCAAAAGCCAAAGAAGGTCTTGTTACTTGAAGGGTCGAAATCCCTGAAGGCTGATGCTCTGAATTAGCTGCAACCGCAATGTCACTATAAAGCAATCGCCTCAATAGGATTCCACCTATTCGGTTCCTGCCTTTCGGGATTATAATCCTAAGCCTTGATTGTTTAGGAATTAAAGCCATATTGCGGTTATATGTTTGTTTAACAGTTACCGTTGTCGTAAAACATATAGTGTACGTATAAAATAGGAAATTCCAAAGCCCCAAGGAAAGCAGCAAGTGACTGCATGTAGACAAGTTCAGTTCTGCCATTGTCTTCCCCGAGCTTGCGCCTGCGTCCTATACCAATGGCAGGTGCGTTACATCTATGAAAAAGGTAACTTCCAGTGAATTTTAAGTTTTCGGAACATTAGGCCCTCCGTAACACACATGAGCTGGAAACTGATTTTCATTTAGACTCATGATGGCACAAGTACTTCCTTATTTCCGTTGATTATAATTAAATTTGCTACAAGCAGCGGTTCTGTCATCCGCACAGCTATGCCATCCCGCAGCAAAAGATCCCGTTATCATTCCCAGGAAATAGATAAGATAATGCCAGCAGTCAACCAAATTTTTACCCCTGCAGGTACTCAATGCCATTGCTGTTCACAGTCACTATTGAGCAAGCTAGTGAGAGTACTTTCGTTCATTCAATAAGAGATGCTTTAACAACAAATACGAAGCTGCACTGAATAATCAATTAATAATTTCGAAACGATTTAGGTGAATGAAAGGTGGTCATATTGAACAAACATTGCCTAACTCAAAAATAGACAATAACAACGACATACACACCGTGCATGGCAGAACTGAAGAAATTTCGTCATACCGTTTTCGCCAACGTGAAGAATTAGTTGAATAGGAAAAGGTTAGTTTCATACCAGCCAGAAACACCAGAAACCCATCGGATGAGTTACGTCTTTGAGATATACAGTAAAATCGCACAATTGCATAATTGCCCCTGGACAGTCGTCACCCACAAGTTACAAAAGCAGAACCAACAGGCGCTTTGTTTTCTAAGCTCAAACTAATGTTTTTCATTACGTATTTTTTTGTCTGACAGTGATTTTCCATGAAGCCGATGCATATCAAACCCGGAATATTTTTCCATGCACTTAGCAAAATTTTTAAAACTCTTCATTTGGCAAAACTCTTTATCAAGGATATTTTTAAATCATTTGGCCTCGTCTAAATGACTTTTGTGCTGTGGCTTTTGGCGTCCCTTCATCCTTACACTCTCTTTCTTCTGTTTTTCAGTTCCTGTAGTAACTGCGGATAAAAATGGACTGGACGAAAGGCGATGTTATCACATTCAGAAGCGTATTCACATTGTGCTACTGTTCCGGATAAAGATGCCTAATCTGTAGCTACACTTCCATTGATTCATTTGCACTTTAGCGTCTTACCGTAAACTGTATGCTATAATTAAGTTAAGTAAATGCTCAAACTGAAGCGTTTTTAACTTATGCACAAAAAAGCACTTCTGAAAAGCCTGACCTTGGCTCAACGCAACAATTCGCTTGTTATGCTATCAAACAGTCTTCAGTGCGTATATTACATGGATACGAAATGTATAAAGTGGATACGCACAGACGCCACAAATAAAGCTCATTCGCGCGTACGTTTAATAATGGATCACTTGGTAAGAAGTCATTTCAGCCAATTCACAGGCTTATTTCATACTCGGCAATTTATTAAGACTGATTAATCTACTTGCTTTGTTCTTGTTCCCATTCAATACTTCCTCTTAAGCCAAGAAACTCACATTTTCAAAGGTAGGAAAACCTCTCTGAAAACTTTTCGACCAAGTTTATCGTACATAAGGCTCGTTTTTGATTAAACAAAGCACAACAGACAGAACTCATAGAGCATTTAATTTTCTTAATATGCCAAGGAATTTTCAACCAAACAGATCTAAACCCAGTTCTTCATCGGACTCAGATTCTTCTTTCTTTTCCTCTTTCTTTTCAGGCGCTTTGGCGCCTTCTGCTTGAACTTCCGCTGCAGCAGGTGCCACAGCAACAGAGCCTGCACCAAATCCTCCGCCTATGTTGGTCACCAATTCGCTTATGTTAACTGATTCTAGTGCATTCACGAATATTTCAGGCCAAACAGAATCAACATGCACATCTGCAGCCGTTAAAATCGACTTGATTCCATCGACTGATACCTTTATCCCATCATCCGCCAATATCAGTGCAGCATAAGCGCAAGCCATTTCATTGTTCAGCGCCATCTTCTGACAACAAGGTAAAGTGACTAAACAAGTTAACATTGGAGTTTGCAAATGAAGTTCGACAAACAACGAAGCAGTAAAACGCTAAACAGCTGTCATTCAGTTACGGAAAAAATGTTAAAGCAACAGTACGAAAGGCGTACTAAATAAACATTGGTGATTGGCTTAGCGTTGCGAAAATGTCAAAATTAACACATCAAATTGCACCTGCGGTTGAACAGTGTTTGCCCATTAAGTGGTACTAACGTTATTCTACAGTTCTTAAACGATGAATGTTAAGTATAAACGACTAAATCAAACGCTGCACCTAAGTCCCTACCACAAGAACAAAGACTCATACGCAAGAACAAAGGGACTTCATGCCTATGTAAAATGATAATAGTCTTTAGCCGAAGTATCGAGCAACAACGTTGCCATATATTAACACTAATAATAACTAAAAAGGCAGTTCACTTGGTATCCCACAAATACATCAAACCGGGCAAATGATGACGAAGTCAACACAGCTACAAGAAATGGGATGTGAAAAGCAAGTACAATTGAGTAGTACTCCATAAACATTGTCCACAGCAACGCATTTGACTAAAAACACGTTTTGATTTCAAAAATTAAGATCCCTATAGCTGTAAGGTTGCAAACTTTTTTATTACTTACATAAACTGTCGCCCATAAAAACAAAAGCTTAAATTTTTAAGAACATCTATTGCCTTCATTCTGGAAATGCTTGTCGATTGAGAAGGCTTTGTAAATGTTGTTTTTGATTAGCCAACTACTTTCAAAAGATTGACTTTGCCGAAATAGTTCGTATGCATCAAAAAGGTGCTCAGTTAGCAATTCAAACATGTGTTTCACTCATACAGAATCCTCTATTCAACAACTGATTCGTTAAGCCTTCTGAAATAAAGGGGACGAGGAATGAACAATTCGAAACGCATCGCCATTCAGGTTTGATCAGTAAACTGCGGCGCCTTGGTGCCTTTTGTCACTGCGATTAAAAATCTGTAGGTTCATGTAGTAGATGCGTTGCAGTGAAGCTATCCCATTGATAACTATGTGATCAAGGTAAAAGTGCGTGAATACCGTTTGGCCGGACAGTTTTTTGACCAGAATTGAACGATGGATTTGAGTTTAATGGTGGCTTGCACTTGAAATCATATTTATTTGGTGATGTAGCAATTGAGAATATAGCTTCTGTTCATTGGCGTATAAAGCTTCCTGTTTTCCTACGGGATAACAGTCTAATCTTTACTTAATCGCTTATTAAACGGTAGCGCCTTTAGGACTTGCTGATTCAATATGTTTGTTTATCACGGTAAAGAAAGGCATTAAAGACGAGATGCGGTGAGTCCTATAAGTTCTTTTGTTTGTAGAAACAGTTTATTATTTCGTGACACAATCTGAAAGTGGTTACCAGTTTTACGATGGTAAAGTTGTCCATGGGCGAAGCTTTCAAGGCGTACCTCTCATCTCACATGTGGCCCTTTCGGGTCGTTGAAGAAGTGCAAATTTTGCCAGTAGATAGATATGTTCTCTCGTTCGTCCTCATTTCCTGAATATTGTTTCCTAACTGATAAAGAGCTCGAGTTGGCCTTTCTATGCCACAAATCTTGCTGCGAGCAACTTCACGAATGCTAATTCAAAGCTTAATAACATTTAAGAGAGAACTGTAGGTAAATTTAAAAGTTACATGAATCATGTTTAGCATCCTTCATCCATAGTAATTCGTTCTACACAGGTCCATTGGTTCAATGAACCTGTGTAGTTCATTGTTAGCCACACTGGGCAGATGTTGCATGTTGTTTTAGGTGCTCCAGGAACCTTACAACAGTCTAAAGGGATTCTGTAACGCTAAAATTTGAATATTTTCTTCCAATTTATTCTCCAGTGTTTTCAAAATAGCCTTTTTAATATTGCTTGCTATCGTAATGCGTAAGAATTTCATTGCTAAGAGATTAAAGTAGGTAATCCACTGTCGCTTATCCTGTTCTATGGAATTTGCACATTCGCATAAACGCGAGAAAGCGAGCGAGCCTTCTCTCTCACTGTTACAGCCAATGACCTGCCCCAGTTGCGCTTTCTAAAAGTGTAGTCAATCTATTTCAGTAATCTAAGTTATTTCAAGCACTTACTTTATCGCAGCGATAATGTGCATTACTGGAACACCCGCCAGAAAAACGGCCAACGCAAATATAAACGGATACCAAGTCATATGCCAATTTTCAAATAATAATGTACGTTCTGAAATTCAGTTCTCATCATTTTGCAGGATAATATTCCAACAACATATTCTTTATTTAGCATTGCTATACAATGCTTTGTCAGGTGTAAGAATCACTCTGCTTTGTCTGCAGTCTTTAGTACTTGTGCAGGTTGTTTAATCAGCTTTATTGAATTGAAAGAATATGTAGCTCAATTGATCGTTGCCTTTATTCGTAGTGATATAGCTACACGATAAGCATAACATACATTATTCAGTAATTTGCATGGGAAAAATGTAGCTCTTTCAAGGAGATAAAGTTGCAGTTGGTTGTGTTCATAGGTAAAATTTAAAGCTTTCAATTAATAGCTCTGACCGCGAAGCAGATTCCTACCTACATTTGCAGATACATTAATAGTGTTGTCACGTTCACTGGTAACATTTTACTGATTGCGCGTATTAATTTAACCTCACGTGCAACCTACTATCAATAAATCAGTCAGTTTAAGAAAAAGTTAATTTCTTAATGTAATATTGCAAAGAATGGCTTCTTTCCTGATCTTAAGAAGGAATAACTTGTTCCAAAAGTCGCCGTTTAAGGCAAATCAGAAAAGCTCTTAGTAAGTTTTTCGAGTACCATTCAAGCAACTGAACAATGCTTGTGTGATGAACATTTGTACTTATATTCTTATATTTTCTAATGCCCACTGTTTTTACTTTGTTTAATTTTGTCGGTTAGTTCGTTCAATCGAACGTGTCACGGAAGACTCAATTATGAATGCAGGAATACACATTATTGCGTAGTTCCTTCATAAAAAAAGAGGCAACCTACCATAGTCGCAGCGAATTCCACTGTAACGGGGGAAACATGAACATGACAAAAATGAGAAGTTGGTGTGCAGCTGAGTCATCACGCAATCTCCATTCTTACAAAACTCTCGACCTCTGGAATCGTTGCAATGGATAACTTCTACAACACTGACGTATAGAATATTAAAATGTCTGTCGCCACGAAGCTGACCTAAAGTTATTTGACCCTCCACCGTGCCGCATGACTCATTCGTAACTTCGCAATGGTATGTTGCTTCATGCAACTCCTTTTGTAAACCGAAAATGTGCAAACGCCCTTCCGGGAGAACTCTGTACATTCTAGTAATATATTTTTGGACTTAGAATAGCAGTTCATTGTAACATGTCGGAATGGCTTCATTTTTCTCGAAAATCGTGTTAACTGCGCGTTAACATTTACACAGCAGGTCTTTAATCTCCAAAAAAAAGTAAAATCGTGACATTTTAATTTTCTGTGCAGGCTTCAGTACAGCTTGGTTTCTGCCAGCAGAATTGCCCAACCTTCAGCTGGTTAATGATCTGTTTTTCAGCTATTAGTAATTTAGTGTGCGACGTCAAAAGGCAATCAAAACCCATTTAGAACAAGACATGAATTTTTGAAATCGCTACTACTTGCAGGAACTAAGCAGGTCATATAGTTTTCGTTGACTCTGTTTAAGGAGTAAGATCATCTTTTGATCTCCTATTTAGCTTACTTCCGAATAGCTGTACAGCTTGTTTAATCGGCGTTAGGAAATCACAAGAATGTAAAGCTCAAGTATACAAACGTGTTTCCATCATTTTTTTCAAAATTATTGACCTCAGAAGTGATCTTCAGCTTTACCTTTAAATCAGCGTTTATGCTAATATAAAATCACTAAAGGCTTTCAACTGTTCTCTAAGAAGTAAAATTTCAATGTGCCTCCGAATTAAATTTGCCTTGCATGAGCACGTCAGCTGTTGCTGTGAAGAAAATGGCAGAAGCTACGCTTACCTTGGAATGCGTTAAACTTTGTTATGAATAGTTGGTTTTCACTTTATGAAAGGGTCAGATTTATTTTCCAACAAAGCGGAGTCTGTTTCCCCTAATTTCCAAAGTTTAGAAAATGAGCATGTTGGAGACGTAATACTGCGCAATGGATGCATAGGTTTTCATGCTTATATACGGAAACAACTTGCCTATTATTTTGGGATTAAACTTGTCCCATCGTCAGCATGTAACTAAATTTATGAGATCCCGAAAGCCACATTCTTTAGTTTGGCGTTGAATAAGCGCCCTCTTTCGGTAAGCAAGCGTGAAAACCAGTATTCTACGGAAATGGGCAAAAGCTTCAGCAGTCCTTATTCTAGTCCACTGAAGACCGTGACTGAGAGTGGACAACGCTTCTAAGAGTTTTCTCTTTTTAAGGATTTTATACTGTGCGCATTTCGTTAAGCCTGAAAATTGTACTGACTGACGTCCATCCATTTAGGTCAATTCCATCTGACTCAGAGGTATCATTGACTCATTTGAAAGCAATACGTCATAAGGGGAAGAATCAGCTAATAGTTTAGCGTTGTGGCATAAAGCGTTGGGCTTACAAGCTCTTAATTGTCTATTAGATTGTTTCCTGCTTTTATAGTTTACATACGCGTGAGCAAATATGTCTTTTACTTGAAGCAGTCTCTGGATGATGAAAGAAATTGAACCAGAAGGAATAGATTATTTATTTCTATGATTGCCCTTTGCCCACATTTGCGTTAAGCAATATTTTGTCTAATAAACGGAGGTTTTGGACTACAATTTTTTCTAACTGACGTAACTTAAGGAAGAACGAACATTGGGTCTTATTAATTGTTACAAACGTTGTCTATTAGGTAAATTGGTTAAACGAGGACAACGGCCTAACCAGGCGGACCGGATAGAACTTATGGGCATTTAAAAGTGTCAGAAACATTTTATAATGCTTACGGAAAGTGTTTGTGGAAACCTTCTGGACCTAATTTCTTCAGGCCTTCCTCCTGTAATTTGTACCATCGAACTGCGTACTCGAACGAGCCTGATCGGATCAGTTTCGCAAATTCTTTGTACGCGGGACATTGAAGTATAACTTGATGTCCAACAGGAGCGTAAAGTTTCGTTGAGTTCTTAGAAAGAGGAATACTTCGGTCGATACAGTCGATGGTTTCGCAATTAACCAAGTTTAGCGTAACTCCTGCTGAGATGAGCCACAGTAACATGATGTACGCTTATACCATTATTTTTTCACGAGAGTTTACGTTGTTTTTTTTCTTAGTTTAAACTTAGGTCAGTGTTATTGAATTAATTAGGTTAAATTTCTACGCTTGGCCTTGGGCCCACGTTGCTTTTCTTGCAATCATAGTTTAATTTTACATTTTAAATAATGGGCCCTTATGATTTTAAACACTGGGCAGTGCGATTAAGATTATATTACCTGTAGCTTCTTCGCGAACTCGAAGTACGCTACGGTATCTGTTGTTCCACGGATGTTATGGAAGTGCTCCAGTACGGTTCTGATATTAAAAATTTATATTAGTCTTGTTTAGTTACTTCAGCCGGACTAATTGCTCCGAACGGGGGGTTGCGTAAGATACTTCAGTTCACAATTCCTTTTTCTTAAGAAGTAGAATACAACGACTCGACGCGTTCCATCTAGCCGACATGATGAATTAGTGAAGACCGAATTTACAGCAGGTTTTTGCAAAGCTAACCGGTGGACCCTCTCTCTTTTGTGAGGAAGACGCTCATCATTCCTGCCCTAATTTGGCGGTTTCACGTTCCTTCTGATCTTGAAGGGGCATCAGTAATCTGTTGCATCGCCATTTCTTTGCGCAAATTGTTTGCAACGCTGCGTAGGTGGCTTTGCAAAGCGGAACGAATGGCCTTATTGCTTCACCTTTCAAGGAGGCTCAAATAAATAGTTGCTTCTTTGAGGGAATTCATACGCATTATAAAAAACTCTTTTCTAGAGGTGAAAACGTTTAAGCTTCTGAAACCCCTGAATGCCACAGCAAAAGACACTCCCATAAACACGGTTTCCTGAAGGTGATTACTGATAATTGCGGAAATGTAGGTAGCGGGTTACAGTTGCTAATAGGGTGTGTCGATTTAAAAACAGGCAATATATGACGGCAACTTACGTTCTGGCCTAAATTATTTGTTCCTTCCCATCCGCAGGTGTCTTGCGTCTCTGTCAACCTTTTCTCTGATTAATCTGTTACTTAGAAGAGTACGTTATTGTGAGGGATGAGGTGGGAGTGGACAGTGGTCTTTCTCCAATGCTTACTGATCAATAGAATTGCACACTGCCGTCCGGTGAATTCTTTATTGCAAATTGATCTTGAAAAATGTACGTTCTTTCCTTAAGGATGGATGTATGTCTCTTTTATTGTTTAGGTTTTCCACCGGAAGGACGAACTTGGAAACGGCCAGATCCGGTTTCGTGTGGGGCCGAACAATGTAAATTTCCCATGTTTTGCGCGGTCAGTTTAGATAACGATGATGATATGGAATGCAGCAGAGGTTCACTGCGTAGCACCATATTCTGCACCTGAAGTCTGCATTTTAGTCACCGACGCTTGCCTGACAATAATACCCATTAACACTTTACTTGAGAAAATTGAAGAAAAAGTTAGTCCAAAGGAAAAGATTTTGCTTTTCAAAAAGAAGAAAACTATGAAAAATGCAAATCCGCGTCAGAAACCTGTGACTGTTTTGGCGGATAGTAGTTCCCCCTCAGAAAAAGAGATATCAGTTGGAAATACTTCCGTATTAGATCATTTACCCGTCACTACAGATCCGTCTTCTCAGCAAGCAAGAAAATATTCCGATGGTATGAATATACTTTTTCTTCCCAATTGCAAGACTTGTAAGGCAGAAATACGCTTTCATTGTTTCTTCCTGCTGGAAATCATTTCATTTATTTACTCTTCTTTTCCGGTTTCACCTATTTGGTCACGAAATATCAACGCTTTGCGAGCTGACTTGATTGAAGTGTTTATCTTTCTTAATGCGAGATAGGTTAATGAGTTCCGGTTTGATTAATCATAATACATGTCTTAAAAGGTTGAAATCCTAATCACAGAGAATTGAGCACCGCATATTCTGACCACTGTTTATTTTTTATTTGAGTCATCATTGTTGACAGAACAAAGTTGCTTGAAGTATTAGTTATTAATTTGCCTGCTTTGTTAAGGTGTTCTAAAACATTACCTTAGACAATAAGAAAGCTCACAAGTTATTGTACCTGTTCGGCAGACAGACTGGTCATATTACATCTACTTGCTTTAAGCAGGTTTCAAGACTAATGCTTTCGCCTGTTAGCGACTTTATTAGCGATTGCGAAGAAAAAGTTGAAATTTAAACTTTTTGTACAATTATTGCCTTTAGATATGTAAGGCGCAGTTATTAAAGATATTTATCATGGATATGCATAACTGTTGGCAGCGACTTCAGAGGTTCGCTTTGCAGACAGTACCTTGGACAATAGTCTTCCAGTTTGCCTCTAGTGGAGTTGCTAGTTCAGAAACGTTAAAATTGTGCCTCACTGAGAAAGTGAGCACGTTACCAGCTGTGCAGCATTAAATCTGCTTTCCCTTTATTGCGTTTCATTTTATTCATAGATACGTTGTGTGCACTAGGTCGTTTTTGCGTAATTGAATCTTCCTTTATGCTTTCTTATTTCAATCCTGTACTTGTTTCCGCGTAGTCCATGGTATCACACATTCAAATTTCAAAGTTCCTCTATCATTATGAGCTCCTTTCTATGGTGAATTCTTCATCCGTAATTGCCTGCAAGTATTCCTGGCTGTGCTTTTAAGGTTGCCCTACTCTGAATGAGAAGTTCTAACATCATGACAGTATTTAAGCGCAGTGTGACTTGGCGCGCTTGTTGATGCATTCCTATACGTTTTTTGGAGACTGAAAAGCACTTCATCTCGCTCCGTGTGAAAGAATGTTTCATTTAAGGCGATAAAGTCTGCAAAATCAAAAATTGTGTTTCCGGTGCAGTAGGTTAGAACAACGTGTATTACACTTATGTATCACCAGCTGGATTAGGCTTTTTTAGTCAGAGAACTTTAGCATGGCTGGTGTATTTTTCAGAAACTTTAATTCTTATCGAAACTTTTTGCAGGTAAGATGACCTTAATTGGAAAAATTCTTGTACTGTTTTTCTCCCGAAAATAATCAGTCCAAAATCAGTTTAATTGAAATTGCATTTTTAGTTCATATTTGGCTGCCCTCGTTTTACTCTTTTTGTTCAGCCTTGTGCAATTGATTTGGCCTTTTGAAATGTTTACTTTTCTTTAAAATAGCCGGCAGATTGTGTGCGACTTTCTTGCTGACCTTCACTTTTGGCATAGACATTGTGTTTAGCACGTATCTTGTACGAATCTTATGTCTAAAACATGCACCCGTTTTTCTGCTTACATTTCAACGCGCAGTGAATTGTCTGCCACGTTTCCTGGCTACTTCATTTTGATGGAGATTGTACATGTGAACGTGACATGAGTTGATGGATGAGTACATTTGCTAAGGCAAGTTCTGATTACGTTTTTTCATAGCTTCACTGACTGCGGGAACCCATTGCATAAGATGGTAACTGAAGCTGTATTACTGCAAACATCAATGTCCTATGCCATACTATTAACCTTAAATTCTGTATATACTGTGCCAAGTTTGTAGACGAGCTTGAGCAGCATATATAATAAGCAGAGTGTATGAGTACGACGCGTTCAGGACGTGATCATCAGCCTTGCTTTAATTCTGCTATTCTACCACAGGTCCAGACATGCTAGTAATAAACGACACTACGACCAACATTCCGAACGGCATGTTGAATAACGTGGTTAGCGAAGATAATGATTTATCCCGTGAAATAATGGACGCAGAGGTTTTGAAACCACATGAAACAGTCAACATTAGTAATGAAGGAAGTGATATTGGTGAAACTACACTCGATGAAGGGTCAGGACAAATGGAATTTGTTGGTGGGCCAAGTGTAGGTTCAGCCCCAAATACTGAAGAGGTAAATGCTGAAGTCAGCGCGAATGAAGAGCAGCTAGTTGCATTAACTACAAGGAGGGCAGAAACGGATACTTCTGTAGGTACCGCTTCTTCAAATAGCTTTCATTCCGCATTGTCTTCAAATAATGATGAAAAGAATGTAAGACTAACCACACTGCTACCAAGACCAACAGATTCGGCTACTCAGTCGACTAAAAACAATGTAGGTGTGCCAAAGTTAGAGCATTGTTTAGACGGAGCTGCATTTTGTCCATTTTGGGCAATGATGGGTGAGTGTGACCGAAATCCGTTCTGGATGAAGCCAAACTGTCAAAGATCTTGCCGCAGCTGCGGTATGACCGTTGCTGATGTGGACAAGATTGATTCGCCAGGTAAGTATACCTCTGTAGCTCGCCAGCTTTGCTTGTGTGAGAATTTAATGCAACGGAAGTTCAAAGTTAGCTAATGGTGACATGCCCTACTTCTTGCCACGTCATAACTTCATTTATACGCGTATATGAACATGTGATGTTGCACAGATTATTAAGGTAGATGATGTGTCTACGTGTGTACACAGTTTTGCTCAGGTAAACTAAGTCCTTACGCCAAACGCGCTGGCGTTCGTATCATTCTTCCGGTTACAGGAAAGGTTTTGATTTAAAAAAAAACCTTTTTTAAAAAACTCGACGACCTGCTTTTAAATTTTTAAAGTCATGCTTTGCCGCTCAAACGTTCTCCTCGATTAACGCTTTCATTTCGCTTCAGTATTCACGGTTCAGCTTTTAATCTGCGATGCCCCAGCTAACATCTTTAACTGCTTCAGGATGTCAGAACAGTCATGAGTTATGCCAGTTTTGGAAAAGCCTCAATGAATGTGAGAAGAATTACGTCTGGATGAGCGTTCATTGTCCAGCCTCTTGTAATACCTGTCCTCCGAAAATCTAACTTACCGCTTCTGCGAATTGGCTTTTCCGGGTTAAGCCTTTTGAAAGATGAGCTACAGTTAGAAGCAAATTTTGGAGTTCACTGATGCTATGTCACCTACATCTAAAGTTCTGCCCAGATTGTGGCAGTAGAATATAACAATAATAAAATAATTATTAAGCCCAATTTTTTCTTTTAGTTCCATTGTTACTTGTTATGCTGCAGACTCAATGATGGCGGAGGTACTGCAAGATGTTCTGTTGCAGCTGTCCTTAATGCAAAAGAAAAATGTAAAGTTAACGGAGCTCATGTTCCGCTGCATTCCCGATTACTATTACGGACAGCAGTTGTCGTCATCAAATGTGGATGATCGTTGAGCCATTGTTAGCATAGTATCCCCATGACGGCAAACTTTCTTATATTTACGATATTGTAACCAGAAGTGATGTATTGATGTTTTTTATGAAGTTGCTTAAAATGAAGCGCTATGTACTTTTATGTGGTTATTTGGAATACAAGACGCTAATTAACGGTATAAGGATGTTAAGAATTAACGCTTTAGCATAAATGACTATGGGACTTAGGATATTTTTTAAGGCCAGTGGCTGTAACGTCAACTAGTGAAACAGAAACGCTCATTAACGATACCCAGAAATTGAGAAATTTTTAACTCCTAAAGTAACGTTTGCTATGTAGACAGGTGAGAAAATCGGGTATTAAAAGGTTGAAAATACTCTGGATCAATATCTGAGTGGCTGTGCTGAAAGAAACTGGTGTAACATGGTAGAAGTATGTTAAATGAAGAAGCAAAAAATGTGTAGAAAAAATGTATGCAACAATGTTCTTTAAGGAGCGCAGCATCTGGAGCAGCAAAGAATGGGATAATGGAGCCTGTGCGTGAACAGCTTAAGGCTTAGAATTTGCCCACCAGAAGGAAGCGATAATGCTACTGTTGAAGTTGACGAAGATTTAAGGTGGAAGTAATCTTTGGTTACTACATATTCTTTCGGTCATTCTGCAGCTTTTTGCTCAGATATTGAATCTGTTAAACTGAGTATTATTAAGTAACATTATCCTTCTTTGCTAAGATAGTGAAATTATTTCTCCGTAAAACGTGTAGCACTCTCCGCTTATTATTTCGTAGGTGCAAGTACTTTCTTGAAATGTTCGACTTACACGTAAACGAAGGAATCATGGAGAGTGGGTAACAGTAATTTTAGCTATTATAGCAGTACTAAATAGAAATGCAGACGTTATCATTTGAGTTTATGAAACTCGCTAATGATAATAAGCAACTACAGCATTTACAATTTTCTGTACTTGAAAAGATAAATTCAGCGTGTTGATAAGCGGAGTATGCTGCTCAAATATTAGCAATGTGCGCTAGTAAGCTCACCTTAGGATTTTTTTGTTGCCGTTATAGCATTATCACTAACTTCACTCTCATGAGAACATAGTCGCTTTGTCTGGAAAAATTCTTCAATCGTGGAAGACTGCCTGAACACTGATAACTTTTTTAGCTACACAACGACTTCAGGGTCAACTTGTTACGGGCGTTTGCTACTTTTCCTTATTATTTCAAATGTTTCAAACAGCTCTTCAGACACGTCGACAAGATTCACATTTGGCTCACGCGAAGAGATTTCCAGTAGACGAAGAAGCATTATTGCTCCAAATAGTATGACAGCATAATTGTGAACTGAACCGATAGTCCTTGTTCAACCTAGCGACCGCACGGCCCTCTTTTGCCATCAAAATTGATTGCTCAAAGAATGGCTACCAGTGCAGTGGCTTCCACGGGACCCAATTGCTGTCCAGTAAGGTCGTCGTAAAGTGCAGACGTTCCTAGTCAACGAAATGTATAAGAACAATTACAGGAACAATTTCGTGCTGGCAGCATTCCCATTACTGTGGGGTAGATGTTTTGATTTTTTGAATCTACTCACTGCTGTTTGAAAGGAAATAAGAATTAAAATATAAAATAACAGGAACTTTTTTGGACAAATTACTATAACCACTGCGTGATGCAAGAACAGCCTTCAAACTTTGTCTTTTTTGTCTATAACAAGTTTCAAGGTTGCGAGGAGTACCTGCCAGGATATTTTCTCAAAGTTTCTTTTAACATAGTACTAAAGGTGTCACTCATAATGATTGAACGTTAGGCTAACTCAGGTTTCAGGAATTGAGCGCTACCAGAAAAGTCTTTACTTTGGTCCTTTCAGAAGCATATATCTTTTAGAAGCAACGCTTGATAACGTTTGGCTAGGTCAACAACGCATCGCGGCAAGGAAGTAAACAGTATTTTTTATTTGATAAATATCACTTTAAATAAAGAAGCATAATAATAGATCTTCAGATTCACGGGTTTGGCCTGTTGGATGTATCTGTAAGTAAACTTCAAAATGCCCTACCGACGGATGGATGAGCAAATTGTAAGAGAAAATACGGAACAATGTGTATACCGTACGTTTCAGAACTGCTCGTGTCCCGTCGTCAGCAGTGTTGGGAGCTCCCCACTTTCGAAGCATAATAATAATAATAATAATAATAATAATAATAATAATAATAATAATAATAATAATAATAATAATAATAATAATAATAATAATAATGTCTGAAGCTGCTTTTATGGGATATGTCCCGTTGAAACAGGCAAGAAAATTATTTCCCTCCGGAGTCTTCAGGTCTGCTCGTGACCCGTCCCATGCGGTCTATCAACCAGGAAGTCCATGTTTAATGGAAATCTTTGTCAGCTACAAGTCAGCAAGAAGAAATGCAAGATATTTGCCCTCTCCCACTTTAAACTACACTTCTCTCCGATAGCTGCGTTTACTTCGACGGCCTTATTTGTGTTGCACGCTTATGATGGACCATGGTTTGCTCTGAAAGATACGTCGAACCAAAAGCTTCCTAATGATTAGGTCATGACTGTCACCGGAAATGCAATCAGAAAAGTAAATGATTAAAAACAGTGCAGAAAAGTACATACCGCTACTAAACCCAACTTTAAAAAGAGCGTATAGAGTTTTCATAGACACCCAACAACAGCTCGGTGGACATCAGATTGCAAGCTGAAAGTTTTCGTAATTGCATTTATGCCTTTTCGTCTCTGCATGTCTTTCTTTTCCTCATGGAATTATTGCTGATTTATTGTTTTTCGCTTTGCGCTTCTGCACCCCGTTTCCCGTCGAAATTTCTTATCGCCCATCCCAATCCCTTAAATGCTTTAAGCTACTTTCCTTTCTTCTTTTATCAATTATTAATTTACATTTGCACCTTTTAACAATTAATTTTTTCTTTAAGCTTAAAGTTTTACACCGCCCTCAACCCATATAACATTTTTGAAACGGACTGTGACCCTTGCTCAAAGCGAATAATGATAATAAATGTTGCGTGTTTGAATACTCTTTTTTTGCTGAAATTTTCAGATAGACCTCTAGTAAAGCACAGAATCTGTAGGCTGAGCGGTCTTAGCTTCCAACTAGGCAGGCTATGGAAAAGTTGGGCTGCGTCTGTGAAATAAATGCTTAATTACGCTGGCCAGTTCGCACTTGCTGGCCTTGACACGTTTATATTTGCTATGCGAGATATTATGAGTGAAATAAAAAATGACGTTGAGCCGATGGTGCCAGGTTAAGCTGCAGCTTACCCTTGGCATCATCGGTTTATTTTCTTAATGAAGTTGACTAGTTTTACGAAGCCACGAAAGTGTTATGGGAAAATACAATGTTTTTCCGGCACGAGAAGTCGGAAACAAACAACAACCATAAATTCCCAAGACTTCTTTCTAACATGCTAAACCTGCAAGTGGATTTAGCTGTTCAGTTAGTTATGAGGAGACTTATAAACAGTTTGCACGTAGAGATAATGGTAGCTGATCAGAGCTGAAGGGAAGGTAGAGTTGAACAACGGTAATTTACTTGATAAGTTTTGTTTAACAGGTTGTAGCAGCTTCACTGATTAGGCGCGAAGGCAGGTGTTGCTGTTTTCTCGTAATTCCAAACGCGGCCATGTGTATATTGCTTGTTTTCCATGCTTCAACCGACTTGCTTCTCATTACAAGAGTTACAGGAAAGCTGGCAGTACACTTTCATCCATCTTGGATTCTTTTCGCATTCTCCAATCGTTGCCCAAAACTGACACAACTCGTCCCCATTGAAGCAACCTAAAAGTAAACTTACTAGTTTTATGAACTCTGAAGAGTAATTCTACTCGCGCAACATTCGTCGTACAACCAACTACTTTTTATATGATATTTGTTAAAAGCTGCGTATTCTGTGGGTATTAACATGAAGATTGCTGCATAATCAAACAGACGGGATAGGTTAACTGCATAGGTGATGCATTGAACCTGTTTTCTAGCTCTTATCTTTTAAAGGATAGGACCCCCAATATTTTAGAAAATATAATTTCCTTTTTCAAACTTTAAGCAGATGTCATTTGGTCGAGCTCAGGGAACTTATTTGAAAAGGTTATTTTCCTCCACAGGGACATAAGATTCTCAATTCGTTCCTGTTCTGTAAAATTTAACTATGTTGGTCGATAAAGTCTGCATTAGAAAGTTTTGTTTCAAGAATATAGTAGTAAACAAGTTTAATGGAAACTGTTATTCGAAAGAACTATCCCTTTATGAGGGCAAAATCTTTAAAGATTGAACTTGTACATTTTTTGACTGCTACTCACAATGATGCCCATTTGCTTAAATTGAAAAAATATTAACAATTTACATTCACAGCTTTCAGTTCCAGTGTTTAACCTTCAGCCTTGAAGCTCTTACACGGAAGACAGGACCTGAAAGTTGAGAAAGATGTGAACATCACTTATTCTTAGTTCCTCTGTGTCATCAAACGGATATCATCATGGATATCAGTCGTGAAAGCGAAGTTACAATTCAAAACGTATTAATATGAAAGGGAAGAGGCTCATATTGCTAATATATCCGATAAGAATATTTTGTGCTATATTTATTTATTTATTCTGGAAATACTGGTACCAATTTGGTTATTTGTCCCCCGTCACTCCGCGGAGTTGCCGAAAGTATGCAGAACTCACCTTCCACTGGCGCTGGTGTGTTCACATCACCAACTGTCATGCCGCAAGAGTAGCAAGACTTTTGACAGTTGGGCAGCATCCAGAACGGATTACGCTCACATTCACCTGTTGAAGCCCATAGGAAACATTTTTCATGACTATCTAAGCAATCCTTGTTGTTAGAATCATGTTTAGTTGGCAGTGCAGTGGACTGCAATGGCTCCACCGTTCTCTGCTCGTCACCGAAGACAAACATATAGTCTACCACATTACTCGGAGGAGAAAGATCACGATCCCTACTGCTTTGTTCACTGTCGACTTCCATGTAAACGGATGCAGTAGTAGAAGATCCCTTTTCAGCTTGTCTAGCCGGAATAGCAGGCAGCACTGGTAGAGGGGATAATACTTTATCAGACGAACGAGCTGCAGCATATTCATCTCTGTTGTTCTGCAATTCATGCTGTCGTGTCACAGCTGTCGCTTCCGGATGTCCAAGAAATTGAAGTTTCCAGCTCTCTTCCTCGTCATCGTCTTCCTCAACGGAGCTACTCACCTTATTTTCTTGCAAAGCCGAGTCAGACTGAATCATAGACGTTGAGGGGAAATTTTTTTCATATTTGCTGTCCCGGTTTAATCTTTTAACTGGAAGGATAGCATGGTCCAAGAAAAGCAAGCACGTATTTAACACTAAAATATAGCGTTTGAAAGGCAGCTACCCTCTATCCAAAGGGAATAATAGGTACGTTTCTGGCAGGAGAACTGTTTTTTCCTGGAATGAGCATCTATTTTCACGCTGCACCATTCTTCAGGAACCATGCACTTAATGCCGTTGCAAGTATCATCTTCAGACTCTAGTAGCCACTCCGTATCTTTAGGAGGAATGCCTGAATTTTGGCAAGCGTAATCATGGGTACAGCGCGCATGAAAACTTACATTCGTCAGGGTAAGCCTTAATGATGTACTTGACGTACTGCTTGAGTAGTGACTCCTCACGTAATGAGAAATGTTCAGTTGTTTCAGACACTGGCGAACTTCTAGCTTTCAAACATTCGTGAAACAAAAGTGTACAAAGAATGTAAAGATAGTCCATTGTAAAAGTTCGGTACATTAATCTTTGCATCTATGATTAGTGCTCTCACTTTGACCAGCGCATGAAAATAAGGGTTAGAAGCTGGTTTTCCGTCCGTATTCAGTTGCAAGGCACTATTAACGTTCGGAACTAGAGCGAGCAAAAAAGCAATTGCCGGTGAACCCACGAGCGTAACTTTGATGCAATTTTGGCGTCCTTTCTGGGGCAAGATTATCTAAAAAAATGCTTAATCATCGTATCGTGGAGGCAAGTCAGAATATGTTGACCAACTGACCCTTCAGGAACGCTAGTTGGCTTGCGCGGTGTCGTAAACACACGAAAGATGGACTTTGGTCAATTCTTTGCGGCTAGAAGAATCAGTCATGCTTTTTAAAGTGTTCTAACACGTCAAAACAACAACTAGGTCAAACTGCATTCTCCTTCTTGAACAGATGATTTTCATGGCACTTAAATTGCTGGCAATGAATTGCGTAATTAGCATATTAACACCTCTTATGAATAGCAGAGTTGGGAACCACTTCTGAAGATCCACTTCACCAGTAAATGTCAAAAAATCAACATTTTTTCCCTGACTTAGTTGTCCACTTCATTTTACTAATACTGTCTGTTGCTCGTTATAATATCATTTAGTCCAATTCTGTTGCAATCATCGTTATTAGTGCATAGTTATGTCAATGGTTTGAAATGCTTTTAATAGCAGAATATTAATGGCTTTGTCCTTCCCAGCAGCATAGTTTCTTGTCTTCGTGGCAGGTATGTGTTCGAAACTGCATTTTTCTAGGTTGACGAAGAGAACTGAGAATGGTTAGATCAATCCTAAACATGCATGTCACCCCTAATAACTCTTATTGCTGTTTGCTCTTTCTCATGCACTCCAACTTTAAAACTGCTAATTTTTTGAGTGAAATTCCTGCTGACGACATTGGCACAGCAATTGCTGACGGGTAAATTTTGTTTTCTGCAAATTATGATTTCAAATTTTCATTGAAAGGAGAGCTTTTAACGTTATTTTATTTAACTCAAAGATGAACGGGTAATGGTGAACGCGTTGCACTTCTGAATATTGAAATATTCAGCTGACATGCTACCTATGCAGATGTTAAAATGGCTTTAGCAGTTCTTTTGTCCTTCGGTGATTTATCTCAAAGTTTAGCAGCAGTATCTGATAATCTTTGGTACAAAAGATTTCTCGTAGAAGGACCAGCTTCGGAAGCAACGTTCTAACTATGAAAAAGCAGCTTCTAAATGGCGTATACTAATGTTTATCGTTCATTCTTTCTGAAGCATTATGTGTCTCACTTCAAACGTTTCCGCTTGACGCTTGTGGAAACCATCTTAACTTCGAAGCAAAAGAAGCTCTGACGAGTGGTCAGTGTTTAAAACTTACAGTGAAATGAGGAAAACTTGGAAGTTGGGCATACAATTATGCAATAATTAAGCAATTGCGTTTTAATGTAAAACTCTTCCGCATCCCGTCTTCCATATTCAGATTAGGTACTGGGAATACGTGTTGACACATAAAATTTATTCGCATGATCATTGAAGTGGGAATTATACAAGAAAGTTATTAATATGATGTTTGGAATTACTCATATCATCTCAAGGTCAACAAAGACTTTCTAGCCCGCGAATATCCTGATGTATTATTTGTTTCATGGACAGTTTATTTATTATTTTCCTACCTGCAGCTAAAGCCTGTATTAACAGAATACTTTGAATTCTTTTCAGGAGGTGCTATTTGTTCACAAATGTTTTGCTGTACCTGAAGCCGTTCTATTTCTATAAAAAACGTTCAGTTCTTTGAACTTTCAGGGCTCTCCTTGCCCTGTCCTCAGCGCTTAATGGAAAGCATAGGCACAGTTGGTACTTTCAGGATGCACTGCAGTCTAGAGGAGAAAGGACGCGAGTTTAATCAGAAGAATTCCATTTTCTTTGGCAGTTATACGCGTTCAGTCCAAAAGCAGAACGAAAATTGAACTCAATAAAATATAACCGAATATGTACAATACAGCTGTTGACGACAGTGCAAGGACAGCAGTAAGCTGCACGAATTAAACGCTTTTAGTTGAAATAGAACAAGTTTTGCTACCGTGAAAAGAACTTATATTAACGGAATCTAGAAATGGAATACGGCTCCAACCAACTTTCTCTGACACCATAAGAGATAGGCCGTTTTACGGTCAGAAGACTTGCTAGGTTGAAAAACTGCCTCATGGAAAATGAAGCGAGCTAATTTTGCTCAAGTAGTCGTACAGTTTCAGGTCACTGGACAGAGAAGTAATCCGGACCACCCAAGTGTTAACTGCTACCACCTTTTGCCCAAGGTAACAGTGCTATTGTAGAAATAGCCATGGCACTACATTGCATCACGCGCCTCTGTAACACGAATATTAATTGCGTAAAACTTGACAACAAAAAGCTTTAGTTGTAAGGAACTACAGCTTCGTTGATAAATAACTAGAAAGTGGATTAAAGTACCTGAACACCATTAGTCTGCTTGACGAGGACACTAGAATTCACTGGTTCCTAGGACCAAATATTTTACTTCCATGTCGCAGATAATGAAAATGGTCTGAGGTTACTTTGAAAACATAGCTCCTTTTAACGGGTGTGTGTGTTAACATTATTGTACGGAAAAGCTACCCGTTCAAAATGGTTTGAGAGTCGCAAGTTGTTTCTATGCAATATAGGCTCATTTCAACCTGATGTTAGAATTGCTGAGAAATCGTCAACCGCTCAATTTGACATAGGCTGCCTTCAGCAACCTGCTCTTAGCTGCAACTGTTGTGTTCATGTCGTTGTTGACATTGTTGTGGCTTACGTATGCTTTTAATTTACACGTTGAAATAGTTTGACCCTGTGCAGGATGATTTAAGAAGAAAAGCAGAAAACTACAGAATTAAGAAAATTGCTATTTCACTGTGAAAGACATGGTACTAAATGAAGTTCGTTTTGAAAGTTTTTCCAAAATCACGTATGAATATTTTATCTTATTAGCGGATTCTTAAACAGTGCAGCTTATATTTTGACTATTTACATGACTTAAAATTTAAAATGCAGCCATAACTTAATAAGAAAATGTAAGAGGAGCTGTGGCTAAACAAGTAATACCATGAATTAGTTTAAGTTAGATTTAAAAATTAGCAACAGAGCTTTCTATGGCAGCCCTCTTCACTTTAACACCTTTGTCAGAAGCAGGTTGCTTCTGACAAAGGTGTTAAAGTTAATCGAAATAAAGCTGCTTATAACCCGTTAAACAATTGCCGCTGGGATACTGCAGGGCAACTGATCAGAACAAAACAGTGCAATGCCATGTTTTATTTCCAAATTTTAGCCTGTAGTGAACATGTTACGATTTGTCTGAAAGTGAAAAGAATCTGTTCACTTTGCCGTTAGCCTGCAAGTGAATCACCAGCCTACTTAGAAATTCCATGTTTTACAACAATGATAATGTAGTATACAGGATACCATGTTTTCATAACACTAACTTAGTTTCATGTAATTTCTGCAGTCTTAAAGTTTGACCATGAAAAGGTAGCACGACGCAGCACTTTATTATGAGGAAAAGATCAATAGCAATTCTAGTTGAACGAGAAATTACCAAGCATGTTCAAGAGGCAGCATAACGGACCGCGACCTAATACTTTGAACAAGCGGGAGTCGTAGGCGTATCCTCGTTTTCCAGTTTATACATTAGCTTTGCAAAACTGTTTCATCTTCTTTGCTGCCACCCCGACGGTGGAACAAGGTCAGTTTTAAAAGATATATGGTTTTTTCACACAAAGAGTTTCGTCGTGGTGACCTCAACCGCTCGAACAGGACAAGTGCATGAAAAGGAGCAAGCATGACAGTTATTACTTTCCAGGCAACTCTAACTGAGAACTGGGCAAGCAGGCATGTAACTTATTGCAGTACGCCACAGTGACTTGAAGAGTCACATCTTCACGTTTTTCGCAGTTAAAATTACAGCTGATCCATCCAGTTTGTGAAGACTAAGGAACCACAACTTTTTATATCACAAATGATCTGCCCTTGGCTAGACATGCCTAAAGCTTCTCAGCAAACAAAAACTAACGAAGTAACTGCCATTTTTAAAACTACCGCTGCGCAGTGCTCTCGTCACGACCCCACATGAAAAATGTTTAATGTAAAATGTACTAGATAGATTGTCAACTAAATCTGAAATTTTGCTCTGATAAAAAAATTATCAGCGGCAGAAGTTCTAATATCTTTTCACTATTTCGTCAATAGACCGCTGGATTATGCTTACGGAAATCATCTCTTTTTTTGAAGTAATCCACCTTTTACTTAAATGCTGAACTTTCTTGAATAAAGAAGACTGAAAGGATGAACCCTAGCCACTGTTGAAACCGCAGACAGCAAAAATCAAGCCGGCGAGAAAACGTAATGCAGTTTCGACAGATCGACCAAGAAAGCCCTTATTCAGCATTATAGCATGAACTCGTTGTTTGAAAAATTTTGCCTTTCATTACAAAGCATTTAAAAATGGTTGGAAATGACATTTAAAATCTTCTGCATCCTGCTCACTTTCTAAAAGATTAAGTTTCTATCCCGTAGAAGTCTGTTCAGAGGTATTCCCCATTTTCAAGTTCATCCATTCTCAACGTTAGGCCTGGGGCTCCCAGCGGGACCGAGAGAGCGTCAGAGGGCAGAAATCAAAAATTTATCAAGGGGAGGGGCTGACGGACCTTGTTGGGACAACGGTAGTTAGGTAGATCAGAAGGGTGAGACTTTATTCCAATCTTCTATAGGTATCTGCTTTCTGCATCATACTTTTTATATACGGAAAATTCAGAATTATTCATCCTGTGACGGTATGTTTACTTTCCTTTTCCTCTCGGTTCATGTATTTGTTAGCGCCCGTTACGATATCATCATGGGTTCCTTGGCGAAAAAGTGTTGACATTATTCCGTAGAGTACTTCGCATACGGTTTCGTCCCGTCTCCTCGTGACCAGATATTGCCCATTGACCATTCATGTGTTCATTTTCTAATTAGAGTTTGAAGCCTTCCAAAATAAAGAAACATTTGCTTAGCGCACATCAGGAGTACAAAGACAAGCCTTTAGAATATTTTCTGAGTGTGAGAGATAGCTTCCGCGAAGAGGGAACAGTGCCTCAAATTACAGACCAGTGCTTACAGCAATTGGACAAGGGAGCTCTTGCGTCTTACAAAATTGGTAAACTGAAAACGCAAACGGAAATGTCCGCAATGTCGGTGAGTCCCTCATTTTGCTTTCAGTGTCCATAGTGGTGTCTGACGTCATGAACTTGAATACCAAAGATACCGTTCAGGCAATTCTGTTGAGCAACTCCACTGTTTGCTGGAGAATCGATGAAACGGCACGTGACATTGACATCGAAAATTAATTTGCGGCCTTACTTCGGTGGAAAAAATTTTCTTTGCAAATAGATGAAACTACTTTGCAAGACAATGACGTTCTTCTCATACCTTACGTCAGATTCCGGAATGCAAACACGCTGATGGAAGAAATGTTGTCTGTCCAGAAGATTGGGTCTGTTACTAAGGGGCTGACGATGTTTGAAGAAATTCAAAATTACTTTGATGAGAAGAACATTCCATTTCGGAATGTAATTGCCTGAGCGACTGACGGCGCTGCTTCTAAGGTAGGACGCTACGTGAGATTCAAAGCACATTTGAAAATCGTCCTACCTTAGCTTTTCAATATTCATTGCGTTTTTCATAGAGAGCATTTAGTCTCAAAAAAGTTAGGACCCCGTCTAATCCGTTTCCCCTCGGCTGTCATCCATGTTATGAATTTTATCAAATCCCACGCCCTCCAAAATTGTTTTTTTTCAGCAACTCTGTGAGCAAAATAACGAAGGCTTTGGTGCGCTACTGTTACATGCCGAAGTTACGTGGCCGTCAAAAAGAAATTGCCTTCAGCGTTATGTTGCACTCTGGAAAACGATAGTTGCTTTTATGTCTGTTAAAGAATACGAAGCAAACTCTTTGACGCTAAAGGCGATGTATTCTGTCTCGCAGACATTTCTGAGAAGTTTAATTGCTTAAACAAACAAGGTTTACAAGGCAGAAATAATAATCTCATGAACAGCAAGGTAGCGGTAGCCTGTTTTCTCAAAGAACTCGAAGCCTAATTTGTATATCATAGGTCGTTACGAATTTTTCGAATACCCAAACCTGAAGATGATTACAGAGAAAGTGAACAATGATAACCTTGTGGTTTATGTAAATCACCAGAAGCAAACTAAAAAAGATATGGAAGAATGGTTTCCTGACTTGGTGAACTTGAATATCCCAGAGTGTACTGTAGATCTATTTGGATTGTATGCCGTTGAAGCCGCTACGGAAATTCAAGAGAGTTTAATTGATCTTCAGACTGGCACAATGATCTGCCAAACAAATTTCCAGCATTATGGGGGAAGGTGCAAACCTTTTTCATAGCGTCTTCTTCAATGTACTTAGTTGAGTGCGGGTTTAGTAAGGCAGTTGCCTTAAATCTAGGAACAGATTAGATGTCGCTGCCAGAGGCTACCTGCTACTGCCATAGTTCACCTTGGAACCAGACGTCATGAAACTAGCCAAGAAGTGCCACCCCCAAGCATTTCATTAGTTTGATAATTCTTTTTCGTGTACTCTTTTTAAGGATCTGCCACTTAGTCAAAATGCTTAGTTTCTTGGCTTTCATCAGTAACTGATTTGACGACTACATATTCACATTGTATCAGTGCATTAACTTGATCCAGGAGGTTGCCGTTGACAGCTGATTGGCTGCTACACAAAAATCGCAAAATTAATTGACCGATAGGAGAAGGTGGGGTCTGGCACCTTAGGACACCTTCCAAAGGGAGCCCAGTGGAGAAAAGATTAAGAATGGCTTTTCAAGTTAGTCTTGTTACTATAAATATTACTAATAATTGCGCAGCTAGACACTGTTCACTTGACGGTCATACTGTTCAATATCAGCATTGCCAGCACTGCTATCTAGAACACGCAATACAAATGCTGTTTTAAAAAACTGGGGCCTTCTCCATTGATTACTCGGTGATTATCGTCGATGAAACTAAAATCCAGTACCATTAGTCAAAGTTATTGACAAAAAACATACTCCTGGCCAACAGGAACACACTTCTCTTTAATCTAAAACATCACGAACAAACACGTAAGCGTAAAATATATCTGGTGGCCAGAAGCAGATGTGCAGTTGCGTTGGAAAATTAATGACGCCTCGAACAAGCCTACTTCCGCAGGCTCAACTCGACAAGCTAAAATATTATCCCGGCGGAAAAAAGATAAGGTCTTAATTTTCTTTTGCAAACGAATTAGGTTTATGTTTACCCGATCCTGATTTTTAAAGGATTGATCGATTACGTCGATACTGATGAATCGTATACTTGCAGTTTTCGGTAGTGAAGGGGTATGTTTCATGTTAAAAAGCAGTGACGGATGTGCTATTGGTTAAGCACATTTATTATTTAAAATCTCCAAGCCCTTCCAGACCATTCCTGTTCAATCTTTAGCTAAGCAAATGTGGGGCATGCACTGTCGGCTTGACTTGAATAGGCAGAGCTTAAAATTACGTGGCAACCTTGGACACTAAGGAAGCTGGTGAATCGCAAAACCTGTGCAGGAATTTTGACTTTGGTTATAAAGAATGGGTTTCCCATGATTTTGAAACGGAGTTTATAAAACGAAAGGAAACTTCTGAGAGGAACATTATTCTTAATGCGACAAATGTATCGGGAAGAAGTCTATCGACCAGAATACATCTTCATGTTTATAGGAGCTATTTCCAGTTAATAAAACCTACTAAGATTTAAACTGTCACAATATTGCGTACATCTATTTCACACTGTATGTGCAAAGTGCATACAAACCACCGAATGAATTTCGTGTTTACGCATGACTACCGATCCCGACATGGCACTGCTTATTCTGAAATTAGTAGATACATATTCCAAAAATCTGGCACAGGTCTTATTTTTGTCATTTCGGATAATGGACTACACATTGTACTTGTTACGGATCTGGTTCACGGAAAATTTCTTAAGCTCCATAACACTCCCCAGTAAGCAAATGATGTCCACTGATTATAGTAATACTTACCACAAACTTTTCAATAAGCTTCTGTATGTAAATGGGTTACCATAAGTGCTTCCACGCGAGCTGAAATGTCCTGGCTCTAAGCGATTGCAGCTGTTTCAACGATGGTGAATGCGCGCCATTCTGTCACAAAGAATGCAACGCTGTTTTATAATGTTCGCGAAACAGACGTTTAAATAACTGTGAACGTCACATGTCACTTACTGCATTGCTTGCAGCTTTTCGAAGTCTTGTTTCAGAGAAATAAATTTCAAAAGCATTTAAATATTTTTTTGCATTGCTGTTGTTCTCGACAGATAGCTTTCCAATAATGAACAGCAGGAATAAGCGTGTTTTTCTAATTCAATATTCTGCTTTTGTCTTTCCCGCTGCACCAGCATTCCTGCCAGCGCTAAGAATGAAGCAGTATGACTTCCAAAACAAAACCGAAGAGAGCACAATAAAACAATGAGTTTTAGGAAAGTTTTGAACCGTTAAAGGCTTGACTAAAGCATGCGCTTGTAATGACTTTTTATCTTTGAGAGACCACAGTTAAAAGTTGTGACTGGCATATGATTCAATGTCAAAAAAAGCATTTCCAAGCTGCCGCTGTCTATCTTTTTCGTGGCAAACTTAATAATGAAGAAACCGGGGTGAGATAATGCCATTTTAGGGTGTGACGCACTAAACAGTTATAAAGTTTAACTATTAGTCTTTGTAAAAGCAGCCAGCTGTAACGAAGAGAAATCAGCATAGGTAAGTCTGCAGTGCCCGCAGCGTTAAGACTAGCTTTCTAAGCAGGCCCTGTAGAATGTGGTTACAGCAATCCACATTTTCAAACCCACACCATACCCTAATTCCAGTGGAAATAACTTAAAGGACTTATTGCTTAGGGCATACGAGACTTCTTTTACTAGTGCGCATTCTGCCCTTGCCGTTTTAAATCTTAACGCAGTCGGTTCACAATAGATAGCTGATGGTTGGACTGCGCAAGGAATCTTCCGAGGCCAAAGGCAGAGAGAGACATTTAAAGTTGTTTCTGAAAGTCGTGAGGAACTTATTACGCAACCAGATTCAAAATTCAAATGATCTGACTTTATAAAGGTTTACGGTACAAAATGTAATGTTCTAAAAGTACTATCGACTTTGTCTAAGATTGCGTGAATACATAGGAACTTCATACTGCTAAATTAATAGCGATTTAAAGTTTTAAACCGTTTAAAGCTTGGCATGATGATAATCGATTTGAAGAAAAATTCTTTTTTCTAAAGGTTAAATCCTCTCGTCGAAGTCTACTGGGGTTCTAGAGCGTTTATTAAGACCTTGGCAGGTATCTTTCAAACCAAACTATTTGATTACAGCACAACAGCTGAACACTTACGCGTAATTGGTAACGTAACTTTAAGGCCAAGTTAGAACTAAGTTTTTTTTATGGAAAGCATTTGCAAGCTTCACGAACAGCGACATGCGATGAAAATCTTGCAAGTTTCTTTACAACATATTTAAGTAGTAAACACTTGAGACTGAGTGAACTGAATGTTTTTCGCTTTTACTTGCGGAAGAAAATGCATGTGATCTTTTACAAAGCAGTCTTACACAAAGTAATGAACATTGGTAGTTCTAAAAATTGATTTCACATTTTAGAAACGCAGGCCTATCTGTGATTAATAGTACAAAGTAAACGAATAAGGGCATCCTCAGTGTTTCTAAAGACAGGATGTCTTTTAACAGGCTTGGGTTGTTTCATATTTGATGTTCTGATTCACGGGTTTGGCCTGTTGGATGTATCTGTAAGTAAACTGCAAAGTGCCCTACCAACGAATGGATGAGCAATGGTGTGATGGTGTGGCGGTTAGTGAAGTATGGGCTGCGCTGATTAATAAATTCCAATGCTGCGCCCTACCCAACTAATCAAACACCCATTGTCCCCATGTGCTATATAAACCCCTTACCGAATAAACACCTTCTCCCCAACACTGCTGACGACGGAACAAGAGCAGTTCCGAAACGTACGGTATTCGATTTGTTCTGTAATTTCTCTAACAATTTGCTCATCCATTCGTTGGTAGGGCACTTTGCAGTTTACTTACAGATACATCCAACAGGCCAAACCCGTGAATCAGAACATCCTCAGTGTAACTTTATCAGGTTCACAGCATGCTTTGCGCTGACATTCCTTGATGGAAAGCCTTCATGTATGATGCAGGAACTTTAGCAGTAGCCAACTGGTTCTCATCAGGGAAGCTGATTTAGGCTGCGTGCGTCTCACAGACCTAAAATACGAATTGAAATTCATCTTTTGAGAATAGATTTCATTAATTATATCCTACGGTCAATTAACCAGACGAGCACGCTTTCCATGTTAGTGATTGTTATCACTTGTCCACACATGCGTCCCTAATGACCTTCAATGGAAAAGATCAAATTTTTCACCACCAGGAATATTCCACTTTTGGGATGAACATACGGGACAAGAATGATTGTCAACTCTGGTTTCTCTTCACACCATTGACTGTTCGTTCCTTAAGTAGGCCAAAGCAAGATTTCTTTGGACGGATGTTTGACTATATAGCGCAGAAAACGAAATTTCTTTCTTTTGTCGCTGCTGCTACCTTATTTACCTACTGGGCTCATTGAGCAATCGTTCTTGCTGCACTTTTCCTTTGTTCACTATTATCCGCAGCATAACGTCTTAATTTCTTCGCTCATACATTGTCGACATCAAAATTTGCCATTAGTGCGACAAAACAGGTTGTTCGCATAGGGCTAAGTGAAGGCAGCAGCTGGAGCAGTACAATTAATAGAATGAAATTAATCAGGGCTTACTTTCCTTCTGTGGCTGACCTGAATAGAAATGGAATGACATTTTTTGGGGTGCGAAACTGCTTTCGGTAACCTGATTTAAGGGTGTATTCAATATTAAGTGGTTCAATTTATGCACCAAGCCATTTCCCAAATAATTATTTCTAAGTTAAGACGCCATGCGGTTACAAATTTTGCTAATCCTTATCAATAAACCCTTTGTCAAGTGTCAAACCAGAAATCAATGGACCAAAATACACGTAATGATGCCTCAGTAGTCGAGTGTAAATATGTGTAAACATCCTCTTTGCATAAACATTTAATAGGTTGACTTATAGCGTGGCTGGTAAGGAAGGTAGTTTCTCGTGTTCGCTCAAATGTCAATCCAACGCTATTTATTACTAACACGTATGTCAGATTATTCATGTATACATAATGGTCTTAAGTCTGCAAACAGCTTTCAAGTGGACTAACAAAAGCATAGCTAGAAAATGCTAATTAATTTAACCCTTTTATCAAAATTTACTCATAAAATTGCGTAGACTCCTTTAAGGGTACTCAGCTACTTTATGCAGTGAAACAACTTTACGAAACGTCTTGTGTAGTCACAGCATCTTAACGAATTGAGCAACATAGTTTCATCGCAAGCACTATGCAGCACGGACTCTTCTGACTTTGTGAGCAAAGGTTGGATTTTTGACTGACAGCTTTAAACAAGCAGAAAATGTACGTAAATCACTTTTCAATTTTATTCAATAAATCACGCAAATGACGTGCATAGAGAACAGAATGAGATAGAAAAAATATCTAAGCAGAAACTGTGCAATTCTGATATGACAGGAAACTATTTGGGAATGGGTGAGATCAGCTCATCCGCCGTAACCCATACCTGTGCTGGGACCAGCCGGTAACGCCGGCTTTTTACCACAAGATTCGCATGATAGAGGGCATTTTGACATCATGTAGTTGAGGTTGCTTGCACATTCACCAATTGATTTCCAAAACTGGCATAGTTCATGCTGATTTTCACAGCCTGAAAGATGCGATAAACAGACAGTTCAAACGGGGCTGCAGTAGTTGCGCATCATTCTTCGTTAGGGAAAGGATAAAGACAAGGACTTTACGTAACTGGAAAACATTCTAATGAGAAAGTAACTGCACCTTACGTTAAGCATAAAATATAAAGTATTTTTAGACTGTTGCTAACGCGAACATTATTTCAATAAGCACTACCTTATCTACAGTTCGAAGCATGCGTAAAAGCTAAATGGCTCACCTGGTTTTGATACTGGCTTGTTCACAGTTCCTACTGTTGCACCACAGCTATTACATGACTTCTGGCAGTTTGGTTTCATCCAGAATGGATTCTTATCACATTCTCCCTTATTTGCCCAGAAGGCGCATGTTACGACACTATCAGGGCAAGTGGATGAGGGAAAAGCTGGTGGACCGTACGTCACTTCAGGCAACGGGCGAGAAGCTACCGTTCCTGGTGGCTGAGGGGTTGTTTCAGGCCTAACTTCCTCTGTCGCTTCAGTTTCAGGTCCAGCAGGTTGAGCAGGACCGGCAGGTCCCTCTGGTTCAGGTGCTGAAGTTTCAACTGGAACTTCTTCAGTCGGTGCCGGCTGCATCGGTTCAGCTGGTCCAGGTTCTTCAACTGGTTCTGGTCCAGGGGTCTCCGGAAGTTCTGTACCTACTTCTGAAACAGTCGGAGCTTCAGTTTCACACTCAGCTCCTGAAGGCACAGTTGGAATCTCTCCTGGATGCACTGTTGCAATTTCTTCCGGTGCTCCACATGGAGTTTCAGTTGCTACTTCTGTTGGCGCAGCAGTTTCAACTTCTGCCGGTGCTCCGCCTGGAGCTTCAGTTGGTACTTCTGCGGGTGCAACAGTTTCAACTTCTGCCGGTGCTCCGCCTGGAGCTTCAGTTGGTACTTCTGCGGGTGCAATAGTTTGGACTTCCCCTGGAGCTTCGGTGAACACTTCTTCTGGAAACCCAGTTGTGACCTCTCCTTGCTCTTCGGTTACTTCTCCTCCTGGTGCTTCGGTTGCCGCTGGTGGTGCTGGTTCTCCAGTTTCTTCTGCCCCTGGACCTGCAGTAACAGTTTCTTCTTCCGGGCAAGCTTCCGTCTCAGACGTCTGGGTAGCCTCAGGCACAGGAGCCTCAGTACCCATTTCTGGGGGCCGGGTTTCTTCTGGTTGCACTTCTGGTGGACGATACTACGGGACGTCCAGTTTAGTAGAATTACTTTTGAAAGCTGAAATTAATTATTACTTCTTCGGTGGGCGCTTCTGGTCCACCAGTAATTTCGCCTGGCGCTTCGGTCACTCCAGCACCCTCATAAGGAGCAGGCTGAGTCTCCTCTGGTACATGCACTTCAGGTGGTCCAGTTTCTACTGTTTCGCTTGGCTGCTCTGGCTCTACCACCTAAGCATAGTACTTTAATGCCTATAAATGAACCAACATTTATCTACTTCAGGCGCTCCCGTGACGGCGACAGGTTGCTTTGGCCTGCATGGACCCTTCTTGGGGGGTTTGCAAGATATTAAATTGACAGCTGGTTGGCATATCATAACTTCTTCCGCTGAAACATTTTCTCATATTGAAAAACGAACGTACCATTTTGATCTGACCTACCTCGACATCCGCAAGTACCGCAAGCTTGCTTACAAAGGGTTTTCATCATCACTGGGTTCTTGCTGCATTCACCCTTTGAAGCCCAGTCGCAGCACTTTTCGTGCCCATTGTTGCAACCTTAAATACCAAAGTGCATGCGAGAGCATGTATCAATCTTTACCTTGTAAAAATGCAAAACATCTCATTTCAAAAGTTCTTTAAATTGTTTTTTTCTAACTGCAGATTAGCTGTTCTTTATTGAAGATATACTTGTTCATTTTTTGCTCGAATAATTTTGATATTCGCCGTATTATAACTTTGCAAACAAGAGTTTCTTTTAAAGCAGTAATAATAATAATAATACCGCGAAAAATTTAGAAGCACGAAGAAAAAGAAAAAGAAAAAAATTAAATAATAATAATAATCGGCAGTACTTAGTTCAATTAAACGAGTTACAGTGAAAAATGTAAAAGTATTGCCACAGATAGTCCCTGTTTATTAAACTTAACATGAATTTAACAAGAGGACTTGTTTTATCGCTGCCAAGTCATGAATGAACAATTTGTTATGTAACAAAGAAGATGAACATTTAAACTCGCAACTATTTTGGGTAATTTTACAAGAAGCAAAAAATTACCACTAATTGGAAGAATGTAGATTGGCCCAAGAATAGAGGCGCCCAATGATGAAACTGGAGCAGCGCTTCGTTGGCTTGAATCGTCCTCACAAGTCTCAACTTCTTGTTGGCTTTCAGGTTGCAACATAACAGGGGCAACACCATTTCCGCTGACAAACTGCGAAGATAAATGAAGAACCACGTATGCACCGGCTGGCAAGATAAGTTCACTATTCCAGTTATAGAAATTAGGGTTAATATATTTTCAATACTTAAGCGCTACGCACCTATCTATAATCGTTTCATTAGCAAATCGAAGATGATAGGTGACAACAACACTGCAACTGAATCTCATTAATAGCAGCTTGCTTTCAGGTTTCTAGCATGCAACATTTGCTGTTCCTTTCAGGACAGCCGTACTAAGGCTATGAGAACGTAACATGACTAAACATCTCAAACAGTAGCATAAAGTAAAGCAGAATTAAATTGAAAAAAGAAAGAGTTTAATAGTCAACCTGATTACCCCATTCAAACGATTCAAATTTCTGCTTCAGGGAAGGAAACAAAAGAATAAACTGCACTTATATGTTCGTGGACCTTTAAGAAAGGAGAAAGTAGCAATCTATCCTGACATTTGGGCAGTTTAAATAGAAACGGTTGGAGCATATATTCATAATTCGGGAACGCAGAATAATGAAATGCACTTCGCCATAAGAACAACTTTCCTGTATACGAAAGTACTCATCCAAAGCAGTAATTGATTGACTGCAGCGTGAATATGGGTCGGCTTGAAAACCACCGTTAAAAATGATTGCTCCACTACGCTCGAATTAAATTCTTCCAGGCTAATGCCTTCCCAATAGGGAACAGCGAAAAAACAGAACTCATTTTGACATTATCGCAACTGCTATCGCCTTTTACGAATAGATACTTTCTTCAAAGGCAAACAAAAATCGGCATTGTTAGTTGGTCAAATGAAATGCAGCAGTTCAGTCGCCTACTTAAGTGTAGACTGAGATTTCAGATTAACTGCTTAAGGCACCACTTTATCCTTGCGCAACCATACACTAGCTTTCACATAAATTTTAAACGCATTAGCACATGCTGACCCAGTGAGCTGCGTTTTCAAGGTCAAACCTTTGAGGTAATCTACACGTAGGCCATCTTACAGCTACCCGTCTGAAAATAAGGTTACCCGTATTTCCGCTAACCACGTGAAAGGTCATTGGGTAAAGGGACCACAGACTAGACGTGCAGAAAGATTGCGTCTTGCATTACTGACGACGTAGTAATCGCTAAAAATAAGACAACAGACGAGCATCGCTTGACGGCTTCTAAATGACATAGTCTGAGTTTGAATAATCAATTTTTTTAGAAAGAAAGCAAATGGAAAGTTACACTTTCTCCTGGGGTGACAGAAAGCTTTCCTTTGCTATTCCGTCACATGCCAAAATTAGCAAATTCTCTGCGCATAATCCTGACACTTTGTAACACTTCAGCAAAGGTGACGTAAAGTTGCGCTGCTACCAGAGTGAACGTCTGAGTACTTTTGAAGATAATGGTATTATTTAACCTATGAAAACCTTCCCTGCCATGGTCGCAATATCATGTGCGCAACCACAGGAAATAACAAAGATGAATAGACCTCAGAAAAGCGTTCACTTGTCGAGTACTAAGTTGAGCTGCTCTATTACTCTAGCTTTGTTATACGAAAGAACCTTTGTTGCACAAGAAAATGCGTAATGTTATAACATTGACGGCAACACAAATGGAATTTGAAGAAGGCAAACAATGGCTGATGTTCACGGAATTTCTAAATGCCTTAAACTGGAAATGTTTTGTAGTTGTTTCCCTATTTTAGAATGCTACCAAATGGCAACAAAGTTCAAGTGTCATCTTTGTCTTTGCTAAAGCAGTATGCAGAATTTTATGCTTTTATCCATCTTTACCTAGGACCTAGCAGAATCGACAAGGCAATTAGCGCGGGATACCTTTGACGACAAGACATCATCAAATCGCCTCTTCAGGTTTCCTGAGTAATGGGCATGACGCATCAAGGCAAGACAGCTGGCAGGTACTGAAAGCAAATTTTTAAAGCAGGCAAGAACTTCACAAATTGGTGCTTAGGTCACCATTCGTGCACTGATAATGAAGATCCTGTGAGCCTTTGGCAATGTACGATACTGTGCATAAAGTGTACGGCGGCTTGCAGTTTATTTTTCCACAGCTTCCATCCATGGTGAAGAACCACGCCTTACCTAAAGGCGAAAGACCTAAAGAAAAAAACAGTTATCCGTTCTTTGGATGTTCAGTTATTCTAATTATCACATTGGTTTGGATGACTAGATATAACCTCCCTAATCTGTTCCATGAATTTTTGGTCCACACGCCCTTCAACGGCGTCCAGAACAGACATGAAAGGAATGAAGACGCAGAGCACAGCATTAAATGGCAGCATCATTCTTTGGATGAAAGCAAGCAGTGCTTAGTAGCAAGTTTCGTTTGGAAGGTGGACGCGGATCAGTAGCACTAATGTGGACACTCACCTAAAGAAATGTCTCAAAAATAAGCGATAGTAATTTCAAACTTGGCTATAAAAGAAAGGTAAACTGGTAATAAAAACATGTCTTTTAATTAGAGCAAAAAAACTGAAAGACATCGCACAAGGACAGCATGCATCCAATTTGGGGCTGCTGCAAAGGCATCCGCTCAACAGATGATCGGCAGTTGGCCTCCTCCGATAAACTCGCAACTGAATGTGGTTGGACAGAAGAGAACAGGGGAGACATACATGCTCACAGAAAGAATACAGCCATTTATAAGAACGTCTCCCCAAAATAACTGGTTAAATGAGTGACTTACTGACCTAAGGCACCCTGCGAAACTTGATCTTCTGATTCAGTGAATGAAAGTAATGCTTCAGCTCTCCTTCTGGGGCGCTGTTTGTCAACCGGCTTCCGTCACATTTGTCTTCGTCTTCAGGCCATTTCCTACAGTTCCTTGCGTCATAGATCATCACGAAGTTTCAGGCGCAGTCATCATTACTGCTTATCATCAATTCAATAATGTATGTGGGACGCAATAAAACTGAGCTTGCGAATATTTTTCCGAAAAATGGGAGGTTATTTTAAGTAATTTATCTCCCAAATCAGCGTTCACCGGTGTTAACGATAGCACATCATTTTCAGCGCTATGAGGTCACCTTAATCTGATGATCATGCATACAGCCCTCATGACATAGAAAATGTAGTTTCATCTGGAAAGAACAATTTTGCTCGCCACTTAATGAGTTGAATTATCCTACTTCGAATGAAAAAAAACTTGTCAAGCATTATTTTAACATCATATGCATGATCCTTTACCGGACAGTCTTTGCTTGAACAGCTTTCGGATATTCGTCAAAAGCGTCGAGGTCATTTTTAAAACTTTGACTTCGTTACCTTAATTTTCTTCTGGAAGAAAATGTGCCCTTAGCTTCGCTTGTAGGCTCTTAGACTTAAACTGCGGACATTTTATTCTCTTTTGCAAGATGCTGCAAAACCTTACTTACATGAGTGCAGTAAAGTTTTGGCCTGCAGTTGTGCCCTTCTGCGGAACGCGTTAAAGGAGGCTTGTAACACTTTTGTAAAGTTTCCCACTAACCAAAGAAAATAGTTAACTCCCGCTGACGTAAGGGCGACATGTAGCTTCTCAAAGATAATAAAGAATACAAAACGTAAAGTGCTTAAGCCGAAACAGCGTCTAGCCATTTGGATAATTGCCTGAAATTTTTTTAAAAAATAAACAGACCTCCAACGGTCGCTTCGGCTATTGAAATCCCACCATAGCGCTGGACGAGCTGTTACAAAGCGCTATAATTTTTGTTCTCTCAAACTTCAATGGCATTGGACTATTGTATTTTCCCTCTTCTCACGATTGCTAGTTAAATAATCAGCAAAAATATAGAAATAGAGTAAACAATAGAAGTTGGATTGAAAATGAAGCTTCTTCCAACAGGTGTGTGAAAGAACATAATGGTGACACGAAACGTTAAACGTTTCTTTGGCAAAGCTTTTGGGAAATGCCGGCTCCCGTCTTTAAGGCATTTCTTCAGAACAATAGAAGTTCTTATAACTGTCGATTTTCAAAGGACCAGTGGTGATCAGCCGCTTGTACTATGCTATATGCACTTTGGGCGGCATGTAATCGGCGGTAGAAGAAGCAAAGTTGAAAAACTGATTTCTTCAAAAGGCGTTAAAAGTTGGGATCTTTCCGCCGAAGCGCAACAAACAAAAAGACTCCTAGTAAGAAGTATTTTTTCAGCTCAGCTAAGAGAAGCGTGATTTACAATCGAAGAAAAGATCAAATACTGCATGGCAACGGAAGTGGTTCAACAATTGCATTTACAGGACAAATTCAAGGCTCTCAAGAGAAAATGATTATAGGATATCACTCAAAGAATATTTAATGTGCTCTATGAGGGCAGAACAAATCAAGAGGCAGTGTTTTACAGCAAGTGACCCCACGTTAGCTCTCACTGTCTTAATAACTGCGGCTAATAATAGTTATACTGTTCTGAATGTGAATGTTTGAAACTAACAAGCAGCTCTTCTCTTGCCATATTTGCCACCGAAACTCATGCCGACAGAGCAGACGCATCTTCATTCCATCAGGACTAATAAATCCATGTTCGGGACTGGTTTGTCTTACGGAAGTTGGCTTTGTGCATCAGACGATCAAACAGGCACCTTCGACTCAGCGATGAGTTAGACGATACGCTTGGTCGGTGAACCGATTTGTTCTTTGTAATTCAGAACCATAAGTAACCAAAAATGTGTGCCAACGTTTCGGCTCGACCAGGTAAGGATGTCTGTAAGGCTGGCAGCGGCAAATCAAGGATGGTCAAAATTAGAATTAAGACAGCATCATTTGCAGTTCAACTAATTTTACAATTCGATTTCATGATCTAAATGGCAAAAATCTGCATAAAAGAAAAGAACGAAAATAAATGACCACTTTACAACTTATCTTTTACGACTTACAACTTAGACACACGCATATGGCGCTTTAGCAACAGTATCCTTGTTAAATTCCGCAACCACTGCTGCCGCGACATTTTGCAGGCGTGTCGAATAATCACCTATCAGACGAGTTGAATTCGAGCAGCGCTTTCCCCGTGTATACTGTGCTGGCTAATCCACAAAAGACAGAAGGACAGCTTTAGACTGCATTATTAGCATACAAACTGAATAGCCCTGACGTCGTGTCCATATTAATAGTTTGTGAAGCTTGTATCTTCCAGTCTTCCAGCCGAGTTAAGAGTACTCACGTTTACAGCACCAAGTTAGGGCAAATTCGGGAACGGCAAACCCGAGCACTTGATCATTCAGCGCAAAGCCAGTTCAAAGTCAATACGGTGCGACTCATCTCTTAAGAGGCTTAAGGGGATTGTCTATGTCTAGCATTTCAAAAAGTCAGTCATGTCATCTCGTCAAAGCTTTCAAAAAATAGCCAAAGCGCGTGACGCCATGTCTATGACATTGATTAGCATCAAAAAGAGAAGTACGTTAAGACAAATAACTGATCATTACGTATATCATATATCATCACAAAATTATAAATAGGATACACGCAACGAGATAGTATCAGCCTGTTGCACTCGTAACTAGTTTTTAAGGGAAGCGATTGGACGCAATTTCGTGTAAGTTACAAAGAATGCGTTATCATCTTATCTAACACTCAATTTTGGACGGGAGATAAGAACCTTTTATTAATACAAACGCAGAACGAGTAGAACCCTGTTATCCGTATCGTACATGTTAGCGCAAAAAAAGTACTTATGTAATCAAGAGATTTCATTTGTTGATGCTACCTTCGTAAACATACGGTTAACTTTTAGATGAATACGTAGTTGCACGTACTTACACTCATCATCTTACTTATCAGGTTTCCATATTTAGAAGTTGCCAAAGGGGTTTTATCCCCTGAGGCGCAATAGTGCTTTGTAGGTCTTTGAGAACAAAAAAAACGTGGCTAACCTGAATCTTTCTCATTAATAAGTTATCAAACTTTGAAACAGCAAAACGTATGATGATGGAAATCATCAGAAACTGCCGAAAGTTTACAACAGTCTTGGGGAGCTTCACCTTTTGTCATTACGCTCTTTGAAAACGGCGAAAATCGGTTGGTAGGAAACTCAAAAGTGGCGCTGTCCTTTTCGTTCACCGCCTTACGCCTAATGGCCTAAATACCTCATTCTTTCGTGACAAATGTACAACTACCCATTAAAAAGAACTGCTGAATTTCAGGCAAGTAGATATATGACTTTCTGGACGATTTTACCAGACCTGCCAACATGCGCGCGTTTCAAAAAAAGGTTACATTCTCATTAATCCTCTTATACAAATGAAAAACTCAAATGGAGCGCTGTTTTGAGGGGAGGAAATCAGAGAACCCATTTTTCAGCGTGTGTTACTTTCGCAGTTTTGACCCCCCAGAGCATGCCTGCCAATGATCAGTGTCAGGAGAACTCAAAAGCTTCTAAACAATTTTGGAGCAACAGGCAGCCGAAATATGCACAGGAACGAAAACGGGTAAGCAGTATATCTGGCGATGCAAACTTCGAAAGTCTTTAAAATACAGCGAAACGAACAGGCGGGCCCTGAGACGTTCAGTCAAAGGAACTTAATAATTTTCTAATAGTTCAATGACTTAAAAAAATCCCATATGAAGCATCATTTAATAAGCAAGAAAAATGACCGAGCGAGAATGCGTTCTATCTAGCGAAAAGAACATCCCAAACTGCCGCAACCGAATTGCTTTACGTAACTTACATAAATGGGCATATAAGGAAATATTTGCATAGAACACTTGTGCTAATGTCACACACGCTAAGATTCTAAATCAGGCGAACCAGTCTCCAAATAATGTCGTGCATTTCATTCCCTCTGGTCAGCTAACGCTTCTCAGACCTTTGGCTGTGAGCGGCAGTACAATCAATCGTAAAATCAGGACAGCACAGTGACGGAAAAAGTGAAACACAGAAGCGACAATTTAAATCATTCACAACAGTATTAACTCATAAATAGACCAGCGAAAGCCTAATAAACTTATTCGCCCCAGCGAGTATCTTTAACGAGCTAAACCTATGTCGCCAACAACATTTTGACTTTGAGAAGCCCATGATACTCAAAAATTCACTGTAAGCTCTTCGAAGCTCGGAATCACATGGAGGGAATCGCAATAATTTCCCATTAAAACAATGATAAATCGACTTCTATTCGTCCATAAAAATTCTACAGCTGCCGGACCTGTGTGACCTCGAAAGTGTCAGTATCTGACAGTCGAAAGTTTGGAAAACTTCAGTTCGACTGTCTGTCCTGCCAAATCCCAGTGAGCAAGTAATCATTTTATTAAAAGCACTTTTATTAATCTTTTCAATTGTTGTCAGCGTGAGAAAACTTTTCTTTCTGCCGTTGTCACCTTTGAATAAGTGTATGAAAGAGACAGCTGCATTTTCAAGAAGCAATTGGTTCGCTTCAGGTTGCATAAAAAGCTTTTACTACAGGCGCGAAACTTTATCAGACTTGAAGACGATGCTGCAACATTTGCCTGATCAGCACTTGTGCCAACTACCTCAGAATATAGTTAAGCTTGCTCAACGTCAAAGTTCACTGCAAAACCGTCGCTACGGTACTTTCAAGGGGCAACATGGAGCTCAGCTTATAATAAGCAATCGATGAGAGGAATCTCGCCAAAAGAAGCGTTGAAAGGAATCTTGCCAATTGGTTTCACAACAAACGATTACGTCTGTTCGAAAACTGCCGGGTGAAAACGTTTCAGGCTCAATTCGATGTTAACTGCCACACATGAAATACGCATGTTCCTATCGAATACAACTTTTGCTCGTAAATTTAATATTGGCGCGAAGAAGCTACGGTAATGACGAAAAGCGGAACTAAAAAAGAACAGCGCTCCTTTCAGCAGTATTAGTCAGTTAACTGCGTTCCTCTTTAAGAAGTGGGTAAAAAGTGATTTTTTGCAGCACGCCGTAACACGCTACAATGTGTAAGAAATGCCCTTGTCTGCCTGCTCCTTACGATCTGTCACTGACGATCAGACTAGAAGACTTTTGAAAGCTTCGACAACCATCTATCTAGCAAACAAACAGGCAATAAACCGTTGCGTTACTCGCACCATTGTACATAATGGAAATTCTTGGCATTACACAAATTGGCAAGCAGTTAATTTTACCGTAAGGACCAATGCGTGTAATTTGGCGAAATGCAAAAACTTCAGAAGCAGCTCATTAGAAATAGCAAAGTGAAGACGAACAATTTAAAAAAGGTCGTAGACAAAGTCTTTACGCTGTTAATGGAAATAGAACAACTGCGATGGCCCGCGCATTAAAGTTTCAATTGCCAGTACAGTTTTTCCCGTTGAAAATGTGCACATCTTACTTTAAAACATTGAAGTTCATTAGGGGAAAGAAGCCTTATTATAAAATAAAACTTTATGGTCTCATTCCTAAAAGCACTATTTTCAATAAGATTGCATTGGTTCAAATTATCAGACTGGAATGGGAAAAGGTTCTATCAACCGAATATTGTTGACTGTAATGTTATTGAGACCCGCTTGTACTAATTTGCAGTATACAACTCTCAATTCCAATCAGCAGTCTGGTTTTCTCTATTGCAAATTCTATCACAGTAGCGAGCCATTGGTGGTGTTGCACTAATTAACACATCATTATTCAAAGATTCAATGAACGTTATGTTCGCAGACGAATGAAAGAGTCTTATTCTCATAAATTGGCCGCAATGGATCTTGCGACCACCCAACGGAATTCTTGAAACAGGAGCGTGAAATTTACAACTAGCTGAAGCTTCGATGACACAGAAGCATAGTGTTGCGTAAATTGAAAGGCTACAAGCCTCCGTATTTGTTGAACGCTTGAAAGAAACAGAGGTTTTACAAGGTAAGAAAAAATGGGAACTACTATGCTTTCGAGAGTCATCTTGTCCCGTCGAAATATTGCGGGTTGGTGATTCACAAACGGCCGTGCTGCCGCGCCTTGTCTGAAATTGTTTTCACTTGTTGTCGCGTAAGTTAATTAATCTCTTCATTTTATCGGAGAGAAGCAGTTTGCTGCAATGTTTTTTTTGAACAATCGTATAGAAACAAAATTAAAACTAACGTTAGTACTCTACAGCTACTTAAGCCTAAGGGGCGAAAAATGCGCATTATTAATATTACAAAAAAGACGAATGATTAAGAACGCGTAGAGATAGCGTTACGTGCATGCAGAAGATGGCGTACCTGAAAGGTAGCTTTACGAATAAAATGACAAATCTAATTTTCAGTATACGTTATGAAGTGAATATATCATCAGAGATATCAACAATTAACGCGAAGTAGATGAATGAACACTGTCTCGAAGGATTAATGAATAGGCTTGTAAGAGCACAATCAATTAACGCTATAGGCACAACCTAACGCTTTTCACTGCTTTTAAGATCAGAGAAGTGAGCTTCAAGCTGCTGGAAAGGAATCTGCTTGGCTAGTACTACTTCTGAAAAAATTCAGTTTTTCATTTGACCTAATAAAAGGCGAGACAATACATGTTTAAAAAGTGACGATACGCATTCAGTTATAGAAACTTTTGTGAGCAAAAAAGTCTTTGTGCCACAGTTTTTCAATCTTTTTCACACCAGCACCTCCTAGATGTCGTCGCCTTACAGTGGGGAGAGTTCCAATGTTTGATTGACAGGGTAGCTTAGAAGGTTGAAAGCAATGATTCAATCATGAGCACCTTCTATTTTAGGGTTCTTTGAAGTTTTAGAGCTGACAGAAGCTACAACTACCATAGTGTGGTTCAACGTAACCCTCCACTTTTCAAAGCTTCTTTGAGAATTACTGCTCTAAGGAAACGATTCCCTAATTAAGTTGACAGTTACTCCACGGCATCATACTGCTGTATCTAAAAATTTTAGAGCGTTTAACCTGCCAATATGCAAAGGTCAAAATTTCCGTATTACGCTTAATTCTATGTTTTGGTAAACTTCAACGTAAATTATGGACGACGTATACTAAACGGTTTCATTTTTTAAAAGCCGACTTGCATAGATTGAAAACAAATTAAGGTTTTCGTTATTTGATAGCGCTGTCCTCCTGAGGTGTTGAAAAGAATTATGCAAATTCACATTTAAAAGAAAGGAGAACTACGCTTAAAGTCACGGAACTTAAAAAAGCAACTCATATTTTTGATCGTCTCAGATAAGTCGTAATGGTTACAAAATTTTTACGCTACATGCGTGGTCCTGAAATCTGCGGCTATTTCACGATAAAAGTTTGCAGCACGTCCAAATAGTAAGAATGGCCTGGTCTGCGAATAAATATTAAACTATTTGTCTGAACTCAAGCTCTTCAGTTCTCTTCAGTTGAGGCAAATCCTCGGCACCTAATGGCAGGAAAGAAAAACAACAGCAAAGCAGCTGTCAGTACGGAATTTTTAAAAAGATTTATTGCGCACCTGAAAAACAATGACAGTACTATTTACCCAGAAAGAAAACACCATTAACAAAGTTTAAGTGCAAAAAAATTGGATCAACCTACGACAATGGCTGACAAAGCTGTGCACGCGCTTGACACTGTTTAAGGACTGCGCGGGCAAGAACTTTCTTAACACTTCTAGCAAAAGTTGTCTGATATGTAAGCTCTGCCATTAAAGGTAAATGGTATTCATGATTTCCGTGCGAAAAACTTGACGAAAACTAGAAGCTACCGTAAGAAAAGCGCCAAGGTGATTAAAGGAGAATACTGCCGACAGTCAAACACTAAGCTACTTCCTGCGCGTTAGGAGCTTGTTTTATATCTTATGGGAGCTAATTTTTCGCGCCTGTTCATCTAATAGTTCAAACATTCCTTCAGTAACATACTTCTAAAACGATTCCGTTTCAAAACAACGACCAGTCGTAGAAAATCTAGCTTTCCCCAGGGGGCACAGTGGAGCCTATGACGTACAAGACAGATTCTCTCCAGGAAGTAGTCGCGTCAATAACAAGGACAATCCTAAAAACTAGGGTCGGCTTTTGTTTTCCTAGCCAAGTTGCATGTAAACTCATTAACATAGCGGAGGCAAAGGTTTCCGTGCTGATGAAAAAGTGAGGCACTTACCCCATGAGCAAACTGCCTCGACTTGAAGTCTTGAGGGGTTAAGCTAACGCAGCGCTGGCAGAAGGACGAAAGGGGCAATATCCCAGATTCAAAGTAAACACTATTTAATCACGAAGACCAGAGAGTACCCCATCTCTAATAACTGCTTATTCGTCAAAACTAAATTAAAGTTGATTAAGCTCACCAAGGAGCCAAAATGCGACAATATTACTTACCTCAAACATAGGATATTTACTGTTTGCAATGATCTGCCGTTTTGGAACTTCCCCATTACAACAGGCAACTGACTGCTACCTTAAAAAAGGGAGAAGAAATGTTGCCGCGCGAATTGACAATCGGTAACCTGGGATCTTTTGAAACCAAGACAGATTACGCAAAAAACAAAGCTACAGCAAGACGAGTAACTACCAGCTCTTATAAGAGGATTATAAGGATCCTTATAGGACTCTTATAAGAGTACATTTTGAATCAGCTTTGAGAGAAAGCAAAAGTCGAAGGAAAACACATTAATTACGATCAGCTTAGAGATACTATACAAAACCTCCTTGTACACGGTAGGCTGAAGGAAAATAAATTTTTGCAAAATCAGTGCGTTAAGGAATGTCGCCTTGCGCATCAAAAAAATACTGTATGCTCCAAATTCGCTGAACGTTTTTTTGTTAAAAATACTATTTTTCAAAAACACATTTATTTTCGCTGTGCAGCTAACGTATGTCGATTTGTATCGTTCGCTCGTTGACTGAACGTGTTAATATGCCCCCTTAAAGGTTGTAAGCCTTCAAAGCATTGCCATGCCGCGAGTTGACTGCTTTCCTACGTCTAGACGTTCTGTACTCGACAGTTGCACTTGTAAGCCGTTGAGGTTAGCACTAGGCGAGCCTCAGAAAACAAAAACGTTATTAACAAACGACTCTGCACAAGGCCAGTGCTTAATGGAGTCTCAACTTCCTTTTATGGGCATTTCTTTCTACTAGCAAGATTTCCAAAGTTTAATAACATCTTCTTTTTTCTTAACGGAGCACCTTGTTCCTATTTTTTTGTGGAGTGAGATATACTGTACTTTTTTCGGGTCTATAAAAGAAACATTGATGGATGAGGCGAAAAGTGTGCTTCAAGTTGCCGTCCATTTGGTTGCCCGTCTTGACAATATTACTGCTCTTTTTGAGAAAGGTGACTGTTCCACTAGTTGCTATTATCGATGGCGTCAATGCGATTTCATTTTAGACCTGCTTTCCTCCATCCAATTCACAAGAAATGTAGTACATCGCTGGGATGCCTCTTACAAAGAGAATCAAGCATTAAGCTCACTGGTTACAAGCTATGAAAAAAATCTAGCTGTGATGAGACAACATCATCGGGAAGTCAAAGGAAAATTGGTTGAAACCAGGTTGACTTTGCATTTAGTTATGCTAATGGGTTACTGCAGCATTGTTTACTTCAGATCACAAATCGCGTCCTTGGTTGTTAAGAAAGAAGAGATCTTGCGTGAGAAGCACTTACTTGTAAGTCGTATGCTTTGCGCAACCGTTTGAAAATTCAATTTTCGTTTGAGGAAGAGCAGTTAAGTGAGCTGCGCGCCTTGTTGGCGGAGTCAAACAACTTATCTGAAAAAGGCAGAAAACGTTTAGAAGTTTTGACTTCCAATACGACTTCTCTTTCGTAAGCTTTTGCTGACTTATCATAAGGAGCGCATGACGATTTTTGCATCTCATTAAGAAGCTCTGAACCTGCATCAGATCCATCGTTGGCTGAGGCTGATTTCGATTTAACTGACGACAGCTTATTAGAAGAAACAGTGGTTCTACAAGAGCAGCAGTATTTTACAACTATAACTTGGGGGCGTATCAATAATCGTAGAACCATAGGAATTCGAGCCATGTTTCAAGAAAACGCAGTAGCAGCTTGAGCAATCATGATTCCAACTCCGCAAAAGCTCACGATGCTGAAGAAGCAACATTCAAGCATTACAAGCTCGATTCAAGCATCAAGCCAAACGTTTGTTCAGTATACGTAATGTTTATGCTACAAGAAAAGTATGACGTTTAAGATGAAAAACGATGAAGGCACCCAAGATGATCCTGCTCTGTCCATCAGCAGTGTTTCTCTGGGAAGCTCATTGAACAGACGCCTCTCCGAATGTGGTTTGCATGTAGGAAAGACAGTCGTAACAAAGGACCTAACTCCTTTCAAAAGTTTGCCAGCCATTAGCAGGTGAGTCTTCTTTTGCAGCATAGCACGACATTACTGGACGTATGTTAGTAGTCCTTGGCGTGTTTTGAGCAAGAAACATTTTTTCTTTCCCAAAACGGTCTTCTTTGGCGAAACGTGCGAAGTTTGCTCGAAAAGGATAGGCTTTGCCAAAGTGATGCTTCGATGTCTTGGTACATTATGCAAATATGCTAATCAGATGTAGGTTTATTTACAAGTTTTGGTTCCCGTTAGATTGCGGAGTCAAAATGCATCAGCAGTGCAGAGACAGTGATTTTCAAAATTGCGTTCCTCGGGTGGCGAACTTTAAGTGCCGACGTAGATTGATGGACTACATTCCACCAAGGGAACCATTTATACCAAAAATGGTTATTGATTTGGTGAATGAAATTGAATGTCGCGGTCTTGATTATGCCGGCCTTTATCGCGTTCCTGGGTATGCTTATAGGCCATTTTAGCATCTTATTTTTCCAATTACCGCCCTTGTAGACCAGAGTCTAAAGTGAAGAATTTGTTGTACAAGTTTCTGTACGAACGTGGACGCCCTAACGTGGTAGGGCACATAAACATTATTAATCTTTTTTTATCTACGTGAACAGTTTGAATATAGCGAACGATCAGCGATGTGGCAGTGCTTACCGGATGCTTGAAAAAGTTCTTCCAGCAACTCGTGGAGCCATTGATACCATTCACATCACGAGATGAATTCATGAGCATTGCAGTCCAAGATATTGGTTTGCGCGCCCAAATGAAGCGCATACATAAAGAAATTGTCGAGTTGCCATTGCCAAATCAACATACGTTGGCTTTTTTGTTGATCCATTTGCAAAAGTGCACATTTTCTTTAGCAATCCACGGTAATTTTCGTTCATTTGCTTCAGAGTTAGCGAACGCAGTGAGACGAACAAAATGACCATTTCCAATTTGGCAAGAGTTTTTGGACCAACTGTTGTTGGCACTTTCTCGCAAGCAAACATTTCGCTGTCAGATATGTTGAACGAAGCGGCTAAGCAAGAAAAGGTTAGCTAAAGCTATACCTAAGGCAACTGTGACGTGCATTATGTCATCTGCCCGCCTCTTGGCGTCAAAATACGCAAATCTTGCAGGTCATGACGTTGCTTTTGTCTCTGCCACGTCAATATTTGATGCAGTACATAGACTCGAAGAAGGCAAACCGTTTCAGAGCCGATGATTTTGACTTACCGGGAACATCTCGAGGTAAACAGTTTGCAAAATTTTAATTCAGCTCACATCTTGCTTATAATTCTGCAGACTGCAGTCCATTGCTGACAGAAAAGAAAACTCTGACGTGGACTAAGCCAGAAAATTAAAAGTAACCATTTTATCTTCGAAAACATTGCGCTTCATAACAGCTAGAAAACCCATAATTTATGCATAGAAAACGACCACCGGTTTCCTGTGCATAAATTATATACTTATTCCTATCGTATGATCACATTTTCTTCTAGCATCGCGTACGAGAGAAAAAACCGCCATGTCTTTGGGAGGCGAAACGCTACGGTAAGAAACTATGCACAAAATAACCTCTATTTCCCAGTATTACAATGTTTCAACTTTTACGTTTCGAGCCATAAACTTAAGCTTTACAATTGCTTGCCCGGTTGTATTTCAAGCTTTATGAGTAGATTGCTTTACGAAATAGGTGCTTATAGCTTCTTCTGTTGAAAGAATAAAACTGGTGCTTTACGTCACAACTGTTATACTTTGAAGGTGCTGAATTCGTTATGCCTTATATGCTAACATACCAGCGAATAAAATTCCTATTACTAAGAGAAATGTTAACATTTTAAAGATGCTCTCTGTAAATTATTTAAATGCCACTACGTCGCCTAGCAAGACATTTAATTGATCATGTCTTACCAACCATATCTTTGTAGCTTTACAGCGCAATCATCAATAAGGAAAAAGAGATAAGCGAAATAGTTTTCTTGACTTTACAATTAAATGAATTCTTTAAGCATGAAGTGTCTTTAACGTCTCGAAAGAGCCACGCTCTCATTGAGACTATTGATGAAGTCTACATTTACAAATAAAATAACAGCACATACATTGTAAAAAAGAAAACGCATACGTCGTATGGTTGAATGTTTTTATTGATAGGTGCCTTAGAACTCAGCCATAGAGAATAGGACAAATGGGCTTTTCAATGTTATAACTTTTATTTTACTCACGTGCTGGCATGTTTGAATCATTAACAAATTGTTATCTGAAAGTTTAATCGTGAAAAGTCATTAGACTTTCGCTAAATGTTTCTTGCAATTTTCGAATAAGTTTTATTCAAAAGAAGATAAACTTTATTAGGATCAATTGTTTCATATGTTCCCTTGTAATTAGAAATTAACGTACTTTCAAACCAATTTCATTCATACAGTAGGTGCAAAATTGAAAACTTAATTCGACCGTAGAATTGAGTAACTTTTCGAACTGATCAGTCATATTAGATTTGGCGTATTGATACAATAAGGTAAGGGTAGGAAACTTAACATCACGTCGGGTGTCATGTAATGTTGGCTTCAAGTTTCCGCAAGCTGTGCGCTTGGTTGGCTGAAGGTAAGATAGAAGACATGCTTGAAATAAAGCGGTCAAATACCGCAATGTAAGGCTGCAAAGTGGTTCGCTTGTAATCTAAATTGAATACATTTTAAAATTTGTAATTTCAAGCATTCCGATACCAAGCGGTTTCGCGCCTACTGGCTCGGCAGTGTTGCTACCGTCTTCCGTTTTATTTCGATCCAGTTCAAACAGTTCGCATCGCAATTCACTAAAACTACACTCGCTGCAGCAGAGCATTATTTATACGATGTGCGAACAATTTTTTACTCGAGACGAGGCACAGATTCAGGATTGAAGGCATCGAGATTTGACATGTCTATTGGTACGCATATCTTTCCTTAAAATCGTACGTAAACTCAGCTGGAAACGTTAAGAAGAATATATACTTACCAGTTTTCGGATGAACACAAAAAGGCCCTTTAAGGAGATGATTGACTCCTCTAGTAACGTTGACGTCAAGTCGGGGATAACATAAGCTGAGCACAATTCCTTTGATAAAAAATTTGCATGACTCTGGAAGCTGAAAAGAATTTTGCTTGTTCAAGTTGTGATCTGAAGCGAGTAGACAAAAGACCTGCTGCGACGCTTCAATCAGCTCCAGAGATCTCCAGCGATCAGCAGGTGAAGCGAACTTTTCAAAATCCTTTGCGACTGAAGCTTTAACGCTTAAAAAGTTTTGGGCATTCATTTTTTGGTCGCATAAAAAATGTCACCTATCTTCGTCAGGAATAAGCTTTAAAATGCGTATCCAATTGCCTTTATTGTCTAACCAACCTTGTTGAGCTAACAGTGTAGGAAACATTTCGGTGCATTTTTGCACGGCCCTTTCAACGTAGGGATGCAGGCCAGGGCCGTTGCCTAACATTTGTCTCTTCTGACTGCCAACACACTATAAAGCGTTGACAGCTCTTTCGTTACGCCCGCTTGAAAAAAGTAGACATATTACCGGGAATAAACTCATGTAATCGGCTATTGCTGCGCGAACGGAACCAAGCAAACGTCGTGCCCTTTCGTCGCACACCCAACAGTGGACGCCTCGTCGGCCGGAATATATCCAAAGACGGTGCTCAAAGCCAAAGTCTTCTGGAAACGTTTCCAACTTAAATATACGTCTCATTATGAACTCCTTACCAGACAATGTTTCATCGATAATTCGTATGGCTACTACGATGAAAAGCCAGCACTTATTGCACATAGAGCCTCCGCTGAAAAATGAACGCATCATAGACATGTGATTCCTCGAGGCGCTTTACTGCCTACTGACTGACCTGCAGCAAGTACGTACATCGTCGTAGTCGGTCATGTCTATGTCGAAAACTAATTCCTTTTCTTCAGCCCGCAAGTCTGCCTTGTTGCGACCTTCGCTAGGCTGCAAAAAATTGTTTCCTAATGAAAACGAGGATTTTAATTTTATTCAAATTGGAAATTCGATAATGCATCGCATGAAAAATCAGAAGAGGGGACCAGTAAATTTCAATTATGAAATGGCAAACCTTCATGTTGAATACTGCTCCAATGTCTATCTTTTCCGGAACGTTCGAGCGAACTTCTTTTTCCAACTCGGCTTGGTTGTTGAAATTTTTATAGCGAAGGTAGATGCCACCGTTGAGAACGAAAGCGAACTCGCGGCGTTGAAAATAAGTAATGCTACCTGAGAATCATTCAACAGTCATTCAACAATTTGAGATAGCGACAACGCTGATCAAATTTTAAAAAAAAACAAAATATCCTGACTTCAAGTTCGAGAAGTAGGGCTGACAATAAATAAAACCAAAAGAAGGGACAAAAAATCTGTTATTCTTAACTATTACGCGCAGAAATTGCGTTCTGTAATCAAGTTGAAATTTTGAACTTTGGAAATTTAAAAAAATGTAATGAAAAAATGTCTACCGTAACTCAGCCACTTTATCACCGACTTGTACGGAAACAAACGCCTGTAATAGACGGGAAGGAACTCATGCAGAGCGTTTACGTCGAATTCTTCTGACATTTCTGCAAAAACCTGAATTTCGATTGATAATTAATATAAGCTTGACGAAAATACGCAATCGAAAATTCGTATCGAGCACAGGGACAGATCAATGCAAAAAGTGTTTATTCGACAGAGCTAAAAATGATCGGCCACTTTCGTGCTTCCACGAGATTACTAAAGGCAACGTCTAAAACTAAAAAGCGATAAGTTAACAAAACAGACAATCAGTGTAAGCGTATTAAGATTTCTGATTTCACCATTGCGGATAACAGACATTTTCAGCACAATTCAAAAGAATAAAAATTTGCATCAATCAGTGAGTTAACAATGGAGCGAACAAACGTTTTTTTGACATCTATATGCGTCTTCTTCTTCTGCAGGTTCTTTGTTCGCCTTTGTAGTTAAGATTTTAACAGAAAGCCAAAGGCATGCATTTCAGATAGCCGCTCCGTAGTGGAGCATTCTTTGAACATCTTCAAATTGTGCTGGTGGTCATGAAAAGCTGCGAATTCAAAATGGGTTAGCTAAAAAAAGTTTTTGCCTTTAAAAGAAAGTTGGTGGCAACTTACCAGTAAGTAGAAAGCAATAGTTTATTAAGTAAAATTGCATATGCAAGACAAATCAATTGCTATAAGTAGAGCAGCCGATAATAACGCTTCTGATAGTTGCACTGGCACTAAGTAGAGTAACAGTAGATAGGTGCAACAGCACTGCGCAAGCGTACATATCCATAAAGACTTATCGCCACGGTACTTGAACGTAGGACTTGCCGTGCGATGTTGGAGTTTTCAATCGAGATGCACTGCAATTAAAAATAATTGCCAAACGCAAATAGCAGCAAAAATGATACATACTTTCGGATAGACCAAGTAGACGTGTTTGTACTTATAACAGAACGATAGTCTAAAAAACATCCGCTAAGTCATTGAAGCAACGTTTAATATGTTGCAAGTTTACTTGGTGTATTTCCGTTGGCAACGCTTCTATCGCCAACTAGTGGAACTGTCTCTGAGATGTTGACGTACTGCGTCCAGTACTGACGTGGTAGAGACAGTAGTACAGCCATTACCTGTGTTTGGGATAATTAAGCACCAAATAATTACGTTTTCAAAAAGCCCTATTTAAAAATACTTCAAAAAATACGACTAGAAGACTTAGGAACACTTGATAAGAAAACGAAGTGTAGAACTTGCTTAGGAAACAATGCGCAGCTGTAAATGAATAGGGCTCAAAACATAAAATTCACCTTCTCTTGCTTTGTAGATTCCTCAACCATTTCGGGCACAGACATTGTTTCTGACGGGCTGCCGAGTATTGTGGGGCCGAATATTCTGGCCAAGTTAGATATTGGCATTTTGTTGGCCGCACTCTGCGCGTTAACCCTGCAACACGTTCGGAAGATCAGCAGGAGAAACATTTTCACATTTGCATACATACTTCTGCAAGTGCAGAATCAAAAATGCCAACGTATCACGACTTGGTAACGGTAGTTCGGTAATTGCTTGGTGTATCTTTTGCATTTGGACAGTCAAGTCGGAATTTTCCGTGGCCGCGCGAAAGAACTCTCCTCTGGATGTGTACGGAATCAGTGGCTCTTTAAGCTGTTGGAAAAATTTCTTCAGGCATCCGGTCAGCACGCTGACGTCATCGACCAGTTTCTATTTCAACGTTATCATTTTGAACGACAAAGCGCAGCTGCTGCAACGAACATACCAAATTAGGAACTCCGCGACCAAACAAAAATCGCTCCAACAGATCTTTCACCTTCGAGTCGGTTCTAAGTACACGTTATGTTAGCTTAGAATAGGTCAAATGATAGGTATACCCAGGAACACGATATATTCCCACGTAGTCAAGACCGCGCCGTTCGATCTCGCCTATAAGGTGCACAACAATGTGGGGAACATACGGCTCCGTTGTTGGAACATAGTCGACCAACTTTCCCTTGGGATTCTTGGAGTTAGGCGTGCGTGGTACGCAAGGTTGAATAGCATTATTTCTGCACTCCTGATGCAACTGCGTTCGACAATCTGAACGTAAATGTTACAAAATAAGAATTCGTACTTCCCAGGGGTTACCTAAGCATCGAAGCAGCACTCTACCAAAGTTGATCTTTTTCTCGCAAACATCGCATACTTCTGAACGAAGAACTGTCTTCGAGAAGAACATATGCTTCTTTCTTGGAGTTGCAACAGGAGCCATGCGGTTTACTGCCTTAGGAGTTCTATAACGAACTCGCTAGACTAACTGCGTATGTTACAGCGGAAGATTGCTCACGCATTTATGTCAGGGATGCTTTTCGCCATAACAATCTGCCTTGCTACGGGAGTTGTTTCAACGTCCTTAAGAGGCAACAAGCGTGGTACCGATGCACTCTTGTTTAGGGAAGAATGATCGGAAGCGTTGCTGGCTCTTGAAAGACCATTAGGCTGTAATGTCAACGTTTTTGTATTGGCCATCCCTTCCTCTGGCTCGGGCTAAAAATTATTACTATTTCACATTGTGGCCTTTTAGTTGTTGGGAACGGACCTTATTGTTCATCTCCAGATCATCTTTAGAGCGTTTATACTTTGTATCGAAATTGTATTTCGAGAAAAACTGCAATCGATCCTCAGCGCCCATGCTGTTACTGCGCTTTCTCGACACCTTTGGAGTTGTGTCGGACCCATTTCTAAAAAAAACTTAAGATAAAATATGAAAACAAAAACCTCAGAAGTGTACAGATTGGCTGGCACAGCTCCTGTTGGGCGGTCATCTGAACTGTCGTCCGTATGATCAAAGTCTATGCCTGCTTCTGATACACCTGAAGCCCGTTCCGTGTTCCTGCGCAATAAAACAAGCGTTGGAGCGACGAGTGACACAAGAGGAACGAACTTACGAAGAAGATTTTTCGGTCAAAAATTCCAGTCTCTTGCGGCTTTTCTCCGGAAGTGAATCGGACTCTTCAGTTAAGATGCAACGCACAGCGTTAACTTGCTCTTCCTAAATAAAGAAACAATAAAACAACAAACAAAGCATTGCGTAACCGCGTACGAGAACGTTCTTTTCGGATAGCAACAACTGATTAGTTGCGACCAAGGCGGCGACTTGCGATCTGAAAATTCGACTGAGATGCACAACAGACAAAATAAATGAAAACAATTTAACGCTGACCTAGCCTCTAAGAGTTCGGCCTTGGATTCGCCGTAGTGCTGCCGAATGGAAGCAACATCCCTCTCGTAGTTACGGATGAGCGACTTCAATGCCTGGTTTTCCTGGTCGCAAGTGTTCCACCGATGTAAAACATTCGAGCTAAACTGTATCTGAGAACTCATTTCTACAACAGTATTTATGCAACGAAACGCCGACGAAACAATCGTTTACCGTCGTCATAAGCATTCGTCAATGCTTCAATGTAAGCGAACAATTCGGCGTACTGCTTGCCAAGACGCTGCGCCAGCTCCATGGGATAAAATTCGAACTAAACAACAGAGAATCAACTTAAACTGTAACTAGCATAGCACTAACTGACGTTTGCGCGTTCGAGGGAACTTCGAAAAACCGCGAATGTTTACGCGAACTGCACTAGCACAAAAAAACACCGCTGATAAAGACAGAGACCTTGAATTCGTACATTTTCTCTAATAAAACATTAAAAAGTTAAAGACAGACATCGCGACCGACGAAAAAGTGAGAAAACGTTTCAGCTAAACAAGTGTTTTTCATCGAAATGGTTAAATTTTGCTGTACGAAATTACGGTATAATAGAAAGACGCATAGGTTCTATTGCCGGTTAGCTGAAGCCGATTGCGCAAAAGAACTGAATTTGTACTCACTATTTAACTTATTGTAACCATATTTTAATTTTGCTTCAGAATGTAGAATAACTGTGTCAAATTTCAAATTTTTTTACTACTCTCGACGGAGCGGTTTGAGAATGACGTGCTTGGAGGTAAGGATTTAGTGACAATTATTCCTAACAAACGTATTTTCTGGAGTCACCGGTGCGAATTTTTCGAAGAACGCGTTTTCTGACAGTAAATGAACAATGCGTAGGCACAGCTTAGTTCCGCTCGAAAAGAAAATTGTAGCTGTTCTTTGTGAACTTAGACTTCGTATTGCTAATTGTTACTTCCGTTGCTGACTTGTTCTAAAGAAAGAACATAGAAGAAGAGAAGGAAGTTATTAGCGTCCCCGATCACACTGCCCTCCAGCTGTACTCGGAAATTTGGTACTTTTGCTGAACTGGAACAACAAACGTAACTGCCAAGCAAGTAATCGTAACCGATATTATCTAGTGTGCCATCCGACACTTACGCGCTGTCTTCTGAAAAAATGGGACACGTTAAGCAAGGATAAGACATGTATCATTTATGCATTCATCGTTAGCGGAGGCATCAGCGCATTTTGAATAACTTGGTAAAGTCAAAATTTTCAAGACATTAACTGATATGAAGAGCGCGCATTGGATCTTGTCACTAAGCTGCTCCACCTTTGAGAAATGCAGGTTCCTTTCTGGCAAGCAGGCCCTTAACTTGTTGTGATTACACTGGAGAGCGTGCCAATCGCCCTTTTTTGCCCTTACCCAAATCTAAACCAAAAAATAAGCTTTATGTTTAGCTTTAGGCATATTTAAGGATAGAACAAGAAGGCCGGCAAACTTACAGTATGACGGTAAGAAGCATAGGAGACAAGACTGAAATGCTTATCAAAAATCATTAGGTATTAAAACTAAAGAATTAACAAGTTTTTTCTCTTTCATGGCTGCTCGAACGAGATAGCATATGTAAACGCCAAAGCAGTGCAAACTGAGCGCGTAGATCATGCTAGCAGCAGGAGCATTATGTGTGCTTCCTATGGTTTTATAGAAGCATTAACAAACTGGGCCCACTGTTTCACAAATTGTGTAACTTACACACTAACGAAGAAACACGAAAGAAAGTTGTCGTTCCAGCGCTGAAGACAACAACAGCACAGTTCGGCAACCAGCACAACTCAGGCGACTAGCTCTAACTTATAAAACTGGCAGACGAGGTGAAAGCAAAACTAATTTTTGCGTCGACGTTTCGAAAGACAATTAGCTCGCAATTGTGTTTAATCTGCTTCGCGAGCATAAAATGCAACGGAAATCGCAAACTGTGAAGATAGTCATTTTTTGAAAAGCTCTTTAAAGTTTGGTAAATCTCGCACTCGGATTTTGCTTGGGATAAATTCTGAAACCCAAACTTTAGATGACGGCATTCAAGATCGCAACATACCATGTAGATAATCGAGCTGTGGCGATCCTTGTACCGCAGCAGCTACGTCATCGTACATGACAACCTTTGGGTCCGCGCGTTTTTGATAGGCAGACCGTAGCAAGGATTCTATGAAAAGTTCCTAAAATTACATCAATAAAAGTTCACTGCAACGAACTAAAGCAACAACAACCGTGCATTTTGCCATGGTTACAACGGCATCATGGCTTATGCTGCCGATTTCGGGACTACTCTTCATTATATTTCTTACACGTGTAATAGAAAACGCCAACTTATCATCTTCGTACTCGTCCGAAGACATAGCTTTAATCTAATCGAGAAAAATAAAACTTCATTTGTGCAGTTATCCGAGCTACTGTAACGGTAGGCATGTTCGAACAAATTCTCGCGCAAGAACAATACAGCCAGGCAAATTTATTTTTATAGAAGTGAAAAATAGTTACTTAAAAAATAAAGCGGAGCACTCGTTCACTCCGAGGGAATAAACCTGAATTATTATCTTTACTGTCATTCGTTCGGTTAAAACAGTTGAGCCTTGGTTAAGAATCCATCTGCAGATTGTACGGAACAATCCTGTTTCAAGATGGCAACTTTTCAATTAAAAAACTAATTTTTATACCGTTTCGCTTTAAAATTCACTGCAGTTGGAAACGACGTCGAAATAGAACTTCTTAACATACAGTACTCTTTTCGGAGAAGAATTTTCTCGAACGGACGCTATTGATGATTATGATTCCTTGAAACAAATTTTTCGTTTAGAACTTTGAATGCGCCTTAGAATTGTTTTCTGCGTTGCTTCTCATTACAGGAAACACAACATAATGGATAAACGGAAACCTGGCTGCAGCTTCAACGCTTGCCAGCTGTTCAATATCTTCAAACTGAAATAGGCAATCCTGAGAGTCAGTCTATCCTTTACAAATGAAATTAACGCCGTATATCGTCGTTCCTTTACAACTAATTTTTTCAATTTTCCCAAAATTAAGTTACAATTAATTAAACTTTAAAAAATTGTCTATACTGTAACACACTGCCTTTGAGACTTCCACAGCGACGAAATCCCATATAAGACATAAAAACTAAATCGGATTATGTGAGTTGGTACTTGTTTCGTCTGCATTGTCTGAGCGAGCAGCAGACAAAATATTCATTCGAAGATTTCTGCTCTCCACCCAAACACTCGTTCAAAAGATTAATTATAAACTCGAACTTAAAATAGCCTCGCAAGGACATGCAAACACAGTACACCTAGAGCATCACAAGGACCAGGCTTTCTGTAGTTGCCTAGGCTAAGCGCATACTTTTCATGATGTATTGGCGCAGAGATTTCCTGTTCGTCATGCACAAGCAAAATTACATTTACTCGAGGTAAGCTTGGTTACATACATCCCACACGTTTTACACAATGGTTAGCAACTGTGAATGATGCGTTATACTTTCGTTCTCCTGACATATAAGTGAATGATACTGTGTTACTGACATGGAATGTCATGGTTTCTTTCCCGTGGTGTTCATTCTGAGCCTTTGCTTAAGTCCTTTTCCTTTTTAAGGATTGAATCATCTGGCATATCTTCCAACCTTCTAGACGTGATGCAATTGCTTCCCGGGTACCTTCCAAATAAACTGGACAGAAGCTTTGGACGGTAGAAAGAAACTAGCGTAAACTGGGTGTCTGTCCTCGCTGCAAAAATTTACTGGAAATGCATATGTTCAAGCTACGTTCGTCTTTTCCATACGCAAGATAAGAACGTATATGAAGCCAAAAGAATGATGTGGCAAATTGTTTCGATTACGGTTGTTTCACCGTCTTAAACGGTGGCATAGTGGCAGTATTTCTGTGAATTCGATTGCATACTTTGACGATAAGTTCAAGGACAGAAAACGATGGACAAAAACTAGAAGAATTAGCCCCGAATGTAAAAATGACGTAGACACTTTGTACGACACTATGCGTATTTCAAAGGTGAAATGTTACTAAGCACGATTCGTTCTGTTTTTTTGCACATTGTACTTACCGTGTTTATGTTGTGTCCGCTGAAAGCTGTCTTAAACTGGATACTCTTATTACATGTTATTGATTGAAAGAAAAACTCCGCTCCAACTTGGAGATGCCATGTCAGAGCGAGAGCCGTCAGAGTTTTAGTTACAAGAACTACGTTCGTTGCGTGTACATGTTCAAAATATAGAGTAAAAACGAATAGAATTAGCTTCTTCAGCTTTTCTTCTTTTAAGTCACATTTTTTTGTCTGGTTTAAATTTCCCATCAATTCAACAGGTATAAGTAAAAGGCAATAGCTCAGTAATTTGTAAGGAAGGCCAACTGCATTGTTTATACAAACAACGTGCAGCGAGTTGAGAGTCATAATCTCAGGACGGTTTTCATTTATTAAGCTATTACTATGAAACCGCATTTTTATTGGCCTTACTATTTCAACTTATGTTTAAAGTGGCATTGATCCAAAGTGAAGATAAATTGTTTAAAGCATACAACAACTTAAAAACAGTATTACCACTCACAGAGACATTTTCGCGAAACGGTCAAAACTCTTCTTGAAGAACGCTTTTTGAATTTTTGGCAACAAATAAGCGCCTCCGTTGAATCGAAATAAGTAAGCGTTTCTAGGTTAAGCTTTGTCCACTAGTTTTGCGAGGTTACTCAAAATGTCTTACGCGATTAAGCCGACGGTATTTTGTATTTGAACTCAGGTAGTACTTTTTGAAGACTGCTTTTTCTCTCTGTTTGAAGACTGTTCTCAACTTTTTTACTAGCATTGACGTCTGTCTCAAAAGTTTTTTTAAATTTTATTAACTCCAGTCACATCTTTTAAGGTGAGCACATGTATGAAGTTTTCCATTCTGACTTCACTGAGCTCTAAAGCATTCCAGATTTTGGAATTCCGTGCATGGAGATGTATGTTTGCTAACATATCTATTAACTGAGAAGAAAGTTGTTCACAACGTCTCATATCGTTTTATTCCCTTAAATTGAGCATATAAAATCGAAGGCACAAAAAGAAGCAGTCGAACTGCCCATACTGTCTATCATAAGGGCAAAGGGTATTCCAAAAATAGTGATGTAAAATTTCTTGGTTCCATTGTGTGCATCTTTCTCCAGCAGGTTACCATGGCCCAAGAATCTTTCCGAAATCGCTACAAATCCTCCGTAAGGGGTAAGACATTTGTCACCCAGCAAAACTATGCAAGGGGTCTTTCTATCAATCAGGCAATGATAGCGAAGCAAATCAGCCACCGAATAGACGAGTAACGTTCTGGCGACAGCTGAAAGTTCTGCTTAAGAAAAACTTGCGAGTCGCTCTCCGTGAAAAGGTAAAATGTAATGTATGTTTTCAGTTTATTTTTCGACGGTGAAATTGTAGGTCTACAATGGGTTTTGCTTTATCCTACCAATTATCCTTGGCGTTACAGTGCTTTACAGGGAACAAGCAAGCGAATTAGTCGTACCTAAGTGTGCGTTTTCATTTGATAAATTCGATTTTATTCTTACCGTTACATTGACAGGTAATCTTGACATGGATACACCTATTGGGCTACCTAGCAGCGGGTGGATGAGATTACTTCAGACGACCTATTGTTCTTACATACTCCCTTGTTCTCGTAGGAGGAATTGCGGCGAAGAATTGTACATTCCCGATCAAGAGCTTTCGTAAGATCATTACTTGGGGAGAACTTGAAAATTGAAATTGATTTGATTTAAGGATAAATTTTATTATTGATGAACTCTATAGAATTGTCCGAAACGAAACACTTATTCATGCTTGGATGAAACTTATTGATAAACTTATCAATGTTCTAGAAACAAAACCTGTGTTTACTTATAATGAAACGTACAAAGAACTTAAGCTCAAAGATCTCCTGGGATCTCATACGCTTCAACTGGACGCGGAAAATGCGAGCACCATCTCGTCCCTTTCGATCAAAAAAAATTTCTTCATAAAGGCTGTGAAGATGTTTCTGCAGGTCGCTTAGAGGTAAAGCACTATTTTCGAAAGACGTTCCGCTTTTTTCAATAGGCTAAGAGAAGTCGCTCGTTACTGAAAGACCGCGTAAACTTAGACGACGTTTTCCCAAGTTACATATTGGCAAATTTTACGTATCTTTTGTGCGACGGAGAGTTGTTTGACAAGTATTTGGTTCCTCCAGTTGGCATGGATGATTTGGAAAAATCAAGACTAAGCGGCATTATCTGCCGCCTTTCGCGTTTAACTTTGAATCGTGATGAATTGTCGACCTTAGCGCCGCAAGTATGTCGCCTATTCTTTTATCTATAGTAAGCCACACTCAGCTTATTTTGGCTATTGGAAAACAATTCACTTCAGTCCATTTGCTAAGCATTTCTGTAGAAACTACTTCGCTTTCTAGATCACGGAAACATTAAGCGCACTTACTGGCCTTAACATAAGTATTAGGGCAAACTTAGATTGGGTCCTCATTTGGACGGACTTTCTGGACGCTGCCGTACGTATTGATTAGTCAATATTGGCATCGGTATAACGCAGATCCTATCTTAGTATCACTTCCACCTATTTCGGCATGTTATGGATGCCTGGGACATTTTGAACCAAAACGTCACCAAAGCAGCAAAGATGGCTACCTTTCTTTGCGGTACTTCATCTCGCTTGTCAGGTAACCTGAAAAAGTTTTATTCTCAAATGCCATTGATTTACGATTAAATCGTTATATATTTTTCGTGCAGATGTGACTTGTTGTCCAATAATTTGTCTTTTTAGAGATAGCGGAAAAACATTCTTGGCAAAACCTGTCCAGTAAGTCCCGTTTCTTCTTGCGTACAGTAATTGGTTAGTACTATAAATGCAGCGGAGCGTCGTTATCCAAAGCGTACTTTCCAAATTGTCGCTCGGATAGCGAATAATTCAAATTGTCAAAGGTCAGTTGATTTGGAGACGCCATAGTTTCTGCCGTATAGATATTCGATGATTGAATATCGGAGTTTCCATTGCAACAATTTTTCTTGATAAGAAAGCATCTGCAGTTCTAGAATATTAAAAGAAATATACGAGGTTAAGGCTGAGATTTGTGGACCTGGTTTGCAAGCAAAGGGGAACAATAACAACTGCAATCCAAGCAGGGATGCAGAACGGCACACCCGAAACACTAAAGATGTTGAAGCACCTAAACTACTAATCGGTCATCTGCAAAATCTTTCGTTGTTATTGGTATGACTAATTCGGGTTGTGCCCTGTTAGACATAGAGAACAAGAAAAGACTGAAATTGGCAAGTTAGAAAAAGAAAGTACGTAATTTTGTTCAGGGAGAGATTGCGCCAAAGATTGTACAATGTATTCTCTCCAACGAAATCAGGTAGTCAGTGAGCAGAAAGTTTAGATAGAGACGTTTCACCGCAGTTTTTTAGTGTTCCCTTGGGTTTCGTAACATGTATGCACGCCTTTAACTTGTGTTGTTATCTTTCCGTAGTATATAATTCGCATGATTTCGGGGCTAGTTCAGAGTTGCAGCTCAAGTCAGCTTCTCCGGATATCTCGGTTAATTTGACGATGTTCTTTACTCCAGAAGGTATACGTTGTTTTTCAAGTATGTATATTATCTTCAATAACGTGATTGGGCACAAAGCAATGAATTATTGCAGCAGCTGCGGAAAATTTGAGACTCTCTGTATCTTCCTGTTAAAGACAAGAGGTTCTTTGATGACAGTTAATATAAAACTAGGACCCTTTTGTAAATGTAACTTCTTGGTACGGGACCGTATAGTTTCATGATTCCTTTCCGTAAAAGAACCTCGACATGAAACTAGGACCCTTTTTCCAAAATGATTGGTAAGCACTTTTTTCCCCTTTTTGTATTACGTGTTGCGCGACTAAGTGTAACTCATATCACGGATTAGCTTACAGAGCAGATGTATTAATAGGTTTGTTTGTTTAACCCTATATTTAGGTAAATGGTGGAAGTTTTATGAACATGTAATAGGGAAAGATATTGTGTTAACTCCCTTAAGTCCCGTGACTAAGAAAATCGGCGACAAGGTCAGATTGCATCCTCTGTAATAAGCTGTGCAATAAATAATCGTTTTCAGCTAAAAGAAGCGTTCTCCAGCATAGCCTTCTTGAAGTCAATCGTAGTGGACTTTTCCTACAATGCGTATTTTGAACCCCTTTTCCTTGGAAACCAAACGAATTGGAATCCTTTAAATGTATTTGCAAATGAACACTAGTGCGCTTTTCTTACTTCAAAATTTTCAGTTGTTGGCACAGGCATTTGTTCTAACGGTGGAGAACTTTCAACTTCTTCATAACCAATCGCACGCTGATATTCTGAAAGAAGTTATAGACAGTACTAGCAAACAAAGCTGGTCATTTGAATCGCTGCTTACTGGTATGGTAAAAGACGCTGTACAAGCTATAACCGTGAGTGCTCACTGATTAGTGATTAGCATTAACCCTTTTTAACATAGAGAGTTCGACACTTGGAAGTGAAATACATGACAAATGCTGCCGTGAGGCATCATACCTATGGCAATGTTCTCGCTGTTATTTCGTTCACGGGAGTCGACTCAAACTCAACGTCACTATTGAACGCCACTAAATACATAATTCATATGCAGCAGACGAAGCTTTCGTAAGACTTTGGTCTTTTCTTCATGCGTATGTGCTTGTAAACGTTTCGCAATAACGCGATTAATTGCGCTAACTGCTCGGCTTGGCTGAGAGTGGTCCCATTTAACTGACTTTAACCTTCAGAAATTCTCACATTGCATAGGGTAATTATCAGAATATTTGCTTTGCTTACGGAGGGCAGTATTGCGATACCCTGCTTGTTATTTGATAGACCTTCAAAGGTTTTCCCCGTTTTTTCTATGGGATAGTATCTGTAGTTAGACGAAGCAGTTGTTTTACCAACGAATGGACGAGCGATTATTGGGAAAAATTTAGGAACGATACGCTCAGCTTTCTACTCAGAGCTGTCAGAGCGCTGAATGTGTACTTACTGAATTTTTCCTAATAATCGCTCTTCCTTTAGTTGGTAAAACAACTGTTTCATCTAATTACAGATACAATCACAGAAAAACGGAGAAAAACTATAGAAGATCTATTGAACATGAAACATAAGCCCGTTACAAAGCACCCTGTGTTTAAAAAAAGTATCTCTGGTTGTACGTTAATATGTTTTGGGTAAATGTCATCCTGATGTTTTACCCACAAAGCTGGGGAAAAATACTGGTATCTCTCGCTTAACGAATGTTCATTTTCGCGAAGCTGAACTTCGCTTTGCGAACAAGTTGAGCGGGCACTTCGCTTTTACGAACAAATGCAAAGGAGCAATAGCAGACTGTTACAAAGGGCGCCTTTTTTGAATTTGTGCAGCGACCAGCCGATATTTCCATGCGTGAATTCATCAAGTGTTTTCCCGTGCTGCTGACAGAGGACCGAAAAACGCTGATTTACTCCGCTTAATTAAGCGATGGAAACCATAACTTTTCACACCAAAAGGTGCACGACCACAACCACTACCGAAACCACAATCCTTAGACATACTATTCTGCTTATATTCTTTTTATCATTTTTATATATTGAGGCATATTACAGGGTTCAAGCAGAGGTTGACATCCTGCATGCGATCATTCAAGACATTGTTAATTCAGCTATCATTGCTGTTCGTACAGGATTGAAAACGAACGTAGCATTATACGCTCAAAAATTTCCTAGAAGATGTGGCAATCAGACAATTGTTAATGCGTTAGTATTTTAATCTGTTGTCTTGCAAAGTTATGCAATTATATGCCTGCAGGGTAATACACATGCATACAGCGATTACCCTTCACACCGTAGCGATTTGGGGGCTTTGTTTGTGCATGATAGCTGTAAACGTGGTAACTGAACGAAAGATGATGTTGAAAGAATACTGCAAAACTACAGGATTGACAACATTTACCTACTTGGTCTCATGGCAGCTTTATGCCTTCATCTTAATGTATTTTTCTGTCACACTTTATACTGTTATCATAGAGGTATGTGTATGTATTTCGTATTATAAGCCTCATATCTTCTCGCAATCATAGAAAGGGGCTATAGTATCATACGCCTCACCTTATGCAATGTCTTTACTCATTGCAATCTACTCATTCGCAGTTGCAGCGCAAGTTCTGGCATTTGCAAATTGCTTTGACAGCCCAAGTATGGCAGGGCTTACTGTGCCTGTATTGTACCTGCTTCTCCGATTGCTTGGCGGCTTCGTATCAGCATCATTTTTTGATTATCATGTGATGATTCAGGCTCTCTTGGTACGGATAAAAACATTTCCTTGCTGAACTAAACTATTAATATTTGTATTTTGTTTTTAACTTTTACTTTTATTGAAACCTGCAAAAATTAAAGAAAAGCAATAATTCAAGGAGTTTATGCCGTTTATGCTAAACTGAGTGCTGCTGCTGCAGAAATGGAGGCGTCAGTAACCTGTACGGAAACTGATTTTAGGTTAAACGTTTATTCTTGAATTGGTTTAACATCATTTCCCTGTTTAGAGCATGTTTCCTCAATTCGGTGTTACTATTGTCATTAACGCATTGGTACGAAATGAAGAGAGGGAGAATCCTTTCGGTATCACTTCCTTATTTGATCCCCTGTATGATTATGGATCATTTTCCTATTCTTTGCTAATTCTGATGATGTTATTTGGCGCGGTCATTCATTTGTTTTTTGCCTGGTATCTCCTGGAGATTCGTTCCAGTAGGTTTTCTTCACCATTACTGAGCTTAGAAGTTTACTTATCCTATTCCGAAATTGCGTAGCTTCATACAACGACTCCAAACGATGGTATTTTCCGCTGCAACGGTCTTACTGGAGACCAACGTATACTTTTGGTAGATAAATTGCTTTGATAGAGCAGCGGTTAAAATTTAGCATTTAGAATTTTTCGAAAACGCTGGCGGTGACTATCTAAAGCAGGAAATTTTACATTTCCCAGTTGATTTATCTGTTGAGCATATTTCCATGTGCTATGGGATAGGAAAGAAAGGTAAAATGGCGTTGAAAGATGTAAGTGCCGAGTTTTACGCCGGTGAAGTAACTGCAGTGCTTGGAGCAAACGGTTCAGGAAAGACAACATTACTGTGAGTCAGTTCACTCTAAGAAAATGAAGTTTTGTCTGGCTTGTCTAACTGTAGCGTTTTGGTTTTGTAGGTCTATTATGTGTGGTCTATTTCCGCCTACAAAAGGAGATGTCGTTCTTCTTGGGGAAAGCATATCTTCTAATATCAGGCATATTTGTGCGTTTTTAGGTTATTGCCCAAAGGATAACGTGCTGCTGAACAAGTGAGTAACTTGCATTTCACCGAGCAATTTTGTGCTTTTCTGCTTCAATCGAGCACGTATGTATCATGTAAAGTAATCATCAAGGAAACATCTAAATAACTGGTTCGTAAATGTGAAAAAAAATTGAAGGAAAGGATAAGTGTTATCACTTTGTTTCTACTGTATGGTTTTTTGAAATAGCACTGTGTCCCTTGTTCCCTTTGTTTATACTACCTGTCAGAGTATGCTTGACTGAGCATCTGTGATATTGACAATAAGATAATAATACTACTACTAACTTTGTGGGAATGCTTTTGAAATATGTGTAGAAAATGCGTCGAGTAAATAGGCACAAATGTATAACAATCACAACGAAGTACGGAAGCTTTTATTTTTGTACTATGCGTTTATTCCTCTCTTTATCCTCCCTCAGTCGGGTGTATATACATTTTTTCGTCATTCGGAAATGGGTGCGGCCGGTCTTTATTTGACAGCGACCCTACGCAGGTCAGCTGGAAGTCTTACTCGGCTGTCAGTCAAATGCGCCGTTTGTGCCCGGCTGATTGCCGGATGTAGCATTCGGCGAAGGCTCGGCAGGTGTCCAGCTCCATGCAGCTATTCAGCGAAGAACTCTGCGTGAGCTCAGAAGAGTTGGGCGCACCCGCTGCCCGCCTAGATAGAACAGGCTGAAATGAGTCGTTCCGTCACAATGTATTATAGTTGTTAAGCAACATAGCAGAAAATTGTAGGCTGCATATTTTAAAGCAGCTATTACATACAAGTATTTGTGTTGATTTCTTTGCTTGCGCTCACTGGCGTTTAGTCTCATTCATTTGCTTTAAAAAGTTGTGCATTAATTGCTTTAATTTTGTTTCAAAATTCCTTGTTTCGTTATGGGTCGATCCAACTTCACCTTTGTACTTCAGGATTTCCACGCCTTTTAACTTTTTTGCAAATATTATCTTGATCCCTTGTTGAACGTTGGAAAGTGTTACATGATTCTGCGAAAGATAGCTGAGGCTAAGCGTGAGACCATTTCGAAGAGACAACTCCGCTTTCATCAGTGCAAGTTGTAGGGAGTTATTCCGTTCTTTCTTAACGTAGTCTCATCATTCGTCTATGAAATAAAGGTAATTTATTGACTCGGAAGGGATAGCGTTTTTTAGATTAACAGTGGCAGAAAATTTGTACTTCTTTGGCTCCTTGAAAGGCATTCCTTCCGCAGAATTACGTCGGGACATCAATGAAGTTTTGAAAATAGCAGATCTATGTGAAATGCGGCATGTTTTAGTGGAAAATTCATCCGGTAAAGAAACTTTTAAGAGAAAGTAAAGTTTTTTTCCAGCAAATGATTGATATTGTCAGACACAGTGAAGCGTAAATTGGCTATTGCTATAGCTCTGCTGGGGAACACGAAAGTAATTGTAATCGATGAACCAACTTTTGGAGTTGACCGTGTTTTACGTCATGCTGTATGGTCTATGATCTTTAGCATAAAGAAAAGTAGCAGTTATCCCAGGTTACTTTTTTCTTCATGTAATTGCTTTGTTACAGAACGTACGGTAGTATTTTCAACACAATATCTTGACGAAGCTGAGATTCTTGCTGATCGAATAGCTATAATAAGCGGCGGTGAATTAAAATGCTCAGGTTCTACTGGTTTTTTGATGGCTAACAGCAAAGGAGGCTGTTTTCTTACCTTTGTTAAAAAGCCTCAAAGAACGTCTCTTCCCGAAGTGTCTTGCGTTAAAAAACTGATAAGCTATTTGCAAAGTTACGTGCCAGATGCGGAAATTGTTCAAAATTCACATAAAGAAATTGAATTCAAATTGCCAATAACAGACGCAGTGACTTTACTAAATTTGGTCAGCGAAATTGACAAATCGCTTGAAAGTTTTGGTTGCACTTCCTATGGGTTTTCTGAAGGTGGTTTAGAGGATGTAATGTGCAAATGCACTTTGGCACGCGGGAGTTTTCTATTAATTATTCTTAAGGTTTACCGAAACGAAACGATGCCAACTGGTAGCGCGGAGAAATATGTGAGCTTTTCTTCTACGGCAGGTATCATTGAAGAGCATCAACCTGAAGAAGGTTATTTTTCAGAAAACCTTTACTGCGCAGTGATAGCTAAAAGTGATAAATTTTAGAGGGTTTGCAATCTTTTTCATTATCAAGCAGCAACGAGGGTAGGTTTTAATGCTGTTTCTATGAACGGTTTTGTTGCACAACGGTTTTGTTGCAGAAGTTCTGAGGAAATCTTCTTCTATCAATGTCTCCATAAGGAAGGTGACGCTTATGGAGGAGCAGGGTGAGCTCCTTTTCACATTCGCATTGTGCAATAGCATTTTGTGTGTTTATGATTTCACAAAACCGTTGTGCTGTTCGACCATTGTTATGTTTAATCACTATGCATGTTACAGAGTTGAATGCGGTATTGAGAGCGCAATTGGGCAAATCGTCAGGTAATACACTTCACATTAGCAAAATTTGCCTTTTTAGTGTGATGCAGTTCGCTGCAATGTCTCAGTGAGTATTTATGTTATTGATAATCTTTCTTATGAAATCGTATGTGAAGGAAGATTTTTTATGAAAGTGCATATAAATTTTTCATGTGGTTTAATTAACAGCTTGACCCGCTTTATAAACAAATAGTTTTCTTTCATATATCATCATTAGGGCGAAATTTCTGCATGTTAGCTGATGACGGGGCAAGAGCAGCCGTCAACTTTCGAAAGAGAAAAAGCCTTAATGGGCCTTATTAGTAAATAATCTATGCAAAAAGCAGACTTGTAAGCTAGGATTTTGAGGCTTTTAAAGTCATGTGGTTGACTGCAAGTCAAGTGAGGTAGAGCAATGACCGCTTTGCTTTTTCTGGTGATGCGTTGAGATTTTTTTAAATTACCTTTCATGCGTTTGAAACAGGACGCCAAAGTAGATGGATTTTTCAAATGCAGTGGATGCTCCAGAAACGCTTGATTCATTACTTTCGGAACTGGAAAGTGCCCTTCTGCTCAGTAAGTTTGCTAGCAGCAGTTAGTTTTATATTTTACTTATTGAAAAGTAGATTAAGACGATTAGCCGAAGTTACGGCTGATTTTTACGATAGCACCACTTTTCGCGCATAGTAATATTCCCTAAACTGAAATAGTAAGAATCTGTCCGTAGGTAGTGTGCACATTTCATGTTGCGTACTGTAAATTTTTAAATTCCTCAAATCCGTACTACCACGTGAAGGGTAGTCAAGCAATTCTTGCGATTTCGCTTAACGATCAACGACTGGGAAAAGTGCGCACATCTTCTATGCACACCGACGCCCCGTAGCCTTCACTGTTTGGTGCAGAACAGCAGAAACACATTTTTCTTAATCTTAATACTTAGCAACGGTTTTGCTTTTAATAATTAAACGCAATGACATACAGTGAAGTCAGACATCTAAACCATGAATGTACTCAAGCCTGCTGCGCAAGATAAGAAATAAAAAGCGACGAGCACTGAGCAGTGTATCTTCAGCATTGGAGAAAGGCTGAACTAGTTTTCAAAGCAATTGCTATGTTTTCAAAGCAAGGCTGAACTAGCATACATTTGAAAACGTGGATTCTTCGTACCATACTACTTCACGAACAGTTTACCCCTTTATTGTTGCAGTCTTCTGTTTTTTCTGTCAAGAAAATTTTGTTTGGAGCTTTTTGGTTAAGCAGATGGGGTGAATTTTATGCCTGTTTGTTGAAAGCTTAACCTTAGAGCTTCAGGCGGAACTTTCTTGACCGAAATAACGAGAAAATGCAGCAACGTTAAAACTGTAAACAACCAGCAGACACAAAAAAACTTCTCTCATAGATAATATTCCTGCTGAGCGCACATACAAATATTCCAAAGAAGGCGTTATCGTCAGCAAAGATCCGTTAAACTGCGCTAAAAGTAATATCATTCTTTTCTTCGCGTGAATCACATTGAACCGAATCTTTGGATAAATGCTTAGTGAAGAATTGAACACAGAAAATAATACCAATGGTAAAAATAACATGGTTTTCTTTCTCAAGATAATGTCCTACCATTAAAGTGTAAAATGTGTTTTTTTTCAGATGTTTCTTCCAGTATTATTGGCTGCACTCTGTTTTCATGCGTCGAACCAAATCAAAAGCCCTTATCGACAATTAAGAATCGTCGACATAGTGCAATTACATGAACCGAGCGTTGTGTTCATTAGGTAATTATATATTACTCGGCAAACCTTGCACGGATGTTCTTTCAGCCTGGGCGAAAAAATGTCTGCGAGTCAAAACAATACAGTCGTTTCATTGCTGAATAATATGCGCACCCATGGAATGGGTGATCAATGCACAAGAAAATGGCAAGCTGTTTGCTGTATTACCATCAAGTGATAGAATGTTTTTTACTTGAGGTGCGGTACTCCGTTCGAAAGCAACGATTTCATAATTCAAGAAGTAGCAAAGATGAAATACTTCAACTGTAAATGCGTGAAGCATAAAGTCTATTGCCAACCAAAGGCTTTTGCGGATGCTATTCCCACGTACAAAACAAGAAGTGGCCAAGTATTCGTTGACTTAACTGGATATTGTGTAATTGATTGGTTGACTATGACAGAAAATTGGTATTCTGTAAGAAGGTGAGAGATGTAACAAACAGAGGAACGAGTATTTTCTTACTAACTGAAAAACAAATAGGCAAATTATCGACCTACTTCGTAAACTGAACTTATGGAAATATCTTTCCTTCTGTATTAAGATTTTTTTGTTGCCACCTTCAGCGCTGTGATTAACATTTCTTGTAAGGATAAGCTGTTTGCTTGGTTTACCGCGCGTTAATCACGTTCAGCTCATAATTTTTTGAAAAAATAAGGTAACATTGATACGCACCATTGGAGTCTATTTAATATAGGCTCACGTTTTAGAAACATTCTCAATTTTCCTTTGCAGACATGTAGGGTTCTCAATGCCACGCGTGCATAACAAATGGAAAAGAAGTTATGTTCAGGTACCAGAATCTTTGGTACTCGATGCCGGAAATAAATTGCAACAGCTTATAAGCACTCTGGGACTACGTAAGCTTGCCGGTTTTATGAGACCCGCTGTTCTTCTTAGAGCTATCGACACAGTGGAAACTCTTACTGGATGTCGCCAAAAATACCAATTAAAGGTTCTAAGTTAGCAATAAAGTAATCGTTAACAGTTATGATCCAACAGGTTTGGTATGAACGTTCACGAACTATGCCGTACAGGTCGTCAACGTTGTATCTTCCTTTCGGTTTAAATGCCGTTGCTAACGCTGTTCTGAGGGTATCAAATGGTTCAAACGATTCCCCTTACAAGAATTCAATTACGACTACAATCAGAACAGCTAGGAGAAAGGAGAAACTTTACATCAGTGCAACTCCGCTGAACGCAAAGTATGTTCTCACTACTTCTTTTTGTTTTCTTAGCTTTGGCAGTGTATGAATTTAACTGTAAGAAACAAATGTCATTCTACTTACCTGAAAAATCTTCGAAAGACAGCAGCTGTTCGTAATTAAACTTTGATATTTAATTCTTCCTTAGGCGTGTCCTCAAGAAAATGTCCGTGATCGTTCGATGTAAAACGAAATGCCACCTAAGGTGTCTATATCCGATTTGCAGTACTGCTTACATAGTGTAGCTTTATACTCATTCTATGATGAATTTAACACACTGGTTTGTATTTAGCGCGTACGGAATGAACTTTATATCGCTGACATTTTTAAAGAAACTTTTTAGGCAGAACTACTTCATCCCTGCAGTAAATATCTATATTATCCAACAGACAATGTAGAAAATGAGCAAGATGAAAATGACAATCTTTAAAATCATGTTGTTTTTCGTAATGATAAACCAAGTCCTAATTGTCGCCATCCATGATATAGTGATTTAAATAAATCGTGTTTTTAAGGCATTGCAGCGGGCGTACCATACTTGAAATTTGTGGTATAGCGTTAGCAGCGTCAGTTTTGTCCGCTAGCTTCGCTCTATTCGTCACTGAAGAACATCGTCATAACTCTAGACAGCTCCAATACACTGGTGGGATGGCAATTTGGATATACTGGCTCGTGATGCTCATTTTTGACTTGGTCAGCGTTTACAGCGACATGCATACATTACTTTTGAACAAATGCTTTTCAGTGCCTCATTACTCTTACTGCCAGCTTAGTATTCGCGATAAGCTCTCTAATGGAAGAGAGTTTTATTGCGTCCAACCAGACATTACTAATAACTTCGTTCGTTTGCTTTATCATGTTCAGGTTAGTACTTATAATCCTTTCTTCGGCGTATTAGTTATGCAAAATGCTTATTCTTAGCTCGTCGGCTACAGCCGTGGTGTACCTTGCCAGCAATGTCTTTTATCTCCCAAATTACTCCTGTGCCATGTTCAGCGTTGTTAATATTATTCTTCAGTTATTCGAGCTGATATCCCACTTGGACATGCCGGCAAGTCATAAAACTTTTTCCTGATCGTAAGACATCTATTTTTTATGATTAGAATTTGAACAGGGCAACTCTGATTGTGGAGAAATTTACGTTCTTTTTGCCCCACCAATATTTTGCCCGTAGCATGGCAGTTATTGTTCAAGAAACGGTGCCACATTTTCAAGTATCCCATTCAACAGGTAGAATATACATTGTTTAGCAAAAAGTGAAATAGCTTTCTTTGAAAGGCAAAGTAGAACTGCCACAGGGTCAATCAACACTCCCAGTAAATGAAAATTTGTGGCGTTCAATAAATGCCCAATTTTGCATATTCACCGTTGCGTTTGTTCTGGTCTTGCTGTTCGAATATCGACATCGAATATGTAGAGCCTTTAGCACAGTGTTGTCTGGAATTCTTAGGTAAGTAGCTATGAGCTTCGACTGGTGCAGCAAAAGTGACCGGTAAACGTGAGTCTTGATAAGTAGGTTTTAACATTATTTCCACAAATGTCCCACTTTAAGCGGGGTCTGTGGCTGTAGTAATGGTTTCTATTTGCGTTTCTCAGATGGTTCGTCCTGACTGTCATAGTTCTTTTAGATCGGTATGTATTTTGCCCATCTATCTGAATTTTGGTAATCCTCAGTGGCGTCTCCTCTCTCTAAGCAGGCATTGTGTAGATGAAATACAGTAAAACCTCTGTCGGTTGACCACCGAAGGGACTGCAACACACTGGCCAACATGGAAACGTGGCCAACACAAGGAAATAGTGAATGCATGAGACTAGGTTCACCGCAGCAGTAGGCTGACGTACTTTCTTTTACAAGTGTTCTTGAAGATTGCCATGCATAATCAAAACAGTACAGCTATTCATACAGTATCATGCAGAGTCAATTTATTTAGTAGTCTTTTCTTACGGATTATTCGTTCTTTCTGAAGAGAAGCGGGCTTTGGTCTGCTTCTTACTCTTTTAATTTTTCTTTTACGAATTGCGTTAAGTTTAACTATGTGGGCAATGGAAAGAGGAATTGCAGCAACAGGGAGCCCTACCGTATTTAACTTCTATACCCCAAGCGCACCAGAAAAAAAGTGATAAACCCACGGAACAAAGCCTGTGTCTTCGAATCCATACTCTAAACCGGACTCGACTGGCTAAGTTGTAGAGCAAGTCAATGTACGACTTACGGAGTTCTTTAACATACAAGTGGCCAACGGAAAACCTAAAGAGATGGTCATCTTAGGGAAGTGATCAGTTTTAGAGGCTCTACTCTATTTTAAAAATTTCGCTAACTAAATGGCGAAAGGAACTGTGCATTAAACCCGCTCGGCCACGTAACTTTCGGGATAAAAGCTTTAATGAATCAAAAAAGCTTTTTCTGCTTTTAATGTAGCGATCAAATGGCTACCTTGATATAGCACAATCGTTAGAACTGATATAAGTTGTGCAATCGTTTTTCTTAGTTTTCCTTTTGGAAAATTGGTTCTTCTTTTGAAACGTTTACCGCAGAAACGAAGTCCTGAAAGCAGTGCTCATTCCAGCACGAAGGCGTAGGTGGAAAAGATATTTAACAACAACAAAAGTAGGGGAATTTATGCTCACTTCCTTAACTACTTTTGCTTAGCTAAATCAGTTCGCCAAACATATTTCCGCTACTTTTACGTTCAAAGATGCACTGCACCTGATGCATTACCTTCAAAAAGGAGCAGCCTGAAAAGTGATAGTCTGTTGTACTTTAAGACCGACATTGTCGGAAACGAATCCCTTAAGTTTGGTCAACGACGAACAAGTGCAACTGGAACAACGAGCAAATGCCCTTGAAACTTTTTCTAATATGCTCCGGGTAGCGAACTTGGAAAAGGTAAGAGGTAATTAATGTCTCCGGTTTTCCCTTTTTCTTTAACGGGATTTCAATTCACGTAAACGTTTTGGGTCTTGTATGTTGTCTCCCCACCGAAAGTTGAGAAGGCAACTTCAAAGGCGGTCACGTGATCATTACTACGTCACCTGAACAATGGGTGACCTAAGCTATTGTTCACTGTGTACACATGCGAGCGATGCGTATCACCGAAGGAACGCTGCACAGCTGGAAACGGTTCGCCGTTCTGGTAACTGTTTCCAAGTGCGTGCTATAACCCTGCCGGCGATCCTGTCCTGCCCTAGCCTAAGCCTAGGCCTAAGCATAAGCCTAAGCCTAAGCCTAAACCTAAGCCTAAGTCTAAACCTAAGCCTAAGCCTAAGCCTCAGCCTAAGCCTAAACCTAAGCCTATGCCTAAGCCTAAGCCTAAACCTTAACATGACGCGTGTTCGTTGCTGCTGTTGGGTTTTGCAGTTTTGACCGTGGCGCAAACCACAAGAAGCGTAGCGCAAAGTAACGTTATTTAGCGATCACTGAACACGCGAGCATTGACTAACGCAAAAAGGGAAGAAGCATACGTACTACTAACGCAGGCGCTCAGCCTGACGAAGGCGACGCGTCGATTTTGCTGGAGGCGCATCCGACGGGTTCACTCAGATGTACATAATCAGGCAGAAGGCGTCAGTGCCTCCTTACGGTGCCTCCACTTGTCGATGGGAAGTTGTCACTAGATCCCGGGACAGACATAACGCAGAATGAGATTTACCCTGTCTACCAAGGCACGCCTCAGCTCGGAAAGTTGACCTGCGATGTTTTTCATGAATTCCTACACGTCGTCTCAGCTTGAACACCTGCAGGCCCCATTGTGTTTCCCGTAACTTCAATGCATGCGCACCTGCTAAATTCCATGCTTTCACTAAACCTGACGATAACGTCCGTCCCGTTGTGCCGATAACAACCATTTATTACGCTATAGATTCGCAGATTACGCTTTGAAGTAGCCGCCTCAACTTCCTGTGGGGAGACAACATAATAGACCCAAGGTTTTTTCTTTTATTATGGATTTTCCGTTTTTTCTTCACAAATGTTTTGCGGAGCTTTCGGCCCCCCAACCATGCGCCGTCATCAGCGCAACGAATAAACAAACAAATTTCACAAAACTTCTTACTTTCACCAGGATTGGCTGGTGAAATAATTAATATTCAAATATTTATGTTCTTCTCAACTGCATTTAGCTTAAAACAATATAGGAGCCGATCATGTCGAGTTAATATTGCAAATTCTGGTTTTACAACTGTCCTTGGTAAACTAGGTGAGACGTGCAAAAAAGGAAAAATCAATTAGAACCCAACGCTATCTTGTTCTCAAGTAACGGCTAATAATAACCCATAAACAAGGGAAAAGAAAATTCGGTCACATTTCTATGAAAGCCTTAGTTTGCAGGGCTGCATATATACTTGTTTTGCAAAACGTTCTCTGATTTTAATGGCTACTTTGGAAATTTAGTAGGCTCAGGATTAACGACATTTAAAGAAGCGCTAACTGTTCAAGTGCGGACTCAAAAAAGAATACGATTGTTTTGAATAACAGCATGTTCATTGAGGCAAGAAGTTCACGTGTACATTTTCAACTGTATCCATTAAAACCACAAACCTGGCGAACTTGAAACAGCAGTAGGACTAATGCATTAGCATTAACGTGCACCGCTTGCAAAATTATGCAATTTCGTTATAAAAGTAGATTCTTCTTTACAGCAACTTTATGCAGTGACAACGATAAACGCGGTTACAATTCACATTTGCATGTTCAGGTTGTTTTGAGCTTCAAATGCGGCAGGATTGAAATGCATAAATTGCTAGAAGGCTTAACGTTCAACGTTATGAAGGGTGAGTGCATTGGAATACTTGGGCATGAAGGCGCGGGAAAAAGTTTGATTTTTCAACTTTTAACTGGTAATGCGTATCAAACGCGTGGTTCAGTGATAATTAATAATCGGTAATGTTAAGTAATAAGCATATTGTTATAATTAAAATGTTGAAATCGTAAATTTAGGCGTCCAAATAGTTGCAATTTTCGAGATATTGGCTATTGTCCTCAAACCGACTCGCTGGATGAACGTCTCACCGTAAAAGAAACACTGCGCTTTTACGCAGCGATACGAGGCATGACTCTGAAGGAAACAAGAGATGTATATTATTTGTCTTTAATGTTGTGTTGAAATAAAATAACTGAACACATTTAGGCAATAGCCTATTACGGCAGTAAGCTGCATTTAGATTCTTCTATGAGCACACAAGTGATGAACCTAAATGCATGCTTGAAAAGACGAGTCTCTATAGCGGTTGCATTTATTGGATCACCACCACTGGTGCTCTTAGATGAACCGACAAGTGGAATGGATCCATTCAGTAGGCGATGTGTACATCGTATAATTATCAATGCTCTAAACGTGGGGCAATCTATTCTTTTCTCAACAAACACGTAACGTCACTTCCTCGTTAGTTCAGCTAATGAAAAGTTTTTTTAGCATGGAAGAATGCGAAGCACTTTGTCATCGAGTTATTTTACTAATGAAAGGAAAATTTTTATGCATGCATTCAGTTCAGGAACTGAAACAGCGGTAAGTTTGCAGCAACAGATTTTTTGACTAAATTAATTTATTCTACGTTGCTCATTTAAACCAACTGCCTGACAAGCAGTTGAAGTGTTGTAGTGCACTATTGAATAGTTTTAACAGAGATGCTACATTGTAAGTACTATATTTAGATACGCGCGAAGTTATACGCTAACGGTGAAGCTCCAGCCGGATCATGAGTTTCAAGCTAAAGACGTAAAGCAGGCATTCGAACTAGCAATTGAAGGGGCATTGTTCAAACAGCAGTTTGGAAATAACCTTGTATTTGAAGTTCCAAGACAACAAAGTTCCTTACCGGCAATATTCAAAGCTGTTCTAGATGTCAGACGGGTCTTTCAATTTGAATCTTATTCGCTAAAACTAACACCTTTGGAAAGCATAATTAAGGAAGTGGCAGAATGTAGTTCCGTCCCCTAGATTGTCAAAATTTTTTGCACAGGCTGTATATGCATTGATTTCACAGATGTTCTCCAGAAAGGAAGAGTAAAAGGAAAGAAATACCTACTAGTAAATAAATTTTTCAATATTTTTGCATGAGTTGGTGGGATAAAGGAAAAGTTCCAGCTCACAAACGCTACGTATCCGGGAGTAGTTGCATATGCCACCGAGAAATGTATGACATTTTCTTTTCGGGGTTTTACGAATACCCCAGAAAAATCAGTTCAAGATAAAAACTTAATCCAAACGGATAACAGCGGAACAAGTTCTGTTCTTATTTGTTAAATTTTTTCTCGCGACCCTGATTTCTAACAGTATTTGGAATGCTATAGAGTTTCAAGGCAATCATAGCATAGTACTGCGGGCGTCAGTGTTCTTCCAGCTTTGACTACGTTTTAGATTCCGTGAAAAGTTCCAAAGTTTACATTAAATTAAGTTCTCTGCCATGAACAAAGGTTGAGACAACCGTGCGTTTAGGTATGGTTTCAACGGTATCATAACTTATGCTGCTGAGTTTAGGACTACCCTTCATTGTGTTCTTCTACGTGTAATTCGGAATGCCAACTTATTATCTTCCTACTTGAGAGCATAGTGTTCACGCAACCAAAAAACAAAGCTCTGTTTACGTAACTGGCCTAGCTACTGTAATTTTAAACGTGTACAAGGCAGTTGTGATGTGTAATCAGTAGAACGAGGCAAATCTGTTTTTATAGAAGTTGTGAAAAATTATTTGTTGCTTGCAAATATAGCAAAGCACTCGTTCAATCCGAAGGGATAAATCTGCATGATTATCTTTCGCGTCATTCGTTCGGGTAAAGCAGTTGAGCCCTGATCAGGAGCGCATAAATCACCCTATCTGCGGATTGTATAAAATTTTACCCCGGTACAAGATGGCAAGTTTTCAATTAACTAATTTTCATATTCTGTTTCGCTTTAGAATTAACTGAAATGAGAAATGACGTATAAATCGAATTTGTTAACTTTTTCATAGTCTGCCTTTCGGGCAAAAGTTTCTTACTGACGGACGCTATTGATAATTATGCATTTTTAAAACAAATCTCTCGTTTACATTTTTGAATGCTCCTTGGAATTTTTCTAGGAGCAATAATCGCATCACTTTTCACTCTAGAAAACGTCGCATAACGGATACATAATGATACGGTTGCCGTTTCATCGTCTGACGCGGCAGCCAGATCGTTACTCTGTTCACCATCTTGAAACTGAAATAAGCAGCTCGGGTGCAATCAGTTTAGCCTTCTTGAATGAACTCCATGCTGAATATAGTTGCTCAATTCCATCTCAACTATTCAGTTATTCAAAGCATAAACCATTAAACTGAAAATTGTTTGTTAATACTTTTCCATGGTGCCCTAGAAACTTGCACAGCCGAAGAATGGTATATGCTCATCCCCATCAAATACTTATACAGAACAAATGGGCCTATTTCAATTTTTACTTGTTTAGTCTACGTTGTCTAAGCGAGCTGCAGATAATCAGACGATTAATTTTTTCCATTCATTTATTCGCCAAGCAAATCAATTTACACTCAAATTAAGAATATGTTTAAAAGATTACGCAAACATGGTACCGTTCGAGATTCACAATGACAACAATTTCTGAAGGTAGCTTCACTAGGCAGCTCTTTTTTGCGATCTGCTTTTGGTGGATCAACTTCATTTTCCTCATGCAGATACAGCGTGTATATCTTAGTGAAAAGTTACCAACTGCCAATGATGCGTTATGTTTTCGTTCTCCCAACATATGTGCGATAGATAGAGTGTCCCTGACATGAATTGTCATGGCTCCCCATGTTATTCATTCTGAGTCTTTGCCTACATCATCTTCCCTTAAGCTTGAAATCATTTGGCATATCCTGAAACGTTTTTAGGAGTGATGCAGTTTTTCCACGGATACCTTTCGTTCTAACTAGAGAAACATTACGGGATGCGGTAGAAGAAAGCTACTAAAAACTGCACGTCTGTCCTCACTACAAAACTAACAGGAAATGTATATGTTCAAATCTCGATTATTGGATTGACAGACAAAAGAAGAGCGTGTTGGCGGTCAGGAGAGTGACGTGGCAAAATAATTACATTAAGGGTTGTTTCGCTATCCTAACCTGTGGCTTAATGGTAGTATTTCTGTGAATTCTACTGTATACTTTGGTTATAATTTAAAGGGCAGAAAACGGTGGACAAAAGTTAGAAGAATTATTCCTGAATGTAGAAATGGCGTAGGCACTTAATTTCTCGTGGTTATACGGCACTGTCCAGATTTCAAAGGTGAAATGTTACTAAGCACGATTCCTTCCGTTTGTTTGCACATTTTACCTACTGTGTTTATGTTGTGTCCGCTGAAAGCTGTCATAAACTGGATACTCCTATTACATGTTATTGATTGAAAGGAAAACTCCACTCCAACTTGGAGATGCCATGTCAGAGTGAGAGCCGTCAGAGTTTTAATTGTAGGAACTGCGTTGGTTGCGTGTACATGTCCAAAATATAGAGTAAAAACGAATAGGCGTAGCTTCTTCAGCTTTTCTTCGTTTAAGTCACATTTTTTGTCTTGTTCAAATTTCCTATCAATTCAACAGATCTAAGTAAAAGGCAACAGTTCAGTAATTTGTAAGCAAGGCCAACTGTATTGTTTATACAAATACTGTGCAGGGAATTGGCGAGTCGTAAGTTCGGAATGCTGTTCATTTATTGCCTAAGATATTATTATCAAACCGCATTTTCATTGGCCGAACTATTTCAACAGATGTTTAAAGTGGCATCGATCTAAAGTGAAGATAAGTTGTTTAAAACACACAACAACTTGAAAACAGAATTACCACTCACAGAGACATTTTCGCAAAACGGTCGAAACTCTTCTTGTAGAACGCATTTTGAATTTTTGGCAACAAATAAGCGCCTCTGTTGAATCGAAATAAGTAAGCGTTTCCAGGTTAAGCTTTGTCCGCTAGTCTTGTGAGGTTACTCGAAAAGTCTTACGCGTTTAAGCCGATGATGTTTTGTATTTGAACTCAGATGGTATTTTTTAAAAACTTTGCTTTAACGTTCTCACCTCTTTTACTAGCATTGACGTCTGTCTGAAAAGTTTTTTTTAGTTTTATTAACTCCAGTCATATCTTTTCTTTATAAGGTGAGGACATGTATGGGGCTTTCCATTGCGACTTCACCCAGCTCTAAAGCATTTCAGGTTTTGGAATTCCATTCAGGGGGAAATGTGTTTACTAATATATCTTTTAACTGAGAATGTAGTCGTTCGTAACACCTAATATTGTTTTATTCCTTTAACGTAAGCGTATAAAAGAGAGGGCACAAAAATAAGCAAAATGGGCTGCTGACATTGTCCATCATAAGAACAAAGTATCCCAAGACTAGTTATATATGATTTTTTTGTTCCGCTGTATGCACCTTTCTCCAATAGGTTACTATGGCTCAAGAATCTTTTCGTGTTCGCCATGAATCTTTTCTTTGGGGTAAGACATTTTTTACCCATGAAGTCGTTGAAAGAGAAATCTTTCTATCAATTAGATGAGAAAAGCGAAGCAAATGGCCCATCGAAGAGACGCGTTACAGTCCGGCAGCAGCTGACAGTTCTGCTTCGGAAGAACTTGCTGGTCGCACTCCGTGAAAAGGTAAAATGTAACATTTGTTTTCATTTTGTTTTTCGACTGTGAAACTCTGCAGATCTGCAATGGGCTTTGTTTTATACTACCAATTATCCTTGGCGTCTCAATGCTGACCGGAGAAAGAGCAACCGAACAAGTCGAATCGAAATGTGCTTTATCATTTGATACTTTCCACTTTATTGTTAATGTTGGGTATTTTGTAACAGGTACCCTTGACGTGGATGCTCCCATTGCTCTACCTAGCAGCGGGTGGCTTAGACTACTTCAGACGGCATATTGCTCTTACATACTCCCTTGTTCTCGTAGGAGGGATTCCGGTGAAGAATTGTACATTCCTGATCAAGAGCTTTCGTATGATTATTACTTGGGGAGAAATTGAAATTTGAAATTGATTTGATTTAAGGATAAATTTTATTATTGATGAACTCTATAGAATCGTCCGAAACGAAACACTTATTCGTGCTTGGATAAAAATTAATGATCAGTTTATCTATTTTCTGAAAAGAAAGAACATGTTTGTTTATAACGAAACATACAAAGAGTTAAGATTAAATGTTCTTTTGGGATCTCGAGCAGGTCAACTGGATGTCGAAAATGTGAGCATCATCTCTTCCCTTTCGGTCAAAAAACAGTTCCTACTAAAGGCTGTCAAAACATTTATCCAGGTTGCTGAAAGGGTGCGTTCTACTTTTGAAAGACATTCCGCTGTATTCAGGATGCAAAAAGAAGGCGCTCATTAATGGCAGGCAAAGTGAACTTGGACATCGTTTTCCCACTTTACGTTTCCGCAAAATTCGCTCACCTTCTGTGTGACGAAGAATTGTTTGACAAGTATTTGGTTCTCCCGAACGGTATTGATGATAAGGAAAAATCGAGATTACATGGCCTTGCGTGCCGCCATTCGCGTTCCACTTTAAAGCAAGTTGACTTGTCCAGCTTAACGCCGCAAGTGAGTTGCCTTTTCTCTCCTATTAATAAGTATTTCGCGTTACGCTTAAATGCTTAGAACAAATGCCCTTAATGTATCAACTGTGTAGAGTTGTCATCAGAATTCTTTATACTCTACAGAACGTTTAGTTTCTCAGTGTCTTAAATGCTCAAGATATTAGCTATGTAGAATTGCTTGCACTAATGTAGTCGCATTTTCTTCAAGACACTGCAGGTATCGTTGTATGGGTAAAAGTGGCATGTTGGCCACTGTAGAGGCTTTTCCTAAGCACACAAATTGAGAATGAAATTTTTTATTACTCCAATAGTGAATGAAACGTGTGAGATGCAGAGCAAAGAGTGTGCAATGCTTTTACATTTCTTTAAGAGCACTTTGGTCTGAAAAGCTGGGTTATTCGTTGCATTGAATTATAATTCTGTAATGAAACGTTTACGTATAGTAAAAGAACTTTAAAAATTTGGAATGCATGATTAACAGTGTAGCTTTGATTGATGTTCTGTAGCAGTGAGCTTATTTTGGCTGTTGAAGAATGATTCACTTAAACCCATTTGCTAACCTGTTTTCCTGTACCGCCTACTTCACTTTTGTAGATTAGCGAAGCATTAAGTGCTCTTACTGGCCTTAACACAAGCATTAGAGCAAACTTAGATTGGGTTCTCGCTTGGTCGGACTTTCTAGAAGTTGCCGTACGTATTGACTAGTCAATGTTCAAATTGCCGTAATACAGATCCGATCTTAGTATCATTTCAACCTATTTCGGCATGTTATGGATGCCTGGGAAATTTTGAATCAAGACCTCCCCGTTCCAGCAATGCTGGCAACCTTTCTTTGCGGTACTTCACCTCGCTTGTCAGGTAAACAGAAAATTTGTTATTCGTGAATGCCAGTGGTTTTTGAGTACCTTTATTTCTTTTCGCGCACACGTATTTTGCTGTCCAATAATTTGTCTTTTTAGAGATAGCGGAAAAACATTCTTGGCAAAACCTGGCCAGTAAGTTTATTTATTTTTTTGACAGAGTAATTGCTTAGTACTATTAATACAGTGGAACGTTGTCACTTGAACTATGCTCTCCAAGCGGTTATTCGGATAACCAAAATTGAAATTATCAAAAGTCTGTTGATTTGCACGTACTACACCTACTGTCGTACACATGTTCGATGTATGAATGTCGAATTTTCTATTGTCACAATTTTTTCTAATAAAGTAACAGTGTGGAACTTTAGAACACCATTAAGACGAAAATGCAAAGTTACGGTTGGGATTTGTAAATCTAATTTATGAGAAAAGTGGTCATTAACCAAATTTATGACTGTAATCCAAGTAGGAAACCGGAACTGTAGTACAAAAAGAAGTAACGATGCTGATGCATTAAACTTATTAACCCAGGTTGGATCGACTGGATGGAACAGCTCCTTTTATTTTTGAAGTAATAGCAGCTTTAAATTAGCATACAAAAGCGAATAATACTAGAAAAGTAAAGTAATTCCGTTTAGGGGACGGTGATACCAAATGTTGAGGAAGAGTATTATTGTTTTCATTGGTGAACTGAGGTAGTCCGTAGAAATTTCAGATAGAGATGTTTTGTTGTCTTTTTTTGGAGTTATCTTGAGCTAAATAATATGCGTAAAGGCCTTTTGCTTGTGTGCCCGCTGTAGTTTATCATTTGGATTCTTTCGTAATCAGTTCAAAAATAATTTAAGTTTGTTTGTTCCGATATTCTCGTTACTTTAGCCAAACGTTTTGCTTCTAAAAGTGTATGTTTTTCCCCTATATATATTGGCTTTACTAGCGTGGTTGTGCACAGTGGAATTAACAGTCACTGTGCACCACTGGCCTCTGAATTTGAAGTTCTTTGCCTCTGTCTGTGAACACAGGTAAGCTTCATCGATGAAAGTGAAACTGTCTCTTCTTCCAAAGTAAAGGATAAGCACTAGCGCAAAACATCAAGACGTCTTGTGTGAAATGTTACGGGAATTAGCATAAATGCTGTCTCATTTTAGATAGCTTACTGGGGCATATGTATTCGTAAATGTATCAGGTTAATTTTATATTTAGGCAAGTGGTGGAAGTTTTATGGACACGTAATAGGGAAAGATATTGTGTTAACTCCCCTAAGTCCCGTGACGAAGAAAATCGGCGACAAGGTCAGATTGTGTCTTCGTTTATAAGTGGTGCAGTGGATAATCGTGTTCAGATAAAAGAAATGTTATACGGCATGAACTTCTTGAAGACTTTATTTACTGGGTTGTTTTACTTTTTGTCCAATGATAGCCTCTTCTTTGGGAACGAAACAAACTGGAAACCTTTCAAAGTATATGCAACTGTACGTTAATGCGCTGACCCTACTTCATATTTTCAGTTTCTGGGACATGCGGTTCTTGTAACGGCCGACAACTTCCAACTTCTTCGTAATCGATCACACGCAGATATTGTGGAAGTGATTTTTGGCAATAGAAGAATTGAGGGCATGTTCCCTGAACTCTTTCTTTCTGGTTATCTAAGGGAAGCCGTAAATGCGTTAGTTGTAAGTGTTCTGTGCCTGACGAATAGCATTGACTGTTCTTATCATAGGTAGCTCGACATCCTGAAGTGAAGTACATGACAAAAGCTGTGAGGCGGCTTACCTATGGCAATGTTCTCGCTGTTATTTCGTTCACTGGAGTTGACTCAAACTCAACGTCGCTCCCAAATGCAACTAAATACGTACTTCACATACAACAGGCAAAGCTTTCGTAAGGCTTTGGTCCATTTGTGGATGCGTATATGCTTGTAAACATTTGCAGTAATTGATCTGCAGTAATGAGAATAATTTGGCTAATGGTCAGTGTTTGATGTAAGCCGCTCAGGCAGGCCAACTTTAATGTCTCCTCGATGATCATCACAACATTTCTTTCTTTTAGAGAAAGCAATATTTGAAATACAGTTGAACCACCGTAAGTTGTCCACTCAACATGCTGGTCAACTTACAGAGAACAAACCAGCATTGCGTCCATATATCACGTCACGGCTAAAGCAGTCAACTTCCCGCTTACGGAGGTCGTCGTCATATAGAGGAGGTCAACTTTGGAGGTTCAACTGTATTACCAGTTGTTCGGTAATATGTGTTGCGTAAATACTAGCTTTATGCATTCCTGACGAAGCCAAAAGGCGAAATAATAGTAGTGAAAGTACAACGGCCGAAATGCAGGAAGCTCTGCATGTCTAACCCCGTCCAATTTACCTTCCATCTAAGGAACTCTCATAGTTGTAATGTTAAGCAAATGTACAAGCCTTGAGATGCCGCAGGTTGTTTCTGGGAAATTTCCGTTCACTTTTTGTTTTTGATGTGAATGAAATTTTCCTTTTCCTTGCAAGTTCACTACAAGTAAGAGAAACAAATTTTTGTTAGATACTGCTCACGGCAGGTACTGTTAGTAATTCGAAAGCTTCAGCTCGTCTGATTGAGAAGAAACGAATATTTACCGTGAAATGAAAGTATCTGCAACATGAAATTCTACGGACCCGTTGCGAGCAGTTGCGTATTCAAAGCAAAGTATTTTCAGCATTAAAACTAAATCATCCTTACGAGAAACGTGTTATTATCCTGTTCCCAGTCGCATTATTATTCTTGGTGCTGATCAGAAATGTCACGATTTACTCCGCTTGATTAAGCGGTGCAAACCGTAACATCTCCCACCAAAACGTGTACGACCGCTACCGAAACCACAATCCTTAGACATACTATTCTGCTTATATTCTTTTTATCATTTTTATATATTGAGGCATATTACAGGGTTCAAGCAGAGGTTGACATTCTGCATGCGATCATTCAAGATATGGTTAATTCAGCTATCATTGCTGTTCGCACAGGATTGAAAACGAACGTAGCATTATACGCTCAAAAGTTTCCTAGAAGATGTGGCAATCAGACCATTGTTAATACGTTAGTATTTTAATCTGTTGTTATGCGAAGTAATGCAAATACATATCTCCAGGGTGATACAGATGCATACATCGGTTACCCTTCATACCGTAGCGATTTGGGGGCTTTGTTTGTGCGTGGTAGTTGTGAATGTGGTAACTGAACGAAAGATGATGTTGAAAGAATACTGCAAAACTACAGGATTAACAACATTTACCTACTTGGTATCATGGCAGCTTTATGCCTTCATCTTAATGCATTTTTCTGTCACACTTTATAGTGTTATCATGGAGGTATGTGTTTGTATTTCATATTATAAGCCTCATATCTTCTCGCAACCATAGAAAGGGGCTATAGTGTCACGCGCCTCACCTTATGCAATATCTTTATTTATTGCGGTCTACTCATTCGCAGTTGCAGCGCAAGCTTTGGCATTTGCAAATTGCTTTGACAGCCCAAGTATGGCAGGGCTTACTGTGCCTGTATTGTACCTGTTTCTCCGATTGCTTGGCGGCTTCGTATCAGCATCATTTTTTGATTATCATGTGATGATTCAGGCTCTCTTGGTACGAATAAAAACATTTCCTTGATAAACTAAACTATAAATATTTTCATTTTGTCTTTAACTCTTAGTTTTATTTAAACTTGCAAAAATTAAAGAAAATCAATTATTCGAGGAGTTTATACCATTCATGCAAAACTGAGTGCTACTGATGTAGAAACGGAGGCGTGAATAACCTGTACGAAAAACTGATTTTAGGTTAAACGTTTATTCTTGAATTGGTTTAACATCATTTCCCTGTTTAGAGCATGTTTCCTCAATTTGGTATTACTATTGTCATTAACGCATTGGTACGAAATGAAGAGAGGAAGAATCCTTTCGGTTTGACTTCCTTATTTGATCCCCTGTATGATTATGGATCATTTTCCTATTCTTTGCTAATTCTGATGATGTTATTTGGCGCGATCATTCATTTGTTTTTTGCCTGGTATCTCCTCGAAATTCGTTCTAGTAAGTTTTCTTCACCATTACTGAGCTCAGAAGTTTACTTATCCTATTCCGAAATTGCGTAGCTTCATACAACGACTTCAAACGATGGTATTTTCCGCTGCAACGGTCTTACTGGAGACCAACGTATACTTTTGGTAGATAAATTGCTTTGATAGGGCTGCGATTAAAATTTAACATTTAGAATTTTTCGAAAATGCTGGCGGTGACTATCTAAAGCAGGAAACTTTACATTTCCCAGTTGATTTATCTGTTGAGCATATTTCCATGTGCTATGGGATAGGAAAGAAAGGTAAAATGGCGTTGAAAGATGTAAGTGCCGAGTTTTACGCCGGTGAAGTAACTGCGCTGATTGGAGCAAACAGTTCAGGAAAGACAACATTACTGTGAGTCAGTTCACTCTAAGAAAATGAAGTTTTGTCTGGCTTGTCTAACTGTAGCGTTTTGGTTTTGTAGGTCTATTATGTGTGGTCTATTTCCGCCTACAAAAGGAGATGTCGTTCTTCTTGGGGAAAGCATATCTTCTAATTTCGGGCATATTTGTTCGTTTTTAGGTTATTGCCCAAGGAATAACGTGCTACTGAACAAGTGAGTAATTTGCATTTCGTCAAGAGGTTTTCTGCTTCAATCAAGCACGTATGTATCATGTAAAGTAATCGTGAAGGAGACATATAAATAACTGTTTCGTTGAATATGAAAGAAATTTGAAGGAAAGGGATAAGTATGCATCACTTTGTTTCTACTACATAATTTTTTTGGAATAGCACTGTGCTCGTTGCTCTTTTTGTTTATATAGCCTGTCAGAGTATACTGGACTGAGCGTCTGTGCTACTGACGATAAGGTATTAGTATTAGTGCTAACTTTCCAAAGTTTTTTCACAGAATTGTACTCATTGTTTGTTAAACGTTTTTGCAATGAACGTTTAACAAACAGCGGGTACAATTCCGCGAAAAAACTTTGGAAAAACAAATAATGAAACCCGTTATGAAGAAAAAGAAAAAAGTGGTAACTTTATGGAAATGGATTTACTGTAACTGTTAAACAACGGCGCAGGAAATTGTAGGATGCATACTTCAAAGCAAGTATTACATACGAGTATTTTTGTGTTTATTTCCTTAGTTGCGCTCACTAACGTTGTTTGTAGTCTTATTTATTTGATTTGTAAAGCTGTACAGTATGTGCTTTAAGTTTGTTTCAAAATTCGTTGTTTCGTAATAGGATCGGTCCGACTTCGCCTTCGTGCTTCAAAAATTCTACGCCATGTAATTTTTTTGAAAAGATTATTTTAATCAGTTGTTGAACGTACGTTTAACCAGACGCGAAATATAGAGCTAGCCATGTAACCATTCCAAAGAGAGAGCTCCTTCGCCAGTGCAAGTTTTTGGGATTTATTGTATTCTTTCGTAACGTAGTTTTATCATTCGTCTATCGAATAAATGAATTTATTGATTCGAAAGGGTTAAAGATGGAACTTTTCAAAGCGGATCGTTCCGTTATTCTTATTGGTAAACAGGTTTTTCCGTTGAGTGGCAAAGAAGCGATAAAGCGATGAGTCAAAATGCGAAAAATCAAATTTTCCGGAATACTGCTGTTTTCGTCTTCAGTGTTAGGACATAGGCAGGCATAATCTTCCGAAAGCTTTTCTGTTTTGCGTTCGCTTATCGTGTTATCAATTTTTTACTGCTCAACTGGAAAAACCCGTATACCGATAACGTATGATGATTCGAATAGGAAACTTTTATTTAGATTAACAGTGGCAGAGAATTTGAACTTCTTCGGTTCCTTGAAAGGCATTCCTTCCGTAGAATTGCGTCGGGACATTAATGAAGTTTTGAAAATAGCCGATCTATGTGAAATGCGGCATGTTTTGGTGGAAAATTCATCCGGTAATGAAATTTTTAGGAAAAAAGTTTTTTATTACAAGTAATTTATATTGTCAGACATAGTGAAGCGTAAATTGGCTATTGCTATAGCTCTGCTCGGGAACACGAAAGTAATAGTAATCGACGAACCAACTTTCGGAGTTGACCGTGTTTTGCGTCATGCTGTATGGTCTATGATCTTTAGCATAAAGAAAAGTAGCAGTTATCCCAAGTTTTTTTTCATGTAATTGCTTTGTTACAGAACGTACGGTAATATTTTCAACACAATATCTTGACGAAGCTGAAATTCTTGCTGATCGAATAGCTATAATAAGCGGCGGTGAATTAAAATGTTCAGGTTCTACTGGATTTTTGATGGCTAACAACAAAGGAGGCTGTTTTCTTACCTTTGTTAAAAAGCCGCAAAAAACGTCTCTTCCCGAAGTGTCTTGCGTTAAAAAACTGATAAGCTATTTGCAAAGTTACGTGCCAGATGTGGAAATTGTTCAGAATTCACATAAAGAAATTGAATTCAAATTGCCAATAACAGACGCAGTGACTTTACTAAATTTGGTCAGCGAAATTGACAAATCGCTTGAAAGTTTTGGTTGCACTTCCTATGGGTTTTCTGAAGGTGGTTTAGAGGATGTAACGTGCAAATGCACTTTGGCACGCGGGAGTTTTTTATTAATTATTCTTAAGGTTTACCGAAACGAAACAATGCCAACTGGTAGCGCAGAGAAATATGTGAGCTTTTCTTCTACGGCAGGTATCATTGAAGAGCATCAACCTGAAGAAGGTTATTTTTCAGAAGACCTTTACTGCGCAGTAATAGCTAAAAGTGATAAATTACAGGAGATCTGCAGTCTTTCTCATTATCAAGCAGGAGCGATGGTAGGTTTTAATGCTTTTTCTATGAATGTGTGAGATTGGCCCAGCTGTTTTGTCGCAGAAAGCTTGAGGAAATCTTCTCCTATGAATATTTCCGTAAGGAATATGCCACTTATAGTGGACCAAGGTATGCTGCTTTTCACATTTGCATTGAACGGAATCGCTCTATGTACGTTCGATTTCACTGAAGTGTCATGCTACTTGACTATTGTATTGTTTCATCTTTATTCGTATTACAGAGTTGAATGCAATACTGAGGGCGCAGTTGGCTAAGTCCTCAGGTAAGACGCTTTGCGTTTACAGGCTTCCCGTTTTCAGATGCAGTTTCTCTCAGAAAGTATTAGTGTTAGTAATAGTCTTTAAGTAACTTCTCAAAAAGCGTACGTAGGCCTTCATGTGTTGTCTATTTACGGACTTTAAGCGCTTTGTAGGTAAACATTCCTTCGTGTTTCCCATGAGGGGTTAATTGCAGCAGTAGGTTGGTTTAATTCGCTGACAATGGAGAGAGAGAGTTGTATTATGCGTTACGATAGAGAAAGTCTTTAGCGTACCATTTTTGTGGATAAATTATGTGCGAAGAACGGTCTTGTAAGCTAGGATCTCAAGGCTGAAAACGTTCTGCGGTTGACTGTAATTTAAGTGAGGGAGAGCAAAAATGATGATACTATTTGGTCCTGCCATAAGTTCTTTGGTAATACTTTTCTAATTTTTGAAATAGTATACCAAAATGGATGGATTTTTCAAATAAAGTGGATGTTCCAGAGGCGCTTGATTCATTTTTTTCGAAATTGGAAGATGCCGTTTTGCACAGTAAGTATGCTAGCAGCAGTTAATTTTATATGATTCTACTGATTGAAAAGTGCAGTGACACAATAAGGCCTAGTTACGACCCACAATTTATAGCACTACTTTCCACGTATAATCATGTCACCTAAACTGAAACAGTAAGAATGTGTCCATAGATAGCCTGCACACTTCATCCTGCATTTTGTAAATTTTTGAATTCTTGTAATCCATACTACCATGTAAATGGCAGTCAAGCTGTTCTTGCAGTTTCGCTTACGGGTAACTGCAAAGCGTGCGCAGAAGCTCTGTGTACACTGAGACATCGTAAAGTTAAATGATCAGTGCAGAACAGCAAAAAGCGTTTTAATAGCCTTAACGCTTAGCAACTGCTTTGCTTTTAATAATTTGGGGTAACAACATAGAATAATTCGATATGTCTACAAACTGAATGTACTCAAGTCTGCTACGCAAAATAAGAAGCAAAAAGCGATGAGTACTGAGCAGTTTATCGTCAGCATTTGACAAGAGCTAAACTAGCATACATTTGAAAACGTGGATTCTTCGTACCATACTACTTCACGCAGAATTTGTCCTTTTATTGTTACACTCTTCTCCTGTTATTTCAGTCAAGAAAGTTTTGTTCCGAGATTTCGGATAAAGTCTTAAACGGACAGATAAGGTGAATCTTTAGTTCTCTACGCCCGTTCGCTGAATACGTGATCTAAGACTTCCAGGCGAAACTTTCTTGGCTGAAAAAACGGTAAAATGTACCAGCGCTAAACTGTAAACCAGCATACGCCTAAAAAAATTCTTTACATACATAATTTTCTTGCTAGGTACACACACAAATATTCTACCGAAGGCGTTATCTTTAGAAGAGATAGCTTAGACTGTATCAAGAATAATATCATTCTTTCCTTCGTATGAATCGCATTGAATCGGATGTATGGATAAGTGCTTAGTGTAGAAGCGAACACAGAAAATAATATCAATGGCAAAAATAACATGGTTTTTTTTGGTTGTAAGGTCTTCTACGGCTTTTCCCGTTTTTTCGTTGTGCTGTTATCTGTAATTAAACTAAAACAACTGCTCTACCAACGGATGGATGAGCCGTTATTAAGAAAAAGTACAGATATCAACGCACTCAACTTTTTTTAATGTTCAAAGCTTTCGGAACTAGAACGTTCCGAAAGCTTTGAACATTAAAAAAAGTTGAGTGCGTTGATATCTGTACTTTTCTTAATAACGGCTCATCCATCCGTTGGTAGAGCAGTTGTTTTAGTTTAATTACAGATAACAGCACAACGAAAAAACGGGAAAAGCCGTAGAAGACCTTACAACCATGAAAATTCAACCCGTTACAAAACACCCAGTTTTCAAGGGTTTTTTCTCAAGATAATGTCCTACTATTAAAGTGTTAGTGATGATCAGCACGTGTGAAATGTGTTTTTTTCAGATGTTTCTTCCAGTATTATTGGCTGCACTCTGTTTTCATGCGTCGAACCAAATCAAAAGCCCTTATCGACAATTAAGAATCGTCGACATAGTGCAATTACATGAACCGAGCGTTGTGTTCATTAGGTAATTATATATTACTCGGCAAACCTTGCACGGATGTTCTTTCAGCCTGGGCGAAAAAATGTCTGCGAATCAAAACAATACAGTCGTTTCATTGCTGAATAATATGCGCACCCATGGAATGGGTGATCAATGCACAAGAAAATGGCAAGCTGTTTGCTGTATTACCATCAAGTGATAGAATGTTTTTTACTTGAGGTGCGGTACTCCGTTCGAAAGCAACGATTTCATAATTCAAGAAGTAGCAAAGATGAAATACTTCAACTGTAAATGCGTGAAACATAAAGTCTATTGCCAACCAAGGGCTTTTGCGGATGCTATTCCCACGTACAAAACAAGAAGTGGCCAAGTACTCGTTGATTTAACTGGATATTCTGTAATTGATTGGTTGACTATGACAGAAAATTCGTATTCCGTAAGAAGGTGAGCGATGTAACAAACAGAGGAACGAGTATTTTCTTACTTACTGAAAAACGAATAGGCAAATTATCGACCTACTTGATAAACTGAACATAAGAAAATATCTTTCCTTTTGTATTAAGATTTTCTTGTTGCCACCTTCAGCACTGTGATTAACTTTTCTTGTGAGGATAAGTTATTTGCATGATTTACCGCGCGTTAATCACGTTCAGCTCATAATTTTTTTCAAAAAATAGGTTAACATTGATACGCACCATTGGAGTCTATTTAACATAGGCTCAAGTTTCAGAATTATGTTCTCAGTTTTGCTTTGCAGGCATGTAGGGTTCTCAATGCCACGCGTGCATAACAAATGGAAAAGAAATTATGCTCAGATACCAGAAGCTTTGGTACTGCAGGTTGCAAATAAGCTGTATCAGCTTATAAGAACTATTGGATTACATAGATTTGCTAACTTTATAACTCCTGCATATTTTCTGGAAGCTATTAAAGTGATGGAAACTCTTACTGGATGCAGCCAAAAATACCAATTAAAGGTTCTAAATTAGCGATAAAGTAATCCTTAACAATTCGATCCAACAGGTTTGGTATGAACATTCACGAACTATGCCGTACAGCTTGTCAACATTGTATCTTCCTTTCGGTTTAAATGCCGTTGCTAATGCTGTTCTGAGAGTATCAGTAGGTTCAAGCAATTCCCCTGACAAGAATTCAATCACTACTACAATCAGAACAGCTCGGAGAAAGGAGAAACTTTACATCGGTGCAGCTCCGCTGAACGCAAAGTATGTTCTCGCTACTTATTCTTGTTTTCTTAGCTTTGGCAGTGTATGAATTGAATTGTAAGAAACAAGTGTCACTCTACTTACCCGGAAAATCATTGAAAGACGGCAGCTGTTCGTAATTAAACTTTGTATTTAGTTCTTCCTTAGGCGTGTCTTCAAGAAAATGTCCGTGATCGTTCGATGTAAAACGAAATACCTTCTAAGGTGTCTATATCTGATTTGTAGTACTGCCTCCATAGTGTAGCTTTATACTCATTCTATGATGAATTTAACACACTGGTTTGTATTTAGCGCGTACGGAATGAACTGTATATCGCTGACGTTTTTAAAGAAACTTTTTAAGGCAGAACTACTTCATCCCTGCAGTAAATATCTACATTATCCCACAGACAATGTAGAAAATGAGCAAGATGAAAATGACATTCTTTAAAATCATGTTGCTTTTCGTAATGATAAACCAAATCCTAATTGTCGCCATCCATGATATAGTGATTTAAATAAATCGTGTTTTTTTTAAGGCATTGCAGCGGGCGTACCATACTTGAAATTTGTGGTATAGCGTTAGCAGCGTCAGTTTTGTCCGCTAGCTTCGCTCTATTCGTCACTGAAGAACATCGTCATAACTCTAGACAGCTCCAATACACTGGTGGGATGGCAATTTGGATATACTGGCTCGTGATGCTCATTTTTGACTTGGTCAGCGTTTACAGCGGCATGCATACATTACTTTTGAACAAATGCTTTTCAGTGCCTCATTACTCTTACTGCCAGCTTAGTATTCGCGATAAGCTATCTGATGGAAGAGAGCTTTATTACGTCCAATCAGACATTACTAATTACTTCGTTCGTTTGCTTTATCATGTTCAGGTTAGTACATATGATCTGTTCTTTCGAACATCGTTTGTGCAAAATGTTTTTCTCAGCTCGTCAGCTGCAGCCGTTGTGTACCTTGCTAGCAATGCCTTCCATCTCCCAAATTATGCATGCGTCGTGTTCAGTGTTGTTGGTATTACTCTTCAATTATTCGAACTGGTTCATCACTTGAACGTGCTGGCAAGTCAACAAGCTTTTCCTTCCTGGTAAAATGTTTGTCTTATATGGTTAGAATATGAACCGCGCAGCTCGCCTTGTGGAAAAATTTACTTTCTTTCTGCCCCAGCAATATTTTGCTCGTAGTATGGCCATCGTCGTCAAAGAAACAGAACCATATTTTCAAGTATCCTATTCAACAGGTAAAGTATACACTGTGTTGTGAAAATCAACGGTTGTCATTAAAAGGCAAAGTCGAACTGCTACCAGGGCAATCAATACTCCACGCGAATGAAGCTTTATGGCGCTCAATGAATCCGCAAGTTTGCATATTCACTGCTGCGATCTTTCTGGTCATGCTGTTCGAATATCGACATCGAATATGTATCCGATTTAGCACAATTTTGTCAGGAACTTTTAGGTAAGTAGCTCTGAACGTCGATAGGCGTAGCAAAAATGACTGATGTAAACGTGCCTCGTTATATAAAGAGATTAATCTCGTGGACAAGAAATCTTTATAAAAGTTTCGGTAACTAAAAGGCGAAAGGAACTACACATTAATTATGCACGGTCATGTAACTGTCTGGCTAAAAGCTTTAGTAAACCAAAAAGAACTTTTGGTCTCTTCCCTGTTGTCTCTGCCAAAAGGAGACTTTATCTGCATGGCCGAAACCAGTTTTTCTGGTTCAGTAACGGATTATAAGACGCAAAGTTTCATTCCTCTTAAGTTATAACGAAAAGATTCAAAGCAGCAGATTCTGAAAAAGAGTAGAAGGAACAGCCTTCGAACATGCATAGCTGCCGAAGTGACTTGTGCGATCATAACGACGGAAAATTGGCATCTGGAAAATTACGCTCATTGATTTTCTGTCCGGATTCAGCACTGACAGAATAACACATGCTGAACGCCATTGGTCCACAGATTAAGTAACAACTGAGAAGTAGCTTCATCGTCTCACTACTTTCGCCAGGAAGGGAAAGGTGAACATTCAGAACCTTTCCCAATTGTAGCATGACAACTTAATTGCTGCTTTGAACATTTTTTAAACAAGCATAAGTTGTGCATTCGTTTTTGCTGGTTCTGCTTCTAAAAAATTTGTTTTTATTTCGGCACGCCTGGCACACAAATGAAGTTTTGAATGCAGACTTCAATCTCGCAAGAAGATATAGTTGGAAAAGCTTTTTAACAAGAACAAGCATAGAGGAATTTACGGTTTTTTCCTTCACTACTTAAATAAATTAGAGGAATTTACGGTTTTTTCCTTCACTACTTAAATAAATTAGAGGAATTTACGGTTATTTCCTTCACTAATTAAATAAATCTGTTTGTCTAACATATCTTTGCTACTGCAGCTTCTTGCTACGGGACTGCGGGTTTTCATGATTAGTCCGTTTCTTTACACGGAGTATGTCCCGTTAAGGGTTCAATAAACTTTTAATCTCCAAAGCTTTCGGGTCACGCGTGACTCGTCCTCAGCGGTACATGTCTTTGCTATTCTTATGTTGAAAGATGACTACACCAGACACATTTACTCCAAGAAGCAGCAAGCTCAAGAGTGATAGTATGTTGTACTTTAAGACCGACGTTGTCGGAATCGAATCTATTAAGTTTGGTTAACGACGAACAAATGCAACTGGAACAACGGACAAACGCCCTTGAAACTTTTCCTACTATGCTGCGGGTAGCGAATTTGGAAAAGGTAAGAGATATTTTCTTTTTCTTTTTCCTTCATAATAGGCCTTTTTAATTTTGTTCTGAAATTTTCGCTGAATTTCTAACCCGTTATTCATTAAACGTTTTTAGAATAAACGTTTAATGAATAACGGGTTAGAAATTCCGCGGAAATTTTAGAACGAAGGTAAGAGATAATTAATATTCAAATATCTATGTTCTTCTAAATTGCAATTGGCTTAAAACGATATAGAAACCGATCACGCAGAGCTAATAATGAAAAAGCTGGTTTTCAACTGTCCTCGCTAAACTAGGTGAAACGTGAAAAAAAAGAAAAATCAATTATGACCCAACGCTGTTTCTTCTCTAGTAACGGCTAATAATAGCGCATAAACAAGGGCAAAGAAAATTCGGTCACATTTCTATGAAAGCCTTAGTTTGCAGGGCTGCATATATGCTTGTTTTGCAAAACGTTCTCTGATTTTAATGGCTACTTTAAAAATTTAGTAGGCTGCAGGATTAACGACATTTAAGGAAGCGCTAAATGTTCAAGTGCGGACGTTAAAAAAGAATATGATTGTTTTGAATAACAACATGTTCATTGAGGCAGGAAGTTGACATACACATTTTCAACTGTATCCATTAAAACCGCAAACCAGACGAACTTGAAACAGCAGTAGGACTAAAGCGTTAGCATTAACGTGCAGGGCTTGCAAATTTATACATTTTCGGCTATCTGTATAGATTTTTCTTTGCAGCAACTTTAAGCACAAACAGCAATATACGGGCGGTTACAATCCACATTTTTATTTTTAAGGTTGTTCTGAGGTTCAAATGCTCTAGGATTGAAGTCGATAGATTACTGGAAGGTCTAAGCTTCGACGTTATGAAGGGTGAGTGCATTGGAATACTTGGGCATGAAGGCGCGGGAAAAAGTTTGATTTTTCAACTTTTAACTGGTAATGCGTATCAAACGCGTGGTTCAGTGATAATTAATAATCGGTAATGTTAAGTAATAAGCATATTGTTATAATTTAAATGTTGAAATCGTAAATTTAGGCGTCCAAATAGTTGCAATTTTCGAGATATTGGCTATTGCCCTCAAACCGACTCGCTGGATGAACGTCTCACCGTAAAAGAAACACTGCGCTTTTACGCAGCGATACGAGGCATGACTCTGAAGGAAACAAGAGATGTATACTATTTGTCCTTAATGTTGCGTTGAAGTGAAATAATTGAACACATTTAGGCAATAGCCTATTACGGCAGTAAGCTCTATTTGGATTCTTGTATGAGCACGCAGGTGATGAACCTAAATGCATGCTTGAAAAGACGAGTCTCCATAGCGGTTGCATTTATTGGATCACCACCACTGGTGCTCTTAGATGAACCGACAACTGGAATGGATCCATTTGACACACGATGTGTACATCGTATAATTATCAATGCTTTAAACGTGGGACAATCAATTCTTTTTTCAACAAACACGTAATATCACTTTTTCGTTTGTTCAACTAGTGAAAAGTACAATTTTAGCATGGAGGAATGCGAAGCACTTTGTCATCGAGTTATTGTACTAATGAAAGGAAGGCTTTTATGCATGCATTCAGTTCAGGAACTGAAACAGCGGTAAGTTTGCAGCAACAGTTCTTTTTTGACTAAATTAATTTTTTCTACGTTGCTCATTTAAACCAACTGCCTGACGAGCAGTTGAAGTGTTGTAGTGCACTATTGGATAGTTTTAACAGAGATGCTACATTGTGAGTACTATATTTAGTTACGCGCGAAGTTATACGCTAACGGTGAAGCTCCAGCCGGATCATGAGTTTCAAGCTAAAGACGTAAAGCTGGCATTCGAACTAGCAATTGAAGGAGCATTTTTCAAACAGCAGTTTGGAAATAACCTTGTATTTGAAGTTCCAAGACAACAAAGTTCCTTACCGGCAATATTCAAAGCTGTTCTAGATGTCAAACGGGTCTTTCAGTTTGAATCTTATTCACTAAAATTAACTCCTTTGGAAAGCATAATTAAGGAAGTGGCAGAATGTAGTTCCGTCCCCTAGAATGTTCAAATCTATTGCAAAGGCTGTTTACGTATGCACTGATTTCGCAGATGTTCTCCCGGAAGGAAGAACAAAAGGAAAAGAATACCTACTAGTCAATAGATTTTTGGGTATTTTCGCAAGAGTTAGTGAGAATAAAAGAAAAGTTCCAGCACATAAACGGTGCTTATCCGGGAGTAGTTGCAGATGCCGCCGAGAAGTGTATGGTATTTACCTTTCGGGTTGTTACCAATACTTCAGAAAAGTCAGTTCACTAGAAAAGCTTAGTCCGAACGGATAACAGTGGAGCAAGCTCTGTTAACGACTTAAACAAAATTTTTGTCGCATTCTCCTGATGTCTTACAGTGTTTGGAATGGCGTAGCGTTTCGCTACATGCTAAAAAAACGAATTTTCATAAAAAAATGATTACCTTTGAACTAAGGAAACAGCTAGGCGTAAAGCTATGAATGCACTACATTGTAGTATTCATAATTTGGCCTTGAAGTTAAGGTCTAATAGTTGAGTCGAAGCAGTAGCTTATAAAAACAGTTGTCCTTTTAAAACAGGGCTCTACGGAGTACGCGTTTCCGTGGGATAAAGGAAAGCATAATTTATGTTTAAATGTCTTTGTTACGGATCTACTGTCCCGTTGATACGAACAATAAACGATAACTGTCCTCCGGAGCTTTCGGGTCTGTCGCGACCCGTCGTCATCGGTCATGATGCGGTGACACATCTTGTCCGCTGACGACGGGTCGCGACAGACCCGAAAGCTCCGGAGGACAGTTATTGTTTATTGTTCGTATCAACGGGACAGTAGATCCGTAATAAAGACATTTAAACATGAAAGCACATAGTCCCGTACCAAAACATCACATCTTCAAGCATAATTTACATCATAACTGAAGGATACGCATGAATACTGCCACGATAAAAGGTTAACTGAGTAATGAATTGAAGCATTTTAAGAACAGATTGTCTAACAAGCTTTGTGATAAGCAGATGTCTATCTGAATACTTTGGCAGTGTTGTAACGTCATTCTGTACATTGCTTCAGCGTAACTGCATTCATATGTTAATCGATACGTCAAAGAAGCAACAGGATAAGCTTAGTGCAATAGATTTATCTCTGCTCTAAACGTTAACTCATGGCGGCAGCGTGTTTTGTAGAGGGGGTCATTGCAGCGTTATTTGTAGTATTAGGCATATAGTTTTTAGAGAGGCAGTATCACGAGAATAGGATAGCTCCACGCTGGACTGGCCAATAAAGGCAATAAGGAAAATGTTTTCAAGCAGTTTAAGCACGCAAGTTCGTTATGGTTAAAGAGGTCGATAAAGTTGACTAATCGATCTAGAGATACGAGTTATGCAGCTTAGGGAAGAGACGCAGACACGCTTTGAATTGCAGTAAAAGAATTTCGAAGCAACTGCTTTCAAACCATTTCAGCTTAAAAACTAACGCCTCTCTCTAACTTTCTTCATCCCGTTGTAAAAAGGTGACCTGTACAACAAGCGTCCATTTAAGTAAACGTAAAATTAAAAAAACAAATGAACAGCACAAGGCAAGTAACAATGGTTGCATCGTTTTACGAATTTTTTTGACCACCGTCAGTTGGTACGGAATGGTGCGTGCTCCGTAAAGCACACTCTGTGCATCACAATTCACGAACGGCCGTCAACTGCATAATGCAACGTTGCGAAAACGATGACTAAGACGGCACGATAAACCTGCAAGCAAAGAAGGCAGCGCGATAAATACTGTTTGCACAAAAGTGGCAACGTCCTTCCTTTGGGAATTTTGCGCACTGCGACGCTTGATGCATTGAGACATGGAAATAACTATTCAGTGCGAGGAACCGCTCTGCAAAGGTGATCTTCTTGTAAAGACAAACGCATTTTTGTCTCACGTAAGAACAACTCTTCATTCGGTCCCAGTAAGAGGACGATAAAAGTTTTAGAAATGGCGACGACGGTACGTCGCTGTCTTTGCCAGAGGGCGGCTCGGCGTCGCTCGCATCGAGTTGTTCAAGAACGTCGAAGACTATGCTAAAGGCAATACGGAGCGAATTATCCTACTTTCCGGATGTGCTGCCGTGCAGTTGGCACACGACGAAAAGGAACGAAGATCTACGCTGAAATTGCATTTGTCAAATGGAACGTTCAGCTTTCAGTCTGCCCATTTTGACGACTTGCAGGTAAATGCCATAATAAGGCTGAAACTTTCTTCAATTTTCATGCAGGCATGACATAGATACGCAAGTTGGTGCTCATTTCCCTACTATGTTGACATTTCTATTTGGTTTGCAAATTTCAGATGCCTTCTTTTATACAGTATAATCGAACAGTTAAATGTGACTTTGCCAATCCTTAAAGATTTGCAGGTAGAGAAGTAAGCGACATCAGTAAATCGACTACTATTACTGACCTCCGAAAAACGTACAACAGTTCGCGTATGTTAAAGCGTATTTAACCAACCACTCTTATCGAAATACTAATAGTCAATACAGCCCCTTTGCTAATACTTCAACGCAACTTAACCAAACGTTAAGAAGCTGTCACGGAAATAACGCAGATTAACTCCGAAATTGTTTAGCAAATGATAGATGGTTTGGTTACTCAGAGATTACGACAAAGCCACGGTGAACTCTTTGCAGGTCCTATACAACGATTGTCCAGGAAAAAACAGAAGAGAAAATTTTCTTTTTGATTAACTCTACAAGCTGAAAGCTAGCGCCCGTAGTTAAACTGCAGTGATAGACATAGCAATTCAACGGAAAGAAGCAATGCGTAGCGTACCAATCTAACACCCACAAAGGGTGAAGACAAGAAAGGCCAAAATAGGAAACCAGGCTACCATTTTGCAAAACCTGCATATATCTGGATGACGTTCTATCAGGCTTTAGTGAAACTGACTTTTCGGTAGCTATTGTATGTCATTTATGTAATTAGCCATTTAAAGAGTGTTTTGCAAGCATATTCGAGTCAATTGTCGTAAGGAGCAAAAATCACGGAATAGCCATGATCATTTTGCAGAAATGGCAGCGATTCATCAGCGAAGCGGCCTTTGGAGACTTCAATGATTTACAAAGGTCAAAGGTCACAAACACTGGTGACCAACCAGTAGCGATTCAGCCTCGAAGCGTGGCACCATCAATACCAGGCAAGTTAACGTGTTTTGAAACAGTTTTTTTTTTGACCGTAAGCATCAGACGCGGAATCAGATTGCATCAAAACAGGGCAACTTGGGTTACGTGGCTTACACTAATACCGTATAGGAGAAAAGAATCGATAATAAAACTTGCTCAAAGTTAACAGGGAATGTGCTACAAGAAAACTACGGTAACACTAGGTCATCGAACAGACCTCTGAATTCTGGTCGAATGGAAGTCTCGCGTCAGACTTGCAGTTGTTTATGCCAGATGTTACGCAAAAAGAATTACAACTATTTTTTTGACGTAGCAACATTAATAGTTTAACATTTGAAATTTAGATGCTTTATTTTAGAGCTAAGAAAGGAGACAGCCATAAATGTTAGTTTGCTCAGCTCAACTGCACAGTCGTTCGCTCCCGGAAATTATAGTTTAACATTCACGGACGACGGGTTTTGCCTATCAGCTGAAATGGCTACCTTAAGAATGGAGGTGTTCCACTTTGATCGAATAGCTTGGTAGACAGTGCAGTGTCCTGAACAAAACTATTCATATATCGAACGGTTGGTTGTAGGTTGGGCAGAGGAGTCGGCTGCTTGGCATTTCAGTTGCGTAATGGGCACTTGTTCGAGTTAACCAGCGAAAGGGCCGAAGCCATTGCGCGCTACATACAGCACAGGGCCTCACTGAATCCTACTACTCGAAAACCGAATAACCTGCGGTTACAATACGAAAGTTCGTTGGATGCATTCCAAGCGGAGGAATACAGCGGCATATTGCCGGAAGAAATGGACGATTCGTCAGGTTCTGTATTGAACAGTTGGCGCAAACTGAAAGCCACACTAAGGAATAGATTCAAAAGTCACAAGACTGAGGACCAATCGTCAGGAGACAGTTCCGTAAGCTAATCGACGCCATAGCCAGTTTTCTATCCAATAGGCGGTTTCTGTTCAATTGATTGCAGGAAACTGAACAAGCCGACTTGCACTGGATGCCACGTCGAGGAAGACGGCAAATAACTCGCAGCTATTCGGAACGTTCGACGCCTCCTGCAGGTCATTTTCGTCCCAATCCACTATACTTAGAATCGATACGTTCTAGCGGATTTTTTTCTGCTGAATCGCAAACGGACGAACTTCCACCAACCTTTCGAAGACAACAATCGCCATATATGGTGGACTCTTACAGAAAGGTGCAGGCCAGTCGAAATAGCATCGGCGACTTACCATACACGGATGGACAAAGTTTACGTTCCGTTATTACTGACGTCTGAGCGGCGAATAAGAGTAACAGTTTATTCGATTAGCCGCTCTGACTTTCGCTTGTCAGTGTTCTTCGGTTTATTGGGAAATTGGCGCACAATATGATCGCTTACAGACAACGCAGAAAAACAAAATTAAATACCGTTGTAGCAGTTCGCAGGACCATTAGGAAAGCCGATGGTTCGACTAATCGTACTGGGTTTGCTTCCGCTTGAAATGCCTTTGTTTCGTTGACAACAGCTGATGTGCTAAGCAGCATTGAAAATACCTAAAAGCAAACGGAACACTGAGTAAGTCAACTTTCAGTCAACTGTGCAGCTTAGACCAAAACAATTTGGTCGATCACTGACGCCCGCGAATCGGCAGGACATAGGGATCATACCTTGAAAAGCGCTTAAAATCTTTGCAGCTCCATATATGCACAACTTGTGTTTTTCCGAACGCAGTAATGGCATAGCACCGCTGATCGCATTTGAGGAATTAAATATTCAAAAACAATAACTTATAAACCGGTACCTCATCATCACCACAGAACAGCGACGCTTTCATTGAACCGACACGAGCATAAACGCTGTAAGACGCGAGATGTCCGCTCCAGTGGGACTACTGGAGGTTGAATGCGTAGCACGGCAACAACTAATGCAGATTCTCTCAAAGGTTTGCAAGTATACCGCTAAGTTGAAAAAACTCATTTTCCTTTACATATGCGATTAGTAGGCAAATGCGGATCATTGTATTTAGATAAGCTCAAATGAAGTTGCTGAAGAGTATCAGTTTACAGTGAAAAACTTTTTTTTTGATATCCATGCCAACCTATGCATTTCTCGCGCTGACTGAAAAGCAGAAGACACTTTCTCTATACTACACCATACGACACTTGTATACGCTAATTTAGGCTGCACGCCTTAGCGTTTTCATTTGAATGTTTCGATCGTACGAAAGAATGAAAACTCATTCCTTAGCAAGTCGTTCCCAAAAATTTGTGCTCAAGAATTTTCAAGAAATGAAGACCGGTATACCTTTGAGTCTATGCCGAAAGTCGAACGATATGCCACATGACACGCTTACGGATTATACTTACTTTACGGACCTGAAAAACTGAAAGACATACCGTTTTTGCCATTGAATTCGGCCACCTGGTCCGCTTCAGTACCTTTCCTTAACGCTCCATGCCGTCATTCACCGACAGTCGCGTTCTCCTTGACTCGTTGTAGGAAGAAGAATCGCAACGTCGTCGGTCCCTGGAATGAGTTGAACTTGCTCGATCGCGACTACGGCTGGAACGTCGGCGAGCGTAATCTCGAGATTTCGAACGATCATTTGAACGACTACGGTTTCTTTTACGTCTCGACTTGGAGCGACTACGAGAACGAGAACGACGATTTCTAAAAATACCATTCTCTTCTAAATTTCTGTTTACCAAAAAAATGGCGCGTAAAATAAATAAACTTTGTTCTATTAAGCCTTTCAGCATACAACAGGCGTGAGGCTATGAGAATAAGGGCGCATCCAAAAACGCTAAGTGCTTTCAAATGGGTTTTGCAGAAGAAATGAAGATGTTAATTACAGCAAAGCCTCGATTATTCGGACAACACGAGACTAGGCCGTAGTCAACTTTTTTTTGGCATGTACTTATTTTTATTTCATTTCGGAAGCACCTTTTTCAAATGAACAATAAGTTATTGCAGGATCAAGTCTAAAAGGGTACACAAAAGAAATATAGCAGCATCCATGCATTCTTCAACTTCCTCTTCTCTTGTTCTTCTTACACTTCTGATAGAGACTGAGAAACCACACCTTCGTGCACTGATATCGACTGAACTTTCATTCACTTTCCTACAGCAAGTTTATTCTACAAGGCTCTTCAATGTTCAATGTTTTACAGCACCCAGCAATGGCCTTCGAGAAACCGTTTCCTCATGAAAGTTCATTACAGAACTCATTCTGCTATTTTCTGACCATAAAAAGTGGCTGGGGCTTCTTTTTGGTATAGGTGTTTCGGTCTTTCAACTATATGTTAATCCACTGGCTGTGGACCATAATTTCAACAATTCCATTCACATGCAGCATGTCGGTACGAAGCAACAGTACCTTACCGCTGCAGGCGGGACGCTCTTCTGAAGTTTAAATATTTTCTCTTTTCACCGGACAGCATAATCTTGGTTTTATTGTGAAACTTACACGCTTGAGGATACTGCAGAGTTTGGCTTTGTGGCTTTGAGTAATAAATGAAAGCTTCTGCAAGTCACCTGCCTCTAGTTTTCACGATTACGACACTTCTCCCAAATAAAGAAGAATTCAATATGAAACTAGAAAGTTAATTAGCAAAACAAAGTGACCCAACTTCTCGTTCGGATTTGGAAAGGCGCACACTGCCCAGCTTATGGAATTACAGATACGACGGAGAAAATTGGTAAAACATATTACCATAACTACAAATATTATTAATAATAACTTATACCATATTTAAGAAACGCTGAGAACGTGATGCAACTTAAGCACATGTTACAGTTTAAAAAAATGAGGAGCTTACCTATCTGAACGCCGTCTATCACTATTATAACGATCAGCGCGCGGCATTCTGTTGCCTCTGTCGTAATCTCTGCTGCCGGAAGGCGAACGCCCGTCTTCGTACTTAGTCCTACGCTCTTCTTTTTCCTTCTAAAATTATGAGAAAATGGCGTAAGCTCAACCGGGGTGTTTCAATCGGCTATCATTATGACTGACTTCATACGCTTCCAATGTTTCTTTGATTTTTGCGAAACCTAAATGCTGCTTGCCAACCAAGTGCTCGTCAAGACGGTGTTGACTGTCACCGACAATAAGAAAACAACCGCAAATGTCGCAAACTTCCATTACTTTCAGTTCGCCCGGTGGTGTTTCGAAAGACTGAAAAGGAAGAAAAACTTTGCATAAGCGAGTAGAAGCTACAATCAAGACATCTTCTTTTAGGACTCGGATATTTCAATAGCAGAAAGTTAGCTTAGGGTCCTCCTACTATGCCTTAGCGTTGCCCTGCGAAAACTACACCGTTTCCATGTTTCAATAAGACTTATTCCTTTTATGACTAAGAGAGCATCAGTACAATAAGAGAGGAAAAGAATATAACCTTTTGGCAATGGTCTCTTTCTTCAGCTAGTTCGTCTGCCATTGCAATGATTTTCTGCGCCTCTTCTACATTGCCCTCAACGCCTAGATTTTCTGCCTGAGCCTGCAGAGCTGTTACTTTTTCGGATAAGACTTGTATTTTTTCTTCCAACTTTTCCCGACTCAAGTTGGCTATCTGAAGAACAAGCAAAGTCAGTCGCAAGAATTCTAACATCCATAAAGTTTCAACGGAAGCAAAACTCATTATTACTTACCACGCCACCAGGTTGTGTCAATTCCAGCCTCTGTCGATTTCTGGTAATCTTGCGAGCCATTTCATTATGAAGTTTCCGCAAGAAGCAATAGAAATCGTGCTCGTAGCCACATTTACCGTAACGACTACTTTTTTTGTACGCCTCGCGCATTCTCTCGTCGTGCATTTTGTTACAGTGCCCTGAGACAAAAAGATTTTAAACTGTTAGCTGGCATGAAGACGAGTAGCTCACCCAAATCGGCTTTCGTGTTTGTGAAAAGTTCGTGAGGGCAATAGTCGACAAGAAAAAACTTGCAAACCTTAACGAGGAAACGATTAGAAAAGAAATAAACGATAGGTTTTTAGACAAACATAAATCAATTAATTATACAGCATATAAAATTACTTCCGGATCACTCCAGCTAAGCTCTTTCGGCGCTTCAGTGGGCAATGCATTTCGAGAACGACCCATCAGCTCGTCCAGCAGCGAAGCGAGCTCCTTTGTGGCCGCCATAACAGGAATGAACAACTAGATCTGTCCGTCGGCTTCATAAAAGCAAATAAAATCAATCACACCATTGCAAACATTGTGATACTTGTTCAAGTCAATCATAGTAAATACTCGTTAACGGGAGTCTTAATGAAACACTTTTACAAGCAATCTGCCGCGGCTGCGAAGCATTCAACTTATGAAATAAGTTACTATGCACATAAATACGCCAAAATAAGATTAAAACGTGAAAATAAACTGCATACAAACAAGAATACTCTAACGAAACAAGAAGAAGCAAATGCTATCCGCGAAATGATAACCATGAACTCTATTTAGCGTAGAAAAATGTCACATAGACTATTCCAGTAAAAACATCTTTCTGACGTTCAGTGCTAGTGAAAGCAACGAAATCTTCAACAGGAACTTACATCGGTTCAGTAGCGCGCTATTTGGAGAGACGTAAACGACCTTAGGCATACTGTATTGAAGTGAGCGCGACCTTCAGGTAAGCAAATCAGCAACGCCAAACGACTGCTTTGCTACATGCTCCAACAGTCCATCTAAAGCGACTGGAAGAAAAATTATTCAGACAGCCAATTCCTTAAAAATGCAAGGTTTCCAGCGTTGCGTAAAGCCTGTAGCGAAATAGCGTTTACTTCTGGTTTCTATTCACCTACGCTGTCGGTTTTTGCCGTATTCTGTACGTTACTATATGTTAATTACTACTATAAAAAAGTACAAAATGCAAAATTGGCCTATTGTTATCTCAAAACGACCGAGATTGGAAATGTAAATTAAAGGAGTTGTTACCAATTGAATTAAACGATTTTCTATCCGCAGTTACACTCGCAAAAATGTTTTACTCACCTTACGTAAACCTTGATTAACACCAAGCTCAGTTCGTAAAGCCAATTTGCTAATGAGGTAACTTGCAAATCCGGAACGGTGTACTGTATTTGCAATTTTAAAATCATTGTCCCCAACAAAAATACAATTGCAGTTGTCTCATTTCGCCTTAGCTATCTGTTAGTTGCAGATTATTAAGCTTTTTAATGCGTTGAATCAAGCAAAGAAAGGCAAAACATTTCATCACAAATTGACATTATCAAACAAGTTCAATCACGCAAACAAAACAGATACGCAAATGAAAAAGGGTACATAATTTAAGAGTTCATTTTCACAGAGGTAATGTCTGAAACAACGTGCGCGCGCAATAAGGAGAATGGCATTTCATTTTATTCTGAAATTTTCGCGGGATTTTGTAACCCGTTCTTGGTTAACCCGTTACGAAGAAAGAAAAAATAAAACAAATGGCATTTAATAGTTTTATTATAAACGTAAACCCAGAAATGTTATCCGTAGACATAAAATAACATTTTTTAAGAATTTCAGGAAATGAAACGAAATCACAAAATCTCATATACATCCGTTGACAATTTTGTTTCAAGGGAGAATTTCGCCGAAAGGCCACCTTCAACGAGGATGACATCATCGACCTACAATGAATTTCATTTTGAGGAGAAATATGTGGCACGGTTGCTTGCCTTCATTGGACAGAAAAGAATTTTCGAAGTGAACTGAACTGTTATGGGAAAAAAGTTGGCAGCAGTCCCGGAAGCAGTGGTGAATTCAAGAGCTCCTTGCTTGTTGCTACTGTCAATCAGTGGCAAACGCCATCGAAGACATTGATGAGCTCTGTCGTACTGATACTCGCCATCACATTCGGCTATGACTGGGGCAGTTGACAATTGCCTGAAAATTGATACGTTAAAATCAGAAAAAAAGTAAAACTGTAGGCCAATACGGTAACGGGACAGTGATGCAAACATCTTCTAGTTGCAACCTTTCATTATCTAATGTGTATTCAATGTTGACGTCACATCCTTTGCGACCGTCCGATGGCCAACAATTTACTAAAAAAATTTTAAAAAATGAAAACGGCTATTCGATTGCTTATCCGGTTAAAAACCGGCGTTAGAATTGAAAAACTACTTGACAAAGGGATCATAGATTCATTGTTAGTATGGAACCGCCATTTCAGCACGCCCGCATCCGTATTAAGCGGAAAAGGCCGACTCTGATTTTTCAGCATAAGAATGCCGTCATTTTGGAATGCCTTTTTATCCAAATTTGGATGCGTCTAAAATTTCTCGGACTGCAGACGATAGCAGAAAAAGAAATAATTGTATGCACCTGGATTTGAACACCTTTAACATCGACCGAACCAAGCTTCACCATAACTTGACAATATTTTTCGTCCGATATACGAAGAATTATAGCACCTAAGACTTCGAGTTTGTCCAGTCCACCGTCACGCTTTTGTTTGACGTTTATTTTCTCTTCCATTTTTACATGAACGCTATCAATATAGCCGCGCTTCTTCGGCGTAACCTTCAGCCGTAAGAAAAACTTACCTCTCTTTGTGAATTCCTGAAGTATCAACAGGTCGTTCAATAGTGGCCTCGCTCTCCTGGCCATTGGTCACAGCTAGAATTCACCAAATGTTACCCGCCTTTGTATATAAGCAAAACTCACCATGTCCTTCTAAGGCGAGAGAATCGAAAAGGTCAGCGTCCCGAGACCTCGCAGCCAATTGCATTGCTTTTCCAGTATCGCGTTTTCTAAAAAAAGGAAAAGTAATGCTATCTCAGCATTTCACCAGTCTTCGCTATACTTTTTGTTGGCACCGACTGGTGGTGAATGATAATCCAACTCCCGATGCTGTTCAACAACGGCAGTTGGTTCGCTTTTCGCTGCTGCGGGTCCGAAGCCGCCAAACATGGAATGAGGTACGCGGGTGCCTCCTCGCTTAGCCGCTTCCTGTTTTGCCTTTGCCAATTCGCGCGCCTTATCTTTGGCCAACTTTCTGGCCTCCTCTTCTTGACTCTAAGCAAAGATTATATATAGATAGAATAGCCTTGAGACCAAACTTGGCGAGGTTTAGCTGGCACAATAGACTAGCTCACACTATTGACAAAATAAAACTGGAAGTTTCCTAATCAAAAACCTAATTAATAAAACCATCATATACCTTTTTAATTTGATAATAAACGCGTTCGTCGTGACTGTCCATGTCGACGTAAGTACAAATTTGGGAAAGATTCACATTTTCTCGATATCCAAGGGCAACGATCTCGTCAAACGCAAATACTAGCTCGAATACATGGTCCATGACGTTTTTCTCATCCGCCTTCTGGCAATATTCAGGCACCTATAAAAAAACCATAGAAACCAATTTTCCATACAAAAGAGGGAGAAGCCAATCCCAAACGATAACCCATTAACGGAGAGGAAAAACGAGCGCCGTCGTGACACAGGAGATAAAGAATTTTACAACGCTATATTCAACCAGAATATCGCTTATCCGACTCGCAGTATCGATCAAATGAAAGTATTTTTTATGATGCTACAGGTAAAAAGTATTTTTCCAAATATCTGGACAAAAGAGAAACGAGCAGCACGTTATGGTATAAAAAAAAAGAAAAGCAGGCAAACTTGAAAAGTGGTTCGCAACAATTCGCTGTTCCCTAAAATGGAACATCCTAAGTTGGCTTACCACGCGAGAAAACAATTTCAACGTTTCCAAATCTTCCAAAATATTGCTAGCCTTCGTAGTGATAAGGAAGACGTACAGTTGGTCAATTGGCTGATACACGTAGCGGACGCTTTCCGTTTCAATGAATGTATGCTGACGAGTGGTCGATTTTTCGGCGAAAAGAAGTTTCGGGAAAGCCGTCAATAGCCCTTCTACCCTGGAACGCGTCATTTCGACAAACTGCCTTGACATCAACGCTAAAAAACGCGTCTAGCTTTAATGAACTCGGTAAAACACGGTTGTACAAAAAGTAACAATGACATTGGGGCATACAGGAACTAAGAGAACAATGCAACTCTCCCGAAATGACAACCAGTGAAGTTTCTGCCTTTCATTTTATATTTACGCCATTTATTCGTAAACTTACACTTGTTTTTAACGCGAACAATTAAGTGATCGTTTCTCTAAAAGTATTAAATCTTTTGAGCAACGCATTTCGTATACTGCCAGTTCAGCTCACACCAACAACTTGGCGACTAACTTTAAATATCTGCTAACAGGTGGGTCAAAATAAAAATGCTCTCAGATCAAAAAATTAAACATTACCGCAACATTAAACTATAAATAATCTTTACGACAAATGCTTTTCAGTCGAAGCTTACGAAGTATTGAAAAATATATATCTATACCAAAAGCATCTCGAGAAATTCTTTGGTTACCGAAAAGTTCGATTACCAGCCACGTGTTAGGCTTTAGGAAAGAATAGAATGATTTCACATCGAGCAAACAACAGACCTATCTGCCAAACAAAAAATAGCCCGTATATTCAACTAAATGATAGATAACCTTCTTCGAGTAGCCTACTATAAAGAACAAGTACAAATGTTATAGCGCAACGGGAAAACAAAGGTCAACGAAACGGGACATTATTAATTGTGCCAGTGGTAGTTTACTTCTCGTTTTCATACTGAAATGGAACAGAATCGTATCCATTATTTCTGGCCTCAAATGCAGACTATATTTGTAACTTACGAGAACTTAATTTCTTAACACGGAAAAGCAATGAGCGCCGTATATGATGGTATAGAGACACGGCTGCCTATGCAGAAAATTAATAAAAGAAGCAGTAATAAGTCGTGTAACTTCAACTGGCATATTCAGACTGGACCACGCAACGCTGCGCAAAAACTGACTGCATTCTAGAGAAAACGACTTACGTTTGCCGTTCTTTGTGCATATGGCGGCAGCAAGTAAGACCTAAAACAGTGTATTTTATAAGACAAATAGTGGGCATAAGTGCTCACCATATTGCAAAAGGAGATGTTATTACTACCTATGGGACCACTGAAATCGTGGCACCTGGATGGCTACGCTATGCTGTACAAAATGTAATCAAGTCTTACTACAGTAAACCGGTAGTCTATTGGGGTGTTAAACTTGGGAAGGTGTCCTGTGCTTGCATTTCAATGCGAGGAGTGGCAAAACGCTGCATACTTTGCATTTCTGCAAAGAACATTTCGCTTTTGCCATCGCGAATTGTTCAAATGCTATTAATTCTAAGGAGAGAAAGCAGGAATCGATTTTGTTAAATCTATGTTACCGCTTCGGTAATGAAATTTTTTTATTAAGGAAAAACACTGTCCACGCGTGTCAGTTAACTTGCCTGTTCCATTCAACTTCATTCACGGACTTATAAATTCTATTATTACTCATTGTAAACCAGAACAAACCTGCAGAATAAAGGCTTTTTTTCGTTGCAGTTTGCTGGAGATCGTCTGCTTCAGCTCACTGCAGTAGCGTCTAAACCATTCAATTATGTTAGCGGGAAGTACGCACTGAAGAGCAGTCACTGACTGAAAAATTAAATTTAATTTGGCAACACTTACAATCAGAATACAAAAAGAAAAGCATCAATTGATTAGCGTTCTAAATCTTTCAATGAATGTAGCAACACTCGCGACGAGGGAACTGCCTGCAGCTTCAAAAAGTCTAAAGCAATAAATGTCATCAGTTTTGCCTGCTCAGCAATGAACAGAATAAACGAAATTATCGCACGTAGAAGCAGAATATTGCGCACCTTTTTAATTGTGTTATATTCAAGCAATAATCTTGTGTCCTACGTGTTTTCAATGAGGCTTTGTCATATGTGTGCACTTGCCCAAAGTTTTACATGAAGAAACCCTGCAGGTTCTCCGTAGCAGATGTACGAACTGCAAGCTTTATTGCCGCGCAATGTGTTTGGCCTTTTTAGGCAAAATTGGACTCTTTTTTTTACGCAGCCTGGTGAGACAATGAGTAATCTTGAAGACTGTACCTGCTTTTCAAGTCGTACTGTGCAGCTAGTTTGCCTGTAAAAGTCTGTCCCGAGTTTTTCTGCTGTTCTTTTTGAACAGAAGCTATGGCTACCCTTATAAAAAATCAAATATTAAAGCATTTTTCCAGGTATTGTTCAAATTTTCCATTTCTCCGTTTTACGTCACGCATATACAGTTGAATGCCGCAAAGGGCAGCTAACTCAAGCTAAGCCCTTTGATTATTTTATCTAAGCATGTCCACTGCCTCTGTTACTGTCAGCCGTGCTATTGAGTCTTGTAGCTTTTGCGTCGGTTTCAGCCTGTCAGCGTTTGTCCGTCACTGGGTGCCCCGAATTATCCTTCCAATATTCCTGCACATATTGCTTTTTTTTGGTATTATACTTTGTTTGCTGTCTTGAACCTTCTTGTTGTTTTATATGTGCTGGCCAAAAAATGCTACATTGAAAAATCTATTGCAAAAGTGTGCATGTGATACACCCAAGCTTGCTGACTTCTACAAATTTCTCAGCATGTTGTAACTAAGTATTAATAGCTATGTGAAGAAGTGCATGTGTGAAAGCAATTACATACTAACGGTGTGAGTATTTTTCAATATTCTTTTTTTAACGCCTTCACGGAATTTCATAATTTTGTGCGCGAAAAGCCATTATTACCATAAGTCAGTCTGCTTAGGCGAAGCTTTTTCACACATGCCTTCTCATTTCAATGTCTGATGCTAACCAGAGATAAACACTCCTCGTTGACCGCTATGTCTGTAGTAGTCTATAAAAGTGCTTGAAAAAAGGCAGATATAGTAATATTCAAAGCCTACATTTCCTGCAAATTATTTGAAAATTGTAACTTTGCATTTTGCGTTTTTTGCTAGATTTGCAAAGAACATAACGGCAGACCAAATCAGCGTTGAACTTCTTCGTGGCAAAGGCGAACTGTACAATATAGAGTTGAATGAAAACGTGCTGGCTGAAATGCTTGAAATGCCATCATGGATGCGAATCGGACGAGCTGTGTGCAGCAGAATTATAATTAAGGCATAACCAATTTCTTTGTCGCATTCTTCACGTTTCAACAAGCTTTCATTGCGCAGATTCCATGGACTAGGCTTAAAACGCACCCTGTCATGCTGGTAAGGACTGCTTTGGCTTACGCAATCTCTTAAATAAGCCCATTATAAATTGCCAAATAGCGTATGTTGCCGATGTAATTTAAATATTAAATTTTTTTGCTACGAGAAATGCTATTCTGTCAGTCTTTCTTATTATCCGTTGCAACAGCTCATAATTTTGCAGTTCATTGATGAAATAAGAGTAGAGCTCATTCTCTCCACTGAGCTACGTGATTTTCCGACAACTGGTTTTCCCACTGTCAGCTCTTACAGGTAACAGCAATGGCCAAGGGGGTGATACTACGAGCTCCTTTTATCTATTTCTAGCATAGACAGTTACGGATTTGCCCATCGGGTTGTGGAAGGAATGTCTTTACGCATTAATGCAATTGAAGTATTTTTTGCGTCAAAAAAGTTTGGTGGCTCACTTATGGTTAGCTTTGTTGCATTGTCTTCTTAGCACGAAAGTTCCCATTTGCAGCTATCCCAAATTTGTGTTGACAGTCGGACACCATTTTGGAAGGAAGCATCCAGTCTAAGGGAAACTCGCATCTCTGACGTCACACTACAACAAGTTCTTCTTTTCAAGCAAATATCGTGGAAGACTTTCCGCTTGGAAGCTTCAACGCTTGAAGATTCCGTCGTGACCGGTTACAACATAAATGCTCCATTCAGATTAATCACTAGTCAAGGAAAGTTTCGTATAACGTCGAAAAAGTCTCGACTTGGCACGTATATGAATATAGCAAATTTAAAAGAGTCAACTTTTTTTTTCTAGACGGAACTGTGTATGGTGGTCGACTGGCTTTGATAATGGACAATCTTTTGTGGGTAGCTTCGTTATCGCAGCTACAATCTGCAATTAGCTTTGGGCAGTTCATCGCGGACCTGATAGAAAGCAGTAAAAAATGTTCTGCTGAACTTCCAGCCGAGGTTCTCAGTCTTTTATGCTTTTCACTATATTAATCCAACGTTGGTGGCGCAATGTAGATGATTTCGTTTCTTGTAAATCTTTCAGCCGTGATAAAACGAAAGCGATGAAGTTTAGTGCCAGTAAAGGTCGCTCCTACTTACGTAAAATGCTTTCAGAGTTCGCAAAAACGCAAACCGTGGTCATTCTTATCGCAATTGTCAGAGCATAAAATGAAACAGGATGCGCCGTTGAATTCGGCTTTTCATCATTTCAACGTCATCGAAACTTCATTCCACTGTTACGTTGGCCAAATAGACCTGCACGTATGCGATGAAACTGAAGCGGAAGGTCGGCTTTCAATTTTTTGTCTTGCTCACCAAGTAGCGTCTATTCCTTTTATTAGCTTTCCATGCGGGTTGGGACATTATCAATGGGGCTATTCAAATTACCATAAGCAAGCTTGTTTGTGATTTCTATCCTTATCACTTGGCAGGTATGCTTTCCATGACTTGACGACGTGTACATACCTTTCCTTTTCAGTGGGTTCGCGAAAGCATTGGGTTTTTTATAGCGAAACAAAGTTCGCCGACAAAGTGCAATATCTGTTGAACAACTACCAATCGCTTTATGAGAAGCGTTCGCTAAGTTGAGCGTGACGCGTAACTTTTTCTGCCTTCTTTGTAAGTCACTTTCTTTAGGCACAAAAAATTACGATAAGCTCATGTCCTCTGTTGGCGTGTTCCGCATTTACGATATTGTTGTATTCTGCGTGACAGATCAATCTTCCGGCAAGCATCATGCAAGAAAATTAGTCTGCGCTGATCGTGAAGCTTTGAAGTTGCCGCTAGACTTGCCCATTATTCATGCGGAGATAAACGACTTTTACAACTTGGAACAAACAGATATTCCTCGTACGTCACATAGGAATTTGTGTGAATTTGGCCATGTTATTGTTTTTAGTTCCTCCAAGCAGCCGATTTGTGCAAGTGCATCCCGTACGCGTGCACTGGCATCACCGTACATTCCGATGGATAAACTATGTGCTTTGCCAGATCAACAGTTCTCTGGTTGTTCAAAAAGTCAACGTCAATATCGATAACAAGCGTTCGCTATTGTAGTTTGCTCATTCAACAACAACTGATGCATTAACAAATGCTCTGCACGCGGATGTTTTCATAGAATTAACAATGCCTTGGGTGCTGTTTGGTGATTTGCCGCGCGCCCAAGGATAACTTTTTTGTTATTGCAGATCCAGTTACCATTGGACTCAATGCGTCATTCTGAATATGGCGGAAGGATGCCAATGGCAATTGTTATTAGGGCAACACGTGTAACGTTAACAAATTGTATATATGCGCAGTCTGTTGATCGAGAAGGACTGATAGACTTTACTGCTGACCTGGAGAAGAGCGTATCTACCGAGCGGTCGTATATCTTCGACAAATCAAAGTCATCTTTGCCAAGCGACACAGAAGCGTATAAACTTTACGCTGAGAGTGTAACGGATGCTCTCCGAGACGAGGAAGAGGCTGAAGGAAAAGAGTATCGAAGATTAGGCATCGATTATAAAGCGAGCTTAGACGTTTGGCGCATAGACTTAAGTCCAATATGGGTTGACTTTGTTGGAGACTCGTCTTACTATCCTGAGCCTTATCCTCTTCTATGTGATCTCGACGTGACAGTTTGGATTGTGCAGGATGCTCAACGTACTTTGTACTGTCTTGCCAAAACGAATAACAAAGTTAAACTTGCCATGGACCATTACGAGTATTTGTTCTTGTCCTACTTTGGGGAAGAGACCAGCAACTTAGTTAATACAATATACGAAGACTTTTTGCGATTCGCTCCGTCGACGGACGAACGATCATGCGCTGTTCACTTTTGGGCTCCAACAGTCGAAGCGTACCTATTGCTGCCAACCTGTGCTTCCCCAACCGCGTACGAACTGCAGGCAACGGCCCAACTGTTCTCCGGTAAGCTTAACTTTTTTTGCTTACGATATCCTCTGAATAACAGCATTTTATTTCCTTTCAATGCACGCGCTGCACTTTGAATACGTGCTCAAGCAGCATGCACTCAAAAGGGTAAAACCTTGTTACTCGAGAAAAAAGATTCTCAGGTACCTTAAAAGTGAATTTCCATAACAAAAGTCGTTTCCTTTATGGGCGTTGCAAACTTTCTATTGTTCAGCAGTGATCAGCTCAGACAACCTCTACGCACACTAAATTCATGCCTGTTTCATGATATTAAGAATTTAAAGGCAATGTTAGCATTTTGGAAAGGTTTTCCAGAACCTTGAAACAATCTACAGAGGCCCATAAAATGTAGGTTCGCTTTCAAAAAAATGCCGTCTGTCCTCTTTTGCCTACACTAGCAAGCACGAAAACCATGCTGTCCCGTCACTAGCCTAATCCCACACACAAAAAGTTTACCTTGCGGTTTCGGCCTAAGCTATTGACGCAACAGGAGGGTAATCATTTTTTAGGAGAGAACCTGCATTTTGTAAAGGTACGGTAGATTGTTTGCCGGACTGTGTGAGAGACAAGTCCCTACATATAAATAGGGTTATGCTTGATAATAATTGAAGTTATATTATTTTGTGCCCAAAAATATCAAGTAAAATCGTGATTTCGCTTTTCTCGCTTATTAGGCAAAATGTACGATGCTCTTTTCCTATTGTTTTTTGTTTTGCTCCTGTATTACCCACGATATTTTCAAAAGGTTGCTGATTTTAATTGTTTGACTATATATTCGACCTACAAGGCTTGTTCTGCTTCCGAGGCGAAGAAACCACCTGCATTCTATTAATAGTAAAGTCGCGTACGAACGAAGTTGGAAACAGGTGGTTTGTGATGCGGTAAAATGAAGATGCAAAGCTTCTGCTGGTAGTCTTTAAGCGAAACGGCAGGTATAAATGACCAATAATGTTCAATGGTTTGTTCATACGCAAGTTTGATAACACAGCTAGCTGACGAGCTTGCATTGTTTGCCGTTGTATAAATACTTCAACATTAGAACTTTTAAGGGCGCTGTGTGGTAACCTTGTCATGCGCTTACGGCTGCCATATGTGGAACAAGTTTTAGGTTGTTTCTGCCCAACGTGCGTTCGTTGGCACTGCTTTGAATTGCAGCTCAAATGCTTTGTACGGAAAGCAAAACAGACACTTTTAATTTGCAGAGAAATGCCATACATGTGCGAAATTTTCGATTAACTTACACGTACATGCTTAAATGCAAATTTGTGGTGTTCAGGCTTTGCTTGTACAATGTACAGCCGACGGACGCCTACCCTCGTATTGGTGTGCAAACGATTTGCATGGCTTTCTTTTCTACTGCCTTTTCTGCGTAAATTGAATGGGTTCTGACTGTTGCGTCCTCAGTTTTTTCGAGTTCTCTTGTGCTTCCTCATTGACAGGTTTGTAATGAAGTCCAACAAATGGTTCCGAGTTGAACGGGATTCCTTCAATTCCGCTTACCTTGGTGGGACCAAAAGTTTGAGGTTCGTTTGCAATTTGAATTTCCGGCGCGCTAACCGGCACTTGCCATTGCGTCTGCTGCGGTTGCTGCACGAACACATTTTTGTCGACTAAATCGACATTTGCCGGCTGAGCTGAGCCGACGACTTGCATTCGTCCTTGTCCTGGCACGTTATCGCGACCTTGCAACGGCTGTCCATTGGCCGCTGTAAGCCCGTCTTGCGGTACGAAATGTCGAAAGTGATTGGGTTGCAATTGCCTTTGAATATGCGACAACTGAGCAAGGTTATGAATTGGAGCAGTATGCATCGCGGTTGGCAGCTGATTTCCAGATATGTGATGTAACCGTGGATCCAATGACGTAGCTTGTTGATGAATGAATGCTTGTGCCGGAACTTGCATTGCTGTTCGATCTGTATGCTGAGCAACGTTGCGTTCATCCGAATGACTTCCCGTATTCTCATGAATTAGCCAGTTCGGTTGATGTATAGGATCTTGTAATTGTATTGGTTGTATTGTAGCGCTCGAGGCAATCCCATCATGTGTCTGCGTTTGAGCGGGAACTTTATGATACTGAAACTGGCGTGTTGCTGACGGGACGAAATTGGGATTAGGACGAGGCACAGTAGGCGCAATCAGTCTTGTAGCTATCTGCGTAGGTTTACCCTGCATCCCCGCGCGAGTTTGTGGCCTTAAATTTCGTTGAGTTTCAATTCTTCTTTCATCTTGAGGCCGTCTTTGGGCCAAGTATGCCGTGGCATTTTCCTTATTGAACATCAGTATTGTACCCGAAGTCACAGTTTCCGGTTCAGCCGACCCACTAAAATCAGACGTAGGCCAACCTTGCCTTTCGTATCCTTTATTCTTCTGTGTTGCTTGGAGAACTCCTAAAGAAAAGGTCCGTTATTCCACGTGTATCCTTTGCACTTGGCGTTTTACCTCTCGAAGCTTGAAGAACTCTTTGTTTTGACTGCTGTTCGGGTGTCATAGCTTTGACTTGAAAACTTTGAATTTTTGTTTCCGGTAAGGTTGTCGTGATAAGCACTTCATCGTCCTTTACGGGTGGTTTAGTTAGTCTCCAAAAGCGTTTCATGTTTGGACTTCCACTCTCTGCCGGTTTCCTTGTAATCTGCTCCACAAATGCAGTCGTTGTGGGGGCCATTGTACTTGTGTCTTTATGCATTGCTTCAGTGGTGCGCGTCCTCACGAAGACAGTATCTTGGCCTTGCGTTGCTTTCATGTTCGTCGAACTCGGCACATTAGGTACTACTGGGTATTCCAGCTGCGTTGTCTTGTCAGTCATCTCTGGTCGGATAGGAGGAAATTCAGCGGTTTCTGCGTCATCGTTCAAGCTGCAGCAACCACTCTTTTGTACTTCTGGCTTCCTGCAAAATTGTTCATCCTTGCGTAGTAACTTTAGTAACTGTAATGTTAAATTGTTTAGCTATGAGATTTTTCATTAAAGCTATTACTAGTAGTAAGTTCGTTCAGCTTGTAAGAAGGGAAATGCCGCTAAATTTCAAACTTACATTAAGGGCATTTGCCAGCATGCATTAATTAGAAACATCAATACTTCGTACCACATTCTTGGGAAAAAATGTAACTGGTACGCGTAGTTTATTCGTTCTGTAGAGAATACTAACAAGACATTGTGACGTAACAGCGTGTCTACCTTCACTTTTATTCTGTTAGAAAAGTTGGCGTATGTTGTAAACGCGTTTGCTGTTTTGAAAGGCTCATTCATTGCACAAGCCTCTATGTTAAATTTATGTATTGTAGAAGCACTGGGATTACCTGTTCGGGCACCTATTCGGAAGAGATCGATTTTGATAGTTGCAAATCAGGTTCTGTTCATTGAGAAGCATAACAGGCTTGCCTCCTTGTACGACGTGATAACCTCCTGGTCCACAGACGAGCGGATTTTCTTAAATTAGAAGCTTCCATTAGTTGGTTGGTCTACCGCGTTTGTTCTAACCTGATAAGATTACTGTAGAGCCAAAATTGGGTGCCAGAGTTGCCGGGAAGACTGAATCAAGCTTGTTTCCCGACAAGTCTAAAAGCTGCAAATTGGCCAACGACGTGAAGGCGAACGGTTGAATATTTTTGATGTTGTTGTTCGCCATGGACAACTGACGAAGGAACGGTAGGCCGTTTAGCATCGATTGGCTGATTCCGGTCAAACAGTTTTGGCCGAGTAGCAGAAGCAGCAATGGGGTTTGGGCGAACGCGTTGGGCGCGATGTCTTGAATGACATTTCCTTCAAGGTTAAGCTGCAGCAAACGTTCAAGACCGTGAAATACGCCGGCCGTAATTTCGGCAATGTTGTTGTAACTTAGGTCGGCAATTTCGAGGTGTTGAAATTGCTGCAGTACATTAGGCTCTATCACGTTCAATTGGTTATGATCCAGGAAAAGATAGCGCATATTTGGGATATTGTTGAATCCGTACCTATCGATACTTTTGATTTTGTTGTGAGATAGTCGAACCATGAGAAGGCTGACCATATTCATAAGCTGCAACTTTTCGATCGTCTCAATGTTGTTGTGTTGTAAGTGAAGAGCGAGCAAGCTTTTGAAGTTTCGCAGCGCCTCGGCGGGCACCTCGCGAAGGCAGTTGTGGTCTAGAATCAAGCTCTGCAGGGTACCCTTTATGGGTTCGAAGGCTGAACCAGAAATTTTGCATATCTGATTGCATGCCAAGTTTAGTTCAATCAGACGGGAAACGTTCTGCAGTGCTGGCGTGTATATGTTTCCAATGTTGTTACACTTGAGATTAAGCACTAGCAAGCTTTCCATTCCTACTAGTGCATCCGTAGGAATTTCTGTCAGCTTATTGTGAGCTATGCTAAGCGACACCAGCGTCCTCTCCAGACCTGCGAATGCGTCTTTGTGGATTGCGTGAATCTGATTCCTGTCCATGATAAGATTTCGAATTTTTAAATGACGGAAGGCGCGCGGTCCAATCTGAAACACATTTATGTTATTAGTGATAAAAGTTCGTGTTGTACTAGTCGTTGTTCCATTTTGACGATTGTCACTTTGCAGCAGCGCATGGCAGCTCATTCCGTTACATAATAGCTTTGGCCACAGACTCTTGAAAGGCTTGTCTTTATTTGCGGATAACTATGCTGAGAGAATGGGAAATTATTTCTTTATTAATATTCTCAATTTTTATAATATGCAAATTTATTTATCCGTAAGGTGAACAGTGCCTGAGCTCCATGACATTCTTGAAAGTTTTGATGTTCACTAAGTTTACGTGAGACAACTTGTTCATAACATCATTAGTAATGCATTAATGATTTTTCATAAGTATGTGCTAAGCAAGTTTTATATTTTCTATTATTAAGATCAAATTGGGACTAATTATTTTCAAGTAGATTGCTCACATACGGCGCTAGTACAGTTACCTTACTGCAGAGGTGATCACAAAGTTTGTATCCAAACGAAGAATAGCAAAAACGATTGAATTCCTACAGAAGCAGGCAAACAAGCCGGACTAGATGGAATTTTTTTGCTGCACGGAAATGTGCATTAGGTTTTTACCTCGATGATGTCAGCTTCTTCGATTGCCAGCTCTCTGATGACCAGCTGTTCCATCTTCAGTTTTTCAATTTCGTATGGCGCGTCAGGGCCTTTGCAACGTATGACTGCTCCATCCAGGTAGGATAAACAACTGCAAGCTGCCTTGTCTAAAGTATCGGGGCAGAAGCCTTCGCCCCTGGTTAACGTTGAGCTAAGCAATTGCAAAAGTAATGGTAGGCATAAGCTGGAGATGTAACATTTAATAAGGCCAACATGGAACATGGTTTTCTCTTTGGACGGATGCGTTGAGGCCGCTGTGCGTGACGGTAGCTTTGCCGGGTAAAATGGTATGAGAAGAGCTTAGGCACCGGAGACTTGCTCTGTCGATTGTTGTCGTAGCGTACCGTGACCTTTCTGGCGAACATTACCCTTCACCCCGTTCTGTCTCTGATTGCCAGTGCAAAGAAACAAAGGTAAACGGCCTTGACACTCGCGGACGGCTACCTGCAAAATGCTTTTGCACTTTTCTGCAACTTGCTGCCAAGATCATCACGTCTTCTTGACGTCACAAGCCGTCACTGCATGCTGAAGGTTTTTCTTCTCCGCAGCTGAGCTCAATTGTTCTTTGATGGGATATTCGCAGGCGGCAATCGTGAAGCGAGAAGTTAACATGCGATACAATTACAACCGTGCCGGTTTTTAAGTACATTGTAAAGCAGTTTCGAGTACGACCTTTGAGTTCGTGTTGCTTCTTCGCAAGGACGAATTGGTTGGTTCAAAATTTGAGATGTTCTGAAGACCGCATTCTTTAATTTCTTTTGGAGCTAGTTTTTAGAAGCCGTTGTTGTGTTCATATTTCACTACGTACTTATATGTTCTTGCGAACGTTAATACGTGTGCTCTAACCTTGATGACATTTTTTGTTGTATGTGTTCTTGGTTTTCTGGCGCTGTTATTGCTGGATGAATTGCTGTGGGCATCTTGTTTCTTCTCTCATTCTGCCTCTATCCACCAACTGGAAGAAATGGGCTGCCATACGATAAAATGCCATCGCTCGAAGACGTACCGTCCTCTCGTACGGCTTGGTCACAGATATTCTATGCCAAACGAATGCTATCTTTACCCTTTGTTTCATTTCTAAAATTTTTTGAATGTGAGTCGTAGGATTGGACATTTCATAAATATCAAACTGTTGATCAAATCTGGAGAACTTTTCCGAAGTATTGAAACATCCCCTTTTCACGTTTAAAGTTAGATAGTAACATGTACGATAATAGAAATAACTTATTAATGACTTGCTAATCATTCAGGCAAGGCGAATACGCTTCAGGAGTTTTGCTCAATGGTAGCATGATGAACGTGACTCTATGTGAAGATGTAATGGAATTTCATTTCTGAAAATGGCTTGACTAAGATGGCGTAGTTTTATCCTACGGATAAAGCTGCTTTTGTTAATCGAAAATGACGGAACTTTCAGGTCGCTTTCGATCCTGTCTCAGCGTGTGCGCCAGCGGTTCACCACTCACTAAAAGGGACACACGCCTGTTGACGGTTGCCAGTTTGCCACGCCATGTTGTCGCGGTGACTCTGGCGGCCTGCTGTCGGTTCGAAAACGTTACCTTTTATTATTCGTAAGATAAAACTTGCAGGAATTCTTTTATCTGAACCATACATAACTACTTAAGCAAATAGCTCAGATCTGCTGGCTTTTCGCTACCTTCCACTTTTCTTTATTGCCAACTTCCATATTTCATACTTGAAATCACGATAGATGCAATGTCTTCTTTTCTTTACGTTTGCTGAACACATATAGTGCTGATTTTCTCCAAGGGTCGTTGCTCCGTATTTGCTAAAGCTACTTGCCGAGGTGCCTATCACAAAGTACGTGAATATTCCTATTTGTTATTTTGTGAAACTGTTTAACGCAAGATATTCGTATATTGCAGCGGGACGTCAGAAACGATTTAAAGAGTTGAAAATGTCTTGTTCTCTTTCGGCTTATCGAGTTTTTTTGCTCATCCACACAGAGTAACTGGCGAATTCTTCCATTTCTTCAGTTTCGGAATTGCACTGGCATATTGCCAAGTGTACGCATGTCTATGTTTCTCCATTGGCGTTTATTTTGCCTTTTCAGCGTCGTAAGTTAATAGTCAAATTTCATTTGACGCGAAGTACTTTAACTGCTTACTCAGTAAATTAGCGAATATTAGTTCGATGCGGAACGTTCATTTATATACTCTACTGGGTGGTGCTAACGCAGTTTAGCGTTTTCGAGGGCCGTCGTATAGAGGTTTATTATTAAATCCCATTTGACTGGGTGTTTTTTAAAAGCTGACTTGTATGTCAGTACATCATGCACTTGCCTGAAAAGGTAGCGACAGTTGGGCTGCCTAATTTTTTTTGTGATTCTGTCTGCCTCTGGTGCCATTTCTTAGGTAAAATAAATATCACTTCCGTATACTTTATTGGTCAAAATGTTGAAGTAAACTTAGCCTATTGCAATCGAACCATTTTGGACGAACGAATGTTTCGCCATATTTAGTACCCGTTGATCACCCGTGACGATTGCTGGTCACGGTCGATACGCGGACGGCGCGCTGCTGTAGCACACAGGGTCATAGAGCCAGTTGGGCGGGTTCCTTGCATACGTAGTTACATCGCATTGTCTGGATGGCCTTCGCGGTCCTTCCGGTCGAGCTAACGATGGATAATTGTGGTGACCATAGCTTTGCGCGTTAACGTAGGCGGAAGTGCGGCTTTCGTTGCTTACTGATCTTCTTGAAAGGAGATTTCTTCGCCGTACGAAATAAAGAGTGGCAACTACGATCAACGTCAGGGCTATGACTATCCCGATGCATACAGAGGCGGTCATTTTCGCACTTTTCGAAAATCCAGACCATTCGCGCTTGTCATCCACTTGTTCATTGTTAGAATTATGCTCGCTGAATGAGCGATGCATTGGGTATTCTTGTTTCCGGTTTCCGTATCGAATTCCTGTAGCCGATGTAATATATCCGGCGGGGTTTGTCCATTCAGGTAGTGCTGTAATGATGTCTGATGGAAGTGCAGTAAGTAGGTTTGTCTCTGGCACTATTTGTTCAAACGGTATAGAAGTTGTATCCACTGCGTATGCCTCTACAAGCGGCGGTGCTTTGCTAAGAAACGGTATAGGAACCGGATATATGACTCCAGATTCTGTTGTTTCTATAGCCGGCCGCTTACTCGTTTCTACCGGTTCCTTGACAACTATACCGGGGGGCAAAGTGACTTTATCTTCCAACAGCTCTTTTGAATCGAGAATTATTGTTTGCGTATCTGTTGTTGTTTCTGTTAATTTATCTTCCCCAGGTTCAATCTTTGTCCCGTCGGATAAATTGTCAGAGGTAGAATTTACCCTTTGTTGTTTAAAAGAAGAACCTGAAAAATAAAGCTCTGCAGATAACAATTTTCTAAAGCATGTGTTACCTCCACAGATTTGATCCTCAGCTGTGGTTACGTGAATGCCGACATTGTTCTCTATCATGTGAATTTGTTCCGTGCATACCAACGGGTTCTCTGTAAGAATCATCTTTAGCAAGAGTTAATCATCCTAGCTGGACCTTTACCTTGTAACATCACAGTGGCGGTTCGCCGGTTCAAAGCCTCGTAAGGAATTCGAGATAGACGGTTGTAGGACAGATCCAAAAGGAATAATTTTGGTTGTCCAATGAAAGTGGATGGTTGCAGTTCTTCAAGTTTGTTGTGAGACAGGTCGAGAACAACTAAATTTGGAACGGAATAAAATGCGTTGCTTGCAATATTCACAATCTAAAAATGTCCCTTTTCACTGGAAACTCGTCTAGCTACCCGCAACTTACGTTGTTGTTTTTAAGACTGCATTGCTGCAGGTAGGTCAACCCTTGGAACATGTCCGATTCAAGCCGGCTTAGATTGTTCATTGGAAGCATTAGTATGACGAGGCTGCTGTTGACAAATGCATTAGGTTCAATTTGACTAATTCTATTTTGTCCCAGGTAAAGTTGGGCCAGCTTAGACATGCCTGAGAATGCGTCCGTGGGAATTTTTGTAATTTGATTATTAGTCAAATCGAGCAGTTCCAAACTTTCCAAAGTGGAAAAGGTGTGCGACTCCAACGAAGTATAATTATTGTCGCTCAAATACAAAAACCGTATCATCGGTACATTAACGAAAGATTGCCTGTGAATCGTTTCAATTTGGTTGTTGGCCAAGTTGAGCAGACTGAGCATTGGAAGATTAATGAATTGAAGCGCCTTTACTGCGGTTATGTTGTTACGTTGCAAATGCAAGGCGAGTAGGTGCTTGAATCCTCTAATGGCTGCTGCTGGCACCTCGGCCAAGCAATTCTTCCCCAAGTTCAGCGTCTGTAACGTTGGTTTCACCATGTCGAAGGCATCCTTGTGCACAGCGCAGATCTTATTGTCCGCCAGATTGAGGTCGGTCAATTTAGGTAAATTAATTAGTTGTTCATTTTCTTCAATATCACCAATCCCGTTGGACGACAAGTCGAGGTGCTGCAACTCTTCCATGTTATTCAAAGCTTTGTTCGGCAATTCCTTCAGTTGATTGCCGCTGAGAAGCAATGTCTGGAGAATATTTTTAAGCCCATCAAATGCTTTGACGTCCACTGTTTCAATTAGGTTCTCAGTAAGGTCTAACTTTTTTACGAACAAACCGTCAAACTGCTTTTCTTTCAACTCTGTTAAGGTGCAGTTGCGTAGGCGAAGTTCCATTAGTAGTCCAAGTTTGGCTCGATTGTCTTTTAGTACGTCGATCGTTGGCTGACCCGCGCAGTCCGAGCAGTCCAATATAGTATTGTGCGCAGCAGATTCACAATTGCACATGGATTTCAATCGGTCGTCTTCTGGGCAGTAGGCAAAGGAATTTCGAACGTCCATCATGAGTGATATTAAAAAGAATATGCTTTGTAACCATCCATTCGTAATGCATCGCATTTTCGCGTTGCAGTTGCTGAAAAATTACCTCACAGTTTACAGATTTACGTTCAAGTTCATTTTCTGTTGAAGTTATGCAAATTTTAGTGCCTTTTCACGTGAGTACATCTAAAGTACCTGATGAGCGCTAACATCTTTGAATATATATGAGCAATTTTTTTGCACCGAAGTTTCAGTATTGCTTTTTCTGGTTCGTAAGTCACTCCGTTTAGCTACTTATAAGGTACGTTTTATTTCAGAATGCTTCTTGTGAAAACGGATGGACGCATAGTAGTTTGAAATCATTCTCACTGAAAATAGGGCGTACGTTCTTAGCTTAATTGTGCATACGTATTGCAGACAGAGAATAGATGGATTGAACTTTTATGAACTGCTAACTGTACCAGCAAGGTAGCAAAAACGATCTACAATTGTAATCAGCGTGTGCTGCGTATACAAACATGGGTCGTACGGTTTGAATAATTATCGGAAATTGAGCAGCACACAAAGACCACGCGGAATTTCAGTTTTTTAACGGGGAGAGCCAGTGGGTTTTTTCTTACTTTTCAAATGACTTAATTTTTAGACCTCCTTTGGACGACCAAACCAAAGCTGACCATGAACGCAGTCCCATAATTTTAAAAAAATAAAACAATATTCCCATTAAAAAAGATTTAGGAGGCAGCTTTTTGAAATTAGCATTCGATGGAATCAGTGACCTTCTGAAGCGTCCTCATTTCGTGAGAATAATAAGCGGAATTTGCAAACATAAAGAAGAATGGGTTCGCAAATAGGAAAACTATTAATATGTAGGCGATTGTAAGCTATGCTCTTTTTTGCGTAAAATTTTTATTTGCAGAACTTAGTGACAATAATGCAGCAATGCACGTTTTTGCAATAAACGTTAAATAAACAACGGGTCGAAAATTCGGTGAAAAACTTTAAAAAATAGTGCAAGGCATTTTATTGTCATTTGTTTGGAATTGAATTAGATGAAGTAAACAAAATTAATTTTTACTCCTTTCTAACGAATCTCCAACATGGCTCTTTGTGGCCCGTCTTTGCGTTTTTGAAATTATTACAAAACAACGCCGTATTGAAGATTCATTATCAAACATGCAAGTCCTCTAACGTGCATCAAGTTTTCAAGATTATTATTCCTTTTAATATTCCCTAAGACCTAGCACATTATCGTTATTATTCACTTGGAGCAAACTTTGTGCTTTTGCTTCCTGACCTAATAGTGTGAATTGTTGAACTGTGGAGCACGTTGTGTTTTGCATATTTACCTTCATCATTTTCGTTCAGAACTGGAAGTTATTTAAAATTAAACGTAAGTTGTTCTCCCAGTGTAGACTGCTTCAGCTCTGATCCTGTTGTCATAAATGAGGTCGCTTTTTGCTTTCATAGTTTATGTAGTATTTATGTCAGAATGTTTTCCTCCATTGGTAGTAACAGGAAATGATAGTGCAATTTTCGCCAAGGACATATGGTATAATGGTTGACCTGGTCACGAGAAGGAAGAAATGTTGGCCTTTTTAACTTTCCCCACTATAGTCTACGGGCAGGTGAGGTGTATCATCGCCTCAACATACTGAGGGGTGAGTCATCCTTAATCATAACTTCTAACCTTCTTTCGCAGAAGAATTGTACTAGTGATAGTCTGACAGCGGAAGCACAGTTGACACCTAAATCGTTCGAACCTTACTTTTCAAGCTTTCCATTCATATTGAGCAACTCTAACGAACTTGCTCATTGCATACTCTGCCGTAAACCATTTTGGTTATTTCGACCACGACGAAGTGGAATATGTTTTCTTCTCCAAAAAAGTTTAAATTTTCCGCGCACACAAAACAAAACTGGTAGGGGAGAGTTCAGAGAAGCTTTGGACATCCAAACTTTGTGAACGACTATAGTTAGTCGTAGTTTTCATTAAGCAAAGGAATAAAATGCTTAAAAATGACGCTCACATTAACTCGACGTGAGATCATCTTCCTGACTTTCCGAAAAGCTTGTGTGAACGAATAAAACGTAATCAGAAGTCCAATGTATGATGACGTAACTTTATTCTTAGTAGATTGTGCAATGTGGTCGAATTAAAACCGTTATTTTAAACAACGAAATCACGAAGAGTAAGCAGTCTTACGAAATAAACAAATGCGCTTGGATGCCACTGGCTTATTTCTTTATGGGAAATAAACATTAGGTATTATGTAGTAAACAGGTATTTCGTAACAAAGTGTTAGTTATGCAAAGTAGTGCTTGCTGCTAGAAAAGGAATGGCAACGAGTGGTCTTACCTTTTGATATGGTCGAAATCGTTGTGCTGGCACAGTGTAAGGTGGGTGCTTGCTGAGCGCGACCCTTTCGGCGCGGTGAAAACGTCAGCAGAATGAGGAGTACGTGAATTTACCATAAGCAGTATGCTGTCAATCAACCATGACGGTCGTGCACCAACTAAGGTCATTGAATTACCACGGCCGACAGTGCTATTCACTTAACCGGTTTATGGAAGTGGTCGTTTGCGCGTCTAACCGAGTTGCTCTTCCAGCGACTGCCCTTGAAGCACTGGGTGCCGTGGGTGGCCGTTTCTTTGAATTGAGCGCCGTAGTAGCCTTGATAGCTCAGCTGTTTTCCAAGTAATACGTCATCTGTTTGTGCTTGCATTCCTCCCAGTAGTCACTATTGTTCATTTAAAAGTTGTTCGATTGTCAGGTGGTCACTAACCTTGGGCTCCTTTTCTCATTTCCGGCCTACTGAACCATCAAATGAGAAAGGGGTTTTTGGAAGTTGAGCACATAAAAGTTTAACCATGATTCCCGGAATAGTTAATTTCTTCGCAAGGATATTCCTTTCTATTGGTTAGCTCTATTTTCCGTAGGGTCATTAGTCGGTCGCGCTGCAATTCGTCGCGTTACTTTTTTTTGAAAAGCATCTGCCAACTTTTCACTTGTTTTCCTTTTGAGCAGTCGCAGATGTCAGACGTAGGCATCACCTGGTAACCCACTTTTTTCAGGGAACATCAGGCGCTTTCTTAAAGGCCATAACACCGTCGCGCATCGTCATTCTTGCATATTCTTAGCTTCTTGAGTAAATCACAGAGAAAAATTTCCAATTTCACAATTGACATTCGTTATTTGAAAAGGTGTGTTCCATGGCACCGTTCATCATTAGCATTCATATGATTTTGGTGATAACTACCAAAAGTGACTTTTTGAGCACTCTCCTAATAGTGCGCCAATTGAAATCTCTTGCACAATTCTTCACGATGCATGACCTACAACCGAGCTCTTAACACGCGCGTACACTACTATCGTTGAACTTTTCTGCGATCTTGTTGAATCAAACCGTCATGCATAGAGTTCAGTCGTTCATTTCTGCAACTGCGATATCTGAGTATGCCTATGCTGCCGCGCATAGCCTCTGCTTGCCTGAATGAATTTAGATCTATCAGTTATGCATCGTTTTGGCAGGTTCAAAATATTTCCGTAGTCGTTGCTTGTTGGCCTGCGTAGTCCCACTCTTTAAATTGTTATACTTTCAGTAGGAGCAATCGGTCTCGCCTGCTGTATGCAGATATGAATATTTTGTTCCATCTTATGCTTAAACTTTCGTCACTGCGTTCCAACAATAACGTAGCGCAGAACCGCTTGCTACAGATCGTTTTACTGATTCTCATGTACTAATATAAGTCAAATTTTGAAGATGGGTTGCTTATATAATTTCAGGTTTTCGCCCCAGAAGCTTTTCCATAAGCGCGAAAGCATGGGACACAAAGTCAGCGTTTTTGTTTAACTATAAAGCTGCGGTTCGCATGCCCTTTTTAAAAAACAGTTGGTGCATTGAAATGCTGCTTGATGAAATAAGATGCTTTTTTAAATACGCCTATGGGCTTTTATGTTCGACTTAAGTTAGCTACGACGTCTCGTCTTCTGCGTTTAATCTTTGCAACTTTTCGTGCAACCAATGGCCGCGTCATAACTAACATATCTTGAACGTCGAAAGGCAAGCACACTGCCAGTTGCTTGGCTTCTGCATGGATTCAAATTTGTCTGATAGCTGCGTGGTTCTGCTCGTCACAGACCGTCAGCCTTTGCTGCATAAAGAAATTATAATGCTGCAATAAGAAGCTCCCATAAACAATTTCTTAACCTCCGCGTTTTCGGCTGCTATGTATCAGTCAGCAAAAATGGAAGGTCAACTTAAAAAAAAATGAGCAACCGTATTTCACGTGAAGGGACTATTGGCCACATTACGGTTGACGGATTGCCCGTTCTGATGTATCGAACCTTGAAAGCTTCGCTTAAGCTTTAACCTAAAGGTTAATCTTCTTTCTCAAAACCGATATGACAAGGTACTCATGATCGAAACGGCCAGGTAAAGCACGCAGTTACCCGCGTCAAAACAATGTATCAATTGATTCCATGACTTAGCAGCGATGGTCAAAGATTGTGTATGCCACATATGGTCCAGGTGTTTTGTAACAGGACGCTTTTTAGAAAAATGACCAGATCAAAATGCTTAGACTCGTCATAGCTTGTTTGGTTGAAATGAGCATGGTAATTTTTTTCTGCTCGCATTCGTCAGAGCGATTAGGTAAAAACTTTTTACTCTTCATTATGAGTATACAAAAGCTTTTGTGAATCAGGGTACATTTTATGCAAAAATAGGATCAACAGACTTAGCGCGCAGAAGAAGCCAGAGCGTAACCGATAAAACTAAACGTTGATACCCGATTGTTTTGGCCTGTAATAGTTGGCTGACTGGTTCCATATTCTAGCAGTGGAGGACGAATCGTCACAGCTGCTGCTGCATTGGCACTGGGCATTGTGCATGCATGCACTGGAATTGGGCAAACTATGGAAAGAGTGACCACCACACTTCATAGTACTAAGGTCATGCTGGAGACTAGAATTCAGAGGGGCCGTAAGTTGAGCTGCCTTCGTGGCAGTTTCAGTTATCCTATTCTTCTTCATACGTCGATAGCATAATATGAATGTGGCCAGAACGGTTAACAAGGCGACAACTCCAAGCGCTATGCCAGTAAGCAACTCTGAATTCATTTGCGAACCCCGGTGCTCGTTGAACATTTTCAAATTGCCTTTGCGGTCCAGATGAGACACATCGTAGGGTGCTTCTTCGGGTGACATTCGACCACCTGAAGACGGACGGCGTCCTTTGTTACTCTTGTTCAATTGTTTGCTGACCAGTTCACCAAATAGGGTAGGATTTTTATTCATTATCAAACGGACCAGATCGACTGGCACCTGCGTAAAGTCAGGCGTTTTACCAGTCACCAAATCTACAATAACCGGGATAGGGATGCTATTCAGATCAATATTTTGCAAATCTTCCATCGTCAAGCCCATTAGAGTTCCTCCATTGGTCAGATTGGACAGTGGCGACTTCATGTCTTTAGGCAGCATGCGGGAAATAGATGCCAGCGTTGAATTGGGACCTATCAGCTGTTTTAAGTAGCGTTCCCTTAGAATGAAGGTTTCCTCGGCAGTTAATCCTAGCACAGGGTTACCTTGCAAAACATCCTCAATCAATTCTGGTGGCAGCGAAGACATAGGCGGCAGCTTCATGCCTGACGTGTTCTTATCGGAGACCAGCGACTTGGCATAGTTTTCCACAAGCCGTTTGAGCAGCGCTGGCGGGACGCCCGGTATCTGGCCGCCGCGAAGTATGTAGTTGATCATAGGAGGAGATATGTTCCTCAGCTGACTTGCTGCTGGGAAATTCTTGAAAACTTCCTGCAGCTTTGCCAGGAATTCTTTTAAATTCGGGTTGGACTGCTGACTTTCCAAAAGCTTTGCCAACGGATTGCTCAGTTGATCCAAGGCGGGAAACAGAGATGATACGGAGCCATTCTTTTCTGCGCTTCTGACCAATTGGCCGTCTTGGAAAAGCTGATCGATCAAGGCATCACTGATTAGTTCGTCTCCTGAGTTGTCCTGTTTACCTAAACAAAAGAAAAATTCGCTTTTGTTTGTGCTTTAAGAAGTTAATGTATTTTTCTTACCCGTGATCGTTTTGTTTGCTTCCGAGATCATCATAGACCTAAGCGCTTTGCCTGCCATCTCCGGAGGGGAGCTGCAAGTGACATCCGGCTCTCCAGGGAAAAAGCTTCTCACTTTTTCTGAGCTTATGTACTTTATAAGCCAAGTGATTGATTCATCGCAGCGTAAAGGGTTGCGTTGGAGCAGCAGGTTGGTTATTCCATTTTTGAATGTTCCTTCCTCAATGGTGCTTAGCTGGTTGTTGCTTAGGTCAAGCCAAAAGAGGTCAGCAAGTTTATCGAAGGCCCCTTTTTGTAAACTAGCAATCCGATTGCTTGCCAGGTCGAGCGTAGTCAAAAGAGGTACATTGTTGAAAGCATTCGTCTCAATCTTTGTTAGCTCGTTTGCCCTAAGGCTGAGCTGCTTCAGGTTAGGCATTCCTGCTAGCATATCCTTTTCTGCAATAAATTTATCTTACTGTTATGGTCCGCTGCAGGATGGCATCAATTAGCATACCAATAGTTGCAATCTTATTGTTGCCCAGGAAAAGCGTTTCAAGTCCATCGAGCTGATCAAACGCGTTAAAGTACAGTTCAAATATGCTGTTATTCGCCAGGTTGATGAGCCTTAATTGAGGGTTGCTGCTGATTGCCGTTGTCTCCACGGTGGAAATGAGATTGTCATTGAGGTGCAGTTCTTTGAGCACAGCAAGTTCTTTGAAAGCTGATGCCGGCAGCTGAAATATTCAAACCAGTATATTTTCAACCTTGACATTGCTATAGTTATCTAAATGCCCTGTAACTCTTTACCTTTGTCAATTTGTTACTGCTGAGGTCGAGAAGTTGAAGGTTTTCGAACAGCATGAATCGACTCGTTTCCAAAGTCGTGAGCTTATTTTTTGTCAAGTTTAAACTTTCCAGCTTGGGAACATTCATGAAAGCGAGCGGCAACACTTCTTCTATTTCATTTTTTCCCAGTCGAAGATCGCGTAGTTCCGGCATATTCATGAATTGAAGATTCGGCAGTGACTCTATGGCATTTTCGCTCAAGTCGACAATTGCCAAGTTTTGAGATCCGCGTAAATTTTGCGCCGGTACTTGCGTCAGGCAGTTCTTCGATAGGTCAAGCATTTCGAGGCTGTTTTTCACCTCGTACAATGAATTTGAAGAAAGCGTACAAATATGGTTGGACCTTGCTTTGAGCACTCGTAGCGTTGGGTTATTCGCAAATGCATCTTCCTTAATGTCCTCCAACTGATTTCCGTTAATGTTCAGAATTTGCAGAGCAGCAAGTGAGCTAACGTCCGGTAGTTCTTTCAAGGCATTATTCGCCAGCAACAGTTCAACTATATTCTTTGCTTCGTAGCCAAATGCATCTTTTTCTATCTGCAACATATGCTTTTCAGCATCCGCAACAAACATTGAAATAATGAGCAAAATATTGCCTCAAGGACCCATTGTTTTCTTGGATGAGTCCCGCTGTGTAGCATTTACTAAGTCTGTAAAGCAGACCTAGTTTTTTAGAGGAGTTTTAAGAAATGCGCAAAAGTTTTATCTTTCAAATATAGAAGTTAAGTTTTTGTTACTGAAATATTGATCTTTAGTCAAAAAAGAAAACCACAAAGTCCCTTGCAATTTACCCTATCTCGTTGTATTTTGTTGTTGCTAACGTTTTTTCTTTCTGCAATTATCATTTCATAATCACTGAATAGTGGCATCTATAGGTTTGTGAGTGGCTTTTGAACTTTGCGACTGAATTCTATGACCTTGGTTTAGTGTCCATTCATATTGAATGACCTTTTTTGGTCAGTTAGATCGAGTCGCGACGATGAGAGGTTTAAAGTTACTACTGAAACGTCCGGACAAAATGGGCTGATACTATATACCATTTAAAGGTTTTCTTAGCTTGTTATGGAAAACTCTGTTTTGTTTTTTCTTAAATTTTTGTTACACAAATCTATTAACCCTATCAGTGGCTTTCTTCGATAGTGTGTGCCCTGCTTGGTATACGATAGGATATATGAGCATGCTTGGAATTCAATCCAAGTGCTTCTAGTATAGCATTATCTCTTCGTATTGCCAAACAGTTTAATGCAGCTAGTTCTACTTCATAATGAAGAAATTTATTACGGATATGTCCCGTTTGTTTTGTATATAAAATGACTCCAGAGCTTTCGGGTCATTCGAAACCCGTCAGCGGTCTTAAGTTGTCTTGATTGGGTCTCGAATGACCCGAAAGCTCCGGAGTCTTTTTATATACAAAACAAACGGGACATATCGGTAATAAATTTCTTCATTATGAAAACATATTGTCCCGTACCAAGAAACCACGTTTTCAGCTAGTTCTACTGGTACTAACAAGTGTATTTCCAATTTAGTTCAGGTTGGCCTTATTTTTTTCATTGCAGCGTGTCCCTTTAGTCTTTTTTATATTCGCTTTGCTTTTGTACATCCTTAAAGCAGGTTACAAAAACAAAGGTCACACCACCTTGAATAAGTGTAAGCATAAGCAAGCTAGCTAGCTTACGTAGTTTAAACTACTTGACAAACGGCCTTGTACCTGTCCATCCTGATGGTCACTTGTGGCAAGCTAACATTACCTCCGTCTTAAATCCCGCGGGCTTAATGAACAGAGACGGCTTATTAAGCTACTATTGCTCAGAGCAAACTATTTCACGGTGAACATGAAATCCTTTAAAAGTGTGTTTTTGTGAGAATAGCATATTGTTACCTTTTGTATGCCGTTGCCGGAGAGATCCAACCTTTTCACTTTTAACGACGAAAGGGCTCCTGCGTTTAAAGTTGGGATGTTTGAATTTTCAATTTTCAACTTGTCGACAACAACGTTTGGTTTGTCGAGCGCTTTAACCACGGTAGCAATGTCCACTTGGTTGCAGTGGACTGAAATGCCTGCAGGATAGTTGCGGCACTTGCACTCGGAAGGAATATGATCCGGACAGGTGTGTCCAGTGACAGCGTCGAGCAGTATGATCAGGTAAAACAGGGTTCTAACGAGAGCCCCGCGGCAGATGGACAAATTATGCATAAAACGAAGTGCTTTGCGCATGCAGGAGCTTGTCGATTCCCAACTGCTCTGATCGACCTGGCTGAGGTGGCGACTTTGGCAGGTATTTGCTCTGGATGAGCTTTGCCAGCGGCAGTAGGCCAGGGGCCGAAGGGATCTTAATTTGCATAAGGTACGCGGTTCGATGGTAGTGCGAATGTTCAGTCACATTCCTGCGTACAAGCCGGACGAGCATTCAGGTACATCTGGTCGACAGTGTCTTTGCACCTAAGCGCGGCGATCAGGGGGACTTAAGTTGCTTGCAATGGTCAGTGAGTAATCTCGGGGCAACGTAAACTGAGTTTTCGAAAAGTGTCGTTTGAAGGGAACTTCTTCAGAATGTGCTCGAAAAGTGTTTCGTTATGCGCAGTGCACTTCGGTGCAGCCTGATGGTCGTGTCAAAGACCTTGCTCAGAGTAGCACTGCAGTTGCGTGACCTGATTTGCTCCCGCATAACTGCCTTTTAGGTCACTAGTGCAAGCATTACTTTTCGTTTCGTCATGAGCGCGAAGTTATTCATCCATTTGTCGTAAAATTCGCTGTCATCCAACTGTGGAAAACGTGACATGATCGTATTGTCATCATTAGCTCTTTGTATTACGCGCGCCCTTGTTTCATTCGAACAATATGACGTAACTTGTATTGACTGAAAGTGAAACTTTTGCAGCGAAAACGAATTACAGCCTTCACTAATGTCTATATCCATCTATCCTGTCGCCTATTGTTCATCATATTGCTGCTTTAACCTTTTAATAGGTTTCAAATACGCAAGAGTTGGCAGCGTCTAATGTCATTCATAGTAAGAATGCGCTTTTTTAAAAATACAACCGAATGCGTACTCGCAGAATGTGATTTAACCGATTGAAGGGTATTGTAAAATGTATTTGGAACTTTTTCCGCTCTTTGTTTGGTTTTGTTGCCCATTTAATAGTCAGTTAGGTTTGTCGGAGCCAAGCTGCATGAAAAATCGACTGGGGTTTTTGAATCCTAAAGTTACCATCTTTTTGAGACCGACTTTTTTGTCCTCTGCGATTGCTGTATCACTTTCTTTTTGTCCTTACGTCGTTCGCTTCGGTTCCAAGAAGAAAGAGCATTTACTGTGAATTGTTTGGCCAGTTTTTTTCTGCTGTTGTTAGTTAGCATAACTTTGTTGCCTGCACAGCGTGGGAAACTGTCTGGAAGTGAATGATTCTGTTATTGTAAAGCACTTCGTCTTTCTAGCAAAGTTTTACGGTACTAAGCTGTTTCCAAAAATTTCTAAGTTTCTTAAATAAAACTGTGCTACTGTGAGATTAAATCTTGCTGCGACCCATGCTATGTTAAATTGCTCAACGAAATATTGTGATCAGGATGATCGCAACAGAGAATAGAATTTCTCCTTTAACTTAAATTGGAATGGAATGCTACTTTTTGGTTTCATAATGCAAAGGTTTTATTACGGAATAGTTCCCGTTTTAATGCGCGTAAACTCCGGAGCTTTCGGGTCGACCGGGACCCGTCTTCAGCGGTAGTGATTTATGGGTATAAATTGTGTGCGTGACTTGAGTCTTCTGTCGTTTCTATGGTTAAAAGCGGGTGTTTTAAAGTTCTCTATTGGTGGTGGTGAACACTTAAAAAAGCTTACAAGTTACAATAATACAAAGGCCATGCTCAATAGCAGTGGCCATGAAACTACGCAAAGAGGAAGACCAATTCTAAACCCGATAATCGCCATGGAAAAAGCCAAACAGGCCTCTGCTGTGGCAGAACATGCCACACAATGTAACCAAACGGTGAACCCGAAAGTCTTATGTTACGAAAAGAACCTACGATTAAGAAGAATCAAAGAAGCCCTCTACATAAGACACAACCAAACATACAACCGCGACCAAGGAGCAGACGTAAATGCAATTTGGACAAATATCGTGACACTCTACGACTGCTGCTCAATAATTGGACGCGATACAAGAACAGATGGAGCACGTGAAAGAAGAAATAACCACCGTACATGAAAGAAATGCGAATAACGGACAAATTGCATACCATACAAACAGAAGACCACCAACAGAGAACTTTAAAACACCCGCTTTAAACCATAGAAACGACAGAAGACTCACGTCACGCACACAATTTATACCCATAAATCACAACCGCTGAAGACGGGTCCCGGTCGACCCGAAAGCTCCGGAGTTTACGCGCATTAAAACGGGAACTATATTCCATAATAAAACCTTTGCATTATGAAAATATACGGTCTCGTACGAAGAAATCACTTTTTCAATTTTTTGGTTTTCTAAAATTTCAGCCACTCATTCCATCTGTGTATTGTTTATTTATTGAAAACATTACAGGAACATAGTTGAAGGCCGGTTATTCGAACTATTTGGTGCATTATCAAATGCCGGTGATGCAAAGTGAGCTATTTGAATAAGTTTTCCTGGTCATCATGTTTTTCATCTTTTGATTTTATTTCTTTTCAGCTTCGTTTCTCATTTTCGAAATTGCGGTAATATATTAACACTAAAGTAGAAATAAAGAATTTTTGGCACGATTGATGATCAGCGTTTCTCTCTCGTTTAGATCCGTCAATGAGTCTCTTCAGTACTTTACAATATTACTAGTTATTCCTGAAGGGTCTCCTCAGGCAGTTTAGAAACTTTTCCTTGTCAAAGAAGTAATACACCTCAAAAATAAACACAATAAACTGGCTGGAATTGCCTTATTTGGACTAGTACTTCATTTAAAATGCGGCAACTTTACTGACTCATTATGTGGGCATATTTTTTCTTCCCTGTGGCCATTCCGTCTTTCGTTTGCCGAAAACGAGATGAGTACGGAAAGCTCCGCTATTTTATTTTAAGTCACTGTGCATAATAATTGTTATAATAATATAAATTATTATTATTATTATTATTATTATTATTATTATTATTATTATTATTATTATTATTATTATTATTATTATTATTATTCGAATTCTCCTCATGAACGCTTTCATTCTACGTTATGTTGAGTCCGTTTATCCTTACGGCTTTCTGTGTTCGTCATTACATTTTCCTTGCTAGAAGACTGCTATATGTGATCTCAATTTGTAGCAGTCATTGAATGTCTCATAATGTTTACAGTAGTTTTGGCGTTGCTCAGAAAACGTCTGGCTACAGAAAAGAAAAATTCTAAGCTTTTAGACCGGTTTCCTGGTCTATCAACAGCGCATCTGATATTGATCAGGCATGTTCAGGGAACGCCAAACGTTTTCAATAGAACGGCTTATTTTTCTTATCCAAGAAGAACTTATGTAACGTAAACTTATATAGAACTTACATAATGTCCTTCCAGGCAGTCGAGCCAGCGAGCGTTTAGGATGTATTAGTACCGCAGTGGTGGAAGCACCATATTTCATGTTAAACATAAGTTGAAAGGTTTTCTGTTATCTGTCTTGCGTTCCCTAAAAGTACTACGTATACGCGGGACTATTTAGTGCAACTACTACTTTCCATGTGCAGAGTAGTAGCTTTGCTTTAGAAACGTAGTACGAGCGAAATTACGGTAACTGTTTCCTAACCGCTAAAGAATTGCTTCCCGTTGCTTGCGGTTTATTACTGACCTCAGAGATCACAGGTATACGCAATCAGTCAATCTATTTTAGGTTTCAGCAGACTTGTTTCCCTTTTCCCTCTTTCCAAAAGGTTCTTAGGAGAAAAGTCGATTGAAGATTTCTAAGCAACGCTTATTAATAGCTTCAATAGGCCCATTTCAACTTTGCCATCCTCCTGGAAAAGCGGTGCTGTTTCCAAGAAAGGCAAACAATTTATGTCAATGCTGTATTATTGCTCAGTTGGTCAACAAGGTCACCTTGTAAACGTCTCTATTCGCTTTGAACTTCCTGCTCTGCAAAGATTACTGTTTAGTCGCGGCCATTGCTTGCGGTGTTGCTCGCTGCAAAGCGACCCTACATGCTGAACCGAGCGAAAATAGTACGCATTTAACAAAATGCAACATGCCGCTTGTTTCCTACGGCGTTGTTTCGAAGTGCAAAGTGTTCGCTTCTTTTGAATGGTTGAGCTATCAAACGAAGGGAGCACCTTCTTTGACTGCGACGAATTGAAATTCGCGTAAGTGGGAAAGCCCAGAAAACATCAATAACTAATCAAAACCACCAATACCACGGGCGATTAAGATTGTAGTTGTAGTTTCTTCTGCTATGAATTGTGGACATCGGTACTGCCGGAGAGGGGAATACGGAACCAGTCATTGTTGAGCCCAGCCTCCGTTGGTCCTCCATGGCTTCTTTGTCGTTGCGGCGTTTCTGACTGGCGAAATACCGAACAACGAGCAGTAATAGCAGCGTAATCAGGAAGATGCCCAAAATGATACCTAGAAGTATGACTTTTATTTTGAGGAAATGCATAACTGCACCAAAAAATATACCTAGGATCATTGCTGCTAAATGCATACGTGCTTTATTGTGCGCGATCGATTCTGTAACAGGTTTCAGTGCACCCGACTCGGGTCCCGGTATAATCGGCAGCTCAGGATTTATAGTTCGAATTGGCCAGCCTAGCAGTGGTCCAGGACCTTTGCAAACGGTTGGCGGATTACCTGGAGCGTCAATAACTATTTCCCTCCTATCCCGAAGCCATTGACGAAGCCAGTCTAACATAGGATCACAATTCCATGGGTTTTCTAAAAAAGTTAGCGTGTTAAATTCATTACAGCAATGTTACTAATAGTACCGTAGAGATAAAGAACTCTGTTAGAACCGGTTTGAAATGTTCCATCAAATGTGTTCCTTGGCATAGTGGAAATGAGGTTGTCGCTAAGGTCCAGATGCCTTAGAGATGGCAGCAAAGCGAAGGCACGATCATCAACCTCCTCGGCTTTATTTCCCTTAAGGTCAAGGGAATAAAGCTCGCCTAGTCCTTGAAACATATGTCTTGTGATTCTTAAAATTTCCACCATGAAATGTCGAACGGAATCTGTAATATTCATACCTGCGCAATTGGTTTCTGCTCAGCACGATCACTTGCACTTTGGGTATAGTCTGAAAGGTGCCCTGCTCAATGGACCTTAATGCACAGTTGGGCATTTCAAGCCGCACAAGTTCCTGCACAAAACGGAAGGAGCCAACGGACAAATGCCTTATGGGATTGTTGCCCATGGCAAGTACTTTTAGACGTGGCACAGATCTCAGCATGCTTTGGTCGAACTCTTCGAAGCGATTGGAACTAAGATACAAGTAAAGTAAGCTTGGTATGCCAGCAAAGGCATTTGCTTCGATGCTTGCGATCTTGTTCACTTCCAAGCTGATGGATTTGAGCTGCGGAAAGTTGAGCGAATGCACTGGCACATTGCTTATTTGGTTTGCCGCTAAGGATAGGTCTTCTAGGGCAAGCAGTCTTTGCAAAGCTTCCGTTGGCACATAGAGGAGGTTATTTTTACCCAGATTCAGTTCTCGAACGGAATCAAGACCAAGAAATGCATCGTCATCTATACGTTCCATCCCATTGGCAGACAAGTCAAGCTTGGTTATCCAGCTACGACTTTGATAAATAGCAAAGCTGGCTGCAGGCAAAATACGGATATTATTATTGGCGAGAACAAAAGTACTCAAACGTTGCAACTTTGAACTTCCGGCTTGAGGGACGGACGTGAGCAGATTATTACGAATCTCCAGTTCGCGTAATGTCGTAATGGGTAAACCGTTAAAGGCATCTGGATCAATGTCTGTCATATTATTATTGCGTAATATCAAACGTTTTATCCTATATCCAGCAAATGCTTGGGCCGGCAACCTGTCTATCGGACTATTGCTGATTGTCAAGCTGTCTATGAGTATATTCATCACTCCAAGTGATTGACAGGTTAGATGCATATCAGTTACTCGATCGCAGGTAATGCTTATAGGCTCATAACGAGTAGAGCGGCATATGCACGGCAAACGTATTGAATTTGGGCACATAGCCAAACAATGCATGAGGAAAGAGCTGGTAAAAAGCAACAAAATAGTTGCTTGCTTGATATTGGTCATGCCGGGAAGCAGTCGGTGGTTGGGCAACGGGCTTCCATCTCTTTGGCGGTTGTTTGACAAGGCTAATACGTAATTGGCAAAGAAGTGCAGTCCTTTAATGGTCAAGCGTAACAGGAAGATGCATTGCAAATCTTGTGCGTCATGGGACAACAGGTCACTTTGTCTCCTCTAACGGGAACGGTGAACGCGCTGTGAGGGTGATAATCGACGCTGTCACGCTATTCTTGGTGTTTGCTCAGCCTATGGCAGCCAGATCGACTGTCTTGTCAATAAAGCTGTTTTCCCAGTTCACTCGATCTTACGGAGGAAAATATACCGACTACTCTCGTAGTTGGAACCACCCTTAACGACAATGCTTCCCATCTACCTGGAGAGCAGTTTAACGTGGACATTTGCCTGCTTCGGTCAAGTACCCAGACGGCATATTTGCCTACCGTTCATGTGCTTCTCATTTGAGTGGTTGCATCTAGGCAAGGCTGCGGTTGTACGTTTACAACCCCATTTTCTTCAGCCTTCGAGCGCTTGTGAATTGTTTATCGATAATATATTTTATTCGATTTTTCAAACTTTCTCTACGTCGAACTATTGTAGCTTGGGAGCAAAGCATGAAAATTATACTGCCTGTGTCAATGTTGCACTAATGCTTCTCTTTATTATTTTGAATTGCTTTAGCAAAGCACGAACGACAGTTCCCGCCGCCTATTATAGGCGAAACAGGGGATGGGTAGAATACCTAAGAGCTGAAACAAGGGGCACAATGGTAAAATGTAATCGAGTTGACTGTGAAATCAAGCTAAATTTAGCCGAGTAATTTTGGGGGACCTCTTTTATGCTGATAATTACGTGCATTATTACGGCAGTGTTTGTCTAACAGTTTATGACGAGCCGCCGCGACAAAAAGTGATATCTGTCACTCAAATGAGTTTTCTAAATTTTTGCGTTTATTTCTCAGACGAAGAGCTTAAATTGTTAGACTGATCGTCCACAGATAAGATGTACAGCTTTCACTATCTGTTCCCCAAGCAATCAATTGCGTAATGTAATGCTGACCACTTCTTTTTCTTGGCTATCTCGCCCGCGAAATCGCGCGGTGATTATTTCTTTGCTCAGTTGATAACCATTTTTTGTAGTTGCCTTGGTCTGTACTGATTTGCTGCATGTCTCTCCGGAATTTGGAAAGGAAATAAGTCTTTTCCCTTGACAAATATGCGTTTTGTTTTGACATCAATAAATTCCGTAATGAGCGACACGTGTTGCGTAGCGGAGACTATTTTCATGAAGCTTTTCCACCATTGCATTGAGCTTTGTCACGAATGTTTGAAAAAATGATTCATTGAATATTTATTATAGGACAGGCTGTCTATAGCCCTTTTTACGGCAGCGATCAGAGGAAGCCTCAATTTGATTCTGCGTAGAGACTTACGTACTGCTCTGTGTAGAACTATTTTTTTGTATTTGCTCTTAAGGAACTATAAATAAAAAGATAACATATCTATTTTCAATGGCAGCTAAAATCTCGATAGAAAATATGCTATAAAATGTATCTTCGTGGCGGTTTTGCATTAGTCTCTTCTAGACAGGGAATGTTATACCAGTATATTGTTCTACGTTAGTGATTTTTGAAATAGAAGACCCATTTAATAACGCCTCTGCTCAAGTACATTCCTTAACTAGAAGATACGATCGCGCAACTGCCACAAAGCCAAATTTCATAGTGCATTTTCGATCCAAAAAGGGATTTCAATCTTTTGGGAGTTTAGCCTTAGCCTATGCACTTTATGTGCCATAATAGTGCCTTCATAACGCTGGGTAGTTAGAAAGCACACAGTTATGCCTATACCAACGTACTAACAATTTCCTAGCATTTTTCTGCTCAATTACTGCAAGTCTCAGCGAAAGACAAAAGTATAAAATCAATCAGTTTACTTTCTTTGATTCTTCGTTATGCGTGCATTTATTATCTAAGAGAAGCCATAGCTTTGTAGAAGCACGCACTTCTTTTCTCTTTTCTTCCACCTGAATCGAACTAGGAAATGAATTTGCCAGATTCGTAAGTAACGTTTTAAATGTATAGAACAAAAACGTGTCTTTCACACAATGATGACATTTGTTGGACTTTTAGCATTTATCCATGCCCTTCAATGGTAGTGATTTCAAATTGAACAGCGACTGTCGCTGAGGTGCAACGTTTGCTGTCGAACTTGCTTCCCTCCGCAGTTTCTTTTGTTGGATGAACGCTACGCGAAAGCGTCGTGACTAACTGTCTCATGATTGGCACGACAAAAATATGCCTATTCGTGATGATATTGATGCAAGTACCTTATTTGTGCACTTTCAAAGCGTCAGCATAAAGTTGCCTCATTTTTGTGTCTTGATCTTTCCACGGCTTGTTTTATACAGATAAAAGATACGGAAAAAAAGGAAGCAGCCGTGAAAAGATCAAGATACAAAAATGAAGACACATCACTCCATTACAAAGCACCCAGTGTTTAAAAAGTTGCGTCTTGAGGAAAATGTAGATGCGTGCTTCAGTTGTATCTTTTGTACAGCTTGACGATTACAGCCTGCAACAATTAACAATTTTGGCAATCAATAGTGATTGTTTGGTAGATCTTCTACGACTTTTCTCGTTTTTTCTGTGTGATGGTATCTGTAATTAGTCGAAACAGTTGCTCTACCAACGAATGGACAAGCGATTATTAGGAAAAATTCAGAGACGATACATTCAGCTATTTATTCAGAGCTTTCGGAACGCTCTGAGTTAAAGCTGAGTATATCGTTTCTGACTTTTTCCTAATAATCGCTCGTATATTCGTTGGTAAATCGATTGTCTTGTTTAATTGCACATACCATCACACAGAAAAAACGGAAAGAAACCGTAGAGGATCTACCAAACAAGGAACACATGCCCGTTACAGAGCACTCCGTGGTCAGTAGTGATTGTAAAATGTCCTCTCGTACAGACACATTTTAGGGCTCTTTGCTTAGTTGTGCAAAAATGTGATACAGACGCGTACTCAATGAAGGCGGTTTCATAATACAGCTGGCTAGCTTTACGCTTAGTTCACTTGACGTGCCAATTTAGTAAGCTTGCCTTATTTGTCATGATTTCCGCATTAGTTTATAAAGCTAGTGTAATTTTTTATCCAGAAGAGTTGCAAAAGGTTAGCCACTGTCAAGCAAGCTGTGCATACGGTTTTTGCTTCCGCAGAGGCCGAAGTCTTTCTTGTGTATTCTTAAGCTAATTTCTGAAACATTTGAAAGCATATGAAATCTGTTTATTTTCAAATCATATAACTGATTTTAACATTTTTACTGCAACGGCAGCCCAACTACCATAGCACGGTAGTACCACATTTTGCGGTTTTAAAAGCTACCGAAATAGGAAGATCGTCATTTGAATTTATTCACCTTTTTTTCATTTTTTGCAAAATCGTTTCGAAAATATTGTCGTACTGAATTGTCGTGAATGAGTACATCGTCAATTATAAATTTTATCCTTTTTACAGAACCAATTATTACCAAAGATAAACGTGCCCGCGAGTCTACGGATGCCACTGTGGACAGCGTATGGAACAAGTCGAACGATGCGAATTCGACCAGTTCGCTGAGGCTTTCGAAGCCTGCTGGACCCGCTACATTTGAATGTGAGAAATCAGATTCGATCACGGAAAGTAATGCACTTGACGCAGACATAGGTAAGACTGTCACTTGAAATTTTGTATGCAGCTTTTTTCCCATCGGAAAGTTGACGTTCACTTGGAGAATTTTGGTTTGCTCAGAAGGTCGTCACGGAGAGCTCTTGAAAGTTCCTATACAGTTTCATCGTTTACTCCCCGTAGAGCGAAAGTAGCGCAGGAGTGGTCCTTGAGAGTTTCAGCTTGGCCGTTATTTACGACCTTCCCTCATGTTAGGAGAACATTCTAGAACAGCTGCGTTGCACTAGTGAATGAAATGTTTACTGTTTTACTGGTTTACAAATTCATAGCAACTTTACTGTGCGACCCGCGCTTCGATCGCTTAAGTGATAAGCAAAAGCAAGGAAACAATTTCAATCACATCATAAAAAAAGCCTGACTTTTCGCAGAACATTCATTAAGCCCTGACCAATGAGAAAGACGTTTAGCAGTTCATGTTTCAGTAATCTTTCTCTTAATCAATTTGTTTCAATGATTGACCTATGTTTATGTTACTGTTTTTTCATACGTGGGATACTCGTACGAAGAAACGGCTTCCCTGTCAACACAGCTGTCCGTGGATGACGAAAACTTCTTTGTTCTGGATGAAGACGACTCGTGCTTATTTGATGAAATATTTCCATTGCAAAATCCAGTAACGGGTGATCTTGCCGAAGAAGCTAATGCAACTCCAAACTCTTCTGAAGAATCACGGAAAGTTTTGCTTGAAAAGGTGCTATTGTTTGCTTTTTTAAAGCGTTAGTGCATTGTGCCCTTTGTTACATTCCTACAGTGTGTAGTGTTGCGATTCAGCCTTGAAGAAGTGCGTATGCAGCTGTCATCTCGAGGGCTTTTGAGTCTAACTGATTTGGTGTGCTGCAAGCTCAATGCAGAAGAGGTGTTAAGCTGTACGCGGCAACAGTTCTGCGAAACTTTTCGTGTCAAAGGTTTACATTCCATACAAGGTTTTGGCTAAGTGAAAATTGTTGAATATGTTAAGAAATGGCTGTCAATAGATCAACTGGTTGGAGTACACCAGAATGGCTGTATCCGCTACGTGTAACGATGAAAAATTGTGATGTTGCGCTGGATTCTTACGTTGTCGATGCGTTTGTCAATGACTTGGAGTTTACGATTAGCAATGACAGTTTGGCAAATCTTGTTGCATTCGTGCAGGACGAGAAAGCTCTCTACGCGAGCTCGATACGTACAAAATTGAACCTAAAGTCAGTTCGACTTAAAATTACAGATCGAAGGAATCCGGACCCTGTATGCATACTGCTCAATTCCGGCACAATTTTACAAGGTCCTTGGGGTGAGTGTACTAGATAGTTTTTTACATTGTCCAGTAGGATGAAAATTATTTTCTGTAGTTAGTGGCAAATCGAACTAAACATTTAAGCATCAAATGTTACGACCGAATTGCTTACTAATTTTCAGAAGCAGATAAAGTCTGCTTTAGCGATCGCATGTGGCATATGGTACTAAGCACCTGTTCATAGCTGACCGTAATACAGCTGCCAATTTTTGCGAATTTTACTTGCGATTATAAAACCGCTTTTTAGGAGACGATGCTTCAAACCTTCTTACGGAACTTCACCGAAAAGACGCAGAATTGCGACGTGCGAATCAGGAAAACGAATCCCTCAAACGGCAACTGCAAGCGGCTCTTGAACGACTGCATTTGTAGTCATCCATTTCTTTTTTGATTTACTTCAATAGCCGCGTTCATTTTATTGTCATTCGATTCTTGCATCGTCTGGGCTTCCGGCTTTATGTTATGCAAATTAAGCTATGAAGTTGTTAGTTTTGTTCCTCGACTTGCGCTTAATTACTGCTATCCTTGATGTGAGGGTGCTTCGGATTGATCCAGAACGCGAAAAAACGTAAAGGAAATTTTGCGCGATGGTTTTCATGCCTCTGTTTTGTTTAGGCTGCATTTCGTTTTCGTGCCAACATTATTCGTTCCGGGTTGCCCACTTTTTATGTTAATCAGTTGGGCAGGGCACAGTTTGAAATTTTCCAGCTATGGAAAGCCAATGGTAAACATTTTGTCGTTCTTAAGTTGCTTGCTTTTATTTTTATCCTTTGTGAGAGAGGCCTTTAATTTCAGTTGCGATTTTTTAGAGCCCTACCACCGACATTGATTGATTAGGCTGATACGTGCTGCCAGCAAACAGTGTAATGATTTTCCATCCTTATCTTTTCCCATGAATGGCAGGTAAGAGTTTTTCGATACGCTTCAGCAATGGCAAAGTAGTATAAAGAGCAACGCTGCCGCCTCTGTTTCGTTTGTTAACTTAACAACTCTTGCATTACAGTCCTAATAACATGACCTCGTCCATTTTTGTTAGCTTTGCATAACTGTAAATGTTGACATGACCATTGATATTTTCCAGGCAAAGGTTTGAACTATCAATCGAAGTAATTGGTAACGTTTATTCTTTATGTCTATTGCTTCAGCAAAAGCCCCTTTCTTCGTGGCTGTACCTGCGTCACAGGCAATGTATGAAATCAAGCAATGTATAGAAAGCCCTAAATCCTTGCGCAATGTATGGGACACTTGATTTTTTATGCTTTTCCTAGACATTCTATACAATGCCTAATGATAAACCGGGAGTCCTAAACTGAGTCTTCTCACCTGTGCCCTTTCAAGCCCAAAGTGCCAATACGTACGCAAAAAACTGGGTTGTTTTTTGCTACTTGGCCTGCTGTGCTTTTCTTATATTTTGGCTTAGGCTTAGGCTAGGGTGAAACAGGACTTCCGACAAGGACGCGAGAAAAAGTAGGTACTTTGCTCCTAGAATCTTGCAAGCTATCGTGTTCTGCCATAGCTTAACCACAAGCCAAAATACTAGGAGCACCATTGCCACAATGTAGCGAGAAAACGGTGCACTTTGCCCTGCAAATGTCGTTCCTGTAGGTTTTCTGCGTCATAGGTGGCAATACTAAAAAAGTCTTCGCTGCTAAAATTCGATTCCCACTTTGCCTAGATGTTATTCTGCATTCTGTATAATGCCTAGGCAAATTACAAAGTTATTAAAATAAGTCAGCCGTTGCATACTTTGGGTGAAAACGTCACGCCTTCTATAGAATGGCTACATTTCATGCATTGCCCTTAGAACCTTAGATGTGAACATTGTTCAGCATTTTTTGAACCTACTCAAGGGTGTAGCGAAAGATGTTTTTGTTAGTAACTTAATCAGGAGACTTCCATTCGCCAATTAATGTGCCAACGCGACTGCTTAGCATTAACTTGCGTACTTGGCGTACCGGTGTCTGAATAAACTCATCTTCATTATTGGAAACTTTTTTCACAGTCGCATTTCCTATTTTAGGCTGCGCTGGTTAGTCTTTTAATCGAACGTAAGCAAGGTGTCATAGAAAGGGCTTGGCGTGAACTTCATCCTCTCATTTCATAGTTTATGATGAGGTGCACTTATTGCCAACTAAGATATAACTCATTTCTTTTTTGGTGTTACCTGTCGCTAGAATAATTTTCATTCGAGTAAGACTTGTAATAGCAGAAACAGATTTGCCAGAGCGTATGTAAGCAGTCGCTCCGATGTTGGGAATGTGTACAGTTTCTTTCGACAAGAAGGTCGACTGCTTTTTCTGCATATCGTTTTTAAAATGCCAACACGACCTCAAGATAGACTTTTTAAAAAGTTGTTTTTATTTCAATTATCCTTAGGAACATGTGTATGTGAATGAGCGAATGCAGCTCAATCGACCCAGTCGCGAAGAATCCAAATTTAAAGAAACAAACGTGGACTCTTATAGAACGCTCCGTCTGACAACCGGCAAAAATGCGCTTTTTGCTGCGTCGCTATTTCGTATGTTAGCTACCGTTCCGCTTGCTTCCAGAATTCCAGCGTTTTCAGCTAAAAATCCATGTCATTATGACTTGAACGTACGGATCACGACGTCACCCTGGAGACTTCTGTAAATTGCTTTACGTCATTTCACGAAAATTTAATGACGTATATAGGTAGTGCCAAGAAGAAATACCCTGCGATCAGCAACGCCATTAATGAAATTTGATAGACTGTTGCAAAGTAAGTAGTAAGGGACGGTAGCTTATTGAAACAAGCGCATGCTAAAAAATGTCAAAGCGTGGGCTGATGACAAACCCTTCTCAGCTGGGCTGTCAGAACGGATGAGATTATGTCAGTTGTAACATCGAGCAGCAAAGGTGGGCGTCATGAAGCCAGCATGATCTTACGTCCTCCGCCGTTCAGCTTGCAGAGCTGGCTGACTAGCTATTTTCATCACACGCTCGCGTGTTCACATTCCGATGTATCAATCCAAGACAAATCCACCTGCAAATGACTTCAGGCGAAAGAAACAGGTAGTTGCATTTCTCAGCGCATTCAAGCTTGCATTCCAGACGCAAACAATAGAATATCGCTTATGGGTGTATTATCAAGTAGAAATGATAGGATTGGCCAATTTTTTTCTAACGGTTACAGATAGTTGAAATATCTTGGGATCTAGCTTGATGAACAAAAGTTCAGCGTAACAAACTTTTCTGGAGGAACGCTCTCCTGTCTTCAATGTTATGGAATGATAAAAGCCTCAGTAGAACTTTCGTAGAACTGAATCTTAAGGTGGAACTCAACTACATTATAAAGTAACACGTTCAATTCCATTGACGATGCAGTTTTCAAAAGCGGGAGCAGCGCATTTGTTCTCCTTCTACACTTTTGAATTTTTTTGATTCCCTTGCTGGTAGTAATGTTCTTTGTTTTGTACGGAAGGTCTAATGCGTAAACTGTCCGTCGTCTCACCGGAAGGTATCGCAGATGGAGCTGATTTAATGCCAGTGCTATTCTTCATTCAGCGTGTTTATGCGGTGCGCATTGTCTTCAACGGAAATAGAATTCATTATCTTTTCATCCCTTCATATTCTCATAGCATGCCAGATTTGAGACCATTCCAGGCACGTAACTGCATGCTGTGCGACATGTATGAATTATCCCCAGACTTCAGCCCATCGATTCCACCAGCGTACAAGTAGTCTGCGCTTTAAAATACCTTTTCGTACATCAGTGGTATGTGAAATTAGAAAATGAATTTCAATGTGGTAGAACAGCTTCCAAATGAGCATTGTTAACTCATAAAAGCGAGTGAAAGGCTTTACTGAAATGAAAACTTATGGCATCACCAATGAACAGTTTTGAAGCTGCCAAAGTTGCTTGTCTTCTTGGTTGCGAGGTTTTGTTTTTTTAAGCGGTGAATTTCCATCTCTTAGATATGTCAAAGTTTACCTCGATAGTAAAAGGCTGGATTGGATCACATAAGTGACACTGGCATGTTCGAGTCGCTAAAGCGACCCTTAATCATACGAAATCTAAGGAAAGCTTCTTGTTCTCATACCGACATAAGAAATTTTCTTGAGCTATTCTGTCGTTCATACTTTCAGTTTTCGAAAAAGCAAGATCTAATGAGACAAATGAAAAGCTCTGTACATTTCAAGTTTGCGTTGAAAAACCATAAGAAAAGTCAATTCTTTTCTATTCAGCGTATGAACAAACAGTAGGTTATAAAAAACAGTGTAACTGGTGAACGTTAGCGCAAGCATTTGAATTTGTGGAATGGTTTTTATCATGTGGCAGCGTAGATATCATGTCAGTTTCATATTATCATGCTAATGTATCATACCTAAGACATGAAAAAGGCTCTGTGAAAAGGCGAAGAAATTCAAATTTGAATGCTCCAAAAGGAAGTTACTTAATAAATGTGTGTAAAAGCCTTCATTTCATTCTCGGGAGTTAGGTTAGTGAAATTTCAACATCGGAGTGAAATGTCTTGCTCCCTTAAAAAGAAACGACTGAGAAGTGTTGATTCTTTATCTACGGGGTAAACGGGTTTGTTTGGTTAGTAACTAATTAACGAGAAAAGTTGCGCTAGCGAAAAGAATACTAATGGAAGTCCCCGTATATGAAATTTGTTACCATCCTGTGCAATAACAATTTTCCTTAACTTGCGGGCTAAAACCGTCGTATCTGAGCTCTTTAGATGTTCTGTTTCTCCATTATTACGTACTGGTTAACAGGTAACAACAGGTCAAGTAAAAGAGTGAAGGTTAATTTATGCGCTCGATTCCTGTGACCATGAAACATAAGTTTTCTAATTAGAAGAAACGCGCAGGATAAAAGTCAGATCTTTGAAATTCATTAGGCTTTTACTTAGCACACTTGGTTACAATTGCAGTTTCCAACTTTTTCAGACTACGGCTATCCGTGATTCCCTATGTTAGCACAATTAAACGGATTACTTTCATATGAGCTAATGAGGTGTCCGTAAGCGGAAGAGAAGTTTAACATGTTCACTAATCGACTTGCATATTGTTGTGGACAATGAAAAAATTTCAATTACCAACAACTATGCTGGAAATTTCTTTTTAAAATTCTGAGGTCGCATTGTCTAAGATACGTTACTTCGTTTAAGAACTAACTGCCTTTAGAAGGCCAGCGAAGCTGAGATCAGAGCACAACAACGAAGAATTTGCAGAAGCTATTTGAAACTGCGCTTTCAGTGAATGCGTTGCTAGGATAAATCGATTCTTTCACCTGATTGGTCTGGTGAGGGCCGCAGTCAAGAATTCGGTGTGTAGCCTACCGGAGTCATCCGATAAAGATAACTCCCAGAAGCAAGTTCTTACAGACTTTCCGTCTCTCTCATTTGACGTTTAGCTATGCAAATAGTCAACAGTTTACTGATGCTTTCATTTCTCGCTCTTCATCTTATGATCAATTCTGCTCCTGTGATAGTGAGTCATCATTTCTTGCTCATATTATTATTATTTTGCATATGAATTCAAACTGTTTGGAAATTATTAATTAGGCGCTCAGTGAAACTAATACTAACGATTTCGCGTAAACACATGAGCGCCATTGGATTTTAAACTAATGTATAAACAATTTCTCAAATTTTATGTATGGCAGCTTGAAATGAAGGCCTACGCTCAACGCTTTAGTTTATTCCAGAATAGCGCTAATTTGTCTGCTTATTCCGTAATATTAAAACTATATGACAGCAAGCTCCCTCTCTCTCTCTTCCTTCTGTAATTGATTGTGGGGTTTCACATATACAACTATTTGCCACATGCGTTTTCTCAACCGCATTAACCAGCCAATTCTCATTATACAAATAAATTACACCGAACAAGTTTCTGGCTTTTAAAACCTACACTTAAAGTGAAATTCTTCATTTCAACATCGATAATGCTAATTTCTTTGTCATAGCGCTCAACTAGAAGAGTCCTAAAACTTAGTATTCCCTTGGAACAGCAGATTTATGCTATTGTTGTAGCCAGAGAAGTGAATAACCGTTTTGAAGTGGGTTCTATCTTCACTGACAGATGGACTACATGAATGAGAACAAACGCTTTCTAAATCTTCGAGACATCGAGAATGATAAACATGCCGCCACGAGTCTTTACACTATTTAATTTTTCCTTTTATTACGTGTAATTGTTCCTGTACTGAAAGTTTAAATGGGAAGGATACACTATCTTTTTTGCACTGCTCATTCGGCTAAATGCGGCTTCAGGGCATTTAGTGATAAAGCGCTTAAAACATCAGAAGAATTGGAAGAATTTGGAAGGCAGACGGGCATTGAAGGATTTGTTCGCGTTGGCTATAAAAAGCTTGCCTTTAAAGACCATGTTTTCTGTTGCCATTTGGGACTTCATAGTTTTCTACGAAGGGCGGTTTTTATTTTTTCTAAAAATGCGGCAAACTTTCGGGAGAAGAGGTCTCGAAAGCCAGCTGCATCTGTAGAAGAAAACATGATATAGCTTCGTAAAAAAGTAAAAAGTAATTCTAGCGGGAAGTCATGCCGCAGCAGAAGCGGAAGTCCAGTACAGCAAGTAGGAGTTTATAATTTAATTGCAATAGCGCTTTGACGCCTACGATATTAATATTTTTTTCAGACGACCGAATGCAAAGGTTGATCATGTAACAGTGATAAAAGAATGACAATCTTTGAGTGAACTTTCATTTCGTGGGAGAACCAGAGGAACTATCCTATTTTTGACTTGACCAAATCATTACTACCTCATAGCACATCTCTGGCGGCCAACAAAACGGGTCCGCGTGGAAAGAAGGAAACAAAACGTGTTAACATTACATCTATGCTCATTAAATCAGCGAATAAAGCAGCCCAGGCAACTTTTGCAAAACTGAGAGTAACAAATGCCGTGAACTTTCTTGAAGGCAACCAGTTGATCAACTACTTTTCCTGGACGCCTACGCTGTTCCGCCGCATTTACGATAGCCGCTTTTTTCTTTCCACTTTCGCAAGGTGCATCTCGTCACAACGCTTTAGTCTAATTGAGGTGTTGCAGCTGCCTTTAAAAAACTACGCTTTCTTTTCTTCAAAAATGCCAAGTTTTAGGCGAGGCAACCTCGTGTCATTATAAACAGCGAATACTTAAGCTAGCTGCGCTAGAAGATGTGCTGGCCAGTTAGCGAGCTTTTCCATGATACTTTTCAGCGAATTCTGCGTTATTAAATCTTTATACGGCCACTGTTGAAGCGATATTGAAAAAGCAATTTGAGTGCCCCGTATAACAACGGAAGAAGCTTTATTTTCGTGACTCATCAATTAGCTACCTGTTAGTCAGCCAGCCACATGTGTTTCTTAGGTACAAATGACATCTGCAAAGAAATCCTTTACCCCACTCACTACTCAAGCCGGGTTCTTCCATCCTTAGCTAAGCTTAAATATTTAACTGGCATGAAGTGTTAAACAGATATATATAAGCTTCAACAGGACTTCTAGCTCAGAGAATGTTCATTCTTTTATGTGGCTCAGGATTGACTTTTCCTCTACCCTTTAGGCTAGCCTCCGCTGCATCCGCTAGAAAGCTTATTTGCGAAAAGCGAAACCACACTATTAAAGTTATTCAACTTCTCTGCATGGAGTGGTTAAGTAAGAAAAAAATTTTCATACGGTTTGAGAGGCTCAGGAGTTAGAATGAAGTGGCCTCAATAATAGAGAACATTAGTAAGTCAAGAAGTAATGAAAAACGATGAGCACAATTGGGCCTTATACCAGCCTCGTCTTCAGTTATCAATGTGCATCGGAGTTCCTATGTCTGTATTAACATCGTTTCATTTTTATCAGCTGGATTCCAAATTGTTTTCCATGGAGTAGATCAATTCAACTTAGAGATTATTTCATTACTTCACTTGCGTTTTCTAAGAAATAAAACAGGCAGTCACGCTGAAGGCAGTACATTGCAATTGTGGAAATTGTATTAGCGTTGTTATTGTCGTACTGCAGTGATACTGTGTGAAAGGCGGCAAGTTCGTGACTACTGAACCGGAAAGTGACAGAAATTTTATTCAGCTGATGGCATTAGAAATTTTTCGCTTTTGATGGATTCTTTATTCACATCAAACGTTGAACATGTTAGCAAAGCTCAGTACGCATAATCTTCATTTATATTTAGCCTTAATTTCCTAATTTATTAAACCGAATGCTGATAGTAAAAACAAATTATCTCAGAAAGATGACGAATACAAGTGTAAAACTGAGTAGGCATTGTAGAACCAGTAGAATTCTTCAGGTCTAGCGTAACTGTTAGCTGAACAAGATTACATATATTACGCAGCAGTAGTGGGGTGCAGATTAATCCTACGTTGCTCAAACTGTCTCCAAGAAAAAGACAGTACAGCGTTTGAGAATGTCGAAAAGTTTTTCAGCTGCAGCTAATCTGCACAAAAACAATGTCTCCGTAAACACAGATTACTTATGCATGCCAATTAAATTATTCTCACACTATAAAAACAACCAGAAGCTTTGAACTGTTAGAGGTAATTAAATTTTTTAAGCCGTTGTTGTCCGCCTAAGTTGCGGCATCCACTCTTATAACACTTGTCTTTGCACAAAAACTCCATGTGCATATAACATAGATGCATCTTCGCTGGAAAACTGCTACACTAGCTACTGTGACCAATATCTCCATCATCCACTACAAATGTGTAGAATGAACATAACCTGCATTGAAAAATAAAAAACGGCCGATGGATTAACACATGGTAAGGCAGCAGAAGCGCAAATTAAAATTTAGATTATTATCGGTTCGACGTAAGCTCTTTGTTGATAATAAAAACAGTAGCAACAGGGCATTTTGTAGTAGATTGCGCAAACGTATATGCGCTGTTGATGATTTTCCTTTTCTTTGACCTAACAAATGCCCTGTGCCTTCTCCAACCTAGTTTTACATTCTGAAGGTGCTTACTGAGGAAGGGACCAGTCGTCCCTATCAGCTGCAGGGGCGCTTTGTTTTTTCCAGAAATAAGTTACCGTATTCGTACGCAAGAACACGACTTCTTACCGCTAGGCTGAACTCTAAAAAAGATTCCTTTTCAATTTGAACGATGCCCAAGAACAGCGAGCTTTCCTGGCAAGCGGAATAAAGAAATGACCGAAACACGGTATTTTGTTTCCCATTATCTTGTTCTGTGTTGTTTATATGCATCCTATGGCTGCTAGCACGCAAAGTTCTTAGTTCAAGTCTTTATTAAGGAACCCCAATGAACTAAGTATAGGCACGAATATGCCGTTCAGATAACCTTTCTTCGTCCCACCGGTATTCAGAACAATCCTGCAGTTAATCACCGTACTTTTATAGTCCCTTCCGCGGAGTGAGTCCAGGTCGAGCAACTGTTGGCTGACTCTTTTCAACAACAGGCACGAGGCGCGTCGTCCTACGCAGTTTAATTCAACACCTCCCGCGTCGCTGTTCCCCTCCTGCGGCGGTCCGTGGTTTGCGGAGGCAGACCTCAGATTGTCCGTTGTATTCTACTATATTTTTTGGCTTTCAGTGTCAGTTCCATAGTTAAACCCTTACCATCTACCTTCTAACAAACTCTTTGCGCAAAACTGCTCTACTGCTCTATCAGCCAGTAAATCGCTTTACCCCAGACAGCGCCTTTGCTTCCACGACATACGGTTAGAACCGCGCTTGTAGGCAGTCTCCATTTTAGCTTCAGTTGAGCATTTGTAAGTTTGATACATATTGAAAAAATGTAAGCTTTAAGAGCAAAACAGATTAGGTTGGCCAGCAAAACCCCAAGCGGCATTTTAGACATAAGTTGATTAAGCGCAAACCCATTGTCTTCAACGACTGATACGGGCCCTGAATAAAATAGGTGACGCTACCGTTATTTAAAGGCTTCTAGCCTGCAACCTATGTTTTAAACGACTCTTTCAAATCAGGATAAGGATAAGAATGGAAGCATGCCTTATCTTTAGAATTGCTATACCTTTGTAAACTACAGTGTTTTCCTTTCCGGACAGGCCTTTATTTTTTCAGTTATTTGTGCGCAAGTTATCCGTCACTCCTACGCTTTTTACTGAAAAAACCACTGGAAACAATGGTTTTAAGGACAGCAATACCCTGTCGTCACTGACTTTTTATGCATTGCCTGGTCTGCCATTTAGACGTACACGCGCTTCTTCCAATCTGTCAAAACTATACCATAAGTAAGCCTGACGTGTGCAACAAATGTTCGAAATGTAGTTTACTCATGGTACTATCTTGGTCAGGAAGGAGGAGCGCATGTGTCTACGAATGGCCAATCAGTTGGTGCAGAGGAACATAGCGATACCAGGATGCCGATGGAGCAGGTTCCTTTAATTTCTAATTAAATAGCTCTAGTTGAAACAGGCGAAGCTTTTACTCTCTTTTCAAATAGCTCCTGTTAATAATGTTTTTTTTTCCGTAAGAAGTTTTAGTTCATTATTTTTCGGGAACTTCTGCCTAGCGTTTTTTCTATGGTACGTATTTGCGTCATTGGAAGAACAGAATCAAGGTATTACATAGCGCTAAAACTGCAACAGTTGAACAGGCAAAAATTTTAAAAGATGGAATTCCCTAATCCATAAAAAGGTGAAAAGTCAAAAACCTCGCGTGCCCAAAATTCTGCAACTTTAAGTTACCTAATGCCTCAGAATGCTGGCCCGGCGAAAGCTGAACTCGCTAAACCTGTTAACCGGACAAAATATTCAACCGGTTAAATCTCTCAATGGATGAATATCCAGAGTGATTCAAAGCTTCAATGAGCTAGAATTCCGAAAGAATATTTTCCTGAATAGCTCAAGGTTTTCAACAAACCAATTTGTTGGTGCTGAACTTTTCAAATGCAGGAAAGGATAGTCTCGAATGTTCAAACTGCTGAATAACATAGTTTTGAAGGCTCATGGTCACAGCGTTAACATGGCTTGGAAGCCTCAGCAAACGTTTGCGTTCCATTCACGTTTGAACCTGTGTGTAACCGAACCGAACTCACACTAGACCAGGAATGAATTAATATTCCATTTGAATCGAAATCCCAAATGAGCAGCAAAGCGGAGTGAAACAGAATGGTGACTGGATAACAATTCATGAGCAACCAAAAAAGATTTGCACTGCTTTGCTTCCTTGTCTTCAGCACCTGAGCCACTAAATCACAGACAGATTCAAACTACTAATGTAACCAAGGACTTTTCGTTTGACGCAGCATTCTCATGTGACAGGCGCTGCTTAAGCCGGAATCAGAGCCTAGTAGTGGTGATAAAACCTTATCGGCGAACAAAGTCGATCAGTCCAGTTTACCCCGACTTTGAGTAGGTTTAAAATGCATACGTGCCCATTATTCCGAAATACGTTTGTAGTCATTCAGAATTAGCAGACGTTTTCATCCGTTTAGATCTTTCGCTTATCGATTCTTTTGCCCTCACCACAACCGCGCGTTTCTGTATTTTGCTGCCTGAGCATTCTGGTTTTTGCATACCACTCTCTCTCTGGTCTCATGACCGCCACCACTTTAACTGTAGTACAAGAGGTTTGTGAATATTCCTCACGAATTTCTTGTGGGTAAGGAAAACATGCTTCCCAAACTCTTTTCCATAAAACCAGTTGTAAATGAAATAATCGTCAAAAACTGTCAGCACTGACGTCATATCCCCAGGATAATAGGAAAGCTACCGTTTTACAAACACCTATGTCACCAAAAGAAAGATGATATATTGGTAAACGCAATTTATGTTACTCAGCTTTCATTTCAAAACCTCTACACACACGCAGTGCCATTAGTAATTTAAGAAGTAATTGTAATTGTAAATATTACTTTTGAAGGTTATTAACAATTCCACTCAACCGGTTAACCAACTTTGGAAATACCAACGGCTTTAGAACTACTTTTTGCAAGCGAACGGGTGTCTTCTTTTTTAGTTTTCACTGTTCCTTGACGTCCAAACGCCTTTGATATAGCAGTGGAGTTCGTTGAAGCGCGTGACGACATAGCAGTCGAGAACGTTGAAGCGCGTGACGACATAGCAGTCGAGAAAGTCGAAGCGTAACTCGATTCGTAGCTGTGACCGCCCCTTCTTCTCCTTCTGCGATGATGAACTGCTGCGCCACCGAAGCACAGCGTTAACATAAGGAACCCCAGCACAAACCCAATCACTATATTAACTATGTTCGACGTAGTCGGCTTGACCAAAAGCTCTATTAACTTTCCCTTTCTCATTTCACAATGCTTCCCATGGTAGCTTTCATAGCACGTGCAAAAGATTGTCCCATATTCAGCGTCCTCTCTGCAGGCCCCATTGTAGTTGCAACTGTCATCTTTACATTTTTCAACTTCGCGTTCACAGGTAACTCCTCCGTATCCATCTTTGCATTTGCAAAGTTTAACTTCTTCAGCGCCTATGACTAAAGTTTCGCAGGTTCCACCGTTTTGACAAGTGGCTGATTCACCGCACGACTTCAGGGCTACTGAACAGTTGCTTCCTGTAAAACCTCTGCGGCAAAAACAGTGCGGTTTTCCTCTTGCAGGAACGCATGTCCCCCCATTCAGGCATGTTCCTTCGCAGACATCTTCTTCACATTGAATGCCGATGTACCTGTCAGGACATACGCACTTAAGATGACCATGAGAGTCCCTTCCCAAACTTGCACTATTATTGCAGCCTTTCTTTCTTAAGTTTATTGTTGTATTGTATGCAAAGTCAGTGCAGCTATCATTGTACTTTGTAAGCTTTCTTGCCACACAGCATGCAGGACCACTTTTGTTGCACGGAGCAGCGCCTGACTCAGCTGGGGCAAATCTTTCCCGTGTTATTGTATCGCATCTTAGATGTTCTTCTGATGGTTCCGCGCTCCAATTGCCCCAGTTTCCTCTGCATGTCTTCTCACACTCACGTTTCCACTCCTTTGGGATACGGGTAGGACAAGGCTTGCCATAAGGAGTTTCTGCTTCACTTAAAACAGAAATGGCATATTTATACCACTTTTCATCAATGTCATCGAAGTGGCAGTGTTCCACTTTTTTGTAGTTGCAATTCCTGTAAGGGGAATGAAGACAAGCAAGGTCATGATCAGTCATTGGGGAAATCTCTTCGCACCGCCATCCAAACCCGTAATAGTGGCTCTTGTCTGGACGAAACCCATAAGTTGGACATAACCACTTCCCTCGTGACTCTATGAGACGATTTAGGTACCGTTGAGGCCAGAACCGATGAATAACCCAATCGCTGCCATCTGCGTAAGCTAATCCTCTGTTGGGATGAAAATACCAGTACGTATGTCGATTTACAGTGTCAGTCGTCGTCATCTCGTCAATCTGCATAGAACATGACGATCCGCCCCATCTAGAATTGCAGGCAGGCTTTGTTAGCACTCGAATAAAATAACCACCCACAGCCCATGTATCAATCATGGGTACCGTTCTTGGTTTGTAATATAGCCCTTTCCAGTCAACGTCATCTAGGTTGTTGAACCCATAACGCTCACCGTGTAAGAAAGTGGCTGCGCAAAGATCGTCGAAGGTATCAGCGAGGAATCTATCACCGCCAAGTCCCAGATAACGTATCCAGGTTACGCAGAGGTCACCGCGCTTGAACCCAGTTTGCATTCTCGCTTCACTTGGACATCTGTAAGTATCACCTGTTGAAACTTGAGTGGCAAAATTAATGCAAATTAAGGTGATTAGTATCAATGCAGGCGACATTTTCCAACTCGACAGACTGCACGATACGCAGCTGTGTTCATGGGCTGCCAGAAAGATGAATCAAATAGACAACGTGCCAGTAATTTCGCAGTTTAAACTAGCGAGGCATGTTTTAAAGTATGCTATCACGTCAGAATAAGTTTGTAGATATGACTTACGTTCAGAACTAATTTCTCTTTGTAACTATAGCTATGTTTTTTCAAAACAAATCTCGGGTCTCATGTATTAGTGGCACGCCGGAAGTAGAGGCGGCAGCCTCAAAGAGGGTCAAGTGGAGATTATGACCCCATCAAAACAATGGCCTACCTGATTGGATTATCGGTGCAGCAACGCAAACGATTGTGTATTGTTGGAAGAATGGAACACTGCCGACGGCGACGATGTGTTTCACCATTCCTGCTGTCATCGTACTGTAGGTCTGTCTGCCATCCTCTTCTGCCCTAGCCAAGGCCAGGTGCAAGCGTAGCGCGCGCAGAGACAGTCAACGTAAACAAGCGTTCACCCTTTCGAACGGTGAGAGAAATTTAACGTGAACAAGCGAATACCGTTCACTGAGGCAGGAGGTCTGGTGCAGGCGGTGGTTTCGCTCAGGGCAGTTTCGACCTGATCAGAGAAACGCACTTAGAGAAAGTAAACGTAAAAGAACGACATACCGTTCACTGCTCTGGCTTGTGGTTGGAACATTGTCGCTGCACGCTGCCATAGACATACTGCAGAATGAGCTGTGCACAATTTTACGGAGGTACGACGCGGCTCAGACCGTTAGCCTTCAATGTTTTCCACGAATTGCTGACAGAAGCCTCAGCGTCAACCACTGCGCACCCCATTGTGTTCCCCGTACCTTCAATCCATGCGCAGCTGCTTTCTATCCTACCACTCACTCTTTTCTCGGGGTCGGTAACCGCATCAGTGACACTTCCTTTGTGCTCCCCGTGCCGACTGCTCGGCATTTGTTCAGTAACCCGCACGAAAATGTCCGTCTCGTTTTTCCGCTATTTACACTTCATTACGCACTGGAATCACGCACTACGCTTTGATATTGCTGCGTGCCGGCAGTGGCGCGCCACTATTACATGAGATCACAAATTTCCATTGTTCTAATTATCTGAACGGCGGAGCACGCATATCATTCCTGTGAAGATGTATGTTTTCATAAGGGCTCTTCTTATTTATGGAGATGGCTGAAAAACGCTTTATTCCCCGTTAAATTTAGCAAGAAAATGTAACAAATGGAAGCCTTCGGTAACCGTCTGCTTCCATCGTCAGCGACATAAGACGCAGTCAAGTTGTTAACGCGTATAACAGTCTTATGTATGGCATATAACTGGTCAAGGAAGTAATGCGCAGCGTCCGCTCTGATTCATCAGAATAGCCCAGGCTTCAGTGATCTCGACATCTCCGTCTCAGTTGCAGGATTCATTGTGGCGGATGCAGAACTTTTGCTTTACTTTTTCTTAGGGAAAACAGGTTCTCTCGATTTAGGATCTTCTGCTATAGGTCGAGTCAACATTGAGAGGAATGTTCAATGACTGCTGGACCGTTTATCCTGCCAGTCATCGTTTTCTCGTGATTTGGTTTCATCTTCTGTTTGTTCGTCCGCTCGGTTTTCTTCTTAGGTGGTTCTCCAAGGTTCTTGTATTGGGTTGCGATGGCTGTCCCTGGTCCGCCTGCAGTATGGGAATCCTCCTCGCTTTCTTGTATTTTATTGAGGTTTTGTATTGACTGATCCCATCGAAGTGCTGTTTAAGCTTGTGAAGTAAATAGGTGTTGCAACTCCTTGGGATCTTGATCTCATCGTTTCTCAGAATAGAGCTTAGGGACACAGCACTCTTGAAGTATACACTAAAAGCTCTGACACGATAAAGCGATCAGCAGTCACTGCACATTCCTCTGAACGTTCACTCGACAATCGGCCAAAGATCCTATGTCGCTTGAGCCTGCTTTCCCTAAAAAAGTCAAAGAGGCGTTCTGCATTCGCCACAATGAGTCCTACAACAATGACTAAGGTGTCGAGATCAGTGAAGCGTGGGCTACTGTGTTCAATCACAGTGCATGCTGGGCATTTGCTCCTTGGCCAGTTATGTGCTATATATAAGACCGTTATAGGCTTTACCAATTTCCCTGTGCCTTATGTCGCTGAAGGTGGAAACAGACGGTCTCCGGAAGCTTCGATTTGTTACTTTTTGTTGTTACGTTCGACGGGGAAAAAACCACTTTTCGACCATCTCCCTCATATCAGTTTCGTGACTTTTGTTGAAGTTGGAGCACTAGGAACAGGGATTTTAAACGCCTTTGCATCCTGCCGTCTGTGTTTTTCGTCTGTTCTATAGTCTGACATCACGACGTATGACTGCCTCTTCTAATCGGTCGAAAGTGTTCCACATCTGATGACTAATGTGTGCAAGAATGATTATACCGCTCTTATTACTCATCCATTCTACATTGTCGCTCAATGGGAAGGAGTATACGTATCTGTAAATGACCAACTGGTTAGAGCTGAAGAAGGCAATGAAAAAAGGACGTTGATGCAGCCATACCCCTTGTTTTGAAATCATTTTAGATCATTAATAAGTGTTGTTGAACACCGGATGCTTCTTAACGAGTCTGTAGGCTTTCATGATGGAGTTTCTTTCCCACGGCTTTGTACTGCCCTTTGATGACTTCTGAAATAACAGAAGCAAATGCCCTACCAACGAATGGACGAGCAACTGTTAAAAGAATGTACGAAAGGGACCATTTCAGCCGAAACAGTCGAAACGGTTTGCTCTGTTTTCAAATTGCCCCTGCTAATAAGTTACCTTTATCATCGTAATGAAGTTTTGTTTCATCGTATTTCTCCAATGTATCGTGACTTTACGCACAGCTAGCGGTCTGAAGTAGTGTCGTTTTTCGGGAGGAAGGGCAATCTGATAACATAGCGGTCAAGAAAGTCGAAACGCAGCTTGTTTCGTTGCAGCTACCACCCTGTGGTCTCATTCCTCTGTGACAATGAAGTCCTGCGCCAGTGAGGCAAAGTGTTAACATAAATTTTTCCACCAGCTTAACGGCTAAGCTCAACTCTCATGGCAGCCGGCTTCAATGTTCCCAGTAATACCTTTTCGTCTATTTTCTGCCAACGTTTCTTTTCATAATTTTCTGAACACGTGGACTTAATTCATGCTCGTTCAGCATCTTTTTGGTATCCGCGGTTATAGTTGCAGCTGTTTGTTCACGTCTTTCAAACGCGTGCTCGCAAGCATTGCGTTGATTCATACGTTCGTTCCTCGATTTTCAGCTGCTTTAATTTAGTTTTTTCCATAGAAAGTACAAGCAGTTTAGTTAGCAGTGTATTCCTCTTGATTGTTGAAAACTATTTTTCCTAACGACTAGCCTGCTCTTGTATCCCTAATCGGTAGCAATGTGGGGATTAGGACTACAAGAAGCCGGATAGTCATTTTGGAGGTCTTCGTCGTCATTGAAGCAATCACTTCGCAAATTGACAGCAAGCGAACGGAAAGATGATGATCAGATACAGCGAGGTTAGGCGAGTAACCTGAATGAGGAAGCACTTCCCATCCGCGTTCTCGGATTTCTCTTTTTATGATTATCGCTCTATGCGATCAGGCATTGTCGTGCTGCTGCATGATGGCATGTTGCTTCTTTTGCCTTTGCTCGGCGGAAGTTGTAATGTTTTCACATAAATTGTGGCGCTAATAGCCAGCGTCTTTGGAAGCATTTGGATGTGTGCGCCACCCTCGCAATCTGATCGAACAGATGGCATAGTCTTTCGTTCAACCAATTTGGGTTTCGTTCGCGGGTTTGTCTTCTCACCAGGACTCAGCTACTCACTTCTTTTTTTTATGTTGAACGTACAGACACCTCTTCTCGTCACTTGTGACGATCTGCCTGAAAAACGGTCGAAGCTGGGGTACGGCTTGACGCTATCTCGCGAGAAGTGAAGCTGCGACAGAAACACGCTGAATTTTGTCCCCTTCACTCAGCTAACGTGGCATCCATGATACCACCTGTCCCTTCACATGGATGGCGTATGTCGGTTCACAGAGGTATTAAATAATAGGTATTGCCTGCCATGAGAGCAACTACGCGCAAAAAAGTTTGCTTCTAAAAACTGGAACGAACCTATGAAAGAACTTAATAACTGTTGTAACTTCGAACGCAGAGTATACGGTTTATTGTTTAGAACACAGTAGACATTTTTGTGTGATGTGCAGGATATGTACACGTACTGCATAAGTCAGTACATTTCTAACACTCCCCCTTAATCGATGTGTAACAATTGTCTTAAGTGGACTTCAACCCAAGCTGGGTCACACAGAGGCTATGCTTCGGCGAATAAAGTCCTTTAGTTAAGATATCCGCCGGCATTTGCTCTGTGGTCAAATACATTGGGTTGATGAATCCCCTCGACAAAGTCTCACGTGCAAAGTGATATTTGATGTCAACATGCTTGGTCCTGACATGGAATACTGAATTCCGAGCAAGCATTTGAGCACCAAAATTGTCATTGTACACATCGACTGCTTCAACAATTGACTTATCAATTTCTCGAAGGAAGGTCCTTATCCATAAGGCCTCTTTAACAGTCTCAGTTAAACTCATGTACTCAGCTTCAGTGCTGCTTAACGCCGCTGTACGCTGTTTTCTAGCTTCCCATCTCACTGCGGCATTTCCGTACTTGAAAAGGAATCCTCTATACGACTTTCTGTCAACAGGACAACCGCCCCAATCTGCATCAGCATAACCCATTGGTGGCTTTCCTGATCGTCAATATACAAGTCCAAGATTTGAAGTGCCTTTGAGATATCATAGTATTCCCTTAGCAGCCTTCCAGTGTTCTTCAGTGTAGCTAATGTTGAATTGGCTAAGTGAACTGACAGCGTATGCAATGTCAGGTCTCGTAGCTACCGCTAAGTACATTAGACTTCCAATTAACACCTGGTAAGGAAACCTGAGCATCTCTTCCTTGCTAACCGTAAGTGGTTTAGTCAGCTTCAAGCTGGGTGCTAGAGGAGTTGTGGCTGGCTTGCAGTTCTCCATTCCAAAACGCTTCAGAAGATTCAGCACATACAAGCTTTGGGATATCGAGATTGTTCCTTTTCTTTCATCTTATTTGAACTGGATTCCAACACCATGGCTGATGGCTCCCAGATCACGGACCTTAAATGTCTTCGCCAGTTCAGTCTTAACGTCCTTTATCCACTTGACGTCGTTCGACAGCACAAAAGTGTCGTCGACATAAATTGCAACGAGCTTCAAAGCTCCATTTGTCTCTGGTACTGAATAGACACAAGGGTCTGACTCTAAAGGCTTCATTCCTAAATAACGCAACTTCTCGTCTAACTTCTTGTACCATTGACGACTAGCTTGTTTAAGACCATAACTTGCTTTGATCAACTTGGAAACAGGGTACTTCAGTTTCCGCCATTGCTGCAACCATTTACGGGCCGTGTTTAGAATTTGATTGGACAGCACCTTTTCTTGTACAATTTCCTCCAACATCTTTTCAAGCAAATCAGGTAGTTGCATGAAAATTTCTTCTTCCAGGTCACCGTTTAGAAAGGCAGTAGCAATGTCAAGTTGATAAACCTTTCTCAACAGCTAAAGCCATCAGTGTACGAATTGAATTGAGACGTGCAACAGGAGCAAAAGTCTCGTTAAAATCGGTGCCATGTTGTTGGGTGTATCCTTTGGCAACCAGCCTAGCTTTACGACGTTCTAAACTCCCGTCTGCCTTAAATTTGTTGCACAGAACTAGTCGGCTTCCAACGGTTTGCCGATCTGAAGGTCTTTCCATGATAGACCATGAGTTATTTTCGACAAGGGATAAAATTTCCGCTTTAATCGCATCATACCATTCTCTGGCATCAGGACTTTCCATTGCCTCTGCTAATGAAATTTCAGCAATGGCAGCAGCTTCGACGCTCCGTTCGACAGTTTCATTTTTCTCCATGCTTTCAACTGTCTCTTCTTTCGTTTCATCACTTGGACATTCAGTTGAAGTCTCTCGAAAATGATACTGCTTGCGCGGTCTCCCCCTTTTTCCTACACGGATTAACCTGGGACGTCCGCGCCATCGAACTTGCGCATCTCGTCGAGCTTCTTCGTCAGGTACTGCCACTGGTTCGGCAGGCGGACCCACACTCATTTGTCCATTCCTAGTCACTGGTATGTCGATATCGTTTCGTACCTTATCCTCGTCCTGAGGGTCATCATGATGGGTACCATTTCTAAACATTTCTGCTGTAAGGAATTCTCCAACAGTTTCGGTTTCTCCAAAGTTGTTGACACATTTCAAATTCCTAGTAACGCTTACGTGACTTTCTCCATCCAAAACAACTCGAAAACCTTTGGAAACGTCAGAGTATCCAACGAAAGTGCATGGTATCCCTCTGGGATCAAACTTTCCTTTTTCAGGCCTTTTGTTCAATGCGAAGCCCTTGATCCCAAATGTCCGGAAATAACCTATATGCGGTTTTCTTCCAAACCACAATTCAAATGGTGATTTGCCATTTAGGCTCCGAGAAAGACACCTATGTCTAATGTGGTTGGCTGTGCTAATAGCTTCTGCCCAGAATGATATTGGAACTTTTGACCGTATCATCATGCATCGAGCCATCTTTACCAATGTTCTGTTCTTGCGCTCAGCGATTCCATTTTGCTGAGGAGTCCTAGGCACAGAAAGCCTATGCGTGATGCCATTTTCTGCAAGGTACTGTTTCAATTGAGTGTTGCAGTACTCTCCGCCGTTGTCAGTTTGAAGGCTTAGCAGTTTGCAGCCACTCCGCCTTTCCAAAAGTGCTTTGACTTCACGGACGGCATTAAACAAGTCATTTTTTTTTCTCGTAAAAATCGCACTTCACACCAACGGGTATGATCGTCGATGAATGTAGCAAAGTATAACGATCCACCTAATGACCGCCTGTTCATAGGCCCACAGACATCAGAGTATAAAATTTCAAGTGGCTTTTTAGTTCGAGCGGCCTGCTCCTTAGGAAACCGTGTTTGCGTCATCTTTCCAGCAATACAGACGGCGCAGGCTCCTAACCTTTCCCTGCTCGGAATTTTTATTCCCTTGGAGCGCAGCGCTTCCTTAAGTGCCGACTCATGCAAGTGACCGAATTTTTCATGCCATATTTGCAATTTTAACCCTGTCATCGTTGGAGCAATAGCTCTGGCTTCTTCAAACGTCTGACGGACATAATAAAGTCCTTCTCGCCGGTCAGCAGTGACAACTGTTTTTCCCATTTTATCGAGAATATAAGCATTTCTCTTCGTGAAGACAACTGTATGGCCACTGTCTGTGGCTTTGCTCACAGAGATCAAATTTGTATACAAACTTGGAACGAGAAGAGTTTTCTCCAAGTTCAGATCCATACGATTTTGCCCGTCACTAACCTGTATTTTGACGCGACCGACTGTACGCACGCTGGCTGAGCTTTTATCGGCAAGATTCAACCTTTTCACTGCTGATCCTGTTAGGAATTTAAATGCTTCTCGCGTCGAGCACATGTGCGACGTGCTTCCACAGTGAACACACCAAGCGTTTTTCAACATGTTCGAGTCGACGCTTGCTGCTCGTTCGCCGTCAGTCAACAGCAATGATTTCGCTTCATGTGCAGACGCGGAGGACGTAAAGAGCGTCTTCCTGTCGGGACAACGATTTGCTTTATGTCCTACTCTTCCGCACGCAAAGCAGGGCCCAACTTTCTTAGATCTCTCGAGCTTATCTTCAGCGTACCGACCTGTGCGCACTAAATTCCTTTCTTTACCTGGAGCCCGCTTGATAAGCAACGCATCAGATCCATCCGATCTTTCAGTTGTCAACTTCCGAGACTCCGCTGATTCCAGAACTTTAATCTTTAGTGCTTCAGGCTTCGGAAGGTCATCTCGAGCTTTCATCGCTTGTCTAAAGGAGTCGTACTTAGGGGGTAACATGAGCAGCGTCATGATGGACACTAAGTCGTCATCGATGGCATTGCCCATCTCCTTTAGCTTGTCAACGCAATTAAAGAAGTTCGTGAGATGATCCTTAATGTCGTCATCTTCCTTTATCCTACCGGTGAGGAGAGTTTTCAACATTTGAATCTTCCGAGCAGGACCCTTTGAGAAATGGATAGATTCCAACTTCTTCCACATACCATGCGACGTTTCGCACATGTTCAGCGATTGCAACTGCGTAGGACAGACAATAAGGATTAGATCTGATTGCGCGGCGGCATCGCCCTCCATCCAAGCATCGACAGCATCACCGTCTTCTTTTGGCTTTGGAAATGTTCCGTTAACTTATTTCCCCGAGCCCGACTTGATAAGATATGCTTTGGCCTGCATCTTCCACGAGTCGTAATTGTCCTTCCGGAGAGGAACAATTTTCACCGTAGCCATCGCGTCGCGATTGCTTTACCCCAGGGGTGGGGAACGTCCGGCTCGCGGGCCGTATCCGGCCCGCGAGGCTATTTTCCGCCCACGCGCTGCGGCAACCGCACATGGATGCGAGATTCGGTGAAATGTGATTGCAGAAAGTTATTTTTCATAAAGCGATAAACGTATTTTATGTGAATCCTAGTAAGAACATAAACCTTGCGTAAAAGTCAGGGAGCGTCAGGCTGGCTCGGAAGACTGCGTTGCTGACAGCTCTCTGTCGATAAACCGACATTGTTAGTCCTCGGTGACAAGCAGTAGGCGCTACTATAGTGTGTGTGCGCGCGTAAGTAGCGTGGACCATTGCTTTGTTCGAGATAACGACTGTCCAAGCATGCTGGAGCACTTCTGCTTTTTTGCTCTCAGTAGTCACTGGAGTAGTTCTCGCCTTCTCTTGCTATCGTTCTCAACGGTTTGCGCCGGTCGCCTGTCATATACGTCGTCGAAGTACAAAAAGCTTATTTCGTTCTCTGCAGTTGCAATTATGTTCTTTACAACTGGGTTGCAGAATTCTCTCAAAATTCTGCCTTTTATCTCGGAGTTTCCTCGCCAGGGAAAAGCAGTTCCAAGCATCCCATTAGGGGTGACTTAATAAACCTACGTGCAAATAAAGCAGGCTGTTTTTCGTTTAAGTATGCTATACGGCCCCCGAACGGTCTTATAAACGTCTAAACGGCCCGCGGCACCAAAAAGGTTCCCCACCCCTGCTTTACCCCTTGACCAACAGTATTCAAGAGTACTTACGGCTAACACTTCAGCTAGTAACAGCTGGTCAACTTCGTGTCTTACTGAGCGTTCTAGATTAGCCTAGAGAGACGGTGTCTGGGCCCACATCCTGTTGTAATTTCGAACCCAGAGTATACCGTTTATTGGTTAGAACACAGTAGACATTTTTTGGTGATGTCCAGGATATGTACACGTACTGTATAAGTCAATGTATTTCCAACAATAACTGCTCCGTGTTCATCTCGCACTTCCAGAATTCGAATTCTGTATTGCTCTCAGGTTACGTTTTGTCTTCTAGCGCTTTTACAAGCGCTTCGTTCACACCTCGACTTCAGAGCGTTCGAAGAGTTGTTTCCTGCGAACCGTCTGTGATAGAAACATTGCGCTTCTGCTCGACCGCGTACGCATGTTCTATCGTTGTTACATTTTGCTTCCCACACACGTGTGTCACGTTGAATACCGGCGTATCACCCAAAATCTATGGACTTAAGGCGACTATTGGAATCGTTGTCGAAACTTTCATTATTATTTCAACCGTACTTCTTTAGTTTATTGTTCTATTAGATACTAAGTCAGCATGGCTATCATCGTAATGTATAACCTTCTGTGCATCTTTGTGGCTTAGACTAGCGTCCCGTTCAGCTGGGTCGAATGTTTCCGCTGTCATTCCAACAGAACTGAATAACACTTCTGATTATTCTGCGTTCCGTTCGCGCCTCTTTCCTCTGCTTGTCTTCTGGCAGCGTATTGTCCACTTCTTTGGATTTCACGAAAGCTAAGGCTGCCTTTGAAATCCTCTGAGTTAGTTTCAATTAAAGGTCTGCGTTCTCACCATTTTTCATCATGCTGACCGCAATGGCAGGGTTCGTCCGTTCTACAGTTACAACTTTTGTAAGAGCGTTGAGTGCAGGGAACGTAGCGGCGCAAATCCTTTAATTATCACGTGCGTGTAGGTCCGATTCCGGTACAGACCATTGGGCTCAAACTGTAAACTGGTCATATTCATGCGCAGTGTGCGCGCTCGAACATGGGATCCTTCCGCGAAACTGTGCCAAACAGAACAAGCCGGTGACCCCAATCTGCATATAGTGCTCCATGGCATTTTTTCAGGAGTTTAAATCAGAATGATTGGTATGCTTTGTCTTTTTTTATTCTAGTGTCTGACTTTATGCAATATTCTGATCAGCATCGGAAGGTTCGCAACAGCAGCCGACGTGTAGCAATCCAAACAAAGAAATGAGAAAAAGGCAGTACGCTGTTACGAATTTCTCCTTATAAAATCTTTTCTCTTTTTTAACATCATATGCATAGTTAAGCGAGCAAGGGCTGCCTGCGAAAACATTCTCTACGACACCGCTCTTCCATGAACCATATCTGCGTATGGCAATATTGTGCATAAACGGTTGTTTTTTGGGCTATGCGTTTTGAACCGCGGTTGAAGCTGCTTTTCATTTTATGGCCGCGTGGACATCTATAGATTTCACCTGGTAAACCCCTCGTAGTAAAATTAACGCAGATTATGGGGAGCTGTAAACCTTCAATTCCCATTTCAAGCTTCAGCCCAATTTTCAATATGTTGCTGTCTCCAGCCATTGATAGGCATGCTAAATTGAGTAGATGACACTGCAGCAGTTTCCCGTGCTTCTTTACAGCTGATGACGGGCCAGGCTTCGGCTCGAAGGCTCCGACGAGGAGTTTGTTAGATATTAAAAGGGCACTGCTTCCGTAGCGATCACATTAGTTATTCTCCAATAGTGCAACATTCAGATTGGAACGATCAGCAGAGCAGTTCGAAATTTTGAAGCATCTGGAATGTTGAATTTTTCTGAATCCAGAAAGACTTAGAATCCTGAATTCCCGAGTTGCTGCGTTGCATGATTTTTATGACTGGCGTTGTTATATCGTCAGCGCTAACATTCACGGCTGTTTCGTCGAACGTTTGGGTTCCAATGCAATACAATCGTGAATGAACCGAACTCTGTAATTGAATTAATATTCCGTTTGGATCGGAATGCCAGATGAGCAACAAAGCGGAATGGCACAGGATGATGAGCTGATGAGAATTCACCAACGACTGAAAAAAATTAACAGACGTTGCCTTGCTTGTCTTCTGGGGCAAAGCGACTAAACCCGCAGTCTCTTTTTTGAAAAAACATTTTACGGCTTTAACCCGGTTTTCATATGACGTTTGTTGTTGTAAACGTTGCTGAACGGAGCTTTGAAGTCTTACACTGACCCTTCTTCAGCGTGAGGGTGTCATACTATGATGAGGAAAAAAAACTAAAAAATAAAGCTGGGATGAGTTTAAAGCACAAAGGTAACTGGCAACCGACGGCTTGACGCAGCTTCCTCATGAAAGAAGCGTTTCTTAACCACAAAGCGGAGGCCGACACTGGTGGTGAACCTCAACCGGTAGCCAACTTCATCAGGTGAATTAGCCCTGCTTAGAATACACTTGTGTTTTAAACGTGCCCTTCATTCTGAAATTATAAATGCAAAACAAGTCTTTATCGAAGGGCATATAACAAGTTTCTGTCCATTCAGGATTAGCATGCAGCTCCTTCCATACATTCTGGTGTTTCGCTTAATCTTTGTTTGGCCTTCCAATGTTTGAGCATTACACGAAATTGATGTTTGACAGTTCTGCCCTTACCGAATAGCGCCTTCTAACCTCGTCACTGCTACGGCCGTCACATCAGTACACCTGGTCGGACAGTATTTTTCGCGTATTCCTCATTGGTAAGGAAAGCACCTTTCTCAAACTCTTTCGTAAAATCATGCGCAAATGAAATTATCATCAAAAAATCTCAGACCTCATGTTGTCCCACCTTCAGGGTAGTAGGGAAGATACCGTTTTACAAACATTTACGTTACAAAGAGAAAGATGATATATGGGTAAACGCAATTTATGTTACTCAGCTTTTATTTGAAAACCTCTACATATACGCAGTACCATTTGTAATTTAATAAGTAATTGTAATTGTAAATAATACTTTTGAAGTTTATTAACAGTTCCACTCAACCGGTTAACCAACTTTGGAAATACCAACGGCTTTAGAACTACCCTTTGCCAGCGAACGGGTGTCTGCCTTTTTAGCTTTCACTGTTTGTTGGCGTCCAAACGCCCTTGAGATAGCAGTAGAGAACGTTGAAGCGCGTGACGATATAGCAGTCGAGAAAGTCGAAGCATAACTTGATTCGTAGCTGTGACCGCCCCGCCTTCTCCTTTTGCGATGATGAACTGCTGCGCCACCGAAGCACAGCGTTAGCATAAGGAACCCCAGCACAAACCCAACCACTACATTCACTACATTCGACGAAGTCGGGTTGATCAAACGCTCTATTAACTTTCCATCTTTCTTGTCACAATATTCCCCTTGGTAGCTTTGGTAGCACGTGCATTCGACTATCCCATATTCAGCGTTTTCTCTGCAGACACCATTGTAGTTGCAACTGTCATCTTCACATTTTTGAACTTCGCGTTCACAGGTAACTCCTCCGTATCCATCTTTGCATTTGCAAACTTTAACTTCTTCAGCGCCTATGACTAAAGTTTCGCAGGTTCCACCGTTTTGACAAGTGCCTGATTCACCGCACGATTTCAGAGCTTCTGAACAGTTGCTCCCTGTAAAACCTCTACGGCAAAAACAGTGCGGTTCTCCTCTTGCAGGAATGCATGTGCCCCCATTCTGGCATATTCCTTCGCAGACATCTTCTTCACATTGAATACCGATATACCTGTCAGGACACACGCACTTAAGATGACCATAAGAGTCCCTTGCAATAGTTCCATTGTTATTGCAGCCTTGCTTTCTCAAGTTTATTGTTGTATTGGATGCAAAGTCAGTGCAGCTGTCATTGTACTTTAGAACCTTTGTTGCCATACAGCATGTAAGGCCACTTTTGTTGCACGGAGCAGCGCCTGACTCAGCTGGGGCAAATCTTTCCAGTGTTATTGTATCGCATCTTAGATGTTCTTCTGATGGTTCCGCGCTCCATTTTCCCCAGTTTCCCCTGCATGTCTTCTCACACTCACGTTTCCACTCCCTTGGGATACCGATAGGACACGGTATGCCAAAAGGACTTTGTGCTTGACTCAAAATAGAAACGGCGTATTTATACCACTTGTTATCAGTGTCATCGAAGTGGCAGTGTTCCACCTTTTTGTAGTTGCAATTCCTATAAGGGGAATGAATGCAAGCAATATCATGATCATCTGCCATTTTTATATGGTCGCAACGGTGTGGGTATCCATGGAAGCCCACACCGTTTGGATGAACCCCATAACTTGGACATAACCACATCCCGTGTGAATCTTCAAACCAGCCTACGAAGCGGTGAGGAGGGAACCAATCAAGAAGCCAATCGTCGCTGTCTCTGTATAGTTTTCCACGATGAGGATGAAAATACCAGTACGTGTGTCGATTTACAACCCAATTTGCCGTCATCTCGTCAATCTGTAAAGAACATGACCATCCGGTCCATTTAAGACTGCAGTCTTGTTTTGCCATTAGTCGAACAAAGAAACCACCAAAACCCCATATGTCCTTCCTGGGTGTCGTTCTTGGTTTGAAATATCCGGCTCCCCAGTTCATGTCACTAAAATGATGGAATCCCCAACGCTCACCCTCTAAGAAAGTGGCCCTGCAAAGGTCATCTATTGTTTCAGCGACGAATCTCTGACCGCCAATTCCTGCATAATGCATCCAAGTTACACACCGTTCATTGATCTTGAACCCACTTTGCATTCTAGCTTCACTTGGACATCTGTAAGTATCACCTGTTGAAACTTGAGTGGCAAAATTAATGCAAATTAAGGTGATTAGTATCAATGCAGGCGACATTTTCCAACTCGACAGACTGCACGATACGCAGCTGTGTTCATGGACTGCCAGAAAGACAAACCAAATAGACAACGTGCCAGTAATTTCGCAGTTTAAACTAGCGAGGCATGTTTTAAAGTTTTCCATCACATCACAATAAATGCGTGCGTATGACTTCTTATGTTCACAACTACCATCTCTGTATAACTATAGCTATGCTATTTCAAAACAAATATCCATTGTTCTAATGGTCTGAACGGCAGAGCACGCATATCATTCCTGTGAAGATGTGTGTTTTCCTTAGGGATCTTCATGTTGATGCAGATGCCTGAAAAACGGTTTATTTCCCGTGTAGCATAACAAGCAAACGTAACAAATTGGAGCTTTCGGAAACCATCTCTTCCCGTAGTTAGGGACATAAGGCACATTCAAGTTGTTAATGCCTGCAACGATTTCATATAGGGAACATAACAAGCCAACGAGCTAATGCGCAGCATTCGCTCTGAGTGATCAGTGTAGCCGACGCTTCACCGATCTCGACAACTCTGTCTCAGCTGCAGCATTCATTGTGGCGGATGCAGAACGCGTCTTTTTTGTTTTTCTTAGGGAAAACAGGTTCTCGCGACATAGGATCTTCTGCCGGAGGTCGAGTGGACGTTGAGAGGAATGTTCAACGACTGCTGCACCTTTATCGCGTCAGTTATCATTTTCTCGTCATTTGGTTTCTTCTTCTGTTTGTTCGTCTGCTCAGGTTTCTTCTTTGGTGGTCCTCCTCGCTTTCTTGTATTTTATTGAGTTCTTGTATGGATTGACCCCATCGAAGTGCTACTGGAATTTGTGAAGTAAACAGGCGTTGCAACTACTTAGGATCCTGATCTTACCACTTATCAGAATAGAGCTCAGGGGTGCAGAACTCTTAAAGTATACGCTGAAAGTTCTGAGACGATGAACGGTTTACCAGCGGTTGAACATTCCTGTCAATGTTCACTCAACCTCCGGCCGAATATCCTAGAATCAAAGAGGCGTTCTCCGTCCGCCACAATGAGTCCTGCAACAGAGACAAACGCGTCGAGATCAGTGAAGCGTCAGCTACTCCGATCAATCAGAGCGGATGCTGCGCATGAGCTCATTAACCCCTTACGTGCCCTATATGAGACCGTTATAGGCATTAACAATTTGCCTCTGCCTTATGTCCCTGAAGGCGGAAACAAACGGTTTGCGGATGCTTCGTTTTGTTACGTTTTCTTGTTACGTTCAACTGGGAATAAACCATTTTTCCGACATCCTCACATCATTTCCGCGATTTTTGTTGAAGTTAGAGCTTAAGGAACAGGGATTTAGACCCTTTTATGTCCTACCATCTATGACTTGTTGTCTGTTCCATAGACAGACATCCCGACGTACGTCCGCCTCTTCCAATTGGTCGAAAGTGTGCTATAACGAACGACTGATTTGTGCAAGAACTGTTGTAGCGCTCTTAATTTCATTAATTCTATTACTGTCGCTGAATGGAAAGTATTGCATGTGCCTCTGAATGACCAACTGGTTAGTGCAGAACAAGGCAGCGATAAAAGGACGTTGAAGCAGCCGTACTCTTTGTTTTGAAGTCATTTTAGATTCTTAAAAGTGTGTTGAACACCGGACTGTTCTTCACGGGTCTGCGGGATTTCGTGATGCAGTTTCTTTCCCACGGCTTTGTATTGCCCATTGATGACTTCTGAAATAACAGAAGCAAATGCCCTACCAACGAATGGACGAGCAACTGTTAAAAGAATGCACGATAGGGATCATTTCAGGAGAAACAGTGGAAACGGTGTGCCCTGTCTTCAAACTGCACCTGTTAATAAGTTGCCTTTATCATCGCAATGAAGTTTTGTTTCATCATATTTCTTCAATATATCGTGGCTTTCTGCAGAGCTAGCGGTCTGAAGTACTGTCGTTTTTCGGGAGGAAGGGCAATCTGATAACATAGCGGTCAAGAAAGTCGAAACGCAGCTTGTTTGGTTGCAGCTACCACCCTGTGCTCTCATTCCTCTGTGACAATGAAGTCCCGCGCCAGTGAGGCAAAGTGTTAATATAAATTTTTCCACCAGGTTAACGGCTAAGCTCAACTCTCATGGCAGCCGGTTTCAACGTTCCCAGTAATACCTTTTCGTAATTTCCTTCCGTTTCTTTTCATAATTTTCTGAACACGTGGACTTTATTCATGCTCGTCCCGCGTCTTTTTGGTATCCGCGGTTATAGTTGCTGCTGTTTGTTCGCATCCTTCAAACGTGCGCTCATAAGCATAGCGTTGTTTCATACGTTCGTTCCTCGATTTTCAACTGCTTTGATTTAATTTTTTCCATAGAAAATACAAGCTGTTTAGTTAGCAGTGCATTCCTCTTGATTGGCGAAGACTATTTTTTCCAACGACTAGCCTGCTCTTGTATCCCTAATCGGTAGCAATGTGGGGATTAGGACTACAAGAGGCAGGATAGCTATTTTGAAGGTCTTCGTTGTCATTGAAGGAAGCACCGCGCAAATTGAGAGCAAGCGAACCGAAGGGTGATAACCAGATGGAGCGAAGTCAGAACAATAACCCGGACGAGGAAGCACCTCCCAGTCGAGTTCTTGGATGGCTGCTTTTGTGATTATCGCTGTATGCGATCGGGCGTTGTCGTGGTGCCGCATGATGCCATGCTGGTTCCTTTGCCTTTGTTCGCCAGACGCCGTAACTGTTCCGCTTAAATTGTAGCGGTGATAGTCTACGTCTGGGAAGCATTTCGAAATGTGCAACACCCTCACAATCGAACTAGACGGATGGCGTAGTCTTTCATTAATGCAGTTTGGGTTTCGTTTGCGCGGTCCTTGTCCTTACCAGGACACAGGTACTCCCTTCTTTGTTTCATGTTGACGCATAGATAGCTCATCTCTTCACTTATGAAGATCTGACTGAAAACAGGCGCAGTTGGGTCACGGCTTGACGGTATTGAACGAGAAGAAAACCTGCGGCAGAAACGCGTCGAATTTTGTCCGCTCGACTCAGCGAACGTGGCACCCACGATCCCATCGATGGTGGACATCAGCCCACAGCCGTATAACTGCAGCTAATCTTCTCGGCATGATCAACTGCGGTGGATGTTCGTTGACTAGGGCGTTCACGTTGTGTTCATCGCTTACCCTACCTGACCTCGCACTGTCACTTAGATCGAAATTGCATTCCCTAAAATGGGAAAACCACTTTCTACTTAATCGATTGCTGATAGCCTCTTCCGCGTAGACTGCCTTGATCTTTTCAGCCATTGCGGCAGCACTTAATCCTCCGTTATAAAGGAAAAGTGGCACATGTCGTGCCTTTTTGTCGACCTGTCACTCCGTCTTTCCAGTTGAGCTGAAGCTTCTCAGAAACGTAATATTAAAGTTCTTGAACACAGGGTGCTTCGTAACGGGATGAGATTTCATGGTGTATGGTCTTCTACGGCTTTTCCCGTTTATCTGTTGTGCTTGTATCTGTAAATTAGCCGAAACAACTGCTCAACCAACGGATGGATGAGCCGTTATTAGGAAAAATTATACAGATGTCAATGCACTCAACTGTTTTAATATCAGAGCTTTCGGAACGCTCTAGTTCCGTCGTCAGTGAGGTGGTGGAATAGGTGTTATTCTCGGATCGGTGTTATATAGGCTCACGTGACAATAGGAATGGGGGTCGAGGTCAGCGCGGCAGAGAGCAGCACTTGGTTTTACTAATCAGTGGGTCCCAAGCCGAGCTAACCTCTTGTCCTTTGTCACGGTTGATGGTATGATTATGGCGAATGTAAAGAGCCTCCTTAATCCGGCGGAGATGTAAGTGGCTCTCGCGACAAATAATCTGCGGTTGTAGGTCGAGCGAGCATTGAGAGGAATGCTCGACGACCGCCGACGCTTTGATCGTCTCTTCTATGATCTTCTCCGGTTTGAGCTTCTGTGGTCGGCCTCGTCACGGATTATTTGTCCTTTGTACGTCGGGTTGCGTCATTCTTCGCATCGCTTCTTTGTATCGGCCGACGTTGGTCATGTGTTGGCCGTACCTGTGAAATAAAGTGTTGCCCGTTTCTCCTATGTAGGAGGCGTTGCAACCGCATCGTAACTCGTGGATGACGCCTGGTCTCCTGTCAAAGGGAACTATGATCTTATCGCTCCTCACCATTGAACGCAAACTATTAGATGTCTTAAATCGAACCTTGAAGTCTAAGGAAGGGCTCAGTCGTAGGATTCGTTCCCGATGCCGTTGTAATAAGGGATAAACAAAATGGGGCGGCTATTTGTGATTCCAGTGTTATCATTAGGAGGGTTAATATTATCAATGGTATTAGTGTCGTTGGGCGAGGGTGTAGGGTTCGGGGGCCGTCTGCATTCGGCGATGATATGTTTTACTAAAGAATGAGGGTACCGGTTGTCTGTAAATGTATAAAGGATGTGCTTTAATTCAGCCGGGAGAAATGCGGGGTGACAGACAGCCAGGGCTCTGTCAACCATCCCTTTTACAATATCCCGTTTGACTGACAAAGGGTGGTGTGAAGTGAAATGCAGATATCTGTCAGAATGGGTTGGTTTTCTATAAACGGAGGTCCTTATTTCGTTGCCCTGTTTTATCACCAATACGTCTAGGAAGGGGAGTTTATTATCTACTTCTGTTTCCATAGTTAAACGTATGTTTTTGGGGAAGATGCTGTTTAAGTGGTTTAGAAACGTCCCCTCCTTGCCCTTGGTGGTGATAGCGAAAATGTCATCTACGTAGCGTTTGAAGAAGATGGGCGCTACGTCCGGGCTTACGCTAGGGAAGACCTTTTCCTCGAAGTGTTCCATGAAGATCTCCGCTAGAACCGGCGATAGTGGACTGCCCGTGGGAGCACCATCTGTTTGCAAAAAGAACCTATCCTAGAACCTGAAGTAGTTACCTTCTTTCATGCAGAAGGAAATCAGTTTCGTTATGTGAAAAAGGTTCAGTTTCATTTTTAGAAGTCCCGTGGAGTCCCTTTTGAAAAGGTTTTCTAATAGGTTAAGCGTGTAGTCTATGGGGATGCTAGTGAACAGGTCTTTGACGTCATAACTAACCATGACGTTGTTCGGTGTTAATTGGAGTGGTTTTAACGCCATGCAGGTCTTCACATTTTAAGACATGAGAATCAAGTTTGCCCGTTAGCGCTTTTAGGATGTCTTTTAAATAGGTGCACAGCGTGGATGTTACGCTGTTGACGCTTGAGACGACTGGTCTTAGGGGGATTCCCGGCTTATGAATCCTTGGGAAGTCCGTAAAGTTCAGGACATTTCGCGTTGTTTAAGAAGTAGATGTAGTTACTGATGTGCGAAAGGTGGTGGTCCTGTTTTTCACTTGCGAACGCATCCAGTAAAGCCCTCAGTTCCACCCGCGCCTGAGGAGTTGGGTCTTCCAGGATAGGGCGGTATATGGCATTATTTAACAGACTGTTGATTTTCTGTTTGTAATCACTACGGTTAAGGAGAACCACTACGTTACCTTTGTCCGCCTTAGTAATTATTATGTCTTCGCGCGACTTTAGTTGCTTTATAACCCGCTGCTCCTCGTGGGATAAGTTAGGTGTTGATCATGGGCGACTCTGCAATAGGATGTTTGATATTGATGCTCTGACCTGTGTAGCCTTGACAGATTCAGTGTGAGAGCCCGCTCTCCACCGAGGAGATGATGTCCATAACGGGAATATTCTTAGGGGTGGGAACGAAGTTTAAACCCTTGGGGAGAACACCTTTCTCGATCTCGTTCAAGTTGGCGGAACTGAGATTGACTACTACTTTATCAATGCTTTGCACGATGGGGTTCTTGGTGCGTTTGTTTCATCTTGTGAATTCCCAAGACCGCGAACCGTACAAAGCGTTGAGTTTTTTACTTAAGATCTGGATCTGATGTAGTTTTGTTAATGCGCAGCTGTTTTTAATCTGTGCGTGCAACTGAGATAAGAAATTGAAATTAATTGAGCGTGAAAGAAATTGTGTGTAATGGTTGCATGCATGTTTAAGCAGAGCAGAAGACATTCTGTGATCACGAATAGTGCCTTTTAGGAGGGAGACCCCGGTCGATTGTAACAGTTTTGACGTCCTTGGTTTTGGGGCGTGGTTCCATTTTATTTTGAAACATTTTGGAAGGAGACCAGCGTCGCGGCATTTTAGTAGGAATGTCAACTTCCCCATCGTTAGAGTAAGTTTGATGGATCATTTTTCCAGCTGTTTCGCTGCCTCGAGGCAAAGTGCGCCGTGGGCACTGAGGATGTTCTTGAACACTGGGTGCTTCGTAACAGGATGGGTTTTCATAGTGTATGATCTTCTACGGCTTTTCCCGTTTATCTGTTGCGCTTGTATCTGTAAATTAGACGAAACAACTGCTCTACCAACGGATGGATGAGCCTAACAAAGGACAAATAATCCGCGACGAGGCCGACCACAGAAGCTCAAACCGGAGAAGATCATACAAGAGACGATCAAAGCGTCGGCGGTCGTCGAGCATTCCTCTCAATGCTCGCTCGACCTACAACCGCAGATTATTTGTCGCGAGAGCCACTTACATCTCCGCCGGGATAAGGAGGCTCTTTACATTCGCCATAACCATACCATCAACCGTGATAAAGGACAAGAGGTTAGCTCGGCTTGGGACCCACTGATTAGTAAAACCAAGTGTTGCTGTCTGCCGCGCTGACCTCGACACCCATTCCTATTGTCACGTGAGCCTATATAACACCGATCAGAGAATAACACCACCTCCACCACCTCACTGACGACGGAACTAGAGCGTTCCGAAAGCTCTGATATTAAAACAGTTGAGTGCATTGACATCTGTATAATTTTTCCTAATAACGGCTCATCCATCCGTTGGTAGAGCAGTTGTTTCGTCTAATTTACAGATACAAGCACAACAGATAAACGCGAAAAGCCGTAGAAGATCAGACACTATGAAAACCCATCCCGTTACGAAGCACCCAGTGTTCAGGATGGATGAGCCGTCATTAAGAAGAATTGTACAGATGTCAATGCACTCAACTGTTTTAATATCAGAGCTTTCGGAACGCGCTAGTTCCGTCGTCAGTGCTCCACCACCTCAGTGACGACAGAACTAGAGCGTTCCGAAAGCTCTGATATTAAAACAGTTGAGTGCATTGACATCTGTACAATTTTTCTTAATAACGGCTCATCCATCCGTTGGTAGAGCAGCTGTTTCGTCTAATTTACAGATACAAGCACAACAGATAAACGGGAAAAGCCGTAGAAGACCATACACCATATTAAAGTTATAATATGTCGAAAGGTATTAAATAATAGGTACTGCTTGACATGAAAGAAACTACGTGCAAAAAAAGTTTGCTTCTAAGAAATGGAACGAACCTATGAAACAACTTAATAACTGCTCCATGCTCATCTCGCACTTGCAGAATTCGAATCTTATATTGTTGTCGGCAAGGTTTGTCTTCTAACGCTTTCACAAGTGCTTGGTTTACCGCACGACTTCAGCGCGTTCGAGCAATTGTTTCCTGCGAACCGTCTGTGACAGAAACATTGCGCTTCTGCTCGACCGGGTACGCATGTTCTCTCCTTGTTACATTTTGCTTCCCACACACGTGTGTCACGTTGAGTACCGGCGTATCGCTCAAAATCTATGGACCTAAGGTGTCTATTGGAATCGTTGTCGAAACTTTCATTATTATTTCTATCGTACTTCTTTAGTTTATTGTTCTATTAGATACTAAGTCACTAAGTCAGCCTGGCTATCATCGCAATCTATAACTTTCTGTGCTTTACGTCATTGAGGTGCATCTTTGTGGCTTAGATTAGCGTCCCGTTCAGCTGGGTCGAATGTTTCCGCTGTCATTCCAACAGAACTGAATAACCTTTCTGATTATGCAGCGTTCCGTTCGCGCCTCTCTCCTCTCTATTGTCCACTTCTTTGGATTTCCCGAAAGCAGAGGCTGCCTTTGAAATCCTCTGAACCAGTTTCAATTAAAGGTCACCGTTCTCACCATTTTTCATCATGCTGACCGCACTGGCAGCGTTCGTCCGTTCTACAGTTACAACTTTTGTAAAAACGTTGAGTGCAGGGAACGTAGTGGCTCAAATCCTTTAATTATCACGTGCGAGTAGGTCCGATTCCGGTACAAACCATTGGGCTGAAACTGTAAACTGGTCATATTCATGCGCAGTGTGCGCGTTCGAACATGGGTACCTTCCGCGAAAGTGTGCCAAACAGAACAAACCGGTGACCCCACTGAGCATATAGTGCTCCACGGCATGTTCTCAGGAGTTTAAATCTGAATGATTGCTATGCTTTGTCTTTTTCTATTCTAGTGTCTGACTTTATGCAATATTCTGATCAGCATCGGAAGGTTCGCAACAGCAGCCGACGTGTAGCAATCCAAACAAAGAAATGAGAAAAAGGCAGTACGCTGTTACCAATTTCTCCTTATAAAATCTTTTCTCGTTTTTAACATCATATGTATAGTTAAGCGAGCAAGGGCTGCCTGCGAAAACATTCTCTACGGCACCGCTCTTCCATGAACCATATCTGCGTATGGCAATATTGTGCACGAACGGTTGTTTTTTGGGCTATGCATTTTGAACCGCGTTTGAAGCTGCTTTTCATTTTATGGCCGCGTGGACATCTATAGATTTCACCTGGTAAACCCCTCGTAGTAAAATTAACGTAGATTATGGGGAGCTGTAAACGTTCAATTCCCATTTCAAGCTTCAGCCCAATTTTCAATATGTTGCTGTCTCCAGCCATTGATAGGCATGCTAAATTGAGTAGATGACACTGCAGCAGTTTCCCGTGCTTGTTTACAGCTGATGACGGGCCAGACTTCGGCTCGAAGGCTCCGACGAGGAGTTTGTTAGATATTAAAAGGGCACTGCTTCCGTAGCGATCACATTAGTTATTCTCCAATAGTGCAACATTCAGATTGGAACGATCAGCAGAGCAGTTCGAAATTTTGAAGCATCTGGAATGTTGAATTTTTCTGAATCCAGAAAGACTTAGAATCCTGAATTCCCGAGTTGCTGCGTTGCATGATTTTTATGACTGGCGTTGTTATATCGTCAGCGCTAACATTCGCGGCTGTTTCATCGAACGTTTGGGTTCCAATGCAATACAATCCTGAATGAACCGAACTCTGTAATTGAATTAATAGTCCGTTTGGATCGGAATGCCAGATGAGCAACAAAGCGGAATGGCACAGGATGATGAGCTGATGAGAATTCACCAACGACTGAAAAAAATTAGCAGACGTTGCCTTGCTTGTCTTCTGAGGCAAAGCGACTAAACCTGCGCTCTCTTTTTTGAAAAAACATTTTATGGCTTTAACCCGTTTCTCATATAATGTTTATTGTTGTAAACGTTGCTGAACGGGGCTCCCAAGTCTTACACTGGCCCTTCTTCAGCGTGAGCATGTCATACTATGATGAGGAAAAAGGAAAAAGAAATAAAGCTGGGATGAGTTTGAAGCACAAAGGTAACTGGCAACCTGCGGCTTGACGCAGCTTCCTCATGAAAGAAGCGTTTCTTAACCCCAAAGCGGAGGCCGACAGTGGTGGTGAACCTCAACCGGTAGCCAACTTCATCAGGTGAATTAGCCCTCCTTAGAATACACTTGTGTTTTAAACGTGCCCTTCATTCTGAAATTATAAATGCAAAACAAGTCTTTATCGAAGGGCATATAACAAGTTTCTGTCCATTCAGGATTAGCATGCAGCTCCTTCCATACATTCTGGTGTTTCGCTTAATCTTTGTTTGGTCTTCCAATGTTTGTGCATTACACGAAATTGATGTTTGACAGTTCTGCCCTTACGGAATAGCGCCTTCTAACATCGTCACTGCCACGGCCGTCACATCAGTACACCTGGTCGGACAGTTTTTTTCGCGTACTTCTCATTGGTAAGGAAAGCACCTTTCTCAAACTCTTTGGTAAAATCAAGCGTAAATGCAATTATCATAAAAAAATCTCAGACCTCATGTTGTCCCACCTTCAGGGTACTAGGGAAGCTACCGTTTTACAAATACTAACGTCACCAAGAGAAAGATGATATATGGGTAAACGCAATTTATATTACTCAGCTTTCATTTCAAAACCTCTACATACACGCAGTGCCATTAGTAATCTATGAAGTAATTGTAATTGTAAATATTACTTTTGAAGGTTATTAACAATTCCACCCGAGCGGTTAACCAACTTTTGAAACACCAACGGCTTTAGAACTACCCTTTGCCAGCGAACGGGTGTCTGCCTTTTTAGCTTTCACTGTTTGTTTTCGTCCAAAGGCCCTTGATATGGCAGTAGAGAACGTTGAAGCGCGTGACGATATAGCAGTCGAGAAACTTGATTCGTAGCTGTGCCCGCCCCGTCTTCTCCTTCTGCGATGATGAACTGCTGCGCCACCGAAGCACAGCATTAACATAAGGAACCCCAGCACAAACCCAATCACTACATTCACTACATTCGACGAAGTCGGGTTGATCAAACGCTCTATTAACTTTCCATCTTTCTTGTCACAATATTCCCCTTCGTAGCTTTGGTAGCACGTGCATTCGATCATCCCATATTCAGCGTTTTCTCTGCAGACACCATTGTAGTTGCAACTGTCATCTTCACATTTTTGAACTTCGCGTTCACAGGTAACTCCTCCGTATCCATCTTTGCATTTGCAAACTTTGACTTCTTCAGCGCCTATGAATAAAGTTTCGCAGGTTCCACCGTTTTGACAAGTGCCTGATTCACCGCACGATTTCAGAGCTTCTGAACAGTTGCTTCCTGTAAAACCTCTGCGGCAAAAACAGTGTGGTTTTCCTCTTGCAGGAACGCATGTCCCCCCATTCAGGCATGTTCCTTCGCAGACATCTTCTTCACATTGAATACCGATATACCTGTCAGGACACACGCACTTAAGATGACCATAAGAGTCCCTTGAAATAGTTCCATTATTATTGCAGCCTTGCTTTTTCAAGTTTATTGTTGTATTGGATGCAAAGTCAGTGCAGCTGTCATTGTACTTTGTAACCTTTTTCGCCATACAGCATGTAAGGCCACTTTTGTTGCACGGGGCAGCGCCTGACTCAGCTGGGGCAAATCTTTCCCGTGTTATTGTATCGCATCTTAGATGTTCTTCTGATGGTTCCGCGCTCCATTTTCCCCAGTTTCCCCTGCATGTCTTCTCGCACTGGCGTTTCCACTGCTTTGGGATACCGGTAGGACACGGTATGCCATAAGGACTGCGTGCTTCACTTAAAATAGAAACGGTATATTTATACCACTTTTGATCATCCTCATCGAAGTGGCAATGTTCGACCATTTTGTAGTTGCAATTCCTGTAAGCGTTATGAAGGCAGGCAACATGGTAATCCGACCAGGTCATCACTTCGCTGCAATGGTGCAGTTTGTAATCAGCGTAGTCACCATTTTGGTTCAGCGTACAAACTGGACATAACCAAATCCCTTTTTGGCGCAAAAACCATTTCACGTAGTCGTCGGGATGGTACTTCGCAAGTAGCCATCCGTCGTCTATTCTGGAATATCCGTCCGCGGGCCAATCATAGTACCTGTACACGTATCGAAAACGACCACCTTCCACATGCGCGTCAATCTCTATAGAACATGACCATGTCATGCGAGGCCAATACCAGCTGCAGTCATTTTTTGCCACTATCTTAAAAATGAAGTGGCCAATTGGCCATATCCTGTTACCATGTGGCCATGTTTTCCTAATCACTTTCGTGTCGAACCACCATTTTGATCTGTCAATGCGATCTTGATTCATAAACCCGTAACGGCGACCACCATAGAAAGTGGCTTCGCAAAGTTTGTTTAGAAATTCATTAGGGGTTTCGTGGACACGCATTGGTTGAAGAAGCATAAACGTTACGCACTGTGAGCCCCATTTGAAGCCTATCGCCATTTTAGCTTCACTTGGACATCTGTAAGTATCACCTGTTGATACCTGTCGGGTAAAATTAATGCAAATTAGGGTGACAAGTATCAATCCAAGCGACATTTTCCAATTCAACGGACTACGCTATATGCGGCTGCGTTCATTGACGGATACGAAAGCTGAATGGAATAGGCACTGTTTCAGTAATTTAGCAGTTTAAACTTGCGACGCATGTTTTAAACTATCCTATCCCGTTAGATTAAACGCGCTGGTATGACTGCTTATGTTCAGAACTAATATTTCTTTGTAACTATATCTATGCTTGTTCAAAACAAGTCTCCATTGTTGTAATGATCTGAACGGATAAGCACGCATATCGTTCGTGTGAAGATGCATGTTTTCATAAGGGGTCTTCTTATTTATGGAGATGGCTGTGAAACGGTTTATTTCCCGTGTAGCATAACAAGAAAACGTAACAAATGAGAGCTTTCAGAAACTGTCTTCGTCGTTATTGACATAAGGCACAAGCAAGTTGTTAATGCTTGTAACGGTTTTATATAGGGCACATAACGAGTCAACGAGCTTATGCGCAGCATCCGGTCTGATCGATCAGAATAGCCCACGCTTCACTGATTTCGACACCTTCGTCTTAGTTACAGGATTCATTGTGACGGATGCAGAACGACTCTTTGATTTTTCTTAGGGAAAGCAGGCTCTCGCGGCGTAGGATCTTCTGCCGGAGGTCGAGCGAGCATTGAGAGAAATGTTCAACCACTACTGCACCTTGAAGCATCTGTAGGATGGGAATCCTTTTCGCTTTCTTGTATTTGTTTTGTTCTTGTATCCATTGACCCCATCGATGTGCTACTTCAATTTGTGAGTGTTGTGTTCCGTCACTGACCTTTTATTCACGCAAATACGATAACAAGTACGGTCGCACCATGACCTCCAGAAAAAGCCCGGAGTCAATCTAATATCAGGATATAATGCTGTCGAGCAACATGGGACTCATCGGTTCAATTACCTTCAAGATGTGCCGGTTCCTGATCAGCAGGTCCCGACACAACACCCGTCCGTCCTAAGTGACGTAGTCATTCAAGTATCGTGGACGTTGTGTTCGACGCATTGGTCTTAGAGTCGGCATCTTATTTGTTTTATCCGTTTTCCGATAAGTAGTCTCAAGCGGTCCTTGGGGTTCAGGCGTCTGTTCGGCCGGCACAGTCGGTATTTCCTGATCCGGTGCTTCTTTGGCTGGTTCGTTACGCTGACTGATTTTCTTCAAGATCCTCGGTCGTGACTGGAGCATATGTGCCTGTGCCACTGAATATCGACCTTTCAATTTCCGGTATTACTAGTGATCCGCCGCTTCCTCGGTTGCATTTGTGGTCAATCGATCGGCGGACTCGCGTTTCAGTTTGTGGTAGTTCTATCCAAAACAACCGAGGAGTTATAACCTCCTGTACGACGCCCGGCAGCCACATTGACGCTGCGTGCGGGTGGAAGTCCCGGGCCCATACCTTATCTCTCACCTGAAAGGAGCTCATTTGTCGGCTGTCCTTCGTTCCCAAATTGATCGCGTCTTCTTCTTGGGTTTTCTCCTTTGCTGCCGAAAGGTCTGGATGTAAATTATCCAATAGTGACTTTGGTCGTCGGCGAAGCAGTATTTCCGCTGGAGATAACCCTGTCGATGAATGTGGCGTCAGTCTATAGTTGAAGAGAAATCCGCTAAGAGTGATACTCCATTTGTCTGAGGCCATCGCTCGCAGCGCTTGCTTCGTTGTCTGTACCACTCTTTCAACCAGTCCGTTAGATGATGGATGGTACGGTGCCACTCTTTGGAATCTTATCCGATTTGCCTTGCAAAACTGCCTGAAGTTAACCGAGTCGAAAGCTGTTCCGTTATCGGACACCAGGACATCCGGGAGCCCATGGGTCGCAAACAAACGCGCTAAGTGTCGAATCACTCCTTTAGATTCCGTTGAGGCTACCTGTTCCACGTCCAGCCATTTTGAGTGCGAGTTCACAATGAGTAGGTACGTCTTGCCCCGAAATGAGCCGGCGAAATCAATGTGTATTCGAGACCAAGGTCTTGGTGTCCAATTCCACACACGTGATGGAGCTTTTGGAGGGTTGGCTCTGTACTGTTGGCAGTCCGAGCATTCAGCAACGCGGCGTTCTACTGTTTCGTCGATTCCTGGCCACCAAACGTAGCTTCGCGCCAGCGCCTTCATGCGCACTGTTCCCGGATGTGCATGGTGGAGCACTTCTAAGACGTCCTTCTGTAGACGTTTTGGTACGATGACCCGTGATCCCCACAATAAGCAGCCCTGGATCACCGTTAATTCATCTCGCCGTCTGATAAATTGCGTGAACGGTTCGCCCTGGCTTCCCCCAGGCCAGCCGTGCAAGACCCAATGTTGCACCTGGAGAGAAATGGGTCTTTACGCGTCAATTTAGCTACTTCCCTTGCATCTAGCAGGGTCACATCATCGACGCTGTCGCTTCTTTCGACCCCCATCATGAGGACGTCCGCAAACAGGCTGGGTTGAACGAATTTCTCCCCTGGCGTGCCCGTGTGGTCCTGATCTGTTAGCAATGGGAGTCGGCTTAAACCATCGGCGTTTCCCATGGACTTTCCACTGCGGTAAGCTATGTTGATGTCGTATGCCGAAAGAAGCAGTCGCCAACGCAGCATCCGAGTTGTCATCACTGTTGGCGTTGGTTTCCTTGTGGCCAGAAATCATAACAATGGCTTATGATCTGTGAACGCCGGGAAATGTCGGCCAAACAAATATTGGTGGAATTTCTTTACTCTAAACATAAGCGCCAAGCCTCTTTGTCGATTTGACCATAGTTCCCTTCTGTTTTCGACATTGTTCGTGACGCGTAAGCGACCACCTTTTCTTGCCCGCTCTCTATTTGGCTGAGAACTGCTCCTAGCCCGTAGTCCGATGCGTCACAAGCCAGAATTAACGGTTTAGTTCCGTCGAAATGAGATAACAACGCATCTGTTGTTAGTAGCCTCTTAGCTGCCTCAAATGATGCCTGTTCCTTTGCCCCCCAGTGCCACCTCGACGGTTTCGTTGCGTCCAGAAGTCGATGCAAGGGTTCCAGCACGGTAGCTTTTCTTCGCATAAAAGCTGAGTAGAAGTTGAGTAAGCCCAAAAAGGCTTGCAACTGTTTTACATCTTTGGGAGGCAATGCTTCTCTAATAGCTCTCAACTTGTCTTCAGTTGGCCGAACTCCTGCTTTAGTTACTTGAAAACCGAGGAACTCCATTTCTTCAGTGCCGAAGGAACAGTTTTCTTAGTTTAGTCAGAGCCCATTGTCTGCCAATATTTTAAGTCTGTCATACCCTGTCTGCCAATACTTTAAGCACTTGATCTAAACGGCAGTCGTGCTCCCGTTCTGACCGACCCGTTATAAGGATATCGTCGAGGTATGGTTTAACACCAGGGATCCCCTGCAGGAGCGTTTCCATCAACCGCTGAAAAATTCCTGGGGCTACGTCTACTCCGAATGGCAGCCTTTTCATGCGGCGGAGCCCCTTGGGCGTGTTCAGCGTTAGTATCTCCGCTGACTTTTCGTCCAGCGTTAATTGTTGGTAGGCATCTGATAAGTCTAATTTCGAAAACCACGCTCCTCCAGTGAGGATGCTAAACATTTCTGGCCACGTTGTTATCGGGTAAACGTCTTTCCTCGTAACCAAAGTGACTGTTGCGCTGTAATCCCCACAAATGCGCATTTCCCCTCCCTTCTTCATTACCGTAACAATAGGGGAAGCCCAGTCAGACCGCGCAACAGGCTCTAAGCTGTCGCGTTTATCGAGGCGCTCGATCTCCTCCTTCACCTGATCGACTAACGCAAATGGGACGGGGCGACATTTGAGGAAGCGGGCTCTGGCTCCTGGCACCAAGTCGATATGTATCGGAGGTCCTTTATATTTTCCCAGGCCTGGCTGGAAAACCTCCGGGTATCTCTCCGTCACCCGCAGCCAGTTACTGCTTACCAATGCATCTGCTGTTGCGGGTGCCGCTGAAATTTGGTGCAGTGGTACGTTGATATGAATTTTGAATGGACCGAACCAAGCTCTGCCCAACAGTGGTCTTCCTCTGTTTCGCATCACGAATATTTCCAAGTCACGGTTAACCCTTTTGTACTGCACTCTAGCTTGGAAGGATCCTAAAACCGGCATCCTTTCCTTTGACCACGTGTTGATCTTTAAGCTGGAACTCTTTAGTTTAGGAAGACGGCCCTTCCATAAGCGATGAAACATTTTTTCGCTAATGAGAGTCAAAGCTGACCCACTGTCAACTTCGAATTCAATGTGGGTTCCATTCACCAATACTGATAACGTCGTTGCCGGTTCCACTGAAACGTGCTGAGACTCTGTAGCATACACCTTGAGGGCGTTTACACGGACGTGACCTTGTGAGAGGTCATCTTCTGATTCCGATGTTGAATATGCATCTCGAGACGGCGTTTGTTCCACTGCATGCACGCTTCTTCGCCTATCAGTGCGGCATGAATTCCCAGAGGTGGCGCTCTCCTGCTGATAGCTCGTTGTAGGCAGGCTACTACGGCATACTTTACTCACATGTCTCTTCTTATGGCAACGATGACAAAGTAATTCCTTGAATCGACAGGAGTCGGCAGAATGGCCCTTTCTGTCACATCGCCAGCACTTGGTGCCTTCTGCTCCAAATGAAACCTGATTGCTTCTACCAGATTTGTACTTATTAGCCAAGGCGTGAACAGTTGGCACCGGGGAGCCCGCAGCGCGCTCCTCCAACAATCTGGATTGCGTTGCAACCGTTTCTCCAAGTAGTGCGAGGCTGTACACCTCCTTCAACGGAACTTTCATGCCACGCAGTATGCGGCGTCGTTTTTCCGCATCACACATTCCGATAATGAACTGGTCCTGCAGTTGCGCATCCATCCAATCAGCCACTGTCAGTGTCGCCTGAAACTGGCAACGTCGCGCCAAGCGTCATAAATTCGTCATAAACACGGCAACAGGTTCATCTGGCTGCTGCTTTCTAGCGTAAAATTCTGCTCGAGCCGTATATATCCCCGGAATCGGGTCGAACCTCCCCTGTACTGCTTCTATCAACGCCTCAAACGACATAGAGTTCAGTTTCTTCGGGATCACGGCCTCTCTCACTAGCCGATATAATTGGGGGCCGCACTGGTTAAGGAAAACAGTGTGAGGATTTGTAGGAGGAACGTTATTTGCTTCAGCGAAAATCTCGAACCGTCCCATCCATTCCTCCCAACCGTCAATCCCCGTACTCACATCAAAGGGTTCGAGGACGCTGTAATTCGACGACATCGCTCCAGCTACAATGCGCAGAGTGAACGATGGGCCCAAATGTACCGCGCGTTCCACTTCAGATTCCTCGTCGCCAAATGTTGTGTTCTGTCACTGACCTTCTATTCACGCAAATACGGTAACAAGTACGGTCGCACCTTGACCTCCAGAAAAAGCCCGGAGTCAGTGTAATATCAGCATATAATGCTGCCGAGCAACATGGGACTCATAGGTTCAATTACCCTCAAGATGTGCCGGTTCCTGATCAGCAGGTTCCGACACAACAGTGAGGTAAAGAGGCGTTGCAACTCCATGGGGTCTTGATCTTATCGTTTCTTAGAATACAGCACACGGATGCAGAACTGTCGAAGTATACCCTGAAAACTCTGACACGATACGTTCGACGAAGTCCGGTTGCTCAAACGCTCCATTAACTTTGCGTCTTTCTTGTCACAATATTCCCCTTGGCAGCTTTGGTAGCACGTGCATTCGATTATCCCACATTCAGCGTTTTCTCTGCAGACACCATTGTAGTCACAACTGTCATCTTCACGTTTCTGAACTTCGCGCTCACAGGTAATTCCTCCGTATCCATCTTTGCATTTCCAAAGTTTAACTTCTCCAGCGCCTATGACTAAAGCTGCGCAGGTTCCACCGTTTTGACAAGTGGCTGATTCACAGCACGATTTCAGAGCTTCTGAACAGTTGCTTTTCGTACAACCTCTACGGCAAAAGCAGTGCGGTTCTCCTCTTGCAGGGATGCATGTCCCCCCATTCTGGCATGTTCCTTCGCAGACATCTTCACATTGAATACCGATATACCTGTCAGGACACACGCACTTAAGATGACCATAAGAGTCCCTTGCAATAATTCCATTGTTATTGCAACCTTGCTTCCTCAAGTTTATTGTTGTGTTGGATGCAAAGTCAGTGCATCTGTCATTGTACTTTATAACCTTTCTTGCCATACAGCATGTAAGGCCACTTTTGTTGCACAGAGCAGCGCCTGACTCAGCTGGAGCAAATCTTTCCACTGTTATTGTATCCCATTTTAGATGCTCTTCTGATGGTTCCGCGCTCCATTTTCCCCAATTTCCCCTGCACGTCTTCTCGCACTGACGTTTCCACTGCTTTGGGATACCGGTAGGACAAGGTTTGCCATAAGGACTTTGTGCTTCAATTAAAATAGAAACGGCATATTTATACCACTTTTCATCAGTGTCATCGAAGTGGCAGTGTTCCACCTTTTCATAGTCGCAATTCCTCTAAGGGGAATGAATGCAGGAAACGTGATGTTCCGTCCGTCTTATCAGTTCATTGCACTCGTTTAATGCGAATGGATAGAAGTCACCATTTCGGTTCAATGAACAGATGTGACATAACCAAACCCATTTTCGGTCTAAAAACCATTTCAAGTAGTCGTCGGGATTGTATATCGCAAGAAGCCATCCTCCGTCTCTTCCAGCGAATGAGCCCGTGATTAAGTGCCAGTAGCTGTACCTGTATTCACTTATCTCACCTTCCACATACGTGTCAATCTGCATGGAACATGACCATCTCCAGACATACCAATCGCAGTCGGGGTCTGACGTTATGCGAAAAAAGTAGTGGCCATGTCCCGATATCGCGCGACCATGTCGCCATGTTTTGCTGATCACCTTACTGTGAATCCACAATGTTGAGATGTCAAAGCCATCCCTATTAATAAACCCGTAAGGTATACCATTTAAGAAAGTCGCCATGCAATAGCTGTTTAGAAGGGAATCAACGTCTACGTCTACGTCGCCATGAATTGGTTCAAAGAGCATCCACGTTACGCACTCTGAGCGGCGTTTGAAGCCTATCGCCATTTTAGCTTAACTTGGACATCTGTAGGCATCACGTGTTGAAACGTGACTGGCAAGATCAATGGAAATCAGGGTGATTATTATGAATGCAGGCGACATTTTCCAACACGACGGACTGCGCGATACACGGCTGTGTTCATGGACTGATACGGAAGCAGAATCAAATAGGCATCCCTTCAGTAATTTAACAGTTTAAACTAGCGATGCATGTTTTAAACTATCCTATCACGTCAGAATAAATGAATGGGCATGACTTCTTAGGTTCACAACTAATATCTCTTTATAACTATAGCTATGTTATTTCAAAACAAATATCCATTGTTCGAATGATCTGAACGGCAGAGCACGCATATCATTCCTGTGAAGATGTGTGTTTTCGTAAGGTATCTTCCTGTTGATGGAGATCGCTGAAAACCGGTTTATTTCGCGAGTAGCGTAACAAGAAAACACAGTAAATTGAAGCTTTCAGAAACTTTCTGTTCCCGTCATTAGCGACATAAGGCACAGGCAAGTTGTTAATGCCTGTAACGGTTTTATATAGGCTACATAACAAGTCAAGGAGCGAATGCGCAGCATTCGCTCTGAGTGATCGGAGTAGCCGACGCTTCACCGATCTCGACAACTCTGTCTCAGCTGCAGCATTCATTGTGGCGAATGTCGAACGCGTCTTCTTTGTTTTTCTTAGGGAAAGCAGGCTCTCGCGGCGTAGGATCTTCTGCCGGAGGTCGAGTGAACGTTGAGAGGAATGTTCAACGACTGCTGCACCTTTATCGCGTCAGTTATCATTTTCTCGTTATTTGCTTCCTTCTTCTGTTTGTTCGTCTGCTCAGGCTTCTTCTTTGGTGGTCCTCTTCGCTTTCTTGTATTTTATTGAGTTCTTGTATCGATTGACCCCATCGAAGTGCTACTTGAATTTGTGAAATAAACAGGCGTCGCGACTACTTGGGATCTTGATCTTACCGTTTCTCGGAATAGAGCTCACGGGTGTAAAACTCTTAAAGCATACGCTGAAAGTTCTGAGACGATGAAGGGTTTAGCAGCGGTTGAACATTCCTGTCAATGTTCACTCGACCTCCGGCCGAATATCCTAGAATCAAAGAGGCGTTCTCCGTCCGCCACAATGAATCCACCAACAGAGACAAACGCGTCGAGATCAGTGAAGCGTCAGCCACTCGGATCAATCAGAGCGGATGCTGCGCATGAGCTCCTTGACCCCTTACGTGCCCTGTATGAGACCGTTATAGGCCTTAGCAATTTGCCTCTGCCTTATGTCGCTGAAGGCGGAAACGAACGGTTTGCGGATGCTTCGTTTTGTTACGTTTTCTTGTTACGTTCAACTGGGAATAAACCATTTTTCGGACATGTCCTTCACATCATTTCCGCGATTTTTGTTGAAGTTAGAGCAGTAGGAACAGGGATTTAGACCCTTTTATGTCCTACCATCCATGAGTTGTTGTCTGTTCCATAGACCGACATCCCAACGTACGTCCGCCTCTTCCAATTGGTGAAAAGTGTGCTATAACAAACGACTGATATGTGGAAGAACTGTTGTACCGCTCTTATTACTCATTAATTCTATTACTGTCGCTCAATGGGAAGTATCGCGTGTGCTTCCGAATGACCAACTGGTTAGTGCAGAACAAAGCAGTGATAAAAGGGCGTTGAAGCAGCCATACTCTTTGTTTTGAAATCATTTTAGATTCTTAAAAAGTGTGGTGAACACTGGACTGTTCTTCATCGGTCTGCGGGTTTTCGTCATGGAGTTTCCTTCCCACGGCTTTCTATTGCCCATTGCTGACTACTGAAATAACAGAAGCAAATGCCAGGCCAACGAACGGACGAGCAACTATTAAAAAGTGCAGGAAAATGATCATTTCAGGAGAAACAGTCGAAACGGTGTGCCCTGTCTTCAAACTGCACCTGTTAAAAAGTTGCCTTTATCATCGTAATGAAGTTTTGTTTCATCATATTTCTTCAATATACTGTGGCTTTCTGCGGAGCTACCGGTGTGAAGTACTGTAATTCTTCGGCAGGAGGGGCACTGTGATGACATAGCGGTCAAGAAAGTCGAAACGCAGCTTGTTTCGTTGTACCCACCGTCCTGTGGTGTCATTCCTCTGCGACTATGAAGTCCTGCGCCACTGAGGCAAAGGGTTAACTTAAATTTCCCCACCAGCTTAACTGCTAAGTTCACCTCTCGTGGCAGGCGGTTTTAATGTTCCCAGTAATACCTTTTCGTCTATTTTCTGCCAACGTTTCTTTTCATACTTTTCTGTACACGTGGACTTAATTCATGCTCATTCAGCATCTTTTTGGTATCCGCGGTTATAGTTGCAGCTGTTTGTTCACGTCTTTCAAACGCGTGCTCGCAAGCATTGCGTTTATTCATACGTTCGCTCCTCGATTTTCAGCTGCTTTAATTTAGTTTTTTCCATAGAAAGTACAAGCAGTTTAGTTAGCAGTGTATTCCTCTTGATTGTTGAAAACTATTTTTCCTAACGACTAGCCTGCTCTTGTATCCCTAATCGGTAGCAATGTGGGGATTAGGACTAGAAGAAGCCGGATAGTCATTTTGGAGGTCTTCGTCGTCATTGAAGCAATCACTTCGGAAATTGACAGCAAGCGAACGGAAAGATGATAATCAGATGGAGCGAAGTTAGGCTAATAATCTGAATGAGGAAGCACTTCCCATCCGCGTTCGTGGATTGCTCTTTTTGTGATTGTCGCTCTATGCGATCGGGCATTGTCGTGCTGCCGCATGATGGCATGTTGCTTCTTTTGCCTTTGTTCGCCAGACGCTGTAACTACTCTGCTTAAACTGTAGCGGTGATAGTCTGCGTTTTCGAAGCATTTCGAAATGTGCAACACACTCACAATCCCACCGAACGGATAGCATAGTATTTCAATCATGCAGTTTGGGTTTCGTTCGCGCGGTTTCTTCCTTACCAGGGCACAGGTACTCCCTTCTTTGTTTCGTGTTGACGCATAGATAGCTCATCTCGTCACTTGTGAGGATCTGACTGAAAACAGGCGCAGTTGGGTCACGGCTTGACGGTATCGAACCAGAAGAAAACCTGCGGCAGAAACGCGCCGAATTTTGTCCGCTCGACTCAGAGAGCGTGGCACCCACGATCCCATCGATGGTGGACATCAGCCCACAGCCGCATAACTGCACCTAAGTTTCTCGGCAAGATCAACTGCGGCGGATGTTCGTTGACTAGGGCGTTCACGTTCTGTTCATCGCTTACCCTACCTGACCTCGTACTGTCACTTAGATCGAAATTGCATTCCCTAAAACGGGAAAACCACTTTCTACTTGCTCGATTGCTGATAGCCTCTTCAACGTAGACTACCTTGGTCTTTTCAGCCGTTGCGATAGCACTTAATCCTCCGTTATAGAGGAAAAGCTGCACGCGTCATGCCTTTTTGTCGACCTGTCACTCCGTGTTTCCAGTTGAGGTGAAGTTTCTCAGAAACGCAATATTAAAGTTATAATATGTCGAGTGGTATTAAATAATACGTCCTGCTTGGCATGAGAGCATCTAAGTGCAAAAAAAGTTAGCTTCTAAAAAATGCAACGAACCTATGAAATAACTTAATAACTGTTCCGTGTTCATCTCGCACTTGCAGAATTCGAACTTTGTATTGTTGCTGGCTAAGTTTTGTCTTCTAGCGTTTTCACAAGTGCTTGGTTTACCGCACGACTTCAGCATCTTGGAACAGTTGTTTCCTGCAAACCATCTGTGACAAAAACATTGCGCTTTTGCTCGACAGACTACGAGTGTTCTCTCCTAGTTACATTTTCCTTCCCAGACACGTATGTCACGTTGAATATCGCCGTATCACTCAAAATCTATGGACTTAAGGTGACTATTAGAATCTTTCGCAAAACCTTCATTATTATTTCAACCGTACTTTTTTATTTATTGTTGTATTAGTTGCTAAGTCAGTGTGGCTATCACCTTAATGTATAACCTTCTGTGCTTTACGTCATCGAGGTGCATCTTTGTGGCTTGGACTAGCGTCCCGTTCAGCTGGGTCGAATGTTTCCGCTCTCATTCCAACAGAACTGAATAACACTTCTGTTTATGCAGCGTTCCGTTCGCACCTCTTTCCTCTGCATGTCTTCTGGCAAGGTATTCTCCACTCCTTTGCATTCGGCGAAAGCTACGATTGCCTTTGAAACGCTGTCGATCAGTTGAAATTAAAGGTTTGCGTTCATAACATTTTTCGTCATGCTGACCGCAATGGCAGGGTTCGTCCGTTCTACAGTTGCAACTTTTGTAAGAGTGATGAGTGCAGGGAACGTAGCGGCGCAAATCGTTTAATTATCGCGTGCGAGTAGGTCGCTTTCCGATGCCGACCATTGGGCTCAAACTGTAAACTGGTCATATTCATGCGCAGTGTGCACGTTCGAACATGGGTACCTTCCGCGAAAGTGTGCCAAATAGAACAAGCCAGTGACCCCCCTCTGCATATAGTGCTCCACGGCATTTTTTCAGGATTTTTAATCAGAATGATTGTTATGCTTTGTCTTTTTCTATTCTAGCGTCTGACTTTATGCAATATTCTCATCCGCATCAAAAGGTTCGCAAGAGCAGCCGAGGAGTAGCAATCCAAACAAAGAAATGACAAAAAGGCAGTACGCTGTTGCCAATTTGTCTTTATAAAATATTTTCTCGTTTTTAACATCATATGCATAGTTAAGCGAGCAAGGGTTGCCTGCGAAAACATTCTCTGCGACACCGCTCTTCCGTAAACCATATCTGCGTATGGCAATATTGGGCATAAACGGTTGTTTTCTGGGCTATGCATTTTGAACCGCGTTTAAAGCTGCTTTCCATTTTATGGCCGCGTGGACATCTATAGATTTCACCTGGTAAAACCCTCGTAGTAAAATTAACGCAGATTATGGGGACCTGTAAGCTTTCAATTCCCATTTCAAGCTTCAGCCCAATTTTCAATGGGTTGCTGTCACCAGCCATTGATAGGCATGCTAAATTGAGTAGAAGACACTGCAGCAGTTTCCCATGCTTGTTTATAGCTGATGACGGGCTGGGCTTCAGCTCGAAGACTCTGACAAGGTGCTTATTAAAATGGCACTGCTTCCGTAGCGATCACATTTGTTATTCTCCAATAGTGCAACATTCAGTTTGGAACGATAAGCAGAGCAGTTCGAAATTTTGAAGCATCTGAAATGTTGAATTTTTCTGAATCCAGAAAGACTTAGAATCCTGAATTCGCGAGTTGCTGCGTTGCATGATTTTTATGACTGGCGTTGTTATATTGTCAGCGCTAACATTCACGGCAGTTTCGTCGAACGCTTGGGTTCCAATGCAATACAATCCTGAATGAACCGAACTCTGTAATTGAATTAGTATTCCGTTTGGATCGGAATGCCAGATGAGCAACAAAGCAGAAAGGCACAGGATGGTGAGCTGATGAGAATTCACCAACGACTGAAAAAATTAACAGACGTTGCCTTGCTTGTCTTCTGAGGCAAAACGACTAAACCTGTAGTCTCTTTTTTGAAAAAACATATTACGGCTTTAACCCGTTTTTCGTATAACGTTTCTTGTTGTAAACGTTGCTGAGCGGAGCTCTCAAGTCTTGCGCGGGCCCTTCTTCAGCGTGAGGGTGTCATACTATGATGAGGAAAAGGGAAAAAGAAATAAAGCTGGGATGAGTTTGAAGCACAAAGGTAACTGGCAACCGGCGGCTTGACGCAGCTTCGTCATGAAAGAAGCGTATCTTAACCCCAAAACGGAGGCTGACAGTGGTGGTGAACCTCAACCGGTAGCGAACTTCAGCAGGCGAATTAACCCTGCTTAGAATACACTTGTGTTTAAGACGTGCCCTTCATTCCGAAATTATAAATACAAAACAAGTCTTTATCGAGGATCATATAACTAGTTTCTGCCCATTCAGGATTAGCATGCAGCTCCTTCCATACATTCTGGTGTTTCGCTTAATCTTTCTTTGGCCCTCCAATGTTTGAGCATTACACGAAATTGATGTTTGACAGTTCCGCCCTTACCGAATAGCGCCTTCTAATCTCGTCACTGCCACGGCCGTCACATCAGTACACCTGGTCGGGCAGTATTTTTCGCGTACTCCTCATTGCTAAGGAAAGCACCTTTCTCATACTCTTTTGTAAAATCAAGCGTAAATGAAATTATCATCAAAAAATCTCAGACCTCATGTTGTCCCACCCTCAGGGTACTAGGGGAGCTACCGTTTTACAAGCACTTACGTCACCAAGAGAAAAATGATATATGGGTAAACGCAATTTATGTTACTCAGCTTTCATTTCAAAACCTCTACATACACGCAGTGCCATTAGTAATTTAAGAAGTAATTGTAATTGTAAATATTACTTTTGAAGGTTATTAACAATTCCACTCAAGCGGTTAACCAACTTTTGAAACACCAACGGCTTTAGAACTACCCTTTGCCAGCGAACGGGTGTCTGCCTTTTTAGCTTTCACTGTTTGTTTTCGTCCAAAGGCCCTTGATATGGCAGTGGAAAACGTTGAAGCGCGGGACGATATAGCAGTCGAGAAAGTCGAAGCGTAACTTGATTCGTAGCTGTGACCGCCCCGCCTTCTCCTTCTGCGATGATGAACTGCTGCGCCACCGAAGCACAGCGTTAGCATAAGGAACCCCAGCACAAACCCAACCACTACATTCACTACATTCGACGAAGTCGGGTTGATCAAACGCTCTATTAACTTTCCATCTTTCTTGTCACAATATTCCCCTTGGTAGCTTTGGTAGCACGTGCATTCGATCATCCCATATTCAGCGTTTTCTCTGCAGACACCATTGTAGTTGCAACTGTCATCTTCTTATTTTTGAACTTCGCGTTCACAGGTAACTCCTCCGTATCCATCTTTGCATTTGCAAACTTTGACTTCTTCAGCGCCTATGACTAAAGTTTCGCAGGTTCCACCGTTTTGACAAGTGCCTGATTCACCGCACGATTTCAGAGCTTCTGAACAGTTGCTTCCTGTAAAACCTCTACGGCAAAAACAGTGCGGTTCTCCTCTTGCGGGAACGCATGTCCCCCCATTCAGGCATGTTCCTTCGCAGACATCTTCTTCACATTGAATACCGATATACCTGTCAGGACACACGCACTTAAGATGGCCATGAGAGTCCCTTGCGATAGTTCCATTATTATTGCAACCTTGCTTTCTCAAGTTTATTGTTGTATTGGATGCAAAGTCAGTGCAGCTGTCATTATACTTAATAAGCTTTCTTGCCACACAGCATGCAGGGCCACTTTTGTTGCACGGAGCAGCGCCTGACTCAGCTGGGGCAAATCTTTCCCGTGTTATTGTATCGCATCTTAAATGTTCTTCTGATGGTTCCTCGGTCCATTTGCCCCAGTTTCCCCTGCATGTCTTTTCACACTCACGCTTCCACTCCTTTGGGAGACCGGTAGGGCACGGTATGCCATAAGGGCTTTGTGCTTCACTTAAAATAGAAACGATATATTTATACCACTTTCGATCATCCGCATGGAAGTGGCAGTGTTCCGCCTTTTTGTAGTTGCAGTTCCTATAAGGGGAATGAATGCAAGTAACGTCATGATCATTCCTTGTGCTCAGGCTGTCGCAGTGGAATAGGACTCCTTCATAGGGGGTTCTGTCCGGACGAATCCCATAAGTTTGACATATCCACTTGCCTCGTGACTCTAAAAAATAGCTTAAGTATTGTTCAGGGTGGTACCGTTGAACGATCCAATCGGTATCATCATCTGGATGGTGTGATCCAAGGTAGTATTTATACCACATGTACTTGTGTCGATATGTACGCCAAGGTATCGTCTGCTCCTCAATTTCTATAGAACATGACTTTCCGAAAAGGTGATAACTGCAGTCAGCATCTGTCAGGGGTCGAAGAAAGAAGCCACCAAAGGCCCATGTGTCCTCCCTGTATAGCGTTCTTGGTTTGTAATATAGCTCATTCCACTTAATTTCATGTAGGTAAACGAACCCATAACGTCTACCATCCAAGAAGGTGGCACCACAAAAGTCATTTATTGTATCGCCGAGGAATCTATCACCGCCAAATCCCACGTAACGTTTCCAAGTTACGCATTCTTCACCCAGCTTGTACCCAGTTTCCATTTTACCTTCACTTGGACATCTGTAAGTATCACCTGTTGAAACGTGACTGGCAAAATTCATGCAAATTAGGGTGATAAGTATCAATCCGAGCGACATTTTCCAATTCAGCGGACTGCGCGATACACGGCTGTGTTCATGGACTGATACGGAAGCAGAATCAAATAGGCAATGTTTCAGTAAATTAACAGTTTAAACTACCGATGCATGATTTAAACTATCCTATCACGTCAGAATAAATGCGTGGGTATAACTTCCTATGTTCACAACTAAAATCTCTGCATAAATATAGCTATGCTATTTCAAAACAAATATCCATTGTTCTAATGATCTGTACGGCAGAGCACGCATATCATTCCTGTGAAGATGTATGTTTTCGTATGCTATCTTCGTGTTGATGGAGATGGCTGAAGAACGGTTTATTTCCCGAGTAGCGTAACAAGAAAACGCAACAAATTGGAGCTTTCAGAAACTTTCTGTTCCCGTCCTTAGCGACATAAGGCACAGGCAAGTGGTTAATGCCTGTAACGGTTTTATATAGGGCACATAACAAGTCAACGAGCTAATGCGCAGAATTCCCTCTGAAGGATCAGAGTAGCCGACGCTTCACCGATCTCAACAATTCTGTCTCAGCTGCAGAATTCAGTGTGGCGGATGCTGAACGCGTCTTCTTTGTTTTTCTTAGGGAAAACAGTTTCTCGCGACATCGGATCTTCTGGCGGCGGTCGAGTGAACAATGAGAGGAATGTTCAACGACTGCTGCACATTTATCGCGTCAATTATAGTTTTCTCGTTATTTGGTGTCTTCTTTTGTGGTCCTCCTCGCTTTCTTGTATTTTATTTTGTTCTTGTATCGATTGACCCCATCTAAGTGCTGCTTGAATTTGTGAAGTAAGCAGGCGTTGCAACTACTTCAGATCTTGATCTTACCGTTTCTCAAAATAGAGCTCAGGGGTGTAGAACTCTTAAAGTATACCCTGAAAGTTCTGAGACGACGAAGGATTTAGCAGCCGTTGAACATTCCTGTCAATGTTCACTCGACCTCCGGCCGAATATCCTAGAATCAAAGAGGCGTTCTGCGTCCGCCACAATGAATCCTGCAACAGAGACAAACGCGTCGAGATCAGTGAAGCGTCAGCTACTCGGATCAATCAGAGCGGATGCTGCGCATGAGCTCCTTGACCCCTTACATGACCTATATGAGACCGTTATAGGCATTAACAATTTGCCTCTGCCTTATGTCGCTGAAGGCGGAAACAAACGGTTTGCGGATGCTTCGTTTTGTTACGTTTTCGTGTTACGTACAACTGGGAATAAACCATTTTTCAGCCATGTCCTTCACATCATTTCCGCGATTTTTGTTGAAGTTAGAGCAGTAGGAACAGGGATTTAGACCCTTTTATGTCCTACCATCTATGACTTGTTGTCTGTTCCATAGACACACATCCTGACGTACGTCCGCCTCTTCCAATTGGTCGAAAGTGTGCTATAACGAACGACTGATATGTGCAAGAACTGTTGTACCGCTCTTAATTTCATTAATTCTATTACTGTCGCTCAATGGAAAGTATCGCACGTGACTCTGAAGGACCTACTGGTTAGTGCAGAATAAGGCAGTGATAAAAGGGCGTTGAAGCAGCCATACTCTTTGCCTTGAAATCATTTTAGATCCTTAAAAGTGTGTTGAACACCGGACTGTTCTTCACGGGTCTGCGGGATTTCGTGATGCAGTTTCTTTCCCACGGCTTTGTATTGCCCATTGATGACTTCTGAAATAACAGAAGCAAATGCCCTACCAACGAATGGACGAGCAACTGTTAAGAGAATGCACGAAAGGGACCATTTCAGCCGAAACAGTCGAAACGCTTTGCTCTGTTTTCAAATTGCCCCTGCTAATAAGTTGCCTTTATCATCGTAATGAAGTTTTGTTTCATCGTATTTCTCCAATGTATCGTGGCTTTACGCACAGCTAGCGGTCTGAAGTAGTGTCGTTTTTCGGGTGGAAGGGCAATCTGATAACATAGCGGTCAAGAAAGTCGAAACGCAGCTTGTTTGGTTGCAGCAACCACCCTGTGCTCTCATTCCTCTGTGACAATGAAGTCCTGCGGCAGTGGGGCAAAGTGTTAACATACATTTTTCCACCAGCTTAACGGCTAAGCTCAACTCTCGTGGCAGCCGGCTTCAATGTTCCCAGTAATACCTTTTCGTCTATTTTCAGCCAACGTTTCTTTTCAGAATTTTCCGAACACGTGGACTTTATTCATGCTCGTACAGCATTTTTTTGGTATCCGCGGTTATAGTTGCTGCTGCTTGTTCGCATCTTTCAAACGTGCGCTCGTAAACATAGCGTTGTTTCATACGTTCGTTCCTCGATTTTCAACTGCTTTAATTTAATTTTCTCCATAGAAAATACAAGCTGTTTAGTTAGCAGTGTATTCCTCTTGATTGGCGAAGACTATATTTTCCAACGACTAGCCTGCTCGTGTATCCCTAATCAGTAGCAATGTGGGGATTAGGACTACAGGAAACACGATAGCTATTTTGGAGGTCTTCGTTGTCGTTGAAGGAAACACCGCGCAAACTGAGAGCAAGCGAACCGAAGGGTGATAACCAGATGGAGCGAAGTCAATACAATAACCCGGACGAGGAAGCACCTTCCAGTCGAGTTCTTGGATGGCTGCTTTTGTGATTATCGTTGTATGCGATCGGGCGTTGTCGTGGTGCCGCATGATGGCATGCTGGTTCCTTTGCCATTGTTCGCCAGACGCCGTAACTGTTCCGCTTAAATTGTAGCGGTGATAGTCTACGTCTCGGAAGCACTTCGAAATGTGCAACACCTTCACAATCCAACTGGACGGATAGCGTAGTCTTTCATTCATGCAGTTTGGGTTTCGTTCGCGCGGTCCTGGTCCTTACCAGGACACAGCTGCTCCCTTCTTTGTTTCATGTTGACGTATAGACAGCTCATCTCGTCACTTGTGAAGATCTGACTGAAAACAGGCGCAGTTGGGTCACGGCTTGATGGTATCGAACGAGAAGAGAACCTGCGGCAGAAGCGCGCCGAATTTTGTCCGCACGACTCAGCGAGCGTGGCACCCACGATCCCATTTTCTGTACCTTCCCATCGATGGTGGATATCGGCTCACAGCCGCATAACCGCAGCTAATCCTCTCGGCAAGATGAACTGCGGTGTATGTTCTTTGACTAGGGCGTTCACGTTCTCTTCATAGCTTAACCTAGCTGACCTCGCGCTGCCACTCAGATCGAAATTGCATTCTCTGAAACGGGAAAACCACTTTCTACTTGCTCGATTGCTGATAGCCTCTTCTGCGTGGACTGCTTTGATCTTTTCAGCCATTGCGACAGCACTTAATCCTCCGTTATAGAGGAAATGCGGCACGCGTGCCTTTTTGTCGACCAGTCACTCCGTGTTTCCAGTTGAGCTGAAGCTTCTCAGAAACGCAATATTAAAGTTATAATATGTCGAAAGGTATTAAATAATAGGTACTGCTTGACATGAAAGAAACTACGTGCAAGAAAAGTTTGCTTCTAAGAAATGGTACGAACCTATGAAACAACTTAATAACTGCTCCGTGTTCATCTCGCACTTGCAGAATTCGAATCTTATATTGTTGTCGGCTAAGTTTTGTCTTCTAGCGCTTTCACAAGTGCTTGGTTTACCGCACGACTTCAGCGCGTTCGAACAGTCGTTTCCTGCCAACTGTCTGTGACAGAAACATTGCCCTTCTGCTCGACCGGGTACGCATGTTCTCTCCCTGTTACGTTTTGCTTCCCAGACACGTGTGTCACGTTGAATACCGACGTATCGCTTAAAATCTATGGACTTAAGGTGTCTATTGGAATCGTTGTCGAAACCTTCATTATTATTTCTATCGTACTTCTTTAGTTTATTGTTCTATTAGATACTAAGTCAGCGTGGCTATCATCGTAATGTATAACCTTCTGTGCTTTACGTCATCGAGGTGCATCTTTGTGGCTTGGACTAGCGTCCCGTTCAGCTGGGTCGAATGTTTCCGCTGTCATTCCAACAGAACTGAATAACACTTCTGATTATTCTGCGTTCCGTTCGCGCCTCTTTCCTCTGCTTGTCTTCTGGCAGCGTATTGTCCACTTCTTTGGATTTCGCGAAAACTGAGGGTGCCTTTGAAATCCTCTGAATTAGTTTCCATTAAAGGTCTGCGTTCTCGCCATTTTTCATCATGCTGACCTCAATGGCAGGGTTCGTCCGTTCTACAGTTACAACTTTTGTAAGAGCGTTGAGTGCAGGGAACGTAGCAGCGCAAATACTTTAACTATCGCGTGCGAGTAGGTCCGACTCCGGTACAGAACATTGGGGTGAAACTGTAAACTGGTCTTATTCATGCGCACTGTGCGCGTTCGAACGTGGGTTCGTTCCGCGGAAGTGTGCTAAACAGAACAAGCCAGTAACCCCCCTTTGCATATAGTGCCCCACGGCGTTTTTTCAGGAGTTTAAATCAGAGTGATTGGTATGCTTTGTCTTTTTCTATTCTAGTGTCTGACTTTATGCAATATTCTGATCAGCATCGGAAGGTTCGCAAGAGCAGCCGGCGTGTAGCAATCCAAACAAAGAAATGAGAAAAACGCAGTACGCTGTTACCAATTTCTCCTTGTAAAATGTTTTCTCGTTTGTAACAACATATGTACAGTTAAGTGAGCAAGGGCTGCCTGCGAAAACATTGTGTACGACACCGCTCTTCCATGAACCATATCTGCGTATGGCAGTATTGTGCATAAACTGTTGTTTTCTGGGCTATGCATTTCCAACCGCTTTTGAAGCTGCCTTCCAATTTATGGCCGCGTGGATATCTATAGATTTCACCTGGTAAAACCCTTATAGTAAAATTAACGGGGATTATGGGGAACTGTAAACCTTCAATTCCCATTTCAAACTTCAGCCTAAGTTTCAATAGGTTGCTGTCTCCAGCCATTGATAGGCATGCTAAATTGAGTAGATGACACTGCAGCAGTTTCCCGTGCTTGTTTACAGCTGTTGACGGGCCGGGCTTCGGCTCGAAGGCTCCGACAAGGAGCTTATTAAAAGGGCACTGCTTCCGTAGCGATCACATTAGTTATTCTCCAATAGTGCAACATTCAGTTTGGAACGATAAGCAGAGCAGTTCGAAATTTTGAAGCATCTGAAATGTTGAATTTTTCTGAATCCAGAAAGACTTAGAATCCTGAATTCGCGCGAGTTGCTGCGTTGCATGATTTTTATGACTTTCGTTGTTATATCGTCAGCGCTAACATTCGCTGCAGTTTCGTCGAACGTTTGCGTTCCAGTGCAATACAAACCTGAATGAACCGAACTCTGTAATTGAATTAATATTCAGTTTGGATCGGAATGCCAGATGAGCAACAAAGCGGAATAGCACAGGATGGTGAGCTGATGAGAATTCACCAAAGACTGAAAAAAATTGACAGTCGTTGCCTTTCTTGTCTTCTGAGGCAAAGCGACTAAACCCGCAGTCTGTTTTTTGAAAAAACATTTTACGGCTTTAACCCGTTTTTCATATAACGTTTCTTGTTGTAAACGTTGCTGAGCGGAGCTCTCAAGTCTTACAGTGAGCCTTTTTCAGCGTGGGGGTGTGATACTATGATGAGGAAAAAAGAAAAATGAAAAATAAAGCCGGGATGAGTTTGAAGCACAAAGGTAACTGGCAACCTGCGGCTTGACGCAGCTTCCTCATGAAAGAAGTGTTTCTTAACCCCAAAGCGGAGGCCGACAGTGGTGGTGAACCTCAACCGGTAGCCAACTTCATCAGGTGAATTAGCCCTGCTTAGAATACTCTTGTGTTTTAAACGTGCCCTTCATTCTGAAATTATGAATGCAAAACAAGTCTTTATCAAAGGGCGTATGAGAAGTTTCTGTCCATTCAGGATTAGCATGCAGCTCCTTCCATACATTCTGGTGTTTCGCTTAACGTTTGTTTGGCCTTCCAATGTTTTAGCATTAGACGAAATTGATGCTTGACGGTTCTGCCTTCACCAGATAGTGCCTCCTGACCTCTTGACTGCCACTGCGGTCACGTTAGTACAACTGGTCGGTCCTGAACACTGGGTGCTTCGTAACGGGATGACATTTTATGGTTTATGGTCTTCTACGGGTTTTCCCGTTTATCTGTTGTGCTTGTATCTGTAAATTAGACGAAACAACTGCTCTACCAACGGATGGATGAGCCGTTATTAAGAAAATGAACATTAAAAAGTTGTGTGTATTGATATCTGTACATTTTCTTAATAACGGCTCATCCATCCGTTGGTAGAGCAGTTGTTTCGTGTAATTTACAGATACAAGCAAAACGGATAAACGGGAAAAGCCGTAGAAGACCATAAACTTGTCGGTCAGTATTTTTCGCGTACTCCTCATTGGTAAGGGAAGCACCTTTCTCAAACTCTTTCGTAAAATCAAGCGTAAATGAAATTATCATGAAAAAATCTCAGACCTCATGTTGTCCCACCCTTATGGTACTAGGGAAGCTACCGTTTTACAAACACTTACGTCACGAAGAGAAAGATGATATGTGGGTAAACGCAATTTATATTACTCAGCTTTCATTTCAAAACCTCTACATACACGCAGTGCCATTAGTAATTTAAGAAGTAATTGTAACTGTAAATATTACTTTTGAAGGTTATTAACAATTCCACTCAAGCGGTTAACCAACTTTGGAAATACCAACGGCTTTAGAACTACCCTTTGCCAGGGAACGGGTGTCTGCCTTTTTAGCTTTCACTGTTTGTTGGCGTCCAAACGCCCTTGAGATAGCAGTAGAGAACGTTGAAGCGCGTGACGATATAGCAGTCGAGAAAGTCGAAGCATAACTTGATTCGTAGCTGTGACCGCCCCGCCTTCTCCTTCTGCGATGATGAACTGCTGCGCCACCGAAGCACAGCGTTAGCATAAGGAACCCCAGCACAAACCCAACCACTACATTCATTACATTCGACGGTGTCGGGTTGATCAAACGCTCTATTAACTTTCCTTCTTTCTTGTCACAATATTCCCCTTGGTAGCTTTGGTAGCACGTGCATTCGACTATCCCATATTCAGCGTTTTCTCTGCAGACGCCATTGTAGTTGCAACTGTCATCTTCACATTTTTGAACTTCGCGTTCACAGGTAACTCCTCCGTATCCATCTTTGCATTTGCAAACTTTAACTTCTTCAGCGCCTATGACTAAAGTTTCGCAGGTTCCACCGTTTTGACAAGTGGCTGATTCACCGCATGATTTCAGAGCTTCTGAACAGTTGCTTCCTGTAAATCCTCTACGGCAAAAGCAGTGCGGTTCTCCTCTTGCAGGAATGCATGTCCCCCCATTCAGGCATGTTCCTTCGCAGATATCTTCTTCACATTGAATACCGATATACCTGTCAGGACACACGCACTTAAGATGACCATAAGAGTCCCTTGAAATAGTTCCATTATTTTTGCAGCCTTGCTTTTTCAAGTTTATTGTTGTGTTGGATGCAAAGTCAGTGCAGCTATCATTGTACTTTATAACCTTTTTTGCCATACAGCATGTAAGGCCACTTTTGTTGCACGGAGCAGCGCCTGACTCAGCTGGGGCAAATCTTTCTAGTGTTATTGTGTCGCATCTTAGATGTTCTTCTGATGGTTCCGCGCTCCAGTTGCTCCACTTTCCCCTGCATGTCTTCTCACACTCACGTTTCCACTCGCTTGGGATACCGATAGGACACGGTATGCCATAAGGACTTTGTGCTTCTCTTAAAATAGAAACGGCATATTTGTACCACTTTCGATCATCCTCATCGTAGTGGCAGTGTTCCACCTTTTCATAGTGGCAATTCCTGTAAGGGGAATGAATGCAGGTAATGTGAAGTTCTTTCCGTCGTATCAGTGTGTTGCAGTCGGCGAGTCGATAGTGACGGAAGCTATAGTCTCGGCTCACAAAATAGACGTGACAAAACCAAACCCATTTTCGGGTGAAAAACTGGTCTAAGTAGTCGTCGGGATGGAATATTTTAAGTAGCCATCCTTCGTCGTCTCTGGCGTATGAGCCCGTGATGAATTTCAAGTACCTGTACGTGTATGGAAAACTACCACCTTCCACATGCGTGTCCATCTCTATATAACATGACTTTCTCCAGATCCCCCAGGAGCAATCGGGGTCTGACACTACTCGAAAAAAGTAGTGGCCATATCCCGATATCTCATTACCATGTGGCCATTTATGGCCGATCGCATTTCTGTCAATATACAATGTTGATCTGTCAATGCCGTCTTGATTAAGAAACCCGTAACGTCTACCATTTAAGAAAGTCGACATGCAATGGTCGTTTAGGAGTGAATGAACGTCTATGTTTACGTCGGCCTCAATTGGTTCAAAGTAACTCCACGTTACGCACTCTGAGCCGCGTTTGAAGCCTATCGCCATTTTAGCTTCGCTTGGACATCTGTAGGTATCATGTGTTGTAACGTGACTGGCAAAGTTAATGCAAATTAGGGTGATAAGTATCAATCCAAGCGACATTTTCCAATTCAACGGACTACGCTATGTGCGGCTGCGTTCATGGACGCATACGAAAGCTGAATGAAATAGGCAATATTTCAGTAATTTAGCAGTTTAAACTTGCGACGCATGTTTTAAACTATCCTATCCCGTCAGATTAAACGCGCTGGTATGACTTCTTATGTTCAGAACTAGTGTCTCTTTGTAGCTATATCTTTGCTTTTTCGAAACAAATCTGCATTGTTCTAATGGTTTGAACGTCGGAGCACGCATATCGTTCCTGTGAAGACGTATGTTTTCAGAAGGGGTTTTCTTATTTGTGGAGATGGCTGGGAAACGGTTTATTTCCCGTGTAGCATAACAAGGAAACGTAACAAATAAAGACTTTCAGAAACCGTCTGTCTTCGTCGTTAGCTACATACCGCACAGGCAAGTTGTTAATGCTTGTAACAGTTTTATATAGGGCACATAACAAGTCAACGAGCTTATGCGCAGCATCCGCTCTGATCGAACAGAGTAGCCCACGCTTCACTGATTTCGACACCTTTGTCTTAGTTGCAGGATTCATTGTGACGGATGCAGAACGACTGCTTGATTTTTCTTCGCGAAAACAGTGTATCGCTGCGTAGGATCTTCTGCCGGAGGTCGAGTGAGCATTGAGAGGAATGTTCAACCACTACTGCACCTTGACACGGCTGCAGGATGGGAATCCTCTTCGCTTTCTTGTATTTTATTCTGTTCTAGTATCCATTGACCCCATCGATATGCTACTTCAATTTTTGAGGTAAGGGGGCATTGCGACTCCTTGGGATCTTGGTCTTATCGTTTCTTAGAATACAGGATAGGGATGCAGAACTGTCGAAGTATAGCCTGAAAACTCTGACACGATAAAGGGTTCAGCAGTCGTTGAACATTCTTCTTAACGTTCACTCGACCTCCAGTCGAAAATCCTATGTCGCGAGAGCTTGTTTTCTCTAAGAAAAACCAAAGTGGCATTCTGCGTCGCCACAGTGAGTCCTTCAACAGAGACGAAATTGTCGAGATCAGTGAAGCGTAGGCTTCTCTGATCAATTAGAGCAGGTGCTGCGCTTAACTCTTTCACCCGTTATGTGCGCTGTATAAGACCGTAATAGGCGTTAGCAACTTGACTGTGCCTTATGTCGCTGACGACGGAAACAGACGGTTTCCGAGAGCTTCAATTTGTTGTGTTCAACATGGAATAAACCGTTTTTCGACTATCTGCGTCATAGCATTTCCATGATTTTGATTGAAGTTGGAGCACAAGGAAGAAGGATTGTAAACGCTTTTATATGCTATCGTATATAACTTGCTGTCTGCTGCTTGGTCTGACATCACGACATACGCCCGCCTGTTCCAGTTGATCGAAAGTGTGCTGTAACGATCGACTGATATGTGTAAGAATGGTTGTACCGCTCTTATTAGTCATTAATTCTACTGTATTGCTCAGTGGGAAGGAGCGAACGGGCCTAACGGCTGACTGGTTGGTGCGGAAGAACACTGTGTTAACTGCACGCTGATGCCGCAGAAGTCTTTGTTTTCTAATAATTTTAAATCTTTGAAAGGTTTTGCTAATAAGAGATCATTTGTAGAGAAGCAGTGGAAGCGTTTTGCTCTGCTTTGAAATCGCCCTGTTATTGAGTTGCCTCATCACCGTAGTGAATTTTTACTTCATCATGTTTCTTCAATATATCGTGGCTTTCCGCAGAGCTACCGGTGTGATGTACTGTCATTCTTCGGCAGGAGGAGCACTGTGATGACGTAGCTGTCGAGAAAGTCGAAGCGTAATTTGATTCGTAGCTGTAACCGGCCCTTCTTCTCTTTGTGCTGCGATGATGAACTGCTGCGCCACTGAATCAAAGAGTTAACATGAGAAATTCCATACAAACCCAAGCACGTTTTTAATTGCGAGCGACAGAGTCAGATTGACTGGCGCTTTGCTAACTTTCTGTCTTTTTTACGAGGTTCCCCTTCATAGCTTTCGTGGCGCCAACGTACGATTGAACCATGTGCAGCTTTATAGTTGCAACTGTCATTATTTTTCTTCTTTACGGTCACTGGTGAGTCCTCCGTATACATCTTTGCATTTGCAAACTTTTACAGTGCCTATGATTAAAGTTTCACAGGTTCCAACGTTTTAATAACTGGCTGATTCATCGCACGACTTCAGGGCTTCCTGTAAAACATGTGCGGCAAAAAGAGCGCGCTCCTCCTTTCGCAGGAAAGCATGTCGCCCAATTTTTGCATTTTCCTTCGCAGACCTTTGCGCGTTGGATATCCATATGCCTGTCAGAACATACGCACTTAAGATGACCACTGGAGTCTGTTGCGTATCCTTCGTGCTTCAATTATCATTTCCGCCTTGCTTTCTCAAGTTTATTGTTTTATTGGACTCAAGGTCAGTGCAGCTGTTACCGTACGTTACAGGTAGTTTGAGTATAAGACGTGTTCGTATAACGTTTTTTTCGCTCATTAGCGGTATTACTGGCTGGAAGGAATGAGTATTTGCCAACATTTATCAGCTTCCCGGGATTTTTGTTTACCGAGAGCTGAAGCACACCGCGCTCTGATCTCATGCGCGTTCTTCGGTCACGCCTGAGCGAAGCGGTGATTCTACTGTGAGGGAAACTTTTACGACTCGTATCAGATGGTGTAATTTCTGACTGACCGTTAACGGCATCGTAGAACGCTGGAATGACGTGTCAAAACAATGCATGCATCCTTTCTGACGAAGGATTATCCCAGACCTAATCTGCTATTTTAAAGACTTTGTGCCCTACCGTCGGGAATACGCAATTACCGGAACCTGGGTTCAGCTAGGTAGATTTTGAAGAGATGGAATATGCAGATGTTAAAGACTTTTTGAATTGTCAGCAGGATGGGCTGATCGCCGCTGTGCTACAGAGGAAGCAAAAGGAAGAGAAGAAAGAGATAACGGTGGAAGTCAGGAAGTTTTTTTGCTGCAAGTGAACACTGCTGAGCTATCAGATGCTCTAGTCTAGAAACTATTGACCAGCAGTTACAGTGGCTCGGAGGCAATGGTCATAGTCCGGAACAAATCGAGATGGCAAAAGGGGGTGTCTGAGCGCGAGACTTTGACAAGAGCAGTAAAGGTATTGGGGCCATATATGACATTTCTTTGTTAAGGCAGCTGATATACCAAGGAAGAACACACCGAAACTGAAGCTCGAATTGTATTATACTTCAATGAAAAGATGAGAAACATTTTGAGCACGACGAAGTGCTACCTTCTAGGTCTAATAGGGTCTCAGCTCATCAATAGCTAAGGGTAGATAAAAGAGTTAGTCCAGTGAACATAAACTCCTTCCTAGCTGTCAGGTCATTTATTTAAAACAGGGAGGGAGCTTGACGAAAGCATGTAGCTCTTGAGAGCCACTTTGAACGCTATCCATTGTAAAGGGTCCTATCATAAAAGTTAGCCAATTCATGTATCATTGCCATGAAAAGAAAAACGCGTTGCTCAGATCGTGTGTACAGCGGTCGAATAAAATAGCTCAAATACTGAATCATTCCTTTTTCGACGCAGTTTATTGACGATATTTCTGCGCTGTTGTTTACAAGTAAACAATCCTTCCGACGCTTTGAAATAAATAGTCATTTTTTATAGTTTAAGTGTCTCCTATAACGCGAGATTCACCGGGATTTTCAAGTGACCAAATTCTCACGTTATACGTGAACTACCAGTGCGACCTCTGCTGTCTTGAAAATCAGAAATGCCCAATACAGTAACAGCGAACTTTAAAATCTTAGAGTTAAACCTGCTAGGCTGTTGTCATTGTTTACACATATAGTAGCAGCTGGTTTTCCTTCCTCGGTAAATAAACGGTACCACGCTAACGGTGCCTACTTACGCATGTTACTCATCACTCTTTTCCGTTTTACGAATAAACGGATTTCTGCTTGCTCGCTGCCGGGCGCCCAACAGATATCACTGTTACTGGACACAAAAACTTCTTTCGCCTTACCTCCAGCATGTGGGTGCATTTCTGTAGCATGGAACGTCTCCCTGGTTCCGCTGAGGCAAATCTGTCCACTGTAATTGTATCGCATCTTTTAAATGTCCTTTTGACGGTTGCTCACTCCAATGGTCCAGCTTGCTCTGCACCGTTTCGACATTGAATTTTCCACTCTTTGATAAGTCACTATCACAGGAATTGGCTAAAAGAATCTCCGTGGTTTGAATGACCTTAGCTATATATGTGTACCATTTATGATCAAGTTCCGAGTGGTATGAGTTTTATTGCATTTCAGTTTCAGTTGTTCTAACATGAATATTTGCAAACAGTGTTTCCTACCCTGTTTGACTTATCTAAACAATGCGTTGATGTCATTGGTTTATAACCGTTAGTGCTGTACCTGGAATAACTTATACGTATTGGAAAATCCCTGTCTAACATGAAGAGGTGTATATATGCCGAACCACCTAACCGTGCCATATCAACGTAACTTCCTCCTAGGCTATGCTCGAGCAGCATGCTGTAAGCATAAAAATCGATTCAACATCACTTAGCCTTGTCTGTGCACTCACTATACATACCCGCTGCCAGCTCCAAGGCATCGGGTAAGAAAAACATTGCCGATACAATTCATGCTGGTAACTTCTGAAACCATGCTAAACTTGCAGTACGAATATCGCTTCTACAAAAGGATGCGTAATAAAGTCGATGAAGTTTTGTAAGTTCTTTTTTGTCTTCTTAATTAGGTTTCTACGAATATACGGGGTAAAAGTCAGTCAGACCCTCGGGAAACGTCTATCATCGCTGCGTAGCAAAAGCAGTGTATTTTAGGTACACAATAAAATGAATCAAACATAACATTAACGTACGAAAGGCAGAGAGACAATCGTAGCTGTAAACAAAAAATTAAGCGTTTTACAGGGCAAAATAAAATTTGTTTCGCAACCATTCTCTTTACATTCCAGCACTAACAAGTACTGTGGAACATCTTGCGTGACATTTTTCACCGTCTTGTTTAGTTTTGAGAGTTCCATATTCAACTGTTTTACTCAGTTCAATTTTCATAACTTAATAGTCTTCAAGCCTACTGAAATCAAGCAGACATGGCTTAGCTCTGATAATACCAATAAGCTGAATCACGTAAAAAACATTAATTGAAATCTGTTCACTTATCATCAGTTTAAAAAAGTGCGCGCTGCTGGCAATTTCACAACGGTGACAAAATTAACGTTTTTTTTTCAGTCGGTCTTCAATGGAAATCCGACGACTAATGACAACGAAAAGTATAACTGGTTGCCGCTTGTGATGTGGAAAAACTTAATGAAAGATAGCGTTAACCGTATCGCTCGCCAACTCAACGTAAAGCAACGTCGAGAAGACCAGTGGATACTTTGGAGTAAGACTATTTTAGCCGTGCCTTCAGTTAAACCAAACCAACGACTTTTTAGACCGCGGAATGAGCAGAAACAAAATCCATAACGCAAACAACCGGTGAAAATATGGAACGGGATACGTTGGCATCCTTCTTCAATCATATCTCGCATTGTAATGGTCGCTCTTACTGTCATTACAACTGCGTATCGTTCTACAACCATCAAAAATGGTTTGCAAACATGGCTGCACTAAAGTATTGAACGGAGAAAGAATTTTGCTAACTTTATTCGACCTTTTCATTGAAAGGCACGTTAGATGAGAACTTTACTATCAAAGGGGCTTCCCCGCGGAAATTAATGAATTAGTTGTGTTGTAACCTGTTTGAATGGACACTCTTCCCTTTTTGAACATTTTGTAACCATTCTTTGAGCCTTGTAGTTTTTAAGCGGGGACGAAGGCCCTAGAAAGTAAGCGCTACAAACATTTTTTACAATTTTTCCCCAACTAACTTTTTGGATCAACGTTGCGAGAGAAATTCCAAGCGATACTGACAAATTGTTCGCGGGAAATAACACGTCTAAGCATTTGTCCAGGAAAGGAACCAGAGATTCTTCAACTAAAGTCGCAAAAGCGATAACACCGTCAGGATCAGAGCTCCGCCTAAACAAATGAAACCAATGAGTGCACATTGTATGCGTTATGTTCAACTAACTCAAATGACGTTTTCAATGAGTCAACCATCAGAGACAAAGAGGAATCGAGTAACTCAGCAGTGAACAATGCAAGGCTCACAGGAACGCACGAGTGCAACTTGTCGAAAATTTCAATGATTCTATTGCAATAAATAGCCAATGGTGGATACGAAAGCAGCGCGATTGGTGCCTTAATGCTTGGGCCACTTTTGACATCCAAATACGGATCTACATCACTCACAGCAGACGATACTTCGGCAATACGAAAAGCTTCGGTCGACTTCAACGAGTCTAGCAGCCTAAAATAACATCGATCAATCAAGGACCACCTTAAAAGGAAGAAAAAGCACACACTTTGCTGTTACCGTTCCTAAGGATTGCTCCATCAGCTTCAAAATGTGATCTTCAAAAATGCAAACCAACAAGTGACGAGCATCCGTACCAACACGACCCATTGAAGCTCCAAAGTACATGCAGTGCATCATGATTGAATCAAGCCGATCAACGGGGCAATGCAAAAGGCAATTAGATAACGTTTCCGTAAAGCACTGCAACCGATAGTGCAACCAGGAAGCTACGACGGAAGGACAATGAAATTGGAGCGCATCCCGTTGACTGCCGGAGGAGGAATGCGAACTTTCTTCAGAAAATACAGCCCTGTACTGAAGCATGACGTCAAACATAGCCTCCTGGTAGACTTCAACAATGTGGTTAAGCCGCTGATACTCATCCGAAAACGACCGCTTGTCTAACTGGCTCTGAAGCCAACTATCTCGGCACTATAAAACAGTAATAATAATACGCATAATAACATATAAACAATTTTAAGCTTGAAGTTTACGGTAGCTTTACGTTTCAGCTAGGTAATAACATCGGCAGCTTAAGGCATTGAAGGAATAGCATGGGTCGTAAGAATCCTGTACAGCATCAAAATACAGTAGAACCTCTCAAGTTGACCACTTCTCTATGTCGACCACCTCCCTAAGTTGACCGAATTTTGACCACTTGGTTGGTCTGCACGTTAATAATATAATATACCCACGGCCTCTTATGTTGACCACCTCCTATGTTGACCAGTTTTTCCCGGTTCCTTGGATGGTCAACTTATGGAGGTTCTACTGTAGATGGAAAAATATCTCCATCCATTCAAAGGCAACCGACGTTTAGCGCAGAAAGCGAAAAACATAGTCAGCAAAAGGAAAAGCATAATAAGCTCATCTGGCGTTTGGTCATCAACATTATGATGGGAAAACCGCTTCTTGTAACGAAAATCTTCGGGTCGTAATAACTGAAAAGCACGTACTTTCTATTCTAAGCGGTAAAACAATGCCTTATAAGGAATGTTCGCAAGCAAGTGCTTAAGAATTTCAAATTTTTATGGACACTAATGTATTTGCATATATGTCAGGCAACATGCAGAAAAGAGGTCTCAAGCCGGAATATAAAATTCATTTAAATTTCGTGTACACTGCATGCACACTGCGTGAGGTTGGGACTCCGTAGCATCGATGTCAATAATAAACTTCCAATAGAACAATGACGCCTTATTATAAATTGTTTATCAAAAGAAGCTACGAAGATTATGACAGGAACATTTGCATTGCAGGAAAACACAGCTTTTCAAGTGCTTACAAAACTGTGCAAGTTGGATGTCCTTGAAAAACAGTATATTACGAACGAATTACGAAGTTTAACTTGCTTCTGTACTTCCGTTATAAAACAAGAGTTACACATTTTAAAAAAGATATAGTACTTACATACCAACAAAAACTGGAACTGCAGCTCCGCTTCACTGTACACGTCCATCCGTCTTAAGAACCCGACGAGTTTTAGGCACTGAGTAAGGGTAAGAGGGGCGCGCAATTGTTGCAAGCAACTGCTCAGCAGGTAGTTTCTTTGATTTTTCACGTGTTCCGTGACTTCCTAAATGTTCACGCAATTTCTAGAAACTTTCGAAATTTCCCAATGATTACGAAGACGATTGCTATATTTCCTAGACAACGACCAAGTCGAGATGCCAACTGTATCAGCTCGAAAGCTTCCTCGTAATGGCCCTTGCGAACACATTTCTCAATAAGCGATGACAATTCAAACAGCTTTTTCACATCTTCGGAGCTATGCTTTGCTGCGGTCAAATTGGTTCGTTCTACGCTCATTACTTGAAAAGTTTTCAGAAACTGGCTACCTTCATCTTGAACAGTTCGCAGTTCTTTCATCAATTTTTCTATATCGTCATGAAGTCCTGTGTACTAGACAAACGCGTAAGTTACTCCGCTATTATAAAAGCGGCAACAAAAAACTTCGGCGCATAAATATCCAGAATAACTTACGCGTTCCTTCACTTCTTCGGAACAGCGGATCGTACGAATGAATGTACCATAGTTGGAAAACGCTAGTTCCCGTATATTGCTCAAAACGTTTGCCCTTTCCTTCTCCAATCTTTCCGGTTCTTGTTCTGCATTACAAAAGGTAGGTATGCACACAATTTCGCTTATGCTGTCGTACCTAAGCGATCCGGTTCCAGCTGATACACCAAATCGATGTAGCTCATTGCAGCAGGACTCTTTTGGAAAACAATTCGCAATTGCGTTTACAGCGAAGTAAGCTGTAGCTTACAAAAAGTCATCAAACTGCCTTCTTGTAAATGTTGTAAATGTATGAACACAAAACCGTGCAGGAGAAAACCAAATAAGTTACATCGCTTCGACACGATTACATTAGAAGAATGTAGGTTAACAATATTGCAGCAAAGCATGCGCTTCATCCTTAAAATTTAAAACATGCACTATCGCGAGACGTCTTACCAACGACTATTGTAGGTACTATGTATGGAAGCAACGTCAGATGGGTTGCAATTCAAATCCATTCATTCTATGCAACTTCGCTCAGCGCGTAAAATTGCAGCATTCTTTCGTATGTAAGCGCAGCATCCCGAAAGAGAAATATCGCAATTTCATAAATCCCTTAAACGCTTTTTGGCTCCTGTAAAAAAGCGTTAGAAGGAAAATATTTTGGCAATCTCTTTTCAGTAAGCAACAACATATTTTGCTCAATTGTTGTCTAAAGCTTAATAGCAAATCAGTTCCGATAAAGCCTGAATTTTCATGCAGATTTAAAACTGGAAGGAAGTTGTCGATCGTGATAAGGAAACACCATTTTGCTTGCACCTTTCATTTCACATATCGGGTTCTGTAGGCGTAATATCCTGCTGAATGAGTAAAGTTTAAAACTTTATCTACGTTTTACTCGTCTGTTCAAGAATTACGTTTGTGCCTTCTACGTCTGATCTTTTCAACGCTTTATCCTTTCTGTTTTGATAGCTGTATTCGTACTCCCATTTTTAAAGAAGCACCGTTTAAATGGATATTTATTGAAAGTAGGAAGGAGGATCCTATCGTGTACGAGTGCTGTCTTTGCGTCTTTACTCAACTTTATGATCCCCTTGTGTTTAATTTTCGCTTTATTCCATCTACATCCAAATTATGGCTCAGTCTAGCTGGATGCAATCTTGTTTACAATAAGTTATTCGTCGGAAATTGGAGCAGCAAGCATGTTTATGCACTGTGCATTCTGACGTTCAGGCTATGAAGTTGTCTCCATTCATGGAGCTCAGTGATTCCGGTTCCGTGGCGTCTAGCTCAGTTTCCGCGGGTAGGAGGAAAGTCTACAAGGTAAAGAAGGCAGCTAACCATCGATTTGAGCCGATGCTTATTCAATAGCTTTTAGAAGAGAAAGCAAGAGTACCACCAGGAGAAGAAGCGCATTGCTTACGAGTTGATGCAAACGTTGAAAGACCCAACTGTTGTAATAATTGCTGATTGGCTGAAAATTCGTGGCACCCTGCGCAAATGGATGCGCGTCTTCTGCGTGCTAAAGCCTGGTCTTTTCATTGTTTACAAAAATGAAAAAACTGATAAGGTATAGCTGGGTTTGTAAAAACTTTGCCACATGAGATTCTTGCTTACGTAGCTCGGTCACTGGATAGGGACGGTTCTGTTAAGCAGTTGCGAACTCATTGAACGCCCTTCGAAAAAAGGTGGTTTTTGCTTCAAGCTCTACCACGCCATGGATCAGTCAATTTGGGCTTCAAGAGGACCCAGAGGCGAGTCCTTTGGTGCGGTTACCCAACCACTGCCAACATCTCATCTAATTTGCCGCGCACCCTCTGAAGAGTCAGGTAGGCTGTCCTTTTCGGAGAGCTTTTAAAAATCATGTGCATTTTTACAAAATTTTAAACATACCTGTCGAAAAATATATTCTGGTATTTTTTATGTATTCTCCAGTACAGTACGGCTTCTTGTAACGGCCTTTTAAAACTTCTTACTTTGCTAGCATATAGTAGATGGGTTTTTAATTAAACTTGTCAGTTTTCCTAACTCGCCTGCTTCCATATTCAGTGTTCAACGTAGTTCTCTATTGAAAATTACCAGTTGACATGTCAACTTTCGCAGCTGCAAATATTTTCCTGACGTACGAAACAAGTAGGAGCATTCGTATATCCCAGTGTTTCTCAACGTGGGCCCTGGCGCCCCCCTGGGGGGCCCTAGGAGATTTTAGGGGAGCCGTGGAAGCCAGGAGGCCCTGGAGGATAATGCGGCAGGACATTGTCCCAATAAACGGTGGGCCCTTACAAGGATTAGGGGGCCCTGACAAGGCCTAGGGGAGCCCTGGGGCAAAAAAAGTTGAGAAACTATGGTATATCCGTACGTCAAGCCAGGTGACATTTTTTTTCCAGTGAGGTCTCAGTGCCTATCGCTCTTCACATATAACTAAGTGTCGCTATAGCTTAGGCAGGAATGTGCTTGGCGATTTTTTGTAATTCCTTTATTTTTTTTTGTTTGAAGGACGATGCTGGATGGACGGCCTTGAATTAGCCTTAAAATGTAACCGGTTGCTACTAAGAACACTGAGCCGTCAATTCAATAAAGAAAATCCAGATTTGGACGAGATTACAAATGAGGAAAAGGATATTTCAGATTCTCTGGTGACATTGGATGTCAAAAGCGACCTAGGCAAGTCTTCGTGTTAGTCGTTCTCGCACCTTCCCCTAAAGACTAACTTTTTCAGAAGACGAGACTCCAAGCGAGGTGGAAGAAGATGTCGATAGGGCCATCACGGAAACTCCGTACGTTCCCGCACCGCCAGAAGTTTTCGGTGAAGTAAGACCGGAAATTCTCTCTTTGAATAGTCCAATCCTCTTTTTGGCTCAGGCATGCATTAGCAGTTATCTTTTAGTTTGGCGGGTTGGAACAAGTCGAAGAAGTTGCCGACGAAAACAAGAGCCTCCTTTGGGCATTGATGAAGCAGGTTAGTTGTGCATAATCCGTCAGTGCATTTGCCATTCGATTTGCAGGTTCGACCGGGCATGGATTTGTCCAAAGTTGTACTTCCAACTTTTGTCTTGGAGCCACGTTCATTTTTGGAAAAGCTTGCCGACTATTATTACCATTCCGATCTGCTTACCGAGTATTGGGTGACATTCAAAAAAGGCTTACAATTTTTAACGTCGCTTCAGAGCGATTCGAGAGAACGATCCGTACAAGAGAATCCAATTGGTTCTTAAATTTTACTTGTCAGGATTTTACAAAAAACCAAAAGTAACCACAAGTCAAGTGGCCGTTGTTACGATTGAAATGATGATTTGTGACTTACCTGTTGTAGGGATTGAAGAAGCCATATAATCCTGTCCTTGGAGAAATGTTTCGCTGTTACTGGCACAGTCCGGAAACAGGCAGCAAAACATTTTACATAGCAGAGCAAGTCTCTCATCATCCGCCGGTGTCGGCATTTTTTGTCACCAACCGTAAAGCGGGTTTCAATATCGCCGGTTCCATTTTGGCTAAGTCCAAATTTTACGGTACGACAGTGAACCGTCAAACTTGGTCGTTTTACTGCGTACAAACTTATTATTACTGTATTGTAGGCAATTCTTTGTCGGCAATACTATGCGGCAATGCGAAAATAACTCTTCTTAGTCGAGGAGAAAGTTACGTAGTCACCCTGCCGTACGCTCATTGCAAAGGTCTGCTGATTGGTACGCTGACATTTCAATTGGGTGGTTCCGTATGCATCACGTGCGATCGAACATCTTATTCGGCCGAATTGGAGTTCAAGCTGCGCCCTTTTCTGGGCGGCACCGAGACGATCAACTTGGTAGTTGGCAAGGTTAAACTTGGTAAGGAGACTTTGGCGGATATCAATGGCCGGTGGGACTCGTCCATCCATTTTACTGATCGCGAAACCGGCGTGAGAGTGCATTGCGCATCTGCAACTCTGGAACGCTAAATATTTTTTAACATAGGAAACCAGCGTCCTCTGGGCCCCTACGGAGGAGGTGATACAGCACCGCCTGCAACGTTTTGACGTTGACTTCCAACATCAGAGTTCGTTTGAATCGCAAAAGTGGCGAAAGCATTGTTGCACCAACTGTTGGTTTTTCATTTTTTGCATTTCAGACTGTGGATAGCCGTTAGCGAAGCTATAAGAGCGTCAGACCAAACCAAAGCTACCGAAGAGAAGACGAAAATTGAGGACGCCCAAAGGCAGCGAGCAAGAGAACTGGCGAGCCTCGGCGAAGCTTATGAACCTCGCGTGTTTGAATTCGATTCATTATCTGGCCAATGGCTTTACAGACATGCCGAGTACGATGATTGGGACGCTGTCAGTGTACAGCTATAATAGAACATTCTTTTATGCTGCAGCTACCGTCCTTGGGATTCGCAGAATGATGTAGTCCAGTACGAAAGCAATTTCATTATAAGAACGCAGTCACATCACAAGACGCCTATTGTCAAGACCGGAAGTCTGTCCAGTGTGCATAGTCCGAATTATACAATTGGGGCATCCAAGGAATGGTCCGAAGAGGAGGAAAGCGCCAGCGGTAATGGAACTAAACTGTTCCTCAGTATTTACTCACATGCCATTTACGATTTCTGTTTTTTCTGCGCGCAGTACATGTCGAAACTATTTAGAGCAAAGTCAAGAAACAGAAAAATGTACTGCCGCTACTCGTCGACGATTTCCGATTGGCAAAAAGGACGGCACGGAAATATTGCAAGAAGCAGTAATGGAAATAACTAAAAGACTGGCGGCTATCGAGTTGAAGCTGGACACGTTGTCGCGCCAAAGTGAACAGCGAAGAATTGTTTTGACCGACCCATTTACAATTGTCGTTCTTCTTATGTTGTCTTTATTCTTGATTTTTTTTGCCGCCATTCATTATGGTTGATTTGGCTTTAAAATCTTTCGGTCATTTAAACTGTCCAATAGTTTGAATAAATGCTGCTAGTCCGCTCGTTGACGTTGTCTTTCGATGCCATCCTTCCAACTGCTTTCCTATTATAACCCATTGCTTTGTTATATTCTCTAATCTTATGTTGTAAAGTAGCAATTTCAGAAGTTGCCAATTTCGCTGTGGAGTATCCCGATGTCGTTCATTTCAGATGGATTAATCGTTCTGGGCGGCCAGGTTGGTTGACAGATTTAATTGTATTGATGATTTTAGGGTTGAATAATTTCAGGTCCTCTTTTTCTCCCTCGGAAATTGGTACTGTCGACACATCCTTAGCATAAATGACGAGGTATTTTTTATTCGTTTTCAATTCGTTGCAATTGAAAACAACAAACTTCAGACCGATAGTCGGCAATGCGAAATTTATTTCTCCGGCACGTTCTCCCTTTGCTGCAATTTGTTGTTGTTGGTTATATTTGAAATTTTGGGCGTACTGTCGAGAAAGTAAGTACAATGAACTTTTTTTTACTGGTTAATGAATTTTCACATTCCATTGGTACATGAAAACATGATGCTTTTGTACGGGAGCGTGTGTTTTCATATTGAAAAATACATCTTTATTACGGATTCTCTCCCGTTGTGAAGTAAAACAAAAAGATTTTTCTTTTCTTCCGGAGCTTTCGGGTCTTTCGCGACCCGTCTTCAGCGGTGAAATTATGTGTAGACGCACTACACATAATCTCACCGCTGAAGACGGGTCGCGAAAGACTCGAAAGCTCCGGAAGAAAAGAAAAATCTTTTTGTTTTACTTCACAACGGGAGAGAATCCGTAATAAAGATATATATTCCATTAGTACAGTACTTTTTCTTCTTGTACGCGCACGTAGAAAGAGAAAAAGAACTTTACGAATTTTTTTTGAAATACGTGCGGAAATTTATCATAAATAGATTTGACGGAATGAACAGCTTTAACTGCGCTCGATCATGCAACGCTCATAAGTTTTCATAATTTATGTTTAATCAGAATGAGCAATGAAGTAGGTAAATGAAATGCTATTCCGGCAAATAAAATGCGTTCCTTTTGAAGAGTGCTTTATTCCTTTAGAATCTGAACGGCCGTGCGCTTAAGCAAGCGTTTCATTTTTCCTTATCTCCTTCATGTGATAATAGCTTAGCTCTAAGAATGAAACGTCAAAAATTTGTATTTTATTCCAGCTCTCGTTTGTTCTTCTGGAAGGCCACGCTTTACGCGGTAGCTGCAATGTTGTTATTTTTTATTCCAAAAACTATTGCTCAACTGGCGATTCGAAAGCTTCGTTTCAGTAAGGCCAAACTTTGTTGCCAACAGTGTCACTGCAAGTTATGCCTTTTTATTTTAGCAAACAGAATCTTTGCCAATGGGTTGTTATCGTTCATTTGGTTGTCCACAATGTACTTTTCGTGGAAAGTGTTGGGACCTCTGCCGGTGACGCGCGGACAAACTTGTACTCTCTTAGCAAAAGCGTTTTCGCTTTGTTCGCGCTATTCTTATTTTTCAGCAATTTGGTCTATTGAAAATATCGTTAGCCGCGTTGGTGTCATTGGTGTACTAATAGTGGCAGCTCTTGCTGGCTTTGGTGCCATAAGCTGCTTGTACACGTCTTTACCTTGTTTTGCCCAGTAAAGACTTCATTGGATGTTGTACATTTTCGTCGCCGTATTGCATCGATGTTGCAGAAAAGTTCCGGAAGATTATCCGGATAAAGTGGAAAGACAGATCGGCAAGACCATTGAAATGATCGCCGCAAAGAAGTTTGGAACTTTCAGCGCTGCGGGTGCAAACGATCGTTACCGAACAACGCAGGGTTTTTTGAATCTTCTCGGCATGGGGACAACTTCTGCAGCGGAAAGAGGTAAAAATAAAGAAGAAAGGCAACCAAGCTCATTCTTAAGCTTTTATACAGAAGTTTTTGAAGACGTCAAATCCTTGGAAGCTTTCAACGAGCGGCTTTTCATGGAACTTGCAGAAATTAATGCTATAAACCAACGAAAGGAGTATGCAAGAACTTTTCGAGGAAAGTACTTCTTAGTTCTTGGATATTTTCTCTCATTGCTTTCTATTTGGAAGATCTTTTCCGTAAGCAGTGCAATGTTGCTTACCTCACTCTTACTCCTAAAGCCTTTCCCCTTTCAGTCTATAATCAACATCGTTTTCGACCGCTATGGAACTGTTGATCCGGTAACACGCGTAATCGGCATAGCTGTTCATTACATGGGCTTCGACTTTGACGTAAGCCGCGGCTGCACTTGCGCTGAACAAATTTTTTCACCCCCAATACGTGCGCTTTTATAGGTAAAACTTTGGTCGCAACACTTTTCTTTCGTTTTTGTCGGATGCCTGTCGCTTTCTTCGGTTCGCTCCCTTTTGGTTAGTTTCGCCAAAGTAAGTTGGCACTTTGCCAAGAATGATGCAAAGTTCATTTGAAAGATTTTCAGTTGTTTTCCATTGTTAATCCAGGACGTCTGTCCAAGATTTCTGTTCTTCTAACAGCAGAAGTGATGGTGAGTACCGAGCGAGCATTCGCATTTTACATATTTCAAAATTGAAAGCAACGCAGTTGAATCCTTATTGTTCAAACCAGGCTTAGGCGGGAGTAATTCGATGAATGAAAAATTCAGGTTCATACGGGATTTGCTGTTTTTTATCCTTTGTCTTAATCATACAGTATTGTAAGTTGCATTCCTTAATTCTGAACCTTAGAAACCGTGCTCGTTTTTTAAAGTCGTTGCGGATTTTTGTTCGTAGGCCCCTCTGAGTATCTTAATTGCTAAATCACAAATGCATTTTTATTTTGACAAATTATGCAACTTCATTGAGATGAGTTGGTTGTAGCAGTGTCCATTCATGCAAAAATAGCTTAGTGACACATTAGCAGAATTGAATTTCCCCAAAAATAACAATGCTAAATTAATAAATCGTAGCGAAATAGATATTTGCAATGATTGAGACTTCAGCAAGTATACTGTAATTCAACCGGTAAGCTCACACTGTGAGAATGACAGTAGCTACGCTTTCTGATTTTAAAATAATCAAAAATATTGTAACAGACCACCGAGTGTCTTCAAACCTTTTATTCACCGTACCACGCCGGACGCACACAAAATAACGCTGACGGTACCGAAGCCTACTACTCACTACTCTTTCTCTGACGTGTGTCTACTGTACCCTTCGTACCTGCATTCCGTTGTACCTGCTTATCTCTACCGTTACAATCCGCCTCCCTTCCGTTTCGGTCGCTCGCCCCTGAGCGACGCCACGCTGACTCCATCGGGCTCCGATATCTCTTCAGTTGTGCTACGTGGGCTGTGAAAATCCGATCTCGCCTGCGCTGACGACCTGATTTCAAGTAGTTGAGCTTGTAAGTGATATCACTAAGCTTCTGCACCACTCGAAAGGGTCCCACGTAACGTGGCAGAAACTTCGCACTTCGGCCTACTCGTCGAAGAACGCGACGTAGTAAAACAAGGTCTCCGACTCGGAAGGATCCACCCTGGTTTCTTCTCTGATCGTATAGCCTCTTTTGCCTCCCTTGTGCCTCCTTGCACTTGGCTCTGGCTCCAGCTCGCAAAGACTCAACTCGCTTCTTGAAGTCTTCATACGTTTCGTGAGCTTCTTCCGGCCATGGAAAACAGCTATCTGTCGGGAGCACCGCTAAGCGACCGTAAACCAGTTCAAAGGGGGAGACCCCGGTGCTTGACTGGTCCATCGTGTTGATTGCGAACATTGCATATGGCACAAACTCATCCCAATTCGCATGCTTGGAATTCACGTAGGCAGCTAGTATGCTGCTCAGCGTTCTGTTTATTCGTTCGACCAGCCCGTTAGATTGGGGATGACAGCTGCTGGCCATGCCATGTTCGATTTTCAGTTTGGATAAAACCGCCTTCGTGGTCTCCGCCGTAAAGGCTGTACCCTGGTCACTGATCAATTTCTTAGGCACGCCGTGCCTTAGGATGATAGCTTTCATTAAAAAGTCTGCGACCCTTTGACTTGTCGTGTCCGGAACGGCGAATAATTCCACCCATTTCGTCAAATAATCGACGCACACGATGATGTGCCTATTCCCTTTGCTGGTTACAGGAAATGGCCCGAGGTGGTCTATCCCCACCATCTCAAACGGCTTCCTCGGGGGTTCTATACTTTGGAGAAGGCCATAAGGTTTGCTACATCCAACCTTCCTTTTCTGGCATGTTGGGCAAGCCAGTACTACCTGCCGCACCGTTTCTGTGATATTTGGCCACCAATACCGTTTCCGCACTCTACTCGCGGTTTTCTCCACTCCAAGATGTCCTGCGGTAGGCCCAGCATGGAGGGAAACGACAACATTTCGTCGTAGGTTTGAAGGAATTGCCAGTCTCCATGGGCGACCCTGATCCTTATTCCTGCGATATAAAATGCCTTGGAAGAGTCGGAATTCTTCCAGTGTGTTACTCCTTTCTCTCTCTCCGTCAGCATCCACTTGATTAGAGGCGATCCGCTCCATGACGCGGCGTAGCTCTGGATCAGCTGACTGTGAGATCTCCAGCTCTTCCCGGCTAACGCCGTCACAGACTGCTGCACACAGCATTAACTCTTCCGCTATATCTGTTTCGGACACCGCCTTACCCACCGGTGCTCGAGACAGCGCATCTGCCACCACATTTGCTCGACCTGCGCGATGTACGAACTCACACACGTCAAGATACTCCGTCACAGCCATGGCCCATCTTCCAAATTTGTCGTTCGACTGTCGCCTTTCGAAGAGCCACTTTACTGCTGCATTATCCGTCACGACCCTAAATTTTCGACCCAAAACGTACGGACGTACCATCCGCAAAGCCCAGACAACCGCTAAACATTCCAACTCATTTGAGTGGTACCTTTGTTCAGTCGACGTTAGCATGCGGCTTAAATAAAGAATGACGTGCTCTTCTTCATCCTTCGACTGAATCAGTACTGCTCCCAAGCCTTCCCTGCTAGCATCGCAATGTAATTCCGTGAACCAATCTTCCCGAAAGTGATGCAACACAGGTGGATGTTTCATCCTCTCCTTTAGGTCCAGAAACGCTTTCTCCTGTTCAGTACTCCAACTCCACGTTTCTGTCTTTTTCAACAGCCGACTAAGTGGACGCATGATTGTTGCAAAGTTTCGCACGAACCTTCGGTAATAGCTAGTCATACCAATGAACCTTCTCAGCTGTCTGACTGTTTGCGGTCTCGGAAACGCTGATATAGCTTCTACTTTCGCCGGATCCGGGTGCACTCCTGTAGCATCTATTACATGGCCCAAGTATTCCGTTTTATCAGTGCCGATAACACACTTTGTCGGTTGTAGACACAATCCGTTGTTGGCCAACGCACTGAGTACCGCTTTGAGGCGAGTTACATGCTCGTCGAATGTAGCTGAGAAGACAAGTATGTCATCCATGTAACTGAGACACGCCGTCCATTTCAAATTTCCCAACACGTGATCCATCAGACGTGAGAAAGTCGCTGGGGCATTACATAGTCCAAACGGCATCTTCTTGAATTGGTATAAGCCATCTGGCGTTACAAAGGCAGTTTTTTCTCGATCCGCCGGCTCCACCGGAATCTGCCAATAGCCGCTCTTGAAATCCAACTTTGAAAAGTACCGCGCGCCCCCCACACGGTCTAGCACGTCGTCCATCCGAGGCATCGGATAGACGTCCCGTATGGTAATAGCGTTTAGACGGCGGTAGTCCACACAGAATCGCCAGGTGCTATCCCGTTTCCGCACCATTACTACCGGGAATGACCACGGACTGCTGGATCTTTCCACGATTCCATCTCTCATCATTTCATTCACCTGTTCAGCTATCGCTTTTCGCTCACTACTTGAGACGCGATACGGGCGACACGTGATAGGATTTACTGCCTGTGTTGGTATTCGATGGGTGATTCCATGATCCGCCGCCGCGTGATTCCCCGCCTTCTTAAACAGCTGAGGAAAAGATTGCAAAACCTTTTCCACTTCTGCTCTCTGAACGCCATTAAGTTGCTCGCCGTAAGTCACTCCGGCCATTACTGACGTGATTGGTTCCTCTCCGGTCCAACTTTCAGCCCTCGTCGGCAGAATCTCTTTATCCGTTGGCTGCTGGTCATTCATTAATTGGACCAGTGATCCCTGTGCAGAGAGCTCCAGCGTCACACCCAACGACGTCAACGCATCCATGCCCAAAGCTAAAGGACACGGTGGAGCAGCCAGGACCACCGCGTTCACCCTGAGTTGCCTTCCCAAGCATGTTAGCTCGAGCTGTGCCTTGCCCTTGGGACATACCTGAGCTCCATCCACTCCTTTAAATGTTGCCTGCTTCCATGGTTGCATGGGGATTCCGCACTGTTCAAGTAAGCTTTCGTGTGCGAAGGTCGCTACGGCTCCTGTGTCCACCAGAGCATTCAACCTCATTCCATTGGAGACTTCCACCTCGACATACGGCAAACGTCTGCTTTCTCGTGATAGCGCAGCATCCGTCAAGCTCATCGCTGAGTCCTCCGTTGCGTTGCTCTCTCTTTGCCGCATGGGACAATCTCGAGCAAAATGACCCGTCGTACCACAAACAAAACAGGTCAGCTCAGCTTTGCTTCGAGCAGCCTCCCTTATCGCTGTGCCTTCGCGGTGACTTTTTCTTCCGATTCTATGCTCGTCTCCCTGATGCGCGACTTCCAGCCGGGACAATCGGTCTTCAATGCGCTCTAGCGCTGTCACAATGAGCTGATTCTCCGTCGTGCTGGGGCCGCTCCCCTCAATAGCGTACCCGTCCTGGCAGCCACCTGTCACCATCAGTCGTCTTCTCCTCTGCATGTTTTCTACCGATGCTTGCGCAGCACGATATTGCTTGGCGATCTGCACCGCTTGATCGAAGGAATCTGGTCTTTTGTCCAGAAGATGCCTTTGTGCAGCGGTATCTTGCAGTCCCATGATGAATTGCTCTTTCAAATCGTCATCCTGCTTCCCGACTTCTGCTCCGAGGCATCGCAATTCATCAGCAAAATCATCGACTGATTCTCCTGGCTTCTGCACGCGCTGGAGAAACTGTAGGCGCTGAACGAAGAGAGAATCGTCTTTTCTGAATCGCCGTCGCAAATGCGATTTCAATGTTTCATAGGTGCACTCTTGGCCTAGAGAGTTTAAGCTCTTATAAATCTTATCGTCGACCAGGGACTTCATAATGGGCACCCAACGCGCTTTCGGTATGGTATTCGCAGTCAAGTAATCGTGCAGTCGTCCGAGCCACACCTCGACGTCCATTGCTGACGAGAGTGTACCAGGGGGTTGGCACCAAGGTCCTCCGCGACCTATTGAACCGATGGCGTCCTCTTCACGCCGGCCCCTCGTGGGTATTGCCTCCCTAACGTCACAGCTCTCGACGAAGCCTTCCTCCAGCTGGCTGTCTGACGATTCTGACTTACCACTACGCGTTTTCACCATTTAGGAGTCTTTGGAACGAAATAGCCGCGGTCGCCAAATATGTAACAGACCACCGAGTGTCTTCAAACCTTTTATTCACCGTACCACGCCGGACGCACACAAAATAACGCTGACGGTACCGAAGCCTACTACTCACTACTCTTTCTCTGACGTGTGTCTACTGTACCCCTCGTACCTGCATTCCGTTGTACCTGCTTATCTCTACCGTTACAATATTTTGCTCCTTGGTTAGTGCGGGTAGACCAGACTGGACTATGCGTGTGTGTAATATTGTATTATCACTTTTTCCCATAAAACTAATAAAAGTTTTGCTTTGAAAACCGAGTCACCATGAGGGCTTCAAATTTCAAAGTCAAGCATTTATTTATTTTACAAGAAACGCTCTGTTACAGCATGAAACTTTAAATTCCTGTTCGTGCCAATTACACAACGATCGATGCAGCGACTATGAAGTGCATATGTACGCGTACTTCATAATTTCTGTATCGTTCGAAACCACTGATCGAAGCGTTTTGAAAAACTAAACTTTCGCGGTGTTCGCGTCCGATTATTACGGGCCCTGAAACATTTGCGTTTTAAAAGAATACAGTGAACAGTATTGATCCATACAGAGATCGCTAGAAAAAGGCTTATAGTTTTGAAGCTGTTATATATGACAAAACGTCGCTATCCGAACTACACTTATTAAGGGTTATACGGAAAACGAAAAGCTCAGATAAAGGAAAACTAGCCGATTTGCAAGTAAAATGCCTACCGTCATGTATATTCAAATATTTGAATTTTGGAAGCTCTGTAACTGCTTTGAACCTGCTCATAATCACAATTTGTCTCAATAAAGAAACCAGTTGAGATTCTAAAAAATTAGTAGAACAGATTTGCGAAGTTAATGTTGAAGTTTGTAGATTTAGTTTGAAAAAAATGGGCCGGTAACTCTCACACTACTGCTTCCCAAGTGCGAGAGCGCAACTGCAGTACGTAATTAATTAACGATTTTAATAGACCTAATTTACTAACCATTGTACTCTCGTCAAATTCTTCCATGTTATTAATTTGTTCGGTTATTGCTTTTTATACTTAAAATAATAACAGCGGGTCGAACTTGGTTTACCAGAAGAAAAATTCCGTTCAGGAAGCGGTGGCGCCGCAACTAGATCATTTCTTGTTCACAGTGCAACTCTGTTGTTTTCCACGGCAAATTCCGACAATTAGCGTTTACCGTACATGTACATAATAATAAAAAATAAAACAATTTTTTATCGCCATCTTAAAACAACGGGCAACCAACCGCGTCAACACAAAGCTAGATGATTTTTTGGAGCTATTATAAAAAGTCTATTTCTAAAAGCAGTTTTTTGAATATTTAAAAAAGACCATCTCAATTAGACTAAACGCGAGCCTGGTAAACGTCAGTCAAAGTATCCTAACCGTTTTTCAATAGTGCAATGACCTTTACGAGCTATTCGCTTGTCTACGCAATGGTGAACGGCTGAAAACAGGTTCATCCAAAAAGGACAAATCCATTAAGTTCATCTTTCTTGTTGTTGAATATGTTTGCGAAAACAATTCGTAACAAAACCAGCTTTCAGGGAATGTATTTGTTGTCAACGGTGCTGCTAGTTCGGATGAGTATGCCGCCAGAGTACAGGTAAGGTCGCAGTAATGCCATCACCGGATTTTAATTGCTGTCGCTATCCTTTTCTACGCGTAGATGGATCATTACGGAAGTGTTCGGCGACTTGGCTTATCCATTCTACCAAAGATGGTTCGACGAGATATTCATCTTAAGTGCTATAGCCAGCACGGTTTTCTTCGCGATTGTGCGTAAAAAATACGACTTCAATAAGTGCGAATGAAGCCCGCCAATAAGCGCTACTTTGTCATGTCATCAAACTTCCGTACAAATCTTCAGGGGGTCGATAGCACGGCGGTACGAACGGTATTTGACGACGCTTGAAGGCGTACCTTCTGGCGCCAAGATTTTTGTACGCATTTTCCAACCGAGTGCCTTCACGTCTGAGGTCTTCCAACAATATTTTGGTACCGTCCAGAGATAAATTGTACAAACGCTGAACGAACAATGCTTCGTCGTATGTGACAGCCATTGATGTTCTATCCTTTCCGCTTTTGCAACATATGACAACATCGCCTCCAAGCATCCTGCAAAGGCGCATTGCTTGATGCGTCAGGGCAACATTCTTCCACTGGTGTGGCTCGTTGAGATGACGCAGTTCGTCCAAAGCTTCTTTAATTTTTTCTTCCTCGAACTGACGCTCTTGTCGACGTGCCGAAAGGCAATAACGTTCCAGCAAGGAGCCGGCACCTTGGTTGATTTCATTTTCCAGAGATGCTTCTTGAAATTTAATAGCCAACGACTGATCATGGTTGACTCCAACGTTCCAAAGGATAACGTGCACTTGGAACCACTCGCCATTTTGGAGCGATTGCGGCAAAATATCCCATCGTTCGCTTGGCACAGGAAGTGTTACCTGCAGTTGCGTAGCGTGTTAAAAGATGTCAACACAAGCGAAATTTTTACCTTAATGGCACCGAGGTCTCCTTCCACAACTGGCGAACAGCTTTTCGAAACGGAGAACATTCGGACAAGCCGAAATTTGCACCTTGAACGCAGCAGAGATGCCATTTCGATTAGATCTTCAAGCATGTAACGTTCGCTGAGAAAACACGAAAGGAAGGAATGAAGCGACACGAGAGCACCGCTGTGAGACCAAAGGGATGTTTTGAGCAAAAATTGTTCATCGTCAGCCATCCAGAGGACGTTCAAGAGAACGGAAACAATGGAAGTTAACGCCTGGGACAAAACAATCGCGTATCGGCACAACAACTTGTAGAACGTATGGACTGCTTCCGCGGTAGCTAAACAGTTGAGCATACCGACAATGTAGCAATGAACAAGCGTTAAGTGCAATGATTCCAATCTGATCAAAACCGCTTCGGCGCTATGATGGAGTCCAATGATCATCTCCGCTTCGCTGTTGGAGCCTTCAACTTCATCGCACTGAGATACATTTTCCACTTTTGTATGTAAGGAAGCTAATTCGGCTTCGAAATCATCCCTGTGCGCTTGCAGGCTTTGTACGCGAACACCGCTGGGTTGTTCGATACAATCGGCCGCTGACCGCTGGTCAAACCATAAGCTTAACTGTTCCGTTAGCGCGTCCAGCTTATCACCGGAATGAGCGAACTGTCCCAAAATGCTGCCGTGCAATTTGATGGCTGTGGAGACAAGTTGTCTACAGCAAGCAATTGATGCACCCAAACCAGGCTCCTGAAAGGCGTCCAAGAATTGTAAGCGTAAAGCGCGAAGCGACGCTTCCGTTGTGCTCATTCCTCTAAGTTTGCTGGCCACCCTTTTCAAGTCGCACTCGAAGCAACCACTTGGAATTGTATTTTCGCTCAATCGAGAAACCATACCTCGTAGGCCGCCCTGATCGTAGCCTTCCGAATAGGCGGTGAATGCGCCGCAAGTGAAGTAGTCCATTTTGCACTTGTCCGAACAGCGAACGCTTTGCACATGCAAATTGGTTGGCAAAAATGCAAGCTCCGTCGCGTCCTTTGAAAGACTCGATTTGAACGGATAACCATGGAAGGCGTTCATGAATTCAATGTTGTCGTCAAGTTTTTCCAGGCAAGCTCCAAGCGCTTGTACGTGCACTTGCTTTCTTGCATCCAAGTCTTTGGGCAGATAATGCAAATTTTTCATGTGATCCAGAAGAAACGACCAAAATTTGGCCGTACAATTGAGCAACTGTACGGGGACTGTCAATGTAACCTTAAAAAAAGCTATTTACTGTTATGTATATTTTTAATCGTCGTTATTCAGGAATTAGCATAGAGGCTTGAATTGACTCTGTTTCGCCATTGCGCGTTTTTTAATTTAATCTTAAAATGTTGACCTCAAGAAGTAGTTCAGGATTAAATCAACCTTAGCGGCTGCTGCCCCGTCAGACTACTTTATTATGAGGTAACATTTTTCCGATTTGAAGATTTTTCATACGCTCTTTTTTATAAAAGACTTTACTGTTCACTGTGAAGTTCTCTCCGTTTCAATGCAGCCTATCAACATTAAAAATATAGCTTATTCTAGCTGTAGCATAAACTTACACAGCATATCTATTACTAAAAAACAGTCTATTTTTGTTGAATAGTATATTTTCTATGGAGCTTTTGAAGCCGACTATATTTCGTCCCGCAAGTTCCATTGTAAGTATACTATTCAAAAAGAAAAGTTTCTTCCGCAGAAAAAAGTTAGGGTCAAAATCCCGAAAATCGATATCTTGGATGGGTCAAATACCTGATAGGCTGGAAGCCCGAACAGGTAGAAAATGCGCTGTAAAGTTTGGCTTTGTGGCAGTTGTGCTGTTATTGTTGTTAATAAGGAATGTATTTGAGTAGAGAGGCGTTATATCGGTAATGTTTGACGCCAGTGATCCTTGAAAAACAAGACAAGTACAATAACGCTTCTGCTTAAGTACATCCCTTATCTAGAAGGTACGAATGCACAACTGCCACAAAGCCAAACTTTACAGTGCACTTTTGACCTGTGCGGGATTTCGACCTCCATCAAAGAAAAAGCTATGAACGCAAACTTGGAATACATAACATTTCGTGACGGACTCGTAGAGTGTTATGTTAAAGAGTTTTGTTACAGCAATATGCATTTTTCAAAGACTGCAACAAACGTTAAAACACGAGGACGAGCGATTCCTCTCTGAGAAGAGAAAGTTAATCGAATCAGCTCAGATTTCCCGGTGAGGATGGGCGGCGCTTGTCCCCGCGTTTTGACATTTGTTGCAGTCTTTGAAGAATGTATAATTTTTCTCCAATACGAATTGAAACTACTATATTAGGGAAAAAAATTTTATTTTCGTTTTTCCACTCTGGACATTTACATCCGCTCGAGAGCAGAAGCGCTACCATCGACCTTTTGTGATGCTCATGTTCGACGACCTTGATTTTCGTTTTTCCGCTCGGGTCATTTACATTTTTACAGCTCATTGAACATGAGCATCACAAAAAGTCGATGGTAGTGGAGGATAAATGGCAAAAGTTCTCGTTATTTTTTAATACGCGAAACGGGAAACTTTTCTTATGTTTTTAATCAAATTTATTAAGCTGAATAACGGTTTGTAGGATAAAAAGCCAACAACGTAACTATTACGGACAATGCATGAAACGCCGGGATTCTTTAAGATAGTGTGACACTTTTAGGCAATGCAAAAAATGTCTGCATTGTTTTAATATGGTCTATACTTTTTTCTAGGCATTGTACAGAATGCTAAATAATATTTAGGCAAAGTGTGAACGGAATTTCGACTGCGGATCGCGTCCTTGTTGGATATTTTCTTCCGTCTAAGCCAAAGTCAAAATATAAGGAAAGTATAGCCGACAAAGTAGCAAAAAACAACCCAGTTTTTCTCGCGCGTATTGCCACCGTAGGCTTGCAAGGGCACAGGCGAGAAGACTCGATTTAACACTTTGCACACTGCCTAAGGATTTTGGGCATTCTATAGATCGCGTAGGCAGTCTATAGAATCCCTGACTTTATACACTGCCTGTAATACAACTGTTACCGACAAATTATACCTTCGTCTAAGGTTCCCTTCAATCTGCGTACAGATTTCAGAGTTGCCACTTGTTCAAATTACAACGTTTGTAATTTGCGTATGGAAATGCAAGAATAATGAAAGTTGAATCTATAGGGCTTTCCTAACGGTCGTCGTAGGTTTTTACTTGAAAAATCGCGGCAGACGCGCCTAATAGATACCAAAACCATCAGAGCATTCGGACCTATCGTGATCCATCATGAGCACATCGATAGGTCACTGCGATGACGAATCGCAACCAATTCAAAGCTTATGAGTTTTATTTTTAACCACAAAAGTCTAGCTTCATTTCCAATAGGAAAATTATTTAACTTTTTAAACTGTGCATACGCACAGGAGCACTGTGTCTTACAACTAACGACTTTTTGGGGAATAAAGCTTGTATTATCTTATGTGTCCATATGTTCACAAAAGTTAAATTTTTTTAACGCTGAACGTTTTCGAAACGTTGCCTTGGAGAAAGTTTCAATAGGAACGGCTTAAGGAATAGTTACTTCTTTTAGTATTACGAAAACAAATGGATCCTATGGGAAGCGTGTTCGTGTTTCTCATCTCAAAAGCTAAAGAACATTTTCTATTCAAGATTGGCTACTGCGGAACGCAGGTAATCATTTGCATAAAACCTACCTTTGGCTCAGCCATATGCTCGCAAAGCACCACAGTTGGATTTGTTTCTGGGACCTTGAAAGGTCGACAAATAAGTCGAGCGAATAGCAAGTTGGAATGTTCACTTTCGGACGCGGACATTGGGCATTGCCATTTATTATCTTCTGCGTCGATGTTCACTTTAGGCAATGCGGATACTTGGAAACCCGGTTCCTGCAATCTTCTCAGCCGACCGTATTTGTTTCGCAACTGCTTCTCATATATTTGCTCCTGGAAGCGAACCACACCAACGGACAACATTTCGTAGGAGCAAGAAATAATTGCGCGGACCCAGTCAGCGCGATCTTCTTCCGCAAAACAGGAGAAGTAGTATTTCCGGTCGTATTGAGTTATTACAAAAGGATAAGGAAGCACCGCCAATGGATCCTCTAACTGTGCAACGCAACGTTCCAACAAAATCGCTCGCGATGGAAAGGTCGATGCGGGTGCTGACTCAACGTCGTATAAGAGCATGACGTTACCAACCAACGTAGCACGAACCGTAACGGTAATGTCGGAAGGACTTAAGATGACTGCGGACTTTAGTTCATCTTCATTTTGCATTAATTTTTTGTACGTTAACAACATGCTCTCCTTCTTTACAACTGCAAACTTGAGAAAAGGCTCAGGGTCAACTTCCATTGCCCGCTCTTACGGTAAACATGCGTAGTAGACCTAAAACAGTAAATTGAAAAGCTGCGAAAGAATGGACGAGTCAGAAAAATCAATGCCAAAGAAAACAACACCCGCCCGCCAGTCAGTTACGTTTGACAATTCCAAAATCAACGAGAGACGTTCACGTCATGAAAACAGTTGCTGATGAAGCATTTACTTCTACGACAACGCCTTAAGAATGGCTATGACTTAACTGAATAAGTATGAGCAATAAATTTTGAGAAAGAGCACTACTCGGGCGGAAGGTTACATTCACTTCAACCTCCAAACATTCTTTTCGCTTTAAAACTACTTAGAATGCTTGGAAGCAGGATGAAATGAGAACACAACAAAATTCACGGAGTTGTAGGCTTTCTCATCACTATTTGTTATTACGTAGATTCTCCAGTTTTCAACACGTGTAAAATACTGTAGACGCTAAAAGACTTATTGAAAAAATGATTAGCATGAAACGCTGAAAGCGGGTATGTAGACGGAGCTTAAAACATGAGGAACTCAAATCTCCATGCGAGAAATACTTATGCTATCCAATGAAAGTATCTTTCAAAATCTGATCAGCTGACAAAAACAATGCTATGATGGATGTGCTTCGAAATTGCTTTAAAAATTACTAATTCGTCTCTCGTGATTCTAACAGATATTTTAAAGTATTAAGCAATATCTTTAATACAAGCAGAGTTTGATTTATCAAGCGAGCTAAGGTAGGAAAGCCTCTTACTTCACCTTTTGTCGACTGTCGACGCATTAGCTGTCTCCTCTATTTGGCAATACGCAAACGATAGATATCGCTATTAAATTATCAATTGCTTACATTGAAAATACGTGATGTAAACGAAGCGGAACTGAAAACGTCTGCCAACATACTTAGACAACGTTGGACGACAGTGCGGCAGGACGTAGTGACGGCAATGACAAACAAGAGGCTCAGCAACGAAGCGCTGACGATATATTTAATTTCTAGGCTTATTGAAAGACAAGAGTAATTTTCAACAGTCAGCCGGCTGGTAACTAACCAAATAAGCGCATGATTCTTCTGTGACCATCTCGGTCATTGAGCCGTGACGGAACGACTGGCATTGACGTACAGCCAAGGAAACGCAAAAAACTAACAAAGTGGCCTGGCTTACATCAGCAAAAGTAAAGGCGATCATGAATGTTTCATGGCAGAAAATGGCAACTGCTTACACTTAAAAAATCAATGACAAACACTTTCAACCTACTCCTCGGAAAGTGCAGCATTCGCTGCCTTTTTTTATAAGGGTATTTGGATAACAAGCGTGACAACATTCTGACTAGCGCAATAAATAAAAAGGTACAGATAAGGATAGTTTATTTTGTCAAACCTAACTGTAGCTTTTTGATCGGTCGTTTCACTGACGCATCGTCAATTCGCGCGTCACGCATTATTGACAATATTGTACCTTTAAGTATGGCGAAGCTTGATTGGCCTTCAATCTTACAAGTCTTCAGCAACTCGCATTCGAACGAGAATTTGCTCACCTGCGATGCTAACAACGATGTCAAAGTTAACAAGGACGTGAAACCTTTTGCTTACTGCTCTGTCAGTCAGTGCTACACCTACGAAAGGATGCTTAATCAATATCCACGAGTCACCAGGCATCCACTTTGACCGCATGCACAGAGATAATAGAGTTTGCGACGGCTCAATAACAGTAAGCCGCCTTTTGTACGGCTAAAAGAATTCCAGGAGCAATTTTCTTTTGAAAGTCTGCGTATCGAACAACCAAACTGGTATTTTTTAAAACTGGGCTAGCAAGCCAAAGACTTAAAGTGCAAAAGATTTTATGATGAATAATCACTCCAAGACATACTGAAATAAAAATTTTGCGAACTGTTGTCAATTAACCTTCAGTTAAATTCGGACGCTAAAACTTGTAAACTTTTCCCATGCGCGTAAAAAACTCTTGATAAAAGATCTATGCTTTTTAAATAATCCACGCGAGCGTTTATTATTTACTGGAAGGAAACAATTTTATATCCTACCGTAAAGGGGCGAACTAACTTGCTCGCTAACAGTTTACTGCGCAACATCGCGTATGGTTTTGGGCAATGCTGGAGTAACTATTGACAAGCGTAAGGGATTTTTTAAACGGAAACTATGATTAGTCGCACGTTGAGTTGCCCATATTCTGCCCTTTTGGCTTGTATGGTTCCTTGGAACAAGTTGTTTAATTTTCACCGTAGTTGGAGCCCCGTTTCGCCCGCCGGATGTATTTCCAACCAGTAGAGCTATAGGCTAAAAGAACAGCAATCCAGTTAAAACTAGGCTAAAGTCCCCTGCTTCTTGTAGCGTTGAAAGTCAGTCTTTATATCGCAGCTTAATTCAGTGTAAATGACTCACACGCTATAAGTAGGAGTTTGACTATCTTATGCAAATTTTTCTTTCAGTGTTTGTTTTGTGCCCAGTGCCCTACGGTTTATGAAAGTCACGTATTTGCGACGAGTGTGGCAAAAGTACGTTTACCAAGGATTGGAGAAACCCCCGCCCGCCCCGAAACAAGAATTTTTCAACTTTCCTCGCTTAGTGGTTATAACGTCGATTTGCAGTTTTGTTGGGCTATATATAATCGATAAAAAAATTAGAAAAAACTTCAAAGAAATAGAAAAGAATGGCTGAGTGCATTCAGTGTCACGCGCCTGAGGAAGAGACAAAAGTAAGACAATTTTATTTCGTGCTTTATTGCGTTTCATTTTTCTAATCGATTGTTAGGGTTTCTTCTTCCAGCAGACTATGCTGAGAGTAAAGGATCCCCGCGCTTCAGTTGATTTTTACTCAAAGGTGCTTGGCATGTCGTAAGTTTTCCAACGCTTCATGTCGTATACGCATGACGCATTCTTTTTCATAGGCTTCTGCATCAGATGAGCTTCCCGGATATGAAGTTTTCTCTCTACTTTATGGGCTACGAAGATGTTAATGCGAAACCGAAAGATGAGGCTTCTGCTACAGCTTGGGCAATGTCCAGAAAGGCAACATTGGAGCTGACTCAGTAAGTGACTAATGAACATGATCTCTCTCAAGTTACGTTTCTTCTATAAAATATAAATTTTTAAAATTAATCCAATCGGAATTTTAAGCAAAGTTCAACGTTATGCAGTCAAGTGAAAATCTGCAGTTGTGTTGAAAGTTGGCAAAAGAATAAAAACAAATCTGAGCATTGCTGGAAGAGTACGCTTTTCTAAATTGTGAAATCTTCTAGCGTTCGCAAGCCGCATACTTATAAGGTTTTGCAAAAACTGGCCTAAGTCAGTGTAGTCGTCTACCGTATCCCACCGAATGTGCAGGTTCAGCTTCTCCCTTTTTAAAAATGCCCGCCATGCTGTTCTGTTTGGATGTAAACCTAAACGTAATAAATACATTTTGACTTAAAGCTAGATAAAGATATAGCATAGCGATGCTACGTGCGTTCAGTGAATTGCGGTAAAACTATTTCGAAGAACAAAGCTTGCTTTCTTATTGTTTTGAAGCTTACTCTGTAATGATTTCTGAAAGCGTCTCTGTTTCAGCGCGCATTATTTGTAAAAACAGTTTTTACCACTCGTTATAGTAGCAGGAATGCTCTATCTTACCACAGTAATCTTTGAATGATGATTAGGTGGTAATCGTCCCGTTTTAGTTGAAGTATTTTTTCTTTATTTTCGGACGTTTTCGTAAAACCAGAAAGAATGCTATTACGCGTTTGCGCTAAGTACTGGGACCGAGTATGACCTGTTAGTCGCTAAGGAATTGGTTCTCTTAGAAATAACAAAGCTTATGCGGATAATTATGCCTTCGTGCTTCGCAGTTTACCTTAAGTCATTTGTTTAAGCAACTGGGGCACAGAAAATGATCCCGGTCAAAGTTATCATAATGGAAACGCTGATCCAAGAGGTTTTGGTAAGTGTGACGTAAAATTTGCTTATCCATTGTTCAACCAATGTCAGTCTAGGCCATATTGGTATCGCAGTGCCTGACGTTTACAAAGCCTGTGAACGCTTCGAAAAGTTGGGTGTAAAGTTCGTGAAGAAACCAAACGATGGAAAGATGAAAGGGTTGGCCTTTATTCAAGATCCGGACGGTTATTGGATCGAAATCTTCAATCCCGAAACCTTGAATGCAATCACCAAACAATGCGGGGGCACTTAACGTTGCTACCCGCCCAATTTTGCCGAATGAGTCAAGCAATTTTTATTTTGCTTTTCACTAGACAAAGTAGATAAACGTTTTTGACGCATCGACCATTCCTTACAAATGGTACGTCGCGTCAATTTTCATTCGTATTAAAAGTACCCCACCGAGCTTGTAGGAATATTCCGTTTGCTCATGTTTCTTTAGGTAGGTTAAAATTTATGCATTCACCCACTGTTTGATCCTCAATTTATAAAGGTAAGTTGAAATTTGAACTTTACAACTATCAGCTTATTCTAAACTTCGATCAAAGTTGCTTTTCAAGTTTCTCAAAAGTTCCACTTCCGACTGACGATTGCATTGCATCCAAAAATTGCATTGGGCGAATGGCCATAAATTGCCCATGTCCCGTTTGAGCTATCATTTTTCTCTTTTGAGCAGTGCGCCCTAACTTGGTTCTTGCAGCTTATTCTAAGTCAGGCGTCACTCAATATTAATAAAACAGTTGACTTAGCGTAATCTAAAGCAAAGAAATTTAATCTTCACAATTATTTTCGAGTAAATTCCATTTCACTTATTCTTCAGTTGATTGCATCGCATTGCCGAATAATTTGCATTTGGCTAGTCTGCGTAAACTATTGTATAAGGCGATCATTGTAAAAGTTTCCTCTAACGTTCAGGTAAGAAATTCCATTTGCTACTCCATGGTCAACGTGAAGAATTTGGAGAAACCTTGGCAAGTATTAAAAAGTGGAATGTTTTCGGAAGTTGTTGCTGTTCACGTTTCCGTGGCTTAAGACAAAATGTTAACGCAAATTATCCTGTTTGATTGGAATGCAAGGTTTTGTGCCGTGGTTTTAGCAGTTGGCGTCTCGCCTTGCCTATAAGCTACGCCGCGGAGAGTATTCTAAACGTTGAATGGTCTTGAAAGTTTATTAGTATCAATTTAATTGTTCTTCTTCAAACGCGACTGCCTTCAAGCAACAAGATGTATATACCTGTTCTCATTCCTGTTGCCTTTTTTTATTGTATCTATTTCGTTCCAGCAGTTACTACGCCACTTTAAAACGAAATCGAACGTGAACGCTTTGACTGATATACGGTCAGTAAAATGCGGGTTATGTAGTTGCTTTGAAACTACAGCGAACAAGGTAAAAAAGCAAGCATTGTATTAATGCTGAATAACTAAGGCAAACCGGTGGATGCATCAATCATGAGTATACCCATTAACGACAGCACTGTCCTTCAGGTTGTTTTTAAGCTTATTTTCAGCAGCAGCAGCGTCTACGTCTACGGCAGCCACACGCGTCGCCACAGCAACCACCACCTCCGCCTGATACTTCATTCGTAGCCTGTAATATAAACCACATTTGAAAAAAAAGAGAGAACTGAATTGTGAGGGAAAAATTGTTACCGTGTAAGTTTGACTTGCTGTATTTTCGGAACTTTTGATCAAAACATCACAAGTGCAAGCGCATGTATCAATAGCTTCGTGTATGAAAAGGCATTCGTTTCTGGTTAATTGGTAACAGGAAGTTTTGCCTTCCAGTTGACGCTGAATGAATTTTCTTGTGCCACCTTCGGATGGGCATTCGTCCGCTGGGGCGGATACTACAAAGGAGGGAAGTAGTATGAGAACTGTAATTATGTAAGCTCTTTTCATGTCACAGTGCCACTTTTACTTAGTTTCACCGAGTCTGCAGATGTGAATCGAAACCGCTAAATAAAATAAACTGTGTCGCCGACAGGATTTTTTCGATTGTTCTACTTTCGTGAACTTCATTTTCACCCGTCGCTGCCGGCGTACATTTTATGGTCAGTCGCTATTTTCCTCAACGCTTCACCAGCGGGAATTGTTCCTTCGGTTGACGCAACCTGCGGAATCAATCATTCTTCAAAGCTTGACCAATTTTTATTTTTTCTTCTCGTTAAACTTTTTTTGCAAATTTTTTTTGTACATTCACTTTCTGTCTACCGGAATTTCAACGTGGCTTCGGCTGATTGTTCTTGAATGAAAACGCATTATCTGCCGTTGTTATTTTTAGTATTCCTTCCAAGGGACGAATCAGGACGGAAACTGGTTGGCGAAAGAGAGCGCATCATTGTGACGTAGATGCAATATCCCAAAATTCGCTGAAGCATACCAAAGATTTCCGGCCCTACGACGACGCTTTCAATGACAGTTGATTATTAGCTTTTGCGTAGGCTTATTCTTGTTCAGCCGCTGGTTTTTTCCTCTTTCAGCACCTGCATTTGCGCGATTCATTAGTTAACTGTCTTATAGTTTGAACTTGTAATTTATCTTCGCTAATTTGTAAATTCTTTTTTGATCAAGTATTTAACGAAAGAAACAGTAAGAGCATTCTTACTTTCAAAATGTTCTTCCGTTGAAAAATAGGGGGCGCTGCCAACGCCTTATGAAGAAACTGATGCTTCTTTTCTAACTTGAATTTCCGTGGGGAACAGCTGCATTGCCACCCGTCGCTTTGGTTGGCCTTGTTCTCTATTTACGGCTTTTTGGTTTTATGTATTGGCCTTTCATTGATTCATTGGCTGTAGCGATTGGCTTGCAATGCCCACATGCCCTTGTCGACTAAAGCGTCTTTTTTTATAACCAATCAGTTTAACATTCTCATTCGTTTTTAATTGGTCCATTGAATGCTTGATTGTGATTTGCTAGGTCGCATCTGTTCCTATTTAATATCATTTTGAACTTAAAGCAAAAAGCAGCTATGCAAATGAGCACACATTGTACGCAGCAGTTTCTTTATCTTTTTAAAGTTTTCGTTCCCCAGGCGCTATTTAAATCTGCGCTATCTTTTATCTTTTTCTGGCATTAAGATAACGTCTGAAAGCGAGTAAACGCGTTGACATTGGACATGCCAAACCAGTCGTTAAAAGAGTCTGAAAGTTTGTGATTGAAATTGTTTTTATTTTTGGCTATGACGGCCTATCGCTCCCGTAGCCTACGCCGCCTCCGTCGAAGTTCGATTATAGCCTTATGAGTCAATGATTGGCAAAAATGACAACGTTTGTAAGCTTTCCACTACCTGCATATCGGCTAAGGTATTTACTATCAGCAGTCAAAGTTTGAAACTTCGCTTAAAACTGTTCAGCTGAAATCTCTATACTTACAGTAGCGCTATTTGAAAACTGGATGCTTTGTAACGGGTTGGAGTTTCATAGTGTTTGATCTTCTACGGCTTTCTACTACTCTACCACCTCACTGACGACGGAACTAGAGCGTTCCGAAAGCTCTGAAATTAAAAAGTTGGGTGCATTGATACCTGTACAATTTTCTTAATAACGGCTCATGCATCCGTTGGTTGAGCAGTTGTTTCGTTTAATTACAGATACCAGCACAACAAATAAACGGGAAAAGCCGTAGAAGATCAAACACTAAGTAGCGGTATTTGTCGTTATCCCAATCAACCTCTGCATTACAGCAAACGTAAGGCTTGGCTTACGTTGAGGTAGGGGCAGAGCAGGATAGCCGGCAGGCTTGCCACTATAGGTAGAAGAGGATGGCCGCCTTTTTTCTAGAAACGAACCTGCATTTCTCATACGGAGGACCGCATAACCGACAAGACAAAAGACGCTGGCTTTCGATTCTTGTTGAGTATACTGTCGTATTAAGGGAAGTTAATCGAAACCTGCACGCATTTAGCTCTTTTCAACGACTGGAAAATTTCAGTTTTTAAAATGAAAAGTCAGGTCGTACCAACGCAGCATTCTGGCAACAATCAGAGTTGTTATACTCGTAGGCATATAGAAAGATAGAGAACAGCGATTATTAATTTTTTTCGCGCGTAATCTCTGAAAAATGCGTGCTTGCTTTTTGTTAAGCATATGGCCATCTTGCTGTGCTATTACTTAAGATTAAGCCAACATATAAACTTTATATTTTATGTACAGTAAAATACTTTATTACGGAACAGTCCCGTGGTAAAAAACGCTGAAGTTATGTACTCGAAGCTTTCGGGTGACTGTTGCATCCGCCTTTAGCGGATGACAAAAGAGGAATCTGGTGAAGAAAGAAAGCTACGTTTTCAGAGCTTTATGTTTAGGTTAAAGCTCACGTAAGAAAAGAACTGCGTGGTCGGCAAAGCCATAACACGACAGCGGGACGCCAAACCGCAAAATTGATGTTGTTTGTTGCATTGTATGTTTGCGATTAGAAGCGATCTGATTCTTGTTAGGATGCCGTATCGTTTGTTGGGAAATAGAGGAAGAAATTTTAGGGAGCGCAACAATTTTGCGCGAACTGCTATGAACATGGCTGCTAATTAAAGAGACAAACTATCTTATGTCTGTCAGGTGAGCTGAACAAAGAATTTCGAAATGAAAGCTGCTGTAATTTATGATTAAACAAGTTCATTTCATTATATTTCCAAACTCTTAGTTTTTGTTCTCCGATTAGAAATGTTTAATACAATCAAAATAGTCCCTCAGCTTTAGCACACAACATCCTGCTTGCCAAACGTGAACTTTTAATTAACCAGGAACTCACCTCGAGGTTCTAAGCTCTTCCTCGCTGCAGGCCTTTTTTGTAGCGAACTAAGCCTGCAAACATTTTGCAAAATGAAAGTAAGTCACTTTGACTGTACAGTATCCTTGTGTGCCTGCTTTTCGCAAACCCAGCTGATTGTTTTGGCTGGCAAAGCCTTTGCCGTGATTCTTTACGTCGGCGAATTGTTATGGTGCAGGAACAGAGCGAAGGCGCGCCTACACTTTGGCGCAATTGTTGCCACCTGAAGTGCTCCAGCTACAGTTTGATTTCTACGGCATTCGGCTTACTGGCTATTGCTGCCCTTTCCGCTTCGTTGGCAGAGCAAGAGTAAGCGTTTACCTAAGATGATGGTTTTAACAGCTTTGCTAATGGCTTTGCGCGCGCAGAAAATTGCAAAGTCATTCGATCTTAACGATTACCCCTGAACGGTTATTTTGCTTGCAGTAACGTAAATTTTGACTTTTTAATCCGCGGAAGGAAGTGGCACAATGTTTAAAATAGATAAACTAAAATTGCGTAGCGATAAGTGTTTTCTTTTTTGCACATTGGCTGAGACTGCTACTTGCGGGTCGTATCACTTTTTCGATCGTTCATGTTGGGCTCCCCTCATTATCTGTACATGTTACTTACCTTACGCGTCCTCTCAAACAGAATGATATTGCCGTACATTACACTGCGTTTGCTTTAGTTGGTTTTACATAAACGGTGGACACTGCCCGTTGAAGCATCTCGGCTTGTCTTTGTTCTATGGTTTTGGCTATTTCGAGTATGTGCACACGTTCGACGTCGCCGCTACCCTGCGCATTCCCAGGCGACATACGATCTACAGGACACGATCCAAATGTAATGTAGCCGATAAAAAGCCCACACTTTGGCTACTTGCTAGCTTTTGCAGCATTCGTCGACTGCGTGACGCCGGAAATTGTGGACATTTTCCACGCTTTAATAGGCGTTATTTTCATAACGCTTATGCTTGCTTTCAGCAATGTAATTGTCAGCGCCTGCGAACTCAATCGTGGCCCATTTCGATGGATTCGAACAAATTCCGTCTTTAACGTTTTCTTGGGTAAGTGCCCAAACATTTACCCACTTATTCAATATACCCAACTGGCTGGCAAGCAGCACTGCAAGTGCAAAAAAGTATGGAAATTTTTTAACCTAAAGCCGTCATCTTAATCTGCTATTTATCTTTATATGGAAAAAATGCAAATTTATACATCGGTGTTACCGCTTTCCGCGTTGTTCCAGTTGGCGTTGCCAAAAATAGCCTAATAAGAATTCCAGTAACTTTCGCGCGTAACTTAGTGATTCTTCGGACTCCGAGTGCGCAGTGATGTAGGTGATTTATGACTTTGTTTGTTCAAAATTCGGAAGCAGCAACAGCCGAGGGGCGTTCTTATATTCCTAAAATAACTGCAGTTCGTGTCCGTTTTTGCACGTTAGCAACTTCATCGATCAACCGCTGACGAAGTAATAATTTTTCCAAAGCAGCTTTCCGAAATAGTTATTACTTTCGTTCATTTTCCGGGGCCCAAATTATCCTTGAGCTCATTACTAAACGCTTTTCATCCTTAGTACACGTAAATTAAGCGACACAGATCTCCTGACGTCCAATGGACTTGCCACAACCGAGCATCGAGGAAAAGTTGAACTCTGTAAACGGCTGCGTAAAGAGATGCGGAAAAGTTCAAAATGTCAATGAAGGCATACTTAGATAGAAACCTTTTGTTGATGCTTGTCGAAGTTCTCTCTGCATCATTCGCCCCTTTGCTTTACGAAGGGGCAAGCTTAAAACGAACCCGTGATGAATATACTGCATAGATTTTCATATGTAATATATTTACGAAATTGATCGGTATGTTGATAAATAGTTTTATCCCGCTTCGGTATTGTTCTTGTCCACTCGTCGGCGGACTAAGATAAGTTCAAGACGGGTCATTTGCATAAATAATCGATTGGTAAGTTTAAGTAATTGGTACTAAGGTGAAGAGAGGCTCTTCTGCCGGAAATATGCAAATTGACGAGTGGGAAACGGTGTTTTTTCAGTTTATTTTTCTCTTACGCGCAGATGTTCTAATGACGCAATGTTTAGTCTTTTTCTGCGTATTCACCATCGGAATATCCTATTGGGTATCTCAGCTAATTGAAAACTTCCAAAGAAGTACAACTGACGCGCCGGAATTGGTGCACGTCTCCTTCGGCGAAGGCTTTTACCTCATTGTTGCGGCTGCTTGTTTCTTCATTTGCGCCTTCGTGTCCAACATAGTCAAGTAAGTACCCTTTGTAGCCTTTGCGAGCTCGTTGCAAATGAATCAGCTGATACGCCACTTGCAGGTACGCATTTAAGTTGCGCAAGAGAATGGAGGATCGACTATGCCTGATTGAAAACAGTTTTGTTGAAGCGTCCATGGCTTTACCAAGTGATCTGGACTTGTTCAGTCCACGCTGGAGCACGTCTGCCGACTGGTCTCTTCTTCGATTTTCTCCCACTATAGCACCGCCTCCTTACACTCCGTGACTGTTTTGTTGTAGAAATAGGTGTTTTTCGATTCGTTTGTACTGCTAGCGAATCAGCGCTAAATCTCCGAAGCGTTTAACGAAGGGCCGCGCGGAGTGGCTCAGCAGAGCCTAACGACGATGGTGCATTCGTCCAAAAAGAGTTCACCAACCGCTGTTGCTTCCTTCGGTACCAAAGAAAGTCAGTGCATGTGCAAAATAAACATGGCATAATTCGCTTGATTGAAACCCAAAAAGATGCTCTTGGAGGTACGTAAGGCGGAGGGCCCATAAGCGGGGGCGTCCAATCAGAAACTTGCGTTTTTGCGGTCTCAATGCTTCTACGCGATCAACTATTCTTAGAGAGTCGCTTAGTGTGCTGAAGGCTCGTGTCCACACCCTTCTGTGGAAATAATGGAGCAGACTGTTGATTCGTTGAAACAGTAAGATAACGCTGGCACATTGCCAGCGAATGAGTATGAATTTAGCAATGCTTTGATGATAATCTAAGTTATGAATTCAATATAGGCTTGTAGCGTTAAGGCGAGTATCCTTTGCGACAGCTTACGTAGAGAATTTGCATACTGAGTGCAGTCTGAGTCACTATGAGCGGACTCTGAGTTTTTTATTGTTAATGAGCAATCTTTGGTAGTTCTTATATAAGATCTTTATTTGACGTCATTTGTCCATCAAAGTGTGAACCTATGCGTGCTTAGCGTAAGCGATTAGCAGCATCCCTCCGTGGTGAATTCCTTGAAGTCCATTATTGACTTTGAGCTGCGAGTTAAGTACAAGGCATTTAAAAGCCGTTCCCAGTCGAATTATCAAGCATGGTTTTCAGGCGAAGCTGGCGACGCTGTCCAATTCACGGCTTTGCAAATATTTAGTGAAAGGTTAAAAACAGGTGCACCGATATGTCGAACGTGATCGCCCGAAAATAAAAGGTGCTAAATCAATAGCACACGCTGCGTTGTCTTCGACGACGTTTGTCCAAGTTTCTCGACAGATGGTATGTTCCTTTTGTATTTTCGCTCTTGTAAGCTTGTCAAGCTAGGTCGATTTCATTTTGTACTCATATTCCGGCACGCCTAACTAACTAACCGCCAGGCATGGCCGTTTCAATGAAAAAATGCAAATGCGCTTAGACCATTACGATAGAGAAAAGTTGTCCAAACTCTTTCCGTTGTACCAAACTGAGCTTTCAGAAGCACTGAAACCTGTAGAAATGTAGTTTTCACTTTCGGCCGCCACCCAACCCGCCTATATTATTCACAGCCGTTTTTGTCCCGTAGTGAAATAGTTATTTTAAAAGGTTTTCTTCTTTTCCATCCTTTCTAGCTGCAAAGGATCAACAATGGAGGCGAACGCCTTGGGAATGTAAAAGTAGTTTACTGGTGCAGACTTAAAGCCCTACTAGCTGTTTGCACGAATTTCAATTGAGTAAATGACGTCACAGTTTAATTTTGAGAATTGAGCAACCAATAAATGGGCCTTACAGTTTTCAACGTCAGCAAAACGCACGCAAAGTCGATCTGCGGTATTCTTAACATGAATCACATTAATGGAATGCACTGTGCTAAAAGAGCACGCATCAAGCCCTTAGTTATGGGCTCTTAAGTCATCAGCCGTTGAGAGGTTAAGAACAAACTTTGTCCTTTTGCTGCGCCGTACGCGTGAACTATGGTTTTTCTTAATTCATTCATAAAATTTGACGTCACTGCAATTGCGCAAGCAAGTAAGAATAGCATTACTACTACAGATGGAACCTACAGCGGACCATGGTCGCCTTCATCGTTAACGTTAGAAATGTTCGCCAGAAAAAAAACTGACCAAGTTAATCCGCCACTGCGTTGGCTACCCGCGCACAACTAAATCAACAAACCACGACGTTCTTTCATTCATTGTCACTCAAAGTATGAGTCACTTTACGTGTACACGCACCGCTGCGAGAACGCTGGGCGACATTGAAGCGTTTTCGCAGACAAGAAATCTTTGCATTGAAGATCATTTAGCTGTCTTGTTTTCCGCTTATTAAGAAGTGGCAGTAATCAGCATATGAAGCGGCAAAGCCGGCAGCATGCTACCACCTTACTGATTTTTACGAAAGGAATTTTTTGGAAATGGTTGCGCTGAAAAATTTAGCAGCTCCAAACGACTGTGAAACCGCTACCGCTGCTTACTCATTCTCGTTGTACAGTCGCTTCGAATGATGTTCAGGTACTATAAATTTTGCTCAAACCTTTAAGGCGCCTAATGCGGACCAGAGTGGACCTGTCAACTCAAAAGAGAAATGAGAAGCGTTGACAAGTTGTCCTTTTTCGTACGACGCGCTTTAGAGCGACTTTTTCAAACTTTTCGTTGCAGCTGCAACAACAAAGTGTCATTTTGCTAAGATGAATTCCTTAAGAAAAATTTTCTAGACGGTAATTAATCTTTTCGTATGCGTAGATAATTTCAGGAGGTCGTCACGTGACGTACAAGAGTCGCAACAAGTCTCTAGCTTTTAATAGGTAGTTAATCGCGAAAGTGCGCTGAAAGGCAAAGCCAATGCTCGTTATGGTTAGAACATTGCGATGCTGTCGCTAAGCGGAGCTGCGAAATAAAAATAGAACTTTCGTTAACCTGTAACTTTGTTGCTCTCCCTTGGAGAGGCGAATTTGGTATTTTTTTATTCACAAAGCGTTAGACGCAATTTTTGCTCTCTTTTAAAGACCATACGGTTAAGTAAAGACGGGATTTTTATTGTCACGTCCCTAAGCGGTAGGTTAGGTAGCTCCAACAGGCTGCACCTGACTTGAGGGCGCCACTTACAAAAGCACTTGACTTTCCGCGCGCGAAAAGTCTCTACTAAAGCTTTGTCTTGCTGAGCGGGAAGCAGACGTTTGAAAATGGAATTGTTTTTCTCGCAAAGCGAAGCGCGGTAGCGCAAAAATGCAATGGAAACGCGCGGATTACGGGTACGATTATTCGGCTAAATGCTCAAGTTTAGTCCTACTGTAAATGACATTTCAAAAGCGCTCCGTCGTTGAGGCCGGCGAATCCTCGAAGCGCGACGAGCGTAGGAAGCTCCCGCGACGTTTCTGCATCCGACGTCCAGTGTTCGATCAGTCGCTGGTGGACAAGCCGCGTTTGTAAGCGCCATCTTGCCGGCTTGGTTGTCATTCTATCTCGCCGAAAATGGACGTAAGTACGAGGCGTAAAAAAATATCAGCTTTCGTCGTTCGCTTTGGGCATTGAACAGTCGAACAGCGCCCTTCGTGTAGTTCTCGCATATTTCTTAACTCCTTTGTTCAACAGTTCTCTCTGTTCAGCGCGATTCCGCAGTTTCAGTTGCTTTGCTACACCCTACGTTTTGCTTGCTTTCCTTCTGCCTTTGCCAATTTGCCTCAGACACAAGTAGCCAATCGATAAAAGCTGTGCTTTGACGTTTCGCGCGAGTTAATTAGCGTTATTATCATGTTAGGCGATAGAGCGTTCATTGCCGCCTGAGGATTGCCAATGGGCTGACCGCGGACGGCTACCAGTTAATGCAAATTCATATTTTTCCTTATTCGTTCAAACATTAATAATTTTCTTGTCAGCATTGTAGTTGTAAGCCAATGAAAAGATCAGCTTGCACGATGAGGCCGCCAATGACATTGGCTCCTTGCCAGCCTGTGTCGATTGCTTTTATTGATTTAGGAACCATTCCACCAGTTACTGTTAGGTAGTTGAACATTTTTGAAATTCTATCGACGCATATTCATTCACCATGTGCTAAGACAAATGGATGTCAGTTGACATTGTTGAAATCTGCGTGGATGACCTTTGACTTTAATTTTTTGCCAGCAGGGGACGCTTAGGAAAATGTCTTCCCTGCTTGACCCCTTCCTTTGATTAGGAAGAAGGCCATGCCATTCTTAATAAAGCTGACGATCCTATTACCGTACGTTAAGTGACGTTTATTCAATCACTTAGTTTAATTCATAAAAGCCTTATGCTTTTGTAATTAGCCTAAATGATGAACTGCTCTACGTTTACGTTTGGTCTTAATGTGCGCGATTGCAATGAAAGTGTAAAGCGTAGCTAAATTCAGTCTGAATGAATGAAAGATTTCTGTTGTGAATGCTGAAAAGGTGCACAGCCCATTTTACGCTTTCAGAATTGAGTCAGGCAGCTGTCAAGCAATGTTGCATACATAAACTACCGAAGCACAAAATGAATTACCTCTTACGCTTTGTAATCGCGTGAAGAATAGCTTCACGCGTTTTAGTCGTGAATTGTTAGTAGGACAGAAGAACGACAAGCATTTATGGCAGAGTTACCCGTTGCAACTTGTCATTCCAGAAGGGATGATCATATTTCCAAATAACGTTCGAAAAGTTGGCTATTTTCTTAGCGTAGGCGACAATACTTTCAGTTAAACTTTTTTCGAGCCGTTAAGCAAAGTATTTTGTTGTTTAACTTTCTCGACGACACTACTACGCGTATTGAGCAACTTCTTAGCCGACGACTTAATATTCTGGCGCCTCATCGATAAGTACCTTTTTAGCTTTTTCACAAGCACCCTCATTGCCTTGCTATCCTTTTTGAAAGAAAAAAATGATGAAATTACGAGCGCTGAACATGTCGCTCAGCTCTTCTAAATTACGCGCCCCTTAGGAAGCTCTTTTTCAGCCGCGAAAATTTCCCGAATAAGTGTTGGTCGGAGTAGAACATTTACTACTACGTATTTTTATGCAAATTAAGCTTGCCAGCGTTTATGCATACTTTCTTTTAAAAAAATCCAACAGTAAATGCCTTAGCATAATTTAGGTCAATGTGGCTTCAGCTTTAGCTTTAAGTAAGTCCGTACCGCCTTAGGTATTGTCATGTTTATTTCAAATGTACGATAGATGAATGGCTAAATTGTTGCCGACCAAACGCGTAAGATTGTACGCAGTTTGGAAGCAAACCGGCGGCTTACGGTTTTTTTTGTAATTTTCCCAAACAAATTCTCCAAGTCGATAGGAGCTTGTTCGTTTTTCTCAGCAATGTACTAAATAAAAATTAACTGAGCTGAAAAGAGTAAACATTCTTCCACGCGTGTCGCGCATAGTTGCTATATGGGCTTAGTGTTGGAATTCAAAAAGGCGTCACTAAATTTTTTGCCGCATGTCGACAAGTGTGCTTTCCGGTTTCTTTTGTACGCTTCCGGCGAAGCGTTCCTAATAGTTTTTTTTCGAATGGGCAAAATGCGAAACGGCTGTTTTGATACGTTGCTTAATTGCCGAAAAATAGATTCCCTTTTTTGGACACCTTCAAAGTACGATGACGCCAAATTTTGTCGAGATCATTCTTCAAGCTTTACGCGATATCATTGATATCCGTTTTACGCAATTCATTATGCACGTTTTGCGTGAATTTTTTTAATTTATGACGCACGAGTGATCGGCGATCGACAAGAATTTCGTATCACGCGCGAACGCGTATAAGCTTATGCGCAAGTAACGGCGGCGCAGTTATTAATTGGGACCACCTGCGAATGAAGGTTGTCAAAAATATTGCCAAATTGTACAAGCAGCATTTTCAAGCTTCCTATTCCATTATTCTATATAACAACCAATTGTTCTCATCCGTCAGCAGGGTGAAGGCTAAAGATGTCGTCTTGGGATTGTCATGTTACAAATTGCGAGTTTTTTAAAAGTGAAAAGAAAACTCCCAATCAATTTGCCCCATTTTTGCTCTGTACTGCAAGAACAGGTGACGTTAAGCTCTTGAAAACTTTGCAGACGCAAAATTGAGCCTAATACATTGTACAAAGTCCGTAAGCGTTCATGCTGCTCGGTTCGTCAAGTTGGCTGCCAAGAATGTCTGCTTCATGACATCAAAGCTTTAGCTCTTTCCGAGCTATTGAAATTTGCATTTCGTCATTCAGTTATGTTGAATTTTTTAAAAAAAGTTACCATATAGTTGACCATCGTAGTCGGATCTCCTCGTCGTGTCGAGCGGCTGCCGAGGAGCGTTGAGAATTTCTTTTTCAAAAGTTCCCTACGTGTAAGCTGAACCGTTGCAGGCAAGAATTTTTTTTTGCTTCATTTCTCTTCGGTTGCCTAGACGCAGTCCAAGGAATACTGTAAATGAAATTTCAAAACTTCCCTTCGCTTTTCCGGTAGCAACTTGGCGGCGGGCGAATCATCCTCGCTTGCTGTTGCTCCAGCGGCTAATAGTGCGTACAAGTCGATCGCCGGTTATCGTTGCCTTTTGCGGCACTCATTTCTACATCAAACCTTCTTGTTCAACGCTTTCATTCAATATGGACGTAAGTAACGCTACGCATGTTGCGTTTATTTTCTTTTTTAAAATAAAGAAAAAAAGATTGGGACTTTTATTGGAGGCGGTAAATTTGCTTACTCTGTTACGTGACCTTAGGCGGTAAGTGTAGGCTTCAGTTGGCTTCCTCCGTAGTAGAATATGGCCTGGACGAAATCAATAGAACCCAATACTTAGTACGAAGTCTCCGCGTTTGTTAGAGGTTTGGCAATTTGAAGTGAATTAAAAACTGAATGTGCCCCACAATTTCCTTTCCCATTCAGCGTAATGAGAAAGCAATGGCTTTGAATGAATGCCATATTTTATTTCTCCCTCTCAAAGCGTTACGTCAAGGCGAAAGCTGCCTGCTCTCTTTTCGCTTTTCTCAACGTTGCCCCGTCGGTCTGCTATTGATTTCGAAACGGCTTAGATGCTGCTACTGCGGCTGCTACCCCTCTACAGCTATTGTGCGCATTTTAACTCTTTTCAAAGCAATCGATTGATTGTTGTCGGCAAATTAGCATGTCTTGACGAAAATAGCAAAAGGGGGCACCCTTCGGCCGTCAACTTTGTTGCAACTATTGCAAAAGATACGTTCCGACAGAGATCGACTCCCTTTTGACCTTTGGCATTTCTTTCGATGGCAGCAGCGGCGGTTAGTCGAACAGCGGTGACGTTGGGAAAAAGTTGATCCAACTGCTAGTTTGGCGCCAACAACTCTTGTTATTAACGGGGAGGCATTTGAGACGAGCCGTCAGTTGTTGGGGAAATTTCCGCCAACGTCTGCATGCGTTATTCAAAAAGCAGGAAACTGCGTAAGCGTGTCATTTCCCCTAAGCAGATTAAATGCGGAGAGGTCGTATTTTTTTCCCGCTCAACAAATATCCAATCGAAAGACAAGGACGCTTTTGTCCTTGTCAATAAACTTATCGTATATTTTACAGCGAAGCTATAGACGACCGCCTTTACCAATAACTCATCTATATGCTGATTAGTTAATGAAAAATAATCACTGATCTAATCAAAAGGTAATGTTTTTACATTCCTGTCCATTGATGAGCATAAACATATGGCGCTTGTCAGATTAGTAGCGACGATCTCAGATTTGCATAGCGTCAAAACGGTCGACCATTCGTTTTTTACGAGTGTCAGTTCGAAATGCTAATTAGTTTGGGAAAGCAGTATTGCCGAGCCATTCCCGTTATGGGTAACGCCACGAAATCTGGCCAACATTTTCCAAAAGCTTTAATGGGGTGGATATTGTCGAGATTAAGAAAATTTTCCTCGAAAGTTTTCAATCGATTCGAAAGGGTGAACTGTCCTTCCTTCATTGGAATAGGTTACAATAAAAGGTTAGTCTTAAGTTTACTCTGCCCTCGCTTTCGCTCATGTACTCATTGCTGCATTGCGCTCCGGATATTTTCACAGCAATGCTTTCCACATACTTCAGTGGTTTTCAGACTATGCTTATTGTCATTACGCATAGATGTTTTTAATATATCCCTTTAAAGGAGTAGTGTAAGGATAGGCTCCTTATCGACTCTACGGTTCTAATAATTCAAAAAGCTTAAAAAGCAAACCCGCGACCTATTAATGTAAAAGTATTAATTTGTTTTCCTTGAACAACGCTTATTTATGGCGTTTGCATTCGGCGTCAATAAGTATTAATACATAGCGAGAGCTCAACTTATGGCCGTCCATTAATGCGCTTATTCGCGCGCCAGCAGTATTGATTGTTTTGAGTGGCTTCGATGGGGTGCTCAAAAATGAGTGCGCCTTAAAAGCTTCCGCTTTCGAAAGTGAGCTTTTAGAAGAACCAGAAAATACGCACAATTAAGATTAAGAATAGCGCGGGATGACGTGACGGTAAAATCAATTAAAATGTATGTCTTTGCATCTTGCCTTAATATTAATAACAGACTAATCTTATGTGTTAAAATTTATTACCATAATGACAGGTTGTTTTAATTATGCCCTAACAGCAGCAGATTTCCAGTTTTCTTTGTTTAACGTTACTTTCGTTGTTATAGTAAGCTTAGGCTGGGAGTATTTTCGCGTACAAAAGGAGACTTACCGAATAAGGACATTTAGAAGTCGTTTATAGGTAGAAAAAGATATTTATTTGAAAAGTGACGTGAATTCCTAATTTATCATCATTTCCATCGAAGCCTTCACTCGGTTGGAGAAGTTAGAGATAGTTATTATTGAAAATTGTGATTTACGCCCAATTGTTTCAAAGAATTGTTGCGTGTTGTCCGCGCAGGCCGACTTGTTGACGCAAGGATATGTCGCATTGACCGGCCGGCTCAAGTCGATAAAATTGTTGGCTGAAGAGTGTAAGTGAAAAGTAGTACGCGGCTTCTTGTTATAATGCGGCTTAATTTTTCATTGGCAAAAAGTTTCTGTCAAGGTCATCTAATTAGCCATATATTGATTCGTCCAATTGGATTGGGCAAAAAGACGACATCACCAAATGTCTGATCACTTTGACTAGTTTTTTTCCAGGCTGATACAACTTGTAATCCCCGCAAACTCAATGCAAGTAAGTTCGAGGGAAAAATCGCAGCCGCGTATAGGCACGAGTTGATTTTGCACAATTTTGTAAGTTGTAACATTGTACGTTGCAACGTGTTGCATTTATATTTCGCCAATAGTTGTTAACCTCAGGCTATCGCTCGAAGTTAACAGCCGCGAAAGAAAGAGCGCCTATTTTGCCGCGTGATCGAAGCTGCGCCATTTTCATCCTTTGGTTTCATGTTAAAATACATTTCAAAATAACCAAAGCCTAGAAAATGAATGTTACGATGATTTGTGCTTTACTGCTTTCTTTTAAAAGCATTGCAGCACTTATTATGCTAACATCTGCCGAATATGATAAGTTTTGTCCACTTTCCCATCTCTGTATCAACCTGTCACTTTTAGCATATTGACTTCTTCATCCCTTTTTATCATGCTTTATTACGCGTATTAGCACTGAAGCAAATATGTATAAACATCGCCCTGCGTTTGGCTTTCAATAATTTTCAGAGTGTGCTTCAAGCAAGTCGACCTTTGACTACAAGTCCATCTATATTGTGTTGGTTCATTTTTCTACAGCCATTTTGAATTCCTAAGCTTGGCAGCATTTTACGTTGACTTTTCAAGTTTCATTCACGCGGATCGCTTTTACGCGGTCCGATATTTATCATTATGACGCTAATGCGTTTGGATGTTTCAAACTGTGAGCATCAAATGCCGTAATTGCTTCCGTAAGTAGCGGGGGCGACCTTGCAAGCGTTCAGTAATGATTTTGAAGAAAACTAACTGGCCAGAAAGGTATCCCAGTTTTTCTAAGCGTTACCACGCTTTTGGGAAACTTGTTTTTCATTACCTTGAAAACATCGACCGTGAAATTCCTTTTGTAGCGGCATACAAAGGGTAAGGCTGCTTCCTCGTATTTTCATAGCTAATACTTTGATTGTTCTTGCGCTTGACGCTGTAAACAAACTTTTTACCTCTACTTTTCGACTACATGCTTTTAGTCAATAAGGAGAGCGCGTAAATGATTGTAGTAACGACAGGTCTGTTGTTCAATTTTTTAAATATGTTATCCAGTTCCAAACAACCTTGCAATTTGAATTAGACTTTTCGTAATATGATAACATCGTCTGCGCAAAACAATGTGGCACAGGTGAGCGACTCAACGCTTTTCCGCGATTACTAAATGACAATGCCTAATTGATGGGCAGCGAAGTAGTTGAAGTCTTCGCTCTGTCCTACGAGCCAGCCGAAGTGAACGCTTCAATTTTTTTGCCGCCAACTATCGTTGGATATGTGAAAAACAAGGTTGGCTGATTCGTCCATGTTTTCGAACAACGTATGCACGACTTTGAAAAGCGTCAAGTTAGAGACGGTCCAACATGGCGGCCTGTGACTGATCATTTTTCTACGGGCATTCCAACTAGACTCTATGTGGGACTTGTCCCGTAGTTATTATTGCTTAAGATTCAAAGTAGGCCAAATCTTCTAAACAACATCATCTTATCAGATTTTGGCATCTCATCATGAACAGCTGTTTTTTAGAATAGCACGTTTTGAGTTTAAAGCCTTTAAGCTCGGAGATAAAAGCGTCTTTCATCCGCTTTTATTACGTGATTTTTTATTCTCAGCTTTGTTTCATTGCTCCAGCAATGCGCGTCGCCTAAAGACATGCTTTGAAGTTAACGTGTCTTTCGCAATGGCGCCCAATTGATTTGTTGAATCGTTTCTTATGTAAATTGCCTTTTTGATAGCCTCTCGCTTAAGTAGATGAGTTCTTCTTCCTTGTGTTGCGATTTTATTTCTCGCTCCTTTCGAGCGTTTTTCGGGATCTATACTCCGCCGCGCTTTTCCGGTGGGGCGCATACTTAAATGTTGTACAGTAAATGTGTTTTGCATGTATTCAAAAGTGTGACTGTTTTGATCGCACTTGCGCGTTAGTCGTTGAAACATTTTTGTTGAAAAAATAAGCGCTTGACCAAGGTTGTCCTGGTTTTGCCTGCCAAAGGCGACATGTTTTCCTTCTTCGACGCTTGACGAGCTTTGGCCAAAACAGCGAGCTTCACCCTATTCCTCCATTTGGCATTATTGGTCGAGTCGAACCGAATTTGTCCCATCCGATCGCGGTAACATGTTTAAGTACAACTTTAAAAAAAATGTAAATTTTCTTCTTAATTGGCAAACCTTGTCGTTTGCCTTCAATTGTGGTTGCGAATGGCAGAAGTGCGTCTGTGATTCGTAAAATTTGATTATGCACCAATTATTCCTTATACGGAAATCATCCACTTTTCAACGTTAGAAAATGTTGTTATCTCAGCTATTCTAAAGGTCGATTCGGCCAGCGTCTTACTGGTCCTTCGTAGCGGCAACTTTCTGTAGGTTTAAACAGACTGGGATACTCGATATTTTTGGGTGGACTCTTTCGGTAAACCGTAAGCAGACTTACAATTGCATGACATGCAAACCCAAAGCAGCTTTTTAGCTTCCTTGCTTCCCGCCACAAAGAAACGGTTGTACTTTTAAAAAGTAGTATTCGCTTAAAGTTATCCTAAGCTTGACTGCCTAACGAAATCTTAAAGCAAAATAGTCCAGTTTTGGCTATTCCCGAAAAAATATGCAAATTAACCGTTAAACCTAAGTGGCGTGACAAGCCTTTAATTACGAAACGAAAAATTATATCTTGATGTAAACCAGAACTTTTTACTAAACTTACGACTTTCTTGTATGTTATGCAAATGAGCTTCTGCTGCCTCGTTAATATGCCGAGTTGTTTTTTTTGAAAAGCTTTGTTTACAGCCATTATCGAATATCATTGTTTGGCTAGGTTTTAGTTTTATGCTGCAGGTGCCCATCGCGCATAATTTTTTTATCGCTGATCTTGCGACTTTAGCATAAGGCTTCCGTAAATGGACAGCTCAGTTTCGCGCACCTTTGTTGCTAAGCAAAAAGTAGCTCATTTTCACTTTTGCACGATAAGGCTGCTTGTAATTTTGCGCATTTCCCCATTGGCGGCCGTAAGGAAACAGTGCGCAGCTTTCTTGGCAGATCGTTATTTCCTCGCTGGCGTTCCAAGTTGTGGCCTATTGAATTTGCATTGACCCTGCGTGGCGTATATTTTTCACTTTGCAGCTCTCGCGGGGAATTTGCGCAAGTAATTTTCGGCTGAATTCTAAGTACGGCGATCAATTTCTTGCCACGCTTTCGTGCGCCTATAAAATTGGCCTTAATTTAAAGTTGACGCTAAGTCTTGCGCGACAAGGTTACTTTTGCGGGATGTAAACTAATGCGATCATCTTCCACGTTGTCACTGCTTAGCGACTCTCGCCCCGCCAACCGTGCGAACGCTGCAATCCATTAACCTTTAATGGAGTCAAGTTTTCTTGCCTTGTATAAAATTGCCTATTGTAGCGTTTGCTAACGCGATGTTTCATAAATCATCCGACGGCAAAGGGCATAAGTTGTATGAGCATTTGAACTTTTTCCAACTCAACATGTCCGCCCACGTTGCCAGCTTCATTATTTCACTTTAATTCATTCTATTTAAGTTCCCAGCGGAATAATTAAGCTGGACCAGTTGCAACAGAATGGACATGCTGCTCAGATAAGGGTCGTATGGGCTTTTTTCCCTCCTAAACTATTCGTCTATGCATGGAAGGTTTCGTGGCTGACCAGCAAACAACGAAGGCCTTGTGCGCGTGACAGAAAAAGTTAACCGCGTCTCATCCAGTGACACTTTGCGGCTGTGATGCTCTATTTATGTCTTCAGTTTCCTTCATTCATATTCAACTCCATTGGCTTAAAGAGGGTAAACGTAATATCGTCAAATGGGTCATAAGCGACGCACAGATGTGCGGTGCTTTGCTTCTTTTTTCTTTGCGCAATGGCAGACCAACCGCAGTTTTTCGGTCGCCTTCTTTGAAGCGATTTCCGTTCGAACACGTTTGCTCTTTGCCGCTTCAAATTATTATCATACGACAAGTTATAATCGTAATGTTTAATTAGTCCCGCTAAATATTCGGTCCTCGTCTTCAAAAAACGATAAGCGTTTGCTCGAACTTTTTTGCTTCGTCCACGGCTGTCTTCTGAGATAATGTTCGCAATTTACTTTATATACCATCGGCGTTGAAGCTGTCCAGCGAGCGCAAATGGGTAGCAAAGTTGCGCATTCCAAGGGCGGTAAAGTGCGTCGAAAAAGCAAGTTAGCTTTTTAAAGGGAACTCCGATGCGAGTTTTGCCCAATAATCTTTTGGCATTCGTCAGCAAAGGCCGAATAATCGTTGTATCGATTGGACGAATGGCCAAGGCCTTGGTTCTGTTGAGTTTTTTTGCATAATTTAAAGTGTGCGCTCGTTTGCAGCAGCGCTTCTTGTTCGCTTATGCGGAATGAAATTTTTCCAAAGCGCTTTTTCGGTTTCGGTCGACCTTCTTCGTGCAACAGCTAAAAGAACTGGTCGACTTGTTTAGAGAGAAGAAGCATGATGGCTTATCCGCACGAGCAGATACGCAGATACTTAGCTGATGTTTAAAAGAGGGATAGTTTCGTTATTCGTCCTTCGGATCGTTCGTTAGGTTTTTTTGTTGAAATTACACTTCCGGCCTTGCGCATGTCATTTCTGAAGTCGGCCGCAGTTTTGCCCCCTCTGCTGACCTCGTTGTAAGCGCCAAGCAAAGTAGGTAATTGTTCGATAGGTCTTATATAAAATTGAGCAGGTTTTTCTCCCCATTCAAGCCCATCTCATTGATGGTTTTGGTTTTTAATTCCGCGGCGGAACAGACGGATTGGTAGGCGGGATTCGTTACATCCCGGCGACTCGATTTCGTTAGTTTCAAAAATGTTGTTAACGGCCGGTCTTCGCAACGCTTTGACAAGTCGAGATTTTGCAGCCACAGTTAACAGCAACTGGTTGCTTCTGGCTGATTAGGTATGCAGCAGAGCAAGTCACGTTTACGTTCATCTTAATTATACGACCGCAAGCTGTCTTGTTTGCATTTCCGTCCATTTGAATATAGCCTTTCGGTTTTCGCTGCAAAGTCGGCGTTAACATTTGCGCAAGTACACATGCAGACATGAAGTCGATAATTTAAGTAATGAATTTACAAGACTACTTTGACTAAGCATTTAAAGGCATTCCATTTTTCTACAAGGCATCAAATCATAACGCGAACCCACTGGTCAACTTGGAGCTGCGGCCGCCGCCAACGATTTCTCAGCGTCTTTTTTTTGTTGTCACTTTAACTAGTAATTTGCTTTCGTTCGGAATGCAATTTTCCGTTCTTTTTAAAATGGGCTATCTCTCATGAAACCGTTTTGAATTGTTGATAACGAACGGACGAAGAAGCATCGGAAGTCTGCGCGGCGTCGTACCGCCTCTTCTCACGTAGCGATTATTTTTCGTTTCGACGTCGCCATGAGATTTTTCCTAAACCGTTTGAAGGTATGCAGTGTTTGATTTGTTTATCCGAATGATCAGAATTGATAAGGATCAAAGTTAAGATGGAAAGGAGGTGCATTGCTTCTAAAGAGCCTTAAGAAATCTAAATGTCCCTTTTTTCCCTGTCAATCCAATAGGGTCGATTGTATTAATATATTGTCCTCCCCCAGTTGATGCAGCTTTGACCGATTGTCGTCCGCGGATGATCGATGCAGTCGCCAAAAGTTGCTTTCCTTCCTTGAAGAAGTATCGATTAACTTTTCGTTTTCTTTCTTGCAATGGATAAGCTCTGCGGGCGGGTTCGAATAAGGTGAAGTAATTTTTTCCTCTTCTTTTGTAGTACGGTCGAACCGAGAGCTACCGCGTCGCCACGCAGGTGATCCCGTTGGCAAAGCAGCTGCCTAAGCAGCCTGTGCTTTTGGAGAAGATGACCACGGATGGCGCCGCACCGACAGCCAACGATACTGTACCGCCCAGCGCACCCAAAAGCAGGCCTGGTACAATGCGCAAAAAGAAAGGTGCCACCGATTTGGAACACCTCAAAAAGGAGGTGGAGATGGTGTGCAATTTGTGCGGTTAGTCCAATGGCGACAGGCCGCGATTGTTCATCTTTTGCAGGATGAGCACCGCATTCCGTTGGCCGAGCTCTACCAGCGGTATGGCACCGATCCGGAAATGGTTCTACCGCTGCTAAACACCGTTGGCGCTTATTGAATAATTGCTTATTTGCATGTCAGGGTCTCAGCGAGGATTGTGCCCGCGAAATATTGGAGCGCGATGGTCCCAACGCTTTGACACCTCCAAAAAAGGTGCCTGAATGGGTCAAGTTTGCCAAGAATCTTTTCGGCGGTTTCGCTCTGCTCCTTTGGATCGGCTCGGTGCTATGCTTCATAGCGTACGGCGTTGACTTGGCAACGTCCGACGACCCACTGCACGATAACGTAAGTTGTTTGCAAGTCTATAACTTTTTCCCGCAAATTTTGTTATCTCTGTTTAAATTGAGCCAACGCCAGTAGGTGGCCCCATTTTGTCAAAATCCAACAGGTAGGCAAGTGGAAGTTGCACATGTTAAAAAAAATAAACTCTACGCAAATTAGGCTACCAAATAAAGAAAGAAAAGGCTCAAATGTTTTTTTGCTCAACGTGAGCTATGGAAAAGTTGTCGTAAACAGGCAGGCGTTGATAATTAGGGCATTCAATCAGTGATTGCGTCCGTTGCGCGCAGCGAAGTAGTTGCCTCATTCGAAATTTCAAATCTGTCAATCGATAAGCATAGGGCGGTAACAAACTTCTACCAATTACGTACTGCCTTCAATTTTCGTACGATCATTCTTACCCGCCTTGAAAGGGCAGTCAATTTTCAAAATTTCTACGCGATATTATCAGCTTATAAATATTAACAAAATGTTGACGCTCTTCGGCGGATCTCGTTCCGTATTGAATTGTTCTGTATTTTCTCTAACAATTTGCTCATCCATTTGCTGGTAGGGCATTTGGAAGTTTACTTACAGATACACCAAAGCAGGCCAGAGCCTGTTAAAAGACACTTCTTTTTCCGAGACCTTGCTTATTACAGAAATTTGGAATTTCGTTGCTGTTAAGCCGTATAAGCTTTGTACAATTAATGATTAGACTTTTTTATAAGTCCAACATTTTTCCAGCTCTACGCCCTGCCTGACCGATAAGGTGAGCTGCGCAAAGTTTACTGTAAAACGGTACCTGCTTATTTTTTCTCATTTAGTTTTTTAATTGAATGTTGAGCTACATGTAGCGAAACGCTCAAAACAAACTTCCGTCGCGCTTTGAAACCTGCTCGACGGAAGACCATTTTGCGAACAGATCCCTATTGAAAGGAAACTCGATTCAATTTAATTGCTTTTTTGCGCGTCGCTTTGTACTGAATCCGCACGTTTCTGGTGAAACGCTTTGTTCCCTTTGCAAGCGCATATATTGATCGAAAGGCGTGGTTTACATAGTCTGAGAAAGAATGATTAAATTCAGCAACGCGTCATATGTCAGTGCAAGCGCTGAAGCTTTTTTCTTTCCTTCCCATTTGGCGGCATAAACGCGGTTTCTCTCGTTCGATGCTCCGATTTTCAAACGAGCTCTATTCATTGAATTGCGGGCATTGAGCACATCCGAAACGATTTACTGCATTGACGCATCGCTGACTTTGCTAAGCGCCACCGATGCTTTAATGCCCTTATTATTACCTTGAATGGCATAAGTGATTATCCTGATTGCATTTCGGTCATTTCCAAGTCTTCAGTGGGGTTCATATTTAATTTATGCAAAAAAATATGTTCCATTAGCTGGAATTCTTTTTGAGAACTTATTGACCTTAAAACTGTCAACAATGGTTGTTTCGAGTCTGCTCTGTTTTGCAGCAATAGAATAATGCCTTTTAGGGACTTATAAACCAGTTTTTTCCGGAAATATGTCATGTTTATTCGTATGTTTTTTTAAAAAAATCCTATAGGCGGCATTTACGGCCTTATATTATGATTCGTTAAAAAAACTGTTTGTTGAGATAACGTGCAGTAGCCGCTACCCGTTCTGCTATTAAAAAAAGAAAAAACGATTCCCTTTCCAGCATGCTTCTACAAGCGTTGTACACGCAATGCTAACATAAGCGTGAACCGGCTGAGCTGCTGAAATCATGCTACTATGTCAGACTTGCAATGTAGCGGCTATGTGATGGAATTATATGTTAATAACTTGGCAATTATTCAAAAAAAATTCGATTGCTGTTTCAGATGTACCTCGGCATCGTCTTAGCAGTGGTAGTTATAGTCACTGGTATTTTTCAATACTGCCAAGAAGCGAAAAGTTCCCGCATAATGGAGTCGTTCAAAGATCTGGTTCCCCACGTAAGCGAATCACTACCCATTTTGTTAGTGTTGATTCCTTTACCGTTCCGCTTTTAGTATTCGCTTGTCGTGAGAGATGGGCAGACTAAGAATATCCGCACTGAAGAAGTGGTCGTTGGCGACGTGGTAGAAATGCGGGGCGGAGACCGAGTTCCAGCAGACGTACGAATTATAGCTTCTCACGGTTTCAAGGTAAGAAGTAACCTCAGTCCCGCTACTCGGCAGTTAATCGATTAAACCTAAGGTCGACAACTCTTCATTGACCGGCGAGTCGGAAGCGCAAAGCCGGGGAGTGGAGTGCACTAATCCTGATAATCCATTAGAGACCAAGAATCTGGCATTCTTTTCTACCAATGCCGTAGAGGGTTTGGCTAACTTGTTAAACTTCAACTGACTGACGTACGAACAGTGGGAACTTGTTGCAGGCACAGCCCGTGGTATAGTGGTCAACACAGGTGACCATACGTTGATGGGACGAATTGCCCATCTCGCTTCCGGCTTGGATACCGGCCAGACCCCAATTGCGCGCGAAATAGAGCATTTCATCCATATAATTACCGGGGTAGCCGTTTTTCTCGGTTTAGTCTTCTTTATTATGGCCTTCATCTTGGGTTACCAATGGTTGGATGCCGTCATCTTTCTTATTGGCATAATCGTGGCCAATGTGCCTGAAGGCCTTTTGGCCACAGTTACAGTACGTATTTTTTTTGTCCTCTTCCAAACCGCGTATACGATTTGCTTCTTGGACAGGTATGCTTAACTTTGACAGCGAAGAGAATGGCCAGCAAGAATTGTCTTGTAAAAAATTTGGAAGCGGTCGAGACGCTGGGCTCCACGAGCACCATTTGCTCGGACAAGACGGGTACACTAACGCAGAACCGCATGACCGTTGCCCACATGTGGTTCGACGATGAGGTTATCGAAGCCGACACGTCTGAACATCAATCCTGCCCCGCCTTAGAGAATTCGTCGTCCACGTTTGACGCACTTTCTCGCGTGGCCGCTCTGTGCAACAAGGCGGAGTTCAAGCCTAATCAAGTAAACAAGTTACTATGTGTACTTAAAAATCATTTTTTTTTGGAAAAAACTAATTTTTAAAAATATTTTTTCTCTTCGTCCTGTCAATTTTTTCTTTTTAGGAGGACGTCCCAGTGCTGAAAAGGGAATGCACTGGAGATGCCAGCGAGTCGGCCTTGCTGAAATGCATGGAATTGACCGTGGGTGACGTCGTCGGTTGGCGTAAGAAAAATAAGAAAGTCTGCGAGATCCCCTTCAATTCAACGAACAAGTATCAGGTTAGCGGCTGCGAATTGCTTGCCCTTTCTTGTAGCGATATTGTTCGTGCAAATAAGGTGTCCATTCATGAGTTCCATGACGATCCAAATTACGCGTATTTGCTGGTGATGAAAGGAGCTCCCGAGAGAATTTTTGAAAGGTGCTCCACCATTGCCTGCCAAGATAAGCAGCACGCCATAGACCTTGATTGGACAAACAAGTTTCAGCAAGCCTATTTAAAGCTAGGTGGCCTTGGGGAGCGTGTTCTTGGTAAGTTGTTCTCTCTGTTTCAACGCTGGCTTCATTAGTTGAATCTTTTTTGACTGTAGGATTTTGCGATCTGCTCCTTCCGATAGCTGACTTCCCTCAGGGATATGAATTCAACGGCGATGACCAAAACTTTCCCCTTGATGGTCTACGCTTTTTGGGCCTTATTTCTATGATTGATCCACCTCGAGCTGCCGTTCCCGATGCAGTTTCCAAATGCCGCTCCGCTGGCATTAAGGTATTATTTGCCATCAAATTAAATATCAATGCTTGTATGAGCATATCGTTTCAGGTTATTATGGTCACAGGTGATCATCCCATTACCGCCCAAGCGATTGCGCGCAGCGTTGGAATCATCAGCGAGGGAAGCGAAACGGTCGAGGATATTGCTCTTAGGTTGGGCATACCGAAAAAGGATGTTGATCCGAGGTGAGTATCCGCCTGTGATCAGGGTCGCTTCTTCTTTTGTCTAAAACCACAGGGCGCGAATGCCAAAAGTTATAGGCAGGCGCGCGCCATTGTCATTCACGGTTCCGACCTGAAGGACATGAACTCCGACCAACTGGACATCATACTGGCCAACCATGCGGAAATTGTATTCGCTCGCACGTCCCCGCAGCAAAAATTGATCATTGTGGAAGGATGCCAGCGTCAGGGCGCCATTGTAGCCGTTACAGGCGACGGTGTAAATGATTCACCCGCGCTTAAAAAAGCGGACATAGGTAAAAAAGTGGCAGAGGCAAAATTTTCTCTAAGTTTTCAGATGGGTTTTTCAAAAGAGTCAACTGTGTTGGTTATGGGCAGCGATTGTATGCCAAGAAAAACGCTGCTCCTTCGCCTCGTCGTTACGCAGAAGCTCTCTAGAAATACCCTCCTTATATGAAGTGTTAAACAACTTTTTCCAAGTTGACATGTTCTTGTTCAAGGAGTCGCAATGGGCATTGCTGGAAGCGATGTAAGCAAACAAGCGGCTGATATGATTTTGCTTGATGATAACTTTGCGTCCATTGTTACTGGCGTTGAAGAAGGTAGGCACATTTTTCTATTGGCAATCGCTCACGTCAGCTTGTATCCTTTTAAGGGCGTCTGATTTTTGACAATTTGAAAAAATCAATCGCCTACACATTGACCAGCAATATACCAGAGATCTCTCCTTTTCTGTTGTTCATGTTAGCCAACATTCCGCTACCATTGGGCAGCGTAACCATTTTGTGCATTGATCTTGGCACTGATCTGGTAAGCCGTTGTTTCGCGTTGAATCGACTTGAATTCTTGTCTTTTCTTTATCCAGTGGCCCGCCATTTCATTGGCGTACGAAGAAGCGGAAAGCGATATAATGAAAAGAAAACCACGCGATCCTCAGCGGGACAAATTAGTTAACGAAAGGTAAAAGCTTTGCTGCTTCTAGCAGTGACGATTGTTCTTATGCTAATTTTCAGACTTATATCCTTGGCTTACGGTATGATTGGCATTATCCAAGCAGTGGCTGGTTTTTTTGCCTATTTTGTTATAATGGGCGAAAACGGTTTTCTTCCGGACAGACTGTTCGGACTTCGCAAGGAATGGGATTCCCGAGCTGTAAATGATCTTCAGGATAGCTATGGTCAACAGTGGGTTAGCAAGCTTTTTTAAAATTGTTTCGTTCGTTTTTTGATTAATTATTGCTTTTGCGCAGACGTACGCCAATCGCAAGGTGCTTGAGTACACTTGCCATACGGGATTTTTCGTCTCCATTGTTGTCGTCCAATGGGCTGACTTGATCATTTCAAAGACTAGGCGTAACTCGCTTGTACAGCAAGGCATGAGGTCGCTTTGAACGTCACTGTAAGTGAGCAAAGACGATAATAAGCTTATTTCTTTTTCTAGCAACTGGACGCTGAACGCTGGTTTAGTGTTCGAAACTGCTCTTGCCGCTTTCCTTTGCTATTGTCCAGGATTGGACAAAGGCCTGCGCATGTACGGCCTTAGGTAACTTGGCATAACGGCGGCCGCTTTTGTTTAGAAAGGCTAAAATATTTGTTGCAGGTTTTCCTGGTGGTTTCCGGCGCTGCCGTTTTCCCTGCTCATTTTCCTATTCGATGAGACGCGAAGATTTATCATTCGGCGTAGCCCGGATGGTTGGATCGCCAAGGAGACTTATTATTAGACTAATGAAACTCCACCGCCTGACCTACTTCTGTACCAATTCTTTCACGATAAGTCACTTTTTGATGAGCGTAGTTGGATCACTTGATCATGACGTCGGAATGCATTTCGGCTCGCCTAGCTAAGTAAACGTAGCAAACAATTGGTTGACCACCGTAAGCGCGCAGCATCCCAACCTAATCTATTTTTCATTTTCTTCCTGGCTTTGCCGAGTTGGGTTTTTTATTTTTAGCAATATTGGGGACCAAATAAAATTTGGAAAAACTCTGCGTACGCCTTGGACGAAAATTTGCGAAGCTGACACGACGAATCCCTGTAATGAGCACTGAATTTCACTGAATTTTAGCGTTGTGTTCATATATTGATCTGCAAAGTTCCCTCGGAAGGGCAAATATCAGCTTAGTGCAAAACAATCTATCGACAAAATCTGAATAAACCTACCAATCAATTTCTTTACAGTACATTGAGTAATAAGCTTGCTGTAAATTAAAAAATTAACCTGAGAATCATTTAACTTTGAAATTTGGCTTTTCTTCCCGACAAGCCTGCAGCGCAACCAAGGAATCAAATCCCGTTGAATTGTCCGGCAACGCTAAGATGAGCGCCTTGTTAGCACGCAAGTAATTGATGAGAACTGTTACAGCCGCGACTCCAACGATGCTCAGGTTCTTTGTAACCTGCAAACTCGAGATTACGTTCCGTTAGGTGAAGGTTGAGTACGGTGGTTTTGGGTTGGTTGTGTGTTACTTGAACGTTCGATTAAAGCCCTAAAATTCTGGTCCTCTGTGTGCTGTATCTTTGGATTTTCGTTGGTGACACCTACAATGTCCGCGAAAAAATTGCTGAATCAGCGCGAATGTCTGAAAGGCGGACTCGAACGTCTATTGTCTGAAATGAAAGAGCATGCTTGCGCTGGGCAACATGCCCTGGTTCGTAGAACCGCAGACAGGGAACTACACATTGGAGTTGCGAAAACTAGCGATGAAAAGGTGATCCTGCAGACAGCTCAGGCAAGGCTCATCGGGCCGAATGGCAGTAAAGCCTTGGTAATGTGTCTCCTAGACGTTGGGTCTCAACGTTATTTTGTGCGGAAAGACCTAGCAGATAATCTTGGTCTCAAGGGCCCCAACGAGTATATCTCCATACTGACATTTGGAAACCGTCACGGCCGTCAGGAAGTCGCCAGGTCGGTTGAATTTTGCTTGACTCCAGTTGCACAAGGGAAACCACGGAAGTGGATAAAGGCTCTTTGCGTGCCACAGATTTGTGGACCACTGGACGCAAACCCTCCGTTTTCGAAGATGTGGAAGCACCTTCCAAAATATAACTTGTCAGACCAATTTCCAAGGGGCATCAAAGAGGTAGATGTATTAATCGGAGCCGATTATTACTATGACTTCGTCGGTAATGAGGTTCGGAAGAATGCCGCTGACGAGCCCGTTGGAGTTCAGTCAATTTTTGGCTGGATTCTATGTGGAAAAACGGGACGTACAATGAAGGAAGTTTCAACTACGCTTATGTGCCAAATTTCAGAGGAAGAATCAGTAAACGTACTGTTACGGCAGTTTTGGCAGCTGGATGCCATCGGCATTGTTGGCAGTGGCGCTGTCTACATCACCAATTAGTTTTGTTGATGAAACACGCTGTCTCACATTCATACATTACTATCGCAATTAGTACTGTAGGTTGTGTCCTCCCCTGCGTTGTTCGCTCTTACTTTTTTCTCTTTTTGTTTTTACTCGCGTTGATGCATCCAACAGGAATGAATATCCAACAGGCATAATTCCAGAAGAAAACAATGGTTCATCGAGAGCTGAACGTCACCGCTTGAAGCGACCCATACAGTTCAATGGAGAACGATACGTAGTGCCCTTACCATGGAAATTCAAACCGAAGCTCCCAAATAATTATGCCTATGCGCTGCAACGGCTAGAACAACTGGAAAGGCAAATGGAGAAGAAGCCTAACGAAAGGCGGATGTACATTGCAGCTATGCAGGAATACGTCGACAAAGGATGGGTAGAGGAGGTACATCCTTCTGTTGAGGAGGGAAAGGTGTGGTACCTCCCGCACCACGCTGTAATACGTGGCACAGATTCAATGAAAAAATGTCGAGTTGTATTTGATAGTTCTGCAAGTTATCAAGGCCTCTCGCTAAATGATTTGCTCGATCCTGGACCTGCACTGCAAAATGATTTAGTCGGCGTACTGTTGAGATACCGCCGCTTACGGTTTGCGGTTCAAACCGACATTGAAGCTATGTTTTTGCAGATTGAACTGCAGCAGGAGGATCGTGACTTTGTACGTTTTCTGTGGCGACGGCTTGATCCACATGAAACATTAAGGACAATGCGATTCACTCGAAAGGGGCGCTTTTGGCGTTCGCTGTTTTGCGCCTCATGATTAGGCGCGAAACTGCAATCGAAAGATGCGGTTTTGGTTTTCGGAAAAGCTTTCTTATTTCAAGCTATTAAGAATTTTTCGGTGTGCAGCTGTTGGCGTCAATTTTCAAAGAAAGCGTCTGCTCTGAATATGTAAATTAAGTACAATTGGAACGCTTTGTGTCGGCGTTCGCTGTCTTGCGCCTGTTGATTAGGCGGCAAACTGCAATCGAAAGGGGCGTTTGCATTTGGTAGAGCCGGCGTCCCCGGTTGTTATGGCCTGAAGCCATGGCGGGGGAGTGTTACGGCCGCGACTCCAACGATGCTCAGGTTCTTTGTAACCTGCAAACTCGAGATTACGTTCCGTTAGGTGAAGGTTGAGTACGGTGGTTTTGGGTTGGTTGTGTGTTACTTGAACGTTCGATTAAAGCCTTAATAAGAACTTTACCGAATGACAAAGGCTTGTATGCATCGATACTGCGCAAGCAAAATTAGCTGTATTCATTAAAAATGCACATTTTTAGCGCTTTAAAAACAAATCACTTTTGAAAGTGACTGTTACTGTTTGTTATCTTACTTTGCGCCGCGCTACGTAAGGAAACTATAGATGCTAAGCTTGAGACGAATGTAAGGCTTAAGGAATAGTTTTACAAAGTGTAGCTGATGAAGCTTAACTATTGGTACCATTTTATTGTCTGCCATTGTGCAAACCGGAAAGGCATTTGTATCGTACGAGCAGAGTGAAGAATGTTTTACGCGGCCTACAAAATCGATTATTATTACAAGTTAAATTAAAAAATTAAAACTTGTAACGTAATTAAAACGTTTTCAGGCAAGTTTTTTCAACCTTTGTGATTAAATTTTACAAAATAACGCATCTACTAAAACGCTCGAATAACGTACCTGCACGTCATACAGCTTACTGTATTGTCGGTTGTCGTTTGCCGGAATTAGTGCCAGTTTTGTTAATTTTGTCTCGGAGAAGTTACATTAGCCGAAGTAAAACTTGGTAAGCAACACGTGGATGTTTATTTTCTCGTTATCCATACTGATACTTTGTTTTAGGTTTTAAGACGATTGAGGAAACGCGTAAAGCATGGTAAGGCTTTGTGGCTTACAGAATTTTACGCTGGCAAAGTCGGATATGCGCAAGCTTAACTTATTTGTTTTATGCTTACCAGTCTTGGAGCTTTTTTTCGAAATTACCATATCTTTTCCGGTTATTTCTGGTCAGCTTTTGCATAATCTACTTGTTTATTGTAGCTTAAGGTTAGTCAACGAAGTGCATTGCTGTGACGTGTACGCTTTGTTTAAAATATTTTTGAAGCGATTGTGCTTTTAATATTTGCAATTTTTTTAAAACTAGCATAGGTTTTGGTTTTCCGGAGCAGAGGAAATGGCCTGCGTGCTTTGTGTACTTTTTTGAGTTTGCCTGTCGCTTAGTTTTCAATCTAATATAGTACCAAAGCTCCTCAATTTAACAGCTGCAGCTTAATAGGAACCGTCACCCCTCTAACATTGTTCTTTAATAAAATTTTCGCGATAGAACCACTCTGCTTCCGTGCGAAGCTTTCGTTATTTTTAGGCCTATTTCAAAAAAGAAGTGCAGGAAGAAGCGGATATCCAGCCGAAGAAAATTCAAGTTGCTCTGACGAGCTGTAACGTACCAGCTCTTGAACGAGGTAAAGAATTTCATCCGTAAAATTTTTTAACGATTACTCATGTTGTTTCAGCATGCGCTGAGTTAATCAAAAGCGCTAGGGACAACGACGTGAAGGTTAAAGGGCCCATTCGTTTTCCAACAAAGATACTGCGTATTACCTGCCGTAAGACACCTTGCGGAGAGGGCAGCAAGACTTGGGACCGATACGAGATGCGTATACACAAACGCACAGTTAGGATGATGACAAGTCTGGAAAAACTAAAAGAACTGGTAAGTTTCACTTCGTTGCAGATCATCTATCAATTTCCAATGTACTTTAGACTAAACTACCGATTGAACCTGTTGTGAGTATCTACGTGACTGTTGCATGAAGAGCAGGTATTCATCGCTGTGAGCAATAAAATAGTTCTGTCAGCTTCCGTGAAATGTTGCGCGGGAAAGAAATATTTGAGGTCAACTTAAAGTTGATATGAAAGTTGGCCTATAGCGGAGGGTCTATTTGTACGTTGCAAAGACAACTGGTCTTTCGCTGGGCTAAATTTAAATTTACTGTCGAGTGGGAACTTGAAAATCAAGTAAGAACGTAGACTGATAAAAGCACCAAGTAAGGTACTATATCACATGGTGTAGCGAAAACTTAAAGCTTTTTGCGATGGTAATTTGAAGATGATTTTCGTAAATCGTTCCCTTGGTAACTTTAGCTGTAGTGTAACAACATTACACAAGCTTTATTATGAAAGCATTTCGCCTGGAAAAAGAAGCAGCAGTTCGATCTACTATGTTTTTGCCCGTTTAGTTAAAGACAATGACCACCTTTGTATTAGACAAAATTCAATTGATTTTTTCATTCTTATTGAAATGCGCAGCTGCTAACTGATCAATTTTGTCATTAAGCCGGCGTATACTATAGCTGACCCTCCTTTGTCAGACTTAATGCAATCATACGACAGTTCCTTTGGGTGACGTTAGGCGTTGTCGCTTTCCTATGTATCTAAGTAGGACATGTTGACAGTCAAGGCTTTGTAGTATATAATTTTGTGGTTCAATAGTAGATTGAATTTCACTTGAAAAGAAGCAATGATTAAACTATGGTCGGCAGGTTGTTTAATAATAAGTTTAGGGATATATACCAACCAGGCTACGAATACGCCTTTATTCGCTGAAGTAGCGCGCTAATAAAATAGTCTCCTACTTTCTTTTGTTAAAAGCGAATGATAGTAAAGAGCGGCAAAGCAGCCTGACGCCTTCTTGGCAATGCAGAACGACTTTCGCCTTTGCTAATCAACACACGCAATGAGCAAAGAGCACCGGTTCGTTCACCATGCAAAGGCAAGTTTATGTACTGAAGAAAAGTCGTCATTAGAGCTCGAAGTAAGGTTTTTGTAAGTATGGTTAGTAAAAAAGGCGTTGGCGGCATTGACGCTGATACGATGAAAAGTGCTAATAGTTTTACCTATGCCTGTAATGCTTTAAAAGAAAAGCAGGTTCATTTGAAAAAATGATTTGAAAAGGAAAGGTTTCTCCGATATTTTACTGTAAAGTTATGTCTCTTAAAAGTTTTCTGCTGCTAATGCGGTTACGCTGATTAAGTCAGTGACGTATCATTTATTAGGAAATGCAATGATGAATCAAGGAAGCGTAACGTCTATTTTTGCAGTCGCTCTCTGATTCCGGCACTGATTGTACATCTGCAGCCGAAAGAAGACGCATTCACCGAGCCTCGTTGCCTTATCGCCAAGTACATGCTAATCGAGAACGCCTTAGAGTGGAGTCGTTCAACCATGCTTTTCAAGAACTACGTACTCTGTTGCCAGTACTTCCGCCTGATAAGAAGATGACGAAAGTGCAGATTCTTCGTTTGGCCACCTCTTATATCACATATTTAAATTGTTTGCTTAACTATGATAAATAAAAATGCATTAATACCTACAGAAGTTTAATGAGGAAAAGACTGCCTTTACGAATAACGAGAAATGGATATAACGTATTTTAATGGTAAAGGACACTTTTTTAATTGATGGTTGTAATTTTCCGCCCGAATAAATACATTCTACGCACTGATTCACGTACTTATTGCAAATGCAATACGAAATGCAGAAAGCCGGCTGCACTGTACGTGACTTATGTATGCTCAGGTTCATGGCATTTAGATCATTGCCAACTCGCGGAACATGCTTGAAATTGAAAATATAGCTCCTTTAAATGATCTCTTGTAAGACGCCAATGAAGTAAACGCAGACTGAGGCGAGTTAATAATTTATTTCTACCCTTATTTTGTGTTTGGTATAGCTACTGTACTGCTCATAGCGAGCATCTCATATGAAAACATGAAGAACGTCATCTAAGCAGTACTTAACCGAATATTGAAAAAACAAAAACTGTTTTGGGGGCAGAATGAATTGCCGCCTCTTGTTTCCCACACCTTTGCAGGCGACCTGCCATATCGGGTTCCCTTTTGGAATAATGAAAACCACCATGTTCTACGCTGAGCTAAGTTTAAGCTTACACATTGGACTTGAGCTTAGCTAAGAGATGCTGAAGCCTACTGCAGCTCACCACCGTCTTAATGTATGATTTCCCGTCATCCTGTTATATTCTCATCAAAGTCTATGTCTAAGCATACACATTCATTTTGGGTTAAGCTTAGCTTAGAGCAGAGCAGGATGGTCAGCGTGTTTGAGGAAAGAAAGCTGCATTTTATGCCAGCTTGTAGTGGTATAGTTTATCGCAAATTTCGCAACAATTAGCGCTTAAACCTATAATATACGAGCTTTAAATTAAAACAGTTTACCTTTCGTGGAAAATAAAATAGTTTATGCTTATTGAAGGATGGTTATTTGCATACAGTCCATAGGAATACTTGTTCTTACGTGCACATCATTCAACCGGTTACTGTAAATTAGTAATTGTTAAATTCTGATCGGTCACCATCCGTGTTAGTTAGGATAACGCAGATTTGACATAAAGGTAAGATTTTTTGTAAGAAAACGTTTTATTCTTAAAATGCCTTTAAACGTTCCGTTCTGCGTTATTGTAAAAATGTAGTTTTCCTGTACGAGCATGTTTATCTTCGTAGAAAGAGGACGAATGTATAATTGACTTTTTGTTGTAGAACTACGCTCCTCCTAAAAGTTCCGTAATTTGTTTGTAAAAAGTATACTCACGAGTCGCTGTTCCGTACGCAGTAGTGAAGTTTGGTTTGCGCGATGTAATAAACCGAGAATTGTTTCCAATATTCAAAGAGCTTGCTTGTTTTACGCGCATTTGAACTGTTTCAGGTTTTCACTGCGCATTAGGCGTCAACTCATTAATTGATAATGTCAAAACGACACCGCATTGACGTAGGAGACAGTAAGAGTTTGAAAAAGACTCGCGACAGCGAAGAAGATCTTAAAAATGGCGACTCGACCTCCGACAATTCGCCTGCAATTATTCCTAACGTTGGTTTGGTATCGCCGGCGTTGCAAATTGATCCTAACAAAAACCCGCTTACAATGCTGCCTTATTCGGCGCGGTATCGTCAATTGTTGGTCAAGCGTTCCCAGTTGCCCGTGTTCGAATACCGAGACAAATTTGTGGAATTGCTTTGCCACAATCAGGTTATGGTCTTAGTTGGAGAAACTGGCTCCGGAAAAACAACGCAGATTCCGCAATGGTGCGTCGATTTCCTTAGAACAAGACCGTCCTTAAGTGCAAAAGGTGCTCGACGGGCTGTCGCCTGCACTCAACCAAGAAGGGTGGCTGCTATGTCAGTAGCCACAAGGGTTGCTGAGGAAATGGATGTACGACTTGGTGCAGAAGTGGGATATACAATCAGATTTGAAGACTGCAGTTCCCCTCGAACTCTGCTGAAGTAAGTGACCTTCCTTGTCTGTACGTTGCGCTCGGGCGGGTAGACTATATTTCCATATCGCACAGTTAGTGGTATCGTTTCGCCTTACACTAATCTGCCCTGAAACTTAGGTAAACAACAGTTACTTAATTGTTTCTGGTTATTAGTAAAATACTAATCATGAACTTAAGCCCAGAAGATTAAAATAGCGCTGATGAAGCATTGGGGTCAGACCAAAGCAGCGGAAATCACCTCCCGTTCAGAAAAACCGTGCTGCTAATTCGCGTGAGGCTGTATTGAACCTGAGAATCCGTACAGTAATGGCAGCATAAAAGCTTTGGGTAGTAGTCGCAGAGTTTATGCGTGACGTAAGCGCTTGTACGTTTCGTTGTGTGTTCCTGATAATGAAGTACTGCAGCACCTATCGAGTTTGTATCTTTTGCTCTCATTCCTTTAAGAAGAGGGGCAGAAATAGGATTTCGCGAGTATAAATTGTTTCAGTGGACCAAATCGTCCGCTAACATTCCGGCTGCAATATTTTTCCCATCAATTAGTTTTCTAATAAGCTATTGAATATTTTCAGGTACCTAACTGACGGTATGCTACTTCGGGAAGCAATGTCCGATCCAATGCTCGATGGATACCAAGTCATACTGCTCGACGAGGCTCATGAGCGAACCTTAGCTACTGATATATTAATGGGTCTTATAAAAGAAATTGCAAAGCAACGTACGGACTTGAAAATAGTGGTTATGAGTGCCACTTTGGATGCCGGAAAGTTTCAAGTGCGTCTTTGCCTCCTTTTGTCTTGTCCTATAACTGTGTATTCTTCCTCTGCAGCAATACTTCGAAGATTGTCCTCTCATGTGCGTTCCCGGGCGTACTTTTCCTGTTGAAATTTTCTACACGCCAGAACCGGAAAGAGACTATTTGGAGGCGGCAATTCGAACCGTCCTTCAAATACACGTATGCGAAGAAATTGAGGGTGATATTTTGCTCTTTCTAACTGGGCAAGAAGTGAGCGCGGAAAAAATTTTAAAACCATTAGCTTACGGGACCAATTTTTCGCTTAGGAAATTGAGGATGCTTGCAAAAGAATAAAGCGGGAAATAGACAACTTGGGACCCGACATTGGCGAGCTCCGTTGTATCCCGTTGTACTCGACGTTGCCCCCAAACTTGCAGCAGCGTATATTCGAGCCTTCACCACCGAGGAAGCCGAACGGCGCGATTGGTCGAAAATGTGTTGTTTCCACAAATATAGCCGAAACATCCTTGACTATTGATGGTGTTGTATTCGTTATCGACCCAGGCTTTTCAAAGCAAAAGGTGCTTACAACCACCTTTTCCTTGCATTCATTTTTAAGCTCTGCATTTCAATAGGTCTACAATCCTCGTATTCGGGTAGAATCTCTTCTTGTATGCCCGATTAGTCGCGCATCGGCTATGCAAAGAGCTGGCCGAGCTGGTAGAACTCGCGCGGGCAAATGTTTCCGACTCTATACGGAAAAAGCTTTCAAGCAAGATATGGAAGAGCAGACATACCCCGAAATTCTGCGTTCCAACTTGGGCAGCGTAGTGTTAGAATTGAAGAAGCTTGGAATCGACGACTTGGTTCATTTCGATTTTATGGATCCTCCAGGCAAGGCTCAAAGACTTTACTACAGCGTTTTTGCAACTTGCGTGTATTATATTCAGCACCCGAAACGCTAATGAGAGCGTTGGAGATTCTTAACTATCTTGGCGCGTTGGACGACGAAGGCGAGTTGAGTCCGCTGGGTTCGGTGATGGCTGAATTTCCATTGGATCCGCAGCTTTCGAAAACGTTGATTTCGTCGTGCGACTTCAATTGTTCCAACGAAATTTTGACAATAACGGCCATGCTGTCAGGTAATGCAGCTGTTCGGGTTTTTTGCTTTAGCGTAACGCAAAAGGAAGGAGGTGTGTTAGCTTTTGTGGTCGCAGGGAGTAGGTATCCCGGTTCCCAGGTGTCCCCGGTGTGACTTTTGTCAGCTCACTGAGAACCAGAAGTATTTAGTGCCATGACACCCAATGTACGACGGTTGCTCTTGCGCACCTCTTACCATATTCCTGCGCTTTGCTAAAGGCCGCGCGGGCCATCCTCTATTCCAGTTCCCCAATGCTTTGTACGTCCTGCGGAAGCGAAGAAGATGGCCGACGAAGCCAAAATGCGTTTCGCGCATATCGACGGCGATCATCTAACTCTACTAAATGTTTATCATGCGTTCAAGCAGAGTGAGTTGACTTCGAAGACCGCTTTACGATTTTAAAGCATTTCAACTCTTTCAGATCACGAAGATGTGCAATGGTGCTACGATAATTTTATAAATTATCGATCCATGAAGAATGCGGACAATGTGCGCCAGCAGTTGGCTCGAATAATGGATCGGTTAGGATTGAAAAGAAAAAGTACCGAATTCACCAGCAAAGATTACTACCTGAACATCAGAAAAGCCTTAGTTAGTGGCTTCTTTACTCAAGTAGGAAAAAGAGGAAAAAATTAAACTACCTCTTCAAAAACGCATTTGTTTCTCAGGTTGCTCATCTGGAGCGTGCAGGACACTATCAAACCGTGAAAGATAATCAGATTGTCCATTTGCATCCAAGTTCCGTCCTGGATCACAAGCCTGAGTGGGTTTTGTACAATGAATTTGTGCTAACAACAAAGAACTACATACGCACAATAACCGAAGTAAAACCCGAATGGTACGTACACTGTTTGTATTTTGAAAATAATTGTGTAATAAGTTGAATGATTGGCAGGTTTTCAAGCAAATAAGCGTTCGCTGTGTTTTAGGTTGTTGAAATTGGCCCCGCAGTATTACGACATGTCGAACTTTCCGGTTTGCGAGGCGAAACGCCAACTTGAGCAGATTGCCGCGCGATTGAACTCTCGAAAATTCAAAGAAGGGTTTTAACTTATTTCCGTAAACTTGCTCACTCTTGAACTATCTGTTTTCTTCTTGCAACGTAGTCAACGTCGTTGAGCTGTATCGCTTTCGTTCCTTCGAATGACCGTTTACTCACTTTGGCTCTTGGCAACGCCGTTGATTTCATGAGAAATAGCTGAAGCGTTCAGTGGAGCAGAAATATCTATTTGCATATGAAATAAACAACATTGAAGGGAAAAGCTAAAGAAAATGCGCAGCGCGAAATTTTTGTTGTGTTTGCTTGAAGTATTTCCGTTCAATCACCGTTTGAAATGAGTCGCCTTTTTCGAAATTCAACTAGGGCATTTTTACGATGTAAAAAAGCTGAGACGAAATTTCTTTGCTCGTTTTGTTCTATTGTTGTCAAGCGGGAGCGTAATTATGCGACTATAATTAACAAAGCATTTGCTTCTCTTTATCAGCAATCACAAGCTCTTTTCTTCTGCTTCTTTATTCTTAGGTGGCAGTTTCGGCTTCGAACTTTGTTCCCGCCATAAAGTGGCAGTACAAAAGCTCACTGAGTTTAACGCTGCATACAATAACGTACAAACGCGAAAGTCGTTAGATGTCATAGAAAGAGCCCATTTGGGAAGGAAAACGTTGAGTCCTACCCTTTAGTCGCCCCATTGTCATACTGTAAGTGTTCACGCAACCTTGATCTGTTTTCACCTTAAGCTAAGCTTAAAATAAGACTTAGATTTTAACTTACATATAGCCAAGAGAGTTCAAGATGGTCAGCGTCCTTGTTATCAAGAAAAGAGCAGGTTTGAAGCATGCATGTCAGGAAAGAACCTGCATTCCTCAAACAATGAGGCGGCTAACAAGATTCGAAAAACCGAGTTCGCTTCTTCGAAGCTTACAACTTTAAACGAAACTTGGCTTGTCTTGTCACAAGAGAAACAAATAACTACTTATCGTCAACTTCATGAGTGCTACTGTATCTTAATAAAAGTTACTCGTCTTAGAAACTCAGCTTCAAGCAAACAGAATTCGAGCACCAGACAACTTTTTCTTTTTTGAGCAACAGAATCTTATTTCCGAATTTTCTTTGGTATTAGGACAACGTTGCCATCTTTTCGGTGTCCTGATCAGAATCAACTTTTTTTTCCTAACAGCTTTTTAAGAAGGATGATCCGTTGAGAATTATTTGATTCATTTTTATGCGACTCAAGATTCATGCTAGTGAAGGAGAAGCTTCAAACTTAGCGAAGAACTCATCCTCAACGATCGGTTGAGAAACCAAAGCTAATACGTCAGCCTTGAATGCATATGAATGAACGCGCACGAGAAAACAATAGCAGCTAAAGTTTCTCGCGCGCTCACTGGGGTAAGGTACTTTAAGCCGCTCGAAAAAATTTAGTTAAGTAAAAATAAAAATTGCACTTGTCTCTGTAGCGTAGACTCACTGCTGAATGCACAGCAAGAAATCTTTAGACTCAGTTTCGTTGCCATATTGAAAAAATAAATTATTTGTCTTTACATATTCCTCTTACAAAAGCTTGCGAAGGTGGGTGCACACATGCGTTAGCTTCTAGTACCTGAGCATCTTTCTAGTCCCGCTATCTTTTATTGCATCTGACGAGAACAAGTTTTTTTACGCTGCGTAGCTCTTCAGCCTTGAAATTAAACACGTTCCCTTTTGGCGACTAGATATTTCGTAAGTCAAACGATAAACGCGCGATAATTTTATTTCGCTAAGTACTACGCTTTTGTGAACTTTTTAAACAATTCCTACCTGCTTGCATGACAACCGCGTGAGTAATCGTCCCTGACGAGCTAGTTTTAGCAACTTATTCTTTTTATTCGCAAAGTATTACCTTAATTAATGGGGTTGCGCATTCTCCTTCGTTAGGATCGCCTATAGAAGGCTTTTCGCGTACCTTTGCATTCCCACAGAATGGCTGCAATAATTTTTGAGCATAAGACCCTTTGCAGTTGCTTAACGTAACTGCAAAGGGTCCAGTGGGTACACATGTGATCCTATACAATGAAATGTTTCCTGGAATGCTTAGTGCAAAAGTAGGAAATGCCACTCTGGCTTATAATGTATAGTGATAGTTTTCTCTCATTGTATCCAAAGATTTTCAGTTGCATAGCAATTCCTCAGACAGCTTGAAGCGGGTGTAATGTTCTTACGATGCATATTTGCTTTAGGACTTGCGTGTAGTGGTTTTGCGGCTTCACCCGTTTGTCTGTAATTTGTTTTGCCGTTAGGTTGACTAGTCTAATTTTGATATGATGTAAATCATTTTAGTTGCTTACAGAAAGATAAGGAAGCCTTCAACGTTATCGGCTGCTTTTTAAGACTCATTCAAAGAAGACATGAATATTTCAATTTTCTTCTTTGAAATGTTATCCTTTTGTACTAGGAATACTTGCAAACCTTTAATTTATAGCTCAACCGTCAGACTAAGGTTATAAGCTAGCTTTTTACATGGATTAAAGCATACGAAAATGGTCTACCGCTTATTTGCTATGCATCAGTTGAGTAGGACTTGATTCTAAAAAGTTTTATATCGATACTTCTTTTCAGGATTTGGTTTATCTTTTATACTTGGTAAATTCAATCAAGCAATGGTGTGCGAAAGTAGTGCCGCGGATTCCGCAAAGCAGCCGCCGCGTACATCCAAAGCACATCCATCAAAAGCAAAGGAGGGACGATTCCCCAAGCGGTTCGGTCAGCCGTTGTTCTTCGCAATTTCCGTTGTTTCCGCAATCGGAATGTTTTACTACCACCGAACCTACATGTTCTTGCCGTCCGTTATTGTTACAAAGTGCTCCATTCCAACCGTGATGAATCACAGTTACGAGGCGGTCGATCCGTCCATGTTTTGGGGCACCTATAGAGCCAACTTGTACATTGGAATGGGTGGTCGCAGTCCTCTGTCGCCCCTGTTTGGAGTCATGTGGTACCTGCAAGCTCCTAGCGGAAAAGTGGAAATGCCAAAAATAAGGTTGGCTCCCCTAGGGCCGGCTAAGAAGCTTTATTTGCATTTTACCAATCCCCTACATTTAGACATTGGTGTAATCAAGGAGATCATCTAACTCGGCATTCATGGGAAGAGCATGACGGCAAGATTTACGGTATTCAGCAAATTGTTGATCATCATCTGCAGATTAAAGCTGCTATGTTAAAAAGCCCGCTGCTTAAGCATCCGGGCAACTGGGCATGGCGAATTGAAACTGATATCCTCGTACGCTTTAGGCAAAACAAGTCATTTTTTTATTCAGCAGTATATTTTTAGGCTGAGGAGGAGGTGACAAAGCCTCCTTATTCCTTCATCTTCTACATGATGCTTCCCAGTGGTGACATTTTGAAACTTAAGCAAAATGAAAATGTCTACATAATTGAAGGTGAAACGGAAGAACTTAAAAATTTCCGATTGCATATCATCGGTCCTCAGAGTATCCGTCATAGCACTCACGTTAAATTGCGTCTGGCTGATGCTGCAACGATTGACGAGGAGATTTTGAAGCATATGCGCATCTTTAAGGTGAGATAGCGTTTTCATTTTTGATTGAACGGCATGTTAGCCCTCAGTAGCTCCATAAGAATACTTCAAGTCTACCGAAATTTCCTTACAATTTAAATTTACATCAGCTATTCAGAGAAATATTAATATATGTTTTTTTTGTCTGTAGACTCCATTGATCTACTTGTTTTTTAATCTGATCGCACTCTCACGGTTTGAGCTGCTTAAACTTTTATTATTAGCAGTAGGAAACAGTGTGTCGATATTCCAAATCCGCATAAGACAGGCCTAATCTTAAAAGTAGAAACTTGACTCCAATAGATTAAATTTTAATTTTGTTATCTTCTTTGCGAGGCTGTCCACCCCGCGATAGCTTATTTTTGAAAACTTTTAAATACTCTATTTTTGTTAACTGGTTTTTGGATATGGCACTTTTTTGTTTTAGTTTTCTTCATCAGATGTTATGCTTCTTGGTTTGGCTGAATCTGAACCTACAGAGAATACAAATTTCATAGCCGTACAAGTAACGCTGGCTGAAAACACTAGAATTGAAGTTGCCTTTGAATCATTAGTCGGCGGCGCAAAGAGGGAACTTTTAACAGGCGAGCTGTTCGATTCCAAGCTGTCCGTAATTATTCAAATTTCTATACGTTGGCGACTTCACGTCAAGTAGCATTTAGGCCGCGCGTGCGGAATTTGAGAAAAAATTTGAAGCCACCTTCCAACTGGAGGAAAAGAAATACGCTGAAGTGTTTAGCAAAGTTGGAAAGCACGCATTAAGCAGTATGCTCGGTGGCTTGAGCTATTTTCATGGTCGCGCAATCGTGCAGTCCGTTTACAATTCGGCGCCAGTTCTGTACGGACCACTGGAATTGTTCAGCACCGTTCCCTCGAAGTCATTTTTTCCAAGAGGTTTTTTATGGGACGAAGGTTTCCATCAACTGCTGCTACGTCACTGGGATGTCGACCTGTCGTTGGAAATAATGGGACACTGGCTGGACCTTATGAATGTGGAAGGTTGGATTCCCAGAGAGGTCATTTTAGGGACCGAAGCTTTACGTAAAGTACCATGGGAGTTCGTAACGCAAAGAAATAGCGTAGCAAATCCTCCAGTTTTCTTTTATACTTTGAATTCCATACTGAAAGACGAAGCACGCTTAACCGCCTCCGATAAGCTTCTTTTGAAGCGTATGTTTCCTCGGCTGAAGCTGTGGTATCGCTGGTTGAACAGTACACAGGCTGGTTCTCAACTTGGAACATTTCGGTAGGTGACAGTCGATTCTCGGCCGTTTAGTAATTAATGTAAACTTTTGAAGATGGCGCGGTCGCAATGAGACTACCAATATGGAACTTAATCCAAAAACGTTGCCTTCCGGTTTGGACGATTTTCCGCGAGCGTCTCATCCCACGCAAGATGAATATCATGTCGATTTGTTTAGTTGGATGTTGGCTTCAACCAATTCCATGATCCGTATGTCCAAACTAGTTAACGACGATGCTTCGGAAAAGCTTTTCCGCGAATATGCCGCTATGTTGACAAAGCATAATTTGTTAGACCAACTGCATTGGAGCGAAAGAAATAAGAGATATTGCGATTATGGGTTGCACACCGGTTTAGTTGCTTTGGAAGAATTTTCTGTTCCCGTAAAGTCTCCGGACGGTACGCAGAGGCGGGAAACCGAGTTTCGTCGCGTAGTTAAAGGCAAACCGAAGCTACGGCTTGTATCCGACGTGTTTGGTTACGTAAATTTATTCCCTTTGTTTTTGCGTCTTTTGCCACGCGATTCGCCAAAGCTGGAGCATATTTTTGAACAAATGACCAACCCGGAACTGTTGTGGACTCCTTACGGTCTTCGCTCGCTATCAAAGTCTTCTCGCTTATACATGAAAAGAAATACGGAACATGATCCCCCTTATTGGCGAGGCGCCGTATGGATTAACATGAATTATATGGCATTGTCTAGCTTACATTACTATAGTCAAGCTGAAGGTCCCTACAGGCAGAAGGCGTTCGATGTTTATAACGAGTTGCGGAATGCAGTCGTTAGCAATGTTGTAAAGCAATACGTGCGTACCGGCTACATTTGGGAACATTACAATGATGTAACAGGTGAAGGCGAAGGTAGCCATCCATTCAGTGGTTGGACTTCGTTGGTGCTGCTTATGATGGCTGAATTGTACGAGTAGATGTTACGAAATGGAGTGATGAATGAACCGAAGTTATTCTCTCCGAAAGTAACGTTCTTAAAATTGCGCAATGTTATTCCCAGCTTGATGATGTACGTCTCGCTAAGGTTCGCTAAAGCACTATTCCCGTTGCTCACTGCCAAGCGAACTTGCTAGTCTTGAAACATTGTTTGTTGTTGAAGCATTTGTAGTTGAAATAAAATGCGCTTGAAAAGCGGAATCCTCGTTTGCCCATTGCCGCGAAGTAGTGCTCAGCGAAGAACGGCAAGTCTTTGGCGGGTGAAATTCAAAATTTTTCATATAGAACTCTTTTGAACAGACCTCAATTTTGCGTAGCGTAAAATCGCTGTCTCTTGGTTTCCCTCCGTTATATTTAATCGTATAAGTCACCGAAAAGCAAATGAATCCATAAGTTGAAGCTTTAGCTAGAACTGCCAATGAACAACCGCAACGTTTTTCTGCAGAAAAGATAATAAAGCTAAAGTACTGTAGAGACATCGATATTTTGTTCGAATTTTTGCCAGTATGCCGCCAAGCTGCTTGAATAGTGTTAAATTACAGTACGCTCTACTCTAAGGTTCAAACATACAGTAAAATTTTTACCTACCTATCTTTTAGCCCTGTTCGCTCGTTTAATACAGTAACAAAGCTGCTGTTGAGTGCAAGTCGAAAAGATAATAAATGAAGCTTCAAAGCAGCGAACAACACCGCGTATATGGCTTCTTCAAGCTAAGTACAATGCCTTTCCTCGATATTTGCAACTGCGGTTGATCGCTCGGGAAGAAACCTTTCTATTTTTTTGCGAATTGTTTGTTGAAGAACAAATACTTTGCGACTATAATGTTATCATCTTACTCGGTTGGCCGCTTGGTTCGTAGTTCATTTGATTGCGTAAAGCAACTACGATGGCTGGAAAGGACATGTAAACCGGTAAGGATTCGTGCCAATGCATCATGCTTGACTTTTTATCTTACGCTACGAGTTTCTAAGAAAGTTTGAGCCTTTATCATGAAGACAGCTTTAAAGGGATTTTGTATTGAAGTTGATGAGCTTGCACCTTCATAGTTTTCTTTAATTCTAATGCAGACCTGGCTCAAACTGCTGCTTCCATTAATTAGTTGGCACTTCCAATGACATCGTTGACTCTATGCACGCAGGTAGGAGCAGCGGTTTTTTAAATTCGATTTGTGATTTCTTAAGTTTGGTGGCGTGCTGGCATGCGTATACTTTGAATTTTGTCCGTTGTTTTAATTGCTAGCAAAATAGCTTTGCAAAAAAGCTTCTAAGTTATCGTTAAGAAAAAGACAATCTTTTCAGGGTAGATTAGTTCCATTTTCAGCTATAGAGAATATTTGCTCCCATTTATGTGAGATGCCAACACGCTGACGATTTAAGTTATTGATTGGCAGGTTCATTCAACGAAAACGTTTCCTAGCGGTCACATTTTTAAAGATTTAGTTTCCTTAATAGCGGAATCTGTATTTCATAATTTATTTTTTACTATGTTACGCTGTTGGTCTCAGAAAATGAAATAATTAAAAAACGCATTGAGAATGTAACAAGGCTGATCCCAGAAGCTACGTGGCTTGTCCGCAACAACGAATTGTTGTCCTGTCGATTACTATAGAAGATCACTTTTCTGCGTAACGTATTTTTTTCTTATTAATTCAATTTTGAAGATATAGTTTTTTTAAAGAAAGTTCTCGAAATTTCGGAGAACTTTCTGGAATCGCCTTACCGCGCGGTCAGTATCAATGCAATAATTAAATTCTTAAGAGTATTACTTTCATCTTGAACACTGGATGCTTCTTAACGGGTCTGAAGGTTTTCATGATGGAGTCTTCTTACGGCTCTCATCGCTGACGACGGGACAAGGTTGGTCCCTAAAGTTCTGAAAGTATAGGATTGTTCTGAATTTTTCTTTAATAGTCGCTCATCCATCCGTTGGTAGGGCATTTGCTTTGGTTATTTCGAAAACCAACAACGGGCAACACAGAAAGCTGTAAGAAAACTCCATCATTATTTTGACCTTATGAAATGCAACTATATGCAGAGATGTTTTAGGCAACTAATATTTTTTTAGAAGATTATTTATCTGCAAAACCATATAGCCATTGTGCGGCGCTTTCTGTGTACGCTTATGTTCCCTCTTCGGAATTCTCCTTGTCTCACACTGAGTTTATTTGCATGAATGAAGCAGCCAGTCGCAGAAAAAGAAATACTGGTGTAGTAACGGGCTTAATACTTTAGACGTCATCGTGATATGTCTTGAAAATATTGAAAACGTAGTAAGGGGCATCCCGAAAGCTTTTTGAACCTTCACAAACACAAAAAATCACATCATCTGTAAAATGTAAGAGCGAAAAGATACTGTCTGCTTTTTAATTTATGCTAACAGCTTTTGCTTCGTAGTTACTGCTGAGTGAATAGAAGCTGACGCAAAAGAATATAGCGTTTTATTAACTAACAAAGAAAAGAAGAAAGCATGTTTATAAAGGCAAATTTCCTATTGATAGAAACTAAATGACATTTTCGAGCGTTACTCTTTTTTGAAGATATAGTGTCATCGTACGGGACCGTATATATTCATTTGGTTGCTTCTTTTTGTACGGAGTTTTATGTCCCGTTGAAAAACCTTTTATTACTGAAATGTCCGGAGCTTTCGGGTCATTCGAGACCCGTCATCAGCGGTCTCTAGTTGTAAATAACAACTTAAGACCGCTGATGACGGGTCTCGAATGACCCGAAAGCTCCGGACATTTCAGTAATAAAAGTTTTTTCAACGGGACATAAAAATCCGTACAAAAAGAAGCAACCAAACGTTACTCTTTTTTATACTTAATATTATTATCTGTTTAAGTTTGACATTTATGAACGAATATGATAATTTTCTAGGCCGGTTTATGCCTTTTTAGAAATGAAAGGTCTGTTTATGTTATATCATAAACAATTCGAGAAAATTTCCCTTATTTGCATTAGTACTGATTCTCGGCTGTACGAATATTATATATATATATGTATATATATGCGCAGGCTATCTTTAGAATGCCGAAAACCTCTAGGCAATCTATAGAAGACTTTACATTCTGTATATGTTTTGTGCATTTTGTAAAAAGCCAAAAGATAAATTGGCATAGCATTGAATTGAGTCTTTTTTACCTATCTTCCCGCAAATCTACAGTGGTGGCACCTACAGGGCAAAGCGTTCTGGTTTTTTCGCAACTTTGGCGGCTATCCTGTTCTTGTATTTTGGCTTAGACGGCTAAGGATGAGAAATAAATTAGCTACTTTGTTCATGGAACCTTGCGGGCTGTCGTGTTCTGCGCTAGTCTAAGCCCAAGGCAAATATAAAAACGGCATAGCCACAACGTAGCCACTGTATGTCTGCGAGGGCGTAGATGATAATACCGCAAAAATCTCCACTGCATAATCGGCATTCACACTTCGCGTAAACATTATTCGTCGTTCCATATAAAGCCCAGATAAGGTATAGAGCACATTAAAATATACAGTGGAACCTCCATAAGTTGACCACCCAAGGGACCGGGGAAAACTGGTCAACATAGGAGGTGGTCAACACAAGAGGCTGTGCGTATATTATATTATTAACGTGCGGGCCAACCAAATGGTCAAAATTCGGTCAATTTAGGGAGGTGGTCGACATAGAGAGGTGGCCAACTTTGGAGGTTCTACTGTAATACAAGCATTTCGTACTTTACTTGAAAACCCCACGTATTCTCTAAAATGCCTGCATTTCATACGTTTCCCGTAGCATATATTATATTTTTTATGGTCGAATGTGCGTGTGCTTTACTTTTACGTTTTCGTCTGAAACTGCATTGCAGCTGCGTCGTTTTACAACGTCAAGACTTTTGTATAAAAGCAAGGAATTCGGTTCATCGTCAGAAGCTGTGAAAGACGTACCATCCGGATCACGACTACTTGTTGGAGGTTCCTTGTAGTGTTGTACATCTCGATATGACCTATACTTTTGGCAGGTTTGGGTGCTTGCGGGCTGCCTTCCGATTTGATAAAAAGCCTTTCCGAAACTGGCGTTACCGATTTGACCATTGTGAGCAGCACTTGCGGAGTAGAAAATTACGGTCTTGGCTGGCTTTTCAGTAAGCATATGGTGAACGATTCCATCGCCAGATCCGTCGATTCTACTTGATAACTGCATTTTTAGGTCAAACGAGTCATCTCCTCGTACGTTGCCGGCAATCCCGAATTCGTCCGCCAGTATTTCGACGGCAAAATCGAACTTGAAGTCATTCCTCAGGTAGTTACTTTCTTACAGATTTTTAAGAGGCTTTTTCCTTCTTATTTCATATTCAAATTTCCTAGGGCACGTTGGCGGAGAAAATTCGTGCCGGTGGTGCCGGAATCGCTGCCTTCTATACTCAAACAGGTTGTTCAACCGTTATTGAATCCGGCGGTTGGCCTATCAAGTATAAGCCAAATGGTGATGTGGATATAATAAGCGAACCGAAAGAAAGTCGTCTTTTTGATAATACGTCTTATATACTTGAACATGCGTTAAATGGCGACTTCGCTTTTGTGAAAGCATGGAAAGGTGATAAGGCTGGTAATTTAGTTTTTAGGTTAGTTAGCGATAGTGACGAATTCAAACTAGCTCTACCGTTTGTTTAGGAAAGCGGCCAGGAATTTCAATGCACCAATGGCAAAAGCAGCTAAAGTGTGCATTGCTGAAGTAGAAGAATTATGCGAGGTGGGAACTATTGATCCGGATGATGTTGACCTTCCGGGCATATACGTTCACCGGGTTGTGCGAAGTAGCGGCGAAAAATCTATAGAACGACTCGTATATGCTCAGTCAAAGGAACAATTCGTACCTGCCTCTGCTGCTCGTCATAGAATTGCTCGAAGAGCTGCGCTTGAGTTCAAAGATGGAATGTACGGTACGTTACGTTGTACGAACAGCGTTATTTTTCAATTTTCTCGTGTTTTTAGTGAACTTGGGAATTGGCATTCCTTCACTATGTCAACTGTACATTCCAAACGATATTACCATTACATTGCAGAGCGATGTTGGCATCCTGGGCTTGGCAAGCGAACAGCGATGTCTTAGACAAGCACTATATGCCATTGGTATACTTATTTTTCAGGGTCCGTATCCAAAACCCGGCCAAGAAAACCCTGATCTTATCAACGCCGGCATGGAAACGGTTACTGTCGTTCCTGGCGCATCCTATTTTTCCAGTGATGAAAGCTTTGCCATGATTCGCGGGTTTGCGCTTACACTACGTACAGTTTAGTTCAACAATGTCATTCTTATAGTGGGCATTTGGACATGACAGTTCTGGGTGCAATCCAAGTTTCCTGTCGAGGCGACCTCGCTAATTGGGTAGTTCCAGTAAGCGCTGCACAACGTGAAAATTGAACGTCAGCCAAGAGACGTTTGTTTTGAAGAGAAAAGAGGTGAAAGGAATAGGTGGCGCTATGGATTTGGTTTCGTCCCCTAAAACCAAAGTTATCGTATGCATGGAACATCTGTCCAAAAATGGGGAACCAAAAATTGTTTCGTCATGCACACTGCCCGTTACTGGAGAAAAAGTGGTTGATATGATCATTACGGAAATGTGCGTCTTCAACGTAACAAAAGATGGCGGTCTTCTGCTGACTGAACTTGGAGAAGACATTACCTTAGAGAAGGTGGTTCAGTCAACTGATTGCGAATTCCAAGTATCTCTACTTTTTATTTCTTCCGATTATTATTAGTTTCAACGACTGCTTACAGGTTGCTGACGTGGTCAAGCCAATGAAGGGTTCTTGAGTCCTCGCTCGTCACCCAAAATTGGCAGTCACATTCGCTCACTCATTTTGTTTACTCAGGCGCGGCAGTGGAATGCAAGAATCCGTTTTCCGCGTATTTTGTACGCCTCATTTGTTTTCCAAACGCTCTTGTACGAATTTTTAAAATTCCATCAAACTGCAAAGGCAGTGTTCCACTTTACCGGTGATAAAATGGCTTATTTTTTCATGAAATGATTAACGTATAATTTTTATAATAATTGAATTGTGCTTCGTGTTCAGAACGTTATTGTCTGTTAGTTTGTTGATTGGTATTTTTACAATTTACTTCGATTCCGTTGTTTATGAATGAAACTGCAACCGGAAAAGCTTGTGGCCTCCAGATTCGCTTTGTAAAAATATTCATTTGATCCTTATTTTAGTTCTTTTTCTTTCTTTTTTCTTCTCTCCTTGCTAACGGGTGCGTTATTCAGAAAGAAATTTTTGCGGCTTTGCAAACCGTTCGTTAAAAGACGCTTATTTCGAAACGTTAACCCGCGGACGCGGATAACGCAGGTTAACGTTTAGAAATAAACCTTTTTTAACGAACGGCTTGCAAAGCCGCAAAAATTTCATTCCATTTGATCCTTATGTTATAAATGAGAATGCTATCACTAGCACTTAGGGTATAGTGATTTCTTTGCGGATAAAGAGCACATAACGGTCTAAGCATCTGTTTAAGTGTCCCAGATTGTTGTTGGGCTATTTTCTCACCAAATGAAACGTTGGGATTTTTACTCTTTAATATTATTGTTCCAGCTGCATGCATATGATATTTATTCATGCTTGTTAGCATACTTCACATGTTATTATAAAGAAGACTTAGTTCGCTTGATTCAGTGATGTTACAGTTAAGAATATCGCAATGTTTGCCCATTTTAATAAGATAAAATATAATGAGGCACTTTCGAAGTATTTGGGACTTCCAAGTTCCATCTTCAGCTAAGGTCTATAGGTGAACCCTTTGTTCATCCAATGTTATTAATATTTCCTTGAAAAATCTTCTGTTCGCGCACCTTATTAAATTGTGAACAAGCATAACTAAGATGTTGCTATTATTTGCGTATATAAAGATAACGAAGTTCCAATTACTATACACATATGTTGAATTTCAAGTTTTCGTAGCTTATTCTGTTTTTGTGGAGGCTTCTGTACTCAGACACTGCAAGTTTGCAGGAGTATTTTTCTAATAGGCTTAAACACTCCAATGATATTTGTAATGAATCGGAATGCATTCACCTTTTTCGAAAATCATTTCCTTGTAGCTTAACTAATTCAGGCGTTCACCATTATCCACTGTCGTTTAGGCGCCAATACTTCGATGGCTTTTTATCTGTCAAACGTTATTTCTCCAGCTAATCCGAAAACGATTACCTTGTCATAAAGAGGACATTTGCATATCAGCCAAACAGTAGCCTCCAGTTTCTTTCTTTGACCACGAGACTTTAGGTTAAATCTTAAGCTTTAAGCTGAAGATCGAACACCTTTCCACCCAAGACTGATGTGATTATAAGAAGCGTGACCTTTTGCGCAATGGAAATGAGCCCAAAGCTGCATGATATGCTATTTAACTATTTTTTAATATCCTATTTTTTATTTTACATTTAGTTATAACAGGCAGTTAGCTTTGGCATGTTAGACCATTCAGCGGTTGTATATACGTATATTTTCAGAGTTGCATGCGAGCAGATGGCAATTTACCTTACAGGTGATGCGCATAATTTTCAAATTTGTTCGCTCCGCCACATGTCTTTGTAGGCCAAGTGACCTCTTGCGTCATTGTCGTTTGCTTGTTGCTTACTGGTGTTGATAGGACCGACGCGTAGCATCCATGCTGGAACAACAGAGTACCTACGCGGTCTCGAAGTTTAGCGAACGGTGGATGAGCAATCGCGCATGGCTCACTGTGGCATGGCCTACAGTCGCATTTTTGTTCCTCATTCAAAGTGTTGCAGCAACAGTTTTCAGGCTGACTCGTAATGCCATTGGCTTTGACAAAGAATTTTTCGCCATTCCTAAAACTTCTTTCGCTTTCGACCATCCGTCCATCACACCGCGTATTCAACGTATCTTGGCTTTCCAGCGTAGTTTGTTCCGGCTGCCTCGTCTGGCTGTCTTGTTCAACTTTGGTCAATGTTTCAACGTTGCCAATATCTTCCGTGTTTTCGATGCTACATAATGCAGCGAGATCGCGCTCAAGACTACTGTCAGCTGACGTTTCTTTGTTGCATCCATGTACAGTTACTTCTGTCATAATAGTGTTGGCTAATGTTGTTGGAACGTTCGTGGATGCTTCCCGGGGTTTATGAGGAGAAAGAGTACCTCTCACTAAACCAGTTCCTTGTGTAACTGCGCATTGTTGCAATTTCTTGCCGAGAAACTTGTCTTCTCGTGTTTGGGACGCCGTCTGTTCACTCACTTCTTTCGTAGTACCGTTTGTGCTTTTCAGTTCAATGCTTTCAATGTCGCCATGTTGCCAGTTCCTCTTCACGGTATAAGTTTTGAAGTACGCTCGACTAAATTTTATTTCTTTTCGTTCTGGCTTGCTGATAACCTAAAATTTTTCATCATCTATAAGAGAGCTGCGAATTTTATGTTAGGCAAACCGAAGTTGCTTCAGGTAATGCAACACGAAGAGATCTGTTCAGCAGCTTTTCTTCAGTCGTCAGCAATAGCGATTGGTCAGGTGGTGGTGCAATCGCGGGTTTACAACGTCCTTCCTGTCGGCTTATTCTTCGCTGAGGAACCTGTTGGTTCAAGAGGCAACTGCTCAAAGAGAGTTGATTTGCCGGCAGCAACTTTTGTAAACATTACTGAAGTGCCTACTTGTCTTACGCATTCAACGATAAAGTACCGCGCTCAGATTTTTGCGTTGAAACAAGTTACCGCTAAACTTGATGTTCTCACCTTTTTCGTTCCGCCGGCAAAGACGGACATCCAAAGATTTACCGTTTCGAGCTTTGGAAATCTTACGTGCATTATCTTCTACAAAATTGAAAGGTGAAAATATTGCAGGTAATACGTTGCCCACTTTTCTGTTGTAGCAAAAGTCCAATTGAACGCAGTTCCATGGCATCACGCAGTTTTTTGGCGTACTTTTCCCTTTTACGGAATGAAAAGTAATACCAAAAACTTTACTTGCGTAGATGGTTTTCACGGGTGCCAAATCCCAAATGACGTCAGTCTGCAATGTAAGTAAACTTGAATGAGCACTTCTTACAATGTCGTTAATTCAGACTTTAAATTTATAGAAGGAGAGCTTGCCGTCCGATAGTTTGGCATGCCTCTTATGCCAAGTTGTACGATACGGCTTTGAGCACTTTATGTTCACGCATCCAAGCCATAAGTTGTTCAGCAGTGGATTTTGAATACCGTCCTGAAAAGAAGACCATTTATGGAAGCTCATATATTAACTTGTAATAGCTGACCGTTCTTGAAAACTGGATGTTTTGTAACGGGTTGAATTTTCATGGTTGTAAGGTCTTCTACGGCTTTTCCCGTTTTTCCTTGTGCTGTTATCTGTAATTAAACTAAACAACTGCTCTACCAACGGATGGATGAGCCGTTATTAAGAAAAGTACAGATATCAACGTACTCAACTGTTCTATTGTTCAAAGCTTTCGGAACGCTCTAGTTCCGTCGTCAGTGAGGTGGTGTTTAGTTTAATTACAGATAACAGCACAAGGAAAAACGGGAAAAGCCGTAGAAGACCTTACAACCAGCTGACCGTTATTTTATCTTTAGCACGTCGCCATTTTGTAGGGCGAATAAATATTTTGTATTTTGACTAGAAACTGCTTAAAGAGATCTGACTAACATTTTTTTACCTGCGAATCTAAATGAAGGGTCATGCTTAGCATCTAATGTATTATAAGTTGAAATGGACAGCAAATTGCTACGCTTTGAGCGATACATGAACCTTTCGGAGCACTCTGAGTCGTCAGTTGTCTCTCCCATTATTATTTCTACTTTTGGCAGAGATAGTCCGAGTGTTGCGGCTTTGTATATTTTGAAAGCAGTTCGATTTATGCTGCATTTTCAAATTCAAATTTTGTTTAAATTAGGCAAATCAGTAATTTATGGTATGAAACTGTTTATCAAGATTACGCGGCTTACCATGTTCAGGACAGCGTTATCAAAGTCAAGGGTTACCGTTATACGAGAGCGTACCATAACGAACCAACTGCAGCAAGTCGCCCTAGTTGACTGATGCATAAAGGAGAATTGCACAACGATATAAGCTATAGTAACTTTAAATTTAACCTTTAAATTAAATGTAACCTGCATACTATTAAAGTATTTTGTCAGCGCACGATAAAAAAGAAAAGAACAGTCGCGTCGGTGGACTCCGAAATATTAATAGCGCATAAAAAACTTGCAATTTTAAAAATGCATATGTGCATATTTTGTTCTAAAAGAATTAAATTATATTAATCCACTTGACAGTTACAAGAATGCACTACAAACAATTTTAAAAAACAAAAGCACTTTATGTTCATTGTGTATGCAATTATTTACTGTATAAATTATTGGGAATTTCTAAAAACTGGACTTATCTCTCAGCCGCGCCCACCGTCGTACTGTAAATTTATTGAGGGTTCTGTTCCATTTGTACCTAAATTTACGTCTAAAAATAAAGCATCTGTCCTAGCGTAGACGAATGTTAAAACAGAACAAACCGCTCGGCATGCTCATCAGCAAAACCGGAACAAAATGGCCGCATGCTTTCCGGAAAGGTACCTGCATTTCTCAGACAGCGAGGCGGCTGGGAGACATGATCCAGCTTTTCTTCAACATGATTTAGTAACTTTTTTGATTGAGCAGACAAGTGAAATAAATTTTTTTTGAATTAAACAGGTGCCTCAGTTTGAAGAACTTTGCCTCATTCATTTTTATTTTCTTTTTTAAAATAAATTCCATTATAGCGGCATGAAGCTCTTTTTAAACCAATTCTGTAGCACAACGCAGCGTTTCTGATTAAAACTTATCAGCCAAAGGGCGGTTTTCGTTTTTTTACAAGAGAAATGCGCTTTAGGATAATTTGCATTGTTCTTCTAAACGTATGCCGCAGGTTCATTGGCAGGCTGTACAATTAGCAAAACGTTTCTCTTCAAAAATGACGTTCTTCCATTTCTTAAATTGTGTCCTGCTTACCTTTGCCCCATACGCAATTACTTATCTTTACTCGGGAATGTAAGTTGCACGTTTACGAATTTTTAAAGATTTAGTTCTGACTAGTTTTTAATTTTTTTTAAAACAGCGAACTACGGCCCAAATAGTTCTCTGTCTGTGTTAGTTCAGATTTCTGATTAGGTAATTTTAAACAAGCCTATTTGCTTTTGACTATGCCTAAATAAAAAGTATCATTAGTGGATGGGCCTATTCTGTCTTTTAGATTTTAGATCGAAAAGTTTTCAGCTTGCCTTTTTTCTTATTCGGGCTAGAAATCATTTCACTATTGCATAAATGTCTTCTTGTCACACTGTACTAGTCACATAAGTGTTTTAAGCATTTTAACTAGCGTAATTGTTGTGTTAATAAATTTTAACAGGTACCCCGTGTGTTAGACAGTTTTCATTGAAATCACCCTATTTCCGGCCTGTATCTTGTTTATTACAAGTGAATAGTCTCTCTTAGCCGCAAAATTTCATCAGCATACTCGCCAGCTAATTTCAATATTTGAATTTTAAAAAAAACCTTCGACCTGCTGCTCGCAAGAAACGGAAAAGTCGTTGTTTTTCAAATCAGTTTAAAGGCATTTGCCTTTTTATTATATCAATTATAATATTTTTATATAAAAGCTAACAAGACTTTAGGCATCCTGTGACAACAGCGGGATAGTACTAAGCTTTCCATTTGTGTTCGAAATGACGACCGCGTACCAAACCTTATTTCCTTCTACGTTTTTGGTATTATAACGTTGTTATTTCAGCTCAGAGTATACGAGCGTATGGAAGTGCTTCCAGTCCGGTTTTGCCTATTTTCTTACGCAACTTGCCAAAATGTTAGCGTGGGCAACATTCTATCCAGCAGCTGAGCAGGAAGGCATTGAATTCCACATATTTCCTGTAATCCATGGGCAGGTGGTAAAAGCTTTACCTTATCTGTTGTTTCAGGAGTTGATGAAAGCTTCGGTTAATGTTCTGGACGTGTTGGGCTTGTTTATGGTAATCAGTCGCAGTTGGTCAGGTAGAGGAGAAGTACGCTTTCTGACAGCTGGCCTTGGATGGGCTGCCGCTGATTGTTTCTCTACGCGAATCATCCCCTTCTGGACGGGTGCCCTTGGCATAGAATTCGACTGGAAATACTTACAAATGGGTGTTGAGTCCAACTTGAATTTGGTAAATTTTGTGAGCACTTTTTGAAAAGATCTCCCATATTGAAAGGGTCCTCCTCCTTTCAGGTGTACTATACATCGCTGGCTACATTGTTATGGCTTTGGAGCCGACGTGATCTTAATGCAAATTACAAGCCTGTTCTCTTTGCTTTTTTCACCTTCGCAACTTTTAAGTCCTTCATAACAGAGTGAGTTGCTCAGCAGTTGTGTACATACGCATTTTACAAGATTATTCCTTATCAGGCTGATGATGCACCGGTTTCTTCTTCTTTCTTGGAAACTTCTCTTAGTGCAATTGCTTATGACAGTCAGCAGCGCCGCCTTGGCCATTTGTTTCTATTCCACGTTGCGTCAAGATACTATGAGCAAATGAAGTGGTGACGTAACGTTTTGTTTCTCTTGTTGTTTTGTACAGAATTTTAATTTAAATTATTGATGCTTCCAGTCCTGCCTAGCGCGTAATTTGTTAACTTAAGTTTAGCTGTTCAACACTAATCGTCCGTCCGATAATCTTATGTTCTTTGTTGTTTCTTAAATGCGTCTACCTAACTTCGAAATAAAGAAGCGCAAATCAGAGTAACAGATAATCGATATACTAATGATTTAAAAAAGCAGACCTGTCCTACCGTACGCTTTTCCCGCGGTTCATCTCGGCGAACCGAATATTTTAGCTGAACCTAATTTCTACTTTTTTAAAACGTCGGCGGAAGTGCCCACCATTGCTTTATTCCAACGGCTAAACTTCGGGAACACAATACTTCACACATTATTAGACTAACACTGAGTAATGAGCAAGTGGATGAAGCTATACTTCATTTTAAGTAAACTTAGCCTAATGCAAAGGTTTAAACGGAATATCACAAAGAATTTAAGACATCTTCGAAGCGGGAAATAATAGCTTCAACATGATGCGGCTGGAATATCAAGGCTGGACGAAATCGAATAGACTGTTCTCCGCAACCACCCAAATTCACTCCTCGTTGCCTAATCTGAGTTATTATTTTGTTACGGGTCGATACGTCGCAACATGTTACAGCACAGAACGTTCCTAGGCCTCGAGCGCTGTTCAAAAAGGCGGGATACTTCTTCTCCAGGCGCTTAAGTTCGCCTAGCAACAGCGCACCTGTATTTTGGGTATTTTCTATTAAATTGTCTCGCTTGATGGCCTTTAGTACGCCTTCCAGTAAGACCAGTTTGGATGGATCGCCCATCCATGTGTTGAATATGCGATAGCCTTGTTTGACGTGTAGGTCGGATTTGTAGTAGTAGCCTCCAAGAAGCATTTTTTTTGAGAATGTCACTATCTCGGGTGGTTGCGGAAGATTCCAATGGCTATGGGCCCACATCTTACCTGTGACGCCGCAACCGGTTTGCACCTCGTCAACGATTAGCGCGGTCCCGTATTTCTTCACAATGTTTTGTAAGTTGTGGAAAAATGAGTTGGAAGCCCAGTGATCACCGCCTTCAGCTTGAACAGGCTCAACTATAACGCCGGCTACATGACAGCCCTTTTTGTTCCAAGTGTATATTTCGTTTTCAACTTCAGCCAGACAGTTCCTATCTTCGCTGGCGTTGAAGTCACTGTGCTCTTCTAGCGGATACTTGTAACGAGGATAGGAGGCTTTGGGCCAATTCAAAGCGGGAAAGTCCACTTTGTGTATTGCCTTGGAATGAGTTGTTGACAAGCAGGCATATGTGCGGCCGTGGAAAGAACCTTTGAAGCTGAGAATGGTCAGCGGTGGCGAACCAGGCGGCTTGTTTTCCATGCAGCTTTCCAACTCTTCCTGCGTCGGCTCTTTGCCTTTACGTTGCTTCGTTCTGTACCAGATGAATGCCGTTTTAAAAGCATTTTCGTTGGAGCACGAACCGCACATCATTGTCATTACGTTATGCATTCCTTGAGGCGCAACGCTTAGAAGAGACTCCCTAATCCGCTTTGCATAGTCGGACGGCGGAAAGACTCCCAAAGCTGGACGATTAACGAACAGAGTTTGGTTCGATTTATTCTGAGTAATTTTCAGCAAATCCGGATGGTTGTAACCTATAGGAATAGACGATATCTGAGTGTAAGCGTCCAGAAGAAGATTGCCGTCCACATCAGCAATGTAGTTGCCAATTGATTTTTCGTAATCCACAAAAAATTGTACTGTTTCAGCATTTTGGATTTGGCCAAGTTCAGCTCGCATACTTTCCGACTTTGGACCAGGAATACTGGTTTTCATTGCTGGAGCTGATGGTTCATTCGGAAAGCTGCTTGCAACAGCCATTAATCGGCAAAAGTGTCTGATTGTTTTGAGAATATTTGGAAACTTTGTATTTGGCATAATCATTCTTTCTTAAAAGAAGGTGGTTTAGCAAAAGAAGGGAAGAGTAAACCCGAGAACGACCAGTCAACTGGTTCGATCAACAGCAATGCCACTACGAAATGGTACCATTCACCGACAATCAATACTCTGATTGCTGCAAGACGCCCAAATAATCCCTTTGGAGCGTTGGCACGCTGCAAAGTTTTGAAAGCGAGATACTGGAACTGACGTTGAGAGTGACGCAGATCTTCCACCTAAATTTGTGCTATAAGTAAAAAAAAAAGAAAAACGCGCGAGTACCCACCTTTAATGCGAAAAACTTGTTACAAAAACTGAAATCAAGGTGTACTTGATTATCTTACATACTTCTAGAAGTTTAAAAATACATATCTTGTACGCCTAAAGCGTCTTTGAAGAAAGCACGTATCAAAGTCCAAAAAATTTAAATTTATCTGTTGAAAAAACAGAACACGAAAGAACGACGGGTGACAATGACATAGGTGTTGGTCGTACCACGGAATAAGTAATAAAAAATCAGAATATTACGCTTCCTTAAATTATCCATTTATTGAGTTTTTCAACCATGAAAAATTTCGATAATTAAATTTGTGGGACTTGCTTTCCACACCCCCGAAAACAACGAACCGTAATTATTGAAATGCAGGTTCATACTAGAAAAATACCGGCCCCTGCTCTGCGCTCGTTGAAAACCATGAAATCGAATAAATTTTGCTTTTACCAAAGCCTAATTCTAAACGTAACGGTTGGATTACGAGTTAGGCTAGGACGAAGGCAGAACAGGACGACTAGAAGCAAACACTGATCGCAAGTAACCGTTGTCTTACTGTTGATTTGGTTACTGTACTTTGCTCCTCTGTTTGATGCTAAGCGTGAACATAAGAATTATATTTCTGCTTAACTCTACGTAAGAATCGAGCTAGACGAAACTCGTGCTTGAAAGTGAGGGTAAAACGGGAAACTGGTTTTTTTAAAATAAAGAACTTGCATTTTTTAAAGCTACGGTAGGTTTTCGTAGCTGTAGATTTACTATCCGAATAAATTACTTTAGGCTTGTGCGTTAACAATTACAGCATGCTGAAAACTAGGAGCTCAATGCTAAAAATGATAATAATGACTAAATGTTTTCATACTGTCTTCAGTCAGCCAACACGAATAAGTACTAGGCTACATTTACAGTGAAAACAATCGTGGGTAGAATAAAAGTAAATTATTTATACAGAAAACCATTCTAATAGTGGGTATGCCTTCTATCTCGCTATAAACAAAAATATGGCTTTTTAAAATCTTTGAAAACTCAGTTACACTCTGTCACGTGTTGATATAGCATTTGTTCAGTTTGGTGCCCCATTGCTACCTGCAGATTCCATAATCCCTGCAGGAAAAAAATTCACTTCAACTAGAGTGGGTGCAAGAAGCTGACAACATCAAAGTACCCCGACCTGCAAAATGCATTAGACTTATTATTTTTATTTTTATTGTTGTTGTTTTTAAGGCTTTAATCGAACGTCAACCAACCACACAAGAACACCGAACGAGTAGATCCTCATCTAAGGTAACCGACCGTAATCTCTCATGCGCAGGTTACGAGAAACCTGATTATCGCTAAGGTCGCGACGTAACTATTATTATTATTATTATTATTATTATTATTATTATTATTATTATTATTATTATTATTATTATTATTATTATTATTATTATTATTATTATTATTATTATTATTTCCATTAAAACAAAATGCTTTATAACTGCAAACCCGGGAAATCACTGCAAGTTCAAATACAGACATTTACTCGCAATGGACGTGAAAGCGTCCAGAAGAAAATGATTTCATCGACAAAGTGTTTACTTGTAACCTCTCAACTATTGATAAAGGCAGTGGTTTTCACTACCGGGTTGGACAGGTTTGAAGAATAAATTCAAAACAGACCTGAAGCTCTGCGACCTGAAATGGAAAAGCTCCCATTCAATGGTGAATAGAGATGAAAAACGAACAGATTAAGGGCTTCATTCAACCACTGATTTTTTACATTAACGTGTTACGTAGCTGCACAGTTGCTCCCTCGCAGTAAATAGCAAAACACACAAAGAATGACAGCCATCACTGGGCAATCAGGTTTTCCAAGACAAAGTGTTAATAATGGGCACGTTAAACTGAAGTCCAAATAATGATGGGACCCACTGGCTTAAAGAACAAAGTAGCTAGTTCAAGGGATTATTCGTATGACTCTTTTCAAAAAATTCGATTGCTCTGCTCGGCATTCCATTTTGTTGAACATTTTTCTAATTTCTTATGTAGCGGAGCGACAAAATATCGTATCATGCGTTGACCTGTGAATCTTGAACGGAATACGGTATTCTGTAGTTAGTGCGTGCGAGGGTTGTGCGAGTAAAAGTTGCGCTATAGCTCGTCTGTTCGGATCTGCTACATTTGGTGACCCGTTCACTCATGGACCCCTCACCCACACCCAATCCGCACGTGATAGCAGCGGTCGCGGTCAAGCTTCCCACCTTCTGGCCACACAACGCCAAGCTGTGGTTTGCGCAGGCGGAAGCGCAGTTCGTTCTTGGCCGCATCACCGCCTCCTCGACGAAATTTTATCATACCATAGCCTCGCTGAACGAGACCGTGGCAGCAGAGGTAGAGGACCTCTTGGAACCTCAAGGCGACCACCCGTACGAACACTTGAAGCAGAAGCTGTTGGAAAGATTTGCCGCTACGGAAGAACAATGTTTCCGCACTCTTGCAGATGACTCACCGCTTGGCGATCGCCGCCCGACGCAGTTGCTCCGCGAAATGCGCCACGCAGCTGCAGGCGTCGTTGACGTTGACAGCTCATTCTTTCGGCAGCTGTTTCTGCATCGATTGCCACCTAACGTCCAGCTTGTGCTTAAGGCGTTCCGCACAGCTACTATCGACGAGTTGGCCCGTGCGGCTGATGATATTCTTCCCATGGAGAACCCCGTAAACATCGTCACAGCTACGAACGCGACTGTCGATTCACCGACGCTACAAGAGCTGCGAGACGAAATACAGGACCTTCGACAGCAGTTGCGCTTGCTCACAGTCGATCTTTCCCGATCCCGCCGCGAGCGCGCCGGGCCCTCCAGCTCATCGCCATCACAGCGCGCCGCTCGTCGATCATCATTTTCATCGCCCCCCACTGTCTGCTACTTTCATCGCAAATTTGGCCAACGTGCTCGTCGCTGCCGCCCGCCCTGCTCTTTTTCGGGAAACTAACTCGCCGGACCCTCCAGGCGGTAGAGAGTCCGGCATCTTCATACAACCGCCAACTTTTTTTCATTCAAGACAAACGATCAAAGATAAAATTTTTGGTCGACACTGGATCGCAAGTCAGCGTATTACCCATGCAGTCTCGACTATTTTATCAACAACGACAACCCGATCCAACGACACTACTCGCCGCTAATGGTACCCGCGTGCCGACATTTGGTACCTGTAAGCTTATCGTTGATTTCGGCATGGGTTCCCCGTTCAAATGGTCTTTTCTCATTGCTAGTGTCCGTTACCCAATCCTGGGTGCTGATTTCTTCCGCCATTTCAATCTCCTCGTCGACGTCAAACGCAAACAGCTCATCAATGCCAAAACGTACGCTCATATAACATGCACGCCACTGCAGGATAATCTTATCGGCTATACAGGCGCTCTTCGGCGAGCAGACAGTCGCGCACACATGATTTTAGCCCGCTTCCCACAACTCACTTCGTGCACAACTGCTGCTGAGCCGGTTCGTCATACAGTGCAGCATCGTATTATCACTTTTGGACCGCCCGTTTTCAGCCGTCCACGACGGTTGCCACCACAGAAGTTACGAGCTGCCAAACAAGAATTCGATACTATGCTACGGTTAGGGATCATTCGACCCTCCAGCAGTAGCTGGGCGTCGCCGCTCCATATGGTACCCAAGAAACAGCCAGATACTTGGCGCCCTTGCGGCGATTATCGAAAGCTGAATAACGTCACAAAACCAGACAGGTATCCAATACCGAATCTCAATGATTTCGCCTCACAGTTGCACGGCAGATCTATATTTTCGAAACTCGACTTGGTCCGCGCGTACCAACAGATTCCCGTTCATCATAGAGACGTACCTAAGACAGCAATAACGACACCTTTCGGTTTGTACGAGTACCTCCGCATGCCCTTCGGTTTGCGAAATGCCGCTCAAACTTTTCAAAGGTTCATGGACGAAGTCACACGAGGACTTGACTTCTGTTTCGTTTACTTAGATGATATACTCGTGGCTAGCAAAACGACACGAGAGCACGACGCGCATTTGGAGACACTTTTTCGTCGTTTAGCCCAGTACGGGGTTAAGCTCAACCCCGACAAATGCCTCTTCCACGTATCAAGCCTGGCCTTCCTGGGTTTTCAGTTGTCACCTACCGGTATCCGTCCACTTCAGGAAAAAGTAGACGTCATCCAGCGTTTCCCCCCTCCGACTAACATGAAGGAACTGCGACGTTTCCTCGGGTGTATAAACTTTTACCGTCGATTTATTCCTAATGCCGCTGCTTTGTTAGCCCCTTTGGAACGACTGATTTCGTCACAACCTGACAAACAAACAATTCACTTGTCATCTGAAGACCGTCATGCCTTCGAACGCGTCAAGCAAGCTTTGGCAGATGCAGTTCTGCTGACGCATCCGGCTGATGGCGCCCCGCTAGCATTGGTAGTCGACGCCAGCGATAATGCCGCGGGTGCGGTTCTCCAACAAAAGGTGCACGGCCAATGGACCCCGCTGTCATTCTTTTCCCGACGTTTCCAACAACGGGAGACACGGTACAGCGCCTTTGGCCGAGAGCTTCTGGCTGTCTATTCAGCGATCCGGCACTTTCGTTACCTTTTAGAAGGGCGCCAGTTTACCGTATGGACGGATCACAAGCCGCTAGTGCAAGCGTTAAAGCGCGGTGCCGGAATGCATTGTTCACGTGAGGTCAGGCAACTAGATTACATTACCTCTTTCACCAGTGACGTCAGGCATATCAAAGGCAAAAATAACGCGGTGGCCGATGCTTTGTCCAGAGTGTCAGTCCATGCATTGTCCTCTATCCTTGACTCCGCCGACCTTAAGGTTTTAGCCGCAGAACAGGTGGGTGATGCAGAGCTGCAACAACTGCAAAACAGCTCTACGTTGCGCATGACCCAGGTTGAAGTTCCGCATTTGAATGTCACGCTGTGGTGTGATTTGTCCCACGACCGGGTTCGCCCATTTGTACCAGCATCGTTGCGTCGAAAGATTTTCTCCACGTTACATTCGCCATCTCACCCGGGTATTCGAGCGACTCGCCGTTTAATTACGCAACATTACATTTGGCCTGCGATGAATCGCGACATAGCTCACATGGTAAGAAGTTGCGACATGTGTCAGCGTATAAAAATTCAGCGTCACACAAAGGCGCCGCCAACTGTTTTCAACGTACCTGATCGCCGGTTCGACCACGTACATTTAGACCTCGTTGGACCGTTACCGCAATGCCGCGGATGTTCATATCTCGTTACCATGGTCGATCGTTTCACGCGGTGGCCTGAGGTTGTTCCGATAAAGGACGCGACTGCCGTCACTGTTGCCCGAGCCTTCTTGTCTACTTGGATCTCCAGGTTTGGCGTTCCCGCCGTTGTCACCACGGATCAAGGCAAACAGTTCCAGAGCTCGTTTTGGCACGAACTGACGTCCTTGCTGGGCGTAAAATTGGCACCAACTACGGCATACCACCCTCAATCGAATGGGCTCGTTGAGAGGTTGCACCGCCAGTTGAAATGCGCGTTAACGGCTCACGTGCAAGCCTCCCGCCCCTGGGTAGATGCCTTACCTCTGGTGTTGCTCGGACTCCGCACGGCTGTTAAAGAAGACTTGCGGCATGCGCCGGCTGAGTTAGTCTTTGGTTCCCCATTACGACTCCCCGGCGTTTTCTTCAGTCAAATATCGGCCCGCAGTAATGTAGCGGAACACAGCGACGAGCTACAACTGTTTTTCGACTCCATCCGACCGCCCCCCACGCGACGACAGCGAAGTCATGGATGGTTCGTGCCTAAGGAGTTGCATGACTGTACGCACGTTTTCCTGCGTCACGACGCCCCGCGTCCACCATTGTCACCAACCTTTGACGGACCGTACAGGGTGACGGCGAGAACGGCGAAGACGGTTACGATCATGCAAAACGGCAAGCTAAAAACCGTCTCCATCGACAGGGTCAAGCCCGCCTTCATTGACCCACACTACGAGGCGCCGAAGCGGCAGGTTCGTTTCGCTTCTACAGTCGAATTCATCCGGTGAATTCTGGAGGGAGGCTGTGTAGCGGAGCGACAAAATATCGTATCATGCGTTGACCTGTGAATCTTGAACGGAATACGGTATTCTGTAGTTAGTGCGTGCGAGGGTTGTGCGAGTAAAAGTTGCGCTATAGCTCGTCTGTTCGGATCTGCTACACTTATAATAGGTAAGTGAAAAGCCTATTTTCTTGAGCAATAATTAAATAAAAACCTTACGAAAAGTTGGTTTGACTCGCAGGCTTTAAAAAGTTAGTCTAACTTGAAAAGTACAGTAAACTGTACTTGCAAATCAATTTGGTCTGCTGTTATGTCTACAGGCGAAGATTAGTTCAATCATTTTGTAAGCTGTATCGTCCGCTGAGTAAACGGTAAAAGCGTTCGAAAATTAATATAATAATTGGCAGCAAGGATAGCGAACATGGAACACGCGTTCTTGCGCAACTGTCGTCTCTCAGCGCTTATCCGAAACGAACGTTATTGATCCTCTCTTTTGCCTTTCTTCGTGTTGGAGTCGCTTTAAACTTCGTCAGGTGGTTTTAAAAGGCGAGTGTATAATCCTTTGCACTTATAGGCAAGCAGAGACAATGTCCATGTTTCCGTGGTCATTCTTTCCATCCTTCAACGATAACCCAACAACAAATGGCTTTCCTTTGCAACGATGGGATCCTTTCGCAGAAGCTAGTCGCATGATGCAGCATATGGACGGCATGTTTCGCATGCTAATGGAACCACCTGGCTTTATGAACAATCGCGGATTTGAAATAATGAACTCGGTGCCAACTGCGGTTGAAAGCAATGGAAACTTCAGAGTTGCACTGGATGTCAAAGACTACAGGCCGGAAGAAATTAAAGTTACAACCCTGCAAGACCGAGTTATTATTGAAGGTAGACAGGAAGCCTCGCGAGGTGACCATGGTTTCTTTGCGCGACAGTTCACGCGCTCGTACATGTTTCCCAGAGGCGTGATGCCTCAGGACGTAACTTCAAGTCTCTCCGCTGATGGTATGCTAACAATAGAAGCTCGCGGACAAGGCAGCATTGAAGATGTGACATCGGCACCGAACAGACGACGTCGAAATGCCCGCGATCTTGTACTATCCGAACCAACCATCTATTACTAATTTTATGACTGTATTCCGTGCATAGAATGTAGTAGTGTGAAATCGCTTGCATTCTTTACGTTTTCCTCCGTTATAAGACGGTAAGTTTCACTTTGTTTTTTGACGGGTGTGGGTTTCAATGATTCGTGTACGAGTGTGCAAATTGCTTGACGTTAAAAGTAATTGTTAAAGCATGCTTCAATTTCGTTCTGCTTGCATTGACAGCTGCTTAATCGAATATCCATACAGCTTAGGTTACTATTTTTAATTCCTAAACATAACGGATAGGAAAGCGAATTGGGAATTTAAAATCAACTCTATTTGGCAACAAAGCATTAGAAAAGTTGGTTCTGTAGGCAAAAGTAGGCAAAGCCGTAAGTAGCGTTCTCAACCGAGAAATGGTTGATTAACAAGTAACCGCGAAGCAGTATAATGAGTATTGAGTCGACTATGTCGTAAAGTGAACCATTTTCCTACGAAAGCGTTCCATAAAGTATATGACTGTATAAAGCTACAATGTCAAGCTCCATTGCCTAACCATGGCATCTTGACCTACAGATACTAAGGTGTTGCTATCAAGCCAGTCGATACTGGTTATCTGGCTCATTGTATGGGCCCCTGAAGAAATAAATATTAAACCTAACAACAAACATAGCTTAGGTAAGATCTTGCCTTTTATAACTAGCGGATGTTCGCCAGGGGATCGCATATCCCAGACGATGATGCTCGTATCTAAACTTCCTGAGGCAATGTAACGATTGCAAGGACTCCAAGCAAGGCAGTTGACCCGAGCAGTATGAAAACTCCAGTCATTTTTAATAGCAGGCTAAAAAGAAAGTTAACTTAGAAAAGCTGACTCTATCAACATACTGGGTGATACCTCCAAAGAAGGGACGCTGTAGGGCACTACTCTACGCGTAGTATCTGAAGCGGCCAATAATTGACCATCTGGACTGAATCGGACGCAGGTTACACTTCCGTGATGGGATGCTTCTTTAAGTAGATGCAAGGAAAGGTTTTTCAACTCGTACAGCCTTACTTTGCTGTCCTAAAACCAATCTAGTTGCAACTTACATAAAATCAACAATAGCTTTAGCACATAATAAGAATATGGATACGTACCTGCCCTCCGACTGCTAGCAGGTTACCTTCAGGATTCAAAGCCACGCAGGTGGCCTCGAAAGGGGCAGGTTCCTTACACGCAAGCTTGTTATCTTTGAAAAGTAGGATTGCCTTAAGGGTTGCAACGGCGACCAGATTCTTATCTCCAATAACATCACGCGGTTGCGATTCTAGTTTAATTGTTTCCGCTTGAACTTGCTCATCCATATTTTTAACCATTGCAAGTGTATCGTCCATGCTCACCGTCAGCAGGATGTCTTTGGTCTTATGCATCGCTTGTACTTGAGAAGAATGCCATTTCGGACTCAGCTGGTCGGCATTTCCCGACTTGCCGCTCCAACGCACTAGACAGCAATACTGATGATAAAAGATTTATGCAAATTTCAGAGTAGATAAATTACCAACAGCACCTTCCATGTCTCCAGTGAAAAAGGTATCATTTTCTCTGTCGGCAGCAACTGATGTTACAGGTTTACTGTGACCCTTAACAACCATACGAGGCTTCTGAGGATTGGAAGGATCGAGGTAATTGATGCAACCAGAAAGTGACACTGATAAAAGATAATCGCCTTGCCATAGGCATGCCAGCTGTTGGTCATTGACAGTTTCTCCAAGCGAAAATGTTCTTAAGTTGAAATAGTTCGTTCGAAAAGTAAAGTGCGTTCGTACATAAGCCTTACGTTACAACGTTACCGACTTCTACGTCCCAAATTTTGCAAGTTCTATCCGCCGAAGCGGTCAGCAATTGTTTCCCAGTTGAATTCCAGCTAAGCTTAAAAAATCGCAAAATTAACAACGCTTTTACGTTTCTGATTCGTCCAACTTAGACGGTCGACGGTTTAATGAAAAGTAAGTTCCTACCGCGTATACGCCTCCTTTGTGCGCGCATGAATTGCAGGCAGGATCCAAGAGCTCCTTCAAATTTGTTCCTTCTGTACCATCATAAACGAAAACCTGAAAATCTCAACCGCTTATCAAATTAACGCTCAATATAATACATTAGCTGTACTGTAAGCCAATAGTGTTTGCAAAATTATTTGACGCATGCGAACAGATAGACGCAAACTTAATATAGCTAAGACAAAATCTTGTCCAGCAAATTAAGCTTAGGCCATATTTAACAAAATACAATTGCAAACCTTTCCGTCGGCACCGCAAGAAGCGAACACGTCGCCGGATGGAGAATAACGTACGCATTGAGCAAATCGTCCGTGACTGTAGGAATGCGTTTTAAATTTAAAAGGCGGACCTTCGAAAATTGCCGTCGAATTATCTTCGGAAGCGGTGACTAATCGAAGAGGTTTTGTTGGGCGAAAGTCAATGGAATTGATGGCTTTCGTCTGGCCACATAGATTGCCATTACTTGTACCAGTTTCGAATAAAAATACGTGAGCAAAGCGTTCCCGTCCGTCTCCGGCGACAGCAATCCTTTGATTATCAGCTGACCAGCTGACGTCTCTTATAGCAGCAGCCAACGGTTGATATTCTTTCTTCAAAATATGTTCCTTTTGCGTCGTATCCCAAATTCTCAATTTTCCCGATTTATCTTAAGCGGGAAGAGCTGTTCAATGACGATAATAATTATTAATTAATGGCCCACATGCCTCCTGAAGCGATGTAGTTTCCGCTTGGTGAATATTTTGCCACACAAGCAGGTGTAGAATGCTCAGTGTATACGTCGCTTAGCCACGGATTCTAAAACGTAGTACTTCTTTGTAGTATTACAGCGTCTACATACTATGTAAACCAAAAGCAATGTTTTGACATTAACCTGCAAACAATTTTGCGTTATGAGCATGAAAATGGCTTCCTGTACCTTACAGACGCGCTGAAACATACTGCCTGAGCCAGTGACTAAAACACAAATTAGAAAAAATAAAAAATACAAACGCGTATTCTATACTGTCAAACTATGAGTATTAGTACAAAAAACTAGCTTACTAGTGCTTAAAAAAAGCAATATGTTGAACATTTTCGAGTCTTCAAATCGATTTTAGAAGACGGATAAGTTTTTTATGGCAAGAAACATTGGAAATTCAAGCATACACCATTCTACGATCTTGTTCAATCAGTTACTGCAAGCTTTACGAAAAAGCAAGACAGATAATAGCCAATAATTTATTTGCAGTGTAGCGTTACCTGTATATCACGGATAACGACGCTATTGCCATTGCAGTAGAGAAAATTTTTTCCTTTTGGATCGCCATTTATTACCAAAGGCATGCCACGAGTGGTCAGCGGAAGGGCGGCAAAGACTGACTCTGCGTAACGAGGAATCACATTATCTGACAAAGAAAAACTTGCCAATGCCTTACTGCAACGATACTCCATGACCAAACAACAAAGAAGGATTTTTTTTATTTCAAATGAACAAATATTGGCAGTAGGCAAGAAGAGCAGCCGGTTAGTAAGCTTACCACAAAGGTACAAGGCACGAAATTAAGAAGAAACAGAAAATCGCTATGCCTACAGGTAGGCGAACCTGATAACCAATGCAAGAACGGTAGGCAACATCATGACTAATCATGGTCGCCCTAATTGCGGAACATTTTGCAACATGTCCTCGCGCCTCTGCAACTGCCCACCGTAGGCAGTCATAGGCGATATCTAGAAAACGACTTTTTTAGAAGGGAAAAATTTTCTTACGCGTAAAATATTAATAAAAATTTCGATGACGACTATCCTGGCCACTATACACTAAGCCTGCGAGGATCGCTAGAAAGAAACTTTACGAATCATGCTGACCTCACGTAATCTTTTGTTGGAACTTGAGCAAAAATCCGCGCGTACTGTACGCAACTGTTACTTTTCGTCAATGGCGGCAAAAGAGTCGGAACCGTTGAACGTCCTTGCTTTGCATCAAAAATGGAAACTGGACTCGGGATATTCGAAACGACAAAAAGCAGCTCGTTCTTTGACTGTTGTCGCAAATCCTCCCGGTTATTCCACCAACGTGCCTGTTGGAATTGACGCCGATTCTTCAAACACAGATCAGCATTTGGCAGTCAAACGAACATGGGACATTGCTCTTGGTCCATTAAAACAGGTTGGCGGAAAATATTTTTCATTTTTTTGTGACAGTCTGCTTTATTACGTTCTTTTACTGATGTATGTAGACTGAAAACTGGATAGGTTTAGCTACCAGCGTAAGCCTGGTGAAGCAGCTAGTTTGCCATTTAAGAAAAATCGCAGTGTATGTGCGGTGCTGCCGCTTTCAAGGACATAATCAAAGGACGCTCAAACACTTTCGCTAAGTAAATACGTATCCGTTCATAGGCTAAGGTTTCTTTCCCTCTAGTGTTAAAGAGCGTATGGAACAATTATATAACGATATAACCTTCTGCAGCTCTTTCCAAAAGGCATTTATCGTTGTTTCCAGACTTGCAGTTTTGACTTTTCTTCTAACTTATATTCGTTTAAACAAGCCCGTAAAAGATGTAAAGTGCAAAAGATGTTTCGTTGTCTTACGCGGTCTCTTTTTCTCCAGTTATTGTTGCTTGTTCCGATTGCAAGAATATGTTGCTGAACCTGCTCATCAGTAGTCTCTTCTCCATTGCGTTATTTCTTCAGTAAAGTTGCTTTTTCCATATTTTTAACACGGCATTAAAAAACAAGTGGAAATAAATGTTTAAAGAACCCTGCAGGGGTCAATGTGTGATACGGTACCTGCACACTAATTGCTGTCGGTGTCTTACTGTATTGAAGCGGTTACGTAATTTATTCTGCGTTCATGTCGACTAGTAAAAATTTGTTTCGCTCGTTCCGCAAAAGCCAATAGCGTAAGTGAGTATTGTATTCATTCAAGGATGAGCATCAATCTGGCATAGCTTTTTTTCATGTAATGCAGCCATTTTTATCAATCGAAAATTACTACAACATATTTCAGTTATCTCACTGTGAGTCGCGTGCCATGCTTTCATATTAACAATGCGCTTATTTTGACAGGTGCCCACCAATCTGTTCATAATGTTTATGGCGGGAAATTCAATTTCAATTTTTCCTATTATGATGGTGAGCATGATGCTGATACGGCCAATCAAAGCGCTGCTATCCATGAAGGCAGCTTTTCGAGCGGTGCAAAAGGAAAATTTGATTGGCGAAAAGTTTGTTTATATCTTTGGTAACGTCATTGGCATTCTTCTGGCTTTGTACAAATGCTCAGCAATGGGTCTATTGCCAACGCACCAATCCGATTGGCTTGCATTTGCCGAAATACCCCAACGAATGGAATACGTAGTAGGCGGTATGTCCTACACGTAACAGAAGGTCCATTCTCTCTGTTTGCAAAAACGCCCGTCGACTTTTCCCGCCTTTGCAATTAGCAACGTTCGTATATTGCCATTTTCGGCGAACTGTCGAAGCAGCGATCCTTTATTGAACAGTGTTGCCTACTGTTACTTGTCCGTCACCTGATGACCGCACATACGTTTCGTGAAGCCTTTTGCCAGGCCTCAAAAAATGGTAAGATCGAAATTGAAAACTTTAACGTTGCTCTACCGGCTGTAATATTCGAAACAGAATTAATGCCAAAAAAAGGTGCGCTAATGGCTCGAGTAATTTTTTAATAGGCGCTCAGCATAGCTTTATAAACAGAACTTCCATTCTACTTTTCCAAAGCGACCAGTTATAATTATTTATGCTTACGTAATAATATGTAAATATGAAATAATCAAGTGAAAAGAAACAGCAGCTGTTCCAATAGGCCTGCATGTAAATAGAACAAGTTACATAGGCGGCAATCCGTAACTTGGCGCTCCCGGGACGGACGGATATGCGTTTGGAGGAAAGCCAGGCATTGTACCGCCTACAGGCATGCCAGGTGGCATATTGATGCCGTGATAAGTGAGCATAAGCTGTGGTTCTGTAAAAAAAATTAATTTATTCAAAATATGCTGTTGCAAAATTAGCATATTTCAACGTACGCATGAACATGTCTGCCGGTTGACTCTGCGCGTCCGATTCTTCCTTGCGCTGAGCTTCAGTCTCGTTTAATCTGTCCACCTGAAACGCAATTGGATGAGTTTATGAAGAGAAGAAAAAAGGAGCGTTGGTACCTTCGTCGTGTATTCTCGCAAAACCTGAATCACGTACGGCATAGCGTAGTCGACGAGCTGATTTTTCCAAGCCATCTCCAAAATGACGTCCGGATGCAAGAGGTCGTAGCACTGGTACAAAGCTGCTGCGAAACATTCTCGCAGGCCATTTTCAAGGAAAAATTGGATCAATTCTTCGGCAATTTCCGGCTGACGCGATTCGGCCGCATATTCCATTGCATCCTAAGGAAAGAAAAAAGGGCTAACGCAGGCTGGTGTTGGCAATGCTTGCCTTGTATAGCTTGTCTTTTTTGCAAAGTTCCACCGACTGCTTCCATCGATTATTCCCTTTGTACAAGTAGGCACTGATGCGTCGAAACTCCATCAACTCGTGATGCTCCAACTGTTGGGCCAATGCTATGTTGTCGAAATTTTCAAAAGCGTCTATGGAAGCGCGCAGTCCCTGAAAGCACACTTTAAAGTTCTTAACTTCTTTTCCCAAGCGAACTAACAGCGTAGTCTTCCTCCTCGATAAGCAACTGGTTCAGTGCCTCATTGATTGCTTTGTTGTTTTGACTTTGCACCATACGCAAATAGGGTTTCACCAACGGCAAGTGATTGCATTTGGTAAAGAAAGCTGCAGTACGAGTATGGTCCAGACGTGGAGCCAGTACAGCAAGCAAATCGTTCAGTAGCAACGGCTTATAGTCCAAGTAGAATTGCATTGCTTTGTAGTACAATTCAATGTTGGCCACTTTTGTGATCACTTCTTTGAAATGCTGCTCTCTCCAAGCTTCCGTTGGATGTTGCATCATGGCCACTGCCGCGTTATCGTACTCCTCGTACTTGTCGTACAGAAAAACGAGTTCAGACCATAAGTGGGCTTGTTCCGCAGCGCGAAGCACTTTAGGGATGTTCACGCGAGACCAGAAAAGCTCAAGGTGTTCCCGCATTTTTTCTGGCTTATATTTTGAAAACAGAATAGCCAATTCGGTGAATATGCCCATATGAGCTCTCTCTAACCCTGAAAGAAAAAAATAAAGCTGAATCGATGGACATATGTTCGGCAAACGTGTATACCAAGGGCAGCCTCAAGCAAGTTGATCAGCTCTTCGTAGTAGCCACGATTTTGATAGTTGCTTATAAGTTCTTCCAATTCATCGGCATGTACTACAATGTGCAGACCGCACATCTGGGCCAAGCGGAATTCCTTTGCGTCGACGCAGGCAAAGCAAACCTGAATATAAAGAGAAAATATAGACTAAATGGCAATTCACAAAACTAACGCCAACCAACAACTCATCATCAATATATTGTGAATGAAATGGGCTACCTCTTTCCAGGTTTTAGTTGAATTAGCTTTTCTGGCTGCGTCAACCGATCCTTGGAACTCATTCAGGCGAACAAGAGTAATGGCCAGCTTGGCAAAGTTGCTGACATTGTTGAACAGGATTTTGGCAGCTTCGAACATTCCCGCTTCGAAACATCGGTCGCCTACCTGACATAGCACGCAAAAAGCATTTGTACAAAAACAACCCGGCCATATAGGTGCGCGAACGAACTTGAAGGACCTGGGCATGATTTGGTCCCATTATAAATTCTTCCATATCGGCAAGACGGTTAGTCTTTGCGAACGCGTACACCAGTTCCGTTTCAATTATGGACTCGCGCGTTTTCTTCCTGGCCATTTGTAGATAACGTACCAAGTCTTCCCAGTGATCTAGCGAATGGCAACTTGGTCGGACATCCGCAAAAGCGACATTAACACCCACCAGTTTCTGTACACTTTTGAACTACGTCCGCGTAGAATGAAGGATCCTCGGCTTTTATGAATGAATCAACTGCCTCCTTGACCAAGTTGTTTCGCAGTTGCGCTCTGGCTAACAGTGACCATACTTCGGATTCGTTGCACCGTTCGGCAAATTCGTAAGCTCGATCCAAATTTCCAATGTGGTCAATGAGAACCTGTACGCTGTTGGAAGAAGAAGCTATGGAGAAACGAACGAGTTGCTCACCTGCACCGCCGATGTGTTGACGTTAAACTTTTTAAATATGGCAAACGCTTCTTCGTACAGCTGGGACGATATGGCAATACCGGCTATGTCGGGAGCGTCGTAGTTGTCCAAACGTTGTATATATTCCATAACTCGGCTATGATCAGCTTTTATGGCAGTTAGGATAAGCAAGTTTTGCAGATTGCGATGTTCGCCAAAGCTGGGATTATCCAAGACGACCTTTTCCAAAATTTCGATCAACTCGTTTGGCAAATCGGCCGTCATAAAAGCTTTCACGGTCACTGTAATGTCGTCCGGATCCTGAGTTTCGGACAAAGCGGTTTGAACAACTTGGTCGATCAAGGGCCGACGATACGGGTTGCTTTCTTGCAACACCTGCGCCCATAGTTCCGGGTCGCGTCGGCGAACCATGTAGCGCGACAAACTTTTGAACAGCGAATTTTCATTGCATACCTTTAAAAGAAGACGTTTCTTAAAAAAAACAAACTAAGCCTGGTATATACAAAACCTGAATAAGCGCCATGTCGCATTGGCCTCGCTCGTACGCGATGCAGGCCAAGTGGGGATCACGTTTTTCGCAGTACTTGCCAATAACAGCCGAATCGTAGCACTGATTGTCATGCAAAAAGCGCTCCGGGTTATTGTTGCTATCAATGTAGATTTTGGCAACGGCATTGTGCGTAGCAGCATCCGTAGCGCCATCGTGAATACGAGATTCTAGCCAAGGCAACAGAAGTTTCAATCTGAAAGAAATTTCCGTTTAAGTTTATAAAACAACTTACAGTACAATCGACGGCCCAAGGTACATTAGAGTAAATGATTAGAAGGTAGCATAATTTTCAAATTCAAATTTTCGAAGCGGCCAGTTAAAACAGACTGGAAAGCAAGACGCTTGACGAACTACGCAAGCCGCGCTGTGGTTGAAGCAGTTTCGGCTTAATCAACTTACTACGCCACCTTGCTCCGTCAGGTAAGTAAATTTTTTCAAGAATGCCTTGCTCATTCAATGCCAAAACTTATATCCATTAATCAAGATCTTATTAATGAATGAGTAAAGCCAAGTTAAGTTTAAAAAACCTACGAAGTTTAACTATTTAATATTGTCAGTACAAACATGTCGCTTCGTATAAGCCCACCTGTTGCGCTTCTCGACTTCCTCCACCAATTCGTCTATTTTGAAAGCGTTCTTCGTGTGAAGAATTAACTGCTTTATCGTATCTTCGCTACAGTCAACGTCCAATAAGGCACCCACTACCACGGGAAGCCTCGATGAATTGACCTAAAGAAGCTCGATGAAGCGGGGAAAAAAAAGTTATCACATTCCGTAACGCGTTTTGTTCGGTGGAATCCTACGACAGTGACAACCGGTCACCATCGCTCAAACTTCCCCGTAAAATGATGTCGCAACAATACAGGAGGTCGTAGTACAAAATATAATTATACGCAACCGCTGGATTGTTGCAGCACTTTGTGTTTACATGCGCGGAACGATACTTCATCATTGCTTGCTTACCTTTTGGACAAACACTTCAATGTATTTGGACAAGTTGTTGCGGTACAGGTACAAGATCAGATCGTGTACGAAGTCAAATCGATCGCAGACAATTATTAATGGCAGTTGGTCGGGCAGCTTCGCTTCCTTGAGAAAGTTTTTCACGCGTTCCGGATCGTAGCAGTTGGACACTCGGCATATACGCTCAACCTCCTTAATTTGCCCGGTACGACAGGATGCCTAAAAAAAAATATTCAAATTTCCCAATTGAAATTTGCACGTTTTTCCCAATTCACTTGTATATATTTGAAGTGCACTTCCGGGTCCTGACTGAAATTGACGATTGCGCCAAGAAAATAGAACAACCCTTCGTTGGATTTGAACGATTCAAACAGGTCTATCAATGCTTGCGTTGTAAGTTGTTCGTGGTACTTCGAAGCTATTTGAACAACCGACTGCAAGTTTTGCCGTATATTGAAACTAAGCATCGCTTTCAAGCATTCCAACGAGTCTTCAACGCTCAGTGTACCAAAGAAATTCAGCAGCCACTGAAGATGGCATAAAAGTTCAAGTTGAACGTAGTGGACTCGACAAACCTCTTGTTTAAGTAGCGGAGTGTGCACAACGGCGCGCTTTATATCGAACAGGTCGGTATAATGTTCAAGAGCGCGCTGCAGCAAACCATTCTTTTCGCAAAGCTGCGCAATATGACCCCTGTCGTAATGATGGAACATATTGTTGCCCAATATGGCGTCGGCAATTTGAGCATTCGTCAAAAGATTGATTTCCAAAAGTCGCGTCTGCAGCGGGCCTTCGGATGGACGATCCGCCTTTAACGCGTCCAAAAGGAAGGAAGTGCAAGGCTGAACCAAGTTCACCTCAAGGAAGCAGTCAACAATCTTGAAGAGATGCAAATTTATGCAAAAAAACGGAAGCGAACTATAGTAGCAAACTTGATTCAAATCGGCTAACGGCTCTTGGCCTTCTCTGACTAGCAGCTTGGCAAAATCAACGCCTTTTTCACCAGAGGTGCGCAAGATTTGTCTTAGAATGGATATGTAGTCTGGTTTGTATCCAATCTTCTCTGCATAAAGTATGATTTTGTCAAACTCGCCCGTTTCCGCGAAGCATTGTATCACCTGAAAGAGAACAACTGCTTTTGAGGGAAAAAGCTATAAGCTATGACGTATTGAACCTTGGCGGCTGCTCCGGCTCTTAAGTAGACTGACAATGCAAGACCAGTATCATGCAACTTGACCAAGTCTCCCAACTCTTCGCTGCACTCAAGCTGTAATTATAAGCAGTGACGCCCAATAAGGAAGCAACCCTATAGGTAAAGCGAACTTTGTTGTCCTTAAGCCATTTTTCTAAAAACTGCTTTCGGTTTTGCGCCAACAATGGCCGACATAGTTCCAGCGACTCGTATTTGTTTAACATGCCTCGATCTAATAGCAGCGCGAAAAATTGCAACAGCGGAGTGGTTGACGAGCCAGGTTCGGTTGGAATGCTTTGAAACTTTTGAATTGTTTGCGGAGTTCGCAATATCCCCTACAATGTAAAGCCAACGCCAATGAAGCTACAACATTTTCCCATCCAACACTGCTGTACCCGCGGAGCGCATGCGGCTACTTTGGCTGCTTCGTTGTATCGCTTCTCAGCGAATAGCTGCTCGAATTTTCGTACGAACAGTTCTTCCGCACCCGGCAGGTTACAACGGACAGCAAGAGAAAATGCCAACTCGGTATTTTGCAACGTATTTGTGATGTAAGGAATCATGTTCTTCTCGTCTATACTCACGCTAAGCACCTAGGCGGGAAAGCAGTTGGCAAGATGAAAGATATTCCAACAATTTACCTGCCCTTTACGGTTTACGCCAATAATACCACCTGTCGCTTCGTACTCGGCAGTAACGAAGATAGTGTCATTAGATATACGGTTCATGTAGATACATGTACCCGACTCGACGTCGTACAGATGGACGTAACCGTATTTCGTTATCAAATAGATAATACCGTGCTTTTTGCTGGCCTGAAGACAAATTACATCATCTAAAGCATTGTACAAGCAGAGAAAATCTTACCTGCATGGCAACAGGGAAGTCGTTGTTCGCTTCGGTGGGGAAAAATACGTCGATTGCCTTTTTTGAATAGGGCTGATTCTTAGGGGCCGGGTTGCCCACTTCGATTATGTGCAACTTGATTCAAAATGTACAGGTGAATGACTTGACGGGAGCAACAGTAGAGTTGGATGCTTACTTTGCCTCCAGTTGGATTTTTAACGGTGAAGCAAAACAGCGTACTCGGCTCGGGGTTTACGTCAAGCTTGAAGTTAACGAAGCACCCTGCGTGACCTTCTACCGGCTGGCTAACGCGCCTTTCCACGCTGTATAGTTGCATTGTTCCCACAACGCGGTTTTCCTAAAAAGGCAGAGCGAATAATCGCAGTAGCAGTCGTCATTTGAGTTCTGCCGCCACCTGCTTATCGCTTTAGATTACTGTAGCCATTTTATTGAAAAGAAAATTTAAAAGAGAAAAAAAATGAGCAAACGAACAACATCATGCTAAAACCTCGGATAAAATGACGTAGAGCTATTAATACGATGAGTTAAGCGGTCAGAAAAGTGGTTGATGACGAAAAGGAAACATGAGCAGTCGCAAGCAAATAGTGGAAAAACAATGCTACTGGGCAGTAACGCCATTGAAAAAGTTTTACCTTTGCCGTGATGCCAATGAGAAGAAGCCATAAGCACTTTTCGTCTGCTCGATAATTGATGATTTGCGAATTGTTCAAAGTGGCGTGTCGTTCGAACATTTTTTGCGGCATACTGTCACCTTGAAATTGTATTCTTTACCCTAACATATTTGCAATAGAACAACAGTGTTTCCAAGCAACATATTAATACGGCGAGTAAGAAATTTGGTAAATCAAAAAAAAAATGTTCGACTACCTTCCATTGACCAGTGATACACTGCCGACAGGGTAACAAGCGCCAAAGTGTTCACGTTTATCCATTTCCAAAAGGCAACATCGTCTGTCATCGTATGAGCTTTTACTTTGCTTTTCATGTCAATGTTGAATATTTGTAACGTTTTTCCGGCTAAAAGCACTTCGCGAATCAACAATTACGCGCAATAATGACTACAAGTTCACCCTTTAACGCAATAACCTTCGAAGCTGGATTCATAACTACGGAGTCGGCAGAAATCGGCCGTCGTATTGGATTGTTAACATCCGACATGTCGATGATAACGACCTGAGCACTGTCGCCCACTTTCTCACGAATGCAAATATACTTGTCCGACTCCATTGTAAGAGTAGCAAAACCAATGCTTGTACTGTGAACGCCAATATTCGCTAACTGGAAAAATTGCAGAATTAGGTCACATATACTGAATATGAAAAATTACGTTTTTCAATTCGCTGAATCAGCGCTAAATTCAAGCAATGGATAAACGGTTTTAAGAGGCAAAATACGCATGTGACCGAGCAAACAAATTCTTATTCGAAAGGAAAGAAGGTTAATAAAGAAACGTACTACGCGAAGGCTAAATACGTTATAAAGCGAATGACGCATCGTAGACGAGCCGACGGAGGCCAATGATTACTTTGAAAAGGTTACTCACTTGCACATGTTCTTGGAATCGAATTGGTAATGCCATGGCGGTGTTCGTCAAACAGGGCATAAACTAACTTCTGCAAAAATGAAGAAATAGCCGGCGACTTTCCACGCAACTACAATTACTAACTACAGTATTTCAATTAATGATCTACACGTAAGCTGTAGTCTCAAACACTGTGAAAAAGATCCGATAAACGTGACTCATGCATTTTTTCCAATGGAATAAAGCATTTTATCTTTTGTAGAAAACCTCATTTGCATAATATTTCGTTTCAGCTATCAAATTTGCGCCAAGTTCTGACAGGGTTTTTGAAAGAAATAAATATATTGTTTTTAAGTTTTAGCGCGTTTTCATCTGCTTTACGAAATCCCCCCATTTTACGCTTTGGCTTTAATGTATTCTAACGCTTTTGTTCGCGCTTAGAAAATCAACTACGTTGTTCCGAGAGTAATTCGTAAAGTGAGTGGCTCCTGTATGATTTGCAGGTCCTAAGCTGCCGATCGCTTTGGCAAAACAATGTCGAATGATTTTTCTTGTCAAATCGAGTATTGAGAGTTTCTCCAATACCGGCGGTATTGCAAATCAAATTTCTCCTCTAAAATCGTAATTTCAATTGCGGAACTTTCTCGGGACAAATTAAATGGATTTACGGAGTTAGGAATTATCTAAGCATCATTCTGACGAGTGGCCTACCCGCGATTGGTCACGGAACTTCAGGCAGTGCGACCTAAACAAGCGCAATCACGTATCTGAGCGATTATAGACTTGCTTCTTTACGTTATCGGTTACTCTGGCTAGCAACCATTACACATTAATTGTTGGCTTTCTCTGATGCTGTACACCGGATGATTAACTAGGATCAATGATATGATTTATGTGCACATTTTTCTTAATCCCATCACGGACTTTTGGCTGATGGCTGAAGGTTTACGTTTAATCTTAGGCATAGGCCTAAGATGGAGATTGACCCTTTTTTTCTAAGGATGGAATCTAACGTGGAATACCGTCAACGTCAAAACGGCTGGGGTCAAGTGATTTCCGCCCTGTGGACATAGTTCCCTGCGAAGCGTTTAGCTATTTTTGAAAAATCGAACATAGTTCATCTTATTCAAGAACTATTATAGGAGATATCTTTGCATATGACTTGTTGCACTAACTGAAAATGCGCTGATAAATTCCATGCTGAAATTTCCTTTCCCTGCACACGACGCGCTTAATAAATTAAAAACAAACCAATGATAAATTCAGCTCCGAAAGGCTTTGTAACTTTTGCAGAAGTCTGCGCTTATTTTCAGCTAAATTAAAACCCACAATTTTTGTCTTTGAGTGGAAATTATCTTTTACAGTACGACAAATAAGAAAGTACGTAAGTACTACTAACATTTTACAAAAGTCTGAATGGATTCTTGATGAGCAAAATCTAATAAGATTCATTTATTTTAACTATGGCCGGAGGATACTTCAACGGAACAATGAGCATAAATGCAGCGAATAATGTAGATTCTCAATCATGTACGTTAGTTAGTCAACCATGGACATCCCCAACGACACGAAATTTCAACTTCAAGCTTCTTGGCAACTTTGACAAGTCTTCAGTTCGCGATTGCATTTCGCAGACGATGCCACAGACTCCCACTCGCGGTGTGATAAAAATCTGCCGAAGATGGACACGTACGAGGTGTTGGTGAAAGTCGGGAAGGCAGTGAAAATTTGTGGAACACAGATGACAAAATAAACCGGTGAAGGTTTCATTCCTTTCCAGCCAATTCGGAATATGTATGCTTCTTTCAAGCCGCGAAATGTACATCGCATGCTTTACGGACAAATGTTCAATTAGTGACCAAGGCATCAAAACGTCACTTTGACAAACCGGGCACTTCTGTTTTCCCTGAACACTTTCCGCAACCGTGATTGGCATGTAAACCGAGGATGTAGCCGAGAAATCAGTGTTGCGTTTGGCGCCTTGAAAATCAGATATCTATAGCATCAAAAAGTATGAATAGTACTTACTACCTTTAAACAGATAAACAAAACATCATTATACACCTGCTTGCTTGACGTATACTGCATTCAGAAAAAGTAATCAATGAAAAGTACTTCTCAAAAACAATATGGATAAATGTGGCATAGTCTGTGTTGCCATTAACAATAATTCCGTACTTCTGGAAGGAGTTAACTGTTTATCTTTTTCATTATAGTTTAAGCCCATCGCGCTCTTCAATAGGAACATATCAAGATAAGAAAAACAGATAAATCGCGAAGGGAAGTGTATACTGAGATGGAATAAACGAATCAGAATTATTAGCCCTTCAATTCTATACTTAATTGCCGCCTTTTGAGAAACAGAAGAGCAGCTCACAACAACGAAGTGCAACTTTCAGATTAAATAGACAAGGCTGGACTTGTCTACCGGAAAGCTATCGTATTCAGCGAAGATAATCGATTTGGCGCTTCTTCTACTGCCAAAAAAGTTAGAAAACATTAAAACGCGTACCTAATTTTTTTAAATAATTTCCAACAAGACTGCGTTATAACAACTAATAAAAGTAAGCGATGACGAAAAGGCACTTTTGCAACAGCGCATCTAACTGCAAACGAACAAGGCCGGCCATGAACTTAAAATTGCGCCGATAGCAATGCAACGGTTGAGGATAAAAACGACAGCCGAAACAGAAGCAAACGTACTTGTCGAACAATTTGCTAAGCTTCAGGACAAAAGACAATCACGTTTTCCGCTGAACGTCATACCGTACTGTAAAAAGACGCGTAGGTTCGTGGCAGGTTTTTTTCAACCTGTTAAACAAAGTTATACGCAATCAGAGCAGCAATGTATCTGTCTTGTGTCACAACGAAAATAATCTGTATTAAAAATAGGGCATTATTGCTTTAAACTTCAACAAATAATTTAAACAAACGAAAAATAGGTTCCGCTCTACATGCGTTGCTTGTACCGTTGGGTATAACTTGTTGCCAACAGTCTAAACGTTTCTAGTCACTGCATATCTAACGATTCATTTCGTCGTGGTTATTTTCTGGTAGTTACTTATGGTTAGTAATAAATCAACATCTTCGAAACTGTTCTAATATTATCTTAATTTTCTGTTTTGGCCTAATGTCAAAATTTTAGTTCTTTTATGTTCTGTTCCTCAACGCAATTTTAGAATAAGGATATTTGCAGTTCTTACTGCGAACTTTTCACTTAGAAAGTTTCAATAATTAAGCCCACCATTCTGACGACTATAAGTGTGATTGCACGACCCCGTTGCTACAATTTTTCGAAATTATGGTTATTCACCCTTAGGCTGTTATGCTTAGGCTTAGGATGATAGGATGTTGAGGCCATTCAGTCTCGTTATGAAAGAATGAAATTTAAAAAAAACAATGAAAAAGTTTTGAACAAATAACACTAGCGAATTTCAATAACTTATCGTTTCATGAATTTACTTCCTTAGTATTACTTTCTTGAACTGATATCTCTTTTTCATGTTTTATTGATTTTGCTTTTGGTTTTAAAAGTTTAGCGAATGGAAGTGACTGTGCAATAACGAATTCGTTTATTATGTATGCTTTACCTTGAGGATTTAGAGTTGTAAGTGCAAATAATTGCATAAATCATTCATATTATCTGATATTTAATTTTTTTAATATGCGAATGTGCTCGCGAGAAAACATGACCTAGTATTTCCATTCAAACAAGTTTTTTCGCTAGACTGCCCACTAAAACAAGCAACTCAACGCATTTTGCAACCATTATGCTTTATTACCAAAAATTCTCAGAAATAGCATTCGTTCTTCGACGACTCGTCGTAGAAGCATTTCACCATGAATGAAGTGCTGTCCATTCTGGATAATGACATATACAGTGGAACCTCCATAAGTTGACCACCCAAGGGACCTGGAAAAACTGGTCAATGTAGGAGGTGGTCAATATAAGAGACTGTGCGTATATTATATCATTAACGTGCGGACCAACCAAGTGGTCAAAATTCGGTCAACTTAGGGAGGTGGTCGACATAGAGAGGTGGTCAACTTTGGAGGTTCTACTGTATATATATATATATATATATATATATATATATATATATATCCGCTTTTATGCTTAACTTAACGTAAAAGCCAAACTGAATGAATGAAATGATTCAGTGAAGAGATAGTTTGTTGAGCATTGGATATTCTAAGGAAGAAGCAGTTAATCTCTTTATTTATTATTAGGTATATCGGTTATGAGCAGCATATGTAAGAATCGTACAGTTCAATCAATTCCACTTCAGCTTGTATCTATTTTCAGTGTACCGTTTATTATGTAGAAAGTGCAATTATGGAAGCGGCACCCAAGCTCCATTCCCCTTTGAATTGGCTGTAGAAAAACTAACCTCAGCAAATGCGCTTTTAAACTGGAGGAACTGAAAAGGGTTCCCCCAACATTTGCGAGCACATATTCACCTCTACAGACGGTGAGGATTTCACGTGTCCCTTCCACGGACGATTATTGTTACAAACTAGTTGTTGCACTACCAAAAATGAAACGTGCGAAAAGCTTCGCAAGTTGTGAAAATTTTGTAAAGGCAGAATTTTTTCCCTTAATGGCCTACGCTTCGTGTCACGTCGCAAACGCATATTTTGCCTTAGCGCATTTATGTTGTTCGCCCTGTTTGGCGGGTAGCTAATATGTCCTCGCCAAACCAAATAAAATACTTAGCCGTGCGTACAACAGGAAGTGAAACCAGTAATTTTCTGCAACTTCCTGCATTTGCATTAGTCCTTCAATCATCGCAGACTTGTAGCCTCGTTGCTTTCAACAGATTGCAAGTTGTAATTTAAACCGATTATAAATCAAATTTATAAATCTTACGCAGCTTTACATTCATTGTTGCAATTTGATTTATTGCTGCCTTTTGACATAACGGGATTGTAAAATCAAATTTCCAAGTTGAGCGAGCGAGTAGGTGTTTCGCAGCGCTATTACTTTTTATCCATACAATCGTTGCGCGTCATTTTTTCCACGCAATAATTTTCGAAGTAAGCCGATATCACAACAGCATCAAACCTTTATCCTATGCCGTCCTCTTCCACGCGCACTCTCATTAGGCACTTATAGTCTTGCTTATCAGTGAATGACCATTGTAACTTCATCACAAAGCTTTATCAAACGTTATTATCAGCATCCGATAAGTTAGTGACGTCACTTGTAACATGTTTTGTAAAAAAGACATGCTGTGGGAAAAAAGTGCTCCACGTTGCTTGTAATGGCGGGCTAACTGAAGCAAACCTGTTGAAATGAAAATACGTTGACCTGATTTTTCCATGAAAGCGGTTAGTAAGCTGAAGCTTTGATAAAACAAGAAGTATTAGAGGAATGAGTAGTATGAACATATATAAGCTTAACTTGTTACTCACATTGTTGGCATCGTCACTTTAAAGAGAATCAGCTGTGCAAATTCATGATGTGGAAATCGCTTGTTTTCATAATTACGGTTGTTTTCACAGGTAGGAATATTCTTGTCTTGAAACAGTTGCAATTAATCAACAGTATTTTGCATACATTTCCATAAATTAACGTAGGTCATTTAGCAAACTAATCAGACCATTGCTTTTCTACGCGAAAGTTTCTTAGCAAATACTTCATCCCACACACTTCAATAAAATGTAGGAAGTCGAATTGGCGTCAAACCAAGCATCCTGCGCTATGTTGCTGTAAAGTTGAGAAAGAGGAAAATGCATTCTACGCCTTTTGCGGATAAAAGATTGACTGCTTCATTCTCATACAACATTTAAAGCAGATGAGATAAGAACATGAAAATCACTATCGTTACTCCTCTTACTCATGAATGGGCAAGAAGCCCCAATACGGGACTCATCACAGGAAATCCCGGGGGCTACCAGGATTGAAAGGAGCTTATAGTGCTGAAGTACGTTGGTCATGAATTCCTAAGTAGCGACAAGTATAACGTGGAGAAATTCTCTTATTATTACTATATCAGCCTACGGTTCATCACGGTGAATGTCGTTATATCAAAATTAATCAAATTTTATTGTGTCGCTAAATAAAAATCCAATAATCGACGCTGAGGATGATTTATGTTTTAGACGCGTGCTTACGACATGAAGACTGCGTTCCAGCGGGTTCTCTGTGTTTTCAGCGCCAATGCGTTATTGGAGTCTCGCTTCTCACACCTTGTCGCACGTCGCTTACTTGTATGTGCAATGTGGAAATACGCAGAAGGCTTGGCGTGGGATGCAAGTTCAACGTATGCCATGAAGTAGCAGGTAACTTCATCTCAACGTTCCGACGGCGCGCTGTTGCAGAAATGGAAATTAGCTACTAGCTGAACTCACGCTGAAACTCCAATCTGAAATTCAAGACTTCGCCATAAAAGTCATTTTGAAATTTTACGCTGCATGCGTGCAAACAAAGGTCATCTGCGCGTGACATTGGTTCATGGGTAGAACATCCTTTCACCTACTAGCCTAAGCCTATTTTTTAAAGGCTGAAATAGAAGCTGTACACCGAAAATCGCTTACTTGAAACTCTTAAAGTCATTAAGGACAATATGTCTGGTTGGGAAGGGCAAACCTGTCAGGCGTCAAAATAAAGTATACCTTTTCTGTCATTCATTTCCGCTAAAGCATCTTCTACGTCAATGCCCCAAAAAGTCTTTTCCGTTATCCGCCCGGTTAATACACTTTTCTTTCTAAACTATTTTTTCTATACCCAAAGCGTAATTATGATTTAACAACTTTGAGCTGGGAACAATAGATTTCGTTTGACGAAAATTGCGACAGCCAGTTAGTTACCAGTACTGCTGCATTACAATAGTGCATTTAAAAAAAGTTGCAAGTCGGTTTCAACTTTACGGCAGTGCCACATTGGAATCGTTTTCTCGACTCGTCAAAAAGAGGAACTGTTGCTCTCGTCAGTCAATGGTTGGATAGGCGTCTGAAAAAGCATTGAATCAGGCGGAATGAAGCGCGCTGTCTATACAAGCTGACTGACAGAATTATTTGAAATTGTTTATTTAAACTGCACGTAAAGCATGAATAAAATGGAACTAATTAGTACTACATCAGCTGTTAGCTGAGCTGTTGTCACGTCAGATGAACGAGAAAACGGGAACGTTTTCTGGTTTATGGAAATTTTAGTTTTTTATATATAGAAGCATATAGCACGAAGTGAAAGGTTATTTTTCAGGCACTGTATTATGCCGGAATCACAACGACTGCGGTGTCAACGAGGTTTGCAGAAGGCGGCACTGTGTGCCAGCAATTCGAACAGCATATTCGTGCAGTTTTAATGGCAGGTGTCGTTTTGAAGAGCGCTGCGTAGCTGGAGCATGCTACAGAGCACGAAGCTGCTGAAGCTTCAAACTGCTCACACCTTTTGCAATACTGATTAAATCAGTAAAGAGTTAATTGTCACAGTCCCATTACTGCTCCTAAAGTATAGCGCAACGTCCTACAGGGAAGAAAATAATAACTTATTGAAGGCCATGTGGATAATTTTCCCAAAAAAGGGATACGGAATCGGGAGACACCCTGACAACGTACACACTGGCTTACTCGCATCAGCAGCATTTCAACAATATCGCATAACAGGAACAATGTGCTAACCTGCCTGCGCAGACTGTACACCACTTATGCCTAAGTCTAAACAAGGCGAAGACCATCTTGGCAAATGACCTTCCGGCAAATGACCTTTCCGCAAGTGAACGTCACCCACAAACGGATGATACAGAGCGTTGTTTACTTCAACTTACAGCACTTTCAAGAAGTGTCTTACAATCGAGATGACTGCGTGCATGCTTACTTCCATTCTAGCCTTGGCGTTACTCGGAACTGCAAGTAAGAAGCTTCATCCTCTTATCTATTTTTCCTTAAGAATGTCACGTAAACAAGAAATTATACCATTTGTAATTTCTCCAAGCCGTTTCTCACAGATCAGAAAATTTTAAACTGAAGCCTTGCCTTCTCCTGACCAGTAAACACATGTTTCAGTGATGCTGCGTTCATTAATGTTGTGTATAAAGGTTTCGCTTACTTTTCCAATGAAAATCACGAAATTTCTCGCATTGACTTTAGCTTTATATGAGATTCTCATTCCACCATCAGTCATAGCAAAATTGCATTACACTTTCGGTGGTGAAGTGCTCTGCTGAATTTGCAATTAGCTATTTATAGGAGTTCATTCGCTAACCGCTTTATATTATTAGTAATGTTGCGTACGGATTGAAAACGAAGCTGGTTTGTATGGATGTATAACTTTTCAGGTGGATGTCTATTTCATCACGACTGCGTCTTTGCGGATGCACTATGCTTCGATGCCTACTGCGTACAAGCAAATGAACTCTCTGTGAACTGCGAGAAGTCGGAAGACTGCAGGACGCAAAATGCGACCAAGCGTAACGCCGGAAGAGCATGCAGAGACACTAAATGTTACGAAATCTTAGGTAGGCACTACCGCAGGACTTTTGCGTTACGCATTTGTCCATACTTTTATAATCTGTTCACTCAAATGAATTAATGTCAGAAGAATAATTCCTAAAATGATAAGAAATAAGAACTTTTCCGTTCGAAGCGTAATCTTCTGTATCAAGCGAGAGAGGTAGAGAATTTTTATTCAAAGTTTTTCGTAACCTCGCCAAGCGTGCTATAAACCTGAAAATCATTTATTTTGTAAAATACCATTTCTTTCTAGCCGACAAGTTGTGCGCAACTCATTTGTCCTGCGACGAAGCGCATGTGTGCCTTAGAAATCATTGCGTTCCTTCGGTCGCGACGTCCATGGAATGTTTCGGCGATTTGCTGTGCGGAATTGGCAGACGATGTTTGGGCGGACTTTGTTACCGACCGCGAGAGTACTCGAAGCAAGAAGACGTTTCCCATTAATATACACTATTTTTGCAATTTTTGTCAAGACTTTGTTCGAACTAGCGAAACCCAACTGTACTTAAACACATGATTCATTTTGCTATAGATTAAGAAAAGAAAGTACCTCTAATGCGCATTGTCAAACCTTTGAAGAGCCGCATGCAAAATGACTAGAACATATACTCACGCTACTTTCAGCAGAGTTTTGGACTATTTAAGATTTATACGACTTATAGCGGAAAATAATGTTCCCGCGGTCACTTGGCTAGCAATAAATGAGGTCGGTTGAACTATGCAGATTTATAGGAGAGGTCATTAGGCAGGACAATTAAATAGGCGATACTTAGTTCATCTGACAGCATTGCGTTCCAAAGGCGTTCGACAATCAAGATGAGTCCATGCATGCTTATCTCCATTTTAGCCATTCTGCTGCTCAGAACTGCAAGTAAAAAGTTTTATCCTATCACTTTTTTAAAACTGTTACATCAGCAACGGTCAACATTTTTTAACATTGGTTTAATGGTAAAAAAACCTATATGCCTGCCAGAAGACATCGTCTACCATTTCCCAAAACCATTTCTTGTAGCTCAGAAAAATGTATACGGATGCCTTGCTTTCTCTTCACTAGTTAGCGCATGCTTTAATGATCTTGTGCTTATTAATACTAAGCAGGACTGTTTCACGTATTTTTCAATGAAAATCACTACTCTTAGCATCGAGTTATTTCAATCCCTTTATCTGCTATGTGAGAGTCGCATAACACTTTTTCTAGTCAGCAGTTTACGCACGTTCATTTACTAAACGTTACTTACCTTTATTAATAATGTTTCAGGCGGATCGGAAATGTCCTTATTTGGTAAGGTTGGATAGCATTTTATAACGGCGTACGGTTTAATATTTCAGGCGGATGCTTACTCCATCAAGACTGCGTTTTCAAACAATCACTCTGTTTCAACGGGTTTTGCATAGAAGCCGCTGAATTGCCTATGAACTGCAAACGGTCAGCAGATTGCAGAACGGAAGATTCGTACAAGCAAAACGCTGGAAGAGCATGCAGAGACAGTAAATGTTACGAAATCAAAGGCAGGCACAGCCGAAGGGCTATTTTCGTACACGTTGCTCATAATGTCTCTTTTCATGAATGATTTACTGTCAAAAAATAACCTATAATATAGGATAGCCCTTCATGGCTTTTCGTTTAACTGTCAGGAGCGTAATATTTTATTAATAAGCATGAGAAGCACGGCATTGTTATTTGTAGCCTTACGAAGATTGCTTGCAATGATTTGAGGTCACTTTTCAGCTGACAAGTTGTGTACTGGTAACGTTTCATGCGGCGACAAGCAAGTGTGTATTAGAAGTCACTGCGTTGCTGCAGTTCCAACGTCTACGAAATGCTTCGGCGATATACTGTGCGGGATTGGCAGACGATGTTTAGACGGCATTTGTTACGAACCACAACAGCCAGAAACGCAAGAAAGCGAACCCTCTTAATGCGTTATATTTACACCGGCATTACGCGATTTTTACCAACAAATTGCAACCTTGAAAATATGGCTTCTTTTAACAGTACTGCTAGCACGAGGCCAAACCGTTTGTTAAAATTTTAAAAGAACAAAGAAGAAAAGCAAAATATAAGTCTATAGTTATATGAAAATAAACAATTTCGACAATACAATTCATTTGCTCGCCAACTCGCCTGTGCTGAAGTACAAATTCTTTGCCAGCCTTGCGAAGGCACGCTGAAAAGACTACAGTTTTTTAAAATGGCTATAAAATATTCCACTACGAGAAGTCAACTGGTATGAAAGCCTTGCTTGTTTAAGCACGCTGGCAATTCATCAAACTGCATAGTCTGCCATTTCAAAGAGCACAGAAATCTTAAGTGATTCATTATTATTGTGATGTATGAATGCTTCATGTTTTACATAAGTTGTCTAGAAGAGAAATAGGCTGTGTTACAAGATCCCTTCTCAATTATATGTTAATAATACGAGAAATCGTTTATGCAGTCTTTCTGCGTGGAATTGCTGGACGAAAGACGCTTTACCGCGTTTTCAGTGAACGTGAAAAAGTGAGACCATAGGCAAAAGTAATAAATAAATTTCAAAGTTTTCGCAAAACAGCAACACTGAGAGCAGTATAACAGTAATTTACGAACTTGAATTTGTGAATCTCTTTTAAAACGAAGGTGCCATGCTTTGTTAATGACCGCCTTGAATCTTGAGGCGCTCATAGTCAACGTATTTCAATATTACATTAAAATAAATTATTGATGTTTCATGCCGGCCAGCTTGTTATTCTTTGTGCGCTGGGTTAAGAAAAGGGCACCTTTAACGCGGGTCAGCTTCTCAGCGGCCTGAACTTAGTAAAACAGCTCATCTTCACGGCATAGTGTCAGTACTAAAAGCAGCAATTAGCTACACTAAAGGAGTAACATATGCCTAGGCCATTCAAGGTGCTGCTTATATTACTGACGATAATGGCATTCATCTGTGAGCAGTAATGTTTCCGTGGTCAGTAGGCTAACAACAGCAGCTCTAACAATTAAACTATGCAAATTTGTGCGTCAGGTTACTAGCCAGGTCATATATTAATAAGTAGCCGTATTCACGGAGCTGTGTACTTCAACAGCATTGCTCATTTTAAGAAGTGTCTGACGATGAAGATGAGTCCATGCTTCATTATTTTTATTCTCGCCATCGCAGCACTCAGAACTGCAAGTAAGAAAACCTTTCGTTTAAATTATTTTTGGGATCATTGCATCTAGAATTGATTACATCTTTAGCGTTGGCCATCTGCCGTTTGCCCATGTCATTCCTTACGGTTTAGAAGAAAGCATTCTGAATTTCGATATTAGCATAAAATTTTTTAAACTACTACCCATCCTTCAACAGTAAGCGACATTTGTAAAAACGTACCTGCCGACTATCAGTAATAACAAGGAAAGCTTCGCTTACTTTTAAATGAAGTCCTGGTTTCCGACATTGAACTTTTCTTGTTAGCCTTTTTCTACAGTCATAGACATTCTCTTTAAAACTCCGGATATACTAAAGGCCTGCTAATGCCTTCCTGAATCGAGCGCTGTATTGAAATTCCAGTCACCAATTTACGACTTATCAACCGCTACTGTTGCTAAAATTTCAGCTGGATGTGCATTGCACATCGATTGCGTCTCTCAGAATTCCCTCTGTTTCGACGGATATTGCCTAGAAGCAGAACCATTGGGTAGAAGCTGCAAAATCTCTGAAAACTGTAAGAGCGGTGTTTCTGTCAAAGAAAACGCCGGAAAGGCATGTAGAGAGAAGCAATGCTTCGACATCAAAGGTAAGCCTCGTAGGCGGCGGCCATTTCTTATATACTCATATTCCTATCATGCCACGCATCCGTTATGGCTTTGAAAGTCGTTGCTTTTAATAAACTTGATTTTTATAGCTGACAAGTTGTGCACAGTTCACGGATCTTGCGACAGTAAACAAGTATGCATTAGAAACCACTGCGTTCCAGCAGTTGCGACAACTACGAAATGTGCTGGAGATGCGCTCTGCGGGATTGGCCAGCGATGTGTGGGCGGAGTTTGTTACGAACCGCAACAACCTTCCCAGAGTGAAGATGAATCATGTTAATGCGGTCTTTTTATTCGCATTTTACCAATTTTATGGACAAACAGTAACGCCAGCTTTATGAAAGAATAAACAACCCTGTGACACGAAAACAGTTCGCTTACTAGCTACTTCGGTTAAGTTCATAATCTTGTGAAGGTATCTGAGGTAGAACTAAATGTAGGAAAACGGATAACTCATCTGATTTGGTATAAAGTTTTCATATCGATAAACTTTGGGGTATAAGCATCCTCCCTTTCTATCATGATGTCACATCATCTTATCGCAAGGCTTGTTTAGCGTGAGTTCTGAAAACTTCACGCCTTAGTACGTTCTTTTAATGAAAACTGGATCACGTTATGAGATAAAACCGTACGATTACGTTTCTGGCAAACTTATCCTGAATAACACACTAGCAAATCAAAAAGAAGCCTCATGAACCTTTGCCGCTTGAGGCTGCAACAACTGCAAGAGCCTTGTTTGCTGCGCTGCTAACGCAGGAGATGTTTATCCATCTTCGAGACAATAGGAAAAACTGCAAGTAGGCACCCGGAAAATATACTTTCCGCTTTTTTCAAATAAGAGATTGAATATGTTACCTTCATACAGCATTTAAAGCAACAATAAGCAATTTGTTTTGTACTTATTGTTGCTAAATTACGGGGACACCTTTCAGCCATGAAGGCATAGCGATCCTGGTGCCTTTGCGTCTTCGTAGATGAGCCTTAATGTTGCTTGGCTAGGTCGTCTAGCAACTATGAGTACAAGGCTACTTGAAAAGGACTATCTTATGCAAGCATTTGGTCATCTAGACTATCAAATCATATCTGAAACTTAAATTTCGAGACTTGGGTTCATTCAGGGCCCCCTTCTATTCAGCAGCTTCTCTTTTCAAAAATTAAAGTTGTGCAAACATTCTGCCTCATACGTTATTTGTTCCTATCTCCACTTCGGTCGTATGTCTGATATGCGGCAGTCAAATTAATGATAAGCAGGAACGAAAGTCTATGATCCATTTCTAAAAGAATTACTTTGAGTAATTGGTTACTCATAACAAGTCTTAGGTAATAGAACGCAGTTTTACAACTGCAGGTTGAAGACCGTTTGGTAATAGCTAAATGAACAGACTCCAACCTGCATTTGTTGAGATGTGTTCGGATATTATGCTGATGTTGCTTTTACGGATGTTTTCCGTCTTTGCTATAGCGTGAAATGAGACAGTAAAAATCAATGTTAAATTAAAATGTTTCCGTTTACGTGATTAGCGTCGTTTGTCTAAAATCTTTAATTATAGCACATTTTCATTATTCATCTAGGAAGTATGGAGATCTTCGCTGATAATTAGGCTGCTGCCGTGATTGCTGAATTGAAACGCGTTTATTTTACCAAGATATTATCAAAGAAGAGTGGAAATAGATAAAAGCGATGAATAGGCAGCTTGTTTGACTATCGAAGATACTAAAAGATTTACTTTTAGCAGTGCCGCTAATGCAGTAAAATAAAAATAAAAAATGATTAAGCCAAAATGCAGTACCTTATGCGGTAAAGCCTGTTATTTGTTGCCGACTGAAATTCTTTGCTCAAAAAGGAAACTGAAGATAAGATACTATCTTGAATTCAAATTTGCGCGTCACCACAGCCCGCTGGAGAAGCCTCCCGGCGGTTGTCGAACCCTCTGCTTCGTCGGAGCGCAATTCTTCATATTACTGTTCGTATCATTGCCAGCGATCTGTCCATTGGCTCCCGCGCTTGATTTAATCTCTTTTCCAGAAGTCGTTTCGCGGCTAACCGTCTCGGTGCCGTTTTCTTTCAACACTTCTTCGCTGCCATCAACTTCTTCTTCAACATCGCCATTTTCATTGCCATTTATAACTGCAGAATCATCCAGCTTTGCACTTTCTGAAAATCAAGACGCGCAACAGGGTTGGAAAATTTTCTTTCAACAATCTACGTACCTGTCGAGCTGTTGTTCAGCGTGGATTCTTGTTCGGTAGAACCGCTGAAGATGCTCGAGCGATACGTATCAGAAATGCGACCACGCCTTTGAGGACTAGGTTCGGATGAACCAAATAAACGATCCTGTGTGCTCATGGCAGAAACTGGAGACTTCTGAAAATTTAGTTTTTCCCTAAGTAGCCAGAATTCAAGTACTTTAAGAGCTTAATGAAACATTCTAAAAACTACAGCATTTTCCAGTCTTTTTGGATTATTGCCCTAAGTTTTGAATCTTCTCCATTGAAAATGCCGATTAAGAATTTAACTAATACTAACAGGCCGCCGGATGCAGTTTATAAAAAATAATGTGTTGCATGTGACAAATAGCGGTCATGCATGTCCATTAAACTGAACCAGTTAATGAAGCGGTGAGCATGCCGCGTAACAAAAGCTGACATCAGTGGAAGTAAATTGGCTGAAAGCATTTTAAAAACCGCGGTTGGGAAACAAATGAAGCCATTAATTTGGGAAAAAAATGGTTTAGTACCTTTCCCATCTGGTACTCTACCATGTTTTTTGCCTGACAGTCTGATTCGGAATTGCTCGACAATTAACTGTACCGCTGCAACGGCAACGCATCCCAAAAGCTGTATAACAGCAGGTTTTCTCGCTTTTCATCTTACTTAAAAGACTTCTGACGCAAAGACTACAAAGGGGGTCAGAGCACAACTTTCGATGGGAAGTTAACTTTAATAGATACATCTAGTTCGCCTGTTCAAAACAGTTTTGAAGGGTGAACGTCAGCTTAGGTCATTGGCTAATGAAGCAAAAGGATCACTTACCTTCGTGGTAACCTTTCGTTCCATTCCCGCAGAATCGAATATGTGTGACTGTTGGTAATTCTTAACTCTGCGCGAGGAGAGTTGGATGTCGGATCGCGCTGAGAAAATGCCACTGTTTCGATAGTTGTCTGTTGCCTTTGCCCTATTTAGAAAGAAACGAGATGTATTGCAAAGTCCTTGTAACACTTTAAACGGTCTTACACTTCAAGCAGCCATTTAACGCTTGCCGCGCCTGCATTGCGAAAACAGATTCAATCGCAAATATAAAAAATTCAAAGCGCAGCGCTGCTTCAAGGTCAAAACCGTAGAGTAAACGTACGTGAACTTAGTAAAGGCAAACTGAGCATAAAATAAAAAGCCGCGCGCAATGGGTGCAAAAGTTGCTCTGAAACGTGATTCAGGCATGCAAGGTTACGAGAAATGGTCACTTATGGGAGCCCTTTAAAGTGAATTGATTGGTTACGTTCAAAATGTAGCTGACAAGAACAAAAACCAACTGACAAAGGAGTTAGTTAGCTTACCTTCTCGGTAGCAGTGTACTTTACAAAGTAGCGCTTTAGAAAAGGAATAAACCTGTCGAGGCTAAAACTTTCGGAAAAGTCAGAGCTTTATGCCGCTCAATAGCGTTCGGCTACACCTTGAGCAGGAAGGTAAATTTGACCCGGTTGTCTTTTCAGGGTCAAAAGTATTTAGAGCAGACTTGCTTACCTTGACTAGACGGTAGTACCGCGAGAAGTTAACCAAAGCGACAATGCCAAAATCTTCGCAAACTTTTAAAAAATTGGTTTACTTCAAGGTCAGCATCATTTGCATTTCCCAAGACCGCGTCGCTGAGCGGAACAACTCTAAGGCAATCTGGTTGAAATGAAACTTTCAGAGAATGGCAGCAGCGTCATAGATGAATACAGTTGCTTTCACTTTTTGTTACACGTAGCGCAACGGTTTCTATTTTAAGCAGAAGTAAAAGTAGCATTTCTAATTCAAGATTAAATGACAAGTTGAATTTAACAAATTATTGCCTCTCGAAAAATCGTCTTTTTACCGCGGTGAATAACTTTAAAGCACCTCCTTCGTGCCTTACCAATTTTGAAGTTGGGACAGATTGACTAAGTATCGTTTGATTTGCCTTCCCCCACGGCAACAAACGCTGAGTAAAACAAATACGAAGAAAGGCAGGAAAATGATTGGAATGAGGTCAACGGCAAATAATGGCAATACTGTTTTGAGCGAAGGCTTACCTTCACAGCATTAATCGCAGCCAAGCTAAGGAAAGAGTCAAAAGAACTCCTACGCTACCACGCAAGCTCACGGAGTGACTACGCAGCTAAAAGTCCACTCGAACAAGTTCTTTCCTTGCTGTGAAAGCGCCGTACTTGCCAGGTGCTAATTATTCAAGACATCCGACATTGAATGCAGGCATAGAATGGCGCCTAGAGATGATAGTTTTAAAAAAACACACCATTGAAAAAACTATGTCGCGTTCGCTTTATCGCAGGTATGAGAACGCAGCTGTGAGGCTTTTTGCTTCGCCTTAGGAGTGCCAATGAAAAGAAAACGGTTTCAACGTTACCAGTACGCAACAGCATGCATTCAAACAGCTGCAGCTGCTATTCATATAACGATGGACAAATAAAAGATGTAATTCTGGATCGCCCCCTCTGTATGCTCAGTAGGCAACGACAAAGAGCGACCAGCTTAGGGAGGAAATCCCATGGTTTTTCATTTTTGTTAATAGCGCCAGTCTATTGTCGGAAAACGCGCATGCACAAAACAAAGGCCGCCTTGAGCAACGAATTCAATAGACTGACATCGCGTCGTCCAACGTGGACATCTTCCTAATGTACGAATAGCTAAAGCAATTTTTTCGCGGAATCCTGAGTATTCTTCTATGTTTTCTAGTGCCCTAACAATATGAAGAGCTGACTACCGTTCTTTCCCAAAACAAATCGCGAACAAAGGAAAACTATCGCGACTAAGTGATCCTTAAGATTCGCTGTGTATACAGCCCAGAATTGACTATTGATACAAACAAAAGAAGATATACAAGAATCAACAGTTCAGACAAAGTCTCGCGAGAATAATTGGAAAGCAATTCCAATTTTAAAACAGCCGTTTTGAAGAAGCCGACAGGAAAAGTCAAGTGAACAAGTTCGAGCTGCTTATCGTCTTGCAGGAAAGCGACGAGTGCGGATACAGTTTAATGCTCTCAAGTATTGCACATTTTGCTGGCTACATCTTTTACGAGCTAATCTTGTACTGGCGAATATATCCGCTCGGTTTTTCCGATTTCAAGCCAGGGCGGCATCTTGGCGAAACACTTAACTCGTTGCGCGGTTGGCAATATGTCATGACGACTTTGTTTTTTTTTTAAATAATTACTTTTGAAAAACCAGTGCGGCACAGCTCTTAATGGCTTCTTGGGACGCTGGTGCACCGCCAGTTTAACATTGCATACGTTTGCGTGAATTTCCCGCGGGAATTCTTCAAATAAAAGATAAGATACGTTTTATCTGCTTTCATTTAAAGCTTTTGCAACCGACAGAACTTTCCGAGCAGACAAAATCAGTACTGCACAAAAGCAATCGAAATAATGGACAATCATCTGCAGATAAGCGCATAAATATGACAGAATGAGGTTCGCTAAGGTCTCGATGAAATAACGCTCAAGCTGAACGACTGTGGAATCCTAAAATGAATGGATTATAAGGCACGGATTAACATTGGTATTAACAATTGCGCAATTAATCGTTTGTTACAATACAGATCCACTCATGTTTTAAGTTTTTGTACATATCTTTACGAAGACATATTCAACTTATCGATTTAATAATTAGTCGTCTTTAAAATTACAAAGTAAATCTCACATAAATTAGATCAGAGATTGTTATCATCACCGTAACGTATCAATAATGTGAAATATTTAATCCTTTACCGCCAACAGAATTTTACGGCATGCTGAGTCTCCAGTCGCTATGAACACTTCATATCAATGATATGCAAAAGCTGGTTAGCAGTTAATGCAGCGGCAAATGGTAATGAACATTTTTAAAAGATTACACGGAAATGTAGGTGCAGACTTCTCTTTTTTCGTATTGAAGAAGTTACTACCAAATTCATACTTATTACTTAAAGCTGAACACAAACTCGATAGGACTTGTGAGATATAGATTCAGGAAAGTTATGCGCGGAAGATATGAACTAATTACTTGAATACTTTCTGGATTACGAAAGCTGCAGAAAGCCAAGTTCTGAAGTACCGAACTGCAACTCAGTTTAAAAAGTTGAATTGACAAGAAGAGAAGAATGAGACAAAACTTGACAAGTTTATATTATTACTTTCTTAGACCAACTTTTCATGTGCCCATTTAAAGCCATCAGTTGACCTCAGATTTTGGCTGTGTAAAGTTAAACAAGACGCCCAATAGCTTTCCAACGCATCGAAAAAGATATAATAATAATGTTACATAAGAAAATTATAATTTTAAATTCTCAATACTGGAAATTGGTAATTGCTGGTATTAACAATTTCATCCTAGCGTAACACTCGTTGACCATGCTAACCTACGTTTTAAAAAGCCAATCTCCCCAACCTGCTACTACGCAACAAACTGTTCTTGTGAATGCATACTTGGGGACCGATCCGTCAAAGGAAGTGAATGTTATTCATTATTCATTAAACGCAAAAATAGCTGTCGAGCCAAGTAACTTTATTTTATCAGCTAATTAATCACTGATCCAAGTGCCTAGCGGGATGGCATTACTGGAAAATGAGCAACAAACTTCTTCCCTTATCATATCGATTACCTTACACGCGCGCCATTATCGGCAAGCGCTTTTGTATTTAAAACTAACCAACCAAATATGACTAGCAAACTTTTTCCGCTATGCTAAAATGAATACTGTTGATTTCTGAGCTAATATGAGCATTGGACCCTCAAGCGTCACTTTGCTTCCGCAGCTGGATATAATTGAAAGAATGAAGATTGACCTTACGTATGCTTTGAGGCCTTTAGAGAAGAATGATTCATTCCAACTTGTCAGCCGGTTATATAGTGCACAAATCAATCACTAATGTCATAACTACGTGCTAACTCGGCGGATGAAACGAAAATATAACGAATCAAATGTTGTTACGCTATTAAATCATGCAGTTTTTTACTCTGTGCGAATTGTGAGCAACTAATGACGGAATCCTACGATGAAATAAAGCTCTCAATGAAAAATACTTCGGAATAAAGATAAAAGAAAAACTTCTTGAAAGTTCGGCATTTCCCAACGGGGTTTTTGTTTGTTTTCATTTTTAAAATCTTTCCGCGACTTTTGTCGTTTCGAGTCAACCGGCAAAACTGAGGAAAGATTTTAAAAATGAAGATAACAGAGCATTAAGATTAAACAAACAAATAAAACAACTGATCTTAGCCGTAACATAAGAGAATGGTTTTTAAAAAGTTGGAAAGTAAGGATAATCCATTAATGAGTTGAAGAAGAGCTCTGGCAGCCCGTCAAAGAAAAGTCAATATTCCTCTTAGATCGAAAGTAGATAAAAAGTTATAACAAAGACAGGAAAAAAAGTAACACTTCACATCGTGCCATCAATACTGGTTTTTTTCCAAAAGATTGTTAGAAATCATTCCCGCCTTGCAAAGAGCTTGAAATCACGCTGTCATTGCCCAAATCCTTATTGGGAAGCAAACGTTGAACAATGCCGCTTTGCTGTTTCCCTAGTGCATCATATATGTTGCATAATGTATGAACCGTCTTGCAGATTAGGATAAAGGGCGAAATAAGATAAATGCCTGATAATAATGGCGTACGATGAATTATTACGTGAAAAATTCGTACATGGAGCACACTGTCGCGAATTCATCCGCGTGGCTGGTGAAAAAGCATGACGAGAAAAACTTTTTGATTTTCTGACTGTACAGAATTCAATAGTGCTTTTTCTCAGAAAACAAAAGCCGTATATAGAATTAGCGGAACTACAGCGGGAGTGAGATATTATGCAAAAAAATACCAAGCAAAACTGACCCCCTCATGGGTTGCTTACCGCCTTGAGGAAGGTTTGAAAAATCGGCTGGGATCCAGATTCATGGAAGGAGAGAATTCACTTCACATAGACTCAATGAGAATTAAAGAAGACACCACTGCGAACAACAACAACTGTTGCATGTCACGTCTTGCTGACATTGGTCACAAATGGTCACGAGAGCATGCTCGTCTAGTCAAGCATTCTTTCAAAGCAGAGTGCTTTCTAACCTTTTATGGTGGAGTAGTGATCTTCTCATTGGTTAGCCCTATTCCATCTTGCGAAACCGCCAAGACCCAAAAGTCCCTTAGCTGACACAATGTATGCGTTAACACAGGGGCAAATCAATTCCTGTGACCATTGCAATCAGAGGGTCAGAACAAAGGCGGTTTACGCGCAGTTCTCAATGACAGTAGCCGGAAAGGCATACCATGAAGCATTGATCACGATTTTGTTTACCACAAAATTGTATGTTTTTGTCGCTCGAAATTTTGCCAGCTTTACCATCATTCTCTGCGAAAATCTACTTGCGTCTTTTGACGAAACGTTAGGGCAGTACGCGAAGAATGAAATTTTCATTTTACCATCGACACGGCGAAGAGCGATGCGGAATTTATTGGTTGAAACGAAGAAATAATGATCAAGCTTATTTTTCAAAGCTTATTAACATCTATTAATAGAATGCAACGCCAAGTTGCGCAGCGGGTTACGAATCGAAGCGCTCCAGGTGGTTTATTCTTTTGAAATCCTTCGCCAGATTAATCAATGAATATCACAAGTGCTTTGTACAAGCAACATTATTGGTTTAGCCATCTGCTCATCTTTATTCAAGCAATGTTAATGGATAGCAAAATGATAAGCAATCTTGTGATTCTACAGCTCAGACAAGAAAATTGTTCCCTCGTAAAACTGATATCCTTAATTGAAGAGAGCAACTGACTTCTTAACAACAAGCGAAATGATGGTATGAAATAGCATAAGCGAATAAGTATACTTCGCACTTTTGAATAATCCCCTAAAAATGGAAAACGCTCGAACAGATATTGCGTCCATATAATGCAGTACAGTGCATTTTAAATGTTAATGCGACCATACGTTCCGGCGTACTTACGGACTCATTGCGCCTTGCATGATTTGGATATGTCCAAAACTCGTACGATAGCGTAGCGTAAAGCGTAAAACTTTTCAAAACAGGCTGCATGCAGCGTGATTCCGCTTAAAAGAAAGTTGCCATATTTATCAACGATAGAAAAAAAGTTTACGGAAGTGGAGATGACTAATGGAATCGTCAGGGCCAAAGTCCATCATGCGGGACTTTGGACTGATTCGCCAATATCAAGCTTGCATTAGGCACGTTTTGTTAGAATGATGAACCAACTGTTATCTACCGATTGTAACGATAACGACTTGCAAAAAAAATCAAGGTGTTGGCTTAGCGACTGTTTAAAAAAATAAAGCAGTGCAGGTTTCCGAATCCTTGCAGTAGGTAACCCAAGTATCGCATTCAGTTTTGCACACTCACAGCCGACTCAAATGTTTACTAGACTAATTTACATAATTTCCAGTAGGGAAATAGACACGTCATTACAACACGGAAGGAAAACAATTTCTAATCTGTCTTCGTCCTGGCAGCAAACGTCACGAAACGATTTGCTTGTCAGATTTTGCTTGTTGCTATATACGGCTGATGACAATCTTCCCAGCACTTGCGCATATAACTTTATCGATCGTTTTGACTTCATTTTAAAAACATATTAGTAGGATATTTCAGCAGCGAACTTTTATAAAGACGTTTCACTGCGTACACTCAACTTTGTAAGGTAACTTTTGATAAAGAGAAGAAAAATGGGAATTCAAAAACTGAAAAGCCACTTCCTCGATGCCTTATGTGGGAATTACAACTAATGAAGCTTTGCTGCGAATATAACGATCTTGACAAGACCCAGCTACTGAACGACGCCATTATGCTAATAAGGTTTTCCGTTATCTAAAGCAGTGGGCGTCAAGCTCAGCTTCACTATCGCCTCTTCCAGAACAATGGGCACGTCACCGCTCCTTAAGTTGACTGGCCGACGCTATCCTTGACAACTAGAAAAATTAGCAGGAGAAAGGCCTTCGGCATTCTTTCTCGACAGAACTCTGAGGCCAGTCTGACAATGCCTTTGGGATTTACTGATCTAAAATGCTAAGGGCCATTTACTTTTATCAGTTCATCTTGATAACGGAATGCATAATGAAACTTAGAGACCCTTTCTCAGGCTTATATACATAAACTCTTTTTTCTATTTTTTCTTATGCAAAATATGCAAAAACGTTTTAAGCCAACAATAATGTATAAAGTATTATTTATCTTGACAACTTTTATTGCACCACCTATTGCTAAAAACGTTAACAGGTTATAGGAAATGATAACTGAAAGAAAGACAAGCGGTTCGATGCTTATGGAGGCAAGGAATAGAATCGCCCTCCTCAAGAGGTTTCGCTTGATGAACGAATCGTTGACTACGACCGGTAAGTCGAGCATCAACCCTATCTTAATGTCAAGTACAGAAAGTCAAAAGAGGCTACGACATTATTCAATGAAGCAGACCATTATGAAGCCATAGCATATAAAATGACCAAGTACATATACAAGGAAAGGTTAGGTTGTAGTTACGAGCTTTTCGGATAGCTTATGCATGAACCACTTCTGGCTCGGGTATTTAGTTACTTTTCATCACGTATGAAGAGGATAGAGCTTAATTTCAAAATAAGTTGTTTTCTATTTGCATATTATAAAATCGGTAAAAATGTGACCTATGACAGGGTACGCATTTACTACGAGTCCAAAAGACTGGCAGTTATCTTTTAAAAGAACGCTAAGAAAATATGCATACAAATGGAGGTTTACAGGGCTTTGAATATGCACAGAGAGCACTGCGTTCAAAATCAGTCGACGGTAAACAGCGAAATGTTTTAATGGCTCACTGACGGGAGTACGCTGAGGCTAATACGCAGTTACCCAAAACTTGATAGCAAAAAAATGGATTGACAAACACGCTGTTCTGTGTAGGGAGGGGCCCTCCACTTATCAGAACAGGTTTCTAAGCCTACAGGCATGAACAAAGGTATAATGATTTTCGAAGACTTTATTATCGATAAGCAAAGTGGCGTTGAAAATATTTTTCCTATTTTTTAAAAACGACCGGTTTACGGAAGCTTCTTCGAATAAACTTTTTTTAGAAGCACAAAGATATAAATATCTTATTTTACCTACTGCTAGACAAACAGCTGTCATAATGGTGCGTAATACGAGAAAAACTACATTGGTTTCCTAAGAATGGGAAGTAGAGAGTCATCACTGGGACTTATTAAGGCTAAAAGATTCAGAAGAAAGGCTGTTTTAAAGTTTTTATCACTGCATGCGGTAAATGCAAAAAATTGAGCTTACACAAAAGTAGTTTTCAGACGAATGGGCAGCTTTTGGACTTCCGTCAGACGAGCTCGTTACTTTGCAAAGCACTGACAGCTTTAACTAATGCTGTCAAGCAATGTTTATTTGCTTAGACAAGCTTGTCAGGCAGCAAGCACCTCGTTCGTCAATGAAATTCTAAAGTTGTTAATCATCGTCAAAGTGCTGTTTCAACTAAAACAGGTTGGCAACATTCCGCTTGAAAAAACGTCTACATTTGCATATTAGGTAGAAGCGCTGCATAGGCAACAGGAATTTATTGAATATAAATTTCAACGAATAAGCAAGCACCGTTCGGGAAATACAAATAAATATAACGCAAAAGACTTTGTTTACCCGCGGTATGCAAATAGATAAATGACGGAAAAACATTTGTGTTTGCAACTTTCCTTCGCTTAAAAGGCTCTTGACCAATTTGAAATTGAATCCCGAAACTGCTTTTAGTCTAAGCTGCGCAGTAAAACAAGGACAGTTGAACTTGCAAGTTACCTAAGAAGACTTGACGGACTAGTGCTTAATGGTTTACCATTTCTGAGAGTATAACCCAGACTACCCATAGAAGTAAAGGAATTCAAGCATTTACGTCACCGGCAGTGTTTGTGATACGGCTGAGTGTGATGACTCATTTTCAAACATTTCTTTTGCCTTTATCTGATTAAATGCAAGCGTGGTAGCGTAGCTTGCATGAGCAACTCGAAAAAATTAAAAAGTAGATACACTGACTTGTCATTATTAAGGAAAGCAGACACACGAGTGCTATTGCCATTATTGTTCTTATTATTGTTGTTGCTTTTATTATTAGCATACTGCTTATGGCTTTGGAAAAACGTGGAAAACGAACATCTGCCAACAGAGTTAAGAGGGAAAATGCCAAAAATTGTTACAAACGTAAAAACATTGGAAATCATTTTTTTTCCATAAAAGGAAAATACACTGGAAACTCATCTTCAAAATAATTAATACGAAGACTTCGAGCAACCTCAGTTTTGTCTGTTGGAATATACCGACAGGCTTAAAGATGGAATTGCTTACAATGACATATTGTCGCGTGGTAACTCAAACCTGCAAGCGCTCAATTTTCTAATGCTTTCATATATGGAATATTTTCCAGTAGAAAATACTAATATTACAGCTTGGAATCAGACGCCTTTTTGCGGCTTTGACTTGTTAGATACGCTTTGCATACGGAAGAAAGATCCTATTTTGCCTGTATAAGTAATACTTCAGGAAGTTACATGAAGACATACATAAGCTGATCATTCTGTCTCGTAGATTCATACAACTTCAACGTAGATTTCTATCATCAATTCGCCCAATGGCAGTAAAATAGAAACGTGTAAAACTTGAGAAAGTTATAAGCTTCTCCTCACTGCTATTTTTCTGTATTATTGATGGTTCATAAGATAAGTTTCAATAGGAGCATCGCTACAAGGTATTAACATTCTAACTCGTACCCAAATGTATTTTTTCCATAAAAAAAGTGTTTTTGCTCTTTTCAGCCTTGCTTCGATATAGCGCGCGGAATTAGTAATACAAATGGAATGGAAACGTACTTTGTCTTATCGACAGAGTTCCAACAACGACGAGAGCAGTTCGATACTTAAGTCAGAAGCGCTTTTCTTTTAAAAATGCTTTTTTTCAATCTTCAGCGTTGGCTACGGTATCTAAAAAACAATCCTCGAAGCTTTGACCCGAACTTCCTACGCACCTGACATACTGTAAACCACATATTGGCTGTGTGGATTTTAATATTTCAGTTGGTAGACTTCTTTGAGACTTGACACTGCTTGGCGGCACGTAGGCATCGAAAATAAGCAAACAACGCTTAAAATCAGCACTTTACAAGTACAGTAGCTTGCTGTAAAGTTGTACCTGTTAATCATTTCTTTACGTACAGCATTTTTTCGTCTTTCCGTAAATACCGTTTGTGGCCTTCTGGAATGTCTTAATAAATCAGGTAAGCAGTCTATTTTTGCTAATAATGCTCTAGCTTGGCTTGCTAATGTTTGCGAAGTTTTTGTCGCAGTTTACCACTAGTTATGTTAAGTTAAAATAACTTAAGTTCGTACGAAAGTTCTTGAATGTTTTGATCGTGCTTCTAATAGTGGGTCGCTCGTCGACGCGGGGCATACTCGTTTGCCTTAGCGGGAACGATGAACTGATTTCGTTTAGTCATAAACAGGTTTTATCGCTATACAAAATAGTAAGCCCTGAAGAACTGTTGCTGTTCTCACTTGTTTCCATGATAGATTGAGCGCTTTCTGCAAACTTCAAAAGTTCCTTTGCCGGAGTGTTTGCTACAAAAATGGACAGTTGTGCAAATGCGGCAGCGCCAGATAAAACGACGAAGGCAACGCGTGTCACTTGCATACAATGGAACAAACCCTGGCGCTTTCTGGGCCTTCTTTCAAGCGAAGCGTTCCTTGATTACTTGGCCAACCAAAAGTGTTGGGTAGGATATAAAAAAAATTTAAAAATGACGTATTACAAATGCAACCTAAGCCAGCATTGCCCAGCTATATTACGTACTGTTGACGAAAAAGAGGGCTTATTTGTTGTCATATATGACAATGGGAAGCAACATGTGCACCCCGACGTTCAGAAATCTTCCGAAGGCCGCATGGCCGATAGCATAGATTGGAAATTAGTACATATTTTCAGAGATGTTGTTTCTGCTTCCGTTTTTCTGGATTCTCAGAAATACTGGCAGTCATCAGCTGCTACTGGAAGTCTTTACCACGTTAAGCTTTACAACTGCTCAATTGCTGCAGGTTGCCCCGTAATGTTCAAGCTAGTTTTTGACTATGAACAGAACTTGGCAATACTGTACAGCAATCGCGAGGAGCATAGCAGTGACTGTATAACATTTACCATAAGGCGAACCACCAATGAAGCCATTCCGCTTGGTTCAACTGGTAGAAATAATATAAACGCACCTGTGGAGGATGAAGGCGCCTATAGCTTTTCGGAATCTCTGCACTATACATCAGTGAGCGCAATGGAAGGCATTGTATCACCTAGGAATTCCGCAAGCGACTCTGCGTATACTTTCTCAGCATGCCGCCAACAGCTCAAAACTGGACAGAGTCAACATGATAATCATTCGAGAAGTGCAACTTTGTCCAGCGAAAGAGTGACGAAATGCCAAGACGCTTCACGTCATTTTGGAAAGCAGTTGACGTCTTCCCTAGTTGGAATGACGCTTTTGATAGAGCGTTACAAGAAGGACCTTGGAGAAAAGCGCCAGGGCAACAAAGACGTAAGGTTGGCATTGTATCCTACTTACAGTGTCCTAATAAGTGGAAAAACGGTTGTCTCGCTTGCGCTGCTATTTTGCGGCCAAATGGGGAAGATCGTTATACATACTTTTTCGGAAAGGATCATTTGCCTCGCTGTAAGGCAGATAGCATTCGCGAGAGAGAAGCGAAGTCTTTGGCTTTACAAAGATGGCACAAGGGGCTATCGATGGCATCGACGAGCAGGTTCTTGCAGCAGCGCGGCTTTTACGAGATCGCCTGTCAAAAAGTTAAACAATTCATTGCCTCGCACACGGAGGAGGAACCTTCCTGTTCACAATGCAATGCTGTCCGCGTAGCTAAGAAAGCGCGGCGAGACAGTCGGTATAAAAGCAAACGTTCAGCGTCTTCACGTTCTCACTCATATTGTACACGGGTTTGTACTTCCGTTTGTGCTTAGTCGTGACTTCTGAAATTTCTGTTCGCTTTCAGGCGAGCAGCGAGTTAGAAAGACGTAGAGGTAACGAACCTTCAAGCGCTGCAATTTTTTCTCCGATCAGCACGCCATCTATGAATATAGTAATTTGTAAGATGGTATATTCAGGCGCAATTTCGCGTATTTCAGAATGACGTTCCCTTCCTGGACGAATGTGCTTCTCCAGCTGTTAGCGAATCGTATCAAATGGCTTCCATTAGGGACGAACAGGTTGATTGCAAATGATCAATACAGTTGTATGTCAGTTGTTGTTTTCAGGAGGATGAGCAAGACATCAATGCAAGTCGAAGCGGGAACCTGCAGGTTAGTCTGCGCATCAACGTCTCGTCTTCAATTCATCATAGCAGCATTGATCATAGACTGAAGCAACTGATGATGAACGTATAAACAGAGCGTTATTTGAATCCTCAATTGATCAAAAACCAAGTCGCTCTTCACCAATGGTAGGAGACCAAGATCGTAGTCTCCCATTTACGCACTTTTTGTTAAGATCCTACTCTCATTCATACTTTCATTTTCTTACTGAAAATGTATTGAGTTTCTTTCGTAAAATTCCAAAAAATTCGAAACTGGCCTAAGGTAGCCAATGCAAATTTTTGTATTTCAAAACGGCATATGCCAGTGCGATACAAAAAAAGGGCTTTGCACTCAGTTCTTCAAGCGTAGTAGCAGTACGAGGTTTAAACATTTTGTTCAAACAGTCGACTCAACGCAAATGCAATTCTTACTTTTTCAAGTTCTGCTAAATGTACGAAAGCGTTTTTTTTTCTTTCAGTATACAAAAAATCGCTTTATACGGTTAAACCCCGCGCATTTCCGCCTATCCGGGGAGCTCGGATACGGCTGGTTTTCTGATACGCGTGTTACTACCGTAGGTAGTATTAGAATGCAGGTACAAACCGTAAATTTAAATCGCACTGTTCATTGATCCTTGTGATCGCCGTAAGGTTAGGGCACGACACATTAAAATTAGCTTGGTGTGCACCATAGCCAAAGAAAAAATGACTAGAAAAAAAAAGAAAAGAGGCTATCACAACAGGCGGCTGCGTAGTAGCCTGAACGCCTTTATTGCATACGGTAGTTGAGATTCAAATTTCCGTATAGGCTTACGGATGTGAGGGAATTCAGATAGGGCTGCATATGAGGGCTTTGACTGTAATCTTTTTACAAATCGATTTGCATATAGCTCTCAGTTGAGCTGATCAATACTATTACCGTTTAAGGTACGTCGTTCGATGGTAAGCCGATCTCTCAGTTCATCCTTGGATTCTTTATCGGAACCTGGCGTGCGAATAAAGAAAGAAATCCCTGAAGTAAACAGAGTATTCCCTTTTTTACAATCACATTTTTATGGTATTTTCAAGGTCGCCTTAGAAATGCTTCATACGGTAACACAGCAAAATGCATGGATGAAGAGAGAGTTGGCTGATCTCTGTGCCGCCGAACAGTCAAGCGACGAACTGTCGTTACGTGAACATCCTGTTGACTAGTTGTAAGTTTTAAAAAATAGTCTTCCTATTTATTAGGTTCGTTGTTGTTCGTTATCGCGACTGATGACCGTCGGCCAGTGATAATAATTCTACAAAAAACCGTTACAAAGCATCCGACACTTAGTGTCATTGTACTGACATTATGCTGTATAGATTACCAGATACATTAATCACGTTGAATATAACATATACATTTGAAATGTAATACAGCAGACTATGTATGAGCTCATATACATTATACGCATAAGTTTAATCGTTGCTGATGTCATGGAAAGCTAATTTTACGTTGTAACAATAAGGTAGCTATTCGAACATACGCTTTCGTAGTTTGCGCTTAACATGTTCAGGTAAAATATCTCCTGGTCCGTATACTTCGTCGCGAGTACAGTCTATTAGTTGGCCATCATCCAGCAGTATACGATACGACGAGCCATGGTAAGCTCGGCGAAACGTTCCACCGTACAACTTTTTGTCTATCCACCTAACTTGCACTTTGACTCCATTTTGATGGGCGCCAAAGCATTCCCCAGAACACTCGCAATTTTCCAACGTTGAAATGAATATGCCGTTTGAAAAAGAGCCGTCGTCAAAGTCGACTGCGCAAAATATGGCCTCTCCGACTGATTTGACGACGCCTACGCAAAAAATGAATAGGAATACCAGTAGGTATATTTAAATTTTAAAAGAGGTGTACCGTAGGAAAATTTGGTTCCGCTACACTGAGCTACAACTCGCTCGCCAGCACTGACGACCGGCTTCTCGTCGGCAGTATTTGTCGCAACATGTTCGCTACACATAGCAACTGCCAACTGAGGCCAATCGCGTATTTCGAATGTGACGTCCGATTTCCAGCCGCACGAAACGTGAAAGGTAGTGTTACACGAACCATAACAGCAAACAACGGGGCGACCAATTTTTGACGTACAATAAGTACAGGAAAGTTTGGATACAGAATTAAGCGCTTCCTACAAGTATTTAACGGATGAGATGACCGAAGTGAATGAATGATCATTTTAAAACTTACGGTCACGTTAACGACCGTACGGCCATCGGCGGGAAAGTGGAAACGAACTTTGCTGGTCATTAACGCACAACTAAGATGGACCCATCGTCCATCGGAAGTTCGGTTGAAAGCTTCACCGGAACTACCGCACAGTACGCAATGTACAACTTGCTCGTTGAGATCCTGCAAATCAACTTCACTATTGTTTGAAAGTGAATCAGGCGAAATTATGGCTTACGGTACACCTGTCGCATTTCCAAGCAGTGTTGTTGCCTTCCTGTACGTCTTCCCAATTTAAATTATAACAAGTAGCGTGGACCACTACGTTGCAGACGGAACAGGAAAGAAGCGTATCCGTTACGGTTGGACTTTTTGAAATAACCCCAAAATTAGTCGTTAAATCTGGCATACAAAAAAGACAACTATGCATTTATTGCCGTAAAAGGCGTGTTTACCATTTTTTTGAAAACAGTCGTCCGATACGATGCGTCGACTGCTTTGCGGTACCGAATCCGTTCGCTTTGCCAAAATGCGCGACACGAACAGCTGACACAAAGCGCAATGAGGTTCGGTCAGGGCGAGAAAGGCGTTTCGAATTTTCTCTTCCTTAAAGGGCACTATGCGCGGTTGATGGTTTGAGCCTAAAGAGAAAAAGTATTCAACAGCATAGGCTGAAAACTCCGCGTCCGATAATGAGATTCACAAAAGACGGGAACGTTTTAGAAATTTGAATTCATCCATTGCAATACCGTAGAAGACTAACCATCAAAAGGTTGTTCGCAGATGTTCTCCGCGTCCTCGGGAGGCTTTTCAGCCTCGTAACCTGAAAACAGAAAATGAGACTTACAGTAATAGCAACGGCTTCCCATAGTTGCTTTAAAATTATTAAGAGAAAAATTCAAGTTGTCTTAGGATTTCATGTACTTCATTTTCAGTATACGGTAAAAGGCGCCTGCTTTTCCTAAAGGCTAACTAAGGAGGAGGTTTCTCGCACTTGTATAAGCAAAACCGCCTTAAAATTAGCTCTCTGCGTTGGTAGAAGTTTAGAAAAAGGGAAATTTCCACTAAAGTTTCAAATGCTTACCCGCGTCTTGTCTACATAACTTTTTCGCATATTCGTCCGGAAGGAAACGTTTAACGAAAGGGCCCATTTCGATGCGCACTGCGTCGGCGCTGCACGTGCACAAATTTGCCCTCATTCCGAAATTTATCCATCGAATGTTTGCAAAGTTGGTACTTTCGGCGCAGTTGTATCCCACGTTGAAACCACAATGGTATGCGTAGGGAAAAGTGATCATGAACTCGCCAGCTTTGTGTATAACGGTACTATACGGTATACCGTGCTCTCGAAGTATATGGGGTGCCATAGCGATGGTCTTATGTCGCATAAAAGCACTACACGCTCGAGCCGTATGAGGAAACATGGTAGCGACCAAATGTTCAAATCGAGCGCCGTGTTCCGGAGAAACAACGTACCAAAACTTTGGATGGCCAAAGTGCAGATAATTTATGCTATGCAAATCCATGTCCTCTGTATGCCAAGCGAAAGTAGCCCTCCACATGCCAAAATATAAATACGGAGTAGTAACGCCTTCGATCTTCTTTCGGTCTGTTGTTTTTACAAGGTCCAGGATGGTATTTAGTCGACTGATATTCCAACAGTGCACATTGGAATCGAATAAGCTTCCTGGAGTGTCGGCTCCGTAAATGGCACCACCTAAAGGGAGCGCTTCCCAATATAACCTGAAAATCAATTAAACAAACGAAACTATAGTAACGTTCATGTACCGTTCCAGTTCGTCCGTTGACTTGTAGCTTGGAGTAGCATGTTTCGGACTGACGGCTAACTTGCGAAAGTCAGATATCGACATGGAAGACACCAAACATGCATTTCTTAATTGATATAAGCCATTCTTTCCGGATACGATCTGGGTGATCGGCCTAAACGGAAATGAATTACAGCTGGAGAAATAAAAGTTACCTAGCATCAAAGCCTTAGAAAAGCTGGACATTTCAAGTATACGATCCAAAACAAGATGGAAAAAACCAACATTTTTAAAAGGATACAAAACAAAAGACAACAACGCTAGATGCACAATCTTAGCTCAGCTTTCTGTATTTGCCAAAGAGAGAAAGCATGCGCAAAAGTAATGGCAATATGGTCGACTGAAAGTTAGTGAATTGATGCTTGAATTCCCGCGCGCGCTTGCAGTATACTTCTGCAAACGAGCGCAGAATGCCAACCGTTAATTCTGAAAGCATAAAGGAAAAAAGTGACACTTTTCCTCGTATAAGGAACATACGGAAGAATTAGCTATTCTTCTTCAAGTACGCTATAACAAAATGGCAGACATGAAGATGATGAAACCCGTCTTCACCCTTTTTTGTTATATAAACCAAAAATGGTCATACACAAAGCTTTTTAATAGCGGAAAACAGTATTTACCTTAAAGGTGACGGAGAACACTTGAATGAAGTTACGATATCCCGTTTCTTACTGGCTCAAGAATGCATTGCAAACAAGCATGGAAAGAGAATATGTACAGCCAAATAAAAGATGGTTTTCGGCCGAAACTGCAGGTTCAAAATTTCGAAAAGAAACGGGTGGGTAACGACAAGTCGATGGAGTGGAACTTGCAAGCCCAACCCGATACACTTTGCGAATCAACAAACAACACTCCCTGATCGATAATTCTAAATTGGCTATTCGAAAACATTAAACCTTTAGACGGCTGAACGTAAGGCTAAAACTTGTATCCCGTATGGGCTTACGAGCGAATTCTGATCTTTGGATTTTCGTAGGAGCAAGGATCGCAGGGCCTCCATTCTGCAGGTGGAATAACTTTTGCTAGTCCAACCTTTGGAGCACCTGCCGCTTCTATGCTTTCAATGTAGGCAGCAAAGTTGCTGAACTCCTCTGCTGTTGGTCGAAATACGGGCACCTCGCTCGGACACATCATTGCAGGTTAGTTTTCTTCGCTTCATACGGTAAATGCACATAAGAATATTAACGTACGATTGACGTTCCGCGATAATGTTCCATATCCGACTAAATTAATCTACATCACTTCCCTCTCCTCGTTTTATGTGTACGGCGATGATTGGACTTCTTGAATTTGCTAAATGGGAGGCTTTGATACTGACATTATCAATACAAGAAAAGATTTCAATGACATTCATAACTTAGACAGGTTGCCTCAGTTTTCCATTCTCTTAAAAATCGATAACGTCTACTATGTTATTCTTCAAAATTTTTATTCAATGGATTGACGCATTATTCTTAGAGTGGATTTTTCTATCGCCAGAAGTGTGTTCTGGAAGCGGAATCGAATTATCCTCATATAGAAATTACAAAAGGATAATTAATTGCTAAAAACATGACTACACAATGCCAAATCAATCTCGCATATAATTGTAAGACGACAAAGAATGCAGAAAAGTTCTTCGTACGTTAATAAGCTCATCTAAGTACAGATAAAGAATCGCTCATTCTTAGAAATTGCCAGTAAACGGTGCAATAAAGATTTTTAAAGTACTTGCCTTTCATATCGCGTCATGGCATTATTTTCTTAAGCTAATAAAAAAATGTCGAAGTTAAATCGACTTAATTGGTTTAATAATTGTTTATTCATTCTGAGAGCAGAAATTGCACAAATGAAAAGCTTTTTTCGATAAATAAGCGTGCCATTTATACATTTTTCTTATTTTTTTTCAGTAGGCGCCGGGAGATTACTGTAGATAAAATTAAAATTAGGTACTGTCAGTCCAGGTGACGCCAGGCTGATCAAGACTAAGCCTAAAATCAAGTTCTGTTAAGGCCAATAGCCGTGAACAACTTAAGGATAAAATTAAAATTAGCGACAACATTATTTTAAACCGCCCGCCGTTACTTAAACTAATGGAACTTGAATTCCATCTACAGTACGTCCCTAGCTTCTAATGGAAAAAGCAGCATTTTCCGCTTTTAAAAGCTCGCCCACTCCATTCATTTGTCTGATAAGTTTTTTATTTATTAATATAAACGAAGCATTTTGCTTAGGAATAATTTTAATGAGTAAAGGTGTAAACGAGGCACCAGGCGGTTTGCAGACGCACATACTGTCGAGGTGTTCCATCAATGTCGAACAGATAAAGACTATATTTCATTGAGCAAAAAGTTCATTCAGAATCGTCCGAGAACGTTGAAATCATCTGACTATTGCTTCTCATCGTCTTTGTAGACGTACCTAAAAATTGCAGCTGGATAAAACTGGAGCACAGTTGAAGCTGAATGATACAATTCGAAAATAGAAAACTACGGTATTATATGCGTTACCCTCAACTCGGCATACTTCAATGTCAACACCGATGCTATGCAGATATTCAAGCCAATGTTTCTGCTTCATCGACAATCTATCACCAACCGCTTTCACTTCTACGACCTAAAATGAAAAACAAATGGATAGCTAAGTGTATGGAGCCTAATTGTAGCAATGGGGCTACCTTGAACTTTCTCTGGCAGACATTCCAGACGAGCAAGTCGGGCATACCTGAACGGTGACGACGAAAATCAAATGCAAGTCGGTAAAAGATTTTAGCGAGCAGATCGCCACCAATAACAGTCGCAACTTCCTGAAAAAAAAATTTCGCGCTCTGTCGGACAAAAGGATGTCAATAATACTTCAATAAGTGTAGTTGTATCGAATGTCTCCCAACTGACAAGCGATACGGTGTTTTTATACTCATTCCAAGTTTCTCGAATACGTTCACAAATATCCTACCAACAAAACTGGTTACTTCCGTAAGCAAACCGCCATAGCCAACCTCAGCGCTTAAAGTTGTTAGAAGCTCAAATTTTTTCTCGAAATGATCCTTTCTTCGAGGCCAGAATAAATCTGCGTCGTGAATGTCCAATGGCTCCGACTGATATTTTGAAAACCACACGTCCGGCACATCGCAGCTGTAAATCTCTTGCCAACAGAGAAGACCGAATAGTGTCAACCAAATTATGGACTCTGTATGCATCCCTTTGGAAAAAAAGGTTGCATACACCAAGTGACGCATAAAAATTATGCTAATATACCTCCAGAATAGTTCTCCTGGTCAAAGTAATATTTGAGCGCTGCTGCCTCAACATTAGCGCAAGAAAACTGGTTTTTTCCAGGCATTATGAAGACCGTTTTCACAGAGGGGTTAAAAGACTTGGTCAACACAGGTACTTGTATAACCTTTAAGGGTATGTCGAGGCGTTGCAAAAGATTATCCCTATCATCGACTACAATTTCAACTGGCACATTAGAATTAGCCTTTCTTTTCCTGGAATACGATTCTTGCAGCCTTTTAGCTCTTTCCGCAATGCTACTTCGGACTATGTGACCAAGCTGCGATTCACTCAATGCCATTTGCGCCACCTTCAAGGCCTGAAATTTATTCATAATTAGCAAAAGAGAATTCTGTTCTTTCAAGTGATCAAAAAATTACCTCCAATGGCTTCTTAAGGTGGTGCTCATAGTTGAGGACTATTCTTTCATACCAGCTGCCTCGTTTACGTGGCATAATGGAAGGGTCGCAGGCGCTTATTAGCCAAACAAATTCATCAGTAGCCTCTTTATAACGTTTCAACTTTTCAAGAGACTGCGGCAGGAAGGTATATGCCCGTATCAATGAGAAACATGCAGAATAATCGTAGAAATAACTTGGCTCTTTAAATGTGACCCTAAAATTACAATCCTATTAAGCTGTACGCACCTTAGGGCATCCTATCTCAGCAACATGTAGGCTTGATAACCAATAATGCAGCATTTATTAGAACAAACCAAAAGGGCTAAAAGCTATGCAAGATAAGAAGGGAAAAAAACAAGTGTAGGATGTAGGAAAATCTTTGCTTAAGCTGCACGCGGTTATTCGGACTAAAAGAACTTGATTTTCGTTCCCGCCTACAGTACGCACCTAGCGTCTAGCGGAAAAGACCTCAAATAGGTAATAAGAAAACGTGCTGCGCCAAAAGATGAAAAAATTTTAAAATTTTACCGTTTCGCAAAGGATTCCATTTCTTCCAAAAGAAACGGCTTTGCACTTTGAACATGCAAGACGCATTGCTCATACTTCTTTGCATCCCAAAGAAGCCTCGCTGTTACTTCGATTTCGCAAGCTTTGCAATATCTGCGCGACCAAAAAATGCACTGCAGTGATTAAGAGGCCAAAGGATACCTCTCCAAGTCCGATCGGGACATGAATAGACAGCTTTTTTGAAAGTCCATTTCAGCAATGGCTGTTTTAAACTGCCCAAGAGACGATAGCAGCATTGTATAGCTAAAACAAGCTATGCGAGCAAGAGTTGGCAAAAATAAGCCTACACAAGGTTAGCTGCAAGGTGTTGCCCATTGTTAGATCCCAAACGTAATGGCGACATTTCTGTGGGCGAAAAAAAGTGGAAAAATTGGACGAATACCATTTTCGCATTGGGTGCCAACCTAACTATATCGCCAACCTTCGCCTTAGCTCTAAAAACCGATCTGTAGCCAAAGATGTATGCTTAGCGAGCGTACTTTTTCAACAACGCGTTTCTGAGATTTCCAAAAAGCGTTCGCTGACTTGCGCAATGCTTGCTTAGTTGTAGAATCAATGCTTCTTTCGTAGAGGCAGCTTTCAGCTTGAACTCTTTAGCCAATTCAAGTAGCACTTCTCTTCCCAAAGGCTTAAGAGCCTCAACCGTACTAGTATTGGCACCGAACGCTGCAAAGACAATAAATGCAGCTTTGACAAAGCCAGCTGCGCCCAACCGGATATCAAAAACTCGTATTGGCAAAGAGCTTTAATTGAACATTCAAAGTTGGGCTTTACACCTTCCCATAGTTCACGATATTCTTGCTGCAGTTTGGATAAAGTCAACCACCTATCAGTTCGCAGAAATAACCGGCAATAAAGCTCTTTGGCGGGATCTGCAATCATTTTACCCTAAAAAGACTAATGTAAAAATAAAAAGTCTTACTGGGAAGACTACGATATGCTTCTAGGTATGCTCTGTCGCTGGAGCAAAAAATCGTTTCGAAATGCGGATCCGATTCAACAACAGAAAGTATTTCTTCGAAAAATTTCCGCTTATAAGACTTTGAAAGCTCATTTTTCCTATCACTGCCAACGGAGGCCAAAATTTTTGATTCGCACTCCAACGTTATTTCGTCATCCGAACATTCTACCAAGTCAATAAAATTCGAGTGCAAATTAGGCTTTGAACCGTTTTGAAAGCTTGAACATGAAGCTTCGGAGTTTGTGGCTTCTTCTAAACTGTACAGTTCAGCAATGCTGCCATCCGCTGGTTCTGCCACCAAGTTGGTCATTGCTTCGAAAATATTCGCAATCACATACGGTTCACGGACAGCGTATGAGTACACTCAAGCAAGGTCAACTGCATAACAAGTGTGGTCATCCAGACTTAAACTTAAGCCGTGGCAGCATTTACGGTTATTACATTTTCGAGCTACCCCTAAATACAAAAGCTAATATATTTGCAGGTAACACTAAGCGAATGCTTTTCGCAAGGTTCTCTCTTAGCTTGCAACGTTTTCCTAGGAGCATTCACTGGTCCTTCTTGCGCTAAAAATTTTTTACATTGCTTACTCATACTTGAGAAAGGAAGCATTGCTTTTAGTTTTCTAATTCTGTCAAAGCATTGATCTAATTGCCGTTTCACTTCTCAACGTGCGCATTTAGTTAGCTTGATGAGCTGTAGCTTAAAAGAAGTTCGTGTTTGTGCATATACAACAGTTGCATGGTGATCTGAGCGGAGAACAGCTATCTAGTGCGTCTTGTCGATTATGCGCCCATCGTAAGAGAAATGCAGGTTCCTTTCTGACAAGCATGCGGCCATTCTGCTCTGCCCTTACTGACAAGCATGCCAGCTCATCTGTTTCACCTTTACCCAGCACAAACCAAAATATAAGCTTAATATTTAGGCTAAGGCTTACGCAACGCCGGAAACGGACAGATGGAAAAATTACAGTATGACAGTGAGGCGCGTAAGCGACAAAACCTCAACTGTGTCATTTTTTAAGGCAGATAGTAGAATGTTCTTTTGATAACTGATACCCTCAAGTAAAAAACTTCAATTTACTTTACTCTGCTGTACATAAGAGGACATCGCTGTAAAAAAGCTTCTGCATGAAGTCATCTTCTCGTTATGGAAGAAATTACATCTTCAAGGGCACTAAGGAAAATTGGCAGAAAAATGAAGTAATGGAACTTCCTGCTTCGTTTGATAATTATGGTGAAACTCAGCGCCTACCGATACAGTCGACTGAAAAACAAACAGTGTTGTCAGTTTACTTGTCCAACTTAGTGCAAAAGGTAGCGAACAAAGTTGAGCTTCTTTTTCTTTAAAAAGCAGCAGTAGGATAAGTTCAAACGCGTTGATGCTATGTCGTAGTGGCGATTGGTTGGATGTTTCCGAAATAAACTATTTTTGTCTTTTCAGGAAAACTTCGAAAGACTGCTAAGCGCCAACCGGTAAACAGCAATATCCGGAAGCTGTTCGTATGTTAAATCAAACTTCGAAGAAAAATGGCGCAATTTCAAGCGCTAACGAACCAATGGAACTCAAATTCATGCCGAGAGGATTCAAGTTTTCAATACATGAATGCTCCGTTCTTATGAGGAAAGGTGAGCCGATCTAGCAAGTCCGAATATGTTCTTATTGCTTTAAACGTAGATCTCCAAGGCCTTTTCCCTGGCAGGGACATTGTAAGTGAACCTCTTTACGTGATAGCATTATCTCACAAGACAGAGAACGACATGGAATACTGGACGGACGAAATCGAAGACGAACGGTGCAATATTTTTGATAAGGTTAGTATTCGAGTATTTGCCTTTATTGGACGCTTTTTCCTCTAGCTGATTCCAACTGCGATTGAAGTGGTAGACAAGTTGAAGAACGCGGGATGGTGGGCTGATTTCATTGACCCTTATTCGGGAAAACCTGTAAGCACCATAGGCACCTTTTTCGTATATATACGATCAGATAATTAGCTGTTTTTTCAATCCTTCCGAAATTACCGGTTCGTATTTTAGTATCTGTCTCCGCCCACTAATGACACACTGTTCGACACGGATGAGCGAATGAGCTATTTCGGATTTCGCTTCGAAGAACTTAGTTGCTGTAAATGTTTAGTACATCCCGAATATGGCAGAAAAGTCGTTGTTGGAGTGCTGTTTACTACAGCAAGTCTAAATAACGACCTTTTGCATCAATTAACCATGCTGTAGGTTATATCGTATTCCTTGTGCTCAGGTTTTATGAATCAATTTGCGATTGCTTCCATTTCTCGGGCATTATTGTACCCATAATTTTTTGTATTAAATTTACCGCCAAATTTTTAGTTAACTACTGCGCAACAAACTTGCTAATCATATCAAAGCAACTAATTCTGCCTTGCGGAAAATGCGCTAGCGGATATAAACGAAGAATTGAAACTGCATCCTGAATAAACATTTAAATTTTGCCATCCATTCGACTATCCCACGCTTTTTTCCTTTGATGTAAATTGTGAGCCGACCTGACAATACCGACTTATTCTATATTCCCCAGAATGGTTGACAGTACTCTTCTAATTAAGGATGTACAAGCATTAAACATTTCTTTTTAAACTGGAGCTCTAAAATGAAGGTAAAGAAAGTGGCACTTCTGGGCCCTGTTAAGAAAGCGTATGAACGAGTTTATTTTGCCTCAGAATAAAGAAATTAAATAACCTGTGTAAGGCATGAGCAAAAGACTGCACATCGCGCTAAGTAATGTCCATAACGATGTTCTGTGTGCAACACAATGCAAGCCTAACAAATTCTTGATTTGCATAGATAAATTGTTGTTCATCACTTTGTTTACACGCAAATACTAGGCCAACAACAGCGCGCATTCTAGCGTGCATGCACCCAAGCAATGATGGTAGTTAGAAAAACAACCTGCATTATAGTATACTGTAGCTGGCAACGCGAAGTTCATCTCCTCTCGGCTACGTAACCCTTTGCAGTTTGCGTGATGCATGAAGCCTGCGGGATTTTTGCTGCTATCACGAAAGTACCGGCAGTTGTAAATGCTGCAGAAATAACCTACTTGGGTCTTCTTGGGCTTCAGCATCGGTTCGAACTGTGCACCTTCGCTTTAACAAACTTAACGTCCTAATTTGCATTGCAGTGGACAAGAAAGCGCGGGAATCGTAGTATCCGACGGGGTATCGAACCACTTCCGATCGGTAAAAGAATTTGGCCTAGTCAATCGAGTGTTCAATGAAGCGAAGCTTCAATCTCTTTCCAAAGGTAATACCAACTTTACAAGTTGTTCCAAACTTTTTATCATATTATTCCTACCTTCAATTTACAGATGAACAGCAATAAATCTTTTCAGGGGCTTTTTCGGCTTCTAGCTTTCGTAGAATCGTATTTATATTTGAAGTAATTGGAAGTGCTCGTTTTGTTAGTTGTGCTAGTAAAAACCGAATTGCGTAGAGGGCACTGTTTTTTCCTTTTGAGAATGGAAGGGAAGCTTTTTCAGGCGTTGCGTCGCTTGGGCACGTGAGATATTCCACAAATGGAAGTAAGGATAGCCTAAGCAGCGTTCAGCCTTTTATCGTCTACACACAGAGGGGCATCATGGCCATTGCCCATAATGGCGAGTTGTCGAATGTAAAGAAAGTTCGTCGACAGGTGGCGCTGCATGTTTGCTTTCGTTTCGGCTGATTGAAGTTCACTTTTAGCTATTGAAGAATGGTATCGGTTTATCCACGGATACCGATAGCGAATTAATCGCCCAGCTAATAGCTAGCCATGAACATGCCGATTGTATGATGGCCATAAGAGATATCATGTGGACCCTGTCCGCGTCCTACTCTCTCGTCATTATGCTAGCCGATCGTTTGTTGGCAGTCCGAGATCCTTGGGGAAATCGTCCACTATGCATAGGTTCTTTAGCTGGTGCTACTGAAGAAGCTGCATGTTTTCAACAAACAGCTTTATCATTGTTTTCTTTTCCATAGGCAGTGGAACGTCCGACATGTTGGCTTGGTTTGTATCGTCGGAATCTTGCGCCTTCGCTTCTCTTCCCAATGCCAGTCTCGTTAGAGAGGTTGAACCCGGTGAAATTGTTGAACTGACTGCCCATGGAATCACGAGAAGTGTTTGCGTATCGCAACCAAATGGCGGGAAGTCAGCATTCTGCATTTTTGAATACATTTACTTTGCCAGAGCAGATTCCATTTTTGAAGGTCGGATGTCCTTTGGTCTTTGGGATGACTTTGAAATTTTATTGTCAGGTCAACAAGTGCACAGAGCCCGATTTAGGTGCGGCATTAAACTAGCCAAGGAGGCACCTGTTGACGCCGATCTCATCAGTACAGTTCCCAGCAGTGCCACTCCTGCTGCTTTGGGATTTTCTCAAAGCGTAAGCCATAACGAAGATGCGAGCAGAGCGAACTAGAAGTATGTACTTTCAGTCAGGCATTCCTTATCAAGAAGTTTTTTGCAAAAGTAACTATGTTGGTCGAAGCTTCATACAGCCATTCGATGCTTCTCGAAAGTCGTCAATTAAGCAGAAGTTCTCACCTCTTGTACAAAACTACCGCGGATGTCGAGTTGTTCTTGTTGACGATTCCATCGTTCGTGGTAACACGATGGCAGTGTTGGTCAAATTGCTCAAGCAGACGGGAGCTTCAGAAGTAACCGTTAAAGCGGTCAATTTTCAAAAAAAATGTTAAAGCATTCTTAACAAACGTTTTTTAAAAAACTAATATTAGCGTTCTCGTTTTAAGTGGTGAAATTTTTATTCTCTTGCAGGTTCATATACGAATTGCTTCACCGCCAATTCGAAATCCTTGCCATTTCGGCATCAACATTCCAACGAGGGAAGAACTACTTGCCTATCAGAAATCGCTTGCGGATATCAAGACTTTTTTGGGCGCCGACTCCGTTGCTTATCTTAGCATTGACGGTTTGTTGGAAGTGATCTCTTCAGGCGCCAGTTCCAAAGTTGGCAACGGCTATTGCACTGCCTGCTTCACTGGAGTTTATCCAGTCGGTATTGATTGGTGAGACTGCCATAGATCATCGTTTCTTTGGTTAATCGAAAATTCTTTTCCCGCTCAGGGATAAATTAGAGCTTCAAAATCGTTCATTACTTTCTCATTTCTCGTAGCTTTAGTGCTTTAGCACATGCCTAAAATATATGGCGATTCAATGTCTTTTCAAAATCAATAGCTTAACTTCCGTTGTTGAGGTCTATTAATGATTAAGTTTCTAACATTCCGTTATTTTTTGAAATATGAAGCAGTCTAGCTCGGAATATCGAGTAAATCGATCTCAAGCAAACAAGTTGCGCTGTTCGGTCACTTCCTTGCTTAAATTATTTTTTTGTCCATTAAAGAAATGTTTCGTCATCTATCCATAGATTGCTGCGCAGCGGCGCGGTAGGTTTTCCAGGCATTTGGCCTATAATGGCACCTATCAGCAGCTGAAGCCGAAGTCCGTAATGTAAACACTCTAACATTTATTTTTTCATTCAAGGAAACGTATTCCTTTATTGTAAATGCTCCAAAGAGCACTGACACGAAATCAGAAGTAGAAAAGTCCTCACGTAACTGCTGGAGATGTCATATCAGTTTATAAAAGCAAGAAGAGTTACGAAACAAAAACTGGTGATAATAAGTCAGACAACGTTGGAAAAGCGTCAAGAAACGTAAGCTTATGAAACATTACGTATTTGAAATTGTTGAGTTGCTAAAAATATTTTAGCGCAATAATATATGCTGGTGGAATTCTTATTGTTTTTGATTGCCACTTCCTTTCGACTTCTTAAACTCTGTAGAAGCCAAGGTTGGCATTAATTTTAAGCTTTTGTGCTTTTACTGGCGGTAGAATTAGCTTCGACAAATTATGGAAGTTGGTTACGTTTCACTGTTGTGACTTCCTAGTGTCAGTCTTGGTTTCGTTTGTTTTTTTCTTGAAAAATTTGCATATCTTTTGGCGCTGACGTAATTCCAACAGCAGCGGCTAAAATGATCTCGTAAGATTGAAGCGGCAGCGTTTCCGTTCCTAAACGCGGATGCGTAGCTTTAATTTTCACTGCGTATTGGCGTCCGAACCAGTCTTAATGTTCATTGCCAAAAAACACTTCCCGACAGCTTTTACTTATCGCAGGAAACAATTAACTTCTAATGACGCCTTGCAGATTTTGCTTGGCTTCTCGGCTGGTGCGGGAAGGCTGAAAAATACGACTTAATATTGGTGTGGTCGAACGGAGATGCTGAAAAATGAGCTGCTGACTTTTGGCTTACGCGCTCCGGTTTAAGCAACGACTTGACAGAGTTGTTTCAAGCCTGGCTTTGCCATTCAACACTCAACACGTAATCGCATATCAAAAGTGTGAAGTTGGATATTGGATATTTGCACATCAGTGATAATTCGAATTCCTCTGTCACGCTTAGTTGCAATAGCGTTGCGCCAGTGGAACGTCGACTTTGCAAGTACGCTTAACGCTTTTCATTATTTCTCCAATAAGCACTAATTTTAAATTTATTAAATCCTTTTACCCGTAGCCAATTTTTCACTCCTTAAAATAACTAAGTAAAAATATTCAGCCCCAACCCGCGGTCTTGATTTGCGCCTTTTTTCATTTCCTACATTTGTTAGCCTGGTTTATTTATTTAGCATATGCAAATTTCAAAATGACCAAACGACAACAGTGAAACTGCTACCGACCTTGTCAAATTCAAATTACTGCAATTCCTCGAGCGAGTAATCAAGTTTTGCATGTTCGCTGTGGCAATGCAATTTTTAAAGTTCGCTTGGCTCACCTGCTGTCCGACTTCATTAATTGGATTTGAAATCAGGTAAGCCATTGGTATTTCTACCATTTGCAACCAAGCAAGGGGCTCTGATGTCGCTTTAGTTGCTCCTCCAGCCAGATTGAATGTCACTTCGTTAGTGTTGGGCGTGCTTAAACTCAATAAGGCGCTTTATGCTGAGAATATGTCTATTCCTCGATCATGCGTAATTTAGAAGTTGCTCTGCTGCGGGCGGTTTGGCTAGATGGGATCGTTTTCAAATTTCGGTAAGGCTTAAGTTGCATAGGTGGCGTAAGAACAACCTGTTGCGGCATGAGCGCCACCTTTCGCGACATCAGAGCCACCTATGTGGTTCTTATATAACATTCCAATATCGCGCCGGTTTGAGATAAATGATAAGTATGCTATCCAACAATTGATCCGTCAGACCTCGCTTTGAGGCGTAGCCAGCGGAAAGCTTTCAAAATGTCAAATGCCTTAGAAAACATATCCGGCAGTTAAGTACGAGAATGATTCGTCTTTCGTGATTTATATTTCTGAAGCGCCTTTCTTCTCATTAGCCTTTAACGCAACAGGCCAGTCAGGGCAGTATGATCATGCAATTGACGATTACGTTGTTCGTCTCGAAATCGCCACTTAACTTTCTTTAAATTGTTTTTGCTCCTTTTCACGCGTTGAGATGGAGATGCTCAGGAAAGCCTTTATCTTACAAGTTTGTGGCGTTTATTCTAAGGCCACGAATCAATAAGTAGCGCTTTTCGTTGAAACGCCTTTGCCGCGGCAGGTCCATTGACCCCATTTTCGTATTTCCGCTCTCGAATGCTTTGCCACGTGAATTGAATTTTTTGAGTTTCACTGAGAGGCCACGCACTCTCTGGCGCTTTGGCTATTGAGCAAAGTTGGGCCCGCATCCGGTGATTAGTTGCCGGCTGACGCGAAGGACCATTTGTTGTACGGGTTAAACGCCTTTGCGTCAACGTGGGTGCGCTCTTGAGGTTCATACGCCTTCCAACCCGCTGCGTAGGGGTCACACTTCTTTTTTGTACAACCCGAGTTAGCGTTACGCAAAATATTCTGCATTTGAAGTTCGAGACAGCTGCCGCTCCGTTAGTTGCGGAAATTCCAGTCACAATTGTCCTTGTCACCTTTTCAATAGAATATTGGACGAGCGGAACGTTCCCATGCCGTTGGCAATGTTGTCAAAACGTCCATTTTGCTTTTTCGGCTTCATTTATAGCCCAGTCGAAGGGAACTGCAAGGGCGTTCTTTATTTTCGCTGAAAAACCAGCTATTTTCACCCCGAGCCGTCTTGGCAATGAGAGCTTTGAAAAAGTACGAATTACCTTTTGTGGTTGTTGCCTCAGGTCGTTTCGGTCTCCAATTACGTGTTGGTTGCTTGTTCAATTCCTACGAAGAAGAGTCGGCATTTTTTCCCATGTCAGGCCGGCGGCCGTCCGAATTCAATTACGAAAGTCGGCTGCCTTTGGATTTTCGGCAAAAAGTCTTCCGCGGAGGGCAATTTTTGAGGCGCTTTGTCAGTTGGAAATTTGTCGCCCTCAGCTGAGAGATAACGTGCGGCTATTTGACGAACGATTCTACATGACAACGGTTGGACATCGTTGAAGCGTTGATGGTAGCTTCGGTTCGACACTGCACTTTCAACGGGCGGCGATCAATCATTTGCTGAGCCCATGCTACAATGGCCTATGTGATTGGATCGAGTCCATCGCGTTGGTATATCCATCTCCATTCAAGTGTCAGCGGCTATTATGTTCCGGCACTCAGCAACGCTGGTCGCAACCGCTTGGCCTGAGCTGTGACTGGTTCGTCGACCTCATTGGCCTTCGTACTAATTTGGCGTTTCACCTGACGTCCCTATTAAACGTTCCCTAACGGATACAGCATGCTAAAGCATCTTCAGTTTGTTTCCGTTCGTCCGCTGTGACGCGTTGCGCGGTGAGGAGAATATTTTCCAGGCCTTAATTAACTTTCAAATCAGTACATTGCCTTATAAGTAGACGAATCAGTTGGTTGGCCTTTTGCACAAGCGTATTCTCCAGTCGGCTTTCTCAAACGACGCGTTTCAAGGCTACCGAGGTCAGCTGGACCTGTTGATACAGTAGCGTAAGTCCTGTTCAATAAACACTCGTACCATAGCAGGCGAGGTCAGGCAGAGTTCGCGACAAGACTTTGTCCGTTGTTTCTCACCGACCTATGTCGAACTTTTCCAGGTTGCTTGCATTCTCACGTCGTTTCCACGGCTCAACGAGGCCATGATTTGGGCCCTTGGCCTTTGCTGTCTTTTTCTTCCAGCATTCAGCGAGCTGGTGCAACGATTTCAAATAGCCGAAAATGAGCCCAGCGGGACCTTGGTCGGCGTGTTGACTAGCGGTTACCCTGTAGCATCATCGTTCACCGATCCCAATGGAATCAAATACTTTTTCATATATCCGCCTGAAAGTTACGTGGAAGCCTCCTTTTCCGTCGATGATCGTACAGGCGAAATCCGCACTACCGAAGCTCTGGATCGAGAGCGCAAAGCCAACTATGTTTTCTTGGCTATACCAGTCGAAGGTGCTGAAGGGATACGCGTCATTATCGAAGTGTTAGACCGCAATGATAATGCTCCCGCTTTTCCCAAACCCGCCTACGTGGCGTTGCAACTGTCGGAATTTGCAAAACTTGACTCGGAGGTGCCTTTACCATCGGCGGAAGACCCTGATGCTCCGCCTTACGACGTCCAGCGCTACGAGATTGCCGGCGGAAACGTGAACAATGCTTTTAGGCTTTCGACCAGAAGGATCAATGGCATCCTCTACCTTGACCTAGTGATCAACTCGGAGCTGGACCGCGAATTCAGGGAGATATATATATTGAAAATTAATGCTTTCGATGGAGGTGTGCCTCCCTTAAGGGACACTTTGACCGTCAATGTCACTTTAATGGATGTGAACGACAATGCTCCAGTCTTTGACCGGCCTCGTTACGAAGTTCATTTGGGAAATTCAGACTCTCTTGTCCCTGGAAGTCCCATAATTACGGTGCACGCTACTGACCAAGATGCGGGCCGCAATGGGCAGGTTGAATACCGGCTAGCACCCAGCCCTGGAGATGCTCAAAGGCTGTTTTCCATAGACGCCGATACTGGTCTTATAACTTGGAGTTCATCCCAAAGAATGGGTAGATTCTACGAGCTATTGGTGCTTGCTCGCGACAAGGGCCAGCAGCCATTGGAATCTAGCGCCTTTGTTGCAATAAGCACCTCTGTGGGAATGGACAAGCTTAAGTTAGGCATAATTTTTCTTAGCCCCGACGGAAGCCCGTCAGTTTCCGAAGATACAAAGCCTGGAACCTTGATCGGTAGGGTATCCGTGTCGGATCCTTCAATTTCGCACAGAAACCTTAAATGCACCTTGTCCATGGAGGGCAATGACGGCGGCGTATTTGCCGTGAAGGCAAGCGAGGAGGTGAACTATCTGATTCTGGCCAAACCGGTGGACCGCGAAAAGGTTGAAACCTACAATATTACCCTCAAAGCGGCGGCTTGCGGTCAGTCAGCCAAGATGGCAAGCAGAAAAGTTCAAATCCGAATAACGGACGTTAATGACAATGCGCCCAGGTTTGAAAAGTCCTTGTATACCGCGCAAGTTAGCGAGAAGGCGCCGCCTGGTACTTCGGTGGTTCGAGTACAAGCATTCGACCCAGACCAAGGTCGCAATGGTCAAGTACGCTACGGGCTCGTAGCCGAAGATGGCAGCTATGATCACTGGTTTAAGATAGATTCTCAAACTGGCCTAATCACGACAGCCGATGTTGTCGACTGCGAGCTAAGCTTCAACCCAAAGTTCATTATCACAGCCGAAGATCACGGCGAACCGGAAGCATTGTCCGCAAATGCTACTCTGTCCGTATCCATTCTGGACGTCAATGATAATCCTCCGCTTTTCAACAAGCAAATATACAACGCTTCCGTGCCTGAGGATGCGCCCATTGGTTACTGCTTTGTTCAGGTAAGCGTTTGCGCATTCCAACTAAAGCCTAATGATTAATATTTAAATTGGAAAAGTGAATTCATAGCACCGCGCAAAATCAATACTCGTAACGACTTGACGACTACAAGAAGCTCTTTATCAATGCTTTCAGCGTTCTTCTAGATTTTCGGTTAACTTTGTTGAGAAGTCAGACAGTTCGGAAGGGCTTTCGGCTTCCGCACGCACCAATGCGAATTATCGACGTCAATCGTCGCTGTTCGGATGACCACCTTAGATAAGGTCATTCGTTTCCGGTTTCAATGAAGTGATGGTTCTCTTGGTCGCTTGGCTCTGCTGAAAAGCTCTTCAGGGCTTTGTTACCTCGAGTCCATTTCTACTACGGTCATGATAAAGTAGAATCAGGTGAAACGCCGAAAGCATCGCGTTGAGAGTAACCAAAAGGCGCCATTCGATTTTGCAACCTCTTTTGCCTCATCAATGGCCGCCCGCAAGGAGCTCCATAGGGCGAGAACCAGTGGAGTACCACTCGAACCTGTTTAGCAGAGCTTGTCCGCAACGATCGCCATATGGTTTCCTCCATAATGGCTCCTAACTGCTAATCGAATAATGCGGTCCTGATGGGGTGCCCCCCAAGCTGGTGCTCATCAAGCCAAATGCCTAATAGAGCAAATCATAAGCTCAGCGATTCAAGTTGATGTTGCCTTAAGTTACTTGTATAACTCTATGAATTGTTGCGGCAATTCAGCAGCCAACAGCCTAAGGCTAACGGCAGTAGTTCATTCACCCGCTTGTTAAACTGAGTGAAAACTGAAATTTCTCCGTCTATGACCTAGTCATTATAATAACTTGCACAGCGACTCAGTATACCATAAAAGTTACTACGCGCTGGCTGTAATGTTTCCACGTTCCGCCGCCGTCAGGGTTGGTTCAACGTCGCTGGTCAACATGCTTTGTCCGAGCTTGCAGGCTTATCTGGCATTAGCCTACAGAGCGAGGGAATTTGTATGCCACCATTTGGCCGCAGTCGGCAGAGCAAATAGATGGGAACAATGGGCAGTAAAGTAGCAGACGCGAAAGCATAACGTCGTTTTGCAATGCGGTTAGGTCTACCGGATTTTGAATTGATCCACAGGCATTATTAGCGTGCAACAATGCCGGTTCTTCACCAAGGCTAATGCATTTATATATTTGTTGCCGTTGAGAGAGGTCAGCGCGATTGCACTTTGTCTTCATGCTTAGCCGTCGTTCGCTCCAAGAGATATACGACTTAGTTATGTCAGGTGAAGGCTTTGCTAGAGGCTTCCGCGTCCTAAAGCTGTCAGGCAAACATCCCGTTAACTTTCAACCTATAAGAATTCTATTTTCCCTGAATAGCCGCGCTGTTATCTTTGGGAAAATTTCTACGGTTGTCTTGTGCTAGTAATAGAGACAATTAAGTGTCAATAAATTTGATCTTCATCGTTATTGAGCGTCTCCTGTTGGACTGTTGCCTTCAGGGACGTTATATTGGAAAAATTGCCCATAGATATCTGTTTGCGCGTTCCTTTTTTGATTTTCTTTTCCAATGGAATTTTCCTCCTCCGCTCAAAGCGTCTGTCAGCCCTAACAACTTATTCGCATATTGCATGGAGCCCATTCCAAAGCTGGTAACCTCTCGGACGTGGGAAGGGTCACGAACCAACCAAGCCGCTCGACCGTATGCTGTCCGAACATTTTGCCGGGTCGGACCATTGTGTTTAATCACAATGTCTATGGTCACTCGGAGATCGTCGCTATTCTGCGAGTCCGATGACGGCGGACGATTAGCGGAGACCAATTTTCGCGGCCTTGAATTTGATGAATGACCATTAATGGCCGTTGACCAAAAACTGGTTCAACAAAGACGCTTCCCGGATCGGTTGCCTAACTTGTGGCGCCACCTTTAGCAGGAAGTATTCGACATCGCCACAATGCACCTGTAGACTTCAGCGGCAAGAAGCGCTGAAATTTGAATTTAAAGCTTCATTTCACGGCTGAATTCTTCTTGCGAATATCATTACAAATTTCTCGTTAAGCAGCGCTTCTATGGTCACCAATAGCAACCATAGTTCTGTTTCAATTAGCAACACGTGAGAGCCCTGAAGATCTTCTAGCCTAAAGCGCACTCATCCGTTATCTGGAGCATGTAATTCTCATGTCTACGCAACGAGTGTAATAGCGAACTGTCCTCTGCTCGTTACGCTCAAACAATGATCATACAATATGGCTTGCATGGATCAATGAAAAGTTGAAACTGCTCAAAGTGACGTGATTGACTGACGAAACCCTCCTGAAGGAGTAGGATCGTTTGGGAGAATGCTGGTTCGGAAATAGGAATTAAGAAAAGCTGACGAAAAGTTAATATGCGCAATACGCTCGGGACGTTGGCGTTCATCGCGACAACGACAACAGATCTGATGCTGAATCAATTTCAAATTTTCTCTTTTCCAAGTAGCGCTTTTTTAAACGTACCGATGAGGCCAAAAGAGTGAGACGTTCTGTCACTGAATGTCTGCGCAAACATGTCGAGCCAAAATTTTCTAGAGATCTAAGCTCAGCGGAGTTACATAACAAAGCTTCGCTTGTCATTTTAATGGAGTTTTAGCCTAGAAAATTTCCCATATGCAAAGGAGGCTCTTCTTCAATCGGTGTCCTCCAAAGATTTAACTTTTCGGAGAATTTAGATATTTTTAAAATTTATTGTTCATCCATCTCTGAGTGTCCATCCGGCGCTGTATTCAACCGGTCTATAGGTTCCGATGTTTCTCTCCCTTCTCATCATTACTATGCTGTTCTGAAGTGAAAATTGTTTTTCTTCAGTAATGACGATTTGAACTGGCCTTTATTTGTCTTTTTTCGCTAAAGAGCGATAAGTGACTTTCCTATATCTAAAGTTAGCTCATCAAAAATGGCCGACTATTTTGTTAACTTTTCCCGGTGGAAGAAGAGGCGTAAGCGATACATTTCATTAAAGCCTAAAGCTGACAGTTGCTAGGACAGCTCGTATACTCAAGTTTAACTTTTTAAAAAAAATCTTTACCTTCAATCAACTGAATAGCTACCATTTTTCATCATCGTTGCTTACGTAGTTGCCGCCACTTGATTTGCATTGATTAAACTGATTTTCCTATTCTTAGGAACACTTATTCAACTAACTTAGGCGCGAGTAGTTTCTCGAAGGCTCAAGTGCGGCAGAACTTAGCCGTCTGTGACGTCTTTCGAATGGAATTGTTTTTGTAATGCTTCTTTCAACTTCAAGATTGTAACTTCAAGATTTGACCTCAAAGTTACCACAGCAGCGTGACGTTTGCAGTTCCAGTTATGCAAGGTCACTTTTTAGGCTCGTTAATATTACTGGGAGAAAGTGGAAATCGCACTTGAAATTTTGTTTGCACGAAAATTGGCATGTTATACGTCACTGCACGTGAAATTGGGTACAATTTCACGTGCAGTGACGTATAAAATGCGAATTTGAAAAGAAATGCAGAAAAATGAAGAAAAGGAATAAGTGACGACATGCAATGCAGGGAAACAAAGTCTCATCCGTTGTTCTGCATAAAAATACGACCATTGCAGCTTAGTCGCTATCTAGTTAAAGCGATTTATCAAGCATTTCCAAAATCATTTCGCTATGCGATTTTGGGGCGTTTTCTTCTTCTTCACCTTTCGATATATCCAAACTGTGCAAAAGCCTAAGCGTTTCGGCTGAAGGTTTCGAGACGTCTATTCGAACATGGGGATTGACATTCAATTCTGTAACCTCGCGCTTATCTTCGACCTGCTTTTCATCATTTCGGGATAAAGCGGATGAATCTTTTTCCTCCTCTTCGAATATGCTCAAATGAACTCCTTCGCGCGAGTCCGTCTCATTTTCTAGAAAAGCAATACGCGCTTTTTAGTCACGTCGAATATGTTTATCTTACTCACCTGTAGCAATGAGGTGGTTGAGCAGAGTGAGCTCTTCTTTGGCCATGCATTCCCGGCGGCTCATTCTTTTGAAGGAGAACAAGTTGGTTCCCGCGCGAACACCCGCTTGCTTCTCATCATAGATGTTCTTTCCCAAATCGGTGCCTCGGTCGATTGTTTGAGCGGGAAAATCCAAAATATCCTCCGCCGTTTTCTCAATGTAGACTCCAACGGCTTTGAATTGTCTCTGACTTGCTAGCTTACCGCCTGACGCGTAAAACCGAATCGCGCCAGGTTTCGACATGTCCGAGGGAAGTTCCACCTTGAGCGGTACGGTGAAGTGGCCATCTTCGCATTGCAATTTCTCTTGCAGCAGCAAGCAGACTCGAACACGCGTCTCGTTAAAAAAATTTAGCAATGTCTGTCGTATGTAGTAAAGCTGACTCATGTTCATATCAAAGTAGGTAGAGCGTAGTATGCTGTAAGCATGGTCAACTTGGTTGACAGTATTATGCGAGCCGTGTACGATATGTCGAATGCCATCCAAATGATTTAAAGTTATGACGAGTAGATGACGAGGGCTTATTGCATTCTGAAGCTGATATTTGAACATCATAGCCATCAAGTCGTAAAGCTTATCTTGGCTGCTACTGCTTAGGCGCATAATGCTTGAGTGGGCTAACTTTTCAAAAAGCAATCTCACCGTGTCCCTGTTGGGCAGTTCCTGCGGTTCGAATAATTTCTCCAAGAAAAGCGCTCCAAATATGGTTGAGACAATTTCGTTCATCACGCGCCGAGCTTTCTCTCGCTTCACTTTTTGAGCTCGCAGCCGTTGGTCCAAAATATAGCACATCTCGCCGGCCATGTTGAACACCAGCAAAGGCAGCGCTTTCAGCGACATTTTCTGGACGTCTAAATTCAATCTTCACTTTCTCAGCTTTCACTTTCAGTTTCTGGCAATGCGCTCTTTTCGTAGGCTGGTCGCGTCCCGTTGCTTGGCAACGCTTCTGTTGTTCAAGCGGAAGTCTCACAATTTTCTGCGTATTTCGTTGGTTGATTAGCTCTTTTATACGATCATATGAAAACATCTTAATTAACTGACATAATTGCTATAGCTAAGTTTTTAACGTCATACAGAACACCCGCGTTGCTTGAGCTTCATCGACACGTTAGAGACATTTTGAATGGAGCTAACGAGCTCTTCCCATTCTAATTTGCATAAGTGAAGGGAATAAAAAGGTCTTCATTGAGAAAGATAACAATATCTTGGCGAGTAAAGCATTGCTACACGGCTGGTTTGAAATTTTGTATAACCAGGTGGGCTACAAATTCGACACGCTTATTTGAGCTGCTCGTGAAAAGGTGGTTTTTAAGTAAGCAAAGCTGGATATCGCATTTAGGATATTAATATTATGCTGCGCATTAGCTAGGAAGCCAACTCCCTAACGATAGGTACTTCCAGCGAAAGTTGGGTGATCTGAAGGAGCGTAAAATCCCCTTTACAATTTTTGTTCATTGCAGGTAGAAGCGGTTGACCCTGATTGCGGCAAGAACGCGGAAATTCAATACAGCATAGAAAAGAAGGCGGCAACAGGCTCCCTTTTCACTGTACATCCATCCACCGGTTGGTTATGTCTGCAAGGGCAATTGGACTACGAAGAAAGGACCGTTTATGAAATTCTAGTTTCTGCTTCGGATGGGGGTAATAAGCAATTTAATATACTTCAATTATGCAAATAATTAACCTATTTAGGCGGACTGTCTAGCACTTCAGTAGTGCGTGTCGATGTGCAAGATGTTAACGACAATGCGCCAATATTTTATCCATTGATATACAATGTAAGCCTTCGTCAAGGCATACTGCCAGGCACTCCGGTCTTAGTAGTGTCCGCAACGGATCGAGACAGCGGTGACTTTGGTACGGTCACTTACAATATTGTTTCCGGCAATGAGGGCAGCTCGTTTCGATTGGATTCCAGAAATGGAGAACTCTACGTTAAGGCACAACTCTTTCCAACCGTATACCAGCTCAAAATCAAGGCTACCGATCGAGGCGGACTGGCTTCATCGCAGATGGCCGTTGTTACGATCACGGTGCTCACGGAGACGTTCCCAAGTCCGTATTTTGAGCAGAAGTTTTATCGCTTCACCGTACGAGAAGATGCTCTGCCTGGTATAGTAGCTGGTCGAGTGACAGCCCATGGACCTGGACCCATAGCCTACGATATATACTCAGGTGACCCAGCCGGCTGGTTTTCCATAGATACCACTACGGGAGAGATACAAGTGGCAAAGTATCTAGACCACGAATCACAGCCGACCGTCTTGTTGAACATACAGGCTTCCCTTGGTTACCCTCCTAGTTACAACCACAGTCAAGCCCAGTTAGTCATTGAAGATATCAATGATAATCCGCCAGTGTTTGCACAAGATGTAGCAGAAATTAACGTCATGGAAGACCATGAGCCAGCCGACCCTATTTATACGGTCAAGGCAACGGATCGCGATAGCGGAAGCAACGGCGAAGTTCGCTATAAACTGCTGACCAATCCTGAAAATATGTTCATGATTCATCCACTGACCGGCGAAGTGAGACTAAGCGCGGGACGGACGTTGGACTATGAAGCCCGAACAAATTACACGATTTCGGTATTGGCAGAAGATAGCGGCTTGCCGTCCCTGAGCGCGAGAATGAGCTTAATTATCAATGTAGTTGACGCCAACGACCATACTCCAGAATTCCTGCAGCAAATTTATCGCTCCGCTGTACCGGAAGACGCGCCAACAATGACTCAAGTCATGCAGGTGAAAGCGCTGGATTTGGACCACGGAGCTAACGGGTAAACAAAGAGCCTAGAGCACGTCTGATTTAAATACAACATTTATATTATCATTGAATGCAAATGTTTAAACTTTAGCTTGTATTAATAATAGCTTTTTTTGGAGTGATTTTTCTTTTAGGCAAATTATCTTTGGGCTACAAGCCAGCGGCAGTAATGCAAGTTTGGAAAAGTTTGGTATCCTTGCCGACTCCGGCTGGATATACCTACGCGAACCGCTAGACCGTGAAGTGATTGCTGAATATTCCCTTATTGCCACAGTTCGAGACAATGGGCAACCTAGGAGAAGCTCGTGGGCTAGCGTTTTCATCAATGTGCTAGACGTCAACGACAATGCTCCGACGTGCTCAAAGGTTCTACAGGAATTTAGTTCGGAAGAAAATCGACCTATAGGAAGCTTTGTTGGTCAAATGATGGCTACTGATCCTGACCTTGGCTTAAACGGTACAGTGCGTTATCGCTTAGACAAAAATCAGACGGATAGCTTTCATATAACGCCTGATGGAAGGCTGCTGACGGCAGAAGTACTAGACTACGAAGTCAGCGATAGTTACGAGTTTAAAGTTACCGCGTATGATGCTGGTCAGCCTTCCTTATCAAGTCAGTGCCGCGTGACTGTCCGAATAGAAGATATAAACGATAACGCCCCATTCTTTGTTCTTCCGCCAAGATCAAATCCAATTCTGTTCCGAGAAGAATTGCCCTTAGGCAGCGAAGTGTTTCAAGTGCAAGCCAAAGACTTGGATCAAGGCGTCAACGGGACTGTCAGATACAAGATCGATCCGATGCATTCTAGCACACCGCTTCCCTTTCGGATCAATCCTAGAACAGGTATCGTCTATTCCACATCGGTATTAGACTACGAGCATGGCGTCACCAAGTACAAGTTAACTATACTCGCTGAAGACATGGGCAATCCACCCTTGTCCACAGAAAAGGAATTCACGATAGAATTAGTTGACGTAAACGATGGAACCAGTTCATCGTTTACTAGGCAAGACGGTCACAACGACACGCTTGTATTTGAGCTCAGCGAATCTACGCACGTAGGCTCCCTTGTGGGATCCGTCGATGAGAAGCGCACAGCGGATATTGAAGTTTTCAAGGAGCTCCAAGACCAGACGGCCTTGGAGCATCTCATTGACGTGTCCTACGGCATCGTAGCTGGCAATAGCATGGGAATTTTCGACATTGATCCATTCAGCGGCGTTCTGTTCACGGTCAAGCGACTTGACTACGAAACGGCGAATTTTCACTTTCTTACCGTGTCGAGGAGCAACATCTCTAGGCTTTCGCATCCTCAAGTGAAGCAAATATACGTGCGCATCAAGGTGCTCGACGAAAATGACAACTCGCCCGTTTTCCCTGAAGATCCGGTTATATTTTCTTTACCTGAAAATACACCAGTTGGAGCAGAAGTGTGGTTGTACAATGCCACGGATGCGGATACGGGCAAATATGGTCGTCTGAAGTACCGAATAATTGATAGAAGTGAGATTTTTTCCGTTGACCCTCTCAGAGGGGCGCTTCAACTACGCGGCAGCCTTGATCACGAAAAGCGCTCCGAATATGTGGTCGTTGTTGAAGCAACAGACCAGGCTGCCTCTCCGTACGATCGCAGAAGTACGCAGGTCACCACGAGAATTTACATTGTTGACGTAAACGACAATGCCCCGAAATTTATAAGCAACGACACTGTGGAAGTGTTTGAAGACGCTGTAACTGATTACCCGCTCTTTTACGTCATTGCTACGGACGAGGATTGGTTAGAAAATGGGCGCGTCAGCTATTCCATCAAAGACAGGGACGCCAACAGCAAGTTCGTTATCAATGCTAGCACGGGTAAGGCTTTTGTTGCTTTTGCCCCTTATGCATAGACTACTACATCATACAGCTCGGGAAGCCTTTTATTTATGATGTAATTCTATTTTCTCTCTGTAGGAGCTCTAATGCTGAACAGTCGTCTTAACAAGGACGATCCAACGGAATATCGCTTCGTAATCGAAGCAACCGACCACGGCGTACCTGCGCTTTCTTCAAAGCAAACTCTGCGAGTAAAAGTTGTGCCCGTCAGTCTGGAAGCTCCAAGATACGAACGGTCCCTTTATCGGGCAAAGTTGGTGGAAAATTCCGAACCTGGCAGCGTCGTTATTCAGGTGAAAGCGACGGAACGCCGCAAAGGCGCCGGGAACAACAGTCATTTGGTGTATCAACTTTTGCCGGGCGGTTCCGGACAAGGACATTTTCGAATCGACCCTAAAAGCGGTCTGATAACAACAGCTGTCCCTATCGACCGAGAAGAGAATGATGAGATAACTCTCAAAGGTGAACTTAGCTTGCATCCCATCAAACTAGTATTTTAACGCGAGCGGTTTAAGTTATTGTTCAAAATGACGAAACTCCACAGCATTACGATGTTTGTGTCGTCATTGTAACCATAGAGGACGTCAATGACAACCGCCCAAGAATAAATCGGGATACCTGCTATCCTCTGATGGTACCTGAGAATATGAAAGTACAAACATTGGTTCTCTTGCATGCCGCAGACCCTGACGCAAGCTTCAACGGACGAGTAGTCTACAGCATAATTGGTTGGAAGGACAGTAATGCTGAATTTTTTGCCTAAACTGCGCTTATTTAGAAGGCAACGTTGACGGGAAGTTTTATATCAATGCTCAGAGTGGACGGCTCTCCTGCGACCCGCTGGACAGAGAAAAAGTTGCGTCTTATAATTTGACCATATTGGCTACGGACTCCGGAACGCCAAGACTAAGCGATACTTGCAATTTGATCATAACGGTAATGGACGAAAATGATAACAAGCCAAAATTCAGCCAGCCTACCTATACCGCCGAAATTCGAGAAGACCTTAAGCCGGGAAATACCATTCTTCAAGTGCAGGCAAAGGACTTGGATGAAGGTCGTAATGGCCGTGTTACCTACAGCACAGCGAATGACACGACGGGTCTATTCCTTATCAAGCCTAACACAGGAGAGCTAGTCGTTTTGAGGTAGGGTAATTGGAGCACCCAAATGGACATTGAACTTTTTTTTACAGGCCGCTGGATTTTGAAACTACTAGAGGCTATGCAATCCATATTTGCGCCTCAGACCACGGTGCCGCTGAGCAGCTTGAGGAGTGTGCTTCAGTCGACATAAAAGTGCTAGATGTCAATGACAACACACCCACATTTGTCGAGTACCCTTTTGAGGCCATAATTCCTCCGTCCGTTTCTGCCGGACAACGCATAGTGAAGGTCACTGCTACGGACGCGGACGGCGAAGGTCCCAATTCGGAAGTTCACTACAGGTAATGTTACTTCCATTACCTTTCATGTAAAGAAAATAGCTTTAATCTTTTTTTAGCTTTGCTACGAGCGAATCTCGTTTTGCTATCAACCCCGTCACTGGGGTTATCAGCGCTAAGCGGGAAACTACACTTCCAGTCGGTTCCGTCCATTACCTTCAAATTATTGCCATTGACAAAGGCCAACCTCCAATGACCGCATTTGGATTGGCTAAAATTTTAGTTCAGAACAAGCACAGTACTGCTAGGGAGCCCGTCAAGTTCGAACGTAACGTATATCGCTTTGTCGTCAACGATCGTTTGAAACCCCAGTCAATACTGGGCGAAGTGAAAGCAAGCGCCGACCAGTGGCGTATAGGCGAAGCACCAAAAATAGAGTACCACATTGCCGCGGGAAATGAAGAAAGGCAATTTCTCATTGAAAGTCGTACAGGTACGAAAGCGCAGCTGAGTTTTCAGCTAGATATACTTCTTAAGGTAAAATTCATCTGGCCAACAATGACTCCTTTCTATTCTCGCCGAATAACAAACAACCGAGCTTGCTAATCGAAGCTAGTCTAATAGGGATGAATAGCAGCGCGTTTTGCACGGTCATTTTTCAAATGATCAACAAAAGTGATCACACTCCATACTTCTTGCAGCACGTCTACGCTGCAGCTGTTCCCGAGGGTCAGCCTCATGGTTTCCACGTGGTTCAGGTAAGAGACGCTGAAAATTTTGTAAATAGTACGCTTAGATCATTATGCGCTTGTTTATCATAAAGTCAAAGTAAATTTGAAAATAAATAAGAATTACAAAGCTTTCGAACGGTCAAGATTTGTCACCTACTTATAAATAAAATAATACAGCCAACGTTGCGTACTGTAGTATTAATGATGTGAAGATATGAATTGCGATTCAAATATTTGAACTATTTTTCTAAAAAAATACTACTAGTCGATGGAATGCGACAGACACGAAAAAGCTTAGTATTTCTTATCTTTTTAGCATATTAAACGAATTTGCAGTAATGCCACGACCATGAATTCAATATTTTGATGTGTTCATTAGGTTCTAACAAGCAGGCCGGAAAGAGGTAGAAATTTTGTTAGCCTTTGATTGTTTCAGCTACAATGCAAGTGCGCTATTGACTTTCAATTCGAGGCCTTCAGTTTTAGGGAAGTAAAATAGGGATTTGAAGCTGTGAGCTGACATTCGCAAAAGATAAGCGGGCGCGGGAAAGAAATTATTCAAAGTGCTAATTGTGCAATGTTATTTCAAAAACTCGATCAGTTTTCATTAAGAGGCAGAAGTTGAATTTCGTTAGCGGAACAGCGCGTACAAAATTAAAAGCAAATATGGAACTGTTAAACGGATGAATTGATTTTCTAGAAGATTTTTGAATATATCAACGCTGCCATTAGAGGCACTCGTTCTCTTGCGCTTTAGAATGCTAATTTGAATATTAGGGAAACATTCTACTTGTAAATTGAAATGATACATAGGCATTTACTTTAAGATGACTGCTGTCAGTCATGCGCATGCTCAAATGGACGATCAGCTCACGTACAACATTATCAGCGGGAATTTAGATTCCGCCTTTTCCATTGATCGAAAAGGACGGATAACTACGATGATCGAACTTGGTAAGCTTTATGAAATCTGTTGAAATCAAACCCTAAGTAAGCGATGCAGATCGAGAAGTCAAAGACCACTACGAACTAATAGTGTCAGCTACACGTTTTGGTACACAAGCGTCAATGGCACGCGCTAAGGTGCATATAACAGTACTGGATGTCAATGATAACAGCCCATCGTTTCCTCCTAGTCGACCTACGACTATTCCGGAGGGTAAGACGACAATATACCGCCATAATGTTGGGGCGGCTGAATGGATATGTATTGTAGATACGCCGATTGGAAGTTTCGTCTCAACGGTGGCTGCTAATGATGTTGATTCCTTTCCGCCGCTTCAGTATAGCTTCACTCATGACGGTAACCCCGGGAAATTCTTCCGAATTAGCCGTTTCTCCGGAAGAATTACGTTGGTTAAACCTTTGGACTACGAATTGCGTAGAACGCACGTTCTTACCGTCCAAGTAAAAGCGACGCTAAGCCGAATGTTTGGTACAAAAATAACATTGCATTTTCAGGTATACGATGGAAAGCACAACGCGGTCACCAAAAAAAGCATTACAGTGTTGGACGTGAACGACAATGCGCCGACTTTCAGTCAGCAAATATACCAGCTTTCCATCCCGCTTGGCACAAAGCCAGGGGCAATCATTGGTCGCATCACGGCGCTTGACAGAGACAGCGAAGAGAACGGCCGGGTGACTTACCGTCTGCTCGACCATACAAGTTCAATTCGAAAAAGGAGGGCGCCTCGGTGCGGCATTGATTCCGACAGCGGCATATTGTACATTAACGAAACAATAAGTCAAAGCGGCAAGTTTGCCGCCATTTTCAAAATGGTCGTCGAAGCCAGCGACAATGGAAATCCGCCGCGAAGCAGTCGTCTGCCGATAGTTATGCAAATTATTTCTGCCACGTCAAAAAGCCAAGCAAAGTTCGCTCAGCCGATCTACAGGTTTGTTCCATTTTTTGCAATACTTGGCGGCTTTTCGTTTCCAGCAGCGATCGGTAGTCTGACGGGCGCATTTTTCAGCTTTACAATACCTGAAAACTTTCCTGTCCGTACGGTCATTGGCCAGTTGAACTTAACTCGTCTCCCTGAGAACTACAACCAAATGACGTATGCTTTGAGGGATATTGACGGGACTTTTGAATTAGACCAGCTGGGACGCATTATCTTGCTTCGACCGCTGGACAGAGAGAAGAAAGACGAACATCGCGTAGAAGCAGTTATAAGTTCCAAAGAAAATACGGCCATAAATTCCACTGCTGTTGTGCTGATCAAAGTGGATGACATCAATGACAATAGCCCTGTGTTCAGCCAAAACGAATACCGCGTTACTATTGACGAATCATCGCAACCGGGTGCCGTCGTGCTAAAATTAACTGCCACTGATCAGGATATAGGGGCAAATGCAAGGCTCAACTTTGAAATCACGTCAGGCAATACCGCTTCAACATTCCTTGTCGATTCCAATACTGGCGTTATCAAAGTCAACAGAAAGCTGTCCGGCACCGGTATTCATCAGTACAAGTTGATTTTGAAAGTTAGTGATTCGGGAAGGCCACCCAAGTCAGCTCTGGCTATGTGCTACATTACGGTAAAAGGTACGCTGAGCCACGGCGGACCATTCTTTCCTGTCAGCTTGTATCTTGGATATATCGTGGAAAATGCCCCGGCAGGTAGTCTCGTATTCACAGTCAAGGCGGCAATTGACGATGGAAAGTCAATGGACATACGGGACAAGCAGCGCATTGTTTATTATATACAAAATGGCGAAGACGATGGTCGCTTTTTTACCGTCAACAAAAACAATGGCGAAGTGCGTACCAAGCAACCCTTTGACTACGAGGCTCAGACTTCCTACAGATTTACTTTGGCTGTGGAAGACTCTTCTGGTAAAATGAACACGGTGCCTTGTCAGGTGCTAATAAAGGGAATAGACGAATATGCCCCTGTGTTTAGCGAATCTCTCTACGTTTTCAAGGTACGTAGCGACATGATGCTGTTATCTTAAAAGTTCGTGAATAGGAACCTGTTATGGAAAACTTTCCGGACGTTAAACCGGCCATAATATTAGATGAGTTATTTAACTCGAAGAACGTACTTGAAAAGACAGGTACGCTATCATGTTAAACAATATAAGCATACTGTTGGAAACTGGTCAACTTATCTGTAAGGTCTGAGCCGAACGGGGGGCGTCCAGTTAGCCATTTTGAGTTTTTCTATGGTTAAAGCGCTTTGAGTCATTCGTTGGCTACAAGAACCTTGACAGTCTTTAAAAATTTCAGACTTCATACGAAGCGACTGTTGGCGAAAGCTTGGGCGCCGTCTACGCGGAGGATGAAGATTCCGGTATTGATGGTCAAGTTACATATGATTTCAAAGAACCGAACGCTTACTTCGAAATCAATCCCAACACGGGTGTACTCTCTTTGAAGCGTAATTTGAAAGATGCTCTCTCCGACGATGCCGAGAGTGCTGTTACGCAAGCAGATTTAGCGCTGCACAGGGCTCACCATCCGACAGCAGTCACTTCAGAAAATTCTATCGGAGGTCGTTCTCAAATTTTGGTATTTACCGTCGTTGCCTATTCCGGAATTGATCCATCGCGACTAAAGCAGAATACGACCATTGTGGAAATCCATATTCTTCAACAGAGCGGCTCGAAGACGCTCACTTTCGGCTCGACGCTTTTGCTCGCCTTTGGTATTCTGCTCGGTCTTTTATGCTGCTGCGTATTGTGTATTGGTACGGCCATTCGTCTAAGACGACCAAGAGTTTGTTCCTCAATGAAAGCGGTCAGTTACCCGAAACGACCCAGACAGCAGTTGAACAGTTCGAGCAGTAAATGCGCCCTTTTGAAAGGCATAAGAAATGGCCATCTAAAGCAGTATAGCAACCTTTTCGGTAGCGTCGATATGACCGAGGGGGAAGACAAGCTTCCTAAGCTTCCCTCGTTTATTTTTGGCGGCAAATGTCCCGCTAAAAGCGTATCCGATCATTCAGTGAAGTCCAGCGGACGAGGTTCCTACGAAGACGAAAACCCTCTCGAAAACGCGCGTTCCGAGAGCGACCAAAGGCGCTGCTCTGATCCTATCGACTCGGCCAGGCAGTCTTGGCTTTACGACGAGCCGCCGGATGCGGAAAAAGCCGGCGCGACCAACGAATATCTTAATAATTTGGGCATCACTTCCTGCGAAGTGCCACCTACTGCTACTGCGACGCTGCCGACCAAAGGCCATTCAACATACGCTACCTCAGGTGCCAACGAAGATGGAATAAACCTGCAACACTTAATCTACTCGAAAGTGGACGAAGTGTTAGCCAGTAATAGCTTGGATAGGAAAGCGGACAAATTTCGGGTGCCCAACGGGGCATCCCTACCAATTCCAAATCAGTATGCCAACCGATCGCTGCCATTGGGCAATCTTTTGCCGCCTAGTGATTGGGGGCCAGGTTTTGAGCCCGTCACGCAAGTGCTTTCGGAAATAACCCGAATCAAGTGTGGACAAGGTGGCCTACGGAAAAGCGCCGAAGCAGGTCTTCTAAGTGATGGTGATCCGTGGGTAAGACGGACTGATCTCAATGAAAAGTCCAAACGCTACAATACATTGCCAAGAGTGCCATCTGATAGGCGGCAAACGAATGTTCATGAATTGGAAACCGAGTGTAGGATATAGGCATTCCTGCTTTATATGTGCATTATGTAAATAAATTATCTTTACTTTGTTTAAAGCATTGAAAATGTCTTGTTAACAGCAATGCAGACAGTGTCGCCCAAGCGATTATTTACAAACGCAGGGGAGTAGCTGGCCATAAAGGCGGGTTGTATGTATCGATTTCAGCATCGAATTTGGCTTGCATTTTCTGCTCCAATTCGTATATTCTATCTCCAGCATTCCCGTACATCATTTTGGCAACGCTTCTACGATCCGCTATGGGAGCTAGTAAGTCTTCCGCTGTGCTTGGCCGATAATAAATTGAAACTTAAAATAAAGGCTATTCAGAGGAGACACTTGTATAGGCAGGTTTTTACTCTTTTCAATGTCAATAAATTGACCTGCGTTACACATCAGCCACGTTTGCTTTACTTCGTCCTTCTGTACCTCCGTTTTCTTAGTTTCTCCTAAAATAGAATGTACAAAGCCAAAGTTTGCAAGGATTGAACTTCCTCTTAAAAGCTTTTGGGCCCAGATGTTGCCTTAAATAAAAGCGCCTTCTCTGAATGAAGTCTTCTATATCAGAAATAATACAGTATACAACGGAGACAAAGGCATGGAAGGTAGCAACATCTGGGCCCAAGTTATTGAGAAGACAAAATGCTGCAAGACAACCTTGATCACCGTCGATCATACAACGACCTAACAAGAAAGAAATACAACCAAAAATGCTCCCAACTTTTAAAAATAAACTTTGTTTAATTACTAATCTTGAAAGCGACGTTAATAAATGCTAAAAATCGAAAGAGGCACTCGTTAGCGAAACGTTTGACATGTAATCTTAACGACAAATTTTTTTTTTAAATCTGTTAAAAGAGTGAAAGAAAAAACAGCGCATTATTGCATTGGCGTTGGAAAAAACGTCGAGCGATAAGGCTGCGCAAATTTTTTTTATCAAAAAAGCTGAACTGCAACTCACTGTTTTGCCTGTGCAATTGGGTGACCATCAAGAAGGAAAGGAATTCATTGTCGATTTCCGTCTTCTTGCGGCTTAAAGCTGCGGAGCATTTACGGCGCTGTCTGTTGAGCCTGTAACGAGCCTTCCGCACTCTATTCCATCGCCTTTTCCGTCGCTTGCGACTATACAAAAACGGAATTTTGTAACATAAATTACGCCTATGCATAGAACACTTTTGGCGACAACAAGGAACGGCTGGCAAATTTGGCTGCGGTTCAGCTGGAGCTTCACTTGCTGCCTCCGAATTGTTGAACGCGTAATGGAATCGAAACCAGGCTTTCATTGCGTTGAAATTATTGCAGTACTCCTTCCACGCTTCGTTGCAACCACTGGTCGTAGGGAACGGGCAGAAAATAGCGGAATTATCTACCTCGTTTGAAGAAAGTTGGCTTTGCTGCATGCTAAAGACACGGCGGACTTTTCAAACACAATGGGTACAGTTAGTGGGTCACTGGCAGCACGTAGGAGCCCATTTTCGTTGAATCCAATAAAAACGCTCTTCACGAAACCTACCAATCATTTTTTGTAACATCGAACCTAACCACACATAAATAATGACAGTACACTCTATTTCATCCTCTTAATCTTTGCTTGGCCTTTAAGCAGTAGCCTCAGCATTCTTTAACGGTTCTTATTAGAAAATAAAAAAGTATGATTTCAAAAATTACCGTACGCTTCGTGTTTAATTTTTTTTAATTCTCAAGATTTGTTAGCTACACCTTGCTACCGGGACGTTTCGTGGACAAGCAAGACTGTAGAGAGTTATCGGTCTTCTAGGCTTGCCGCGAATGTTCAAAGTGTACACCATATCGCAAGTAATACGCACTGAACCTCACAAGTTGAAACTCGACTTTGTCGAATGCCTTAAGCGCGAAATCAATCGTCAGTTCTGCAATAAGGTATGTTGGCAGTTGTGTATCCGCGCTCGTCTGTTTTCCGTCTTGCAACGAAACAATGAACAGCTTTTCTCTCCCTGTAGAAATAATATATTCCCGCCAAAACGGCAAGCTTTAATTCTTCAATTTCAAGGTGGTTTTGGACGTGGGTGTATGCGTTGGGCTTTATGATTTTCAAGAAATAGGGACCTCCCGCATTGCCCACACGGAAGGATGCACCTACACAGACGGTACGTTGCATATGCATTGTTGCCAAGTCACCTTGCGTCTTGTTTTTCAAGTGGTCTTTCGACTTTTGATCTTTCGCCCCTTCGTTGGGGAAATACTGTACGGCAAAATTAGTCAGTGCGACGACACCGGAGTTTGGGGTGATATTCGCCTTTTACTTTTTCTCTCTTTCCTTTTTTTTGACTTCACCTTTTCAGTGTCGACGCTCTTTTTCGCGGAAATCTTTGTTTCGGCCGAAAACTTGCCTTATCCGAGTAACTACTCCGAAAATGAATCTGCCTGGATTTGGGAGTACGAAACTGACGACGGAGCGGCGCAGCTGTACATGGAAAAAGGTGAGCTTTAAGAAAACACTTGACATAAGCAAACTATGCCTATTTAGGTAGCATTGTTAGGTTCAGAGTGATTGACATGACATTCACAGATGTGCCTCCGACGGAGAGCGAAACCGATGGCGATGGTTCAGGACCATCAAGTGAAAATAAGCAGGCGGAACCATCGTTTGTGCTTTACGGTACAATGAGTGAATGCGGCTTGGGATGCACATCATGGTGGGATTCCGCTTAAAAGTTAAAAGTTATTCTCTCATAAGTTGTTGAACTTATCAATTAAAATTTTTTCTTTCATGTTATTAATATGCTTACTTTATTTGCGACAGAATCGTGGCAGGCAGTTGTAGGCACTCCCTACAGTAAGCTTCTACCTTTATACATACATATGTTAAGAGTAACTGTAGCCAACAATAATCGGTCAACTCGATGTTATGAAGATTGTGTATAATTTTAATTTTTGTTGGCCACTAAGTTTCAATTAAGAATCAGTTTTTTTGAAAAGCGGCTTTCTGACTTTCGTCGCTTTGTTCCGTTTCGTACGTTGGTTTCAGAATGGTGATTCTACATCTGAGCTCTTGGTCGACCGCCAAAACGCCGGCCGAGTTGTTAAATTCGCCGCAGTAGTTGGGAGCGCTGAAAATGGTGACCAGACGATTTCCGGCGAAAAATTCGTAACCATTCTGAACACTTGATGAGCACGCACAACCATGTCTATGTCAAGACGTCGGCACATGTCTATAACAACGTCAGCGCCAAAAGTCACTCCCGCGCCGCGCATACTAGCCATAAAGCCGGTCCCTCTGTGATCTGGGTCTGCCCAGAGCAAATCGCATTTAAGACCTTGTGTGGGAATCAAGAATGGCAGCTCCATGTTCCGAATTTGGTCAAAGCTGTGCAGCTCCGGCGACAGACCGCCATGCATACAAAACAAACGGCCGGAGACCAGACCAGCAATGGGAAAGTGTGAGAAAGCCACCTGGAAACGCCTGTATACTTCGTACGAGTAGCGCCTCATGCATTCATCGTAAAAGCCATAGATGCGATTTATTGATGGGCTTTCGTGGTTGCCCCGTAGTATGAAGAAGTCAATGGGAAATAGGATCTTATAAAGCATTACCATACAAATAACTTCAATGCTGTAATGCCCTCTGTCTACATAATCTCCAAGAAACAAATACCTCACATGCGGTGGCCAGCCGATGTAATCGAAAAGGCGTAGCAAGTCAAAGTATTGGCCGTGTATATCCCCGCAAATGACCACCGGTGCATCTAGTTCAATTAAGGCGCCATCACGCTCTACTGCCCCTATTCCCATGTTTATTATGTAGAATATGTCATCTTCGGTCAGAGGCTTGAAGCTGAACATCTTCTTCATAAGCCCAGCCAAACGCAACTTCTTTTCCTCTTCCATACTTCGGTAGACTAAAAACGCTACCAACTGCTGGGAAAGTCATTGAACTATCGCACTAATGGCAATAGTTCAAAGTTTGATGATTTGCAGGTTACTTTAAAACAAACTCATTTTTTAAAGTAACGCTAAGAGTTAGTAGTTTCGCCAAACTGGCCAACATTAATAATAGCCCAACCTTAACCAGCGAGACTTTGCGTTGCGCAGTTTCGAATTTTCAATCTCACCGCACGCTATGCGGCATACTGTAGGCTATAGATTTGAGTTTACAAAACAGATATAAACTAAACAAGGCGTTTTTCTACTAAACAAAAAAGATAATTTTTTTAAAGTGACGCGTCTTTTTGCTTGCAGCTGAACGATCATCCTTGTATGTACAAATGAAAAAATGTTCTTAACAAAGAAAAGTGCCCTTAAATGCGTTTTATAGGTCCCATATTAGCAATGCCGCTTTTAATAACTCGCATTATCCCAGGAAAAGTTAAAACGTAGGTCTTCGCGTTACAGGCAATGATTTCGCTCACTGTAACGTAGGAATTACAGAATGTAAGCTTACTGACTGAACTTAAGCGGAAAAGCAGACATTAATGTAATTCCTAACAATATGAACCGTTTAACTCTATTATAAGATGATGAGAAAGTATGGTGCAGCTGCTGCTATTAAACAACTCTCATTCTTACCCTTTTAATCATTTTGCATATCGCACTGCGAATTAAAGGTGTCAGTTGACTGGGTGCTTTTTCCACTCGCTCAGTGGACCGCGGCCAGTAATATATTTTGCATTCGATCCATCGGGAACCAAGCGACCCTCTGCGCGGTATTTCTCGTAAACATCCCGATCAAACTCGGTGAAACCCCATTTTCGGGAAACCAGGATCTGAAAAAAGAATATGAATGCTGTCATTGATGACCGTACGCGAACGAGAAGCATACGTGCTGCTTTCCTGGGAACTTGTACTTGGACCTTCGCAAAGCTTCAATGACCGCTGCCTTATGGTGGTCCTTAACGCGAACGGAAATCAAAACTTGGCCGATGTGGACACGAGCGACGGTACCCTGCGGTTTGCCGAAAGCACCGCGCATCCCAGTTTGAAGCCTAAAAAATTTTATTCAGTAAACATTGGGCTTATAAAGCAAAAGGGACACACATACCTATCGGCTCCAGCGCAGCTTAACATTTTGTTTATACGAATAACGTGAAACGGATGAACGCGTATTCTCACATGAAACGTATCTTTACCGCAAGCTTTCGTTAGGTATTTGTTGGCGCAAATACGCGCAGCCTCCAATGCCTTGAACAGACATGAATTGAGTCGACTGGTGAAGAGAACTTAAAAGCTTACCTCCGAAGAGATTTGCTCAAACTCGTCCGAAACTAAATGAACGCACAGAGGAAACTCGTCGACCGTTGCCTTCTTTTTTCCCAAATCAAATATGCGGATCTTCGGATCTGTTCAGAAATCGTTGAAAAAGAACATTGAAAGTGAGGCGATTACGCTTACCGGGTACTCCACGATTGAATCGCGACTTTGGATACGGCTTGTTTTTGCAATAGCGATAACTGAAATAAATTTAGTTCAACGAAATTCACCACGAGCATTTGCGCACCATCTCGCCGGCCTTCGCCCCATTTCTAACAATAAAGTGACTTGTCAATCGGCACAGTACGCTAACTATACGATCATTAGGTTATTGGCTTACTGTATATGTGGAAAACTCTTCATCCTGCCAAATTAGGTAGTTTATAATATGCGTTATTGTTACATGGTTGCTGCGGACAAATAGATTAGCCTTTGGGTAATTTTTGCAATTTAACTGTTTAAAAACCGGTACGACATGTTGTTTTGATGTGACGACAGAAGAATGAGTTGTGAAACGTAGCGTTGTTGAATCTCGTTTTTCAGAGACAGCGAATTGATAAAGGTGCCTGATGTATAAATGGCAGATGTTGAATACTGATCGCCAATGGAGCTCACGACTTTCATATTGCCATTGTTGTGCCATTCTTTGGTAAATGCCGATAATACTGCTGTTCCTAGTCAGCAGATAATCACCGGAGATGTTGTTGCTGGCAATTATACGTATTTTAAAATTTCCAAGCCCGGTGCTGCCGCGTTAGTGCTGCTGTCGTACGAAGGCGACGCCGACTTGTATATATCTACTACAACTCCAACGCCCACTTTTTCTCTCGATGATCACCAATTCCAGTCTGCCACTTGCGGAGTGGACCACGTCGAACTGCCATCGACAATTAGTCGGCCTCTATATGTGGGCATATATGGGCATCCGTCGCACGAGCTGAGCCGATATTTTTTTGCCATTACCCTTTTTGAAGGGGACAATGGCGATAATGAGCTAGTACATTGGGCTGACTACATCAACTTAAACCCAGCGGAACCCAACCACTGGAACTCCGCCTATGCAGAAGACGATGGGAAAAGTTTCTTTTCTGTTCTTTTGCATATCGGCGAAATCTTTTCTGCCGTTATGTTGTTCCTCATAGACAACTTCATCGAGCTGTCAGCCTTCTAAGTTAGCGTTTCTTCTAGCACGCGATTTGAATTGTACTGCAAATTTCGATTTTGTTCAATATGTATCAATTTACATCATCGCTTGTGCTCAAGTTCCTACTTCTTTCGATTGCAAAACAATGAACATTCTTGCCTGCTGAAAAGTGATGTTTTTCTTACGTGTCTAAGCTGCGTGCTTTTGTTGCTTGCGCGCTCAACTACGAAGTTCGAACCAGCTTCAAGCACGGGGCAATATTAAAAACAGTTTTAGCGGATTTGTTACGCGATAGCTTTCAGGGCAGCAAAGTTCGCAGCCCGACTTTTTTCAAATCACATTTGCATATTGTTTATTCGGATCTTGTCTCTTATAAGCCCCACCATTTGAGAAATGCAGGTTCCTTTTTGGCAAGTATGCCCTTAATTTTTTGTACCTTTACTCGAGAGCATTGCAATCAATCTTTCTTGCCCTTACTGCAATCTAAGCCTACGCATAATCCTTATGTTTAGGCTTAGGCTTAGGTAGGAGCGCGAAAAGACAGCCGGCAAGCCTACAGTATGACGGTGGGACTCCCGGGAGACAAGATCCGTTTATTTCTGCAAATTCGCGCAGCTGCGGTGACAAGAACGCAAATAGCGTAAGAGCAAGGCGTATTCTTAGCTAGAAAGCAAGGTGATTTCTCAAGCACTTTGTTATTGTTAAAAAATCATGCAAAATTCAAATTTCCACCGGATACAGGAAAATCGTTTATCAAAAGGGCATTTGTTGTTCAGGACAGTCGTGGAAAATGCAATGCGACAAACTGCGTATCTACGCTACTAATCCGTCCAATTTTTAAGTACATTTTTGCTTAGAGGTATGGCGCAACTCCAAGCTTTGTTACTTCGTTGCCATCTCCTTGAAACAACAACTGCTGTTTACAAGTGTTAATAGATTATAAACAGCGGCAGTATTTTTGCGTGACAGTAAATAAACGAATTCTGGTAAATATAGCTATAAAAATTAAGTAATCATCTCGAAATTAATCAAATCGAGCTCAGCCCAAGTTTTTAATAATTTCACTTTGTAGAATATAGTCAGAAAAATTAGAATGTATTAATACAACTGCTCCGTGTAGCAAAGCTCGTTTAAAATGGCTGGTCGTTTCTATGAATAGCCCATCATTCTTTGAACTTAATTATCTTGTTTTTGTACTTCACGGACAATACAAAAACGGTTTCTAGTATGCACGAACTATAATATAAGCAAGAGCTGTTTTAATAAATAAAAAGCATAACAGTGCGAAAGCAGGGAGCGGGTTCACGCAAACTGTAGTCGTATCTTTCCGTGAAATCTTAAAATATTAGTCTGCCAGTACGTCCTCTTCATTTGCTATTCGCTGTTGGCCTCCTTCTTTCCGCCTATTCTTTTACCTCCTTTCCGATTTCTTTACTATTTCATAAATAACGCGATATGGAAAGTAAATGCGACCCAGTTCGAATGGATCAAAATTTTTTTTTACATTAGCGCACCCAGCCACTGACCTCGCCAAAACTCGAATGTCGCATTTGCGCCTTCATTATTGCTCTATTTTGCAAATAAAATTCAGCTGGCTAATACTTTGTCTGATGACTGCAAGTTTACTTTGAACAAGACTAACAAGTGCCAAAATGCTTCTGGAACCATGATGGGTGGATTTGGACGTGGATCAATGCTGCTTAGCATTAAGATTTGCAGGTAGTACTCGCTTCACTATTCTATACATGCCAGGAGAAGGTCAAACATGAAAAATGACGGGACGAAAGCTACATAGGATCTTAATCCCATAGAAGAGATAGCAGATCGCCATTAAAGCGCTTCTATGATTTCTGATAAAGCAGATACTTCAACTTAAGACGAAAAGCCTATGCGCAGTCAGAAAAAAAGAAGGCCAACACCGGCGATTCGCATTTTGTTAAACAAATGATGAAAAGTTCCATTGACTTGAAAGAACGGACAACTGTCTGGCACGTATATCTCAGAAGTGATAAGCAGCCGAAAGCTGAGTTTATGCTAACGGGGTTAAACACATTCATTCGCATCAGTAAGGAGCATGCATTGTGTAGGCGGGTCCCGAACAATGCTTATCGCATAGGAATGGCTAGCTTTCGGAATTCAGGTTTACTGTCGTCAGAACCGTTAGACGGATTTGATTTTATATTTTTCCAGAACAGTCTTTTTGCCGGAGACAAAACTGCATGGATGGTAAGCCCAGCATCGAGAGCGTGGGTACATCTTCACATGAGAAGTGCAGACGATCAAGGAAATACAGTATTGTCTATGACGTCAAATATGAATGAAAAACAACTACGGCCGGGAGAATTCTATTCTGATGTCTGCCCTTTCATTATTACGTTATTATCCCTATGATACAGCGCATGCTAAAGGCAGAAAATGCTGCATATGTAAGAGCAGGAAAAAAACTAAGCATGACGAATGATTTTTAGTTTTATTCGCCTAAAGTTATACGGAAAGTATGTGAAGACATTACGAAATAGCATTAGTTTTAAAAAACAAAGAGCGACTGAGAAGACGAGCAATACAGGCCTCTCCAGCGATACGACGGCAATAATGAACTTGGATAAAGGAAGGAGGTGATGCACGGTCAAGTATGCATTAGCCAGTTTAATAATGCTGACTAAAAAAAAGAATAAGAAACGGTAAGCACTGATAATTGGAGTGTTCAGTTAACCGATGCATCACTGGTTTATCGCAAAGGGCTATCATCAACTACTTGAATAATGTGCAACAGATTTCCGCAATCCCTAATTTTATTATGACTTTCTGAAAACGCAATGGCTAAGCATTAAAACCGTACTGATAAACACGGATAGTTGCGATGGAACTTGCTGACTCTTTTACGTGAGTCACAGTAGCTCATCCGCAGCGATTAAAAGTCGCCGACCGCTTCACTGCCAACTACGGGTAAGTTTTGCGAAAGTATTCAAGTTGACACTGCGCTTATTGGTCTGCCAAATTAAAAGTTTGTCTCATTCGTGAGACAATTTTTTTATTTAAAAATAATAAAAATGAAGAGATGTTTTTTTGACGAAAATCTATTAGTCAATTCTGCTTAATTTTATTTGCAACGACACCAGCGAGTCGACCGATACGCGCGAGTAAAATTTTAGTCGTCAACAAATGGCGCTAATCGCCTTACCATAAAGCGTCGGCATATTGCGCTAGACAAACCTGCCGATTTGATTCCAACCAATACCGTAGCAATCGCGAAACGAACAAAGGATTTTGTTTGAACCGCTTTGACAACCTGAAAATCTTTATTATTGTAGAGAAACTTATGATAGCGGCCTGTGCGGCGCATTGACCATTTTTGGCTTCACCCGTTTGCCAACGCTTCACTTGCATTCACGGGATTTTCAGGTGACAAAATTGCTAGCCTTTGCTTATTTTTTATGGGGCGTAAAGTTTTTTTCGACTCTCCCTATTGACACTACTTCGTTGCCAGTAGAGACTTCTGCTTTTTTAAACTTGCGTCAGTGCTCGCTGTCCAGCCGAACGTTTTGCTATTTGCCGCCTCATGGCTAAGTGTTTTGTTCTGTTAATGTTTATGCCATTTTATGAGTGCATATGCAACTTAGCGTCCCACCATTCCGCGGCTGATTATCTTATTAATAGTTGCGCATTAGAGTGAGGCGCGCTCTACCCTGACGCGCTGGGTCAGACTTTCCTTTTATTAACGCGGTCTTCAGTACGGTCTCTCTTGTCAACATTCTGTTTTCTAACTGGATAATGCAATGATTTCAACACATTCTCACGAGAGCTTCAGTAAGATAAAGCCCTGCCAGCCGCGGCAAGCTTTGCTAAAGAGTCAGCATGATTAATAAGCAATATGTCTCGTACCGTGATTCCGATGGGCTCTGTAAGTTTGAGTTCAGACGGTCATGTGGTCACGAATACAATGAATCCTAATTGTTCACCTAGGTTTCTGAATGAAAGTTGAACACTTTCTAAAGTACTACAGCATAGTTTTGCTAAAGTAAACAAGCTAGGTTGGTTGTCCATTTATGAGTGCTTCAGTTTTCTGAAGTGGTTTTTCTGCTCCTGCTGATAACAAGCCGTTAACAGCGAGACGCAAAATCTGTGACCCCAAAAAAAGTGCTTAACCAAGGGCAAGTTAAAAACGTATGCAGCAGGCTAGGGCGGTTTAATGGTCGCAGCTTTTCATCAACGCATCCCGCCCGTCAGAAGCGGAAGCCTGGATGCGTCAGCGGCTTTCATTTCATAAAGGCCTCAGTGCAAGTAGTCAACTCAGAAACCTGTGGCCATTAGATAGCTTAGGGCTAATGCTATTGTTTTACTGACAAGTACTTTTCCTTTAACTGGCTAGATATTCACCTTTTAAAAGCAGGCATTGTTCTCTACAGACGGAAACAATTCGTTTCAAGCAAGTCAGACGACGCTGACCCGTCGATAAGCAGGAATATCATTTTAGGTAGTAAAGCTCTTGGGTTCATCGTCCAGTTCGTCGTTTAGGCCATTACGTACATCACAAGCGGTTGAGAATGCATTTCCGCTTTTAATTTGACCATTGTTCTGTTGTTCGAGTAACTATCTTGGCTGCAAGCGCCGAAGACTGCTAAAGCTACCAATTTTTTCAAAAAACAAAAAGCGGCGATAAGTAGTAAAATTTTTTGCGTAACCGCTACAACAAAAAATAAGCGTAACTATTTTAGCCTTTAAAAAATAGGTGTATTGTTTTCCTTAATGATTGATAAGTTGGCTACGATAACACATATGCATAATTTCCATTTGTAACTGTTGCGACTAACTATGATCGCTCTCGTACGTTTTTTAATTCTTTTTTTCGAATATAGACATTAACTTACACCGATTGCTCGGCTCCCTTTTTTACGCAAGCAAACGAGATTTCCCTGCGGGGGCGCCGTGTCGCGCCAGCTTTCGCGACTACGCTGGTTTGCCTTTTGTCGACTTTGACCTATCGCTGCCGCTTAAAATTCGCCTTGCATGCTCATTTTACTAAGTGATTGGAAAAGTAGCAGATTTTAAACTCGCGCATCAAGAATGTGAAGTATCGCGTCTACGTTAATCATTTGGCTCATTTTTGGCGTACTATATTTTCTCCTCTAAAAGAATAAAGAAAGCAGCAGAAATTAGAGAATATTTGTGCGTCATTTACGCTGACCAAATTGTGTTGGCAACCATTTTCACAGTAGGGATGTTTGGCCAAGGTCAGGGAGCCCCAAGGGACCTAAAAATGTAGATTTGCAACTGAATTGATAAATAAGCTCGCGGAAGCCCTAGCGTACGTGAACTGCCCATAAGTTGCTATGTGAAAGGCCCAACAACCAGGAAACTTGTAGCTGCTTTGCGCTAGAGTTTTCTACTTTGAATGACGTCATCATTTGGTTTTCACTGTTGCTTGGGCAGAGAGGGAAGAGCGTCTCGTAGAGAAATGCGGCTGGTGATGGAAAGTGGATCCTGAAGAAAAAGAAAAAACATCGACTAGACTCAAGGCGGAAAACTACATGCCTAGCAGTGGTCAATAACCTGCGTGATCCTAAAAACCAAGAAAGCATGACGTCGTTCTGATAGACAGTCTTATGTCGAAATGGTAAAAGGAAATGTCCCATACGCTCCTATCGCTCCCTGAGAAGTCTGCAGACATTCTCCCGTCCGATTATCATATTTTCGTTCAATGCGGCATGGCATATCGGAGTAGCGCTTCAGACAACTGACAGAGGTTCAAAATTAGTGGTTTAGCTTCTTCCATTTAAGGCAAAGTTCTTCTGCCACCATGTTATCCATTTGCCGGCAGAAAATTGGCAGAAAGTTATCCTGAGCAAATCACGAGCATTTCACGTTGTCAAGAAGGCAGAAAGCCTTTTCAACCTCGTAATACTTTGTTACTACGATTTGAAACGGTTTTTGTGCAGCAGCTGCTACAGCTGTAAGGTGTCGAATTTGTAGAGCAAACTATAGTTGAAGTTTTGTTTCGACATAGGAAAGCTTACGCAACCGCGCGGTACTGCTATTCTACAGTTGATTGTACTTAACGGAAAAGTTGTGATGCTCAAGTTTGTTTTCATACAATTTCTATTTCTGTTTGTTTAGCAATCGGCATGTCGAACAACGAGTTCTGCGGATTAAATCTAATAGGGAAGGTCACCGTCGTGGACGCCGCTGAGCTGGCGGATAAAGAGGCCGTCCAACAGAACGGAGTGGCGGAAGCATCTTTTTCAGCGGTTGAAAAGAGACAAGTCCATAAAAGGCGATCCAAAAAGAAGAAAGAAAAGAAAAGTAGAAAAGCGGATCCTTTTGACGACCTGAAAGCAGAGGAAGCCGCTATTGAAAAAATAAAGGAGAGGTTTTTACGGCCTCAGTACAATAGGGAAGCGGCTAGAAAGAAGATTAGAAAGAGAACCGTTAAGGAACCTACGATCGTTGTACATAATGATAATCTTGCCAATACGGAGATATACAATACTGCGGCGTATGAAAAATCAATCAACGCGGTGAAAGGGCTTAATGCTAGATACTTTATGAAACCGTCCATCTTAGCCGAAGTCATTCCTATGCCTGAAATCTGTGCGCTATGCCAAGAACCTGCTGGGTACGAAAGCTTAGGCTTTCTATGCGGACCTTATTATATAAAAATTTCGACTTCGAAACATTGGCCACCTTTTCTTCACGAAAGCTTGAAGCCACGTGATCTTTCAATGGTCTACGAAGCGGGTTTAAAGTTTCATATACGCTGCATCGCTACTGCGCCATATTTGGAGCGCGTTGACAAGTTCATTATTGGTATCCAAGAACAAATGCCAAAGTATTGGACAAAAGTAAGTTATTGCTAACGTTTTGCAATTCAATATCTTCCGTCGATCTTTTGTTTCAGTATACGAGCAGAATATGTTAATTAATATGCTAATCTTTTTTCCTATTTCGAAAGTAGCCTGCTGCTTCACTATGCGAAGCTTGCAAACTCAGAAAAAATTTCAAACCATTAGGATGGAGAAAAATTAAAATAAAAGTAGAAGGAAAGCAGTAGACTCAGCTTGAGCGGTTCATCAGTTGTTGTCATTTGTTCTTCCTTTAAAAAGTTTCCTGACTGATCTACATTCGCTTTTAGACCTGTTTTATGTGCGATTGCGTTGGAGCGACGATCTGCTGCAGTGGCAGCTGTGGACGGACGTTTCATTTCCCTTGTGCGGTTAGCTCCGGTACGCTGTTGTTTGCGGTTGCTTTTGTTAACGTTTTTCGTTTAGGTCATTATGATTTAAATAATTGCATGTTTACATGCGATTCTTGCGCTCCCGGCAAAAACGATTCGCTCAAGTAATAAGCTATTTGCTCAAGTTTCAATGGATTCCCGAGACTTACAGTACGCATAAACTGACCACTACCATCGGCTGCTTTTTTCAAATGATTTGCGCAATAAAGTCGTTAAACTGAATTCTAAATTAGCCATTAACAAATAAAGAAGTTTTTCACTGCTAGATTTTTGGGCCTTTTACATTAAACGCTCTGCGAGTACTGTAGATGGAACAAAAATCAAGTTGTAATGGTCCAGATCCTACGCTTAAGCTTATAAGCAAAACTTGTTGGCTTTGGTAACTACAAGCACCCCAAATCTAAAGCTAAAATCAGCATTCACTTCGCTCTAGGCAGCCTGCAGTTACAAAGACTAACGGAACTTGATTTTAGTTCTACGTACAGTAACCAATTGGCGTCTAACGGAAAAAATCCAGATTTTTCTTTCTGCAAATTTTAAATTGCGCAGTGAGTATCCTCATTTGCTATGGTTTCACGTGTTTTGAGTCTTCAATTGAAAAAGCTAGTGCACTGTGCATAAAAGATAGTTAAATTCACAGTACAGCTCGTTTCGATTCAATAAAGTGCTTTCCATTTGTACAATGGGTTAAAGATCATTGTTTAGAAGTCATATGTCGACTTAAAGCTTCTGTAAGCAGCAAAATCTCGGTATTAAATATGGTCCTTTTACTGGGCGAATAAAATTAATTCGTCTTAATGCCAAGAGTAGTACGGCAGCTAATTTTTTTGTATTGTTCTAATCTAAGTGAAAACTTTGCGAAGAAGAATTTTTTGGCGCTTGCGGGATACGCTCAGGAATGTACAGTACGCTAAAACGGTGCGCCTGAAATAAAAGGAAAATAAAAATTCCTATTAATGGTTGTCTTCTACAGAACGGGATGAATTTATGCCGTTCAAAATTAAGCCGGAAATGAAGTCAGATCAGCCAGTTATGCACTTCACCTGCATTTTAGCTACCATACTGTAACTTCTAGTTCTTATTTCGACAACAGCCAAATGTTTTAGTACGATAGTAGAAGCTATATTAGGTAATAGCAGCGTTCAACATTCAGTACACCGGGCGCAGCTTGTCTACAAAAGACGGCAAAGTAAGTTTTTTTCGTTCATTAAAGAAGCGTTGAACATGACCATTTTGTATGTTTTTTCATTACGGTTGATCTTCGGTTCACGGCTTTGGCCTATTTGGCGTTTCCCTAAGTAAACTTCAACATGCCTTACCAGCGAATGGATGAGCAAGACACCCAGTTTTCGGAAACGTTCTTTATATACTTGTTTATGAACCATGAGAGTTCCGGAAGCGGTCTTACTCTATCGACTAAATAAATTCAATTTCTTTTTTCGGTTTCGCCTATTTCCAGCTTTCTTTTCTCACTTAAAGAATCATGCGCTTTCTCGCTTACAGCCGGGGCCCCTCGCGTAAACTGGGATTGCACGTTTTCTCTGCGGATTCTTTCGTTTCGTAATTTTACGCGCTGATGAAGGAACAAGGGATGTTGTAAAAGCTGCTATGTAATAGCAGTTACACCCGTAATAAAAAATTCATACATTCAGAAAAACTATTGAGTAGGCATTACTTTCACGGTTAGAAATCATGTGCTACGCAGATTTGCATGCAAGATTTTAACAGCGCAACATTTCTATTGCCAATCTTCAGTATTTTCATATGGCACTCTTTAGTAAAGAAAAGTTAGCCCTGGACTGGATGCAGGATGTTTGGGCCCTATTTTAAACGGAATAAATTTTCACCAAAAGCATAGTACCCCGCGTTTCAATATGATCGTCAGGTTGCCTTGCACCGGTCGTAATCTCCCGGTTGTTTTCAGCAAACGTATTTCACCAGATTTTGTGGCTGTTTTCTCCAAAACCTATTACTCAGTTCATGAATACGTTATATAATGCGTTCTCGTCTTCTTCTAACTGGTAGTTTCATGTTAGTAAATGTTAGAGTGTTTTTCAGTAATTTAGCTGATGTAAAAATCTTTAGTCGGAGCGACATAGTCAGAATATCAACCTACAACGATTGTGAACATATTCAGAGGTACTCAGAGCTTTATTCTGGAGCGTAAAGCATATTGCAGAATGAACAATGAATTAGCTTAACGTTATTGTAAACATCGACAATAAGCTTGAAAAAGTAGAAGTACCGTAGAGAAACTGATCCTTTTCGAGCGATGCTGCTTCGTCAAAGGTCACTTCGAATGATTTTGAATAGAACGGAAATTATATTGTCAATGAATGCTTTCGTTTCCGGTGCAGAAAGGTTGCCAATGCAGCTGTCAAACTTCTGAGCATAAAAGTCGGCTGTCACAGAGCTATCGGAAGCTTCTTTTGCCAAAGCTTCTTCATCCAGCTTTACGTGCTCCTTATTTTCCTCTTCCACTCTGTAAGTCCGTAAAGTAGAAAAATACGCAATTACATGTTTAACTCACTTGTCAAGGCATTGTTTTTTTGCATTTGACTTTATCGTTTTTTGCTCCTCGTAACTATTGCTGACTTCTTTTTCAAGACCGCTCAAACAGTCGTTTATGGCAGCGCGTTGTTCGGCTGTACAAATTGAAAGGTCTTGAAAAGCGATGCCGAGTTTTACAGCCTCTTCCCTGTAATAGGTTGTACAACATAGCGACAATAAACTCAAAGAATCGGTCGGACAACTTAAAGAAAATAACTCCTAACCTCCATATGACGTAGCTTATAAATTGACCTAAGCATAGGTAAGTTCGAATCTTAAATTTCTTTAAACGATACAGATTACTACGTTTAAAAAGTGTCGTATAAAAAAATTATTCATGCGAAGAAGCACCCTACAAGTAATCGCTGTTCTCATGCCTATTTTATGTACCGAAGCAAACATACAATTTCGTCTTGTACTCGAGGTTTTCATCGAAATATTTCTTAGCAATATTCACTTCGCCCGATTCACATTCGTTTGCAGCTTTTGCCAAAGTATTCAATGCCGAATCAGCCATATCATTGCCAATGTTCATAAGACATTGAACGTAATTTTGCGCTGTTGACTGATCCGCTGCGTTGGATAACTCTTCACAGCCGCTACTAAAAAAATATGTAAATTAATAGTAACACCGTAAAGAGGTAGAACAAAAGTTTTGTAGCGGATTAGCCGCGTGCAGTTGTCGTCACTGTTGGTCAACAAGCCTTTAATCAAAAATATGACAACACTGAATATATGGATAAGATTTTCGGGATTCCAAGATTTTCTAATTCAAAATCCAACTATATCAATAAAGCTGCTTGTAGGACTTTTGATAGATAAAGCATACCTTTGAAAGCATTGAGAAACTTTGTTGAAACACGAATCGACCACTGCTTTTGGAATGATAGATTCCAACTCTTGCAAATAGCATTTAAAATAAGGTTTTGAAGTTTCGCAAGGTGTTGTACTAGAAATGGTGGCAAGCAATACGGTAGTGACGAAAACGTGACTGCGCAACTCCATCGTATCGGCGTAGCAACAGCGATACAGAAAGTGACGCGTAAGGGCAACACTTATAAACTGTTTCAAATTGTCTTGTTAAGACTGGAAACGATTTGGCGTATTGCATTGGCCAAATAAAGCCAACGGAAGTACGCCTTTCGGCATTCATTGTTTTATCGGGGCTCTCCTATTTCCCGCTCTATTATGTCACGGACAAAAGGTTTATATCATATTTCATAGCAGAATTCCGAACAACCGGAAAACTTTGAAAACTCCACGTCAACCCGAGTCAAATGCTATTGAAACGGCCCCATTATGCCAAACGCAATTATACGTTGTTGGAAACTTGATGTCCCCTAAATGATAGCTTATTTAGTTGCATCACCGATCGCTGTGGTCTAGGTTTTGGCGCTCTTGAATCTTTTTTGAATTTGAACTCTGATGACAAACTCTACATTCAATGAGTCAGCCAACGGAACGCCTAGGATCCATCAGTTTATCCATAATATGATAAAGGATAAAACAAGAAGTTTTTCTGTTATCTGAAATACGAAGAAAACAATAATTCTCTTGCAGAATGCTGTATAGTTAAGTGCTAGACCTCCGACTGCTAGCAACGACAGCGTACGACCTATTTTTTCGTAAATCTTTATTGTCTGTACGAGTTGGTGACGTAAACACTACTTAGAAATGGTGTCATTTGCAAAGCAAAGAGAACTGGTGCCCCTGGTGACGTCACTGAACACGTAGGAGGAAATTTTGATGGCCATGCGCAGGACTGCTCATCGGACACATGTAACTTTGACATTATAAATTGAAACCAGAATATCCAGCTCTGACAACAGTCCACAGAGCATTGCAGGTCATCCCTGGCCATATCAATACTTTGAAAATATTTTTCCTTTATGGTTCACTTAGTTTAATCTATTGACTCTGGATTCAAAATTAAGTATTAAGCTCTATGGCTCCCATGTGCATCCGTAAGTTTAGTTTAATTGCCATAAGGGCATATGCTCAACACCTATGTGAAGATATGCAGCTATTTGTTCCTGTTGGTTGGTTTTTTGAATGACAAAAGAAAAGACATTGAAACTAAAGCATAGCAGAACTGTTCAGCGTGGAAGTATAGAAATCGTAATGCTATAACTACTGCTGAAGGGTGCCCAGTTTATTGTACATTTTGAACTACGAGTGTCTCTCGTAGAGCGGAGTGCACATAACCCGCAATTTCCGCTGGACAGCTTCGTAAGCCAGGAATAGAGCAGCGCTAGCGAAAAATGTTCTCACTATTGTAGGAGCCAGCCCGCAATACAAGCCGGCAATACCTAAGAGGAATAATGAATTTTTTAGCAGAATAAAAATGGAATAATTGCATCACCTGATTCTCGAATGACCGATGCAAACGTTGTAAGGAAAGATCCGGATCCTTGCACTTGTATTTTCGATTTCACAACATCCGCAGGGAAAATGGACGTCCAAAAAGCAATACCGGCTAGCCCGCCGCAGAAACATGTAGTTATCCCGTCTAAATGCGATCACGTGCAGTGAAAGAAACTAAAAGCGTTTTGATAACTTATTTCATCCTTCGTGCCGTCTTCGGGAGTTAATAAATACTTAGCACCTTCGTATGCACCGAAGAAAAAGAAATAACCGGGCACTTCACGAACAGCTGTAGCTGCGAAACCTCGGAAAAGCCCTCTAAGGCCTTCTTGTCGGATTATGTCTTTTGTCATTAAAAAAGGTCCCCTGAAAGCTGTAACTACGACGGGTGGTAATGCGACGAACTGGGAGGTAACCTTTGTTCCATCCTTCCATTGGCTATGCCAGACAACTCGCGTTCCGTCTGCAAGCGGCATTTAACTAGTTCCGTTGGGCAGAGAACACAGGCGGCAAATACGGAAGCTAGAGAACCAGCGCAGGCACTTTCGATTGGATGGAGATTCGCTGGATCGCCGTTTTTTCCAGTTACGGTAGCAATCACCTTCTGGCATGCACCGTAAGCGGCAAAAAGAACAGAGTTCTCCGCTACGTTGGCGGTTAATGCTGGCAAAGAACCTTCAAATCAAAAATATGCAGCAATTTTAAATGGCCAACAAGTTTAACCTGCGTAAAGACCCTTAATCCTGCCTTGCTTGTACGTTTCCCACAAACAGGTAAACCCATTTTTGTATAAGTGGGGAAAACTTTGCATTTTCACTTTTACGGTATCTAACGGTTGGCCAGCGTATACCGCAGCTACACCACCTGAAACGGAAAGTAGCGTATAAAGTTAAATAAATGTATCACGCTACCCGCTGTTCCAGCTATGAAATCAATGACGCCATCCAAGAGATGCCTCAATCCAAAAGTGCCAGTGCGCATTTCTCTCAGCAGTTCTGCTTCCACTACTACTTCGGAAGACATGCTAAAACAAGTACAACATAGCAAAATAGGACATCCTCAAAACCATCAAGTCTTCAGCACTTGTAACTACACGATAAGCTCGCTGATACGATGTTATGAATAGGAAAGTTATGTGAACCTTTTCAAAACGAAAACTTCTGTAGATACAAGCTTGAGAACAATTCTAAAGTACTATAAAGCAACGAATCGCAAGGAAAAACGATAACAACGAAGTGCAGCTATTTTGCAACAATGAACAGTAGTTTACAAGGCAATAAAAAATACTTTTAAAAATATGCTAAATCCTAAGCGCCTTTCTGGCAAGCGAAAATATGTTATACGAGTTGCAGCAACTCAGAACGAATACAATTGTTTTACCGTAATCTGATCGGCAAGGTTTTGCCAAAAGACTTTGTGCTGAACTGAACTTCCAGGAATAATGGCGGTTGCGTAAGGCGCTTGAAGTACATTGCCCGCTGCAGACTTTTATTTTGGCTTTATGTAGGCTAAGCTGCTCAACATCGCTTCGGTCGTAGCAGCGGCAAGCTCAACTTTTGTATGTATCGAAATTGTCACTTCCTTCTTGTAGCGACTTTTAGCGAATGGTTGACTTGTTTCCGAAAACTTTCAAAGTCATCACGTTAGTGATACTTGAATAAAAACACTCCAACTTGTAAACAGCCCTACTTGCTTTCACTGTAGTAGTTTTCAGTTCGAGATTTATAGAACTTGTTGTTTTACAGTTGGGCTCGCATGGAGTCCTCATAGATATTATGAGCTTTGTTGTCGATCTTTTTGTAAAAACTGATTCATTTTAGTACTATCGCTTTTCGCGTATCGAGCTTAAGTAAATTTCACTTCTACTTCATTCTTATGTGCTCCTAGTCATTTACTTGCTTATTATAACGATATATTTCCCTTCGGCACTTTCGACATAATCGATTATTATAGAAGGCCTTATTTCGCGATGTAGCGAACAGGTTGATGTAGCCACGTATGCCTGAGTTGTCGTGCGTTTTATTGTTTTTTCCTTTTCAAGAGAATTCTAAGAGAAATGCGTATATTATTCATTTTTTTCTATTACGAGAAGGTTGACTATCGAAAATACCAAATTTTGAAAGCTATTTTTATCAATTCCAAATGTATTTCGTTGGCTTCATTTGCTTAGTTGCCCAGTGCTTAGACAGTCGCGTTGCTTTAGCGAGTTGGAAACAGATGGATGTTAGCTTAACGCCGAATGGGGAAAATGAAGAACCTTACTCGCATCCAAAGTCACCTTCCAGCAACCGACTATGCGCAGGTAGGTTATTCTTGTTAGCCGTTTGTGCGTTGTGAAGTAATGGCACCTGTTTGCTCAGCGAATGCTAAGCATTCCGACTTCAGCGATTTTTCATCGCCTTTGCAAAGATTTGTGGAAGCCAAGGCTAAAATCCAAGATATATACCGTAGGATCGAGCGATGCATAGACAAAATAGTGCTGATATTGGGTGGCAAGCTTTGCTCCACTCAATATCAGCTGTTCACCGAACCCTCTCATGTTCGGTTGGCATCAGATTTAGAAAGTGCATCGACATGCAGTTCAGTGGAATCGTCCGTCTTGGCTCATGTTGAAAGTTACAAAGCTGGCGTTTCTCAAATCAACGGAATGCTTTCGCGTGATCATATGAAAGTAGTCTTTTTCGGAAGGTATATCCTATTTTTTGAAAAGGTTACGCATTCAACCCTTAACCGTAGGACCAGCAATGGTAAGAGTACAGTGGTAAACGCTATGCTGCATTCCAAGGTACTCCCTTACGGAATGGGCCATACGACAAGATGTTTTCTACAAGTAGAAGGCAGTTCGAGTGGCCAGAAGTGCTTAGTCAAAGAGGGATCAGAGGATAACATAAGCCTGGATGTACTGCAGCCAAATACAGTCTTCTTTTGTCGACATCTCTTTTATTTAAGTCGATTGACAAGATGGCCCATGCTTTCTGTAGTCAAGAAATGGGAGAAGACGTACTGTTTCGGGTTCTATGGCCAAAAACGGACTCGCGTCTTTTGCAAAATGAAGTTGTGCTAGTGGATAGGTACGTTAACATCCTTTGCTGACTGCCTACTCCAATAGAGGTGCTTCAATTTTTCGTTCAGCCCTGGTATCGACGTGACACCTCAATTTGACGAATGGATTGATAAACACTGTCTGGACGCGGATGTGTTCGTTCTTGTTTGCAATGCGGAAGCAACATTGACAAATGCGGTAAACATTTCAAGAATTCCTTTAAGATAAGTTTACTGTCTCGTCTGATTCCGATTTGTTTCGGAATGCTCAAACTACCGTAATAAGTGATTGTTGCCAACTTGTATCCCTACTGGCATTTTTCATTGTGTCGAATGTTTAAGGAGAAGAAATTTTTCCAACGAGTAAAGGCGAAACTTTCGAAACCGAATGTCTTCATCCTGAATAATCGTTGGGATGTTTGCATGATGGAATCGGAAATGGTCGACCAGGTAAGACGGAATTGACTGCGCGCGTTATAAAATTAGCATTTTTTTAAAAAAATGCTTAACATTTTGGCGCTGCTCCAACACCTGCGCAAACAGGTTTTACATAAAGTGTAAAGTTTCCGAAGTGATTTCTATGGGACGCGTAACCTTCCAAGTCTAAGTCCAATTTTAAGAATATATTAATCTGCCTGGAGTTTTTTAAATTAGAAACGCGCGGATTAATTGCCGCCGTCGGCGAAAGCTCAATTAGAGCTGGCGATGGAGCTGTTTTCTGTACTCTCTAAGGGCAGAAAGTTCGAAAAGGATAAGTGATTAGAAGGTACAACAGTTGTACTATAAACTATCATTTACCGTTTTTTCTTATGTTTAAATGTTAGTTTGTCTATTCGCTTCCTTTGAGTTTACATAACGTATTTACTCTTTTGCAGATTTTGTCTCCTAGGCGCCCCACCGTCATACTGTAAGTTTGTCAGGCGTCCTGTTTTGCCCTTACCTAAGCCTAAGCTTAAACATAAGGTTTATGTCTTAGCTAAATGCGTGTTATGTCGGTTAAAGGCGCGCTTGCCTGAAGGAACCTGCATTTCTCAGACGGTGAGGCGGCTAAGAGATAAGATCCCTTTCCAGATTTATTGTACCTTCTAATCACTTGTTCTCATAAGAAAAGAATGCTAACAGTAAGAAGTATTCTAGCTAAGTTTTCCCAATAGCGACAATTGATCCGTATGTCTTTGATGACAAATAATACACGCCGCGTTACGATGTGGGTTATTTTTAAAAAATTTGTTTGGAAGTCGTAAAATTACCGTACCATTTTGAACCTATAGAAATGCTTAGTAAATAGTTTTGAAAAAGCTGCCTAAAAGGTGGTTCATTTATTTATTTAAACGTAAGAACAAATTGAAAGTTTGCCGACCGTCATTTTATTGGTTAAGGTAGTGGGACATTTTGACGTCGATGGCGCTATGTGTTATCAATAATATTTATTCGAAGGGATGAGATGGATTCTTTTTATGTTGACAGTTTGCTTGTTGCTATTTGTCGACGTTCCACGCAATAACGACATTTTTATCAATGCGCTTTTGTTCAGCTGCGTCATCAGCATACAAAACGGTGTATGGACTTTCTGGTCGAAGAATTGCAAGTATGCGATGAAGTTGAAGCGAAGAACAGAATTTTCTTCGTATCCGCTCGCGAGGTTTTATGCAGACGGCTTCAGCGTAAAGGAATAGCATCTCCAAGTTAGAGCGAATACGTTCAGTGGACTGCCATTTGTTGTGCTCTTGCAGGTTTGATGCCAGTTATGAACGGTGCCGAAGAGCGTTTGGAAGAATTTGAAAACTTCGAGCGTCAATTCGAGGTATAATGCCATTTCCTTCAAACAACATTTTTTACCAGAGTATCAAAAAAGTTATAAATAAATTCGTGCAATAATTTGCATAATCTTTATTTCTCAGCCTTGAGTCCAAGCTTTAAGTTTTGCTTAATCGGTCGGAACTGGGGTCCTGTTCGTTATGCGCCCAGCAGTCGTACTGTAAACTGTAAAAATGCAGGTTCCTTTCAGGCAGTCTTGCCGCCCATCCTGTTTTGCTCGCACCTAAGGTTAAGCCAAACCATAGGACTTGTGCAAGGGCAAAATAGGATGGTTGGTAAATTTACATTACGACTGACGAGCGCGTAGCGAACAAAAAACGGTGTGAATAAGTTCAAAGGCCTACCGTATTTTTACTGTTGCGTGTGCTCCCTGAAAATGACTTTCAATTTTTAGCTTTGCATTTCAAAAAGCGCAATTCTCACAAAATTTGATTCTCACGTTGAAAAGGGAAAAATTATTTGCGACGACATCTACGAGACGCTCAACAATCTCCAGAAGAATGTAAAATCAGAAAAGTAAGTTGTCAATTGAATGTCATAGCAAAAGATAGCTTCCTAGTCATCTACCAAAAAAAATGTTTTTCTTCCCTTTTCAATATCGACTCTTATGTGTTGCTAACTTTTATTAGGGAACGCTGCGTACGAACGTACTCGAAGAAAGAAGAGATGGTTCGCGAGTCGCGATCTCGGATGAGCGAATTTTTGTTGCAAATAAAAAATGCTGCAAATAATTTGGGAATTGAGGTCCAAGAGCAGGTTAGACTTTACAGCGTAAGACTCAAGTATTAAATGGTTCACGCTACAGATATCCAAAGAATTCAATGATCAAATGATTCGATTGGATAATTTTGTTGAACATTACGCGGAAAAATTCACTGTTGATCCATGCTTAATGAACGCCTATAAAAAGGTATTTGAAAAGTTTATTCGTAACGGTTGAATTGTGCTGGGAAAATTTCCACCGATTTTAATATTAAGATTTTTTTGCCCACTAATGTTTGTTTATTGTTAATTAGGAGCTCATAAATCAGGTGGACTGCGTAATAAACGCTGAGCTTCCCGAGCGCTGTTCAAGCCGGGTACTACGTCAGATCTTGACGACGGAACGTAAACTGGCCGGTATACTTAGCCTGTTTTCCTAACTGATTACGTCTTAGCTTATTTTTAAAACAATAGGCACAATTGCCGACTTCCTTCCTCAGGAGGCTCGCGAGAAAGCTGAAATGATTGCTCAAACAAGGGAAGCGTTTGAATTCACGTTTACAGTACCCTGTGTGCAGCTGTTGAATGATTTTCAAGAGGACCTTGACTTTCGCTTCTCTTTGGGGATCTCAAGGTTGTTGTCGGCAATTTCGAAAGAAAGATTTTTCAGAATGCTCTTACAAGGCGAACGTCGTCCTCAGGTATTGTCCGCTTTATTTTTTTCGACAAGAAGGACTACAGTTTCTATTGATTTCTTTGTTCAGATAACCGCGCATGCAGACGATACTTCGGAAAGTTCGGTAATGTTCACTGATAGTCCAGCAATCAGTTCCGCGCTTATTAGGAGCGCTTCCGTAGTAGCGGACGGCGGAGTTGGTTTTCTGCTTCTTTGCACGGTGGTAATTAGCTTGCACCTGTCGCTCTCATAATTTTCTTAGCTGTCGATCCATGCAGGTTAAAAAAGTCGTCGGTTGGCCAGTATTGATTACCATAGTGGCCATATACGAATTGGTTTATTTGTACGAAAGGTTGTGCTGGAACGACCGGGCTAAGGAGCGAGCTTTCAAGCACCAATTCTGCGATCATCTTGGCTACAAAGTGAAGCTTCTTGAAAGTACCATAGTTGAAACATGCAGGCATCAGGTGGCCAGGTATACGCTTCGAAGTTTCAATTGTTGAATCATCATCATCATCGTCATCATCACGTATATGAATTTTAGGGAAATAAAAGAATTGTCCTCCAGACTGACCGAGTTGGCCAACGAAGAACTTGAAACCATTCAATTGGAAGTGGAAGAACTTAAGCGTAAAGGCGAAACGTTGGACGAAGTTTCTTCCGTGATCACTCCGATGAAGTATGATAGCTGTTGCTTCATGAATAGACGCAATTTATTTTCCGTTTTCAGAAATAACTTGGCCATGCTTCGCGGTGATCTGGATAATTTCAGAAACAACTATTTGCGTCCCTATTTATGATCGTAACTCTTTGGTCAGTAGGCATAATTAAGTTGGAACGCAGTCGATGTTTGAGGCTACGCCTTGTTTCACGGCGAGCCTTGTTTTTTTTTACTTTGGTTTGATTTTAGTCTCGCTGTGCCACTTGCCTTTTCTAAAGTAAACGCTTTTCGAAGTTTAATTTAAAATAGCCTTACTGTACATAAAGTGTTTTCAGGTTCAGTGCTTCTGCAAGTTGGAAGATCTTAGTTTTTGGAGCCTTTTATTGGGCTAGAAGGCTTGCAAAAATTTCAAAGCGCTTTGTTTTGGAAAAAGTCGCAAAGTCAAAAGCTTGCTTGTTTCAAAAACGCGACGCGACAAATGTTTATTCTTACGGTAGACATTTGGGCTAAAAAATGGCCTTTGTCCTTTCTGCAGCTTGAAACCGTATACTCTATGAAGGCCTGATCTTTAGGCCGTGAAAGTCTATTAATACTCGCAGAAAATTATTATTTTTACAAACAGATATGGGATATTTTTTGTTTTTGTGCTAGGCACAAAGATGTGCAGGTACACTAACGCCCTCGTCTTTTGTGAAGATCTATTAGTTTAAATCAGAAGAAAAATTCTCCGGCAGTTTACCAAATTTTAAAATTTTGTTAGTGCCAGTCGACTACGTTAGGTGGCTTCAAAAATCGGCATTAGAAATACCTTTGGTTTAATAAACTTAGCGTTTCAGGTTGCTCGAAGTGACGAACCGATTTGGTTATACAAACTTGAATTACTGTAATCTTCAAAACCGATCTTCATTAATGTTTACCTCTTAGCTATTCTTGCTTTATCGAGAGCTTCAACATGCAATGAAAAATTGATTCATGTTATGCTAGGCACCGCAACTTCATTCTGTAAGTTTTCCGCCGGTTCTGCTCCGCTTTTACTTAACTCAAAGCTAAAAAATGCAAGCTTTACTTACACATTGATTTAGGCTTACGTAAGACCAGATAACCGCCACGCTTTCCGGAAAAGAACCTGCATTCCCTAGTTACAGTAAACCATGTTGAGAGCCTAACAGACATGATCCAAAAAGTGCTTTATACGACAGATTATTTGTTTTACTGCCTTATATTTTAAATTTTTCGTTTATTCAAATTTTTGTTGGGCGATAATGTCATATGATGTTCTCTTTGTCTGAGCTCTTTTTGAAATTGCATTTAATCTATTTGTAACGGTTCAAATTCGTTAGAAAATGTGGTCCTATAGTGTTTCATCTATCATAACTCGTACGTTGTAAAAGTACAATGCCTTTTCACACTCGTAACGCTTTAGAAAACGTCATACATACAGTCGTTGCCAAGCAGCCTGTATTTAGCTGAAGAATAATTGTTCCGTAACGTTTAGTATAAGCCTCATACCTTTAAGAACCATGTTTTTTGTCCGTACGAATTTTGACTGTCCATTTACAATGTCAGTAGCGTACGGTCTTCACTAGAAGTGGTTTAAAAGTACAGTTCGATTAAGCTGCAAACCCTTAATGCGTCATTAACTAACTGACGGTTTTTTTAAACATGACAGAAAAATAATAAACTATTAGTGCAAAAATTGAATGAAGAACCGTTCAGTAAATGAAATAAACCTGCTACGTTAGAAGTCATCGCTTACGTTTTCAAGGCCTTCGTGCGCTCGCCTAAGTAAGAACAACTGTAGAGACAAGTTGAAAAAAAAACTTTTTTTCTAGCGCTGAACAGTCGAAGTCAAAGTCAGTGGCAGACGAAACACCTTACATACGCCATCTTCGTCACCTGTAACAACGAAATGCCTGTCGACGTTTACAGCCAAGGCGCAGATGGGACTTTTATGGCCATGCCATTCTGTTTTATGTTCCAGAGTCTGCCTATCCAACAAGTGAACAGAACCATCAATACCGGCAGTCAGTAAAAAGTTGTTGAGCCATAAGGCTTTGCTAACGCCGTCAATATCAGCAAAAACTGCTCTTGCTCGACTATACTGCATATCGAAAAATATTAACGGACAATTAATACCGGAAACGGAAAGCAGCGATTTTGTCGGATCGAATGCGACGGTTTCTACGTATCCGAATTCGCGCGAAGTGTCGGTGAATTGGGAAATGCTAAAAGTGGAATAGACTGCCCCGTCTCCCACGTTGAACAATGCAAAAGTGCCATTGCTAGTGCCTTTAGCACCGATACGGTCGTCCAACACGTCAACACAAAAAATTTCTTCACTTCCAGGCACAACGACGAAGGTAGCTTCCCTTAGATTCCAAATTCTCAACAAACCATTTTTGTATCCAGCGATAAGACGGACACCATCCGCCAAAAGCTTACCGCAAGTGCATTCGCTGTCATCGCCTTGAAAATATTTTACGTTACAACCATTACTCGCATTCATGGCGATCAAGCCGGTCGCGAAACCTCGAAAAATTACATTTGTGCTGTGATGCCAGAACATCCAGGTCATCTCCAAATTGGTGTCATCCAACGATTCCAACATGAACCTCTTTTCCCACTGCACAGTTTCCCATACTATAACGGCACCGGACATATCACCAGTGGCTAAGTAAACTTCGTTGTAATTTAGGTGAACTTCCGATACGGAATCGTCGTGGCCTTCAAGTGTGGCAACAACATCACCATCTTGAGCATTCCAAACGACCGCTCCTGTATCGCCACTGCCGCTTATTACTAAGTTACCCTTTATTGCAATTGAAAGCACCACGTCTGCATGCATTGCAAACGTGACCGAAGAATCGTCCCGCATTTCATCTTCGCAACTGTCGCCACCGCCGTCTTGATCGCTTGATTCACTGACTAGTACTTCGTCATCGTTCAGATAAACAACTTCATTGTCTTCTCCAGCTTCGTCTTGCAAAAACTCGTCGTCACTTGGAGCCCTCAGATGCATTGCACCGGTCAAACGGAAAATCGCTTCTAAACTACAGTAAACTACATTTGATCATCAGGACCGACGCAAGCATTGAGACTCACTCGTATTAAAACTTTCGCGCCACGTTGAGAAAAAGTTCTGCGAACATCTCCGTTTTTAACTAAGAAAAATACAGTTGAATTTTATGTATTAAAACAGTTTCACTAGAGCAGCTTTCTCGTCTCAAGGCGGGCTTGTATTTGGAGAAATAGCTCCGCGTGATCGTCAGTCAGCGTATTTTAATGATTCATGTCATACTGTAATCTAGCGGCGTCCTGTTCAACACTTGCCTAGGCATAAGCATAAAATTAAGGCTTGTGATTTGGCTTACGCCTTGGTAAGCGCAGGAAAGCATAGGGAGCACGTCTGCTAGTAAAGAGAGAGCACGATGACCTTGTACTTAACAGAGAGGAACCTGAATTTCTCATAAGAGGTGCGCATAACTGAAAGGACACCAGTTTTCTCGGCTTCTGTGTTTGAGCATCGTTTGCTGGCTGGAGGAAATATAATTCGTGTTTATTGAGACAGAGTCAGCAAAATAAATAAAGCGACAGTTGAAATTTTGAACATTTTAAGGATTTTGTCTCTTAGCCGCCTACCGTTTGAGAAATGCAGGTTCTTTTCCGGCAAGCACGCCCTTAAATTGTTCTGCTTTTACTAGAGAGCATGCCAATCATTCTTTTTTACTCTTACCCAAATCTAAACCAAGACATATGCTTTATGGTTAGGCTTAGGCTTAAGTAAGGGCAGAACCGGACGGCCGGGAAAATTACAGTATGACGGTAGGGCACCTAGGAGACAAAATCCCTTTTAAAAATTTCCACAGAGTGGATGAAACCTAGAGACAGAATCAGACTTGTGCGGTGTGGCCTGCTCGATGCTGGGCCGTCCGGCCGCTTCGAACGCGTCCGTTTGCAATGTACGCATCAAAAAAATGCGCAACCTATACTTTGAAATCATCCCTCCAGGCCTCTATCAAATCTTCATCCTGTAAAGAAAACAGCGGTTCACTTAATCTTTTCCAATTCTTTCATAGGCATTGTATGCATTACCTTGAATAACCTATCCTTCATTAACTATACGGTCTTCGTGGCATTATTATGATAAATGACTTTTGGATATGTTTTTTAACGTAAAACTGTTCCATGTGAGTTTTAAATTCCAATATTTCACCTAAGCTGTTTGCTTTCAGTGAGCGGGGGCAGATCTGTTCCGCAGTTTCAAATCGGTATGCGTCGCAAAAGAAAAACACCTCCGAACTGCTTGGATACGAAAAAAATAGTGACTCCCGTCTGGCTGCCACCAGGAGATCCATACTTGGCGACTTGCTTCTTCAGTGTGGATGACGTACCCTACCCCGAGCCGGGAGTGCGTGAAATAGTTGATTTCGTCGAAGTTACAACCGAGTCTGAAGCCACAACTTCCAAAGGGTGCGACAACCGACTTTCCTTATGTTACTTACTACCTGGTTTCTTATTCTTTCATTTACATTTTAGCGGTAACGTGTTTTGCTTTGTTTTCGCGAAATTTTACTTTTGCTTACCGAGTATCCAGCGCATGCTGACGTAGTGACTTTTATATCCTCCTCTTTCGGTGCTTTCTCAGTTTGGGAAACATTCTTTAAAGGCAGCAATATTCATAGGGGAACTGCACGGTTTTTTAAGAGGAAAGAAATTCCAACGGAGAAAAAAGCTCAAAGGATGTCTAAAGGGGCAGCCTGCGTGGCGGTTGGAGGAAGAGCAAGGGTTGACGTTATCCGCATGTCAATGTCGTTGTAGTGGCAGTAGTTATAGAAATCGCTTGTTAACCGTAGTCGTGCAGTCAGTCGGTAAGGCAGTGGCTCAAAGTGAGAGAAAGTAGGAACTTTTCGAATTGTCTGCGTAAAAATTTACAATTTAATTACTTATTTTAAGAGCGCATATTCTTTAAGCTGAAACTTTCTTGTTTCCTAAAGCCAGTACTTTTTTTACGGAAAAACACTAATCATTGTCCTTTGTGATGTTCAGGTTCGTTGTACTTACATTCTGTGCCGCCTGAAAAAAGTCGGTTTATAGTTTTTTTAAACTTCGTTCGTTTCTTACGCGTTTAGTTTACTTATTCACGTTCACACAATCAGTAGATCACGGCAGCAGTGTTCAGAGTTGTGATTGCGCGCGTACAAAGCTCAGGGAAATTCCAAGTGGCCATTCTAGAGCTAAATTGCTCGTCATATGCATCTCGTGCAGCCGTCAGTGGTCTTTGCATGGTAGCGCAATTTAAAGTTTGAGTAAGCATAATAGTCCGTGGCCGTTTCAGTTCGTTATTCGAAATTTTTATGTCAGTATCAAGCGAAATAATTTTACCTTGCATTTCCAAGTAATTTGTTCGTCCTTCTTTTGAAATTAATGTTTTAATAGTCGCATTTTCTTTTTTTCTGCTTTCCTTCGATTAAGTATTTCCACCCATTTAAGTTAACCCTAATAAATTGGATCCTTCATCATTCCAATAGGATTTGCTTTAGTTGATTTGCTTAGGCTATAACTAAATTTTGTGGTAATTAAATTAAGCCTTTCAAGTTGACAGCTATACTGTATAAAATAAAGATGCTTAGGTTAGTTGATTAAGTGTTACGGTGGCCAGCGATAACAAACCGGTGAATTCTTGTTGGACTTTTCTGGAATGTTGTAGTTATACGCGCACGCTTTAGTGTTCAGCGTGGCTCATTTGTTTACTGGCAGTTTGTTGCAGTTGGCGTATTTAGTTTTTTTGTATCCCAATTCAAGGCACGCTGACTTCATTTCCATTTTACGCTTCGGAACGCGGTGCCGGAGAACGACGGTATTCCCTTGTAGGGATTAACTGTTGCTTTTCTTTTTCAAGCTCTTCCAAGCTTGCAAAAGAAGTTTTACCTTTTTCCAAGGAAATTACTAGTTTATTTCGCGCCAAGTGGCTCGGAAACTTTCTTCCCTTTTTCAGTCACGATCGTTCGGTAAGCTAGTCTTGTACAAGAGTAGCCCGAATGTTTGAACAAGCGGAAAACCTTCCTGAAGATCCTATGTTTGAAAAAGCGCGTATTGACCCTTTAATACTTATCGTTTCGCTCGTTGATTTTATCCACTCGCCTATGCATACAGTTACCCATATTAATGGATTGTTAAAAATAGTTGTATTGAATTAACTTTATGTTTAGGAAAGCGCCGTCTGCCCAAGCGGGAATGGTAATTTCTTACCGCCGTGTTGGTTTTTCTTCTAAATGCGCCATATATCCATTAGATAAAGTCACCTGTTCCCGTTACACAAGCCTCCGGCCAAACACAAGATGTTGAAGATCCGCCCTGCGTGGAATTCATAGAAAATCCTTACTACACGGTTATAAAGCGATACGTCCCGGCAAATCTTTTTGGTAAGTCAATCTTCGCTCCTGACGCGTAGGTTTAGCTATGAGCTCTTGGCGTATGGTTGCATTTAATTTTAACCCCCGAATTATTCTTGTTTCAGGTCATAACGGCCAGTGCAATAATTCATGCAACTCCGCCGTGTGTAGCGAATTCTTCAAAATAAAAGCAGACCCGTGCGGGTAAGTTTTAGCATTCTTCCTTCGAGATAGCCGCGTCATCGTCCATCTTTTTTTTTCCAGATATGGGCCCTCGGTCAAAATACAATTTCGTGTCCGTGTTTACGACGGGCAGACGGTTACGGTGGACGAGTACCCTTACCTTTTCGCTCTAAGCATCAACGGTATGGGTGTCGACGTGGGCGTAAGCATTTTGTTAGCCCAGTACAAGCTTTTAAGCAGAGGTACTTTTAAGAAATTTCCGGGCCTAAACAATCAGGATAAATTGCCAGTGGTCAAAGCAAAGCTGCTGGACGTTACTCGGTGCTTTTATGGACGAGACGGATCGCCTTTTCCAGTAAACATTGTACGTATTCATTGGTCATCCATGGACAAACGAGTATGAAGTATTTGGCTTCTTATTCTCCGGCCTATTGAGCTACTTTTCTAGAAATTCGTATGCTCCATTCGTTTCGTGCTCGAGCGCACTATGGATTCGTTGTTAATTCAGCTGCAGGGTCGCGCCATGTTCCCATCAAAGGACATTTTGGAAAGACTATTCAGTACTATTCCCAATCCCATCTAATAGTTAACAGTTAAATATGTTGACCTGAATTCTTTTGCCGATTGGTTATCACAGCTTTTCCCAAGGCCGAAAAATTCACTACGACAATGTGATTTTGGTATTTTTTAAATTCAACAGATAACGGTTTAGATACGGACGATGACAGCGCCAATGACGACGATATAAAGATGTGCAGCGCGGAGACATCTTTATTGTGTCCGGTAAGAAAAGGCTGTCAATTCTTAATGATAACTGCCCGTTGGAAACGTTTTTAAATATGTATACAAAAATTTGTTCTTATCTCCCCCTTTCTTTTGTCTAACATTAAAAAAAGGGCACTCAATGTTGCAGATAACGTTCACCAAGATGAATATGCCCTGCCGCAGTGTAAAGTGCAGGCATCTGGACTGCTTTGACGCTAGAAACTTGTTGCTGTCAAATAAGGAGCAGATAGAGTGGTTATGTCCATTGTGCAGATCCCGACTAGACTTTCACGACTTGCGAGTGGACGAGTAGGACTTGCTCTTTGACCGCGTAACAGTGTTACGCATATTGAGGCTTGCTTTAGGTTAGTGACCAAAATACTGAAGAACACAGAAGCAGAAGTTCTTAAGGCGGAAGTTTTTCCCGACGGCACTTGGACTCCCATAGGTGATCCTATCGAGGAACAGCGGAAAAGGCGAACTATTAAAACCGAAAATGCTTCATATCCGACAGGTAATTAATCAACAACCTTCTTTTGCCAGTCAGCAAATAACTTCCATTTTAGGGGAGGATTATGATGAGCGATTGGACATAATATCTGTCGGTAGCGATGAACATTTCGGCTCCGCCAACTCCAGTTCGACAACGTCGGGTAATTCAGGCAAGTTTAGTGTAGTTTTGGTCATTTTTATCCTACAGGCATAACGGAAGTAACGGCTGACCATCAGCGCCCATCCGAGGGAATAGTCAGGGCTCGAATGGAACGAAACGCATCGCCCGAAATAATAGACTTGACAGTTGACGATTCAGGTAGCGGTACCAGTAATAGCGAGAATACTGACTGCAGCACTTGCGATGACTTATCCTGCGACGAAAGTTCTGCAACCCGTCAGAGCGACGAAATTATTCCGCGGCAGTTTCAAAGGGAACTGCAACGTTTGGACACACGTCGTCAGTGTTATCCAATTGTGTTCTTGTCCCATACCGACCGATTTCCTCAGACTACAGTGACCTACCGTGCACAACCGATAGAAAATATCTACTATGCACCAGCAGGGCGGTTAAATATTCAACAGTCGTACGCACTGAGGGCGGAGATTCGAGGCGCGTCAACAATGACGCCAACTTATCTTCCCACTTCAAGTTCAGTCAGTAATGTTTTGCCTGTCACTCACCCTGTTCAGGGCGCGGCCACTATTCAGCCAAACATTCACTGTCCCTGCGTATGCAGCCCAAATATGTACCTCCCTCATCTACCACATTGAGGTTAACTGTCTGCTTCGTTGCAGCCGCTCTGCAAGTAGAGCCAGTTGCAAAGCCAAGTATTAAATTTTTTCGTGTGCTTATTGTTGCCACGCTTATACAAGTCGGTCGGAAGACATTGTGTAATCTTTAAGCTCTTACAAGTCAGACGTTACATACGCAACAACAGCAATGGGCGTCAAGAGTGCATACGGATATTTTGATAACGTTAGGCAACAATACCGACTTTGACATTTTGGTAAGCAAGAAAAGGTCGGTACTCAAGTAGACGCAGAGCCCAGCCTTTAGTCGAACGGACCTCGATTAAGGTCCCCTTCAGACTTGTACTTACGAAGCCCTCGCGCGTAGACGCTGGTCTTTGTTGACGATTTTTCATCACCAGAAAGTCCAAGCGAAGTGCAAATAAGTCGAACAGTGGTACCAAGACTAAAGCACGCATTAAGTTCAAGCAACCGTTGGGTTGCAGGATCCATTTCGGCGTCTCTGCAAGCGCTTTTTTTTCATTTTATTGAACACAAGTTTATGGATGCTCACCTCAGCATAAAAGACTTTTTATTTTCCTCCTCGGAGGCAAAGAAGTCACACCATGTTGACGAACCTTCGTCGGAAGAAACGATTGGAGATTTATAAATCGACTTTGGCGGTTCGGGAGGTGTAAGACCATTCGATGGGGCCGATTCGGTCACCGAAGCAGTCCGCTTCGATGGTGCTTGTCGATTTATTTGTTGTTGCAACTGTTGAATATGAGTCATTGTTGAAGTCAACGCCGTACCTGCTCGTCTCAGACCGCCCAGGTGACTTATCAACTCTAAAACACAAAGTGTTAGGCTAGGAGGGCATAACTAAGGTGATACAACTTTTCGTACTATATAAGATTGCTAGAATAACGTAATTACAACCTGCACCCTCAGTAAATGTATATTCGCCATCTAAAGGACGAAAGTAGTTGTGCTAAACCTAAGGGTTTGTGGACAGTACGCTGTGAAGAACTAACCTGACATCAAACCGGCGATAGGATCCCCGTCTCTGGTTGCATTGTTTTGCTGAGCGGATTGATGCCCCAAGCGACGAGAAGACCGAAAATGGGTACCTCTGGAAGAGCCTGAACGCCTACTCGGACGAGCTTCCTCTGGTTGGATGAACTCCAAACTGAAAAAATATATAAAACCATATAAGGAGACGAAGTTGACAATAATACCGACGATTCGTTATTACCGAGTATGCTCCGTGCCAATATGAGCAACCAAATCTTCGGTCATAAGATTTGTATCGCCACTTTGGATGGATGCGCATATTGGGCACATTACAGCGCAACCGGCGTCTCCGTGCTCCTGCAGTACATGGTCGCACAACGTGCTCTCCGTATGTCCCATATCACCGCAATAAGGGCAAGTAAACGATCGCGGCATGTAGGGATTTTCCGCGCCATCTCCACCGAATATCAAATCTAAAATTTTACTAATCAGTCACTTCGTTGAAAATTCATTTTTCTCGCAGGGATAACACAATAGCAAAACATAACTTTATACATGCAACTTGCTATGGAGCACTATTCGTCTACGAACACCTTTTACGGAATTAAAAGCGGTTTTTGCGAAAACTGAACTAGTTTGATTTAAGCAAAAATTATTTATTACCAGCCTAAAACGGCGCGAAAAAAAGAAAATGCATTGCGATTATTTAAAGGAACGTTTCGCCGCACTGCTACAGAATGAATAGGTTAATTATTTGCAGGTTACACAACTACCAAAACTATTGCAAAACAAAGTTTTATCGAGTAAACAGCTACTTCGAAATATTATTAGCTTTACACGCTAGCCCGTAATGGGAAACGTATGATCGAGGAAAACGGCCGACTAGTAACAGCTAAGATCTAGACTTAAAAGATGGTAGAGAAGTCATTAAATAAAGCAAAATAAAATTAAGCTACCCTGCCTTTCTGTATCTTAAAAAATACGAAAAGCTCAGCTGAGAATATGATCTGTAATAAATATTATTTAGCAGTATAAAATGCTAATATTAACACGTATTATAGCGAAAGTAAGAACTCTAAAACCTTGTTGAAATAGGTAAGAGTAGACAAGAATAAAGTGGATATACAGAGACGTGAAATAAGTAAAAAAACAGGTGCTGCTGCTTACCTAACAAATGCAGAATACATAGTAAACGACTTGCAAGGCAAATGTAGGAAGGTGGCTTCCCTTCCAGAGCTGAATTTAATTTAAATGCGTACCGTAATCATCACGCGTAAGAATGCACTGCATTGGGTGATCGGCCGGGTGGCGTTCTGTACTGAACCCTTCATTGTAGCATATCTCGCACAGATCGAAGTCAAAACATTTCAGGCACTTCATGCGCCGCCCGGCAAAGTTTTCTCGACCGCAGGAATCACAGGAGACGCCTTAGCAAATGCTTACAGTTATTGAAGCAACTTCATCATTTCTGACGACTTACCTTCGTGAACATCGCTTCGCGACATTTCAGCCCCGATTCAAATACACTGCAGTTACCGCCGTTTCGCAACGCGCACGTTGGCGGAACTTACGGCGGGTAATTGATAAGTTTCCCTGAAAAAAAGGTAAAGCAGGTATGCTTATCAGATAAGGCAGATTTTCCCCATTTCATACATACCAGGCACACTGTAACTATGAGAAATCACAAAACGAATGCAGGTTCAAATGGCGTTACTTTATTATCACTTTCTATTGGACACACTGCGCACATTTCTAAGCTTGCCTTCGTAATTAATTTTCCCTTAGCCTGCCTGACCTTGCTTGATGTTTTTATGTCAATGCGGAGCTCTGGAAGCGAGTAGTGAATGCCGCATTGTTAATTTTCTTCATCCTTCGCGGATGAGCATGTTAACAAGTAATACGTTAGCGGTTTCTTTAGGCCACCTAAGCCTAAACCAGAGCTTAACACAATTGAGACGTTGGTCATGCTTTTTCTATGTAAAGAGAAAATTGCAGACCAACCATACCCAGTGTCGGCGAATCTATATTTTAGTTTACGTATAAAAAGCATGAGCAGCGTCTAAACTATTTTGACTTTTGGATTAGGCTTAATTGGCTTGTAGTGGACCAGCAACTGTTAGTACTCAAGCAGAATTGTCTCTACACAGCAATGACATAAACGCGGTAAACGGGGTCAAACAGCACACGGAAAAATAGACTGCGCAAATGAGCTTAGGAATGTGCCTAGTCTCACCGAAAACATTTGCTCAGCAGGAAACGACGTCAAGGTTTCGAAATTCGAACCTGCATTTTTTCAGCAACTTTACTGAACTACAGTATACCTTGTAGGGTTGAAATAGGGGCGTTTAAAAATGCACAGCTCGACCTTACGCTAACCTAGCAAAAAGCTAAGAAAAAACTAGCAGATGAATATCACTAAGATCGTCGAATATTTCTGTAGGCAAAATGTACTAGTTGCGCGAATCGTACCTGACTATCACAGCTTCGAATATCGGCTGCTGGATGATGATTTGTTACAACTTCGTATTGAATAGCGATCCGTAGCAGCGCCACTGAGCTCCGAAAACTTATTAAATAAGGAACACTTTAAAATACTGTGTCATCCGGTGAAGAACAACAAAAATTACGTCCTAGGGTGTGAGAAGTCGCAGTGTAAACAATTACGACAGCGCAGCTAAATAAATAATATTTCTGCGCTGCGGAAAGATCTGTGAATTTACTCCGCTTTACACTTTGATTGCTGCGGAGTACAATAAATGACTAAGGCATCGAGTTATGGAAAAAAGGGCCCTTTGCCATTGTCTCAAAGCACAAACCCACAGAAAACTAACAGTTTAAAATATAACTGACAGTTAGACGCGGTAAACTCCCCGTTAATGATAGTCAAGTTCATTACATCATTTCAAATGCAATAATCGCCAAAAAAATCAAAAGGCAGAATGAAGCTTTTAGAACTTTTTTAGTTCAGATAAAGCTTTTTAAAGTGATGTTCTTATTTTCAATAATAACTTTGCGAGTTCTAACAAACTATATTAGGTTCATTCGACTTTCGGGGGCACGTTCCCCTCACCAGACGCTGATAAGCGTCGCGGAACAAAAATGCAAGCATTTTACGATCAGTAAACCCAATTGGTCAACTTACAATAGCTTTTGAGATTCTTAGCATTTATTTGACATTTGGTTACAGCCGACGTAAAACGAACGAGCAGATCTTTACAGCTTATTTTAGTCAAGTCAGACTAAGTCAGTCACCGGAACTGTCATCGTCTGTGTAGCACTTTAAAACGTCCAGTCCGTTGCCACTTTGACTGTCTTCCAGTTCATTTTTAGGCTTCACAGCGCTGCCCAAAATTTTAGCAAAGCCGTCCAACTCATGATCCAATTTGGAAATTTTTCGTTGATCACATGCCACCGAAATCTGACCTTTTAAGTACCCGACTTGGCGTTCTTTACTTAAGAATCCTCGCATAGCTGTCGGAGTGGAATTACTTCTACTTCTCCTTCGAGATGTACATGGATTGGCAAATATAGATTCGTTCATAATTCGTTCCTGGGCAGCCGTAAGGCTTTCATCAAGGGCTGCAAATAAGTAGTAACGAGTAGAACGTATACAAATTGATACAACTACCCACTTTCACTGGTTCTGTACTGAGCAATCATAGACGCCAATTTTCGATCGGTTTCGCTTTCTACCGTTAAAGGAATGTCAAGCGAAAACTTTTTTCGCAAGGCATCGTCCGCCTCTTTTTGCGCTTTTATCTCCTTTTTCTTTACCTTAACACATTCGTCGACCACTTAGCCTGCCGAAGTTCTCTATCGTATTGACGAAACGGCTAACCCGAAACGCGCGACGCAGTTCCTGATTCAAAGCGAAATCATCCTTCCATTTCTCCTTAAATTGTTTCAATCGTTCAAGTTCGGGAGCAGCCGATTTCAGCTTTGCTTGATCCAGTTCGCCATGCTCCAATTTGTACATTGCATCCGCGCTGAGCTTATTGCTCGTTGTTCTTTCTAAAACAGGGCAATTTTTGTATTGCAAAACCAATTGACTCTTCGGCTCACCAACGGAGCAAACTTGCTCATTTTCAGCCATATTCCATCTGCGCTCTTGCCGCCGCAGTCCGCTAACAAGTTCATAATCGAAATTCTAAAAACGGACTACGCCTTATAAATTTTCAACGCTTACGCAGCTTACTTTCGGATCTGTCTTAATCTCAAAATGATTATCGCATAGATGGCACTTCATTCGGAACTGATATATTGGAGTGCTATAGTAGTTGCCAACTTTCTTTTTTTCCGCATTGTAGCGGACGCCCATGCCGATATGATTGTTGCACCCTTCGCACCAGACGTTGAACGGCATTTCAAAGCGGATGATAAGAATTCCCAAGTGAAGCTTGCGCGCCCTTTCGCGTAGGGCGTGAGTGCCCTGCCATTTGTTGAGGCCGCCTTTGCGAGGATCATAGTCGGGCGGATAATATTTGTTTGTCCCTTTACGTTCACCCTAAATCCCAAGTGGTTAAAGAAACCATCAAAACGACAAAACAAGAAGGAACAAACCATTTTGCGAAGAAAACTCCGAACTGCACCAACTATGAGAAAACGTAAACTGTTTGCAGGTTTGTCATACTGTAATAGAAACCCAGAGATCGTTTTCGCCCTTTCTCTTAAGCAACAAACTCTAGAAAAAAAAGAAAGTTAAATTTTTCTCGTAACATTTTTTTGCAACTGATACTTTAATACAACGCGCTGCAAAACATTTTTTATTTTGTAAATGTTGGGGAACTTGAAGTTCTGTTATAAACAGTATTTCCAAAATCTTGTTCAAAGAGTAACTTAGCAGAACCGTAACAGCGCTACACAAACAGTTTACTTCACACTCCAGTCAGAAGACAACGAATGACTATACTGGTACTGGATAGGTAGCTATATATCGTACAGTATCCTTTTTTGGTACTTAAGTAACAAGGGCAGTCGCGGCCGCTACAGGTTAGGCCAGCAAATTGTGTTTCCTTTTTATGTTCTGTTTTGCTGTTTTGCATTTAACGTTTTCAAAATGCTGTACTTTTAATGAAGTTACGAAGTATCCAAACTTCGTTGCTCAGTAAAGTTATGGCTCTTTCCGCAGTGGCACAGCCACTCTCGTTGTGAAATCGCTGTTACAGCGACTACAGATTTGCGTAGACTGCTTTACCATACACTCAACAGAACGCAACGTAATGCCCGACACACAGCAGTATAGTCATTAGTCTTCAGGTGCATATAGTACAGTATGAGGAGGTATAGAAACCATAACATATTTGAACATTTATTAAAACGAATCATTTCCCCAAACAATTTACCTAATCGAACTGTCGTTAAGCTATTGTATTATTTTTTGTGAATTCGTATCACTTTCTTCAGCTCGCAACTACACTGCACCTTGCCTCCGCTACTGCTAAACGACGCATAGTAATTTTGTCAACAGTCCTACGGACAATCTAATTCCAATTTAAGCTTTAAATTTTAAACATTCATGCCCAAGCAATTAGTTCTATTAAGCGCTGAGCGTCGCTCCAAATCCATGTGCATTGCCAATGTTGCCTAAGAAAACAAAAAATGCTGCGTAGCTTCAAAAATCTCGAATGATGCTCAATAGCAGACTGTATTTTTGAACAGACCTGCTCAGTCTAGCGAAAGTTATTAGAGCGGGAAAGACATTTCGATCGGGCTGCAACGGAAGCAACACTCCGGAATTAAAAATAAAAATGTAAAGCAATTTTTAAAATTCAGTTCGATACTTATGGCGGTCAGTTACAATCGGAAAGCTTCATCTGTCGTTTTAATAAATCGCATCTTTAGTTCGTTATGTACAAAACCAATTCATACACGCTCGTAGAACGGCGGCGCGCGCAAGCAGTTTAAAATTTTTGTAAATTTCTTGCAGACAGTGCTACGATGGTCAAAGCTGCAGACAATGCTGTAAATGATAAGCAGGTTGAGCCTGCACACTCTTTATACACTGAACTCCTCACGCTGGAGAGCGTCAGTTTATACGTGCGAGAGTACTGAGAATGGTTGTTTTGGCAGCGATTCCGCTGATGATTTTTCTCTTCATCTGCACCTGGATCATCCACGTGCGGGTTAAACGCATCGCGGCAACTGAGCCAAACACTGTGGGACAGCGAAGTGATCCGCCCGCCCCGTCGACAAGAAGCCGCCACAGACCACCGGGCCGCAAAGGACTGCGCCGTCGTCTAGCGCGCTTGCGTCGGGTGAACCGGCTTCGGAGACGCAGTCGGAAAGCCAGCTCCGTGGAAGAGCAAGAGTCAGAAGAAAATGAATATACTTCCTCTGACAGAGAAAGAGTACAAATTGTTATACGTTCTGAAACGGACATTTTCATTTCTGTTTTCTTCCCCGCTTTTAACAATAAATGAATTTGCAATAAAAAGTTGTCCCATTCTGAGTTCATTCTGGTTGTCATGCGGCTTTGTTGCTCTGCTAAGCTACGAGCTATGGGGACCAACAATTTAAGCGAGCACCTGCTCAACGGTTACAGGCAATCCGATGCTCAGGTAGGAAGACAATGTTATGAGCTCACCTTGAAAACTGCGTACTTGTTGACAGGGGTTCATACAGTGACAGCGATGTTCATGTTCAGTCCACTCGCTGCACAGACCGCCCCAGTTGCATGCAAGAATAGCGACTCCTTGGAATGTCTAAGCACAGCGTTCCATTGACCGTTTTGAGCTTCAAAGAAAAACGAATACCTTTTAAGGGAACTTTTCAGAAATTCAATGGAGCAGCCGAATGAAAAATCCTGACTCACATTCAATTTGCTTAGGAAGCATAGGTTAGGAATTTCGCTCAGCCGGAACATTAAATCTAAGCGTATCACTTCATTGATGTATGTTCCGAGCGGGATACATACAACTTAAGTTGCTTACATTAACATTGTTCCTTTCAGCAAAAAGAGGCATAAATTAGCTTTCTAAAAAAAGCGTTCCCATAGAGTGGGTCTTGGGGTTAGGTTTCTCCGTGCTCTCCATTTGTTCTGTGGAAGACCCGTAACTGATTAGCTTTTGACTTTGCGAAAGAACGCTTATCCAAGCAAAACGAAACAGATGAACCCGAAACAGGTCTCTCTTTTCTTAGAGCTTAAAATTCCTTTTAAAAAAGTTGTTTTATCTACTCTCTCGAATCCAACGCTAAAAATACCGACCCCGCGCACGATTTCTGAGAGCAGCAGCTGCTGCCGGGACTTGTTGGCCCATCCGCGGTCTTAAGTCACCTTCCTAGCGGAGCATACACTCTAGAAAATGGCAAAGTCAACCAGAACGAAGCACGTACAACAGGAGCATATCTAGCTTTTGTTCAACCGCATTATATTTTGTATAAAACAACTGTTTTATTTACTTTTCAAAACCATCTTTTAAAAATAGCGATCCCACGCAAAAAATAATTTTAAATACTACTTCGTATAAATTTTCTCTGACGACTCCGTCAACGCCTTCTGAGTTGTTCGATTCTGCCAGGAAATTCGGTTTTCTTCTTGTGCTCACTTCTCCCCCCGTTTTCAAGAATTCTCTTTAATTAAGCTCGCTTTGCGCGTTCTCTTGACTTTATAGGTTGGCAGAGTATTTTTAAAAGCATTTCTCCCGTCTTGTAGCTTTACTGTAACTTTAAGTTGTGGTCAGGTTAGGTCGCAAAATATTAGTCATATCGAACGAACATTCCTGAAATCAAAAGAAGAACGATAGAACAGCGCTCATTAACTGAATAAGCTATAGCAAACTATTAATTTGCGGCGTAGTGCGTCTTTAGCGTGCAAATTGCAGTACGAAATGCCGCAGACCTAAGAACCTATTTCTTACGGTGTTATAGTCGGTTGTTTTTTAGTCAACGGTCGTTGGTGGTTTGTTGCTCTGGGTTTCTTTGTCCACCGTCTGTTCGTATGTGTACGCCTCAAGTATGGGTCGTATAAAATGAACAGACTGGGTGGACAGCTAGTGCAGACGATATCGCACCGGGTAAGTACATCTCTTCTTGTTCCTAGGGCAGCTGAAAGAAATAGTAGTTTTCGGGCATATTCGCTCGCGATCGCTATCCACCTTGTCTCATGCATTTATGATTAGCGAGTGATGTTACCAACCACTTTTCCGTGGTTTCCTTCGCATAAGATGAAAGTAACAGATGCTTTTAATCGTGCTCGAATTAACAAACGGTGCTTTCGGGCATACGCCGCTTAATGTCACTGCGACGACAGCGCGACATCGGTAAAGCTCCATCTATTAATTCTTGTGCATTTAAAAGCATCTGTTACTTTTATGTCGCGCCCATTAAACAGCAGCAAAGCCGTAAGTGACGGCATGATTCGTGGCACCTGTAACCAAAAAGGTTCGATCTTAAAACGTGTGGTTAGTACTTATATTTTATTGCCTAAAATTCAATAATTGTTCCACTCAATTTAAAGTCTTCCGTACAGCTTTTAAGCGTTGGAAGCGTCCTAAGCTGCGTAGTTTCCATTCAAAAAACGTTGTTACGCATTTTGTTGTTATGCTTAGACTAGGTACCATTTTGTCGGTGCGCCGCTCATTTCTGTCAATAATTATTTTTAAGCTGACTACCGAAACGCGTTGTTTTGCATTTAACGTTTTTCATAAAGTCGTTCTCTCAATGAAGTAAGGAAGTGTCCCAATTTCGTTGCTCGAGAAATTTATTATTCCTTCCGCTGTGGTACGCCGCTCTCGTTGCTGAACTGCTGTTACGACAACTACAAATGTTGCGTAGACTACTATAGACTCAACGTAACGCAACGTGATGCTCGGCAAACACACAGCAGTACAACCATTAATCTTCAGGTACAAATAGTACAGCGAGAAGTAGCATAGAAATCTTAACATATTTGAGCGCTTATTAAAACGGAACCTTTCCCCAAACAATTCACCTAATCCAGCTGCCATTAAACTGTTGTATTATTTTTATGAATTCCTGTTATTTTGACCTGCTCGCAACTGCAGTACAGCTTGACTCTGCTACTGCTAAATGAAGCTTCGTAATTTTGTCAACAGTCCTACGGGCAATGTAATTCCAATTTATGCTTTAAATTTTCAGCATTCATGTTCAAGCAATATGCTTCATTCAACGCTGAACGTATCTCAAAATGCATGCATTGCCAACGCTGCCTAAGAAAAAAATGCTGTGTAGCTTCAAAAATTTCGAATAATGCTGAATAGCAGACTATTTTTGAACAGAATTCTTCAGCCCAACGAAGGTTCTTAGAGCGGGCAAGTCATTTCCGTCGGGCTGGAACGGAAGCAACACTTCGGCATTAAAAAAAAATTAGTTCGTTACGTATGGCGGTCAGTTGCAAGCGGAAAGCTTAATCTGTCGTTTCAATAAATCGCATCTCTAGCTCGTTATGTACAAAAACGAATTTATACACGCTCGTAGAACGGCGGCGCGCGAAAACAGTTTAAAATTTTTGTAAACTCCGGGCGGCCAGTGCTAGGATACTCAAAACTGCCGACAATGCTGTAAACGATAAGCAGGTTGAGTCCGCAGCTTCTTTATAATCTGAACTACTTTTTTAGGCTGTTCACCAGTATACGGTTCCTACGTTGTGAAGCATACTCTGTTCCAGAATGCAGAATTTTGAGACGACGCTCTTGAAAATCAGGTTCTTAATATGCAACTGGATCTGCCACGTCCTGGACAAATGCCTCAGCGCACAGGCTTCAGGGACGCAGTCGCAATGGCAGCCCGGTGGAAGAGTCATAAGAAAAAAAACTTACTACCTCTGACGGAGGAACACAAATTATCGTGCGTTCTGGATTGTACATTATTCATTTTTGTTTCTTTTGCCGGTTTTAACAGTAAATGAATTTGTAATAAAAAGTTTTTTCCTGTTACGAGTTCCTTCTTGTTGTCTTGTGGTTTTGTTGGTTTGCTAAGCTACGAACTATTGGGGGGAAATAGGTTGAGCGGCTTTTAGCGAGCAACTGTTCAGCAGATACAGGCAAAGCTATGCTCAGGTTGGAAGACAATGTTATGATCTCAGTTTGAAAACTGCGTATGTGTCAACAGGGGTTCGTAAGGTGACGATGATGTTCATGCTCAATCAACCCGCTGTACAGACCGGCCCAGTTGCGTGCTAGAATAATTCGCTTTCGGTTCTGTAACAGTCACGTTAGCTATAACGCAGCGATTGGCCTAGTATGTCCTAGCACTGCGTCCCATTGGTCATAAAGAAAAACGAACGCCTTTTAAGGAAACTTTTCAGACATTCAATGGTACAGGCGGATGAAAAATGCTGACTTAACATCCAAATTTCCTTAAGAAGCATACGTTATGAATTTCCCTTAGGCGGACCGTTAGGTCCAAGTGTCTTACTTGATTGATGTATTTTCCAAGCGGAAAACATGCAACTTAATTTCCTTACATTAACATTGTTTGTTACAGAAAAAAGAGCCAATAATTAGCTTTTTAAACAAAGCATTCCCCCACAGTTGGCTTTGGGGTTAGGTTTGTCAGTGCTCTCTATTTGTTCTTTGGAAGACCCGTAACTTATTAGCTTCCGACTTTGGGAAACAAGGCTTATTCAAGCAAAACGAAAGAGATGAACCTGAAACAGGTCTGTCTCTTCTTAAAGCTTAAAATTCCCTGTAAAACAGTTGTTCTGTCTACTTTGTCGAATAAAACGCGGAAAACACAGATCCCGCGCACGACTTCTGAGAGCAGCAGCTGCTGGTGGGACCTGTGGGCCCATCCGCGGTCTTCAGTCACCTTCAGCGCGGAGTACCCACTCTACAAAGTGGTAAAATCAAGCAGAACGAAACAGGTAAACAAGGAGCATATCTATCTTTTGTTGAACGGTAATATTTTGTGTGAAACAACTGTTTTATTAACTTTTTTAAATTTCACGGTAAAAATAGCGGTCCGGTGCACAGTTCCTCACGTAAGGATTGGCTCATAAATGTTGTGCTTCATTTCAGTGTTTTCACGCCGCTCCTCCAAAAAGCGCTGTCCCCGGCAATTGCTAACCAAAGGAGATGAAGAGTGAGGAAGTCTGTCTTTTTGTTAAACCTTAATATCCTGTAGCAAATAACTGTTTGATGTACTTTTTAAAATTGAACCTCCAAAATACAGGTCCCGCGCAAAAAGACCTGCTGAATACTGGTCTGTATATACTTTCTCTGAGGTCTTCATCAACGCCTTTTGCGTTGCTGGTTTTTTAGCAGAACCGTAAGAGCGTTACATAACCACTTTACTACACACGCAAGACAGAAGACAACCAAAGACCGCACTGGCACTGAATAGATAGGCTTATGACATCAGCTATCCCTCTTTGATACTTAAGTAACAAGCGCGGTCGCACCCGCTACAGGTTCCGCCAGCAAATTGTGTTTCTTCTTTAGGATCCGTTTTCTCCGTTCTCAAGGGTTCCTTTTAATTAATGTCACTTCGTAGGTTCTTTTGATTTTCAAGTTTGGCACGGTATTTTTTAAAACATTTCTCTCGTGTCGTAGCTTCACTGTAACTTTAAGTTGTGGTCAGGTTAGTTCGTGATATATTAGCAGTAGCGAACTAACATTCCTGAAATCAAGAGACCAGCGACAGGACAGCGTTCGTTAATTGAATAAGCTATAGCACGCTTTTAATTCGCTGCGCAGTGCGTCTTTAGCGCAAAAATTGCATTTCGAAATGCTGCAGACCTAAGAACCTGCGCATCATTCTTACGGTCTTACAGTCGGTTGCTTTTAGTCAACTGTCGTTGCTGGGTTTGTTTCCCTGGGTTTCTATGTCCACCGTCTGTTCGTGTGTGTACGCCTCATGTATGAGTTGTATAAAATGGACAGACGTGAGTGGACTGATTCGGCAGACGATATTCTCTGCGGTAAGTTGAATCTTTGTGTTCGTAACGCAGCAGAAAGTAAGAGCAGTTTTCGGGCATATTCGCTTACGATTGCTACCTGCCTGTGTCATGCATTTATGATTAGCGCTTGATGTTACCAACCACTTTTCCCGTGGTTTCCTTCGCATGAGATGAAAGTAACAGATGCTTTTAATCGTGCACGAATTAACAAACGGAGCTTCAAGGTGTACGCCGCGTAGAGTCGCTGTGATGACCGGGCAACATCAGTAAGGATCTGTTTATTAATTTCTGTACTATTAAAAGCATCTGTTACTTTTACCTCGCGCTGATTAAGCAGCACCAAAGCCGTGTGCCAGCGTAATTCGTGGCAGCTGTAACCAATGAAGCTCGATCTCGAAACATTTGGTTTGTACTTATATTTTGCCTCATTAATCTGTTGCCTGTGTTTTGCATAAAAGACCGTAGATTTTTCACTACTCCCACTGGCCACTTACCTGCGCCACCCTCTCTTCCGCTCAATAGGACTACGTTTTTACATTCTTCACCTACCATTGTTTTCCATTCATCTATAACTATGGTTCAACAATATATTGAAAGGCACATAGTGGTATCCCGGTATCGGTAACTATTTTTTTTGAAGATATAGCTGTTAGTTAGTAATATAGTTACGAAAGTGCAACTTTCTCCTTTAGCCGGAACATGAGTACTTCGAAAGGCTTTACTCTCCCTTAGCTTGTATGCAGATAGACGTTCGTATCTCGTTTGCCCAAAAAGGAAAACGCTGTAATATACGAACAACGTTACGCTTACTGAGGTTGGCTGACGCCGAGACGATTTTGACATTGTTTCGTAGGGCATAGGAAAAGAAAACACTGGAAAATGTCCCCTCTTAGCTATCGAAGTTTAGACAATCGTCTAGAAATTAGCGGCAGTTCGCTCGGATTGCAAAGAATTTAGAATTAGTGCACCAATTTTCGATGACAGAAGTATCTTAAGCAATGTTCCTTGAAAGTCAATAATTCTTCCACTCGATTTCAAGCGATTGAAGCGTCCCTTAGGACTGCGCAGTTTCCATTCAAACAACCTTTTTAGGTCTCGTTGTGCCAGATGTAAAGAGCTTCTTTAATTTTCCGTAGGCGTACATTGCTTTCGCAGCATAGGACTTTCGGCTATAGAGATTGGTTGCAATGTAAGGCGTGTTCCACAACGTCCGTTATGAACAAAAACGAATTTGTACACGCTCGTAGGACTTCGGCGCGCGAAAGCAGTTTAAAATTTTTGTAAACTTCGTGCAGAGAATGCTGTAAACGATAAGCAGGTTGAGCCTGCAGACTCTTTATACACTGAACTACTTTTTTAGGCTGTTCACCAGTATACAGTCCCTCAGTTGTGAAACATACTGTCTCCGAGAATGCAGTATTTTGAGACGACGCTCTTGAAAATCAGGTTCTTAATATGCAACTGGATTTGCCACGTCCTGGACAAATGCCTCAGCGCACAGGCTTCAGGAACGCAGTTGCAATGGCAGCCCGGTGGAAGAGTCATAAGAAAAAAGACATACTATATCTGATCGAGGAACAGAATAAATTATCGTGCGTTCTGGATTGTACATTATTCATTTTTGTTTCATTCGCCGGTTTTAACAATAAATGAATTTGCAATTAAAAGTTTTCCTATTACGAGTTCATTCTTGTTGTGATGCGGCTTTGTTGGTGTGCTAAGCTACGAGCTATGGGGACCAACTATTTGAGCGACCATTAGCGAGCAACTGCTCTGCGCGTACAGGGAAAGCTATGCTCAGGTTGGAAGACAATGTTATGAGCTCAATTTGAAAACTGCGTACGTGTCGACATAGCTTCTTAAGGTGACGATGATGTTCATGTTCCGTCCACTCGCTGTACCGACCGCGTCAGTTGCGTGCTAGAATAATTCGATTTCGGTTCTGTAACAGTCACGTTAGCTATAACCCAGCGATTGGACTAGTATGTCCTAGCACAGCATCCCGTTGGTCATGTTGAACTTCAAAAAAAAGCGAACGGCTTTTAAGGGAACTTTTCAGACATTCAATGGAGCAGCCGCATGAAAAATCCTGACTCACATTCAATTTGCTTAGGTAGCATACGTTAGGAATTTCGCTCAGCCGGAACATTAGATCTAAGCGTCTCACTTGATTGATGTCTGTTCTGAGCGGGATACATACAACTTAATTTGCTCACAATAACATTGTTTCTCACAGAAAGGAGAGGCATAAATTAGCTTTTTAAACAAAGCGTTCCCATAGAGTGGGTTTTGAGGTTAGGTTTGTCAGCGCTCTCTATTTGTTCTGTGGAACACCCGTAACTTATTAGCTTCCGACTTTGGGAAACAAGGCTTATTCAAGTAAAACGAAAGAGATGAACTCAGAGCAGGTCTGTCTGTTCTTAAAGCTTACAGTTCCCTGTAGAATAATTGTTTTATCTACTTTATAGAATCCAACGCCGAAAACACCGTTCCCGCGCAAGATTTCTGAGAGCAGCAGCTGCTGATGGGATTTGTGGGCCCATCCAGGGTCTTTGGGCGGCACCTCCGCATGCTGCCGGCCCTCAAAACTGATAAAGTCATGCTAGACGAAGTAGATGAACAGTGAGAAAGTCTGTCTTTTTGTTAAAGCTTAATATTCTCTATCAAACAACTGTTTGATCTACTTTTTAAAATTGAACCTGCAAAACACAGGTCTCACGCAAAAAGACCTGCTAAATACTGCTCTGTATATACTTTCTCTGAGGACTTCATCAACGCCTTTTGCGTTGTTGGTTTTTAGCAGAACCGTAAGAGCGTTACATAACCACTTTACTACACACGCAAGTCAGAAGACAACGAACAACAGTACCGGTACTGGATAGGTAGGTCTATGTCATGCGGTATCCTTCTTTGATACTTTAGTAACAAGGGCAGTCGCGCCCATTTCGGTATCGTTTGAGATGTTGAAACAACGTAAGAACCATGAAATCTTTTCGTTCACTTTTAAAATTCTATCTTTTTATCTGTTTCCTCGCAAGGAATACAGCACTTTGACATTAGTAAGTTTTTTTCTTCCAGTAAACATGCAGTGAAACAAACAACATCGATTATTCATTTTTTCTCACGTTATGTCTTAGAAATACGCTCTTCCTTTTTATTAAGCATTACCTAAGCATAAGCCGAACTTAAACTGCCCGTTTATGTTCAAGCTTAGGTAGCGGTGGAGCAGGATAATCGGCAAAGTCGGAATGCGACTGTTAGACGAATAACTGAGTAATTAGTCTTGTTTATCTTGCTGTATGTTTATGGGTTGAACAAACCTGATTACTAACAAAATACAGTATTCTTTCCAGGCATAGAAAAAGTTACATTCAAAAATGTTATGTGTAAAATTTCAGAATTTTTTTCCTCTGTGTATTCCTTTTCATCTACGTTTGCCATCAGTGAAGGCAAGAAGTATTTCTAGTTAAATAACAGATGCGCAGCTAATCGATAAGTGGGATCAATTGGAAATTTGAAACAATGCCTGAACGCTGAGAACTTGTAGAATCTGCATGGATTGAAAGATTAGAATTTTCGCTGTTAGCCAACATGTGCCTGTCATTTCGCTTAAGATAAGAGTGTATTGAAAAGAAAATCAGTGCTTTTTAAATTCATACGATTGACATCCACCTGCTGGGAAGGCTGTTGGTTTTAAAATACGTACGGAGAATGAACTGTTTCAGGCAAATAAAAGTTGCCACAGAATATTTCGTAAGACGGAATGTCAGAATAAATTAAAATAATGCCAATGCGAAACATTACATATCCAAAATAATGCCGCTTCCTTTACCGTAGAATAAAATAAAATTAAAATAATGATTAAGTTACTGCCAATTTGGCGACATGCCTACGAAAAGCACTTGGAAATAATGTTTATAATAAAAATTAAAGGTTAATCGTACCCCTAAAAGTTACATAAGGCTCTGCTCCACATTCATAGTCAGAACTGCCAGCAACGCCGGAATCGATATACTGCTTTTCACGGCTGAAGAATAGGACGAGATTAGTAACCGGAAAGCCTGGAACGTTCTGCTACGTTCTCTCATTTCATTTTATTGAAAAAAGCGTCCATTCTTGTTGAACCAGTTTTTTATTTGTTTTTAAACAGGTTTTGCAAGATCGATGCTGAATGCTTCCCGGAAAATAAAAAACAAAGAAAACTACAACATCTTATACGCCCCTAAAGAGAAGCTATATTTTCTCTGCTCCTTGTCATCCTTACACCAAACGCGGAATAACGTTACGCTTTCTAGCTGAAGTTACGCAAGATTACATACGCCCAGCTTAAATATAAGAAAGTACTTTCACCCAGTTTGAAGACGAAACCCTCTTCTTGCAGTCCAGTTGCAATGCGGAATGTTACGTTGCTATGCGCCTTTCAAAACAACGGTCGCCCATTAGGGGCAACAAAAAATTAACGTTGCCTGCTTCCGTCGGGAACTTTTATTGGATTTCGGTGATTTGACAGCTTTGGCGAAGAAAAAAACTTTCTCGCACGCTATCGAAGTGAAAACATTACACTGTGGATGTTTACCTGAGCATTTGATTATCTTTACTGTAATATTTATGTTAGCAATTTGTTGCTTTTTTATTACGGTAATCAAGTGGGTTTGCCACATTGACGGACGGGATTCTTGTTCAATGTTTACTTTGCTTTTTTTGCTAGCAGTATCTTTTGCGTATCTTTTAGGTTGCACATCCTAAAGTGTCCGTATCTGTCGGGCGGGGCAATGCTTCTGTTTTGCTTTGTTTCTTTAGTTTATTTCCAAACCTAAATTATGGCCGCTGTAGCGAAATTGACGCGTTTGAATAGTAGCAACGTCCTTTCAGCTCGTCATTGGTTTGCGCCGATCGTAGCGCTTTTTGTTGATTGTGTCGCCGCTTGTAATTCGATGCGCAGTTGTTGCCGGCTTTGGTGATTCGTTTATTCACGCGTTTTTTCACATCATGCGCTGTACATTTAAGAAATGCACAGGCTGCGTTAAATACTGCCGTTTCCATGATCAACACCCTTCAATCCGAGCTTCTTTACTTGGACATTAAGGTCAATGCGCATCTGCGTAAGTATACGCACTGTTTGATGCATTTGATTACCCTATCCGACATTGCTTTACCTAGTCGGTCGTTTGTTCATTGAACCCATTGGTCAAGCTGCCGATAATTTCCTCGTTCAAATATTCAATTTTTTGCAAAATAACATCAGCAATGGCACGATTGGTTGCGTTTCCAAAGGTGCGAAATTTTTCATCTTTTTTCCTCAACTTTATTCTTCTTTCTCAGTCGATAGATTACGGTCGGTAGAGTTGGATTGGTCTTCCGATATTAAGAATTCATTCCAACAGTATTGCGTATCCCGCGGCGCAACCAGTATCACGATTCCTTGTCCATTAGGTCAGAATGCTATCAGAGATTTGGACCTTACCGCGAAGGTATGCTTGTAAGCTTCTCACGTTATTGTATTGTTATTGCTTCGCTTTCCAAGTATTTTCTATTTCCATTTCTCCGCAGTAATGCTACGGGTTATCTGATTTCTCTTAGATACATAAAAAGTGCTAAATCAGTATTTCTTTTTTTTTTAGCTTTTGATTAGGGTTATCATTGTTTTATGTAAATTATTTTGCATTTAGGAGCAGATAGCGTTTGTCGGGCTTATAAATGATGCATCCAATGGTGCCGTACTACCTCGTATAGTTGTGTTCACGTCACATTGGGGTGCTTCAACATTCGGTGGTCCTTTAGTTGGACGAATTTACAAAGGCACCGATTTGATTTTGCATATTTCCGCACTGCCTACAAAGTCGACCAACCGTCCAGTTGAGGTAAGCATACGATATACTGGTAATGGACTTAATTGTTATCACATACAACTAGTGGGAGCTGAGGAACTATTATCCCTTAGCCTGTTTTTCATGCTTAGGCTTAAGAACGGCAATGCTTCATTTGAATATCATTTTAGACATGCTCGATTGAAGAAATCGGCACTATTGCATCGGGTTGCAACTTGAATTTGCGACAGCGCGACGTTCTGTTGGACGTCTTTCCAGATTCTCCAAGTTCAGCTTCCGTCAATTATTGGGATGTTCGTAATTCTCACCTTTCAACTATAGGAAATGATCGTAGCTTTTAGGTGATGAAGGTTATGAATATTGTGTTGGCAATTAAGTCTTCGGGCAGCCTTCTGTTTCGACAAGAAAAGTACCACATGGCATTATATCGTTTTGGAAAGGCTATCCGCTATGTAAATGCTGCTTGCTCATTTTATCGTCCGAACAAAGATTTAGAAGCCAAATATTTGTCCGTCGTGTTATCTTGCATTTTGAACAGGTGCTTTCTTTTTATCTTAACTATATTTGATAAAAGTTTGATATCACTTTCAGCGCGGCTTGTAAAATCAAGCTTAAAGATTTTTCGGGTGCTCTTGAAGATTGCAATGAAGTACGTTTTGTCGTATTATTTGCTATGCGCTTATTTGGTAATTATTTTCAGGCTATGGAATTGGATCCATCTAATCCGAAAGCTTACTATAGACGAGGGCAAGCGTATCACGGCAAGCTATGCTACGAGCGAAGCTTGGTAATTTTAGTTGTTTACTTAAAGTTGTTTAACATCTCTTAGCAGTTCTAAAGCTTGTTGCAACTCGGCTGTTTTACGCGTTCTAGTCAGAGGCTTATTTCAGTTCGATTTGTTCACAGCGCTCCGCTTGGCACCGCATGATAGAGGTAAGCAGTAATTCGAACGTGCATTTCCCAGCTGTTACTTTGTCAGCAATCAAAAACGAAATAGCAGCTGTCACTGGCGCAATACAAGTGTACAAAAAGAAGAAAATGCGTACACAGCCAGCCAACTCCCAGGAATAGCTGTCCTATTCTTTTTTCTTCTATTAATAGTTACATAGTAACATTTTAATTGTCAATTTTTTAAAATCACAGATTCGCCTATCCATTTCCTGTGTAAGGTCATACAATTGTTGCGCTCTTTCGTTTAGCCAAACAGGCGACATTATCAAATGATAAAACCATCTTGTTAAAAATTAATTTTTTGTTCAAAAGTGCAAAGTATATGCATAGGATAAACTACTGCCGATCTACTGAATTTTGTCTTTTGTTGGCTGCAACTATATCGAAGCGTTAAACCGAAAGAAAAGCATAACGTGAATTACAGTACGTGATGCTCAGGTTGTCATGTAACCTAACTATAATCGACGTGCAGCGCAATCGTAAAACGAACGCGTAGTTATTTTTTACCTGGAAAAATTATAATTTACAAGAGCATAGAATCTATTAAACATTCATCGTCTGAAGAGTTCCATTGTTGCGAAGTAGCATCAGAGCGGCTGGCGTTTTCTTCATGCTTTGATTTTGCCAAATTTCTCCTACACGAATGTCGTACAGGCGGGAAGCTGTAGCGTCACAAAAGCGCTTACCTTTGTTTATAATTAAGCTTCTTTGAACATGCCGGACACAATCCTGAAAAGCGTGAGCACAGAAGGTTGAGTGATTCGACCAGTTACGACGAACTTACGCAGTTTTACAAGGGCTGATTTCTTTTCCCCGTCTTCAACGTAGTTAAATTTGCATTCCCAACTGGCCAAGTCTTCTTTGGAATTGCAATGTTTTTCGCCACATATAAACTGGCCTGAACATTTTTACCTGTTAAACAAAAGGTTGTTGGCGCGAAGAGATGTTTAACCTTTTCCGTCAATTACTTCCTGCTCTATGCGCCACCTGAGGCCAATCTGGTAGAGAAAGTAAAATATTATTAATAATTGCGAAATTCCTATCCAAATACTTTATTTTCCTTGAAATGGCTCAAGTCGCCAATGCAATATTCCTTGTACAGCTTTTCGTAATACCTTTTGGCTAGCTTCTTTTCCCTGAAACATGCATCGTCCCTGTATGCGTATATCAGTGGAGAAGAACCCAACGTACCATGTATCAGCTTCATCGTCGTCGCGCCAAAGAAATTTTGAATTACTTCGGATCAAATCGATATCGGTTTTATCGCGGCTTCTAAATCGAACAACAGGTCAAAAGCTGACGAAAATGAAAGCCGCTTGATTTCAAAGGTTGCTGCACACTGCATCACAAGGATGAAATAAAAGTAAGTACAACGGTGCCAATATATTTAACGTAGGTTTTCTTAAAAATCAGAAGAAATATCTGGGTGGTTCTACTAGCAAAAGGATTGATTTAATGAGACTACTAATGCCCTCTACGGTTTTTCCTTCATTTCTCACTGTAACGTGTTACTTCCCACGCAGTATGCACTTGTGAAACCGTTACGAAAAAAGCTAACTGTAGATATAGTACGAAAACAAAAAAATGACTACAAAAGTGGTAGCCCTCTTCGAAAGAGCATTACGTAGTACAACTGCTTACGTATCGCGTTGGAGTATTGTGCTTGAACCAGGATTGGTCAAGAAATATTGGTTTATCAGTCTCTTGTGTCGCGAATACTGAAAAAGGTACAGAATCACGCCGTATTGAACAAAGACAAAGAATTGGCAGAGCTCACAACGTCCAAGTGCAGAACATTTTGTCTTTTCGTATTTTCCCTGAACAAAAAGAATCTACGCTCGGTGATTGTTCAACCTTCGGCTTTTACTTTGCGCATTCCTCGTAGAAAAATTCTTTAGTCGCTTTTGGCACGGGTGGGGCAGTCTCTTTTTGAAACGACTCCAAACGACGTTTGCTGAAGTTGACAATAAGGCAGTTAGTTGGCAGACGACATGCAAAATACCGTTTTCGTTCACTTTCGCTGTTGTAGTCTAGCTCGGAACTGAGATCGTCATGCATATTCGCAATGTCCACTCTCTGCGTTCAATTTATTCACGTAAAAGTCTCCCTTCCTGAAAAAATCATACATAAAATTCACAGATCCTGAGTGTTACAGTATGCTTTCGCCTTAAGCAATAACAATGGCGCACGTCTACGTTATTTGTCCACATAGAGACGCACCGCGATACGGTGGAAAGTACTACTCTTTGCAAAGTCTCCATCCGGACCAGAAAGGGCGCTTTTAAAAAATAAATGAGAGTTGCTTTTTCTTACAACAACTTCCGGGACGTTATTAACCATTTCGCATTCACAGAAATATATTTTCATTGTTTGGTTTCTTTTTGTACGGATTTTTCGTGTCCCGTTGAATAGACTTTTATTAATAAACTTTTATTAATAAACTCTCCGGAGCTTTCGGGTCATTCGTGACCCGTCATCAGCGGTCATAAGTTGTAGGTATGTAGGTATGACCGCTGATGACGGGTCACGAATGACCCGAAAGCTCCGGAGAGTTTATTAATAAAAGTTTATTAATAAAAGTCTATTCAACGGGACACGAAAAATCCGTACAAAAAGAAACCAAACAATGAAATTATTTGGTCCCGTACGAAGACACTATATCATCACAGAAATATAATTCTAAATTTTGCTTCTTAGGCGCAGGCTGGATAGCCTAGCATTTGCGTTGGCTTAATGTGGTAGCAAGCCATTACAAATGCGGGAAGTGAATTATAAAGGAAATGAGTTTCACATGAAACAAATAAACGTGGAGAATGACGGCGTGAGGAATTTATTTTATATGCCTTATGGACAGCAGCTTTAATGTATTGCTAAATTAAGTCCCTAATATTAGGCTACATTAAGCGCGGGATAAAAATGGATAAAAATTGCTCAATAAAGATTAAGCTTGCTTTCCATAGTCGTACGCAATCCCATTAGAGACGAAGCAGCGCATTCCTTCTTGAACAGGATTACAATCAATTTCTTCTTGTTAAACCAAAGCTGTGCTAAGCAATAGGCCGCGCAAAGTTCATCCTACGAACTTTACTCCTTATCAAAATATCGACTGGCATTTATGTTCGCTGTGAAACGCATTCTATCCCCTCTAAGGAGAGATTTATTTTAATCGAAATTTGTTGTAGAACAAGTCGCATTGATCACGAGAGCGACGAATTGTTCATTTTCCCAAGAGAACAAAGCAGCGAATTCTTCGGCTAGCCGGAATGATTTAATCTAATACCGAATGAACTTTTGTTTTCAAGTTCCAGTTTGGAAAACTTTAAAATTTAAAATTTTAAACTTCGCTTACCGTACACCAATGTAAGTACGGAATTTACCGTTGACGAAAAAATTACAAGCGATATGGCCGGGCCAAACGTTCAGGGCGGTATTCTTAAATATTGTGCGGCGTGCAAAGGGCAAATACTTGGCTTAACTCATTACACTGACGGCCGGCAAATATTTCACAAGGCATGTTTAGTGTGCATCAATTGCTTAGACCAATTGGGAGACGAGGAATTTTACGATGTTGACGGTGCGCACTTCTGCACAATATGTTATCAGGAAATATATGGACTACCGTGCTGCAAGTGCGATTCAGCCATCACTAGCAGGACATGTTACTCTGTTTTGGGAATGAACTATCACTACAACTGCTTGCTGTGCAAAAACTGCAAGCGCGTCTTCGAACTGGAACCAGTAAGATTTAAGGCTTTATTAACCCTATGACGGTTGAAGTGGTTAATTACTTCAGGTTTATCTGTACCAGAAAACTTTCCTCTGCAAAAAATGTATAATGGATTCGAAAGCAAATCCGCAGGCGCAAGACCCGCGCGCAAGTTGAAATGCGGACAGTTTTAGCACCAGCCTAAAGACCTGTACGCAATGCGCATGAGTCGTTTTATTTCGTCCAAAAAAACGTAAATAAATGCCGTTTAGTTTGATTCAAGTCATTGCGTATTTTGAAGAGTAAATATAAACCTCATTTCAGAGCCCGCAAACCAGAATGCACCAGATGTATTAAATACATGAAACAGAGAAACATTGGGTTAACTTAACTGCAGGCGACGTGATTTCCGTTGAGTAAAACATCTGTACAACTGCAATAAAAACATTACAGACAATAGTATTCCAAGAGGCTCGCATAAAAAGCAAAACTGCTATTCAAAAAAATGATGATAAGCATTAAGCCGTCATAGCAAAGGCTGCAAAGAGTTTTTTACCGTTTTCGTGGACGAGAGAGATTTGAAAGCTCAAAACTTCACTAAACAAAGTTTTATTGCTAAATCGGAAACTAGTCAAACCATTCCGCTATGCAATTTTAAATACAAGCGAAAAATTATCGTTTGTACTTTTTTTTGCTTTTTCATTAAATAAATTTACTCAGCATGAACGGGAGAGCTTTTAATCCTCTTGGGGAGGCTATATGCTTAAATACTTAGACCTTTAGCACAGGAGGATTACAGAAAAGCTTCCAGCTTTTCCCTACATCGGATAAACAATGCCTTATGGCACGCTAAGTATCGTCTGCCTGCTCTTCTTATTTTTTGAGAAAGCGATAAGTCTCTAAGTTCAGGAATGCTGAACTTCATTTTAACTGCATCATGGACGTTTGCCCGAAACGAAATTATTTCATCCGTTCAGCAGCGAGACAACTTTCCTGCTTTGTTAGCTAAAAAGAAAAGGTCAAGCGATCTTAAAACTTTAAAAGATCGCTGTCAATACTTATCGCAGGGGAAATGTGCGACACGGACGAATATTTAAGTTGAAAAGCATTATTTTTACTGTCACCGCAGTTAGTTTAACTTGGCGGTTAGTAACGTTAAGGAAATATACTGAGCCCTTCCGCGAGAATTGTAACCCCTGCTCGCTGAAAATGGGCGTATAAAAATTGTCATCATTGCCCTACTTTGTTAGGAATTTCTGACAGTAGAAAGTTAAGTTAGCAAGTAATTTCAGCGTGACCTTTTCTATTGATCAGGGACTTCTTAAACAGCGCAAATGCCCAAACTGTGCATCGAAGAACATTCCAATTAGAGAACGATGGTAGCACCGTTACAACCAACAGATTCCTTCTATTACAGAAGGAAGTAGTTTAATAAACAAGCTTTATGTTTCATTGCTTAGCTGAGGAAATACTTTGTTTATTTTGAGTTGCAGACCCCTCTACTTCCCATTTTGCATTTGCTTTCATTACGAACGTGCCAACATTTTTTAGGCAGGACAAAAAAGTGATTTCTGCTTGACGATACCGACCGCCCTGCTTAAAAAAAATGATATTGCATTATATTCGAGCCAGAGATTCCTGAAGTAAATTTTTTAAATTAAAATTGTCATAAGACAACCTGTCTCACGCGTTAGTCCTTGTTTATAGGAGCTAATATGCGGAATGATTATCACAGTTTAATTCAGTTGTCAGCCGTTAGAACTGGTCAGTAATCCTATGAATACTTTGGTCGTACAATTCAATAGGTGCGTCAATGATATATGTTATGTACATCCCCATTGAGCGCAGTCATTTGGTCATTAGAAAACATTTCATACGCTCTTCGAACAGAAATTGACAAATATGTTTTTTTCCTTTTCCTGTGTCACAGCGCAATCGAGTCTTTATTTTGTGGCGGTTTTGCACTTGCAATCGCCAATACAAGCGTTTCGCGACTCTCTACACAGACGAACAACCCATTTGTAGAATTTTAAAAAAATTCTGGTGAAGTTTTCGGGATTAAATCTGATCCATTGCCAGTAAAAAAGCTAAGTCAATATACACGTAGAGAAATTCCCACGGAAGCTGCGAAGGTAAGAGAGAACAAATACAGGTGAATAACGTGAGTTCCAAAAACTTTTATTGCATCCACACTGCCCAGATTCAAGTAGCAATAGGCAGTATCAAAAGTTAGCTAATCATCTTCGTTGAAATATCTTTCTGTTTAACATCGTTTCAGAATGTACGTGATTTATACAGTAGACCATTAACGGGAGGTCGTAAGTTATTCCACCTTCAACAAGCAAAGGAGGCGTTTTAAATGATTACCTTAGAGAGCAAAATAAATCTGTTAGTTATTCGACGTTTCATCATTCATTACCAAAAGCTGCCATTGTTTCTAAAAGGCTTTATCACCACTGACAGCAATAAATCCCTTCACTAACAACGGCAGCACTTTTCAACGATGAAAAATTAGGCTGCCTCAAAAATCTACTTCTTCAAAGCCAGGAGAAATAGTAAATACCTCAGCTTTCTGCCGAGTTAGCTTTCATTGGGCCAATCATGTATTAATACTATAAATGGCGCGTAGGATCCATAGCTTCACTTGCTAAACAGCTTATATACTGTTTGTTATGAATACCTTTGTAAAGCACGATGAGCTATCAGGCAAAAACTAGAGAATGCTCAAAACTGAACTACTTTTTCCAAAAAGCCATAACAGAGACATTTATAGCTTTGTCTTGTGCCCAGTAGGTGCACGCAATCGATCAATAGTTCAAGGGTGATGCCGCAGCGATCAGAAAGGATCAGTTTTTCAATGATGCTTACGGAGGAAGCAAACTTGGTTCCTTCCTCAGATTGAATTCTGCAACTGCAAATAACGCTATGAAGCGCTTACCACTATTATCTGTTCACGTTGAGCACAACTAATCGGACTTAAAAGTTCATGCATTAAGTGAGCTTCCGAGCATTTTAGCATTGAGCTACTTCTCATGAACCATTTCATGATGATTTTCACAAAAAGATCAGTGCAGCAGGAAAAACGCGACGACATTTTGCTGCTGTCCGTACTTCAGTCGCAAGCGGCATTCCTTACATTCAAAAATTAGCCTTGTCTAGCTGCGACAACGAATGTTCAACGTAGGGGCATTTTTGTTGGGCAAAATGAGCAATAAATACGCTTCCAGTTTAAATAAAATCGCCGAGCAGTTTCTGGATTTAGAAAGAACTTTCCTTGTATGAAATTTGGCTGGGTTGGAATAAAGGTACAAATAAAGAAAGCGTTAAATTTTTTAGACCTAATTTCTCAGCTCTAGCTCATAAATATTGTGATAAAATGACTGAAACAAATATAATGACTATAAGTGCTTTAATTAGACCAATAATCAGTCTTTGTTTTACGCTAAGTTGCATCCTGAGGTTTAGCATGCTTTAACATCCATAATATCGGTCCAAAGACTTTTACAAATGCTGTGCGCGGATATTCAAGTCAGCCGTGCGAGTTAGGCCCAAAATCTGTAATGCTTGTAAAAGAAAATAACCACGGACGTCATAGCAGCTGCATAGAACGCCGAAAAAAGTGTTCTTTTCGCTTCAGTTGTTTATTGAGGTAAAGTTATCTATTCGCATAAAGTCACGATGCGTAGGAGAAAAGTGAGAAGAACTTGATTTCGTCCTTGCTACCGTGAAATTGATTAATTGATTTCCTAAGCCACGTTCTCTGTGCCTCTTGTGTAGCCTACAGTGATCTATCCGCATTTGTGCTATGCCGTTCACGGTGCTATTACATCGAACTTTCTTAGAATTTTGAATTTGTGAAATTCCGTACCGTGTCGTCAGCGGTTGGAATTTCTGCTGGCTCAGATCCTTAGATGGACACATCTCAATTTAATTTATGGTCTTTTATAGCTTTACCAATTCTATTGGCGCCAGCGAATTGAATAGTGCATTTAACGTCCTTTTTTCCAGAAACGGAAACGGCGGTGCCATGTAGGCGCCAATTCTTCAAGCACTAGTGATTGAAGGAAGCCGTTTTTGTCAGACAGTTCAAATGAGCCTTATAAGACCAAGTGGCCGACATCTCCTGCTGCTTCTACTCTTTCTTCATTCAGCTATCGCTGCTAAACGCTTCGGTAAGCGTACAACAGTTTCCAAACAATTTACATAAATTTAACATGTAAGACCAGCTTCTGTCCTAAGGCGCAATTATTATAGCTTAATCAAAAAATTAAGCTTGCCAACGCTAGGAGTCTCATAGGTAAAATAGCAACAGTTTTGCAAATTTCGATTTTCGTTATGCACGCCAGCTAATATATTGGGATTGCTATTTATCTTAGCTGGCAGAACGGTATCGATTCTTCCAACTTGGCATCTTGCTTCTGCCGCTTAACAACTCTCTTGTAGTGACAGTTTGTTCAGAGAGATTGACATCTTTGGGATCTGACTTTCTTCTTTTGAACACAGCTGTACGATCAGGCAGGAAAAATACCTGGCTAGGAAAGCTGACGAAATCTATTTGTTATTAAAAACAGTTATTTTCGAACTTCGCACTCTACTCATGTCGTAAAATGTACCTGTGTTATATTTTACCAAGCTAATACATGCTTCATTTTAACCGTATAAGGCACATTATTTTAATTACGTGCTCTTTCTTAGGCTGTTTAATTGACCAATCGATCTGTGGCGGGAAGGAGGTCTGCGCGGATGGTAAGTTGTTTATGCATGACAACTGGTTCCGTTGACGTCATTGCTGTTGCCGTAACCCTAAATGCATTGCCCACTCAGTTCGACTTGGCCTGCGCAATTAGCCAAGAAAATATTCACAGACAATCTGACATTTAATCAAAAGCGATATTTGGACCATTAAATATTGTAGCTTTAAAGCAACTGTAAAGCTGTTGTGAAGCAATGTATACAATTTTTGTATACATTGCTTCAGAACAGTTTTACTGTTACGAAGTTGCCAACAGTTGTACCAAATTTAGCGGCAATAATTAAACAAAGCACGTGGATCGATTATTTTCCACAACAGCAGTGGCTCTCGGTACGCTACTCTTCGTTTCTAATTAAATATCTGTTTTAATCAACCAGCCGTTGCAGCCGTACTGTTCCATTGAGAGAGCACTTGTCTTTGGCTGTAGTCAATTGCAGTGCTTACGCCAAAGCGAACCTCATTATGCAGTCGTAGTATTGCCTAATAAGGACAACTTTGCGCGTAGGACCGGAAAGTGACGCAAACTTTTCATAAAACCACTTTACCCTTCGATGAATGGAGCACTGGAACAATAATCAAAGCGAGATCGTACTTAAGTCAATTAACGCAACTGACTGAATGCAGCTGACAAGAAAGTGGAGCCCAATTATCAAGCTTTGGTGGTTGGATTCCTTTTCTTTCTTGTTTATATCGATTTCATCTACCGCGTAGGCGAATATTTATAACTTATTCAACATAGTCACCACTACTGTAGATGCTCTTTTTATAAATGTCAGATAGGCGATCAAGGTTATCTAGCTTTGAATTATTAAAAAATCCATGAACTTTTGCATGCATAAAAATTGAAATGTATACTGTAGCATCAATGTCACGAAAAGTCGCCAATCGCTTCAGTCGGAAGCAAGCTTTTTGGTTTACCAGTTAAATCATGAGCAGCTAAGAATAGCTATTGATTTACGCAATAGGAAAACCCAAGCAGCTTCTTAAGCGAACTCTTGTACTGGTTGTAACTTAATTTTCAAGTTACGCATTCAGAAAATAATTAGGTGAATGCGTTTGGAAGACCTTGTAAATGTCAGCATACATTTATTGAATTTATATTGCTGCCTGCGTATTTTGAGACGCGTTGAGCTCCGTATTAATAAAATGATATGATCTTGAAAGTTGGAAAATCGCTTTAATTTGACGTCTTTTTTGTCAGCCTATTTCACCGCAACAAGGAAGGGAAAGCGTATAGTAACCGATCCCCAAATTGATTGTTAGAATTAATGCATACGAAAGCGAGTTCTGTACCATCAACTTTTCCAACTGACGTGTACAAAGTATTGCGTCAAATAATTAGCATGAATCAATAATAACTCAATCAATGCCTAGTGAAATGCTTAGAACTGCAATCTATTCGATTTTTGTCAATACAAGAACTTAATGCCGCTAACGAATCAAAGGAAGACGACAACTTTTTCAAAAACTCTAAGGTCTAATCAAGGAGGAAGAAATCGCAATAGGTCAGCTTGCTTTTGTCAACGTTTGGTATGCTCGTTGACGAAGCAAAGGCCTTGTGGAAGTTCAAGTCGTAAATCGCTGCTGTTCACTTTCAGCTGATAGGGACATTTTACATTTTCCACGTAGGCGGTTCGATCGCTAGAAGTAAAGTTTATAGGGATTAAGCAGCCTGTAAAAAGAGACGTAGGCGTCTTTGCCGATCTTAACAAATGTCTTAGCATGCAGTGCGCGTACGATTCGTGCAACAATGATTACGAAGACACGCAGCGTGACTGACGTGTCAAATTGATAATTTAAGGAACCGTCTCACTTTATCTCTCCGTCTCTCTTTTTCGTGAGGCGAAGGCGAAAAAATGTAGTTGCATGAAGCAATAATCAGTAGAACAAACCCTTTGGCAGGATGATTCATTGCGTGATAACATTTTTTACAATCGATTTATTTTTATTATTGCAATCGTCGGTCGTGTACTTGGTAATAGCAGAATTGCTGTCCTGTTGCATCTGTCCGCATGCCAACAAAAAGCATACGAGCATCAGTAAGCGATGGCGGTCGTAGAGTTTCAAAAATGGGAGTAGTAGTCGCGCACAATTCTATTTCCAAAAAACGTTGCAGCCGAGTTTTCAGGATACTCCTGATTCCATCGAGTCAGCGTCGTAATCAGCTATAAAGAAGCCTAATCTATAGAATAAGACTATGCAGGGGGATCTTTTGATTTACTCATTTTTTGCATACTCAGTGACCAGCAGGGTTTCAAAAGCTCTGGAAAATAAAGACATCAATTTACCAGGGCTCACCTCCTCAAGAAAAGTAAAGCTGCTGTTGAGAACCTTTAGCAGACCTGCCACATTCATTATATTTTCATTTTCTGTAAAACTTAACTCTCAACGAGTTGGTTGAACTTCAATATTGCGGGCACGTCTTCCGTGAGCAGTTAAAGTGTGGGATAAAAAATAAAATGAAAACACTGTCGAAGAGCGCGGAAGTGTAAATGATTCTACAGCTGTCGTGAGTGGGAAAGGAAGTGACGATAAACATGGCAGAAGAGAGAATATTTTTTGACAGATTGCTTCAGTTGACAGGCAAATTTCCAAGGGGTTTACGGCAATGCAGTTTCACAGGCGAACAGGAAATACTGATCGTCTTAACCGCTTCTCAAACAAAATCCAAATTATTCGAAGCAGCATTTCTTATATGGCACTTTCAGAAAAATTTCATCACATTGCAAAATGATTATGGAAGTTTGCTGTCTCCCGCTACGTAATTCTACTAATATGTGTTAATACACTTCAGCTCTCTGCTTTCTTACATAAGAAAACAGAGTTAATGTAATTCCATTCCGCATTAGCGAGGTCCGACTATGTCTTTTTTATGTTCTGCCCTTAAGCTCTGTTACGCTGTGAAAAAGTAACAATAAAGGGGAATTTTTTTGAAACGTTTATTGCCATTTACAAGGATGGAATGAGATGCGCGATATTTTCCACTTCATTCAGTTGCTAAAATCGATAGTTTTCTTTGGGCTGAAGGAAGCTTTATCCTATACTTTTATTACTTGAGAAAGCTTTCCACTTGCTTGTCCCTTTGCTAATTAAGATTAGTGGTGAAGCAATAACGTTGAAAGAAATCTTGAGTAAACAGCCGTTCACTTCGCGTCCCTCCATGCATGTTCCTACTTTCCAAGCAAATGTTTTTAAGCTTCGTTAGCCCTTTTGGGAAACAGGAATTTTAAATTACTTTGGAACATCGGACTGCATTTAATCTCAGCACAGACAAGGCAGGGACTTGTAATCAAAAGCAGCCGCGATCCAATTCTCTCTCACAGCTTACCGTTCACGGCTAACGCCAGAGTGCATCAGTAAACATTTTCAGCTATATGGAAAGTGCGAAAAAGATGTATACTTTCCATTAACGTATGAGCACGCCTAGCATATTGTTCAAAACGTTGCCGCTTGTTAAGCGTGTTAGTAACGCATTTTCTTTTCACCGTCACAAATAGCGATGCTTATGTACTCATTATAGCATAATTTCTTCAGCAAGTTGTGCACAAACTGCTAAATTTGTAGATTTTGTAAACTTTTCCTAAAGTAGTTGTTGAATAGTTTATAAAACAGACTTGCTGAGGTCATGTTGCCTAGCCGCCCTACCGTATGTGGAATGCAGGTTCCTTCTTGCCAAGCATGCGCCTGTGCTGCTCCGCGCTTACTGTTGAGCATGCCGGTCTTCTTATCCTGTTCTTATTTAAGTCTAAGCCAAAACGGAAGCCATACGCTTACGATTAGGCTTAAGTAGGGGCAGAATAGAAGGCAGGAAAATTTGCTGTATGTTGATCGTGCGCCCAAGTGGCAAGGTCTAATTGTTGCGCTACTGCTGCTGGGTGAGCTTCAGCGCATCGTGAAGCCACGTAATGACGTGGTAAAGACACAGTGATTTTCAGCATTATTGAACCAACGCTGATTTACTACTTCGTTCATTCAACAAAGTTTTGTTAACATTCCACTTGCTGCAAAATGTTTATTGAAATTTAGCGGGCGCCAATACAGGGTGATCTATTAATATACATTTGAAAGGCGGTTAAACTTTTTCCTTAGATCTATTCATTGCTCACACAACTGAACAAGACGAAAAACTGGCGATGATTTCAAATCCTAATCGTATGCAGCTGGAAACTGCACTGATTAATTTATACTTTCGCCAATAAGTACAGGGAATCCCTGACGTTGTATTTCAATTCGTTACCAGCGCTCCATCGTAAATCGAAACCGTCGTAAGTCGAGGCGAGTAATCAATACATCTAATTCCAAACCATACCACATAGGTTTCAGCGTAGCCATTCTCTTGGCTTGCGTTGCTCCAATGCTATCTCAGCTATAAATATGGGCTTAGGCTTAGGTTCTAAGTAAAACTTGAACTGGAAGGTATCGAACTGATATTAGCTCAGCTATGAAGAACTGCTGCAGTGAAACGTCATGGATCCATAACGAAAGTTAGGAAAACCCAGAAAGCATAATATCCAAGTAACATGGGCAGCAAACTTTTCTGTAGACTGGTGATCACCTGACTGAATTGTAGTTCGCTGCAGAATTACAAGGCTGTCGTAGAGAATGTTGCTATCTTTTGAAAAGAGGAGAATGAACACTTAGGAGCGTACAGGTCCCGCTGTCGTACCTATCGTAGGTCGGAAACTGCGTGTATAAGCTTTCATATGAACACCAGGTCAGTATATGTAGCTATATCATTGTGGCATCCTGCTGTTGCCACGACCATTAATATATGCGCAGTCATTTATCATCTTAAAACGCGTTTTAAAGGCATAACTGATAGTTACACATTTTCCACGCAAAACCTAAGCTTTTAAACCAGGGAAGCAACGGGCTGCTTTTAGGGTGAAAGCAGAAAAGCAAATATATGTTCAACTGAAGCACGATAAGATATTAACAATTGCTTCCGTTGCTATTAGGAAAAATTTAAAATATTCTGCCTTTCGAGTTACGTACAAAATTTATGCGCAGCGGTTAATGCCTACTTCGATTTTTTTTTATCTTGAACATATTCCAGCTTATTAATATTAATAGCATGACAAGACAACCATTAACAACGGCATCCTCCGCGTTTTTCGGTGTTGGTTTGCAGTAATGACTGAGTGCTACTTGCAGATGGCCTAATTGGCATATGCAAAACAGCGGATAATGAAGCTGAAAATCCTGAATCCGTGGAAGAGGAGGCGAAACCGAAAGTAACGATAGCAGAGAACATTCTGCAGAACTCAGAGATGTCTAATCCGCTGGCGCAGTGCATTATCTCCTACTTTGCGTTAACACAGCATTATCAGCTTGATTACAACCCAGACTTTTGCTTTTCCGGTGATCCTAGGGAAAAACTGAATACAATTAGGGTAAGTACTAACATGCAAATGCATTTTATGATCAGCTCCTCAAAACAAAATGCTTTCCATGGAATGTGAGCCACGTGATTCGTTTGAACGTTAGTAATACTTCAAAGTTTCTGCCATTTTGATTCATTTAAAAATCCAGTTTGATTCCACTTGTGCTTGTTTACCAGACAGTTTTTGTTTAGAGCTTCAACCGGTTTTTAAATGACTTAACCGTTCCAAAATGCTCAAATAGTCTTCGCACGTCTACTTTATTCCATGCAACTGTTCTAGGAAATTGATAGTTACATTGGGAAAGCGAACAGTGATCCAGTGGAGCATTCGCGTTCGCTGCAACCGCAATATGATATCGCTTACGAGAATCCATACTATCCGGTCGTTGCAAGTGAAGAGTGGATGCCGCCAGCTGATGATTCGGCGTCATGGAGCAACGTTGATGACAATCAAAATGCACAAAGCTCTTCAAACTTGATGATACCAGATTCAAATTACGCTGCGGCTCCGTTTGACATTCTTGAGCCAGGTTTACCAGGTTCAGTTGATTCAGGCGTAAATCCCCTTGGTAAGAGAGCTTTTAAAGTTTATTTATTTCTGTTAAAGTTAGTGTGTAAATTGCACTTAATTACAGGACGTTATCTTCCAGTTTTCTTTCTTCTTTTTAGCTTATCCCCATAACGGGAGTACAGCAGCGATCTAAGAGATTTTCAGCCGTACAGTTAAATAAGGAAAGAAAACGTATACTGAGTAAACAACTGAAGCCGCAATAATGGGAAAACATAAACTGAAAAAACACGCCAACACGGACAGGAGAATAATCGATTAGACGAGAGCATATAGTTTCTACTTTACGACGGTACATCACTGTTTGGATAGGTTCGTCTTATCAAAACTAGACAATGAAAACATTGCTTGAGCATCCTCTAGAATTAAGCCGCCCAGCACAATCACGTAAACCAAAGGCTGCTGAATTGACGTTAATAAATCTTAAAACCTATTACCTGCTTTAGCTAGACATTGTTTTTCTTCTAGCATAAGAGCTTGATGAATGAACCTACATTTAATGCAGCTGCATAGCTTCTAATGAACATGGACAGAGGTGGCTTGTTGATTCTTTTCCATTCAAAAGCCGCAGCTGGCGCACCCACGATAGTCAATCTGCCTCAGAGTCAACCAAGCGAGCTAAGCCAGCAGGAAGAGCAAAATTATGTACTGCTAAAAAAATATGATTGGACAATTTTAGTAGTCCTTTCTTTTAACAAAAGCTGCCCAACCAGCTATTCACGCTCAAAGCAGTATTATTACATTAAAGCAACGTCATGTGAGAAATTGAGGGTAGTATTTAAGGGTTGTGGCCTACTGCCGTAGGGCATATCTGGAAAACACTATACACACAGAGGTACATGGTTCATAGTCTTTCGCAAACGCTGTCGTGTGATAGCGGAACGTGCGTATAAGAAGCTGTTGCATCTACAAAGTCTTTCTAATGCCGTGCAACAATTTTTATTTATTAATACGATGAAATATCGTTATCCAAGTTATACTTGCTAAGGGATCGTCTGGATAACGAACAATCAGGATAATCAAAAGTCGATTGACTTTCAGGTAGCATCAATACTGTAATAAACATTCGAAATATTGGAAAAACTGAAGATTTTGTATCAGGTCTGTACGTTTTCGTTATTGCAAACCTCCTTGATAAGAAATCAATGCGCAATTTTTGAAAATCATTACAACAGTCGTAGGAAGTGAACGTCAACGCTTGTAAACTTGATCTGAAAAAAAGGGCAACGATGACCAAATGTACGACCTCAATACAAGCAAGAAATCGCAATGGTAGCACACAATGACCTAACGATGTTGAAGTACCTAACTGTACCTGTACCATGCCACATTTTTCTAGGTTGCTGGAATTGTTCTGGTAGTGCTTCTGTGACTTAAAAAGCAATAGCAGTTTGAACTCGGCTCAGAGGAAAAGAAACTCTATTTTAGGAGGCGATGGCGCCATAGCTTGAACATCAGTCGATCAGAGTAATCCTATTGTCCTCAGCGGTGAATTCGAATAACGAAATTTGGATAACGGGGTTCCACTATAATTGCATTCTTTTTTCTAATCATTTATTAACACATTTAGCATCTCAGTGATTTTCTGCGCTAAACGTATGGCGTATGATATTAGAATTGAGCAGATGGGGGGAACATTAGACGTAAAGTCATGAAAATTGAATCTTTCAGAAGCGCATCTAATATTCGCAGTCTCTGAAGTTTTGATAAGAGTATAAGATTGATGGAGATAATAGCCTAACGTCTCTTTGATGATCCTGTTCTGAAAATTAGTTTGTTGATCCAAGTGCGACTTGGACAGACCTTTGAGCCAATACTTGAAAACGAAATTTAATTTTTCAGACGAGATAGAACCGGCAGATTACTATTTGACTTCCCCAAGGAAGGAAGAAAGCTTAATGAACAAAAAGGATTTTGAAGAAATAGGAATAATCGATCAAGGTGACTCAATTTTCTTTGTCTCGAGTCTGTTTATTTATTAGTCTTTAGGAACAGGGCATAAAGAGCACAAAATTCAGACAAGACTGCCGGATTTCCAATTGCCCACCGAATCTCCATGGTATGACTCTGAATCGGTGCAACTATTCAGGCTACCTGCTAACATTCGGCCGCCATCGTTTGCCCACTGGATTTCAAATGATCGTGTATATATTCGTTTCAACCGAAGGTATTTATTGCAAAAGATGCTTTTGAAAAACTCAACCAACTTAAAACTTTCAGTCTTTCGGATCCGGAAATGGTACAGAATTTTATGGATTTTCTTACGCTAGCAATTGGTATTCCCAAGAACGTAACATTTGATAATGTCAAGTAAGTAAGCAACTGGAAATGTAGAATATTGAACATTCAAATTCCTTGGCTATAAAAGGAGAATAATTTGTCTTTGCTTACGCTCAAATAAAACGACAAATTTATTATGGAGAAAACGTGAGTGACATGTTTAACAGCTTGTTCATTGATTATGTATTTTGATGAATAGAACCTTCGGGGGTAGTGTGTGGGTGTCTTGCGTGTAAGTTTCATAAACAAAGCATTAATAATGCTACTTTTGACGCAATTGCCGAGTTATTTTATTTCCTGCAAATGACTTAATCTATCGTTTTATTAAATTAGCGTGGCCTGACATTCAAGGCCAAACAAAGGTGCACTCGTTTGGCATGGTAGATTTTAAGCTACTTATTTGGTAGAATGAGTTAATTTTGAATTATCTCTAACATATTTTCTTCTGCACATTTTATTTTCACTCTGTCGTTAAAAACTGGGACATTGTCTCTTAGACGCCCCACCGTTTGAGAAATGCAGGTTTTTTTTGGGAAGCATGCCTTTAACTTGGTGTGCATTTACTGGAGGGAATGCCAGTCACCTTTTTTGCCCTTATCCAAATCTAAGCCAGAATATAAGCCTTATGTTTAGGCTTAGGCTTAGGTAAGGGCAGGATAAGAAGGCCGGCAAACATACGGTATGATGGTGGGACTCCTGGGAGACAAGATCTAAAAATTGTTATGAAGTAGCTTCGACTTCGACTGCTTAACGCTCCTATTAAATGCTTTTTGCCAATCGGTTTTATTAATTTTATTTGTGCTACAAAAAATATTAAATTTTCATAATGAGACGCTACTTTCAGCGTTCATGGAAACGAATTATCATTTGAAGTTTCTGACCTCAGAGAGGGCGGGCCGAGACAAAGTTATGCTTTCAAGATCACGAAGCAGCAGAAAGTTCAAGCAAGTCAAGTCGCGGAAGAAACTTGTAAGCCAATGCCAAATTTTCCTTCAAAAAACTTTACCTACACTGTGCGTATAGACCAACTGATGAAGCAATCGCCGATTGTAGCTCCGAATGCGAGAATAATCGAAACAGGAGTTGCTAAAGGAGAAGTAAGTTCCTTATGCATTCCTGTTCTCACGAAGCTTCAATCACTTGGCTAAGAGACTATTTGCAATTCTACTTAGATATTTTAAGCTTATTTAAAACAAATGTTTTGGAAAAAGGTGCATTCTTTCAGGACCGATATCCTACCAGAAGTATGGAAAATGGAAAACTGTGGATACCTGTACTCATTGTCTCTTTGTTGCTACTAATGGCTCTGATTATTCTGTTTGCCATGTATGCGTATCGGTCGCGACGAAATGGAGGGAAATCATTTTTCGGAATAAATTCAAGTTTGGGTCAGAAGGTGGTACAAGATTATGAGGTAAATTTTTTTTCATTTTTGTTACCTTTACAGAATTACCAGATGGAATGCTTTTTCTTGCATTACAAAGTTCACGTTGCAAAATGTTTGAAAAATATTTTTATACTGTTTGCTCAGTTCCCATTTGAATTTTTGTTGATACCTGATAACTATATTACGTAATGTATGCATTAGATGGGCATGGAAGTTGATACTTTGGATAACATGAGCTAACATTTAAACTTAACTATTCCTAGTTCCAACGCAGTAATAGCGTTTTGCTAAATGCAAGTGGAAGATCAGTTCGCCATTTTTCAATGAAAGTTGATCAACGCAGTTTCCCTTCAGGAAATTACTCACATAATTTTTTTTAGTAATACGATTATTCTAGCAGCGTTTTTATAACGTTTTAGCGTTACACGATATATACTATAATTATGATGCCTTAAACGTGAAGCTTCACCTAAGAGTAGCTTCGGTGAACTTTATGAGAACTTAGCATCAAAACTTCCATACATGGACAATGGCCAATTTAATTGACCGAACAATTTTTGTCTAAGAACATTTTGACTTACCAAGGCAAGGGAATCAAAACTTAATTGTCTTCCTTTGTCTTTTGTTTGGCAACGTTTCACGGAATAGTTTGAGTAAATTCCAGGTTAGGATAATTGTTGATAAAGGCAGCAATGAAGTTGCTCACGTGGAAGAAAACGCAGGCATCAGTGCAGCGTGCAGCTAACTATGCAAGTGCTTTTATTTTATGAGTTACGAAAGTCCATTCAAAGTTCAAAAGTGACCGTACAGGTTGCATAGACTAAAAACGGTCATAAATCGATTATAATTTTTTTCCTCTGAACTCTTCTTTGTTTAGTGAATTAAAATTGCATTTGTTGATGATGAACTGTTTTAAGACAAACTTATCGCGTCTAATCTTCAGGAGCTATGTCGACGCCATATGAGCGGCAAAGTGAGAATACCACAACCGCTACGAAACGTAATGGGTACGTTGGCACAACGTCTTGGTTCACAGACAAGCGAGCCAAGCCCACCTCCACACAGCAGATCAACGAATTCTTCTGTATCTTCCTGGTAAACAGAATAACATGCAAAGTTCCTATAGAACTTCCGTTAGTTGAGTGCCCTTGCAAGTGCCAAGCTGGACTTAAAATCTTAGCTAATTTACCGCATCATCATTTTATCGATCTGCGAAACGTGCCTCTACTCTTAGTTTTCGTTGTGGGATCATGTTGAATCCGTTTTTGTTAAGTCGAACCGACGGTAGAACTTTAAGGATTCAGCTGGCCTGATTTCCAACGTCTTAACCTTATTACTAACGGCGTGATCTAGCGAATCCCGAAAACTGTGCCATAATTCTGGCTTAATAGAAATAAGCCTAACATGATTTGGTCATGAACACTTAGATACCTGTTAACAAAGCCATCTTGTGTTTTTATAATTTTAGATAGGAAAATTATAATATTCAAAAAAATTTATCAATTTGAATTTGCAAGAAAACGATTTCATTTTACAATGGCCTCGTATTAGTAAATCTAATATTTTAGCACTAGTACTCAGGCTACAGTGGAGAAATTTTTCAGGACTGAAGAGCCGGTGCATTCCAGTATGGACGTCTCAACTGGACACATGATACTGGTAATTCTTGCTAATTTTACTTATATCATACAAGAAATAGTATTATTGTGACGTTTAATTAAGTTTCGTTAGTAATATTAATAAACTCTTCGCGTAATGGTAATAAACAAAAACGTTGTGCTTAATCAACTGTTGCACGCTGCTTGATCGCTGTGCTAAAGTGAGGATACAGCAATGCATGTTTTTCAAGAGCAGATTGCGTTTGTATCATATTTTCGTAGTGCGCGCCACTGAAATTTGCCCTCTGTTCCTAAGAATAGTTGCTTCAGTCTTTTTCAAAAATGCATCATATTTGAGCATGCAAAAAATGCACTTTTCCTTTAGCGTAACACTACATCCATTTGTTATTCCAGTCGTATCTGGAAGATCACTTAAAAACAAGCGAAAAATTAGAAAAGGAATGGAAAGCAATGGAAAATTACAAAGCAGATCAATGGTCAACCGAAGCTGCTTCACTACCGGAAAATGATGGAAAAAATCGATCTACCGTTCTGCCATGTGAATATTGTATTCGTGCCTTTCAAACCTCATTGAATTAATTATTCCAGATGATCAATATCGTGTTACGTTGACGAAGTCTTCCAATCAGCACGGCAGCGATTACATCAACGCAAGTCCAATTGTAAGTCAAAACCGCATTTATAAACATATTGAACAAAAAAGGCTGACTCAATAGATCATAAACTTGTAAAGTAGGCAGAATATAACCTCAAATTAAATTACATTTTTGGTAACGGGCTGTGACGAAGCCACCATCGTAAAGCTTTCGATACGGTGATGATAATGTAATTAGTTTTAGTGTGACCACGACCCTCGCTACCCTGTTTATGTTGCCGCAGAGGGTCCCAGCGCCTATACAGCTGCAGATTTTTGGCAAATGGTTTGGGAACAAGGCAGCTTAGTCATAGTCAACCTAACAAAGCTGATAGAGAACAATGAAGAAAAGTGCTTCCAATACTGGCCGGATAACCGATCTGAGGTCTATCACTCATTTGAGGTAAACTGTCTGTTGGAATTTTCATGCGCAAGAATTAGTTCCAAAACGTTTTTCACGAAGGTTCATCTTGTCTCAGAGCATATATGGTGTGAAGATTACCTAGTAAGATCTTTCTACTTGAAAAATCTCACCACGCAAGATACCCGCACTGTGACGCAATTTCACTACTTGTCGTGGCCAGAAGATGGCGTACCTCCGAACACAAAATCGCTGCTGGAATTTCGCAGGTGCAGTATGATTCTAGTTCTTGCATGGTCTTTAGTCAGTTGAAATGGAATTCACGTGAATTGCGGCGCAAAATACGTTTTCAGCAAAACGGCCCAGAAGAAGCTGGAATACCCACGTTGCAACTGATAGCCCATCATTTTTGTGGGATGCAGTTAATTCTTTTGAAATTGCATAGTCACAAAAGTGATGGGCTAATGGCTGTCCAAAGGGTCAGATTGACAGCAACAACAGAAACTCTGTGCTGTGAACAACGGTATCCTGCATGCTGTTGCTTATTTTTGCAGCTTACAAATTATTTCAAGCACCGCTTGTGTTATGCCAAGTGTATTTTGCTTTTAAGGAAAGTAAACAAGTCGTATCGCTCGCAGCAAAGCCCAATCATAATTCACTGCAGGTAACGAACAGTTGGGCTTACGCAAATTTTATTCATACTTTCAAAATTTGCAGCGATGGAGCAGGAAGAACTGGAACGTATATTTTGATTGATATGGTCCTTAATAGAATAAACAAAGGTAGGCATGCTTGTAATTGATATTTTCGCATTTTCCATGCAATACTGTCGAGCAGGGGTGAAAGAGTTGGATATCGCAGCTAGCCTGGAACACTTGCGTGATCAGCGGATGTGTATGGTGCATTCCATAGAGCAATTTGAATTTGTGCTGTCATGCGTCGCCGACGAAGTTCAAGCAATAGTCAAAGCTATACCAAATCAGTAAAGCCGCTGAACTTGTTGCCACTCAGTAGAGATCAGCGAAGTGACGTCGTTTTGTCCTAATTATTCTTTCCTTTTTGAACGGATCCAATTGATCTCAAGTGTCACATTCCTTTACCAGTAAGATCGTGAAATTCTATAATCCTTGTGGCCCTTTGTGTCCTTGAATTTTTATTAGTCTTAAAAACTGAGCAGTCATTTGAAATGTTCAATTGCCTATAGTAATTAGTCCCTCCTGAAATACTAATTTTCAATACTACGTAGATGATGGTCGCAAATCATTCTGCGTTGGACGGTCGGAGCCAATGAAAAGAATGCACTGCTGTCATGGCTGTTTATTTTTCTGAATTTCAAATAGCGATTTTCAAATTTTATGCATTGAAACTACGTCCACTGATTGTACTACGTCATCCTCGTTAGTTATCATGTCCTCCAAAAGATAAACATTTCTCTAAATTTCGTAATTAATCAGGAGAGACTAATTGAATTGGTACCTACGTACCTCACGGTTTATGGTGCAGGCAATTTGCAATTTTTTAATTGTAAATGCAACGGGCAGAATTTTCGCTAAAAATTTTGTAATAGCAAATGATGAAAGAGAACGATAACGTTTTTCGTACCTTCATCCCAATGAAGCCCAGGAAGTCCCATTTGACGGACTCTGCTTTCCAATTCAGTCATGTTAGTGTTAGCCTCAGCTGGTTTAACGTCCAGTACCAGTTTATATTTCTGTGCATCTTTTTTTAAATTTTTTTTCTTACGATCAGCTTGCTTGGAAGTATACGTCTCGTTTTCAGTTCCATCGAAAACAGGTCTCTTTCGAGGAACACGCTTAAGCAAACAGCATTACAGTGGGATATATGTGTTACCCTCATGACTTTGCAGACCAACCAATTATTAAAGTAAGCGTAAAATTTCAGTTAAATTGTGATAGATAAAAAATATCAGAATCCATTAATAACTGGGAAATCTGTAGTTGCACAATATTCTAGGTATTGATGAGTATCTCATTAAAAAAGAATATGAATAATAAAGTATGCTCTCAGAAATTTAAGTTTTATTCTTAAACTTAAATAACTGATGCAGTTTAGTATTACGAACCCGAAACATGTTCCATACTCACTGAAAGCGAAAGCTGCACGGTGACAAATAAGAAGGCGAAGAGAAACAAGAATTTCATCCTGACGATAGCACATTTTGGAGGTTGGAATACTAATATATAAGAACGTCCAGTTTACAAACTGTACGTGCGATAGTCACGAGCATTCGTCATGTTTATTTTGCTTACAGTTGTTCAATCTTCAGTTGAGCTTCACTGTAGCATCAAGACAGACGTTGCCAAAATAAAATCAATAAGAAATCTCCATTTTGAAAAGAGACATTGAGTTTATAATAACAAAACATACAACTGCCATAGCCTATCATCATTCCCTGCCCGCGCTTGTGTAAATTACTTCGATGAAGCATTACAGGCTTCAAAGAAACTTTTGCGCAGCCAATGCAGACGGCTATATAAATACTGGGCGCATAATGCGCCATGTTGAGAAAAGCATCTCACATTTCATCAAATCAGATTAAAGTCATCTTTTTAAAGCAGCTTTTACTCAGTTTCTGTAACAACGAACAAATGAATAAACAGCTGCCTACGATAACATCATCAAAAAAGGTGAGCTTTGTGGGCGATCAGTGGTTTTAGTTTCTAGCATCTGTGCGTACTAGTCATTCAGAAGTGTTTCACTGATGTTTTTTACGGATAAGCCACTAAAGCGTACAAAATGTTCTATTTGAGAACAATGCTAAGGTACTAAAAGCTTCTAAGGCGTCCTGTCACAGTCATGTGAGAAAAATTCAATAAAACTGTTTAGAGCTGTAGAAAAAAAGTTATTCATTCCATTTCAAAAGAGTTGATACTGTACGCAACATAAGCAAAGTACTGAACATTAAACTTGCCTCGACAACGTTCTCCTTCTTACGGACGAGTTATCAAGACATACTAAGCTGTTTTACTCCTACCTAATCAACCTTATCCAATCAGCAGGACTCAAGGTAACTGTTTTGGATTTTAAGGCCCTTTTTGCCAAGAAGGTAATGGTCGTAAAATGGAAAGTCCATTGACATCTGCACTTGGCGAAATTTCCATAAAAGACATAGAATGCTAGTTTTTTCAACCATTGACGAAGTTGGCGCTCGTCATCCATTAAAACGCTATGACGACATTTTCGCAGTCATGACTGGAATTAAAAAGGATGTTTTCGTAAACTTTCTCAACGTTATCTTGCTGAACAAAACACTTTTTACTCTTGAAGAAAAGTAGTGCTCCCATTTGTTGACAGTCTAATAACCTGCAGTCTGACCGGCTTAACTACTATCGCCTGTGGGAAATCTAAAAGCTCAAATAGGTTTCTTCATTTCTCTTTGCACATTCCGGGCTCGGTTAGGACAAATATAGTTAAAGGCATAATAGATAGAACGTTAGCTACTCATCAATCTGTCTTTGAAAAATTTTCGTACTTCAGAAAGACTCTTTCTGAAAATGGATATCCTGCGCGTTTGGCTAACTCTATCGCACGTACTTTTACGCCAAGACGCCTTACCACAAACGCCCAAGGAATTTATTTCGCCTTTTCCTTTAATCCACTCGTCATTACTTCAAGAACATCGAGTATGGACGACTTTCGAACTCGGAGGTCTTAACCGCGGCTACTTGCTTACGTCCACTCACGTCCTGCTCCTTCCTCTTTTCTGATCCTAATATTTGTTCGTTGCATGGTCTATTATTCCCTCCTATCTTAATTCTTCTTGTTTTTTAACCAAGACCCGTTCGACGAAGACTAAAATAAATAATCCCCTTCCTCAGCGATGCAGGAACAGAAAGATACTTTGAAAACGCTACGAAATGTTATATGATTTCAATTTCTTGCGGATTATTTTTAAATAATTTATTTAGTTGGCTTTCCGTCGTCCAGTAAGGAATGTTATTAACTTTAAGTGGAATACACGCCTATTTCAAAGAAAATGAAACCGTTTTAATGTGGGGAAAATTAAAATGCAACAACTGAGCTTTCGGCCCTTTATGCCGCAACTTCATGAATAAGATCAAGTCGCATAATGAGACAGTACAGTTTCTAAATTCTAAACGAAGAGAAGTTTTAAGTTTGACCAAGGAAATTTCAGTGAACTTCTTAATTCCTCTGCTAGGGAAGATTACTATTCCAAGATATCCTGACTTCATCCTTGTACTTCATCAAAACTTATTCTTCAGTCATTACGATTTATTAAGGCACAATCAATACAGAACCTCTACATTTTGTTAAAGTCGAACAAGCATCACGGGTTAAAGGCAATCGAAAAGGCAGTCAAGTAACGGTGACTGAGAAAAGTGACCATATGGTGCAAACTTCTTTTGAAAGCCCACTCCTGTTACTATTTAGAAGCAGCTTGTATTTTATAACCAGAACTGCTCGTCTAATACATTATGCAAACTTACAAGGAAGGATATTATTGCCAGACCGTAAGGTTTATGGCAACATTCTAACTTCGTACAGATTGAAAATGGTGTTGCCTGGAATTATAGACAAAAAAATTGAACAGCTACCAAGAGATCTAACACCTAAATATCGACTAACAAACAAGACGTCATAAACTGCCTTTACGTTACAAGCAATAGACTTTTAAAAAGTACGTTTAATTTATGAAAGGGATCCTGTTAAGACTTCGTTAAAAATTCCAGTTTTTAAAAACGTTTTTACAGGACCCCCCTTAGTAAATAAAACTTATATTTTATGATAAGAAATTATCATTACAAACAGCGTGAAACAACCGGGACAGCGCAGAAAGTTTTCAGAATGCAGTTACACGTAAGGAAAGCTTTGCTATGTACACTAAAACTGAACGTTTTCTACAAGCTAAACTTCCATACCAACATACCTCTGCTTCATGCTTTGCGAAATCATATTTATCAGTAAATGAAGTTAAAAATCGCAGAATTATTCAGCTTTTCATTTTCCCGCTTCCTGGCTCTAGGAAACCTCGACTGGCACTTTACGATCATATTTAATAAGGACCTTGAAGACTTGGTAACTGGCTAGATATACAAGCTTATGGGCACAGTAGTAAAAAGAGAAAAAATCATTTTATCTACATATTGACTTTGGACCTTCACGTATGTCAAAACTGCGTAAAATACCAATTATTTTTATGGGTCAGCATCGTTACATTTTTTGTTGTGAGCTCCCCTATTCAAGCTAATGTATATTTAAAAGTGCATTCAACTCCTTCGCATAGTTAAGAAGCAAAAAAAACCATCTCAGGGCATATTTAATTGCTTTAATGCGAGAACACTCTCGTTCAGATTTTGTTAAAGGCAACAATGTCGACTGATTGTACCAAGTCTTCAATCGCAGTTATTTTATCTTCCAGGAAGTCTGTCCCGACCTAAAAAAATTAGTGATATTTGGATGTAATACACGATATATCACCTTGTCATCTTCCACAACGCAAGATATTTGTACTTTCTTTATGCCGTAAGCGACAGGGATAACTTTGGCTAAACGTAAATTATGAAAAATCAAAAAACTGTTTATGGAGAACATACATGCTCCCCAGAGCAAACCATCGGTGCTGATTGCTCTTATTTGACGCTCCATCTCCGCCAGGTCAGTTTCGTCATCCCAAGGTTTGATATCCAAAATTATGTTAGATTTTGCAACTTCCGCAGGCTCTGAAAAATCATCAATTAGCGGATAGGTATGCAGGCTGTCGACCAATACTATTCGCCTTCTTCATTTCGTACGCCTTTAAGCGCTCCTGTTTAATGCGTTCCTTTTCTTCGTCCATCTCCTTAAGGCGAAAGGTCATCCGTCAACCACAAATCAGTCTTAAGCTTACCTCTTCGCTAGAATCTCCAAACAAATCAATGTCCTCGTCATCAGGGGCTGCTTTAGCATCTGTCCTTTCACCAACCGTGCATTTCTCCCACCTAAAAGTTCCTATTTTTGACAATGCTCAAGAAGGGAACTTTTTTAGTTCACTAAACTTTCGCTGGCAAGTCTTACCATCATAAGGAAGTAAGCAGATGCTCAACAAAGCCACTCGGAGCGACGTATTATAGGAAAGTTACGTCAGCTCCATCTTTTAAAGCATTACTAACTTGCTAGAAATAAAGAAAAAAATTGTTCATCATGCAAGCCCTTTATGACCTTTTGACCATTGATACAGTATCATTTAATTGGAACGCAAGACAGCATTTAGCCCCTAAAATAAGAACTAAGCAAAAAAAAATCAACAAAGCTGCTAGAGGAAGCATATACATAAGTTCTTACGCCGCCTTTTCTTCTTCTGTAAAACTTTCCATGTGACGGTACCATCGTTGCAAATGCGGATATGCATTGCTCGGAGCTGATATTTGGTGAAAAAAATCAGCGTCAACAGAGGTTGGGCAATATCTAACATGAATCAACGCCTTCGCTGAAACAGAATTTAGCGAGCAAAACTGGATACTCACCCATTAATATAGCTTTGACTTTCCAATGTCTTGTTAACTTCGCTTAATCCAGCCGCGGTATTCAAATCCTTTAACTGAACCATCGCGTTCAACTGAAATGATTCTTTTCACAACGACTGCTCTCTGCTTATTTGTTTAAACGGAAAATTTAAACTTTGCTTGGCCTACTTCTCGCCAAGCCGCCTTCAGAACAACTTCACGGAGACAAGTTCGTTCGAAGGCATAAGCGGTGAAATGAGAAAAGCAAATAGCAAACCTACCATAAATCGCAAGTGTCCACGTACACGAAAAGTGAAAAAAAGGAAACATAATCAAGCAGCACAGAGTACACTGAATTGACTAGTTTAACAGTTTCTTAAACTTTAAAATTTTTTTTGGAGGAAAGGACGTTAAATCAGAGACTTATTTTGGGTGAAGCTTTCAGGGTACACCTACACCTGTCGTGAGATGGGACGATGGGACTAGGCGAGTCACGGAAAGACTCAACCGCAATGCATTTTTAGTTAAGCATTCTTTTTCACACAAAAGTTAGTAAATTACAACGCAAACCTATCAGATATAATTTTCCAATCAGATCGTATTTGTCCTTTTACCACAGGGAAGAAAACAGCTTACGTAATACGGACTAAATCATACTATATGCTCAGGTATGATGATGAAAAGTGGCGTATCGCCTAACGTATGACGTCTTCTCATAGTGCCACATTTATGCGTTAAAAAAACTCAAAATTGACCTCCCATTTGCAATAGCATGATTAATTTTTTAAAAAGCATAAAGCGCAAATAATTTTGGTTTTTAAACGTTCGTTTTACTTTCTTAACCTTATGATTGAAGTACAGAGTGGAAATCATAATTATTAGTAAATCCGTACGTTCACTACGCGTAAATATGCTTTCTATTTCTCATTAGAACATTACTGACAAATTTAAAGAGCTTTAAGCAATCGCCTGAGTAACCTACGAATTGACTCGCCAGGACCTTCGTCGCCTTTTCAAAACTAAGATTACGCGTTCTTATTTTTCGGTTGTTATTATAAATTCTTTAGACATATTTCTACATTTCAGTTTGGTTTGAACATGTTTTCCTTGGTTAGCACAGCTTGAATCTGTGCAACGCAAGAGTTTCGGTCTATCCGCGATGTCTGAAGGTCCATTAGTTACGGCTGACATCATTTTCTGTTCGTTACAGCAGTTTTCGATTTCTCCGGAACGTTTCGTTTCCAAAATCTCCAGGTTTCATGTATAAAAGTAATACTCCTCAATCGACAATAAGCTTTCCCTCGCTCGGGCAAACGCTTTCAAACTTCTGTTTAAGTGTGTCATTTGCCGTAAACGGTTTTCGCAGGACCAACCTGAATTGCCATGTGTAGCACCGCGGATGACATGTCTCTACATAATCTAAATGATTCTCAGGTAGACCGTGAAGTCGCCTCAGAAACTGAAACAATAAAATAAACAGGCTTAGTGGAATGGAATCAATGGCTTCATGCATTCTTCAAAGTCTCTGTAATGGCGCTTAATTGAAGTTAATAATGGATGGTCACAAACAAATGGCACGTAATTTAACGTCTTTATTGACAGCATACTGAAAGCGATGACTGCGCTCTTTTGTCTGCTGAAATATTGGCTTCTTCTAAGAATGGTGCACGATTAACGCAAACTACTCATAGCTTGAATGCGGGTTTGCTTTTACAACCTAAAATTGCTTAATGCCGTGAAGCAGTGATAAAAGAAATTTCACTTTTTGAAAAACCGGCGGTTAGAAAGCACACAGAAAGACTTCGCTTTGTTATTTATCTCTTTACTCTACTCGCGTGTACTGGGGGCTAGCAACCGCCTATTGACTGTTTTTAAAATGAGCACTAACGACTTAGGCATATAAGCAAGCCTTAAATCATAATTGTTTACATGAGCGATAAAGCTCAAACTTGTCTGCTCAGCAAACTAATAAAAAGCCGTTTATAAAGGAGCTCAGTTGGAATTTATATAATTAATTTAACCGCCGAAAACGGGTCGTGAACAGACCCGAAAGCTACGGATTGACATTAAAAGTTTTCAGACATTTTTCAACGGGACAGGTTCCGTACGAAGAAGCTACGTTTTCAAATTTGCATACTATACAAAAGAGCATAATAAATTATTACTGACCATAGGCTATTTGCACCAGGTCTCTCTTCATTGACATAATACGAATTGAAAAAGTGATTTCCTACTGAAGGAATCTTTTAGTCACTTTCAAAGTAAAAAATAGATTATGCATAGAAAATCTAAGGAATACATCAGAATAAAGCAATGGATGTTTTCGTTTCTTTCTTTTTTGAAGTACTGCCTTTTCAACCAAAGTCGGATTTGCATGATAAAGGACTGTTTGACCAATCTCAGCATTTGGAATGCGGGAGATATTCTTTGGTCTTGACTCAGATCGAAGGATTATTACAGACGGTAATGAGCTATGGAATGACGCAGTTTTAAGCAGTCAACTATTTCTACCCCAATGCAGAAGCGCAGTCACGTCAAAGTTAAGCCATAAGGATCGTACCACAATGTCGTTACTGCAGAATGCTACAGAAGCGTCAAGCATGTACCAGGGCAGAAATTCAACGGTGTTTACGTATATGATACAGCGAGGTTGCATAAAAAACATCCAAGAGAGTAAACTGACGTCTTTTCTTACTTTATGACTACGCCTCAGCGTCACCCTATTCCAAATGCACATTTTGTCGTAGCGCGAAAGTTCAAGTAATTAATGGCAGCTAAAATAAGTGCATACCATTAAACTGATGTATTTACCTGAGCAGTCGTAAGATGCGTTGAGCTGTCTAGCAGCTATGTAAAACTTAGCGAACCATAAAGCGTTGTTTTCAAGCATGCACAGCTTATTGACTTCGTTGAAGCGTTGCAACTATTCAACTTGAGGCAGCCTGAAGTAAAACAAGGTAATGAAAGCAAGCAAATTCCACAGAAAAGGTACCCTCTTATTGCTCAGCAGCAAAGTGATTCTTTCAACAAGGTACATTTGAAAATATAAGAAAATATTTTCTTTGCTTTAATAAGCTTCCTTCAGCTCACGCAGGGTGGTTAGAATTACCCTTTGAATTCATGCATTGAAATGAAAGTGTGCCATCTGACAGCAAGTAAAAAAGCTTCAACGTGTAGCCATGTAACCACGCACTTTTACAAGCGTCGATCAGTCTTGGCGATTACCATTTTGCTCCTGGCGGCAGCTAGAAGATAATGTTCTCTTCGTATGCACATTAGCGCAACTGGAGATTAAAAACCTGCGGTACAGCTTTTCAAGCCAACGTGTGTAGACAAGTAATGTTGGGACAAATTCGAACAATCGCATTAAGCTACGCGCTGGCTAGCTAGTTGATTGCGGAGAAGATTAAAAATGACTACTTTCATTCGTTAGATAATGTCATTCTAATTTACGCTTTATGACTGCGAATCCCAGATGCGCTATGGAGAAACATACCAACGAAGCTGATCATGTGCTGCTGCTTTTCTCCGAGGAGAATGATAAAAAAACGCGTTAAGGAAAGTGCGACGATGCGTTCGAAAAAAGGTGTTGACAATCAGCCCTGTTTCTTCTTGATTTGTTTTGACAATCATCCATCAGCTGTACAAAGCCTCAAGACTGCAAGGAAAGCTCACACTTTGACATTCTGGCAAAATCTTAAAATGCCTGTTACGAATCCTGAAGCTTTTTTCACGCATTTAAATGCTGCCTTTCCTCAGGCATTCCCCTTTCTGTAATCTATGCATTTATAAAACTAGCAGCAGACCTTCCAAATATGTACTCCTTCGCAGAATGACTGCTTTAGTTTTTATGACTGAAGTTTGCCGCCACCTCATTTGATTGGAAGTTCTACACGGCCAGTGGTGTACGCCTTTGACGTTGGCTTTCAGCCAAAATCCTCTTCAAGCTTTCATTGAGTAAAGTGTCGTCAGCTTCGCCTACCTAACTGTGATTTAGGCCATAACTTGGCTTCACATACTTTATGTTGAAGGTGTGACTCTTGATGGTATTTATTCAGAGTAGATGACTATTTTGAATGCAAATGCGATTTATGAAATGCTAGAAAAAGGAATAGTGCTGGAGGCCATTGAAATTGAATCGGCTAGTTCAACGAAAGAATAGTAGCTTAGCTTTCTGATTTGTTTACGCTCTTATTTCTTCCTTGGATTAATGAAATCATTCGTACTTCGCTTAAACACAAAGCGTAACCCATTAAAAAGACCTAAATATCCAATTAAGGTGCGTGCGACATACAAAACAAATAGAATGGAGGCACTGACGTTGTGCACTTCAAGTTTGCAAATCGTTCAGCTGCGTGAATACAAAGGAATTTTAAAAAACATTTTACAATGGAAAACCATACAAAAGCTTTTCTAAGCTAGCTGAAGCCTTTCTGTTTCTTAATACATATTTTATCTCAGCGTTTAAGAGCCACAGAATGGTAACAATCGATACCGAGTGCACGCGATTGCCGTTACACTCATAAAAATCTATCTCTTGGTTCATTGACTCTTAAATAAGCTTTCATAAGCAATTTATCAGACGATGCAATGATATGCTCAGCGAAACATTGCTCAGCGTAGCGAGCAGAAGAAAAAACTTTACTATGCGAAAAATTCCATACTTCTCTAGAATGCATTGAAGGCAGCATGCACAGCCTAGTTTTGCTGACACGAAGTTGGACAGAGCAAAGTAGACTGTCGTAAAAGTTTTCCTTGGCCAACAATAGATTTGCTTATCCCGTCTATAAACGACCATCGTATTTCGTCTATTATCAAAGAAAGCATTGGAATTCCAAACATCCCCGCGGATTTACAGCCAAACCGGAAGTCATTCCTTGTTGAGAAACCAGAGAAAAGGCTTCATTGACGAAATTCCAAGTTAAGTGCTCGCGCATTGATGTTCTTCACCGTTTCCCTTGGCACGCGCGGCCATCAATCAATTAAACGCGCTTGAAGAGATTCCTGATGGCTTGCAGTATTGGTTTTTTTGAATGAATCAATCGAAGTCCACCGCCAGCCGGGTCAATTCAAAATTTTTTGAATGTACTTAAATACCCAAATTTCGAAGCATTTTCGCCTTGAATGGAGGCACTTGCTGCGCAATGCAAAATATCAGTTCCGCTTTTTCCTCCCAGCGAGCTTAGTTAGCATTCAATGCAATAATAAAGTATAGGACATTTTCGTTCGATGAAACAGCGCGTATGCTTTAGCCTAAGTGAGTATGGAGAGCGGAAGAATGCATTTATAGTGGCGCTTGTACTCTCTTCATTGAAGTGTCCTAATCCGCTAACCGGAAACGTAGTTGATAATCAATTCAAAGTTTATCTCCCTGCGGTGCATGGCACCAGAGCAGATGCGGCTGGCGGTCGTTTGGCATCTCGAAACAGCTTTGGCCAGACTAATAGCTTCTGCAGCGCCACACATACTTTGCCTTCTTTTCCAGTGGATGCCGGCCTTTTGCTAAGGCATTCGATGACTTATGCTTATGATCTGTCATTCAGTCGAGCCTTTGGAACGTTCTCTGCCTGTCTATTTTACGACTTTCCCAAAGAGAAGCTACAGGAGTTGAATTTATGTTTCTCAACTGCTGAATACACTGGCAACATTCCGGCTATAGCCGGTTCAGTCAGCATGTATGCTTTAACGGTAAGCTGTTGAGCCGCGTCTTTGCTCCTCATTTCAAAAATGATCAACGCGGTTTCTTGACGCCTATTAGCAGCAAGACCCGTAGTTCACGAAAGACCAAAACGTAGTCGGAAGAGCTAGAATTTATTAGCGCTGCATCTCTAACGCAAAAAGAATATAAACTCAACTTGTTGCATTTGCTCATTGCTAATCAGTCATGATATTATGGATCCCATTCGTCATCTGGACAAGAGGGACTTCCAAGAACATAATCCGGTTCGTTCCGAACGTGAGATGTTCGAAAGGTATGACCCGTGGGTTGGTATTACCATCGGTATCTCCTTGGGAACAATGCTAGGACTTATGCTGGCTAATGTTGCAGTGAGATGGATAACCAAAAGGCTGAAACGACTTATGAGAAAAACCAAGCTGGGAAGAAGGATATTTGGTGACGAGCTGCCACTTGTAATACTTCCAACTTCTCAAATGCTGCAAGTTGGCGGTATTGGAAATGCTTTAGCAAGCGGTACGGCTTCATTTCAATCCGTAAAATCTGTACAGCCTCCTTCCCATGACAAGTCACGGCCTAACATGACCTCATTCTGTACAAATGTTGTTACAACGGCTATGGTTTCTGCGAGCGATACGAAGCAAGCGAGCGCGTGAGGGCGACGGCTTCATGCACCGTCAAATATGAGAATAAGAATTGGATTGTTCAGCAATGGCGGGAAGAAGTTTTCTTTGCCAGTTCAAAAAACCAGAAAATTTCTCACTCGTAAATGGAAATTGCCAACTGCGTGAAAACGTTTGCCCTTACTAATCATGTGTCAGGTTTCAACTAGCCTCTACCTTGTCGACTGGTCAATAAATCTTGAAAGACAATCATATTCTTACCTGGCAGACTCTTCTTCATAAACAAGCGAAATTTATTGACGCCAATATCACTCTTGAGGGTATACAGCCTTAGGGAACCGCATGAATTGCAATGTTTCGTTCTAACCATAAGTCAATGCAACGTCCATTCGTTTAAAGCAGTTTAGCCCTAAATGGCAATGGCAAATCTAATGCTTATGGGAATTAACCGGTTCATCTGCCTGTTAAGAGTTTGAGTCTTCTATAGGCTACCTACTTTGCTGCATTCTTTGTTCTTTATTCTATAACGTTTTAACCCAGTTGTGTTATTCGAAGCGTTTTTGAAAAGCACAGAAAGCATCTCGTTTCTGAAGTGCGCCGCTTTTATCGGCAGGCCAAAATCGCTTCACTGAGCGAAATACAAAGCGAACGCAATTTGCCTATCTGAAAAGGGCAAAAATTCTATTAATATTTCTATGCAGCAGACGCGTAGCTACATCGATGGAAGCTGACATGGAAACTTGTTACGATCCAATTTGGAGATGCTCTGAGTCCCTGCATTACCGGTCGTTGGTTTTATTCAATTTGTGTATTCCATTTTAAGTAGGTATTTTGCCAACTTTGGACTCATATTTGATGGCCATCACAGCTTGATTTTTAGTTTAGTTCAAAGAATAGTACCGATCGATTTGTATTGGTTATTGTGGGCGCATTCAGTTCCCTTTGAACGATTTGGGAAAACCAAAGCTCAAAAGAGCTTATACGCCTAATGGTTTATTTAGCTTTTTTACAAAGCCGTTTTCCACGTTCGAAGAACAATGTCAGTAAAAGCGTCCGTGGCATAGCCGCTATCTGTGGATGTCAGTTAGCGCTTCAGTTGCGTGAAGCAATTTAATCAAAAGTGAGCCGATAACTCGTTCAGACTTTTTGCAGCTGACTAGCGTGAGTTGCTAGCTCAATTTTGAAGCTGCTTTCAGTTTTCCTCTCACCGACTGTTATTTCTTGAAAATGCACTTGATCACTGTTCGGCATTAAGAACAAACAGGCGCACAGCCAATCACGAAGGCTGTAAGAAATTAACACGTATCAAATCATTTAAATGACGTCACAACAAAATGGAAATTTCAGCTTTTTTCTCACTTACTCGGCTGTCAAATTAAACTGTCCGGTCAATTGCTCACTAAAGCATTAAGAGTAAATGCGTTGCGAGCCAAAATTTAACATTTTAAAGAACGAATTGGCAGCTTATAAATTTACGAATGTGAGTACAGGGAATTGGTCTAAGAATGAATATTCATGACATCTCTTGTGAAAGCCAGGAAAAATGACTTTTGCATCTATGAAAAGAGCATATGGAGTTTCTATTTTCTTTTAAAAAATGTCAGGCAGCCACTGACTTCAACTTCGAGTAAAATTATGTCCGGCTATGCGCTTGAACAGATATTGCACAACTGCTCATTTACATCATGCTCAGCTTGCTGGAATTTGAATTGTTTGCGTGAAAACTTTTTAAATCGCCCTTCAAGTCCATATTGAAATCAGAAGATCCATTTGGCTTGTTTTCCCTTCAACTAAAGCCACCTTTAAAGGCGTCTTGAAAGTGTTACGAATTAGGCGGTTGCAGCTCGGTGCCTTTGAAGAATTGACATTTATCCGTAGGCCACCACTGCTTAGGATAAAACATTGCCGCTAAACCATTTGCAGCTGGCACTTGATGACGAAACAGAACCCCAATGAGCTTTTAGCAGCCATATGCTTAACCGAATGATTACCAATAAACCACTTAAGGTTAGGGCGTGATGACAAACGCAAACCCAAATGAGCTCCCAGCAGTCTTGCTAGGTGATTTTGAGCGGATTCATCAGTTTGGTTTAAGCCAATGTTTCCGCATACGATAGATCAAACATTTGAAATTACGGGAAAATTGAAAATCAATAAACTGCGTCTTCCTCATTTTCATAAATAGTCCGCTGATATCCGCCTTAAATCTTCGCAATGAATTGCGCGTTGTTGCAACAGTACACGCGTAAGTGCTTAAGTTATCGGAAATTCAATTTCGTCCAGGCGCGGTCTACTTAATGCCGCATGGCATTCCGTTTCTGCATAGCGAAGTGCCAAGCAAAATTGCAAAGCGCAATATCACTGCTGAAAACTTCGCGTAGAGAATAGCAGCATTTGAAAAGAGCTGAAGGCTAAGAGAAGATCGCTGCTCGTCTTGCGAATATTAGCTTAAATTACACAAGCTTGAGGAGCAAAGTTATTTATTTATTAAAAATTGCTCGCTTCACCGTTTTCCGTTTGGTTAAACGAGAAACCTTGTTGCTTAAAAATAAATGAAAATAGATTTATTAGTTTTATTAGCTACCGTAGGCCTTCTCTGTTCGACTATTTCCCTTTCCGCTTTGAGGAACAGCGAAGAAGTTTGCTTTTAGAAATATTCTATGCTCTCTTCAGGCTGTGTAACTCTATTTAAAGCTTTTCCATGAACCGAATCGCTGCTCTCATTTAATCATGAAATGATTTTTCCATCAGCCTGGCAGGTCATTTCACTTCCACTCGCAGTCGTTTAACAATCGACGTTGATACAGTTAAGTCACATGATTGATGCAATAAAAAACCTAAAGATGAATATGACTTCTGTTATAATTTTACAAAGCAGTGCTGGAAAAAGCTGCCACCTAAAAAAGAAAATGACCGCTATGGAGCTATTTTGGATGTCGTTTTCTTCTCAGTCAAACTTCAATGCTGTTATGTCCCATGAATCAAACGTGAAAATGTCGAACTTCTCCTTAGTCGATTCATATTTATATATTAATCGATTAAGCTGTCAAGCAGCAACAGAGAAACCGCCGTCAAAATTGCTGCGCAGAAAACATTCGAAAATTTCTCAGTAAAGGCAATGTTAAGCACCCATATTCTTTGTGCCCGCTTGAAGTGTGTGCATTCATACTTCCTGTTTTGCAGAAAACTGATCACTAAGATTCAGAGATAAGAGATTCGTGCGCATTGATATGAAGACACGTTCTTCAAACGGGTAAACAGAAGCATGCACAGCGAACGGGCCTTAGGGGCATTCAGAACACGTGCAAAAACGTTTTCCATGTGCAGAAGAGGAATATTAATTAGACTCGCTGCATAACCTAATAATTGCTGTAGCATTCACACTCTAAGGCGAGGAAACGTTTCATACCATCTGCATGCAGCAGCTATGCTAATATTTCTTATCTTTACCTAAAGACCGAATAGATAACAATGATACTTCTATCATTGTTTTTTAACAGTCAGACGGAAAGAAATTTAATAGAGCCGATAAATTCTTTAGCAGGAGAATTGATAGCACTCTTAGAAGGCGGAAACGTTTATGAAAAACTAGCTGAAAGTGTAATATATCATTTTTGATATTTTGCATTTTTCCCTTTACAATCCACTTCGAAATACTTCTCTTATGCCAAGTGAACCTAATAAACAAATGATTCTCCCATAACTGCAGTACATGCTCATGCATTATAAATTAAGAAAGAAAAGCTGAGTTGTAAGATGTCGCTGCTTGATGTGTTTATCAATAACTGCTTGCGTTCAATGGTTTCTCGGTTGAATTATTTTGGAAAGCTGAGAATCCTTTAGAATATTGGCTACGGCATAAGTTTTAAATGCGTAGATCACAACCTAACCTTTTATTCGGATAAGACAATACTAAGAACAACATGCGCGGCTGGCAAAGTAGGTATGCATTAATGAAATATGACACAAAAAGAATAGTTTTGCAACACGCGACTCTACTAAAGGTTGAACAACAAAGGCAATTCTGCAGTAATTATGGACAACGAATTCAACGAAGGAAAGCTTGAACTGTTTTTGGATTCGTACGGCGTGTTAGAAAATTGAACTTTTGGAAGCTAACTTCAACCGAGCATAGAAAAACGAATTAAACTCATTCGAAACTGACTAGAATTACCTAACATAAAGAAAACGCTTTGTGAGCCTTACACAAAAGAGGTGAAGCTGAGCGTGCCTATAAGTAAGGATATGAATAATTTTTCTTCATGGAGATACTTCCCAATCGTTTGTCTTTACTTCTCTTAAATGAACGGTTTATTCAAGTTCAACAAGATCAGGATTAACAATATCGGAACGAAAGGGATACGATGATGATGTCGGCACGCGGGCAAGGTTCCGAATGTTGCATTTATGCATTACTTTCAGAAAGCTTTACGTTGGGCACATGGACAGCATGAAACGACTTTTAATTTTTCATTCACGCATAATATGTAAATAATGCTTAATTTGAAACATGTACAGACGTCTCATCTGTCATTCTGCGTCGGTGCGACAACTGGCAGACGCTGAAAAAAGAATTTGCGAAATTTATTATGTAAGGTTTAGTTTTTCAACGCCGAATAACGAATACTTCTCAAAAAGCTTAGGTGTAGACATAGGAAAAGATTTTACTACAACTATGCTTCAAATTCTGCTTCCGTTGCTTCTAATAAGCTGTGAAATTTGCGTAAAACATGGTCGCATTGAGATCTAAGAGAAGAAAGTTCGTCTACTGAAACTTTTTTGGAATTTGCCACGAAGGACGTATCCCGAAAATAAAAACGAAATGATTTTCCATTAAAAAGTGATACGACCGCTTAGAACACGTAATGTTTTGTTATGGGATGGTAAAGTTTCGTAGTGTACAGATACTACTAAAGGTAAGTCGCACTATGAAAACAAAAAATTCTTAGCACCGGTGCTTTCGGGATTTGACCTCTACGTGTCGTCAGCAGTTACCGTAAACAAAATCTATACGACTAATGCGTGACTAAAACTTGTATGGTTTATAAAAATGCTTCATCCAAAAAAAGATTAAAAACTAACTTCAGCGATTCTAAAATGGAAACTGTGCTTTCACTTCGTTGGATTAACTAATTTTAAATGATCAAATGCTTAGCCACATTTCGAACAACAGGAAACTCAGTCCTAATGGGAAAGTCTGTTTTCAAAACGCAAAATAATTCTTGATCGCAAGACGCTCGCGGCAAACCGTTTAATTATTTGGAAATAGCACTTATTATTATTATTATTATTATTATTATTATTATTATTATTATTATTATTATTATTATTATTATTATTATTATTATTATTATCATTATTATACTTAAAATAATCCCTATTCCATTACGGCGAAAAAGTTGTCTAGCGTAAACCAATCAGAATTTTGCATATTAGGATTACGTGGCATTAAAATAAAGTTATTTGCAAACTTATTTGATTTTTAATCGATGTATTAATATTTAGATTTATGAAGCCGCAAAATGTAGGTCTAATAAAAAAATTTTTGCCGCGCTGGTTATTTCTGCTGTAATACGGCACTTATTAACGTTAGCAGAAATTTCAAAATTTATTGCGGAACACCTTGCTCACGTTTTTTAGCTTAATGGAGCTTTAGACCTAACGCCGGTCAAAGGACGCACTTTTCACATTTTCAGAGAAAACTTGGCAATGCAAAGGCAGCGAAGTAGGGAAACATTTCTAATGCTGTACAAATTAAGCTGCTAAAATTAGATACCAAAAATTGTCAAACAAAGATATCGGTTTCCACAAAAAACCATAGTGCTAATGGGTTTATAGAATAGCTGATGGTGAAGATATAGTGTCTTCATACGGGACCGTATAATTTCATTTGGTTGCTTCTTTTTGTACGGATTTTCAACGGGACATAAAAATCCGTACAAAAAGAAGCAACCAGCTGATGGTGAAATCGGAAATCCAAAAAAAGTTTCAAGGCGCTTTTCCAGCTGTAATAAATACCCTTAGCTGATTATTAGTCAGCTTCTGTTTCAACTGCTCATGCTTAATAGAGTTGCATTTTGAAGTCTAAAAATTCAAAGATTCAACGCGGCATAATATTTCCGTCCTTTAACGATTGACGAAACTTTGCGTTCTTGCAATAATCCACCGCGATGCAGTCGTGGGTACTCCCTTGAAGAAAGACGCGCCGCGTTAAAAATTTTGCTTCGAGCCACCAGAAAAGAGAAACTCGTTAAGGCGACGACATAAAGAGCTGAACGGCATCACGGATTACGTCGGGTTAAACAAATTTATAGCTGCCAGCCATCTTTTCAAGCAGCATATGACAACTGGGTATCTATTGCACTATTGCGTCACACTTGACAGCCGTTCACTTTGTGTCCTCTCTTTTCTCATATGACAGAAGAAGGAAAACGGAGAAACGCAGGATTACAACGCTTGGACCGTTTTCTGCAACTATTCCTGAGCAAACAGAATGCGCTCATGCGCTCACGCGGCCAGACGTTATAGGAGCTGAGCTGCTTCAACTTGGGAACTGACGTAGAGAAAGGCATTCAAAAAGTTATGCGCTGCCTACGTTGCTAAAAGAAACTGAGGACCCTTTAGGCCGGCGGAATTCATCTCGACTTTCGATCATCCGTCATTCTTTCAAGTATCACTTTCTTCGCCAACAAGAAGACGAAAGAGGTGCTCAAAGTCAGAAGTTGCAGTGCTCAATCTGACGAGCGTTCTCACACATGCTCCCCGTTAAGGTAAGTCAATAATATGTTGCACTTATATACATATAAAAGTTTGAGAAATAATCTTTGAAGATGAAAAGGACACTAAGTAGTAATGTATCTCTTGGTTAACAAGCTATAGTCAATTTTAAGCTATTCTATTTTTCAATCTGTCCTATGATATCAGCCGCCGTCCACTTGAGACGGTGTCGATGCATTACGTCATGTTAATCTATAATTCGGAGGAGTGTTGAAAGTTCGGAATGTTTCTTTCGATGCTGAGCAAAAATAAAAGTAATATGTTGAATTTCACCTATAGCGCGTAAGCAAAAGGCCACCACCTTGCCAAGAGCATTTCCTATTTGTTGTTCAGTTTGATGGGCTCATTGCTCTCTTTTTGAATGCCAGTGAGCAAGCGTCTGCTGAGAAAGCAGCCGTGGATAAACAAGATAGAATAAATTTGAACAGCAGAAACGATCGACCCATTTTTGAAAAGAAATAAGCTAAGTACATTCAGTAAGCGAATTTTCCCAAAAGAAAGTGGGCCCAAATTCAAACGCTGCTTTGAAGGAGCTGTTCATTTTTCAACACTTCCTTTAGCAAATTTCTTTACGTTGTTAAAAATGCTATTAGGCAAAGACTTGCCCCCACGCGGCTGCTATTGTTAAGAATCATATGCCTGTGCCTGGCAGTCACGCAACTAGTTGAATGTTAAGGCTTAAAAAAAAGCGTTCGCTTACCTATCGGTTAAAGAGAGTGACTTTACTCTCTTACGTCATTGAACTGAAAGCCAGTTTTAAGCGAACATTCATTCTCATTCTGAACAAGTAAAAAAAAGCATTAATAGACAACAGGCTTGCGAAGGTTCGCCAGAAAGCAAAGTTGTTCGAAAGAGGGGAAATTTTATGAACAGCTGCGCCCAGCAGCAAAACGCAGCCGAGTTCCATGCTTCGATAAACGATGGAAAAATGATACATTATTGCATAAACTTTAAGAAGAAACTTAACGCCGGATAATCAGATAAATGTCTAGTAAATCAAAGCATCAAGCAAAAATGTTACAGTGGCTGAATTCACATTGCCGCCGCTGCTTTCCGACATCAAGAACGACGAATGAAATTTAGTTATGTCTACTTTCCATGGAGTCCATCGGAAAGATGAAAAGTTTTGAAAACACCATCCGCGCTTTCTCAGCCGCACCATCTTTCGATCGTTTGCTTATCTATTTTTATACGTAGTTTGTTTGCCATTGGCTGGACTGGCTTTAATTCTAGTCATCTATGCGAACGTCCGGAGCTGCGCTTTCATCGTTTAATGGCACAAGTCGAGTTCCAACGCGCCTATGCATGCTTGCAAACAAATGAGCATTAGCTGCTGACTGCCCGAATTTCTTGCGGCTGCTCCGTCGAGGAAAGCCGTTCGAGAAAGCTTCAGCAATGAAGTGGCTTCCAACGAATAGGTACAACTAAGTCGGCATGCTATTTTTATAGCTTATCGTTTATTGCGTTCATTTTCTACGCTTGAAAAAATTGTATTCCGCCCCACAATTGCCCTTATTAGTACATCAGTGAGTTAAAAGACTCTTGCATGCTGAACTACAATTTAGGCATTTGTTCTATCAATGATTTTGCGTCAGGTCAGCTCTTCAATAGTTATAGTTGACGTGCATGTTCACTTCAGGCACTTTCAGGCAACAGGAAGTAATAAACGTACTGTTGGAATTTCTTATCACATTACGAACAACCGTTTATGCACAAAACTCATTTTCATGTTAGGCTGCTTCTTTTACGGAATGCATGTTCCGTTGAAAATTTTTAATTCTAATTTTTCCAGAGCTTTCAGGTCAAACGCGACCCGTCTTCAGCGGTCTTAAATTGATGTAGTTATTACATTATTACATTACATCAATTTAAGATCGCTGAGGACGGGTCGCGTTTGAACCGAAAGCTCCCGGAAAATTAGAATTAAAATTTTTCAACGGGACATGCATTCCGTAAAAGAAGCAGCCTAACATGAAACTCTATAATCCCGTACTAAGAAGCTGTATCTACAAAACTCATTTTGACACTAAACTCAATGTTTAAATTTGCTTGACTAAAATTTCAAGTTCTTCTCGTTCTTCATAAAAAGGTAAGACCATTTTTATCGACGAATTATTGTTTCGTTTGCTCATTCTCTTCATTTCTTATGTGATAAGGAATAAGAACCGTCCAAACCAGACTAAGAAAGAATAAAAATTATTCGCAGGCCTTAATTATCAACTAAAATAAAGTACGAATTTTAAATTTCTCCATTGTGAGTAAAACGTAAGAGAAAGTGAAAGTAAGCTTTGGCTAAAGTTTGTAAGCTTTGCTTGAAATAACCGCCTGTTCATCCTACGATAAGAAGAAGAGGAACATTAATTCAAACCCTTCTTTTAAAAAATTCAATTTTCAGCGTCGAAGCCATGAGAAGCTATGTTCAAATTTTTTTAATCAAAAAGAACGGCAAGGTTTGAAAATTTTAGAGCAGCATTTTTTAATTACTGCAGCTGTAGCGTGGCAACCGTAGAACTTCGAACTGCACAGAATCTTCCATTATACGCAGGTACACTAAGGATTTAAAACTCCGTTCATTATATTCGCTTTCTTAAGAAGAATACCTTTAAATTTTACCTCGAAACAGTATTATTATCGACTGACAATTTTTGTACTCGATGTAGATCCATCCAAAAGCATATTTGAGTAAAAATGAGGCCTTTCTTCCATTATTTGTAATAACTACTTCCTGTTACTTCATCCTAAAGCCATTTGTAGCATCATATATTGTTTTAATCCTCCTAGTTCGACAAGATCCCCAGATAAAAAAATCCTAACCCAATGCTTGAGTTCACGGAGGCTCTGGAAATGTCTTTTTCCTATTTCCATTGAGTCTCACTTCTTTGAAGCTACCAGCCTCTTCTCAAACTCATGTTCCAATTAAATAGTTTTACAATCTCATGAGTGTACGTTGGACAAGCTATTCAGTTGCCTGATTGACTTCGCTCTTTCAGACAACATTTTGCAGACGAACTTGAATTGGAAGAAAGCGCCCGTGTTCTGGGTCGCACTACAAGACGAACGATGAATAGAGGACCTAACATGGAGGAGCGAAATAGTTTATCACAATTTGCACATACGGTGAAGGCACTCCCCTCGGAGTGGGTTAATCCGTTCGACAAAATAGAAGAACTTCTCACCTGCCCCATTTGCTTAGACCGATACAAGTAAGTTTCACAACACAGCAAAAAGGACTACATCTCGTTCAACTCCAGCGCGTATTATTATTATTATTATTGTGGCATGTATGATCTGTGTATGCACAATTTAAAAAAAACCAAAATTTTAGTGCACTATTCTTTTTAAGTAAGAACATTTATAGTTTGTCTGTCGCTCTCTTAGTTTTGCTAATGTCGCAAAGACGCTATTCAAATTAGGAACCCGAAGGTACTGCCCTGCCAGCATAGCTTTTGCTTGGAGCCATGCCTGGAAGGGCTCATGGACCCAACCAGACGAACGGTCAAATGCCCTGAATGCCGAGTAGAACATCTGGCTCCTCAAGACGGTGCTCGTGGTTGGCCAACCAACTACACTTTGGTCGGTTTTCTGGAAATTCATTTGAGAGCAACGGAGCAAAGTGTCGTCGAATTTGAAGCCTACATCCGAAGGTAGGCTTGCAGCTTTCCTCCCGCCGCAACTATGCAGCAATTTCGCAGATACAACATGGAACGTTGCAAAGTATGCAATGAAAAAGCGGTCTTGGAACATTGCGCCCATTGCAACAAGAAAATATGCCCGGATTGTTTGACAAACCATTCGGATATGATCAAGAGAGATCTAAAGCGTTTGCTTACTCAAGTGAAACGCATATCCTGCAGAATAACAGACTGGTCTGAAACTGTTTCCGGAGCAATTAATGGATTAGCAGTTCAAGCCGCATCCGCAAAGGAGGAGGTTAAAGAATGGATGAGACGCATTGCAAAACGTAGGAACATAACAGATGCACTGCTGAAAGGTTAAAAAGTTTAAATAATGATTTCAGAGGTCAAGAAACGAGAAGAGGTGCTCATGGCCGAAGTGGATGCCTTCTGCAGTACGGAGTCGCGGATTATGACAAGCGTTCGGCAAACTTTTGAGCTCGAGTCTTGCAACATAAGTGAAGCTTGCGCTCGCCTGGACGCTTATCTGAAGGGCGACCGAGAGATGACCCTCGAGGAGGCTGTCCACTACAAACAAATGTTCCTGGAAGGCCTGGAGCATTTGCGATCATTTTCACCCGATATCGACGGCATGTGCAACAAGCGATTCCGGTTCGCTATTAATACAAGCACGGCGACACTGGCCAACATAATTGCCCATTTTGGAGAGATTCAGGTGGCAGTTTCAATCGTCTGTCCTTAAAAGGTAATTCGATGCTTTAGGTTAGCAATTTTTTGACAAATATCAGCTTGCAAAATACGGATATTGCTATTCCACGCTTCTTACGACTAGCTTTGGAATCAGACGCCAATGAATCAAATCACGAACGTCTGAGTAACAACAAAGTTAGGGAAGAGCATGTTGAAGATAAGCGCTCAACAGCTGCTGACGACTCGGCAGCCAACGGCAGAGTTAGGAAAGCATGCTCACGTTTTCAGCCATCCGAAGCATACGAGTCGCATAGGCAGTCGGAAAGGATATGCAGCGATGTGGCTGAAGCGATGGCCAATAGCCCATGGGTTGGAGTGCACAGAATAGCTCATGCTTTGAACGAAGGAAGCACGCCTCGAGAAGACGATGCGGAAAGTCCAAATAGCTCAGAGGCTTGCAGTTCCAATGGCCAAAGCGGAAGTCACAAAGCCGACAAAAAGGCATCGCTGATTAAAATGAACAACCAGCAGAGCGACGATACGGACGAGGAGCTGAATAATCGAATAGCAAACATTAGGAAAAATTTCGAAATGCGAAAGCGGGAATTGGACAAGCAAGTTAGGACAATTCAGGACCAAAAGGCCAGATCACCCGTCTGTATGAACGAACCGCTCACCGAACCGGATTCTGATGATGACGTCAGCCCTCAGGATATGGACTACGACCTTGACGTTCAGCCAATCGAAGTGCAAGTGTTCAAAAGCGTTTTGGCTCCGTACTCGCCATCTTCACCTGTTCAGCGGTCGCAACTGTCAAGAGAACCGTCTCAGGAAGAAAATGAACCATACGGCGAATTAGAGGAGACAGGAAGTAGGCATTCTCCGGATCTCTTTATTCCAAGATCTTCAGTAGACAAAAAGGCAAAACGCCGTTCGTGGGCAGCCCCCGGCACCTTGGAGAGTAGCAGAACAATTGACAAACGACAGTTCTACCGAATAGACGATGTTGTGGGGCACAGTGGTTCAAGAGGCCAAAGTCACGAGATGTTTGGCAGCGGAAAGCAGTATATTCAGAACTCTTTGGAAGAGGAGGCAAAAACTGACCGTTCGGCTAGACAACCCGCCTCAAGTGGCAACAACGCCCAAAGAAGGCCTCTGAAACGATATACGTACACGAACAATGCTCCCAAAAATAACTACGCGCGCAAAGGGCGAATGATACTGAAATTTGGACATAAGGGCGATTCGCCAGGTCAGTTCAACTGGCCTCGAGGACTAGCTTTAACTCCTAACGGAAAAGAAGTGGTCATATGCGATAGTAGCAATCATCGTATACAAGTATTCGACATTAGAGGAAAGTTCCTGAGAACATTTGGGAAGTACGGTACCGGTACAGGCCAATTCGATAGCTTGGCTGGCATATGCGTTAACCAGTATGGTCAGATGATCGTGACGGACAGATATAATCATCGTATTCAAGTGCTCGACCCGTCCGGAAGGACAGTGCGTATATTCGGTAGCCACGGGCAAACAAACGGACGTTTTAACAATCCTTGGGGAGTGACCATGGATTTGCAAGGTTTTATATACGTCTGCGACAAGGATAACCATCGTGTACAAATTCTTCAAGCCGACGGAAGTTACGTGGGTAAATTTGGAGACTTGGGCAGTCACGAGGGCCAGTTTCAACATCCTCATTTTATAACTTCAAATCGACACAATCAGCTTATCGTCAGCGACACAAATAATCATCGAATTCAAGTGTTCGACCGCGAAGGTCAATTTCTGTTCTCATTTGGTACAGAAGGTTACCACGAGGGCCAATTCAAGTATCCAAAAGGCGTTGCGGTCGATGAGCAAGAATTCATCTTCGTCGCCGACTCTGGCAACAGCCGAGTACAAATATTTTATCCGGATGGCCGATTCTTTGCTCAGTTCGGCAGTTGGGGCAGCGGAGATGGTGAACTACGAGCTATTGAAGACATTAGGGTCACGTCTGACGGGTTGATCATAGTGTCCGATAGAGAAAATCACCGTATACAAGTTTTCTAGCGATCGTATTTCGCTTTTTTTACCGATTAGCTTTACATCAGCGTGTTTGTCTGCTACGGGTAGACAAGTTGCACAGCTTCTTGACTGATCACTAGAATAATATAATAGGTTTGACGCGATCTTTGCTCCTTGAGTGTTGGTTCGACAAAAATAAACAAAGGAGTGCTACGTGTTTCAAATGGATATGAAAGTGGTTTTCAGGTAAGACGAAAACATAACATATCGAATTTAAATTTTGTTCCTTATGTCTATACACTACTTCGGTTGGTAAAGAAATTGGCATTTTGTCACTTGAGCATCCCACCGTCATACTGTAGGTCTGCGAACCACCCTGTGCTGCTTTTACTTAAGTGTAAATCGAAAAATAAGACATGTATGTTGTTGTAGGCTAAGATAAAAGCAGAACAAGATGGTTTGCATGCACGAGACTAACGACAGAATTGGCTGACTGGCATATTTACTAAAATGGAACCTGCATTTCCGACGTGGCGGGAAAGCTAACAGGTTATAAAACGCAGAGATTGGCTAAAATACAGCAAATAGTTGTTGACACAGTAAGCCAATGTACCTTGTTAAGCTAACGGGTTGATTTAGTATAGTTGGCGTCGGATGAGAGTTAAATCTGAACACTGTATCTAATGGCCTCAAGGATAACCATTTCGCTTAAAAAAATAAAGCATGATAACTGTTATAATTATTTCTATCGGTAAGCCTACTTTTCTTAGCCTTAAAGTGTTTAGCACGCAAAAGAGCTAAGCTTGAACTATTTATAGATGAAAACAGGTAAATACGTATGCAAATTAGTTTGGCCAAGGCTGCAGGCCAGTAAGCTCAGCCAATGTTAGTTATACGCGGAAATAGCAAGATGCCTTCCCCTTTAGTTCAACCACCTTTGAAAGATGCGGTAAATGTCAACCACGGGGATGGGATCATTTGTCATGTGTCGCCATCCGGAAGCGAAGAAGGTAACGGTCACCCTGACATTATAACGGAAGCAGACAACGATGACGTGTGCCCATATAAAGCACGACTCTTGGAGACGCCCAGACGCAGGCATAACGCCTGCCGGGTGTTGCAGCGCTTCTATACACCTACCTTGTCCTGCCAGCAACGACAGGAAAGCACGCTTTTAAAGATTAATAAGGTAAAATTACCTCGCTTAGAAGAGAAAGCAAATGCCGCTGGTGAGCATAGTTATTCGACAGACCATGCCGCAGTGCAAATCTCAGAGGAACAAGTGGTTTCCTTGGAACAAGAGACCTTGCAGGTGGAGCCATACCCAAGTCCATGGCAGACGGCTCTATCCGAGCGGCTTGGATGTGAGAGTACAAATTTCAGAAAACGTCCTCTTGGATGGATCCACATTTCCCAGCTCTCCCTTTTTGGGTAAAGGTTTTTGTGGCTAATACAGTATTTGTATTATGAGGCGCAGGAGTTTTTAATCTACTCCAAAGTCGCGCAGGATTTTCTGAAGATAAATTGTAATCGGCTCGCCATCTGACTTAAATTAGAATGGACATTGCCGAATTTGAATTATTTAGAAACATGCATTGATACGCATTCTGGATCTTACCGTCTAGTTGGGACACGGCTTTTTAGCGCGAAATTAGACTTTTTAAAATTTATACTCAGTCAATTTTAAATTTAAATAAGCAGTTTAGTTAAGGGAATTAATTCGTTGGAATTTTCAAATGGATAATCGTCGGCCTGTTACTAGAAAAAGAATTTTAAACAGCATACGCTTCATGTTTTCTTTAACAGGTCAGGGTGGCTTTGGTTCTGTGTATATTGGCTCATTTAACGGCAAGCCTGCTGCCATCAAGCGACTCCATAAGTCAAAAAATGATCACGCTACGCAGCACAGCTTTTGCGCGGAGTTGAATGCATTTGGTCTTAATCATCCAAATATTGTGAAAATTTTAACTTTTTGTTGCTTCGATGAATCTGTTGAGGTACATCTGCCGACGGGATATTTTCACTCTGCTGTTTTTCATCCTTCAGGTTGTTTGCGAATACGCTGGTCCGCACAACCTTCAACAACTCCTAAGAAATCCAAGCGTCAGTTTGTCGCCGGAGAAAAAGCAAAATTTCTGCAAGCAAATAGCCTGCGCGCTTGACTATTGCCACTCCAATGGAATTCTGCACTTGGACGTCAAAACATCCAATGTGCTGGTATGCGAAAAGCAGGAGCTATGTAAGCTGGGCGACTTTGGCTGCAGCATGAAAATCTCTTCTTCGGAAAAATTCGAACCAAGCAGGGACTGCTGTTCCACTATTCCCGGAACGCTTATATACCGTTGCCCGGAACTGTTAAGAGGTCAGCCACCCACAATGAAAGCGGATGTTTACTCTTTCGGTATTCTTATTTGGGAATGCGTGTATCAGCAGGTACCCTTCGAAGGTTTGGATCCGCATACGGTTGTATTTTGCGTGGTCGCAAAGCAACTTCGCCCTGTCATCTTGGTGACAATGATTACAAACAGAGAGAAGAAGCTTTTGGACATAGCGCAGGAATGTTGGGATGAGGATGCAGAAAAGAGGCCAACTTTTAATCAAATTTGTTCCATGCTGCAAAGTCACTCTACCGCAGAACAACCGGCAAAATAACATGGAATTGCGCTAACACCACCCGCGATTTCGGTATCGAAGCAATTCACGGCTTGTTTAATTTATTTTTGTAAGAATTCGTTTTAAATTTAATAAAAGTTTAATCAATACTCGGCGATTAGCGCGTCTTCTGGCTTCTGCGTTACTTATAATTGAAACGAACATGAGAATCATTTGCGCTTACTTCCTTTGCTTTTACTTTTCCAAATTAAGCGCTTCCTTATGCCCAACGACTCGTAAAAACAAAAATTTATGAGTAATAAATAAAACGAAGAGAACAAAAACAGTTCTATTTCTATGCTGACAACAGAAGACAACTTGTAAAGTTATTGCTCATTGAAAAGCGGCAGTAATACTAGAAGTTTACTAGCACTTTCATATTATACGCATTGACAAGCAATTTGACGTAATTGTTTTTTTATGGTAGAAAGAAAAGATAAGATGAGCTTTGCCAAACGAACCTAATTTAAGCATAAATTAAGTCTTGCTGGCTTTTAATACTGTAGTATTGTTTACTTCAAATAAGGTCCTCCTTTTAGGAATGAAAGTTTTTCGCGCGGCGTTGATTTAGCAGAAACGTTAAAGCGAATGATTTCTGGTTCTGGATTCGAAATTTTGAACATTACTGTTGCTCAAGATTTTAGCGACAGCGTATATCCTCCGTCCGAAGATAGCTATTTATTATTAGACGCTTTAGAATCCGACTGGGTTGCAATTAAGGTAACGTGCAACCTGTCGTTCTTGTAATATCATTTTTTACGGCGTGTAGGCTTCCAGTCCAACAATTTGCGTTGAAGTAGGCTGTGGTAGCGGAATCGTTTCCTGTTCTCTTGCTCGTAGTCTTCGGCATTGCGGAGTCGTGATCTGTACGGATATAGATCCGGTCTCCGCTCTAGTAACTTACAAAAGCTCAGAAGTAAATAAGTGCCATCCTGTCGTAAATCCTGTCTGCTGCGACTTGATTACTGCTCTGAGCGACCGCTTGCACCGTAAACCTGAATTCCTCTACAGAATTCTTTGAAAAGATTATTTTTTAGACTGCGTCGACTTGCTGGTTTTCAATCCTCCGTATTTGCCACACAAACTTGACTTTGACTCTACTCATCCTCTTGCACGTACGTGGTGTGGTGGAGGACCGGACGGATCGGAAACTGCTCGAAGATTAATCGCTTGCGCTCACAAGTACGGCCCTTTTCTCAGTTGTTGAAATGTTGGCACTTACTCTATAGTTCCTAATGATAGTTGCATGTAATTTGTTATTCCCTTAATTTAAAAATGCAAATTTCGATGCAACGCGAAAACGCATCTTTTTCCTAGGCTCTGTCACTTTTTTTAGCGTCCTCAGCGAAAGTGGGCTATTCTATTTGGTAGCAGTCGAGGAAAACAACGTTGACGTTCTCGTAAAGTTGAATCCGAAATTGGAAGGCCGTATTGTGCGCAAAGAAAAGTTCTTCAACGAGCATTTGTACATTCTGAAGTTCAAAAGATGTCAATACTAGCCGACTTAAACATTGTGCGCCGAAGCAACCAAAATCCGGCCACGCTGTTGAGCGTTGTAAAATTTGCAGTTGAAGGAATGAAGTATGACACGCTGGCTATCAATACGGAATTCTTGGTTGAAACGGCTAGTGAAACTGCCTCCGAACTTGGCTCTAGCAAAAAGAAAAAGCGGAAAACATCTTTCGAAGTTCCCAAACCATTAGATATTGACATCTCCAATGTAGACACTTCGGCATTGCAAGCCAATGGTAAAAGTTTAAGAATATACTCAAGACTTACGATAATAGCAAGCGACCACGAGTTGCTACAACAGGTTATGAAGCATCCCAATACGTCCTTGTACGACTTGCTTGCTATATGCCCTCTCAGCGAGCAAGTATTTAATATATGCATTGAAAAACAAGTAATCGACATTATTTCGACCGATATGGTTACCAGACAGAATTGGCTATTAAAAAGAAAAACTCTAAAGAAGGCAGTACGCGCTGGAAAGATGGTTGAGATATCCTATAAGCCTGCACTGACGGATAGTTTTCAGCGAGTCGATTCTATAGCTCACGGATCAAGGCTTTTTAGGTAATTTATTCTCTTTCTTATCAACTTTGACTTGAAGTCTGCTAAGACTGAATTTCATCTTGGAAAGAAACTTCATTTTTCTGAGTACATTCATAAAATGTACCCACTTTTAAAATATTGGCTGGGCTTGGGCTAATCCTAAGCCCAAGTCCCATGCTTTCAATTACATTTGTCCATCAAAGCCTACGAATGCCTGTTAACTCTAATGTTGTCATTAAGAGTTTGTGTATAAATAAATACATTCTTATCTTAAGAATATGCGCCCGTTAGCGTAGTATTTAAATATTAAAATGAAAAAGTATTCATTCAGATGGAAAAGTGAATTTTTACTTTAAAAAACAGTTTGCTAAATGAACTTGCGACTTGTCTTAGTTGGAAAAAAGAGGACGGACGGCTTTTAAAAACGTGCGCTTTTATAGTGCGGCGGGACGCGATGGAATCATACTGACAAGTCGAGCCAGCAGACCAATTGAATTACGCGGGCCTTATGACGTCATCAATATTGGATACCTTTTTGGCATGACTACCATGGAAGCACGCCATGCCATCTCCGTAGTTCCAAAGAAGCTTCTTTTACGGGCGGAATCAAAGAAATGTGCTCAAGGAGCTTTAGTGTCAATTCCAGTTGATCAGCTGTCTCGGGAGGATATTGAAAAATTATCGGAAGTTCCGGAATTCAAGGCTGAAATGTCTCTTGCGAAAAGTAACGATTAAAGTTTGGACAACAAGAGTTGCCGTTATTAAAAACACGCGGCAGCTGTGTGGCGTTGAATACATTGCCATTTCTTACGGGCGATTCTTTGATTCCAAGCATTAGTCAGGTGCTTTTTCGAAGCGAACTTGATTTCGTATGAATCTTACTGTAGTGTGGATTTTCTCTGCAGCCGAAGCGAAGTTGGCCGGACGATTTGCGACCACCGAAACCGCCTCCAAGCCTTCGCGGAACCCAATTTTCTAGTAGCCGCTCAAATTCTTGGTCCACAAATATTTGATATCCGTTTAGGATTAGGTGATGGCCTTTAGCGTAGGCTTTGTCGGCATAGCGCCTACTTGAGAATTCAACGAATGCGTATCGCATTGATAAACCAGTAACGAAATCGCGCACCAACCGCAATCGCTTTATATGCCCATAACGGCTGAAAGCATTGTACAGCTCCTTCTCGTCTGTTTCTCTGTTCAGGTTCCCTACGAATACTGTACATTTTGGGTCACCTTTCACCCGCTCATTAGGGTGATAACGCGCGCGAGAGGCGGACAAAAGCGCATGATCATGATACTGATTCGACGAAGCAATTGCATTTCCAACTTTCAAAGGGTCATAAGGAGGCAATGTAGGCATTTGATCATTATTCTTTCTAGGCATCTTCTCCAACAACGAAATGAAACGTAAAAGTCTAAATATGTTTTTTTTCATTCGGAAGATAGCGGTAATTCGACTTTGAACAAAATCTACGCAACGCTTTAGGGATTTAAAATTACAGCCCGTTATGAAACTGGCTGGCTGAATAACTTGAAGTAAATTTAAATTCAAAATAAACGTACGCCGATTACAAACCCGAGACGAAGGGATTACTGTCTTTTCTTGGAGGAAGGCACAGCCAAACGCCGATGAAAAGCAAAAACAATGCGAAATGTACTAATACATGAAAGACGATAATAGAAAGTGCGCGCTACTAGGTTATGTTTCAGCAGTTTGACGATACAATTAGTCTTTTTAAGGGGTTTTTATCGATCATGCTTTCCACCGTCATACTGTAAGTTTGTCGGCCATCCTCTTCCGCCCTTACCTAAGCCTAAAAATAAGGCATATATTTTGGCTTAGGCTTAGGCCAAGACAAAACAAGGCAACCAGCATGCTCGCAAGTAAGGGAAAAATAGGACAGTCGCACGATTTCCAAAAAAGAACCTGCATTTCTTATACGGTAATGTATTTAAAAATGAGGTCCTGTTCGTACAGTAACCATACATAGTCTAAGCTTAAACGTAAAATGCAGCGCCGGTATCGCCTAAGCACAAATTAATTAATTTAATACGATGGGATTTATGTATTATACTGCTTTACAACTATCACTAAAATTAACAAATACTACCAGCTTTGTTGAAGAAGAACGTGATTAATACTTAGGACAACCGGAAGGAAAAGTTGATTGGTTGATAACCTGCACATGATTGAAAGGGTTATACTACTACTAGTCCCTCATCTCAACTTTAGGTTTTTTCCATTACACGCCTCATAAGTACTGTAGATGGAACCCAAAAAAAGATGCGTTCATCCTGATAAGCCAGACCGAACAAACCCCGGCAGTACGTACTCTAACCGAAGACTTACAAACAAATAAAGTACCTGAAGTTACAAAACATTTAAAGATAATTAGCCAACTATGGCATTCGAAAATTTATTAATAATTTGCACTTACAGACAAGCTGCTGCTTGAGCAAAGCTGCAAGGAACAATCGCGAACCAAAGCAAAATTCTACGCGGGATGATACGAAATCGATTTAACGTACAGTAAAAGAGTTTGCAGGTAAGCACGTTCGATCGTATGTTTCTTCGAATCGACGGAACGGAAAAATTGTTTCGCTTCGCTACTGCAAACAATGTTAAAATCAAGCTGATTAATATTTTATTTTTATACATCAGTTTGCTATCAAAACGGGCGAAATATTTCTGCGCGTAAACAATTGTTGCAATGTGCACAACGAGCACATGAACTGAGTTGCAGCTGCCATTGTTTGATTAAACTTTAATTTTTCATCTTCGTGCATGACGAAGCACCGTCGAAATTAACGCGTACACAATAACAAAAAGGCTATGAAATATCAACCTTTCAAAATGCTTACGGTGAAACCGCCTTAATCCGGATTTCCATAAACCGGACTCGTGGAAGAGAACAATTAAAAAAAACCGCACATATTAAAGATTATTGGGCTACCTGTGCGCAATCCAGGAAACAAAGCTTATAATGGCCCAGAAATTGCCCAATGATCAGCCGCTAACTCAATTTCTTTTCGAGCTAACAGAGCTGGCCGACAACTGCGAATATGGAAAAATATGTTCATGGCAACTATTTCATACGTCGCTTCGCGGTACTGCGATCACGCCATATAAGAAACTGATTTCCGCTGGTCAGTCGTTTTCTTGATCAGACGGATTTTGTCGCCCTCGCTAAGTTATCTCCCCGCTTGCAAAGACTGACGTCGCGCTGTGGACAACGGGAATCTCCATTTAAAATTGCATTACCTGCTTTTCTATGACCTACTGTAAGCCTCATCCATAAACCGGATTTTTCCGTATTCCGGACTACCCTTCGCCCCGACACGTTCGGATTAGGGGGGATTACTGTACCCCGCCCCGTTACAAGTGGGACTACAGCGGTGCGTCACCTTAATAAGCCGGTAGCTAACATTTCACTATTCCAACCGGCAGCTACGCCCGGCCTGTTTCCATGAGTATTACTGCAGACGCTTTAAATAGTAAATAAGTGCTAAACACAAATGTAATGCATAGAAGTAGACGATTTTTTAAGAGGTAGAAACAAAACGCGAAAGTAAGAATAGGCTAAACGCCTAAAAAATTATTACAACATGTATACATACGTACAAGGGCAATGGATTTCTCTTCCATTGATGGACAAACCGTTCCAATCAAGAAGCATGTCTTGCTCTCCAGGGCTTCAACGAATCCAGCTTTGTTCGTTCATCTCCCGTTACGGGGTGGGAGACAATCTCGGAGCTACTGCTTTGCGTTAACACTCTTCCAAGCTATCGATAAGCTTCGGCCGTTTCAGTAGGCTCGGTTAGTCCTCGCTGCTACTGTCATCAACGGTAGGATTTGGATTCGACACAACGGGACGACGCGCCCTGCGTAAAGACCGGTTATCACCTCGAACGCTGTCCAACACTTCCAATATGCCGAAGAGTTCGGCGAACTGCGTTTTCACCTCCTCCGAGCAATTGCGCTTCACCTGGTTGAGAGCGTTAGCAACGGCATCTTTTGAAAAGAATATATGACACCTTCGGGTGAAACATCTATATCGATCGAGATGGGCCAAAACTTGCTCCAGCGTTGGTACCTTTGGGGCCACTTTGCGACCCCCTTTTGACGTTACCACCGAAGAGGACCCGTTGCTTGCTACCAGCTTGGCTAATTGAGCGGCAACCAATTCGGCTATCCGCTCGTCATATTCGTCGATCAAAAATTGCAACATGCTCACCGCCCAAAGGTCCTTGTCGTTGGTTGGATCCCTTGAAAGTATCAGACGAACCAATACGGTCGAAGGATCGCGCTCCAAGTGACGCAGCAAAATGCTTATGAATGTCATTGCCTCCGTATGCTTCGGATACTCCAATTTGGGAATCAGCGATTGAATCCAATCCATTGGAACCCGTTCGGCGCTGACCAACTGCCAGAAGAACAATTGCTCGATCGTTTCCCACGCCAAGCTGGCTTGCAACACTCCGGAGAACGTATCCCTTCTGAACAGCTGAAAATCGCCTTGCGTCAACTGCACCAAAAAGTCGTGGAACAAAAGCGAATCCGTATTGGCCACTATAAGATGAATCAGTTGGGCAAGATGCGTTGTTGCCGTGGTAAAAAGGCCAACCAAATCGGGTAGAAGAAAAAAGAACAAGTACAGATCGTCGTTGACGCACATGTCCAAGTCGCTAACCAACATTTCCTGCAACTCGCGACTAAGCACCTTGGCCAAATCTCTGTAAGGCGACATGTTCTTGTCGCCGCAGCTGCTTGTACGCAAAAAGTACAAAAGCAGATATCCAATTCTTCCTTGCTTTTCGTACATTTCGGCTAACAGCAGTAGAAGAGGCTGCCGAGACGGGTCTTCCTCCGGGGTGAGGCATAAGTTGCGAAAGATTACAAACAAAGGATGGCTGTTCAAAAAGTCGGCATCGGCGCGCACTTCCTTGGAAATGAACACCTTTCTATTGAACAAAGGCTTAAACAACGTGCATAGGCAATCGGCCAAGCAAGACGCCTGCTCTTCCTCAAAGTCTTCCAGTCTAAATATGGCCAGCAAAAGCGATTGCATCTGATCGCATTGAGCGGCGCGATCTTCGCCCATTGCTTTCATGTCTTCAATCATTGGACGCAATGTTTGATCCAGTAGAACCAATGGTTTTTCTATGTCAATTTCGGCGGTCTTCAGCAACGGGTCGATTAAAGCGCTACGCGAGATTTCCGTAGGGACACTTTTTTCCTCGACGCCAGTTGAGGGAGGTCTCTTGACAGTGGGTCCTTTGTCTTTCTGCTCCTCAACAATAACAACTTGCTCTTCCGTCTCTTCATCGCTGAATTCAGCATCATCCGAAACCATATCCATAGAAGAAAGCGCAATACTGATCTCCATAGGCGACGGTTCAACAGGCATACTAACTTCACCTTGGCGAATATACGTGCCTTCCGGCATCAAGTCCAACAAGGAAGCTTTCAAGTTGGCGTTGTAACATATGCTATCTATCAAAGGAGCTAAAGTGACCACGACGCCTTTATCCAACATTAGCTTGAAAGCTTGTCGAACGCAAGACTTCATAGCCTCTTTGCCGGACGGATAAAACTCGGCAGTAATCAGAGACAAGAATTCAAGCAAGCTAGCAGTGATCGACGGCTGAGAACGACAACATTGATAGGCGGCCAACAAACCAGGTTCAATGTTCATTATACTGTCCTGCTCAATATCGAAAAAGAGCCAATCAAAGAACAAAGCAAGTTTGCATTGTTGGCTTTCCACCGGGTCCGAGCAAGTGCTTAAAATCCATACAATAAATGACCACCTTGGTATCACATCCGAAGCGAGAACGGTGTTGTTTGGATGAACGCACGAACAGACGTAGCGTACAACATCCTGCTTGAGACTATTGCATTCGGGTCGAAAGAGGCATTGTTTCTCTATCCATTCCAAGTAATAATGTTGATTTACAGTTTTCACGTTGATTAGAAGAAAGAACAACCGTCGCTCCAATTCAAAAGATAGCCTTGAGATAAAGTAGCGACGAGACGTCCGTATGGATAAGAGTTGCTCAATGCCTGTGAATTGGGGAGAAAAAGACGTAGGATTCAAAAGCAGATCTCGCCAAAGGGCGGCAAACTGAGGCAAACCGCCTACGCTCACCAGAATGCGTATCAAATCGCGACCAATCACTGAGCACTCAGCAAAACGTTCCCGTAGCATGGAAATGCAAAAATGCGTCTCCTTTTGCCTCAACGCTTCGTACGTTTCGCCAAGGTGGTCCGGTATAAGACGAAGAAAAGAGTAAACCGCGTGCGGTATCACGTTGATGTTTTTGTCCATCCACGGTCGATTTTCCAAAAGCAAATTGAGCATTGTGTCTACGAGCCACAAGTTGCGAGCGCTCAAGTCGCCCACGAGGCACCAGCGAAACATATTCAAAGTTATGCTTTCCATGTAGGCAATGCCGCTTCGTATGGCTTCACGAAAAAACCAAAGCAACTGCTCTCTTGCCGTGTCGACCAATTTGGCAAACATTTCTATTACGATCCAATTGGCCTAAAGCAATGATCGATTATCAAACTCACCCAACGTATTTCAAACGTTTTCAAAGCGTTATTCCTTTCTACTACTTACTGGTCGCGACGAACTTATTATTTATGCCTGGCGAGCCAAAGTTAAGACTCCCATAGGCTTCTAGCTTTGCAAAGGCTGGAGTAGAGCAGCAAATGAAAGATAGATCGACTTGACAAAAAATTGGAGAAAGGAGATGACTTTTTATTCAAAAACAAGTAGGCGAAAAAGGAAATATACGGTAACAACTTAAAACGACGTGGACAAGACTATTCAAATTAACGGAGCACTGCAACTTGCCCTAACAAAATTGATCTCGCCAACTTGACTTCAAAACATTTTGGACTAGAAGCAATTGGTCCTGCTGTTACATCTGCACTCACGTATACAATTCGCCTGACGTAAATCCGGCACGTGTCTGCTTACATGTATGATATTTTCTGCTATCCAGAATTTGTACAACATACGGGTAATTTAGAGGCTGTATATCGTATACACACAAGGAATTCATGGAATTTATGACATTTACGTAGTATACTTTCCCTATAGGCAGAATATCTGCAAAACTCACGGCTTGTATGTACTTGCACACGAGGATTATTTACACTATATACGGTTTATATAGCAAAGATGTAGTATCTATGGTGTATAAAACTGCATGCATGGGATATGTAAGGAATATATAACATATACATGGTTTAAGTTACGCACAAAGAACATATTTACAAAATTTACCTTCTTTACGGCATATATGCAGTATTTGTTGTATATACTTGCATATGGAGAATATTTAGTGTATATACGGCATACTCCCGGTATAAATTGCAGTGCCTGCAAGATATACTTATGGTATATCCGTGGTATAAATTAAATTGCTTTTAAATAGGATATCTACAGCATACAAGCGGCATGCATTCCTTACAAAGAAGGTATTTACAACATCTAATGTTCCTAAGGTACGGTTGCAGTACAGCAAATGCATACCTTATATGCCATGGCTACTGCATGCGTGCTTGGAAATCCTGTATATCACAATAACCTTACTTGCAAGTAATATATATGGCGTCTATGTGTGTTACAGGCAACGTATGAAATCGGTCATTTAATAAAATGCCTAAGCGATCTATAGAATTTTCAAAGTCTTCAGGCGAAGTATAAAACACTTAACTTAAATCGAGTCTTTTCACTTTTGTCCCCACAAACCAACAGTGGCGACACCTATAGTACAAAATGGGTTGTATTTTCGCTACTTTGCAGGCTATACTTCTCTTGTACCTTGGCTTAGGCTTAGGCTAAAGCGGAAAAATATCCGACAAGGATGCGAGACAAGCTGGGTACTTTGGACATAGAACCTTGCTGGCTATCGTGCTGAGCCCTAGCCTAAGCCTATGCCAAAGTATAAGAAAAGTGCAGCTACGTCGGAGCGGGAAAACAGCACAATTTGCCTAAAAAAATCATGCCTTGTATGGATTTCTGGCATTTCACACATTGCCTGTAACATATAGACTAACATTCCCTCTGTACAACGTAGATACTACAGGTATGCGGTGCATAGAGTAAATATCATAAATACATTTTTTACGTGCAACTTAAAGCATGTAAACGCAATAGATTTCATGAATACCACATGCACGCGGTTGCATACACTACAGATAGTACAGCCATGCTTTAGGGATCATTTATACCGTAGCTATCCTAGTTATAAGTTATGTATACTACGTAAAAGCTATATGTAACGTAAACATTCCTCGTGTGCGAGTGCATACAGCATACGTACTATGCGTGTGCCACGGAAATTGTGTTTATCGCAGGCAGGCAAAATATACTACGTAAATGCCATAAATACCTTGTATGTATACGATATAAAACCTGTATATTACGCGTAGATTATAGAAAACTTGGAGAGCGGAAAATACTTAACGTGTTAGCAGCCTGTACTGCATCCGTGCTGTATATGGCATAAATATCTGCTTGTTGTGTACTTACTCCATGCATCACGTATACTGGATTTGCGCAAGGCAAACTGTATACGTAAATGCAGGTATGCCAGCAGGATCAATTGCTTCTAAGCTGACTAGAAATCAAGTTGACCGCACTCTCAATTATAGGATAATTAGGTGAAAAAAATTACTGTTTACGATAGCTTATTTATATGCGCAGCAAGGCTGCATTTTATAAGAATTGTTAGGAATAATTTTCGGGATTCTACTAACTCTATCCTTACTATAGTACGTTAAACACGACAACGCTGAGAGCTCGACCGGAGGAGCCTGAAAGTTAGGTATTATAATTTCTATAGGGAACGACCTATTACTTATTTAAAAAAATTATAAAAGCTTCAAATGCCAAAAGTCTGTACTTTGAAGTAAGAACGTAATGTAGAAAACTAACGCGAAGCTTGAAAAGACAGAAATACTGTTGAGGCGTTGTTTTATCAGATAATAAACGAATTCAATATCCGGAACATAATGCAAATAGAAAAAGATGAGTTTATCTAAAAGTTTCTAATATGTCGTTCTTACAACTTTCGATGCCGCGACGAGAGGAAAGAATTACTTCATTTTCAGGAAAAATAAGCCCTATAATGAAGGCACAGTAAAACCGAAAGGAAGAATAAAAAACAGCATTAAAAGTGATGGAAACGCAGATAAACCGTGCCGGCGAAATTGCTGCACTCACAACAAAAATAAGGCCCAAAACGTTTTTCAAACTGGCCATCTGAGCTACGCTACTTCAAGAAACTTTAAAAGGGCGGTTCTTTTGTTAAAACTTTTTAGACACAGCCTTGGATTCCCTACACAATTCCGAACGTTGCTGATCTTAAAAAAAGCATTAAAGCGAAAGCTTAAACCCATTTTTAAATAGTAATTATTTTGCGCTTTGGAAAAAACATTTATGGTATTGGCAAAAACCTATTAACATTTCAAAGGTTTGTTCAAGTCTGCAAAAAAAGGTTTTCGCAATCGTCGATCGATCGAAAGCGGAAATCGTGCTATGCTAAGCAAGCGGATGTAACGGACCGACTACAATACGAACCTTTGTTAAAACGAAGCTCATTCCATCTCTTGTTATAAAAGTCAATCCGCGATAATAGAGCGGGGCGCGGGCTGGATTAGTGAGTATGCCGTAGAAGAGTCCCAACGAAACGTCATCTTGCATATTCTGTCCAACCAAGACCATTAATGCGTCGTGCATTTCGCTTTCGGACACTTCTCTAATTCTGGACAACAACAATGCGTAACAAGATTCCATCTTCTCTTCCAACTCGTCCTTGAATTCAACGCAAGAGAGCGCGAACAGTTTGGAAGGTTTCCGCAATGGCTTTATGCTCGCTCCCTCGGCTCCAGTCATTGTTTAAATAAATCTTGTTAGCTTGGCGCCAATTGGACGTAGGATACAAGCAGTCAGCGGAACGAATGCGCCTCAAAATTCAAACAACCCAATGCTTCATAAAGAGCTGCGAAACGATTGTTCTACAGAAGAAATACTTGCAAGAATTATTCAATTAGTCATACTATTGAACCGTCTTTTTTTAAACATAACTTAACAAAGACTTTCTGCTTTCCAATGAAACCTGATGGAACGACGCTTAATTATTCACGGAATACGGTGCTTAAGTTTGTAAGCGTTAAAGGATGGAGACGTACGAGAAGTGGGAAGCGGAAAAATTTTAAAAAAAGAAACGACTAGTCTACAGTTTAGACGAATACTGTTCTACTTTCGTAGGCATGACGAGCTACAGACAAACTCCCTGCTTGAATTCCATAATATTGTTTGCTTTGTTTTTCAGGGCAAATTCCCATATTTTATAATTGATTTCGTTTAATTTAACTTATCCGAATTAAGCAGACGATTGGGTATAAATTCACATGCAATTTAAGCGATAACGGATCGCTTATTTTTTTTCAAACCTGCCGAATAGTGTTCCATTTTATGCTATATTTACTTAATCAACATATTAATTCATTTCTACCTTGATCAAATCTTGGGACATTGCCGTAATGCCCAGTAAGCATCGCTGCAGGTGATATTTGCCGCGCGAGTTACAATTGTCGGCAGGGCAGCAATGTTTACCTGCAAATCAAAATTCATTCTGATATGTGTCTTGTTGTCAAAATAAGTTTGGGATGTCCTTTGGTGCAGCCCGAAATATTAGTTCAGCCATGTAGTTAAACACATGTCGTCATCCTTTTTGTCGTAATCTTGCTTACGATCAGCAAGATGCAACCGTTTATCCGGTGCACTGCCAAAGTCATTTATGCAAGTGGTTCAGCTGTTCATCACTGCCACAGTAATTTTTCCCTTTCGACTTGGCTACTTTGTTCCCTTGTGAATTTAGATACACTGTTAAGGAATCGTCGGCCACTTGTTTTCTCCCGTTTCTTGTTTAGCTCAGGTCCAACCGATGTTCTGCCTCTGGAAAGTCACTCTTTGCCTTGCGAAATTAGTGCAATGCTCAATTCGGTTCAAAAGGATATTTCAAAGGTAGATTTTTATTGCTTTAATTTTCAACAAGTACAGCTGGCTACTTCCTGCCGAAATATTGCTTTGCTAAACCAGTGATAATTTCTTTACTCTCTTGCCTTGACATTTATAAAATACGCGCGCCAAGAATGCTATCACAACTTGTGTATGAGCTCTTAAAACTGCCTCATGTTGGGTAATGTTATTCAATAATTCTGTACAGAATAACAAGTTCAAGCGATGTCGAGCTGTTTAAACACAAGGCGACATTGCGTCGTCTCGCTACAAGGAGGGCACATTGTTTAAGTAATTATTTTGCTCCAAAAGGCTATGTTGTCTTTTTTTTACTATGCAAACGTGTTGCAATACTGCTAATTTAAAAAGGTGATAATCAGGTTACTGTTACTGTAGTGTTTAAATGTTTGAACTACCATATTGTTATAGGTACGTTTTTCTAGCAAAAGATGCAGATATAAAATGAGTTTTAATCATATTCAGCAATGTACTATTTATTTAGGTGACCGCAAGGTTGTAGCTCTTATATAATCCTTTTTCATTTAGTTTTTAGAGCTCGGCGCACACGCAGAAGTATTAGGACTTGCCGAGCGGGCCTTTTTCCCTAGCGGAAAGCTGATGAGGCCGCGCGTTATTCTTTTGATGGCTGCCCTGTGCAATAAAATGCGAGAAGAAACGACTCCCAAGTATTCGTACCTGCTTACTACAAGTGTACTGTAACTTTTAAATTTCCATTCCAGCGTTGTTTCCAAGAAACAGTACAAAATAGCTATGGTTTCCGAAATGATCCATGTTGCTTCATTGATACACGACGACATCATAGACGAAGCAACCACTCGAAGAGGGGCGGTCACATTTAACGAATCCGATGGTTGCTCGACAGTAAGAACTTTATTTCCTAGTACTGTTTCAACCCTTTTCCTTTCATATGGCTTCTCTCATTGGGTTTCATACGTTAAACGACCCACCGTGATCGTGTTCTGCCCTTACGTAAGCTTAAGCTTAAAAAAGGTTTATATTTTTGGTTTAGGCTCAAGCCAAGATAGAATAAAATAGCCAGCATGCTTCTCATTAACCGCAGAGCAGCGCGGGCGCATGCTTGGCATAAAAGAACCTGCATTCCGTAGACGGTAGCCCGCGTAAAGGATAGGATTTTTTAAAATTTATTAATGCTCTTCAAAGTTGCGCTGTTTCTTTTTCTATTTGCGCCATTACCAAACCTCGGCTACAGTTTAATCGATGGTCTAGCATGGCGCTAAAGAACTTGCTGTTACTGTCAGACTGAAGTTAATAAATTTCGGTTACTAGAATGCAGCCACACTTTTATTTTCGCAAGTTTGTTCTTGCGCTCGGTAAGGCGGTATTCTTGCTTGTAGGCTGTTTTTCTTGGCGACTTTATTCTTGCTCAAGCAACCTTATTACTAACTTCCATTGGCAGCGCTGACGTCATACGGATTTTGGCTCAGGTAACATATTGCTTTTATGCTTTGGTAAGCGTGCTTTCCATTTTCCTATCTGCGCTGTTCAAAATGCGTTTCCTTGCGTTGTGTAGCAATTTTGGAATTCTTAGCCAAAGTCTTGTTCAGGTAATCGAAGACTTGGTCCGTGGCGAATTAATGCAAGCTGACCAAGTGGCTTCCGAAGAGAATTCATTCGCTGATTATGTACTTAAAAGTTACAAAAAGACTGGTAGTCTGTTTAGTCACAGTCTAAAAGCGGTAATGCTTACCATAAATAGCCGTTTTGTCGTCTTTATCCGTAGCTGTTGTTTGCAGGTTGCCGTTTTAGGATGTTGCAGTAATTACGTTGTTGACATGGCGTTTAATTTTGGTCGTAATTTTGGAATAATGTTCCAGCTAGTTGATGATCTCTTAGATTTCACCTCAACTGATGGAGAGCTTGGAAAGCCGACGGGAGCAGACTTACGCGCCGGCGTTATAACTGGTCCCGTCCTTTTCGCTTGTCGGCAGGTACGCCTAATTTCTACTTGATCAGACTAATATGCAAATTTTAATATCTGGGCACCGCCAGCCGCTGTTTTCCCAGCAATTAAAGCACTCCTTTAGGTTAATTATGATATGTTAATAACTGTTTTTTGAATAGTTTTTATGCGTTCCAAAAGTCCCATTCAAACACTCGCCGTTCGATAGGCCGTCAGTATTCGCTCATTCATTGAGTTACAGTTTTAAAACCTTTTTCTATTAAGTGCTCGTGTGTACTGTAGGTATAACTGAAATCAAGTTCTCTTAGTTCAAATAATTGCAGTTGACCTTGGATTTAAGTTTAGGCTGTCCACGCTTACCAAAACCAGCGTGAAATGACTTTAAGCGTAAGGTTAGGATGCCTGCAGCTGGCTAGAAAAACAGAATTTGAGTCTGGTTCCACCTACAGTACTCCCGGCGCGTCTAATGGAAAAGCCCCAACTTTTATACCCTGTTTGTTGCTCTGCTGGTGTTCCAGTTTAGTTTCATTGTCTGCGAAGAGCAGTTTTTGCTTTAAGCAGGTAGCTCAACGTGCAAGCAAGTCTGTTTCCTTGAACTTTTGCGTATTCATTTTTGAATTTTGTGTAACCTGCGCATCTTTTTCATTTTCAAATTCTTTCTGTATCCGCCCTTTATTTTTTAGACGCCGCGCCTGAATTGCACATATTAGGTAGTAGCACACCTTTGCGATATTCAAACGCGTATCCGCGATGCTATGCACGAGTTCCTATATTGAATTTATTAATGAAGGCTTGATAATTTGACCTGTCGCATTTTTATGATAGAAATTGAAGTTAACACAGTCTGCTCCGTGTATTGCATTCTTGCTTGGCGTAGTGCTTCGTTATATTTTGGACTAGTTCTAATTTTGCGTTGAACTGTTTAGTATCCGGAAGTTGCGGACATCATCAGACGACAATTCGCTGAACCAGGTGATTTTGACCGGTGCATGTCGTTGGTTGGGCGTAGCGATGGCATCTTGCGCACCAAACAGTTGGCCGAACAGTTTCGAATCGAAGCATCTCGATGTTTGCACGGTTTTCCAGACTGCGAGTACCGAAGATGCTTGGACAGCATATGCAAACAGCGTATTAGTCAAATTAATTGAGGTGCGATTGAACTAAAATTCTTCTTCCAAAAAAGAGTATAAACTTGTCAGTATTTACGAGTCAGCAGTGCCTCCGGCGCTGCTTCAACTCTTTTAGTTTTATCGCGAAAAGTTATGGTTGATTTAGTTGTTGGCTTTTTATCTTTTTTGCATATTGTTGCGTCACTTCAACCCTCGCTTCTGTAAGCTGAGGATCACGTGACGCTATATAGTTTCGCAGCTGCATTCATTGTCATGATTTCTTAAAACCTGTGTGGCAGCAGCGCACATCGGCATTCTCCTGCAATCCAAAGGCAGTGCTGTCATTTCCGTTTTGCCCCACTTGCGTGGGCGTTCCATTCTGCATTACCGGTCAAAAAGTTCGCGTAATTTTCTACTATGAAACCTAAATGCGTCACTGGTTAAGTCTTAGCCACTTTTTTGATTTCAAAAGCGAGACCGTAAGATTTATTTACATATTCAAATTTCTACTTAAAAAAGACAATTGTTGTTACCGCTATAGTTTTTAAGTTTTCCAACTATTGTTTTCGCTTCTCATCTCATTTGGAGTGAGAGGAAACTTTCTTAGATCATAGCAGAGTTGTTGCTTAAAATGAGAGAAAATTATTGTCAACCATGTAAGTCTTAGCTCTTCGCGGTAACAGCGTGGATTCATACTGCTGCGTATGTGACGTCATGACGACGCGCAGGTTGCATTTAAATATTTAAATTTGAATTTCAGACATTGAGCTACGCGATAAATGCCCTTAATGTTCTACGTCGTCGCTACAGGCCTTTTACTGGCCTTATGAAATGCATATTAATAGAATAGGATGACAAGCGGTTTAGCGCTTTAGTGTTAATTTTATTGATTTGTTTTCCGTACGACCGGGCGAACAGTAAAACGTTTTGCCCGCTGTTTAAAAATGCTTAGCTCAGATCAGTTTTCACCTTTGGAAAGTCTGTCGCATGACAGGTCCGGATAGACGGAACGAAGAGCATCTTCAACTTCGCTAGCGTGATCTCCGTCTCGCGTTTCGACTACTACTCTTGCTTGTTCGCAGTGGACATCCGTTGGAGTCCAAACTTTTTCAATATGAACATCCCGAATGGTTGCATTGCGTTTAGATAGCAATTGGGTTAAATGATTGACGCCTAAGCGATCGTCCAGAATAAGCGTAAATCGAATTAGGCGTCCTTCCAAAGCGAGACCTCGACGGAGGGTGTGGCAGAGAACGGTGGTGTCTATGTTTCCTCCGCTTAGAACGATTACTACCTTTTTGCCTTGCAATTCCGGCAAAGTTTTAGTCAACAGTGCCGCAAAGCCTGCGGCACCCGCACCCTCGACCACTACCTTTTCAACTTCGACCAGTTTCAGAATGGCTGTTGCAATGACCGTCTCGGAAACGCAGACAATTTTGTCTACACATTTTGACGCTATTTTGAATGCGTTGTATCCAACCATAGAAACTGCCAAACCGTCAGCTAACGTTGGCTTAAGGTTGACTTCGACTGGCTTGCCGGCATTCATTGAATGGCTGAAGCTGCGACATCGTTCCGGTTCAACAGCGATAATGGTTGCTTGAGGTCTTAGCGTTTTGACAGCCAATGATATGCCAGCTAGAAGTCCAGCGCCACCTACTTGAACAATGACGGCGTCAACATCCGGTACTTGTTCGACAATTTCCAAACCAATGGTTCCTTGACCAGCTATCACGTCCGGATGATCGTAGCCATTGATATAGCAGATACCTTTCTCTTTGCTCAACGTTAGAGCATAGTCTTTGCTCTGTTGTAGATTGTCGCCGCTTAAGATGGTTTTCGCTTTGTGCATTCGGCAGTTGTTCACTTTGACCAAAGGAGCATTCTTTGGCATCACTACCGTTACTGGAATGCCCAATAGTCGCCCATGAAAGGACATGCCTAAAGCGTGGTTGCCGGCTGACGCACATATCACTCCGGAAACTTTGGCTTCCTTTGACAGTTTGCTCAGAGCGTAACGAGCTCCTCGTTCCTTGAAGCTTCCCGTTGTTTGCATGTATTCCCGTTTGATGTATAGGTCGCAACTGGTCATTTCCGAAAGGTTAGCCGACCTTAAGCAGGGTGTCCTTATAACGCTACCGGAAATGACGTAAGAGGCGCAGGCGATCTCGGAGAAGGGAATCTCTCTGGGATTGGCCGGATCGCACATAGGATCGGCGGGAACATCTTTGGCCATCCTGAACTAGTCGTCAAACTCTCTTCTCCTTCGGCTGCCGTTCAACGAACGGGCATTGAACAACTCGCGGTGACGCGATATACAACACGTATACTTTGGTTACGATAAGAACATAAATTTAAATATCGAATTTAAACGATCACTTCGATAGTGAAAGCTTTAAACTTGGCTTAGACAGTAAGAAGCGGATAGAGCTGGTCATTCATCACTTAAGGATAATAAAATTAAAACTTTTATTCATTAATGGCGTTCCTTATTGAGAATGAGTTTTTCTCGCGCGGGCTTGAATTTTCGTAGCCTTCAGTCGAGCCTTCGCAGTAAGGTCATTTAGCGTTGAACGAGTTTTCTCGTGGTAAGATGGCCAAGCCATTTTTAATTCAGAAAAAATTTCTAAGCAAACGCTATTTTGAAAAACAGTCGCGAGAACGAAGCGCGCAAGTTCGAATACCCGCTCCGCTTCATTTTTCGCCCAACCGAAACAAAAAATAGTTCAAAGAATACTGTAAGTAAACAAAAATTATGTTCTAATGGAGTACGGTTATTTTGAAAAAAAACGAACTTAATTTTACTTTTACCTACAGTAAACATCGAAAGTCTAATGGAAAAAAAGCAATAATTAGAATGTGCAACGTACTGAATAATTGGATATTTTCAAATGCGACGAAATTCAAAAGGTGAAAACAAGCACCTAACCATCTTTGTTGACCATAATATCCCATCGTAGAAGAGATTCGTAGTATTCCAAGACTAGTAAAGGGCATTGGACGTTGGCAATTTGTTTGGGGATGAATTCTGGAGTTTCGCAGCCCTCGAATTTGATCAAGTATTCCAGCTGACCCGTGATATCTGTTACGCCTAAAAAGAGAGAAAGAAATCGCAATGGTTCCAAGGAAGTCACATGTTAGAGCAGATTATGCAAAAGTAGAATGAATGGAAGCTAATTTTTAGCTCTGCCCAAATTGCAAGCCATGAAGACTTATCGAGTCCTGCGGTTAAGCTAAATCGTTCTAGAAGTGAAGTGAGGCGAAAACAAAGCAGAATTTTATTAAAATACGGACAAGAAAGTAGTAAATAGTCGTACTTATAATTCGCTCAGCCTTCAGCCCGCGCTGGAATCCGTTCTTTTCCTCTTGGAAGTACCTTTTGTTTCTTCGTCGATAGGAAACTCTTGGCAATTTTCCAAGAATTAATCTTTTCCGACTGGCCTCAAAATCTGCTATTAAATTCAGGTTCTTTACGGAGTCGGCCGGCTCCCAAGTTGGCAGTCCGAACGGATGGTTCTTCCACTTGACTTGATACTCAACTCGGCCATTTTCAATTCGTCGCTGAAGAATTTTTACTGCTTCCAAGGCAGGTTGCGCAGATTTGCTTTGACTGCCGACTCCTTTGGCCCTACCTCGCGTCGACGACGATTTTGGCAACCTCGGCATTTGAAGCACCGTAATCTTATGAAAAAATGGTTTGCAGGTACGCAAGTACATAAACGTACTGTTCCTCGAGAAAAACAAAGCAGAATTTTGCCGTGTCGCCTTGTTGACTAAAAAGTTGTTAATACTTATTGAGTTTAAGGTTTCCTACTGTCGTTTACAAGGTATTTCTGATTTGACTAACTTTTCGCTCAGCCGTTAGCTTTCGAAAAATAGCAAGCTAGCACAAATTGTTTTAATAAATTTCGGTTTACTATAGCTGCTAACGTTCGGCTATGTTAGTAGGAAAACTTTGATAAAAGTCATTAATAGTACTCAGGTTTGTTCTTCTTATAACAGTAAGTGCTCGTCGTTGGCAACGGTAGTTTGGAATCGTTTCCGTCTGGTCGAATTATTCCGTCTTTTGAGTAGTCTTTTGCACACGGTCTTTACCTATGGACGATTCCACGCATGACATAAGCGAAAACATCGTCCGCGTTCGCGGCCTGCCGTGGTCTTCGAAGGAAGAAGATATACGAAAGTTCTTTCACGGTAATCATTTTGTTACTGTTGCAACCGCAGCGTTGTGTTGGAGAAATGTTGATAGTTAAGCAAAACTAGTCGGCTGCTAACTTTTCTTATGCAATCTTTTAGGCTTTAACCCTTACCCATTCCCGTTTAGCCCATCGACTTATCGTTTTCCCGTCAGTCTCCTAGTTGCCCCTGAAAGCTTCCAATATTTATTAGGGGGCGCTAGCATCTTTTCTGAATCATTGTTGTTGATTATAGAGTAGTTTTTTAACGATTGCAGTTAGCTGTTTATTGTTTAGACTGTACCTCTCTGGAAGACATCCATTTCACTTACTCTAAAGAGGGAAGGCCAAGCGGCGAGGCCTATCTGGAATTTAAAAAGACCGATGATGTTAGCCGAGCTCTTTCGCATCACCGTGAGCATATGGGACAGCGATATATCGAAGGTAGAGACTTGGGGGCACTCTCTTTCATCGTTCGCCATCAATGTTGGCCTTTTTTAGTTTTTCACGCAAAAAGAAATGAAATGGAATACGTATTGCAACGAAGCGGAAAGCCGTGCCCCGGAAATGCTGCCGACAATGTTGTTCGCCTGCGCGGGCTACCGTACGATTGCACAAAGGCCGATGTGATGGAATTTTTCAACGGCACATCTCCTCAATCTCCGTCTTAGCTTTTTTTATTAGCTAATAGTTTTTCAGGATTGGAATTGGCCGGCGAGGGCATTGTTTTTGGTGTGGACAAAGCCGGGCGAGCAAGCGGCGAGGGTTTTGCCCGTTTCAAGAGCAAAGAAGCAACAGAGAAAGCTTTAGATTTGCATATGGAAAAGATTGGCCACAGGTAGCAAAAAAGCTTCCTCATTTTTTTTAGCTACTTCCGTCCTTTCAAGTTGCTGTAAAAGCAAAAGTTTGAAAAAGCATGCGACGCTTTGTTATTCCAACTTCATTCAGGGTTTTGCACTGTAAGCTCGGCAGGAGAGAAAACCTAAGATCCTGTTAGCATGTTATTTTTTAAAATAGAGCTTAAAACTCTATCGCTAGTTGTCGTATCTTGCATGTTGTTGTTTTTACTATTGTTTTTGCGGGATATCGTATTCATGTTCTGCAGGTACATCGAGGTTTTTCGGAGTTCGATAGAAGAAATGGATCGGGTCACTAAGCGCCCAATGGTCATGATGGGGACCTACGGGAGAAGCGGAAGTGGGCGACCGGGCCCGTATTCTCTGCTGGAGTCTCCTATAGCAGAGCCTGGTTTTGGTAGTAACACGTCAAAGATCGCTTGGATGCGCTACGTTATTATTGTCCACGTGTTACAGGCAGGGAGCCGTCGAGGGGCTATTACGATTCTGGTCATTACCGAGGCGGCCCTGGTAGCATGTATAGCAACGACTTGTATTCTGGTGGTCCTGGTATTGAATCCTCGCGTGGCTATTACAATCATCAGGGAGCAGATATATTTGGACGGATGCAAGGATGGGGAGTTGGTCAAACCATACACATGAGGGGACTACCATATAAGGCAACGGCGAATGACATTATGGAAGTAAGCACCAGTCAGATGTTATCTTGTTCCGTAATGGTGTTTCCCTGTCATATTTCTTTGTGAGAAAATTTATATTAATTCATTTCCAAGTTTTAAGTCCATATGCCTACTGCCGGAGGAATAGTATGCAACGAGAGGGTGTATACTTCGTGATTTTTTCAGAATTGTTGTCCTACTAGCAAACTGTTACGCGCGCGCCTTAGCTGCAATATCTTTTATAAATCAAAACCGAGCAAAAGAGACGAAGGGAAAAACCTTAACATCATCGAAAAGCTTCAGTTCGTTTCCTTTCAGCTATCCTACATTACTCGTGGGTTTCACTTGTTAATGAGCAAATAGCACGTAAGGAACGATTTTGTGTTGGCCCTTGCATCGAGCAGCATGTTAAAGATAGGATATTCTTAATTATACAATTACACAAAGTAGCGAGTATTCAATTTCAGGTTGAATTGTAGTCAATGTTAAATCTTAAAGTCCAATGAATTAACAGCTAGCATGTTAGTAGTTAACCAATCGTATTTGGTCGGCAAGTTTCATATGTAAAGGTTTCGCTTCGCAGCGTCTTCATTAATGTGCGTGTTTTACAATTACTCGGCAGAGGTGTGGTGGCTTTAAGACGACTTTTTCGTATTTCTAGATTTTTTTTGTTTTAGTTTTTCTATCCGATTAAAATCCTGAATGTCCGCATATTGTTCGACGAACGAGGGCGAGCAACCGGCGAAGCGGATGTTGAATTTTCAAGCCCAAATGACGCAAGAGAGGCGATGAACAAGGATCGTCAGCATATGGGTAATGAACTACCAACGAATCCATTGACTGTATATTATCTTCTTTAAACAGGTGACCGTTACATTGAGCTATTTATCAAGAGCAGTCACGTGACACCCGTTCGTGTGAAGGCGAAGTTGAAATACTCGGATAACGAACACTCGCGTCCATTGTTGCCCAGATATGGGACATCAATGAATCCAATGTTAGAACCGCGTAGTTTACGAACTGGAGTAATCATTTATCCTGGTTTGTCCCAGTTTTCCGGTGGAGGTCCGCCGGATCAATATCATAGCGGCTTGGGAACCGCTGAGCTAACAATGGGAGGTCACATTTATCAAAGTCCTTGCTAGAGAGAGAGAGAGAAAGAGAAAGAGAGGTTATTTCTGTGTTTCTATTTAACCAGTAGAGAGAACAGGTCGCACTTTATACCTTCGTTTACACGCCAGCCCGATTTTACATCTTTTTATTTAGGGTGCCGTGGCTCACTACGTTTCTATTGTTGCTATTGCGACATACTTATATCACCTTTTGCCTATTAAAGGTATCGTTATTGCAGCTTTTTTCTTTACTGACCGCGCCCAGGTAAATGAACGAACAAGTAACTGTTCTATGCAGGGAACACATTGACATATATAATAGCGTTAAGACGCGGTGAGTGTCTTAGAAATTGAGTCGTCAACAGCTTCTGTCATTTGCCAGTAGATGCCTTAACTTAAAAAAAGTAAATGGCAAAAGTATGCATTTTTCTTTGCATGGAAATAGTGAGGTGTCGCTTCGTGTGAGACTTTACTGAATGTATTAATATGTGTATTTGCGCGTTCGCTGTTTTGTTGCTCCTAGCAAATTTATTTAAAACGTACTCGTGATTTGACCATTTTAAAAATGAGTGTTTGAAGCAGGTTTAAACAGTTTGCTAAAAAGAGCAATGTCCAAGCCGTCCTTCAAGCTACAAGTTCGGATAATCAGGTTCGTACTGTATATTGTTTTAAATATAATTTAATTCAACCTCACGTGCTAAATTGGCTGAAAGTTGACTGCTTAATGGAGTAGTGTTCATATTTGAAACATGCGCAACATATCTCAACGAAAGGTGCGAGTATCTAAGCGGCAAAGCTTAGTGCAATATACAGTATGCTCATTTGCACAGCACGCTCAGGAGCAAAAACAATTTTTGCCTAGAACGAGAGGTTCCTGAAGCAGTATTTCTGCGAAAAGTTTCTGCGAAAGCCAAAGTCAAAACGTCGCTGGAAATTCGACGCATTGACAGTTTCACGCAAATAAATCGATTTTGTTCTAAGGTTGCGTCCATTCAGGATAAACTGACTTATTTTCTCTTCAAAGCATCGTGCGGTAAAGCACAAGGTTTTACAAATCCATCTGGAAACTTTGGTAAGGGCTTACTGCACAACGCCGTCGGAACTACCGACATTCATTTTGATCTTAGGCGGTACTGTATAGCACAGAAATGGTTTGCAGGTACGCTGCTGTACGAAGATAGCATCGTCATAAAAAGATTATGGATTGCAGCTAAGATATGAAAGCTACTCGCTTCGTGCGTAAAGCCGTTGGCAGGAACGCATTGTAAACTTATCAGAAATACTACCAAAAACTTTTACTTCGGGTCTTGTATGTTTCGCGGGCGCCAGAAGTAGAGGCGGCAACTTCAAAGGCGGTCACGTGATCATTACTACGTCACCTGAACAATGGGTGACCTAAGCTATTGTTCACTGTGTACACACGCGAGCAATGCGTATCAGCGAAGGAACGCTGCACATCTGGAAACAGTTGGCCGTTCTGGTAATTGTTTCCAAGTGCGTCCTATAACCCTGCCGGCCATCCTGTCCTGCCTAAGCCTAAGCCTAAGCCTAAGCCCAAGCCTAAGCCTAAGCCTAAGCCTAAGCCTAAGCCTAAGCCTAAGCCTAAGCCTAAACAACCCTAAGCCTAAGCCTAAGCCTAAGCCTAAGCCTAAACCTTAACATGACGCGTGTTCGTTGCTGCTGTTGGGTTTTGCAGTTTTGACCGTGGCGCAAACGACAAGAAGCATAGCACAAAGTAACGTTATTTAGCGATCACTGAACAAGCGAGCAATGAGTAACGCAAAAAGGGAAAAAGCATACGTACTGCTAACGCAGGCGCTCAACCTGACGAAGGCGACGCGTCGATTTCGCTGGAGGCGCATCCGACGGGTTCACTCGGGTGTACCTAATCAGGCAGAAGGCGTCAATGCCTCGTTACGGTGCCTCCACTTGTCGATGGCAAGTTGTCACTAGATCCCGGACAGACATAATGCAGAATGAGATTTACCCTGTCTACCAAGGCACGCCTCAGCTCGGAAAGTTGACCTGCGATGTTTTTCACGAATTCCTAGACGACGTCTCAGCTTGAACACCTGCAGGCCCCATTGTGTTTCCCGTAACTTGAATGCATGCACATCTGCTAAATTCCATCCTTTCACTAAACCTGACGATAACGTCCGTCCTGTTGCGCCGATAACAACCATTTATTACGCCGTAGATTCGCAGATAACGCTTTGAAGAAGCCGGCTACACTTCCGGCGCCCGCGAAACATACTAGACCCTTTACTTCATCCGCGGCGGGCGTAGGCACGTGCATAACGTAATTATTTTAAAAAAACACAGTAAGACTTGAACCTGCGTTTTTGAAAGTAATTACTGTATTATTAGCGTTGCGGTGAAGCTTTAATTGCTTACCTTCTACGACGTGTCATTTTGTTAGTCAGTACAGTAAAACCTTCCTAATCTGGACCTCCATAAGCTGGATCTCTTTCTGATCTGGACTCGTGGAAGAGAATAATAGAATGACCGTATACATTGAAGATGATTAGGTTACGTATGCGAAACGGACAGGCACTTAGCGGCAACAGTTGTAAGGGCAGCAAACAAGCAGTCAACGGTCCTTTCGGTATACGTTAGCATAGGCGCAGACCAGCCACGGCTTTGCCGAGCCAATCTGAACCAATAAGTTGACTGCAGCAAGGCACCCTGAGACTTAGGCTTCCCAAAATAAACGGAAATATGGATCAAAGACCTGGCGTCTGTTTTCAATTGTATAAAACTACAATCTGTTCTCATATAACGCGAAAATTAGTTCCCGGAAAACCTCGCGCTGCGGGAAAACGCATTATGCGAGACATGTAAAGTATAGGAAAATTGGGTTTTGAGGCAGACCGCCAGGAAAATTGTTTACTTGTAAACAATGAAGGAGCAGGTCGCAAATAAGCAGGGTCTAGAAAAAGAGACTCCGCCATTCTCGTAAGCTAAATTCCCGCTTGCAGAGATTAACATCGCGCTGTGGACGCCAGATACCTACGTTTAAAATTGCGTTACCTGCTTTTCTGTGTCCTACTGTAAAACGCCTCCATAAACTGGATTTTTCCGTAATCCAGACTACTCTCCGCACCGAGGCGTCTAGATTAGAGAGATTTTACTGTATTTGTAAAATATTTAAAACTTTACGATCAACCATGACCGTAAAACAAGTGTCGACGGTCAAGTGGCCTTCATTTACGTACGCTTTGAAAGCAGCTCTCTGCAAGGCATTGCGCCAATGGACTCTGCGACGTTTTGCAAAAGCGTGGATTGGCATGAGTTTTTTTGCCGCCAACCGTACCTCAGGCTACTGCCGCAGAGAGTAGCGACAGTAGGTATAAAGATAATTAGGTAATTGGTTACCGTATGGAAAGCGACTAGGCAAAACTAGCGCGGGAACGACAATAAAAGAAAATAGCTCTGATTTACTTCAGTTGCAGTTTACGTAAAGCTTGTTGGCGGCAAAAAACATAAACGCAAATGCAAACCTGTCTTAATAAATCAATGCTGCACAATGCAGCTGCAAAAAGAACGCAAAATAATTTCAAAACATTTAGAAGGAAAAAACTGGCACAAAAACACGCGCGGTAATGCCACAGCGCGGGATGTGATCAATTTATGTCGTAGTGTTGCTGCTTGGAAGCTGACCCTTCATGGAAGCCCACTCAGAGCTGACCGTCGTCTCGCGAAAGAATTAGTTTATTTCCCAGTTTACATACAATACGCGCAAAATCACATTCGTCCAATCAACTACTCGCAACGGACAAGGAGAACCGTGGATCGTTGCTTCCCTTAAGTTGTCAACACCGAGCCGGGTTGTAAAGCTCATTTTTCGTTGCCTGTCAACAAACGAGAGCTTAGAATCAATTTCTCGTCTTATGTCCATTTAACTAAAGAGAGAAACAGCTGCTCATCATTACTGCACTTTACTCCTACAGCTGTTGATTGGCAAAGGCGCAAAATCGTTGCTACCAAGCTTTCTAGCTCTGCGCAACCACTGGGCGGTTGCTTTACCCTGTAGCTCACTTCCTTACATTCACATTACCATAGTGCATTAATATTTCCTTTTCTGGTCAATTTATGCTATGCACATGCTCGCTATCGTTGCTAGCAAAAAAGCGCGCGGGAAAGTCTCTAAACTTCGAACGCATTCGTTTAGTTACGACCTGACGTTGAACAATGAGGCTGATATTCTTCATTGGACTTATGTTGGTGATCCTTATGGCTCATTCTCACGCAAGAAACAGCAGACCAACTCGAGGTGGCGTGTTTTCTTCGGCAAGAAACTGGTTTAAGTCTGGCTTCAGGCCCAAACCAAAACCAGTAAGTTCCACGTATGGACGAAGTTCCTCCTATGGACGAACTTCTTCGTACGGAAAACCAAAAACTTGGTAGGCCTAAAATTTTTTCCACATATGGAAAACGATGGATACATAAACGCTTGCAGGTCTTCCTACAACCCGCCAACTCCTCAATATACCGCACCTGTTAAAGCACGGAGTAGGTAAGCATCGCTTGCAATGCTCGACACGCAAGAACTCTTTGTTCAAGTATATGCCTATAAGAGAACGTGGTTTTAGAGGATCAACGACAAAAAGTATCCTTGCCGGACTTGCTGCAGGTTACGTCGGTTACAAAGCAACGAAAGGAATATCAAGACTTATGCATAACGGTATTCGCTACTATCCCGCCAGTAGCTATTACTCTGACTATAATCCAAGCTACTCTCAACCATCAGTAAGTTTGCTCTCTTATCATTTGAAATCAAAAGAGAAACACTTCGCTTACTTGTAGACATACAGTAGTACTCCAATGGTCAGAGTTCGTTGCGAGTACGATCTTCCCGAAGACGAAATGAATATGGTGAATATAACGATGTCAAACGGCGCCCGAGCGACCAAGCTAATATACGAGTGCTGTCACTTCCACTCGCTGATGCGATTTTTAAACTACAATTTTGTTGCAGATGCGACTTCAATACGCAAATATGCTGCGGGATGGAATGCTGCCCCAAATCAATGATGGGATAAAAAGTCAAACATGCAATCAGGGCGCAAAAGCGGTAATTTGCCTGAACATTTTTTAGATGTATCCGTAATGTTTACTGCTTGCATTTACGCGTAACAATGGCGGTTTTGCTTAATAAAAAGTCAAAATTATCTACGGCTGTTTATAAGCGCCACAAATGGTAAGAGACGGTCGTTTGCGGATTGTCGGAAAAAGCTTTCGCTTTTTACAGCTTGTAAACAACTTGAATGCCGCATTACAAATCAACAAAGGCATACTGCACAGTCTCGCAGCGACAGACTTGTTTTTCCTTACGCATATTAAAGTGATGCCCTAAGCGAGGTTGCTCGCTCGGTGATTGGCGGGTGAAAGCTTCGGTAGCCCAAATGGAATTACTGATAAACATCCGCCATAGCGAAAGGCGCGCCCTCTATTCAACAAAGTCATTCAAGTGATTTGCGGCATGCCTGATGCCTATTTTTCGCTATTAAGGCAATTTTTTTTCAACATCCCAATCTCCCTTTTCTGGCAGTAACATATAAAATTAAAGACAGTCTCAGAACAAAGCTGATGCCTTAAATGGATGTCAGCCGATTGGAAGGCACTAAGAACTCGAAATTCCGCTAACCTGCGCGGTATAGATGTCGCTACAGGTGATGATGCAAATTTGAATTGACCAATAGAAAGTCAGTATGCATTCCCGACGAAGACTTCACTCAAATTGCCATGTGAGAACGTCTTGTACCATTTTGTCAACCTCCGCAAGTTTATTACAGCCACGTGACGTCCGGCTTTCAAGATTTTAATCGAAAAACGCCTCTGCGTCTTTTTTCAAATTCTTTTCCGCGCCTTTGGTGGCATTTCTTCTTGTGCATTCAGCTTTGGCGGAACGAATTTCACGTTTGCGCATTTTGCGAGCAAGATCATTTTTCACTATTCTGCGTATTTTTTCGTAATCAATGTCGCTACGAATAAACGAACCACTTTGTCTTGAATGAGCGCCTTCCGTGGAGAATTCTTCGTCAAAACAAAACTCATCCATTTTACGTGCCATTATTGATAAGCTGTCGTTTTCTTCGGAACAGATAAACTCATCATCGTCTTTTCCATTTTTTGGATGGGATAATAAAGTTTCATCTGTATCAGACCTTTCCCCAGCGGAGGAAGCAGTATGGTCATCTTCCGCAACGTTCTCTTCTTCACTTTCGCTCTCTGAAAGTCCTTTGAAGCCGCTGGCTTTTAACAAGACGTCAACGTCGCATTTTCTCCTTAAAGTGAACGGAAACCGCTGCATCATTATAAATATAAATACATACGTACGTTATGTCGCTCAAGTCCGGCACAGGAAGCTCAGAAATGTAATTGAAACGATTCGCGAAAAATCGGGCAATTGCTTCGACATCTCGATCAAAGTACCTAAAGCAAAGGCATTCAACAGAGGACAGCGATGCATCGTTAAAACAACGTTGTCATAGATGAACTTATGCTTCGTTTATCAATGAAAGAACGGAACTTTTCCGTTAGACGCCTGGTGGGTACTGTAGGTAAAACGAAATTCAAGTTCGGTTAGCAGTTGCAGCCTAAACTATAGTGACTGTTGAGCTTAAATTTAAGCGTGGGCTTTCCACGGTTACTGGGATCAAAAGAACTTGATTTTCGTTCAACTTACAGTACTCACCGCGTGTCTAATGGAAAAGACCCGAAACAACATAGCGCCTAATGTGGGCCCACAATACTGTTTAAAAAGGGGAAAATGATTTACATGCCTTCAGGCGCGCTTACAGTTCACTATTAGGATGCTTTGTAGAGACGGCCTGAGGGAAGTCAATAACAACAGGATTGCCTTCTGACGTCACCAGTATGTTAAACTCGTTGAAATCGCAATGAATTAACCCGCATTCCGCAAGCCTAACAGCAAAGTCGATTAACTGATCATACAATTCTGCCACCTTGGCGACTTCAGTTACATGAGCACTGAAAATTTGAATAATGATGAGAAAGAAGAACGAATTAGACTTACAGAGGAACACCGTCGATGTATTCCATTACAATACAGTGCCTGTTTACGCCCACTGGACATGGTACCGGAAACTGGCGGTCATGTAACGCCTGCAAAAACAAATTTAAGGATAGACAAAAAGGAATACTGTAAGCAGTCAAAATCACCTGCATGAAAGCATGCTCCTTAGCTGCCGATATACGAGATAAGTAAAGCCAGGATATGTGCGATCTACGAGCGTGATAATCTCTTTTGAGCCGCAGTTGCCTGAATGAAGATCTTCCAAGTCGAGTGAACTTGATTACCAGCTCTTGTTCTTCCTTCGACTTGGCTAAGTATATGTCTGAAAGATATACAGTAAGGCGCGCAACGGCTCTTCAAAAAAAGGTATAATATTCAAAAATGTTTACCCGACTCTTTTCCAGTACCAATCATGCTTCCCACTGATTCAACCGCACCTTGATGGAATAGAGCGTTCAATGCCAGACAATCGTAACCAAAAAAGGTCAAACGGTATCCTTCTCCTGGGAAGCGAAAAATTAAAAGGTTGCTGCTTCATATTTTAAGAAATTTTCAGAGCAAAAATTGAAACTTACTTCGAGTTTGTTTCACGTATGCTAGCAGCCCGCGCTGCACCAACGATCGCAGTCTCTTGTTGATACCGTGCTGTCGAACTTTGGCCAATGCTGTTATCAAAGGCTCGCCAACGAGTTCATGATTTTTCATGCCCAATTCAACCTAACATACAATCTATTCAGCCGCTCAAACGAGTGAATTATTTACAGAATATATTGGAAAAACGTTCCACTTAAGAGCAAAGCTAAAGTCTTACGGCTTGAAGCAAACGCAAGTCTTCTCCGGTCGCTTGTCGAATTATAGAAACATTCATCCGAGGCATACTTGTGCTTTAACAGAAATTGCGCAAAAAAGACACGACTTGAATGACTTAAACCTCCGTCAAACGAGCGTCTGAAACAAAAGATAAAAAGCAAAACATTTATAATTGTGCACTACGAAACAGAGGAGAAATTTAAGTCATTTTTAAGAAAGCCTAAACGTGGGAAGAAGTTTAAGCGAAATAAAAGGCCACAAAACTAAGCTCAAGTATCAAAGTTAACAACCTTGGCGCAACAGTTGATTAGTAGGGCACTACAAAAACGATGCTCATGTTCCTACTGTAAGGCGTTCGTTTTGGGCTTCATTTAATGGGCATAAATAAGTAAAATAGTCATTCAGTTTTGACCTGAGAAATTTCAACATTGTTTATTGATGCAGAAAACAAAGCGCGCGAATTTAATCAAAAGATAACCACTTGTTTATTAGGCAAACAGGACGTATTCGCGTAAAATAAAAAGACCACTATTGGAGAAAAATTTATAGAGCAAAAAGAAATGATTTCAGTCCCAAAACTTGATGACGCCATCCCAACCGCAGGAAGCAATTTTGCTTGTTTCGTGTGGATGCCACAAAACTCCAATGCAAACACCTTCGTGCGCTTTCCATCGAGCCTGTATATGGCGCGTCTTCCAGTCCCATATAAATATCTTGCCGCCGGAATCGCCAGATATAACGTACCTGAAAATCATAAAACAGTAATCAACTGGAACGTTGCTCAAGCGACGAGTAAGCTTACGACATATCCGGCGAGAAATCAACAGCGCACGCGTAGCCGGCAACAATATGACCTCGGAAACATTTTTTGCGAACAAACTTGATCTTGTCGTCAACAATTTGGAAAATCATTATACGATTGTCCATAGCTTGGCAGGCCATCCATTTTTCTGCAACGAATGGCGACTATAGACTACAACGAACAAACTTTTTCAAGACCTACCATTGGGCGACAGAGTTACTGAAGGCATTGAGTACAGTCCAGGATCTTGAATCATCTTAGTATCAACGGGAATGTCCCTATAAGGGATTAAAGCTGTATTAAAAAAAAGTTAAGTATAATATTAGTTACCATTCCCATATCCGCATCGACTTATCGTCAGACGTGGAACAGAAGCGCCTGTTTTGACTGAAGAAAGTGACCGAGTTTACAGCGCCCATATGTCTATCATATTCTTGAACCACTTGAGCTGTTCTGCTATCGTACTAAACGCAAACACTTTAATAAGCACTGTCAATGTCGTAGTCGCATACCTGAAGAATTTTTTTGTCTTGAGTACCTACGAGGAATAAATTCTGCTTGTCTTCGTCTGGATTGAACTTTATACAATATGGAACCTTGCCGGTGGTGAACCGCTCCTTACATTGTCCTGAAAACAGTTCATGTTGGAAAAACAATTTCCAAGCCCATAATCATACCGGTTTCTGTATCCCATAGCTTTACGAAGCGATCGTAGGAAGCAGATAGGAATTCTCTGCCCGCATTGTTGAAACAAATATCTCGCACGGCCATACGATGACCAACGTATGTTCGTATGCACCGTCTGCCATGGTATACTTCCCACAGCTACAAAGAGAGCGGTCAAACGAGTGCTTATACATTCGTACGGAGACGAACCTTGACTTTTCCGTCCATTCCTGCAGACAACAATAGATGAGCTGATTGTGGGAACCATCTGATGGCTTGAACACCCTTTTTGTGACCTGCCCAAGTATGAATCAACTTCTTTGGAATATAACAACGTTGTGGGGCAGCATCTGCTCTTAGGCTAACCCCGACATCATGCGGAGCTTCCATGAACGAACGCCCTTGGTAATCGTAAGGATCGGATACTATGAATGAAGTATTTAAAAAATTCATAAAGGGAAAACAATCGTACGCGTACTATGCAAAGTACTGGTCTCCGTAGCGTTCTCTTCGTCGCGAGCCATTTTAACTAACTTTTTGCGTTTTTTAAGAATATCTTCCAACTTTTTCATTGTCTCCGGATCGGGAATGGAAGTACGCACCTCATCGTCGTAGGGCGCCCAAGGGCCTTTGAAATTTTCCAAATCGAAAGCGTCATTATTTTTGAGCCGCTTCCTCTTTTGACGTAAGCCTTCGATTTTTCCGGATTCATATACCGTCAAGCCTTTAGATTGTTCGGCTGCGGAAACGTCTCCAATAAAAGCAGTTGATGGTGCATTCTCGGATGGATCACGCGCGTAACCTACAAATAGCTACATCGCGCATGTCGTAGAGGCGCATATGAATTCAATGCCCAGTTTTAGTCTCTCAATTAAACGTGGAACAGTTTAAGCCCAAAACCTACCGTAACTTTCAAATGTGATTCGTTCAGTTTCGAAACCAAAATTGCTGATACTTGCGGGTTCCACAAAGCCAACGGGCATATTTTTTGGCATTTTTTGTTGTTCCGTTTTGAACGGATTCGACGGCCCCTGCTAAAATGAAAAACGTCGATCGGCACGGTTACTTTGCAAAAGCCGATAGCTAGCAAACCACTGGAGCGAACATTTCTTCGTATTTTGCATTACGCATTAACTCTTTGGATTTTGGGTCAAATCGAAACATCCCATTATTTTCGTGCTGAGCAAAAAAAATATTAAACGGAAATAAAATAGACGATACGCCAATACTTGAACTGCGACTTCCGGCGCACAGTTGAGGGAAGGTAGCGAACGAGAAAGTTGCTTTGAAGTCCCCAAGCGAAGCGAATCCTGTTCACCTTTTTCTACTTCTTCGTCGTCGCTTGAACTGCTATTGCTTGTTGCTCCATGATAGGAAGATCGCAGCGCGAACAAAGCGCTCATTTCTCACAAAGAAAAGTCTTTAAAACTTTCCTTTTGTACTACAGTAACCTGGATAAACGCAGGTTCATAGCTAGTGCAATCGATTTCGTGCATGGCGGGCCTAGCGGTAGCCCAAATTCGCCTATGTAATCGGCTTTGCTTTATGATTTACAAAATGTTTACAACCCTTAACTCGGTAAACTTATTTAAAAATATTTTAACCAAACCACAAGATCTGACAATGAGTTAGGCATTCCTTTAAACCTACTTTTAAGGCAAGAACAGACAAGTAGACTAGCACACATTAAATCATGCACTAAACAGCATACTAATAGCGCAAAAATAGTTGCTATGCATTATTTCAGATGATTGTTGACTTCCCTACATTTAGGGGAGTAAAAGGGCTTTATTAGCGTTCTGCTTTTTTATTTTTGCAAAAATCAAACTGTGATTTAAGACGTACCAGGTAGTTGAGATATTTGCTGTGCAGTCCTTGTTATACTCAACATATGAAGCAAAAATTGGCGAACACTGTTTCATATTTAAATTTTGCATTTTTTTTCAAAGAATTTGGCGGGAGTGTTAACAAGGCTTGCGTTACTCTACCTTAGCGCACGAAAGCTACTGTTAAAGTTTAGTTTTTGGGTTTGTACCTGCGCATTACTTAGATATACAGTACTTTCCGCACGTATTCTGGTCAATAGCTTGATTCGTAGTGGAGCTTTGCAGTTTAAAATGCAGCGTTCTGTACCATTAGATGAAAACATTCCGGAATACATTACTACAGGTTCGGTTGCAAAGTGCGTGGACTGTTTCGACGAGGTAACCGTCGGCGAGGTTGCCGGCTTCGACCGAGGAGTGAACATGATTCTGTTAAGTAAGAAACCTTTATTAGAATAGCGCTTGTTTAATACCGAATGTATCGGTTAAGAAACTGATCAGGCTGACGGAAAAACAAAAGTGACGTTCATCAATCTTGGTTTTGTAAAAGAGTTCGAATTGTTAAAAGAGATGCCGTCTTCCACGGAGCAGTCTTCGGTCACGCAAAATGTAAACGCTTCCAAGGTACTCGCTACGCTTTATTACTTGATTTCTCGTCGTATAAATTATTACTATTTTTTACAGATAGCCAAGCGTATCGAAGAAGAAACCGAGCGGAAGTACCGCTCGCTATGTCCATCTACTTGTGGAATTGACGGCCGTCGCTTGTTTGTAGTTATAAGAAAAACGTAGATGATTATTCCTTGTTGATAAGTTGATTTGAATGCAGTTAAATTTGCATTAGGATTGAAGATGTTCGCTGGTCCGACGACAGCATAGAAGTTTTTCAATGCGTGCTCGTTCATCCACCGTACACAGCGCAAAGTGTTCAAATCAAGTCCACGCATGAGGGCGTTACACAAGCTCAGTCAACACTAGAACACGTTAAAAAGATTGTAAGTAACTTTGTAGTCCCATCTTACTCTCTATTTTATTCGCTGTCTTATTATGTGGCTTTTTCTACAGGTGTTCTAACTGTGACACAGACTCTCTCGTGTGTAGATTAAATACGGTTTCTCGTTGGTAAATGTGCCATATAGTTGGGATTGCTTAACGGTCCTGCCCGTTACTGAGTATAAATAATTTGTTTAGTAGCGTGATCGTAAACACTTTGACTGAGTTTACGATTTATAATGAATTTTATTCACCTGCACATCTTCCGCGTGTTTTTTCAGTTTGTCTGACTTTGATCAGGCCTTAAATGAAATATGCGTTTTAGGTGGACAAATTTTGGCGGGGCAAAGAAACTGCGAGTCCGGATCACAAAGGACGATGCGCTGCTAGCAGCGAAGTGCAATCTACGCCGAAGAATGGCTAACCGCGCACTACGCACTTCGGGTGAACTCTTGTCGCTCACTCTGTTTTAAGAGTGAACGAATCTCTCTTGATCATTTTGGTTCTCATCACAAAAATGAAGTAAAATATATATAACGCGTTTTCCCTCACCTCTACCGAATTGAATCTGCGAAATACTCAAACTAGACAATAGGAGCTGCTTTCCTCATTAGCGTTAATCATGATAAAGTTTGCTTACAAGAATTCTTCACTGATAAATTCTTTACCTAATTACCTAATAGCGCGTGTAAGTACAGATCAAATGTTGAAACAACTTGTAGGGATCACCAAGAAATCATCGCCCTACATAAAGTACCTGCGAATGAATTTCGTATTACTGTATCTCACTGTTTTGTTTTGAATTCTGCAATATTGCTTTCTCACTAGTAGAGACCATGCGTCTCTTGCTCTGGACTGATAAGCTGTAATCAATAGGATCCTCAGTAAAACATGCAGATGATTATACTAAAAAAATGGCAGCTATCTACAGTAACGTAAACTTTCTCAAAGCTATACGTTAACGCAAATAAAAAGAAGCCAGACGATATCTTCACACTCTTACAGGAACTCTCCACAAAGAAACACTGCGACAAAGCTAAGCACGGGGGTTATTAACCTTAGCTCTGCACCTCTAAATGAGAGTGAGAGAACTGTATTAGAAAAAGGACTAAAATTCGTCCCAACTCCCAAAAAGCCACCCTTTCTCGACGTCATTGTCTCCATTGAGGACAGCCTATCTTCAGTTGACCCAGAGATAGCCACACGGATTAGGAATAGGTTATCTTCAATTATCCTAGGTCACAACTTTAACAACACTCCAAACTTAAACTGATACGAGATGAATTGCTTACGTCAACTAAAAAAACAATCCAGCAGAATTATCACAAAAGCAGATAAAGGAAATAGAACAGTTCTACTGGACAGAAGCACCTACACTGAAAAGATGACAACTATATTAAACACAGAGAATTACACACCTCTACCCGCCGACCCTACAGAAGCCTCTCGAAAAAATCTCCGTTCTCTTCTCGTTACGTTTGCCGCAGAGACCAAAGAATCAGAAATATCCAAATTAGCAACACATCTTAAATTCGCGTCGAATTATAGACCCCCTGAGCTATACGGGCTTCCCAAAGTACACAAACCGGATGTCCCACTAAGACCAATAGTATCTACAATCAACAGCACTACAAGCGAGCTCAGTCAATACTTAAAAAAGATCATCAAACCCTTAACCGGCAAAGAACCCTCTTTCGTCAAAAATAGCAAATCTTTCGTCAATGAAATACGAAAGCATCACCTGAAACCCGATGAGATTCTAGTTAGTTACGATGTAAAAGATTTATTCCCGAGCATTCCAGTGCCAGACACATTGGAGATGTTGTACAGCCTCCTCAATGCAGATACAAGTCTACCCAGCAGAACAAAGTTAAATCCCTTTCACATTATCAAGCTGGTTTCTTTTTGCATGCAAGATGGCAATTACTTTACCTTTGACAACAAATACTACAAACAATCCAGCGGAGTCCCAATGGGCAGTTCTTTATCCCCAGTCTTAGCAGAAGTTTTTATGGGAAACCTTGAGAGAAGAATTTTCGAAAACGTAGACAGACAAATCGCCCCACTCCTCTTCAAAAGATATGTGGACGATATCTTTGTAATTATCAAGGCCGGAAAAGAAGAACAATTTCTACAATTCCTCAACAACATGCGCCCAAACCAGATAGTCTTCACCATGGAAAAAGAAGAAAACAAAAGTCTTCCCTTTCTAGATGTGCTTATTATTCGCACAAATGAAGGGCTTAAAACCAGAGTCTATAGGAAACCCACGCAGACTGAACAATATCTCAACTTCTCATCACATCATCCACGATCAGTAATGCGTGGAATCCTCTCCGGAATGGTCGATAGGGCAGTCAATATATGTGACCCTGAATATCTACAGCCGGAACTTAACTATATTAGAAAAGTCTTCTACAAAAATCATCCTAAATCCTTCATTGACCGAGTATTCAAATACAGGCTACACAAAGGTAAAGCTCCTGATCCTAATACCTCACTATATCCACGTTTAGTTGTTCCATATGTGGCGGGACTAGGCGAAAAGTTTATTCAGCTAAGTAAAAGATTGGGTTTCAGAGTCTTTTTCAAAAATTCTCCCAATCTGAGATCAATTCTCCGGACGGACAAAAGGAAAATTCCCATAAACGAAAGAACGGGTCTCATCTACGCGATCGAATGATCTTGTTCAGCAGTTTACGTCGGCGAAACAGGGAATACTTTAGAACACCGATTCCAAGAACACATAAGGAAACTAAACAGTTACAACAATGCAAAAAGTAGCCTACACAATATGCACTCCCCAATACCTCGCCGCGGAAGACCAATGTTGGATCCAACAAAAACCATGGAAAAGGCAATTCAAGCTTCCGCGGTGGTAGAACATGCGGTGAATTGCAAACAGCCCCTCCATCCAAGAGCCCTTTGCTATGAAAGTAACCTACACCTAAGAAAACTAAAAGAGGCTCTCTATATTAGAAACAACGTGACTTTCAATCGAGACCAAGGGGCAGACATTAGTGATTTATGGACAAATATCATTACACTCCACAATTGTTGTTCCCTTAATAGTTGACACACAAGCTAAAATCAATGGGAACTGAAACACTGAAGAAAAATCAAATCACATTTTTGGAACAAAGGGATAAAAATTGAAAACGAAACTACAAGGTCGGCCCATGCATTAACAAATTTCTACAAGAATACTGGCAGCTGACAGACACAGATGAAGAACTTTAAAACTCTCGTTTTAAACGTTGATAAGTGACGGAAGACAAATGTCGTCTCAGTAACCACCACAAACTTCATTGGACCGCTGAAAAGGGGTCGCGGCAGACCCGAAAGCTTCGGAAGGAAGAAAAAATCTTTTATTTTACTTCTCAACGGGAGAGAATCCGTAATAAAGATATTTTCAATATGAAAACACACGCTCCCGTACAAAAGCATCATGTTTCAATAAAAAGAAGCGCCCTTAAAATTCAAAATGAAATTATTAATTAGGTTTTTGTCTATTAGTACTGTAACTTTAAATTTCTTATCGTTAGTCTGCAAAGTCCTTGATTGACATTGCGAAGAGAGAGATTTTGATGTTAAAATAAATGCAATGCCCGCAGCTGCGTAGTTTTGTTTTTCTTAAAGCAACATTTTCAGTGTAGTGGACGATGAACAACAGGTCAGTTAAGGCTATACGTTAAATCACTTTAGAGAAGAGTGAAGATACAAATTACTAAAAACTTAAGTTAGAATTTAAATTTCAGGCTGACGCGTTTAGTGAGTTGCATTTCTTATGTCAGAAATATCAGCAAGGCATTAGATAGTCCCTGCTTATCTTTAAGTACGGTAAATACAGCGAAATCATGCTGTCTTCAGTTCTTCCCTCTTTCGCTGATAATTAAATTGGAAATGACGTATGTTGATCTTTTCAAATTTTATTTACGGCAATGACAGTAAGAAATATGGGCAAATGTTGACCGATTGTTTCGCCAGGTTAAAGTAAGCGTTTTGCCGCGTATTTGCTTTCGTTACTTTAATGAGCATGCGTCCATTATGGCGTTGCTGAAAGATAAGCAACCGAATATTCAAAAATTAGCGATAATATCTTTTCAGAAGCGCTTAGCATTCAACCTTATTAATCAGCGTTTATTAGTAGAAACAGCTTTAATCCCTTTGCTGTTCAGTTTTGTAATAATAAAAAATTAGAAGGCTGGCAACTACTAATAGAATACAATTGTGTTATGTCACGAAGGAAATTGTTTTCGTGACGTGAGCTTTCATCACCCCGAATTAACAGCTATTCTTAGCGTATATAATTATTAGTGATCCATACTTTTGCGGACTAAGCGACTAGCCCAAGCGAAGCAGACGAACATTGTAAACTCAAGTGATTGCGAACAACGATACCTACCTACTAAATACCGTACTACATTAGCATTCCGTTTCGACTTGTCATCTGCTGGTAAACGTTGGTGCGTTATTTTGCCTGTTTTTAACGCGTACACCTTCGCTAAGTGCAACAAAAGCAGCTTGCATTCTTAGGAGCCTTCATTCTCGCGCAAGCTACTGTAAAGGTATTTTTCGAACGCGCCATTGTGTAGGGTAGCATTTAACATCCTTCAAGTCATCGTAGATTTCTACTATTGTGTTAGCTTTAATTTTTTTCGCTACCTAAATACTCTAGGAAGAGTAATGGAATGAAAAGGTTAATTTCGATGGGAACAGTTCCCGCTTTTCTCTCTGCATTCGCTCGAAGGTAAAAGCTGATTATTTTTAGTTTGTATTTTCAGTTTTCTTGAAAACATGTCCGTACAGTACGATTATTCAAAGCTGGAAACGCGCTTGTTGAAAATCGTATTTAGCTACATGCGCTATGGCGATATATATTTCTGCAGTTTGGTTTGCAAGAATTGGCAGGCGGCGGTTAGGGAATATTTTCTTACTCTTCCGCGCATTCACGCGCTAAAGATGACGCATGATCCGTGGCCATCCGAACGGATGACTAGCTACATGATGTGCCCTTCGTGTCTGCATATTGGACTTAGCATGGCTGTGAATGCTCGAGAATTGAACTTGTGCGTTGCTCCTTACAAAAGTTTGGCTACGGACGACGATCGTTTGAAGACGCTGTTCAATATATTCCGAGAAGCCGGTCTGCTCAATAAAGTGCGTCTTATATGGTTAGATGAATCTACAAAGCCGTTGGGTCCGGCTTTGACTAGATACTTTCCGTCAGCGGAGCTCAAAGCGGTTTCAACGAAATCCTGAAGTTCATATTGAAGTAGAAAACTATAGTCAGCGCAGCAACTGAATATCTGAGCATTGTTACTTGGCCCCAATTTTTTCCATCTTTCCGCGCTACGCATTTTTGTAGTGAGCCGTAAAGGTGTTGCGTCGTCCGCTTTGATGTTCCTTTGAACTTTGAAATTTTTCGCAGACAACATTTGAACTAAGCAACAATAACAATGCTGTCTTAGTTCTTTTTTGTCAGCTTTCAAGTATAGAAGACCTAATAGGAAATAGTCCCTTTTTCGCTTTTAAAGATTTTCAAGTCAAATGCCCAATTTTCATTCAATAAAATAAAAATAGCTACTCTTTTCAGCGTTGCCCATACGACCACTTGTAAAATCAATGCATTGGATGAGGTATTGCTTTAATGACGGCATTCTTCGCAACAATGTGATAGGAAGGTCATCTTAAATCTGAACGACAGAGATTGTTTTTATTAGAATCGCAAATATATTTCCAGTAAAAAACTTACCAGTATTCGTCCTTTCGGAGTCGACCTTGAAGAAGCGGCGACAAGGTAATCATCGTCGAGAATACCAATTATAGTTAACAGGGGAAACCTGTTTCTTTTGGCAAACCAATCTGCTCAGCAGCAGGATGGTAGGAAAAGCTATTTCGCCTTACAAACCCATCAAGAAAGCATTTCATAGATGCCCACGCAGTCGAAGTTTCCTTTTCCTATGTTTGCGTTTGAATGCCTCAGAATATTAGAATGACACTAAGCTTGATGGGCACAGGTGAGATATTAATGAATAAATTTAAATATAGTCATTAAAAATTTCATTTGGTTGCTTCTTTTTGTACGGATTTTTATGTCTCGTTGAAAAAACTTTTCGTTTACTAAAATGTCCGAAGCTTTCGGGTCATTCGAGACCCGTCATAAGCGGTCTTAAGTTGTAAATATGTTATATATCAGTTATTTACAACTTAAGACCGCTGATGACGGGTCTCGAATGACCCGAAAGCTCCGGACATTTTAGTAATAAAAGTTTTTTCAACGGGACATAAAAATCCGTACAAAAAGAAGCAACCAAATGAAATTATACGGTCCCGTACGAAGACACTATATCTTCAAAGTCATTAAAAAATGCAATTTGTACTGTATTAAATGAAATAATTGGGTCCTTTCTACTATACGCCTTAAGATTACGGTAGCTGGAAGTGAAATCAAGTACTGCGTACTCCAATTAACCCTAAAAATCATAAACAAAATTCACGAGTGACTTTAAGTTTAAGTTTATCACTGAGCTTGCAAAAAACATTATTCGGCCTCGTCAAAATGTGCCTACGAATGTACAGTACGGCACCTTAACGCAGGTGAAGAAACAAAAAAACTTTAATTTCAGTTTGCTACAGTGCCTGTTGATGTCAATAGGTGTGCGTTCCCTTGAGGCGAATATTACCTTCTGGTTGAATAACAAGACACAATGTGAACCTGTTTTCAGCTGAGGTCTTCTGCGCACGGTATGAGCTCCATCAGAAATTGGCACTCCTTGCCCACGCTTAAATCTATCTGTGGCCTAAGCTTAGAGCAGTGTACATTCATTGCTAAAAGCATAAATTCAAAAATTGCCATTATTTTACCTGCATTCAACTACCGTACTGTGTTTCAGGAAGCAACTCGATATGATTTGATTATTCTGTCGCGTAATAGCTCAGCACTTCGTTTGCCGCTGCGTAACAGCAGAATTCTAGCTCAAAGTAAGTTTCTGGCGCCTTGTTTGCACATGCTGATGTCGAGTTTGAATTTTTTGCATGCGCGCATTGCTGCACTGCTTACTTCGCTTACGGAAGCGAAAAGCCATAATGCCTAACAAGTACAAAACTTTTGATCTTTAAAAAAAGACGATTTTAAAAGAAAAAGCGGTTTATCTCTTAGCTTCCCCACTGTCATACTGTAAGTCTTCCGGCCGTTCTGTTCCGTGTTTGCTCAGGCTTAAGCCTAAAGATAAAGCTTATATTTTTATTCAAGACTTAGTAACGGTAGAACTAGATGGCAAACGTGCTCGTCAGTAAGGGCAGAAAAGAACGGTCGCGTGTTTTCTGAAAAAGAACCTGCATTTTTCATACTGTAGAGCGGGTGCGTAGCAAGATCTGTAATTTAAAAAATAAGCTCTAAACAAGTGAGACAGCATGAACATACGCTAAAGGAACGTGTCTGCAAAACTTAAAATTTAGCGAAAACGCTTATTTGTAAACAGTGCTGCAGGCTTAGTCTTTGCCTTTCGCGATCAATTACAATAACAAAAATGTATTTTCTTTACTAATAGGCTAAGTGAATTCAACTTTTTGAAATTTGAATAACAGTAAAAAACGGTTAATCTTCAAAACAAGAGAGCAGGTAGTCAAGTTGGTGACTTGTCACCACAGCGTTCGTTTCGCACTCGGTAATACCGTAGGTTATGCCAGCAACGGCGCTATTCTCCAATGCACGATTGATCAACTTTTTGGCAACGCTATCTTCCGGATTAACAATTAACGCTTCGCGTAAATAACGAACGGCCGCCCATGAGTCACGTGATAACATATGAATAAACGCTATTGAGATTAAGGTTGACGCGTTGCAAGGGACCAATTCTAATGCCTCTTCAAACTGTTTCAACGCTTTGTCGTACATGCGCATTTTACGATAGCAATGGCCCAAATTGCTGATCAATGGTTCCCAATAGACCGGTATACGCTTTTCGGCTCTTCGCACCTGTTGGATAGCGCGAATAAAGTAGTTTTCCGCCGTTCTGTACTTTCCCATTTTGAGTAGGAGAACTCCCATTTCGTGCACCGTATACGGATTGAACGGAGCCAAATCCAAAGCGTCGGACAGGTAATTTTGCGCCAACATGAAATGGCCGGTCACCGAATATTCCACGCCAATCAAAGTCAAAGGAAACGGATGACCCTGCATCAGCGTGCCGGCCCTTAAATAGCTGTTCATCGCTTGATCGTGCTCCAAGTCGGCTGCGCACGCGTTACCATAGGCTATCCATGCGTAACAATTGATCGAGTCAATTTTGGCGGACTTTCTAAAAAACTGCTTTGCCATATCGTAGCCATTTACAACATAGTAATAGCAACCTATGGCAAAAAAAGTGATCGGCTGGTCTGGCATGTAGAGCGATAATTCGTGCGCTAATTTAAATAACAATGCCTCTCGCCCGGACAAGTACAGCGAGCAGCAACGAAGGGCCAATACTCGAGTATCGTGCTCATTGGTTAACGCCACTTTGTCCAGATCGTTAAGTGCTTCGTCAAAGTAACCATACATGTAGTGATCTCGAGCTTTTTGAAAGCAAACGGGCGAACTATTTTCCAAACATGGAAAGTGGGTCGACACGTACTCTTTCGACTCTTTGGACGGAGGACCCAACATAAGAGAATAGAAAAAATTAACTAATTCGGGATTAACAACTTTTTGCATTTCCATACGGCTTTGAATCGACTGAAAAATTTCATCCTTCTCCGCTGGCTTAATAAAATGATCAAGAAAGAGTCGACCAGCCGCGTCGGCGATCAGTATGTCGTCTTGGAGCGCTCGCTTGTATGCCTCGACTGCTTCTTTGGTATCTTCAATCATTTGTAATGCTTTGCCTAACAAAAGACTCCTTTGACCGGCGATGTTGAGATTGACAGCCAATTCGTCGAGTACGGATAGTCGCCTCAACTTGCATCGAGCTCTTTTGCGCCATACTTTGGTTTTGGCGGTTTCGTCCGAACTGTGCTGCAATAAAGTGATCACGTCGCCCGGCAACCGTCTGGCCAATTTGCATTGGGCGGCCAAAAATCGAAACAATTCGTGTCCTTCGGTAAGCTGGCGCCTTTCCAAGTACAAAAGAGCTCGACCGTACTCACCGGCCATAAATAGGCAGCGTACAAACGTGTAAATAGCAAACGCGTCGTCCACGTTGCACAGCAACAATCGCTCCGCCCAGAAGACGGCGCTCGCCCAGTCGCCGCAGTGCAAAAAGGCGTCAATTTTCGCCTCCAACTTTTCCATGCACGTTCACCTTTCTCCGAGTTGAAATAGCAATGCTGAAAAAACACCAACCAAATATTTTTGTCGCCTCATCGTAAGGCCAATAGATAATACACGAGCAACGGACTCTCCGTAAATTAAGTAAGCATTCAAAGTCGACGCGACAAGTTTAAGCAGCTTTACTTCACGAAACAACGCATTAGCGAGCGGGGACACGCGCATGGCGAATTCGCCAAGGCAAAGGCAATGTCAGTTTCTTTTTCTAAAAAAAAAGTGCAATAATAAGCTATTCGCCATTTCAACAAAACTGCAAGTGACGAAGCGGCAACAACTGCATTATTATGCACAGATCGGTAACGCGAAAGATAAATGGATAACTCGATCGCAAATGAAAGTACATTCATTAGCTAATGGGGTTAACCAATTCGGCGACAATAACAGAAGAAACTTATACGTCCAAATATGCCATATGCGGTCGCTGCTCGTCCGACAAAGCACCCGATCTTCACGGTAGGCTGCTGACCCGGGCTGACGCTGAATTGAACAGCATACGGCTGCATAGGCGAAACAAAATAGCTTAAGACGAAGCTCTGTGACCTTCTGCGGCAACGCGTCGCTAACGGCTGCTCGCTGAATCGTCCATGAAATTCTTCCAAGCTAAAAGAATAGCAAAGTTTGCATATTTTCAACAAGACAAATTCAAATTTGACAAATGCTTATTTTAGCCTTAGACAACAAGCTGAAAGAGCAGTAAAATTTGCATACTTTATATTCTTCCAAGCTAAAAGAATAGTAAAATTTGCATATTTTCAACAAGACAAATTCAAATTTGACAAATGCTAACCTTAGCCTTAGACAACGAGCTGAAAGTTTTACAAAATTTGCATATTTTAAGTTCTTCCAAGCTAAAAGAATAGTAAAATTTGCATATATTCAACAAGACAAATTCAAATTTGAGACATGTTAATTCTTTTCGCCTGAAACCTCAACGTCGCGCGCGCGCGACCTTAACCATAGACAACAAGCTAAAAGCTTTACAAAATTTGCGTACTTTAAATTTTTCCTAGCTAAAAGAATAGTAAAATTTGCATATTTTCAAAAAGATAAATTCAAATTTGAAAATTGCTAATGCTTTTCGCCTGAAAATTTAACGTCGCGCGCGCGACCTTAACCTTAGACAATAGGCTGAAAGCTTTACAAAATTTGCGTACTTTAAGTTCTTTCAAGCTAAAAGAATAGTAAAATTTGCATATTTTTAACAAGACAAATTCAAATTTGACAAATGCTAATTCTTTCCGTTTGAAAGTTTAACGTCGCGCGCGCGACCTCAGCCTAAGACAATGATCTGAGAGCTTTACAAAATTTGCACACTTTACCTTTGAACAGAGTTACGAAAGCGAAAGCGGCAACCCACCTTGTTTCAAAAACGCGCGCAATTTTTTGTCAGCTTCCGTTGGCGTATAGAGACGTTCGCAAGTTGCTATGGTAGCATCGCCTTGGGCCACACTGCTCGAGTTTACAACAGCGCTATTGGCATTTCCATCCTGAGAGACTAGATGAGCATTTTCGATGACGTCAACGGCAGCGGTAGGTTCCAAAGGTTTGTAATCGTCATTTTTCGATCGGTCGCCTATAAGAGCGAAAAAATAAAGACGTATGCAAAAGATTAGAAGAAAAAATAGCTGCTTTTACCATTGCCTGAGATCCACTGGTCCACGTCGAATCCAAAGCTCAAGTGGACACCCACTCCAGTGGCATTTTTTAGAGAACGATCGAAAAATTGAACCGGTCTTTTACCCGAAACCGACAACGACGACGACGACCTGTCTATGCCATTGTTCACCGAATGAGCTGCACCACGGCATGTTGAACTCAAACGATCCACTGGGAAATGAGCATTTTCCTGGCGAGCCATCGTCCTGCTCGCTACACCGTTCATTGGAATGGATTGACTTCGGGCAAGGCCGCCGCTACTACTACCCGGAACGTCTCGACCACTTTCTCCTTTTGGACATTCGCTAACGATAGAGGGCGTTGTCATCGTCGACTGACCATTGCAAATGACGCTGCGCCGTCGCCTTTGTAAATTAAATGAAACCGGAGGAAAACCCGAAGTAACCGACGCGTACGTTGTAAGCGGTCGAACTCTGCTCGTCTCTTCCAAGCATAAGGAGTCGTATACTTTTCCTGGTCGGTCACTGCTCGTTGCAGCATCTTCCTTATCAATACCATTCATATCACTTAAGGATGGAAAGGAGGCGTGAGAATTGATTGAGACGCGGTATTTTGGAACGTCCGATGAAGGCAAGGAAGCGGCGGCACCTTTCTGCGAAGAACAAGAAGCAACAGAGCTACTTGACTCGCCATTTTCGTGAGCATTTCGACACCGCTCCCTCGTGTCAAATTCTTCGAAACAACGGTACGACCGAACCGGGTTGCAAAGTGGTTTGAAATGTTTTGCACAATTTCGGCCGTCCTCGACGGAACTGCGGCGGCGATACAGCGTACAACGATTCTTTCCAAGCGGCGGAGGGGTTGTCGAACGAACCGGCCGATTGACTCTTCGCCCGTTTTCCTTGTTCGTCTTTGCGCCTCGCCTGCTTTTTACGGGAATAAATTCACCATTGTCTTCTGGGCAGCTTGACGACCCAATGTCGCCGCTGCTACCACCTCCAGCTTCAATTTTTAACCTCTCTTCTTCCAACGGGCCAACTGACGACACGTTGTATGTACCCTTTCGGCCGGAAAACGAATTTTCCACAACCACATCCGGGGATGAGGCGGCGGACTGATCGTCCGTTTCTGTTTGCTTTTTAGATGACTGCTTCTTCTTGTCCTTTGACGCTTTCAACTTTTGTTGCATTTTTTTCAAATTTCCATCCTTCTCCGAACTGTCAAGCGCGTCTTCCGGATCATCGTCTCTTATTTTGCCAGTTTTTGAGTCGATAAACTCCAATAATGACTCCACCGGTAAGTGACCGCGATGGCCTTTAATCTGCTCGGCGGTAATTGTTGCTACCAAGCGTTTCTGTCGTTCAAGCCTTTTCTTGGCAAGCCGACTTAACAACCGAGCATCCATGCTGGAAACGCTACCTACTGGAATCGCCAGCGCCATATCACCCCGATTGGCAATTTGCTGTTGTTCAGGGAGGGAATGTTGAACCGACCTTAGGGAAAGCTGACATGGACCGTCCAATTCCGTCAGATCGACAGACAAAGCCTCTCGAACCGAATGAAGTTTCCTGTCCGCATGAAGGGTTTCGATGGAAAATGTTGGCAACTCGTCCTCGACGTATCTGCTTTTGTCAATTCTTGAAATGCCGACCAAATTCACCAGCTCCGACACCGTGGCGTTACTGCAATAACAACTGTGACCCGAAACAATACCTAACGATAATTATATACGCTGCTAACCAAAACACGCTATAAGAACTTTCCAGCACCTAAGCTAAGCATTGACCTACTCTACTTTTTCTGCAGGGCAGACTCACTCCAAGGTCACGGCGACCAAAAGAGGACTTACTAAGACTTATTCAAACTTCGCGTGACGTCACAGATTGAATTTTCTACTAGTAGCGTCGCGCGGGCCGAAACTTAAAAGGTCATTGATTTTGGGTCATTTCGGGTTTGGAATCCCGAATAAAGAAATATCTATCAGCACCGCTCAGCAAGAAAATGCAAATCGCTTGTCAACACAACACGTTGCCGATTTTTGCTAAATAATCGGTTTTGTCCCTTCCCGGAATCTACGAGCGCGTTGCCGATTTTAGAAAAACAATCAAAACATACCTGTTACGGCAGAAACCATCGTGACGTGTCGATCGAACAATTTCAATAACGCCATTGGCATTCGAGTCGCCGTATTGGATGGAGGCGACGTCCTGTTGTTGCTCGTCCTTATCATTTGAAATTTTGCTTACCGCCTTCACGAGGCCGTCGCGATCAACTGCATTGCTCTCTTCTGTTTCCTTCTCAATTTCCCTATTCGCTACCATTGTATGGTCAACAATAATTTCTATGGTCGACTCACTGATGTTCGCGGGTAACTTGAAAACAAAAGATTACAAAAAGGACAACTACAGTACTTTAAAAATTTGCAGGTTCACCAAATACACCTTATTTGAGGATGGAATACAACGGACGAATCGAAAGCGTTCGCTTACCGCGCTCAAGAGATGCGGCACACCGTTTTTGCAAGCTTTTGCAGGAACGCTTTGAAAAGTCGATTTTGACGGGGCGACCTTCAATGTAACCCGGTAAAATAAAGCGGATTCGAAAATGCATCAAAATTACTTTCAGGATTGATTTTCTGCTTGACACACCGCAGTAGTTGGTGAAACTCGTCTCTGGAAGAAAAAAAAAGAATTCGATACAACAAAGCGACTACGTTGTGGAGCATACCGGATTCATCGTCGGCTTGTCTACGTTCGCTATCCGCCTGTTCTCGAAGGCTTTTCAAGGCTCTGTCCACTTTTTCACTGCGCGCACCAGTTGCTCCATTCGTTGACCGATAGGACGGTTGACTTGCGGCATTTAACAGGTCGTCGAATTCGTCAAGAGTCAGATTTTCAAGTTCCACAATATTGCTGCTATCCTGCGACGCCTAAAACATTTTGACTGAACAGCGTACGCCTTAGGGGCACGAAGAATTTTTGGCCATCTTGCTCTATTTTGCTGACAACAAGACATCTGAAACAACGTTGCAAACTAAAAAGTCTATTTTGGGCCCAAAAGTCACAACTATTATTACTGAAAGAGTTTAACTTTGAAGCAGTTGAAATGTTCAAGCAGTTGTTGCATCGTTAGAAGGAAGAACTATGGAGAGGGTGTTGCAGTTGCCGATTACTGAAATTTGAAGCTGCTCTTTCGAAATGTATTTTCAACGATTACTTGCCATCGAAAAGCGAATCATGCCTTATTCGTTTACAAAATGATACGCAAACTCTTTTATCAATGAGTCAGCATTGGAGGCGCGCACGAAACGCGATTAGCGGATAAACTAAATAACGATAATCGATAATCGGAGCAAAGCCTAATGAGGCAGTACCAGCTACCATTGTACAGAATTTCCACTTTTGTAAACTTTGCCTTCGTTTTTCCCAAAGGGCCCATCCATTTATTGAACGGATTTTGTTCTTTAATTTGCCTGTCCGTTGGCTTGCAATGAGATCAATCAGCTTGAGGCGAATAAATCTATCCAATATATAATCCCGTGGAACCTAACGGCATACGGCTCACTTCTGCACTACTCCTACAGTTGCAAAAACTCTTATATTCAATAGAGAGAAGGGATAAATTGGAAGCGGCTATACTGCTTTCAGAAAAAAATTTCTGTAACTACATTTAAATTTCATTACATAATCACAGATGCAGGCAGGAATGGTAAGGCGGCGTTCTCTGAAAACAATGATGATGAGATGCCCCCGAAAGCTCAACAACGTGTGTCACGGACTTGACTAAACTTTAGGAGTTATTGAAAGAACTACATAAACGCTGAAAACAAGCGATACTAAATGAAAACATTAAATGCTAAGCGATAATGCACAGCAAAAGTACATAATCGTTAGCAGAAATACCGCGCTAAACTCCCATAGAAAGTTTCTTCGAACTCTGTAGAATTGCGCTTTCGTTTTTTAAATCGTAGCGTTTTAAAATATTACCGCTATATTCCCTTTTATTACAGGGACAACCTGCGCAATATAATCACCAACCGCCAGGCGGTTATAAGGTGTTTTGATAAGGAAAAAGTCAAGAGATCATTTCCACAGTATGCCTAAGCCAGCTACCTATATCGCGGTGACTGCAAATCAATGAAACAGAGGTTACCTACCATTTAACAGCAAATTTTCACGTACACACAGAAGAATACTAAATTAAGAATCAAATTCACCGGAGCAGACGACTGCAGCACCAGACCGACAATAAGTAACAACAGTACAATGGTTGCTTTTTGACAAGCAGGTTCTTTGCACCAAGAACTGTCGTGGCACAACAGTTTGACGGAAAACCTTAATATAACCATATAGCGGACTAAGTTTTGCAAAAGAAAGCAACTTTTTTTGCTGAAACACTGCGTAAGATGCCCGCATGAGGTTAGCAATCATTTCTAACCGATTGCCTATTTTGCGAAAGACCGGTTTCAAAACAAAAAAAGGGGCTTTCTTTCTTCAAAGCATTCAACGATTTTAATTTCCCGTCATCAGCGAAGCAAATGATAAAATATGGAAATAAAAATAATACTGGTAACCTAAAAAGCACAGCGAGCTTGTTGCAACGAAAGGATTATAAATAAAAACGAAATTTAAAGTTTATTTACTAAGAGAGCTTTAGCGACTGGCCTTCCTGCTTTGCATGTTTTGATACCTATTCTATATAAGGTGCTTTTACTTCCAACATCCATATCTCTACGATTTACTGCAAACCAGTATTTTGCATAGTACTGTCTATAACTTACATTAATGTTTTCTTTTGGTAGGCATGAAATCTTTGAGAAGCATTAAAGAAAAGCAGGTTCTAACAAGAATGAACTTCAAAAAATCAGTATTTTCTATGTGCGCAACAGGTGTAGCTGCGTCGCTTGTTGTCACTAGAAAAAACATCAACTATTTGTTCCCATGTGACGTATAATAGTCGTCTCAAGAAACTGCGAAGCGTATTTGTACAGATATCTGCCGTAGCGGCGGTGCATAGACCGTTCTTAAGCGCATAATTTCAAAAACAGTAGCCCTCAGTAAGCTGTTTGCATAATTTCATCATGCCGGGCCTCGATTAAAAAATGTGGGCTGATATACAACCATCAGCTTAAAAACAACAGCTAGCACTAACGGCTGCTTTATTTGTTATACGATCGCCTTGGTATATTTGCTTAATAGCTCATGCTACCCGCATACCACAGTTGCAAAATGCCAGCAAGCCAAAAAAGCGGAATAATCAACGTTAGCCGCGTGACAAGGCCGACGGACAGTAAGAAAGAGCAGTTTTCCAAAGCAGACAAGTCTTGCCGGAAAACCCGCATCATTTTCAAAGTAAACGAAATGGCTCATTGGTAAATAAAAGCCGTGAAAGAATCCCACCTCTTCGTTGCCACTCTGTCATACTGTAAGTTAGCCGGCCTTCCTGTTTTCTTCTTTCCTAAGGCTAAGCTTAAACAAAAGTAGTCTATATTTTGAGTTAAACTTAAACAAAGGCAGAAAAAAGGCCAGCATATTTTTCAGTAAGGTGGAACAGGACAGAGCGGTATGCTTTCTATCTAGGAACCTGCCTTCCTCTGACTGTGGAGAGGCCAGATCGCAAGATCATCGTGATGTTTTTTGTAGGCCGTTATAGAGCTTAGCGTTTCCTCTTAAATTCGTTGATTTGTTCTTGCAATTTTTTTCATCCGTATTTAAAGTTTTTTGAACTAATATGTACGCGTTTTGATTATTAAAAAAACGCTGGAATTGTCACATTCTTTCAGTCTTTAACCTATTATTAATACTACTTTAAACTGGCTTTTCTTCAGATGAAGAAAAACGTGTCGGTATGATAATGAGGTCACGGTAGACTTTATACAGTGGCCTCAGGTACAACTTCTTTCTGTAATTTTGACATTTTGTAAATTGGAAATGTCTTATCGCAGTTTCGTTGAGTGTCTCATTTTTATTTCTTGTTCGGCTACCGTTTTTTTCTGGCAGTGATTCCTTACGCGTTTCGCTTTTTTGGTCAGCTTACTTGTTGTACGTGTCTTTATTAGCGAACCACGCTTGCGCTCAGTTTCTATGCGCCGGCTCATGGGAGATTGTTTTTGCTTTTCAGTAGGTTTGTTCCGCCGCATGCAAAGATCAACGAATGGTGAAAATTCAACTGAAGACTCGGTCGTTGCCAGCTGGTTAGAAACAGTCGACCCCAACCCGGATATACACGCACTGTTTTGCCAGTTTGACGCAACATATTTCTGGGGTCGACTGGCAGCATGCGAGGTCCGATGGAGTCCAAGAATGACGCTGTACGTAGAGCTTAGTCGTTTTGCTTGCCTATACTGTTTTTGAACTGCAGCTGCGCCGGACAGTGCCACTACGAATACCCTAAAGGTTTATGCTCCATTCGCCTCAGCAAGTCTCTACTGCAATATCGACCAAGAAAGGATCTTGTAGAAACATTATTGCATGAAATGATTCATGCCTATTTGTTCGTCACTAGCAACAATCGAGTAAGTCGCTTCCGCTTCGCTTGGCAGGCTGTATTTTTCCTTTATTTGCTCAAAAAGGACCGAGACGGTCACGGCCCCGAATTCCAGAAGCATATGCATCGAATCAACAAGGCTGCCAAGACTAATATTACCGTAAACTTTTAAAAATAAAAAGAAACTGCTTAGCGTTGAGATAGCTTGTGTTTTTAGATTTATCACAGCTTTCACGACGAGGTCGATTTTTATCGGACACATTGGTGGCGTTGTAATGGACCTTGCCAGCTCAGAAGACCCTTCTACGGTTGGGTGAAGCGTGCAATGAATCGCGCGCCGGGACCCAACGATTACTGGTGGAAAAATCATATGGAAACATGCGGTGGAACTTTCATAAAAGTCAAGGAACCCGACAAGTCTAAAGCCAATGGTAAAAATGTACTAAAAAGCAAAGGTACGCTATTTGTTCTCTTGTTTTTGCATACGTAAGTGGCATCATCGTCTTGCAGCAAAAGCATCGCCCTATAAGAATTCAACTCAAACGGTTATTACGACTGCTTTCAAGCGTGCCGCGAAGGATCAAGCTAAAAAGCCATTCGTCCCTTTTTCTGGCGTCGGCTATGTACTTGGTTCCCCTTCTAAGTCAAATGGTACCGGCAGCCACAGTACGGGAAATACCGTCATTGGTAGGAAACCATTAACTGGTGTAAAGAAGATTCGGTCTGCAAGTAGCGACAAGCCCAATGCAGACAATTCCATCATTGACCTTACGGGTAAATAGTATGCTAAATCTTTCTTCAAACGCTCCACTTCAAAATGTACAGAGCGGAACGGCCTTTATTTTACCGAACATTACCGTTCCTGACATATTATGCAGCTGGTGCATGCATAATATGCTCTCTGTGCATTTAGAATAGATTTAGACCGCGAAGGGTTTTATTTCGAAGTCGAATAAAAACGTCTTATCAAATGGAGATCGTAAAATAACATTAGTGCCAGCAAGTGTTCGTATTATCTGTAATAATTTAGCATAATATTCAATATATATATATATATATATATATTCGAAGTTTTAAAGCTTCATTTATCATATGCAGTTGATAGTTGAAGTGCTCCGCGTATTACCGTTATTATTAGATATTTATGCCTGGTAAGCGCCCTACCGTACCTTATATAATTAACAGATTTAATCCAATCGTGCATACATAGTTGCTGGCACCATCGGAAACATGTCAGTACGCACCTAAGCGATCTCAGGCTGTGATTGTGAGTTAAGAAGAAAACTTCGCAACGTGAAGAATCGTAGTTATGTTCAACAATAAGAAACCGGTCAGACAGATTACAAAGCACGCAAAGACAATGACTAAAAAGGGTAATGGACAACGGTAAAGCATAGATGAGCCAACATTGAATCCTGAAAGGTTAAAAATTTGGGTGCTCAACAACGGAGCAGGAATGAATGAATAAAGTGACTTCAAGTGGGAAGCCAATAGGATCACGAATCATGATTATCATTTTTTGACCAAGCTAGAACAAGGACTGTCATCGTGGTCTGAGCACGAGTCCAAAGCGTATTCGTAGTCCGTATCGTCTAGACGACAAATCACCCGTGGAACTGACGCCGTCTCATCGTCAGTATTCGTATCGGTGTGACGTCCAAACGTCGGATATCCCGTATTGCCCACTGTACTGGCCCAGTCCGAATAGTCCCAAATAAACGCTGCAAAGGGGCTACATCAACATAACTTTTTTTTGCTCTTTTACAAATATAAGTCAGCGCTACGAACTGCAGCTATTGCCAACTATATTTTCACTTCAAAAATTAACAAACTTACATGACGATCCTTCGCCGTTAGCACGACCCGTACCATGTTCGTCCGCTTTGCTACTTGCTCGATCGTTAACGCCAGCCGAAGTTTCTTGTTCATCGTCTGAATAAGGCATAACTTTTTACATTACTATGAGCAAAGCAATAACAGGCATTTAACTGACCATCCAAGCCGGCAAGCTTCTTTAACTTATTCAACGAGTCGACATCCATTTTATTTAGCGCGCTTTTCCAATCTTCCACCTCGTCCTTGTCTGATGCCTGACCTATTTGCTCCAATTCCTCCGCGGCTGACCCGTAGTTGACAGCCGCTTGCAAAGGACAGCAGACCGGCGAATCAGGTCGATCAATAAAGGACAATGGTCGAACTTGCGCCATGGGAAGTCGAACCAGCTTGCCAGACTCGAAGTTACTTGGCCTTTTCTGTCTCTGCGATTGGAAACTTCGAAAACGAGGAGGCAACGGCGGGGGTCCATTTCCTCCGGGAAAAATGGACATGTTATTGTTGCCCAGGAACGGTTGGTCCAGTAGGATCTCCTCGTTTCTGGCTCGTTTCACGCGAACCTTTTCGTACCTTTAAAAAAGCACTATAAGCTCACGATCTACCGCGTACGGGAGCAAAGGTACATTAGGCGACGCCTTCTTTTGCAGACGAGGAAAAATGCTATGCCAAGACCGGCCAAAGCAAGCAGCACAACCAGCACTGTCGCCAGTTCGGTAAGTGTGATGCCAAGTCGACCGGTCGATATGTTTGGAATGGTCATGTCGGTTGGAATGTCGCAAAGAATGCCGGTCCAACCGTCGGTACAATTACAAAAATAGGTGCCATCCGGTTTTCCCACGCAATATCCTCCATTTGCGCACTGATGCTGCCCGCACTCGCTGCCGTGGCTGAGCCGCTGGTCGCAAGTGGCGCCTGAGTACGAAGTGGTCAAAGTGAGGCGTCACCAAGGATAAAAAAGGTAGGCGTACCTGAAAATCCTTCAGGGCATCTACAGTAGGCATTTCCCGCCAACACTTCGCATACACCTCCGTTCAAACAGGGCTGCGAAAGGCACGGCGACTGCCAGTTTTCGCATCGCTTGCCGAAGTATGGATAAGAGCAAGCGCAGATAAAACTTCCCGCCGGTCCGGGCGAGCAACGGCCCCCATTCAAACATGGCTTTGCTCTGCACGGGCTTTCAGCGTCGGCGACATCCTGACCATACGGCTTTGCCGGACAATCGCGTCGAATGTTGACAAGTCGAACGTTGGATGAGGCGGTCAAGATTGGATAAGCATTTCCGTTGAACGTCAATGAATGCATACAACCGACGAAACCGTTTTTCACTTCCCCGCTCGTCTCCAGCTCGCCGCCCAAGCATATGTAGCTGGCGCGGTTCAAGTTCAAAACGGTGCTTGATCCAAACGCTTCCGCTTTTGCCAAGGCGTTGTCAACGATCAAAGTAATATGTCGCTGTTTGCGGACAATACGCACTGTGTGCCACAGGTTGTCGGCAGCGAACAATTCGCTACGTACTACGGTCTGACCAGAACCAAGATCAAATCGATACTGTACAAAACCATCGCGCAACTTAAAAAAACTGTACGATAAAGAAAGTTTTGAAAATCGTTGAAAGGTCGTGATATTTCAAGCTTTTTCCGTCTTGGATAAGATTCGTAGGACGATAAGTACACTTACGTCAAGTACTTGATAATCAGTTCGGCCCTTCGAAAATAGAAGAGAACCAAAATGTGCGGATGTTTTTACGCGAATTGTTAAATTCATGAACGCTTCCAGCGATTGGTCGAGCGGATACCAAACGTAGCTGCTTCCCAAAAAGGTTACGGCAGGTTCTGCGCAAGCAACGTTATATTTAACTCGGCTATTGAAGTCATGAAGCGCCTACCGCTGCAGCTGGAATTGCGGCAACTTTCGCTGCAGTCCTTTCCATGGCGGCCGGGAAGGCATTCGCAATGATAGCCGCTGGACAAGTCGTTGGGAACGCATATTGTATGCCTGCCGCAAGGATTTGAAGAACAGACGTTAACCGCCTTTTCGCAACGGCTTCCTAGAGAAAAAAATACAGCGGTTTGAAAAAAACAAGATAACAAAATTTGCATGTTCAGTTGAACCTTCGAATCCGACGGGGCAATGACACTCCAAGCTTCTAACAGCTCGAGGAGTGATCAGGCCAAAGGAGGGCGATAGAATGGAGGATATACCCGTTTCGTCTATGACAACCGTCTCCTTACATTGGCCATTGACGCAAGGATTGCTGGAGCATCGATCTTGCAAGATTCTGACCTCTCGAGCTCCAATCGATAAAGCCAAATCCTTCATACTCTTGTCGAGACGATCTCTGACAAATGCGGGCGTGTAAAATTCTTGCTTCGACTTTTGAAACGCGACAAAAATTTCCAAACTGTCCGGCTGGCTTTGATCCAAGCTGAATATGTGCACGTAACGCGGACGCACGCCTACATGCCTGAAAGAGAAAATAGCTCAACGTAGACAGGCGGGCTTCGGCGCAAAAGGTAAATCACTTGGAAATTGAACGCTGGAAACGCTTCAAGCCGTGCTCCAACAGTTTGTCAACGTCGACGCCACCAAGCCGTAAAGATACAGCTGACCTGAGCATCTCGTACGTGGCGGACTGTACTTCCAACTCGACTACGGCGTTGGAGGTGAACTTGCCGTCCGATACGGCGACTTTTAAAGTATAGTCGCCAACTGGAAGTCCTGCGGCTGCCATCAGCTGACCATCGTCCAAGTCCAACGTGACAATGTCGCTAAGCAATGGAGGTGTTTTCAGCCGGTATGTCAGTTTGTCCATCGGGTCTTCGTCGGTGGCGCGAATCTGGCCAAGCAAACCGCCAGCGAATTCGTCCATGTAGGTCCATAGTTCAGCCTTATAGCTACGGACTACGGGAGGGCGTATACTCCCTTCCACTAAGCGTACATCCAATTGACATTCGGTGAAGTGTTCACCGTCGCTTACGCGAATCTTAAAAAAGAGGAAGTTTTCCGATTTCGTAAAGCCTCGCCCTTAGAGCCTTATCACCATGAGCAAATACTGAGCGTCAGTGAGGTTGGAGGCGGTCACTTTCAGCGCGGCAGTGGGAGTTATTTCAAACATGGAAGAAGCGACCCCCTTTAATTCAAACCTAAAAACTCCCGCTGCTTCGCGATCATCCAAATCGGTGACGACAAACTGGTGAACCACGGTCCCACTGGCTACGGGTCGCTGCAAGCAAGACAAGTAAAACTTAGGGTAAAAAAGTTGGCCGCGAGATGCTCTCTTACCCTCATATAGACTGTATCGTTGCATTTGTCCAACGTGGGCGGATTATCATTCGTATCCAAAACGGTCACGTGGACGGATGCAAATGCCGATCGACTCGGCAAGCCGAAATCGAATGCTTCAACTTTGAACTCCAAGGAGGCGATCTGAACTTATGCAAATTCGAAATGGTACAAAACATACGGGCGAAGGTTTGATTCGTCACCTTTTCCCGATCCAAAGGACGTTTCAAGATTAGCCAGCCGACCTCTGATATGTTGAAATGGTCGTGCACAGCTTGCTGAGAAGATAGCAGCCTATAGCCAACGCGGCCATTTCGACCCGTATCTTGATCCGTGGCTGCGCAATGGATCACTAAGGTACCGGCAGCAGCGTTTTCCATCACTTCCGCGTTATAGGAGTTCTCCGTGAAAACTGGGCTGTGATCGTTCACATCAATAACCTCAACGCGGACGGTAGTCTTGCTGGACAATGGAGGAGAGCCTTTGTCAGTTGCTTGAACTAACAGTTCGTACTCAGACTGCTTTGCAGCGTCCAGCGAGCCGCTTACCCTCACGCTTCCTGACAAAAGGAATAAATATGCATCACCGCGAGGTGGCATATATGCAAAAATGGTTACCAGTGACTTCATCAATCGTAAATGGAAGTGGACCAAGCGAGGATGGCAACAAGGAATATCCGACTTGCGCATTAACCCCTTCGTCTAGGCTGAAAGCCTCAACCCGAAGAACCTCCATTCCATCGCTCGCATTTTCGGGGATCTGTCCATTGTATTGATGCTGAGTGAACACGGGCGGGTTATCATTGACGTCCAGAACAACAACTCTTATCAAAGCGTTTGACGAAAGGGGCTGAACTCCATTGTCGCTTGCTTGCACGTTGAGAGTATAGTTGGGCTTCTCCTCGCGATCCAAAGGTTTCGTCAAGAAAACATCTCCAGTAGTTTCGTTTAGCAAGAAAAGGTCTCCAAAATTATCTAGCATACTGTACGAAACGGTACCAGCCTCACCTGAAAATCCTTATTTTTTAAAATCGGCAGTCAAAGCGGAAAAATGACGCCTAACCCAAGTCGTAATCAACGGCGTGAACGCGCAACAAGTATTTCGGGTAGGAAGTGTTTTCATGCTCGACGATGGAGACTTCGTATTGTTCACTAGTAAAAAGTGGCCGGTTGTCGTTCACGTCGCTCACCGTGACTACAAACGAAGTGAAGCAGCTGTCCAACGCGTCGCAGGCTTTATAGAGCGCGCGGAAGTAGTGCTGCGAGGCGGTTTCACGATCCAACTTCTCAGCAAGGACAATAGAACCTGTTAAAGAAACTGAATACATTGCGACGCTGCAAGGCCTTACAAAGCAAATGACTTTACTAGCAGCCGCCGGCGAGCAGATATAGTCGAAATTCTTACCGTTGAAAAATTTAAATTTCTTGCTCCCTTCGATAAGCGCATGTTCACTGACGGTCCAAGAGAAATTAAAAATCGCTTCATTCAAAAGCCAGTCTTCGCTCAACGTAAGGTGCGCAACTTCCTGAACAAAACAAGACGTAAATGTTAGATAAGGTGAACGTTTCGTCTACTTTTTCGCACTGGCAATCTACGACCGCGGACTTTACTATGTTAATGCGGACATTTGTCGTATCCGTAAATTTTCCGTCGCTAACCAATATAAGCAGGTCGAAATGGTCCCAATTGGCTTTAGGGATTGCTCGAGCCAACAGTAGGCCGAATGAGTCGCTCCCGTTCAATCCCGTCAGGCTGAACATTCCTACAAGAACAGCAAGTAGGAAAAAACGTTAAGCGTTGATAACATTATGCGAACGTACTTAAAGCGTTTCCGCGAATAATGTAATACTTGAGATGATGGTTCGAAAAAGGCTCGTCGGGGTCGACGGCTCGAATGGTGCCAATCAAATCGTTAGCGGAAGCCTCTTCGGCTAAGTGAAACTGATAAGATTTGTTTTCAAAAATGGGCGCCTTATCGTTCACTCCGAGAATGTCTATTTCCACGGCTAAATTGGAACTAAGAGAAGGACTGCCCGCGTCTTTTGCAGTAACGGTAAAATGATAAAAGCCGTTTGTTTCTCTATCCAACTGTTGCTTGGTGACCAGCCAATTGCCAATGATTTTAAAAGGTAAATTCAAGTCGTTCAAACGGTAGGAAACAAGGCCGGCGTCTCCTTCGTCTGGATCGGACGCTTGCAGGCGAACAATTCGATATCCCACCGGAGCATCTTCGGCTACGGCGAGCTTCAGCTTTTCTCCACCGAAATTCGGCGCATTGTCGTTGACGTCCAGCACGGTTACACCGACGAGAACCATGGACATCCAAGCTCCAACTTCGCGGTTAGTGTGAAAATATACGTAAAACCAAAAACGCGACCGCAGCTCTCGATCCAACGGTTCCGCTATGGATACAGTCCCATTGGGGACAACTTGTACAACGCGGCCAACATACACATCCGCTGGTTTAACAATTCTGACAAGCAAATCTGAGAATGGGTCGAAACGAACGCGACCAAATGGGGTACCAACAGGGGCAGCCTCCGACACTCTCATCTCAAGCGACAGAGTGTCCCTCCCTATGGAGCCCCGTCGAGCAACGTCGGGCGAAACATAAATGGAAACTGTAGCTGTACAATGGTGGATTTCGCTATCCGTGGCAACGACTGAGAAAAAGCTGTACCGAAAATGGAAGGAATGCACTATTGGGTTTAATTGCACACGAGCAACCAACTAACCGAAGTTGCTTAGGTTCCTGCGAAGGCGAACAACTCCGGAAGTCGCGTCGATTTCAAAATGCCTATCGGCCTCTTTGAACCGTCTGCTCATTTTGATGCTGTACTCCACTTTGTCCATAGGATCTTCGTCGAGCGCGAGCAGCTGCAAGAAATGCGAGGTGAGCCGCTTAAGAAGTAGAAAGTCGGAAAAGTATTCAAAAAATGTTACGCAACAGCTGCCGACAATGTCGCGTTCTAACTTAACACAGTTTGACTCAACACTTCCGCTATCGTCTTCTCTAAACCAGCAAGAATATAAATGATACTGAAGCAACTTAATCAGATGAATAAAAAATGAAATAGGAACTAAACAAAAGAAACTAAGTAAACATAAAGCAAAAAGAAATAAAACAACTGCAGGAGAAAGATGAAATTAATGAGAAATTGAAATGGAATAAATAAAATAAAATATATAAATTAATGACTTCGGATTTCTTCTTTTCTGATACTTAACTTGCCGTCGCAAACCGAAAAACAGATTTTCGAGACCTCTTACGAATAATTTTACTTAGCTTCTCTGTTGCTACAACTATGTTTTGTTGATTTTCACTTCGTTTTTGTTTACTGATATTTTCAATTTTATTTCATTTCATTACATTATCTCAGCATTGTTTTGTTCTTTCTGAATTAGCTTTACTTGCAGGTGACTCGAAGTTTTTCTCGCAGTGAAAGATTGCATTTTATCTGTTTAAGCTCGCGCGTTCTTCCCATCCTCAAATTAATAACTAATTTTTCCTGTCCAGCGCAAGAACTGCCCTGAAACCTTCGCTTAACGAAAAGGATTTAACTGCAAGAGTAACTTTTTATTTATTACGAAAGCTACTCAAGCACTGTTAAAAAATTGGGCTTAAAAATCTTATATATCAACAAAATAAACGAACAGTCCAACGAGCTGTCAACAGGTAGCTGAACTGCTTTGTACCTACGCAATAGTTCCTCATTTAATACAGTACTGTAGAAAAACAACTTATTATCTTATTCTATTGTGCGTATGCCTGATAGGAATATAAAACAAAAAAATTAGCAGCTCGATAATTGCACGACTAATAAAGTGGAGGCATTTTAAATTAGCATAAATAATCTTAGAGAAGTAATTACTCTTTCAAGCAAGATGCGTAACCTTTTGGTACGAGACAGTGAAGCTTCGTGTGAAGTACGTCAGGTGGTCGCTACGTAAGAAGTCCCTTTGTGATATTTAATAATTTTAACCTCAGAGCTTCTGCCGTAACGAACACATTACATACTTGACACTCCAAGCAGAATATACATACACCGAAGGTATTTTTTTACCTGTAACAATGCAGTGCCCGGTGGATCATCAACGGAGACGGTGCATTCAAATTTTGACGCAACAAAAACTGGTTTGTGATCGTTCTGGTTCAACACATTTACGACAATATGTGCTGTGGAAACAATCCCTTCGGCGGTTTTGGCGCCAACAATCAAATCGTGGTTTTTGGATACTTCGTAATCAAGCGGTTCCTTTAACGAGACGAGACCTGAAGAATAAGCGGCTACATCGAAAAGCAGTGAGAAACGGTCCGGAAATGAATTGCCTGTATCTTGATGAACGTACAGCCATTCCAAGTCGCCTAGCAAAGCTTCGTGGACTACCGGAACTGCTGAGCTCATCTCCGCTGACGTCAGCACAGATCCGACTATCGCCGATTCCGGCACGGATACTTCGATAACGCGTTCCTTGTAGGCGGGTCGGCCTTCGCTTGGCCTCACTATTTGCATCAGCAGATCGCAACTGCTACTGAACAATCCGTCGTCAACGACCAACTTTAATTTATAATTTGACCGTTGCGCGCCAAGCAACGAACGGTTGACAGTTAGAACGGCTGAAAAATTTTCTAAATTCAATCCCCAACAAGTCGTATACAACAATGGTCACACCTTCGTCCGGATCGAGGGAAAACAGATTTTCCGAATTCAACCCATTCAACGTGTACTTCAATTTTCCCTGACTGACCGTGTCCGCGTCTCGAGCAAGAAAGATGCCCAGAACTTGACCGGCAGGCAAATCGCCGGGTACAGACAACGTATAGGTGGAAGACTCGAAAAATGGAGCGTTGTTGTTTACATCTTCAACTGAAACTTCCACTATGGCAAAGCCTAAGAGCTCCGGTACGCCCGCGTCTGAGCATTCAACTTCGATCTTGTAAGCTTGGACAAGGTCGAAGTCCAATGCGCCCGCAAGGATTAAAGACCCGTTCAGAGGGTCCAATCGAAACAAATAATCTGCCGACGGGGTTACTCGACGAATCCTATAGCGCAGTTTTGCATTATCGCCTATATCGCCATCGGTGGCTATCAATGTGGTTAATAAGCGCCCGCGACGCGAGTCTTCCGGCACAGTCACATTGTAGACAGAACGAGTGAATATGGGAGGATTGTCGTTCACGTCCGAAATGTCCACAAACACTTTAGCTGTGTCGTACATATTCAAATTTTCATCGCTCAACTGGACATGCAAAGTAAAGTTCGACTGCATCTCGCGGTCCAGAAGCTTCTGGGGGCGAATACTGCCTAAAAAGCGGGTGTCGGTGCATTATAGCCATCCGAAAGTAACACTTTTTACCTAAGCTTTCGTCGATCACGAAATGCTGGCCATCATTGCCACTTATGATGACGAAATGGGCCTTCGGAAGGACGCTTGCAACGCTCAAGCGCGCAATGGTCTTGTTCAGCATAGATCCGCCTTCAGGGACGGATATACTATAGGTGGGAGAGGAAAAACGGAAAGTGCCTTTGTCCAAAAACACTACAGTTAACAGGGTCGAAGCTGACAGTGACGGAATTCCTGAATAATCATAAAAATAATTTGCATAACGAACACCTGGCGATGGAAAATACCATGGTCGCGCGCTATCACTGTAATGTTTAGCTGAGATAAAGAGCTGTAATGGGCAGCTGCCTTTTTCAGCGAAACTTCTCCGCTTGTAGAATTTAACAGGAACGGCGCATCGGCGGAATTCAATTCCGAGGCTTCATACGAGACGACGGAATTTCTTCCTTCGTCCAAGTCAACCGCTTCAACAATGCCCAAAAGGGTGCCTGACTGGTAATGACGGTGGACCACAAAGTTGTACGGAGAATTCAAGAAAACCGGCGGACAATCATTGACGTCCTTCACTTGCACCGTTACGACGCACTGGGCAATGGGACGCGCGTCTTCGAAGTTGACCACCTGTACGATTAATGTATGCATGTTTTGAGCCTCCCTATCCAACGGGACGCCGTTAAAGGAAAGCAGCCCGGTGTTGGAATTGATAACAAAGTATGACTTTCCATTGAGTAACAAAAAGTATACGGCAGCCGATGGGCGCTTCTTCAACTTGACAAGCAGTAAGGACTCTGGCCTGCGAGAATTTTCCGTCACGCTGGAAATATAAACACTTTCGGCGCATTTCACAGCTCCCGGGAGCGAAGGTGAAATTTGAATCTGCAATGCATAAATACAAACAATTAGTCGAAGTTCCCGCTTGCGTCAGCGGCTCTCGAACCTGAACATCCGTTTCGCTACTGTGGGAACCATCGCTAACCGCAGCTTTCAATTTGTACAACGTTGGCGAAGGGTCCGCTCTGGCTAATGTCACTTCCCCGGTCTCGCTGTCCACTTTGAACGTTCCATTTCCGTCGGAGAGGAGAGAAAAGCGCAAGTCGTCTCCATCCGGGTCTTTTGCGCTTAGGCGCAAAGCCGGCACGCCAGGCGCCGTTGGTAGGTGTACGACGGCTTGGAAAAGTTCTTTAACAAACTTTGGCGGATTGTCGTTCGAATCTTCAATCCGCACTACAACCATGGCTGGCGATCTGGATTGCAAGCCAGAATCGGATACGTCGGTAGCCATAACGTGGAAAACTATTTGGGGAAACTTCTCGCGGTCCAAAGAGGTCGCGGCAAGCACTGCGCCCGTAAATTGATCAACAATGAACAATTCCTTCGCCCAAGGTTCAACAATACGGAAGTTGTATCTGACCGATTGGTTGGCGAGTGGACCGTGTGCAGTTAGCAATAACGGCTCGCCTTCTATGGCCTTCACTATTGCCCTTTCCGGGTTGTTTTCCTTAATATATCCCTGAAAAACGTAATAAGAATTAAAAATAATCATGAAACAAAAAAAGAACAACGATCTTACGTAGTAAACGCTTTTGCCAAATTGAATCGATCGTGGAGTAGACGGCATCACTGTTACAACAATAGTGGCGATATCCTCGCGGTCCAAAACGCTCCGTGCGATCAACCGCATCTCGAAATGGCTTTGATTCGAGGCGTCCAATGAGTTCTTCAAAGTGACGCAACCGGAAAGGCCGTTCACTTCGAAAGTGCCGCTTGAATCGTTAAGGAAATAGTGGACGTATCCGCTGCCTTCCGCCTGCATTGTCAACACAGGATTGCCAATTGGGGTTCGTTCGTAAAGCTGCAAAAGCAAAAGGCAACGTATAGCATTATATATTGTTTGAAATTTTAAAAAAAAGCAACAAACCTGAACATAGCGAATTTTGGCGGGAAATCGGGCGTACTCCTGGGAATTGGCCGAAATTGAAACCTTCAGCTCGGCCGTATCCGTTAGCGAGGGATTCGCTTTGCTCGACACGACGACGGTAAGAAAATGTTCAGTGGCAACCGAATGCAAATCTCTGCGCGTTGTGACCATGCCGGTTGTAGGATGTATCTCAAACACGTTTGGTTCATCGCCTGCAAAAACAGCCAGTAGAAAAAAGACGGTCCTTTTTTTATAAAAAAATACCTGAAGACAGAGCATAGGACAACAGGCTCTTTGAGGATGTGTTTGCATCGTAGGCGGCCATTTGAATTACTGGATGGCCAACCGGAGTCGACTGAGGGATTTTCACTTCGTATGAGCGCTGAGGAAATCTAGGCGGACTGTCCGCCCTAATAACCTGCAAGAAATAAATACAGTTCGCCGCAGACTGACGAGCTTATAAAGCAAAAAAACCTCGACGTGAACAAAAGCGCAGGTTTTCATATGATAACTGCGTGCTTCTACCATCAGGAGATATCGCTTGGTAGTACCAGTATCCAACGGTTCCGCAAGCAGTATGTCCCCTGAGGCGCCATCAACCTGGAAAACAACACTTTTCGCCTAAGGTGGAAAATAGAGCAAGTCTATACAATAAATTTTGAAGAGCCATCAAAGGAGTTGACCAACGAATACGTGATAATGCCAGTGTCGTTTGGTTTGATGCTGTCCCTAAGGCTAACAATGACCGAATCCAACGTAGCATTCGCGGAAATTTGCACAAAGTAGTTTTCTTTCTCAAGAACTGGTCGTTGATATTTTCGATTATTGAACACCAGCGTGATCTGAAGTGGTAGTAAGGCGACGAAGCGTAAAGAAAAAAACGGTGAAGAAAGCCAAAACGGCATACCACGCCATCTGCAATGTCGATGCCGTCAGTGACGAAAAACGAGACGTTGTAAGTGATGTCTTCTGCATGTTTAATGAGATAGACTATTCCAGAGTCAACAGCAAGCGATATATGGCCTCTATTGTCGTCTGAAAAGTTTCGAACGCATGAATGGTATTTCATAAGTTTTGCGTGTCTAAGCGAAGTTCATTCCTTTTATGAGTCCTGTTTAATACCGCGTAAGCCCAATTCACTGAGAAAAAAACTTTCAGCACTACTGTAGGAAATTAACGCGTTTAATTCTATCCCTTCAGACGAACTTCCAAAAACTATGCCTTTTCTCAAATTTCCAACCCACCATACGCAACGAGTATTTGTATTAAATTTTTCTTTCTTTTTTTGCGATGCAGGATGCCGTTCACACGAAAACGTCAACAAAAGAGCTTTCCAATCAAACATAGGGTGGCCAGGAACGGGATCAGAGGAATCTCAAACCCCCACCTTTGTAAAATGTAAATAAAACAAACAAAAATGCCCACAAATGCACGAAAATAAAAACAACCTTGTTATCATCATTACTAAACACCGAATTTAATGTAACTACTTTACAGTCCTCCATCCTGGGCATCATCCCATTAAGCTCTTCTATCCTGGGCATCAAGTATTCACTTTAGACCTTTCAAAGCTGAGCATCAAGTTTTAACTTTAACTCTACCGAGTCTTTAACTTTAACTCTAGAAACCTGAGAATCAAATTTTTACTTTAACCTCTTCAAGCTTGAGCATAAAGTTTTTACTTTAAACTTTTCAGGCCTGCGCGTCAGGTTTTTACTTTAAAGTTTACAGACCTGAGCATTAACTTTTTACTTTAACCTCTTCCGTCCTGATCATCAACTTTTTACTTCAAACTCTAAAGCCAGTGCATCAAGTTATTGCTTTAAACTCTTCTGTCCTGAGCATCAAGCTTTTTTTAAAACTTTTCCGTCATGTGCATAAGTCTTTTACTTTAAACTCTTCAAACCTGAGCGTCAAGTTTTCACTTTAAACTTTTCTCCCTCCCCCTGAGCATCAAGTTTCTACTTTAAACTTTTCAAGCCTGAGCATCAAGTTATTCCTCTAAACTCCTCGGTCCTGAGCATCAAATTTTTACTTTGAACTGCTCGAACCTGAGCGTCAGGTTTTTACTTTAAACTCTTCAAACCTGAGAATCAAATTTTTACTTTAAACTCTTCCGTTATGAGAATCGAATTTTTACTTTAAACTCTTCCGTCCGGAGCATCAAGTTATTACATTAAACTCTTCCGTCCTGAGCATCAGCTTTTTACTTTAAACCCTTCAAACCTGAGCATCAAGATTTACTTGGCACTCTACTGTCCTGAGCATCAACTTTTTACTTTAAACTTTTCCACCCTGAGCATTAAGTTTTTACTTTAAACCTTTCAAGCCTGAGCATCTAATTTTTAATTTAAACTTTTCGAGCCTGAGCATCAAGTTTTTACTTTAAACTCTTCCGTCCTGTGCATCAAATTGTTACTTTAAACTGTTTGAACCTGAGCAATACGGTTCGAGGCAAAAGAAGCTTACACTTAAAATACTGTAATTGCCTTACTACTTCTGTTACATTTACAGAACTATGGAAAAGTTTTTACTACGTGTAGCTTTCAGATCGAATCGGTTTCCAAAGTTTCTGTTCGACACAAGTACGACGGTTAAAAAAATAAAAGACACTCGTTATGAAAGAGCTACTTCTTCAATGGCTTTATTATTAAAATCAAATTAAATTAAAAGAGAACGATTATCATAAAACCTAACCAAATTCAACGAAAGAAACGTACTAGAAAGCACAGCGGGTAAAAAGTAATTTTCTGGAAATAAAATGAGTGCTCAGCTGCCGTAAAAAGAATTTATAAACAAATAATACCTTCCGCTGCCGAGGAATTTATAATTGAAACGGAAAGGTGAAGAAAGTTATCACAAAGGAAAAAATAACTGTCACGAATAATCATATATGTTCTCATTGGTATTTTGCTTTTCTGACACAAGCGCGTATCCCGTCTTCAGCAGTAACGAGTCTTCGCGATAGCTGAAGACAGGACAGGCTTGACACTCGAAATTATAAAAAATGTATGCTTTTTTAAACCGCTTTATGTCGTCTGGCAGACAAAAAGTTACTGTGATACATGAACTTTTGACTATACAAACCAACCCCTGCAGAAATTTAAATATTTCAACTTTAAGAGCTTGTGTACCACAGTTAGCTTGAAGTAAATAACAACATACCTTTCAAATAAAACCATAACTGATCATTGTCTGGATCTGACGCATCGATTTTGGCAAAATCAGACCCAAGCTTTTCATACTTATCGATCAGTAGGACAATATGCGATTTAGCAAGAATTGGTACATGGTTTGGCGAATGAATGGGAACAGGAAAAAACTTCAACCTGACTGCCGCTTCACTTTTCAAAGGTGGTTCGCCTAAGTCGCACGCATCAACCTGGAACGACACAACGACAACTTGACTATGTCACAATTCCATGGAAAAGAGAACAAAGTTACCACTATGCTAAGAACGGTGGAACCTGGAATTGGTTTTAGGCAGAACAAGTCTCCAGTATTCTCGTCAATACGAATAGAGGCAATATTTTCTTCGTCGCTGCTTAGCGAATAGCGAACAGTGCCGTTTAAGCCGGCATCTTTATCAAAAGCGGATATTCTTGAAAATAGAATGCGAATTTTAAACTTTGTTTAAGCCGACTTTCCAAACCTATACCTGCACAAGTATTGTCCCTCTTTGGAGCACGCAGGAACATCAAATTGATCCAACGACAAGAATTGGGGGCTGTGATCATTTTCATCCATTATCTCCACCAGTACAGATACGCTTGATGACAATGGAGGAATCCCACTGTCTGTGATCTCCACCTGAACATTTACGAAATGCATACGCTGTTAAGCGACGTAAAGCGGGTTTTTAAGAACTTCGAAAAATAGCAATAAAATAATAGTAATATTATTCAACGCAGGCTCTTTGTAGTGTATGACAGCCCACATATAGCACATATTGTACTAGTGGAGCCGACAGCTTGATATCTCCACCATTTCTTACAACCACGAAACAAACGCGATTGCCTTTACTGGTGGAATGCTAAGCGTCAACTCAAACGTTTCTTCGCAAATTAGCATGTTAACATTTTTTCTGGTCAGAAAACAATATTACTTTTCCTCTTCGTCCGCCAGAAAAGAAGGCTTAAATTACTTGCAGATTTTCCCGCCTTATAATCGACCCTTTGGCGTAAACTATAAACGAACAAAACCCTGTACCTCAAGAAGATGAACGTCGTTTGCTTCGCGATCGATTTTCCGCTCAGTGGACAGCAGTGTGCCTTTGAAAAAAAACAATCATCAGTCCACGTACAAAACAACGCCAACAAAAAGATTTATTTACCAGTATCCGCGTCGACAGTGAACAAACTCTGCGCATTACCCTTCTTGATCGCGTAGGTTAAAGGATAAGATGATTCATCAGCGTCCGTGGCGTTGAGCTGCAAAATCACAGTACGCGCAGGGCAGTTCTCCAACACTTGAGTTATGTAGATTGGACGACTTGGCACCGGCGCATTGTCGTTCCTATCTTTCACCAAAATGAACAAGTCGACTGTTGAAGCCAACGGGACCGGTTGCTGGTCGGTGGCTTCGATAACCAACCAATAGGAAGAAGTCATTTCGCGATCCAAAGACCGGCGGCTACGAACAACGCCCTTTTGGTCGACCATGAAAACGTCCATACCGTCTCCTCCAACTATGGAGAACGCCACGTCGTCTGCGTGAGCACTATCTCGGTCGCGAGCCTTCAAAGTAGTGACAATTGTTCCCGGCGGTTCGTTTTCTGAAAGCCACGACCAAATAAGGCATATCGAAAATCAAAACAAAGCAGCCAACCAAATATGGCAGCCTCGTAGACGAAACGGTCGAATTCAGGCGGGAAACGATTTCGGTTCACGTAAAGGACGACAATTTCGACCTCACACAGCTCGCTCATTGCTGGTACTCCACGGTCGGTTACTTGAATTTTCAGGTTGTAGATTGGACGTTTTGAAAAATCCAGCTTGCCCACGGTACGCAAACAACCCGTCTCGGAATCTATTTCAAACGGTACCACCTCCGACGCGTTTGCCGGAAGCTCGTAACGAAGCATTGCATTAACGCCTTCGTCTCGGTCGTAGGCGTTAACGCAAGTGAACAGGAAATGTGACGGAACATCTTCTGGAATTTCAACATGTTGGACGGGTTGCAAACACCTATCATAAATGACCGTCAGTAAGGATGAAAAAAAAGGTTATTCAAAATTTTCCTACGTAGGAGGGTTGTCGTTACAATCCGTAACGTCAATAATCAGAGATGCGAATGAACTAAGCGAAGGCCAGCCTTTGTCCACAGCTTGTACGATTAGCTCATAACGGTCCACCTTCTCTCGGTCTAGCGTCTGCAACGTCACTATGGTCCCATTGTCAGGACTAATGCCAAACCAACTAGTGGCGGTAACTATGTGATAGGATACAATGGCATTGATGCCCAAATCTGCATCATCAGCCCGTAGTTGGATAACCCTATATCCAATCGGGACATCCTCGGGAATGGAAGCATAATAAGTGAACTGCTCAAACAATGGCTTGTTGTCATTGCTGTCCAGAACATTGATTAACAGAGTTGCGGTAGTTTTCCTGGAAAAGTCGCCAAAATCTTGGGCAACAATGGTCAACTCATAATTGCCAACTTCCTCCCTATCCAATGGTCTATGCAGGGACAAAACTCCGGTTTCCATATTGATCTTCCATCTGTCATCGTGATTTCCCGCCGCAATGGAGTACCGCACCAATCCGTTGAAACCAAGGTCATAATCTACTGCCTCGAACCTGAATACCTCTCTACCTACTGTAGCATTTTCAAATATATTCAAATTCGGGAAAGGCGTATGCAAAAACACGGGAGCGTGATTGTTATCAGCATTTTCCAGCACTTCAAAGGAAATAGGCTCCGTGTTAAGCAGCAATACTTTCGGGTGCTGATCAAAGCGCAGAATGAGGTCGGAATACCTTGGATAGGGATACCCGTCGTCCGACGCGCGAACTCGAACTTCAAAACTACTATTGGCAGGATAGGCGGGAAGCGGCTTTGCCAACCGCAACTTGCCGGACGTCTCTTCAATGTTGAACAAATCGGAATGTTTTCCCGAAACGATACTGTAGGTTAGGTTTGCCGGTATAGTGTCGTTGTCACGAGCTTGCAAAGTGCACAGATCGGTCTGGCTGACCATTTCCCGACTAAGATACGAAAAGGTGCAAACGGGCGGCAGGACAAATTCTGGACAATGACTATTTTCCGGCTCGACGAATACGTCAACGTCAAAAGTGAACCTTTGCCCGCATATGGCGGAATGAGCTACAACGACGAAAGAGTAGCGTCTTTTCGACCCAATCGAACCTCGGAGAAAGAGGAGACCCGAATTTTCGCCAACCGCCCATGGTTCCCCGCCACGAATTGTCCAACGGAACAGATCAGTACTAACAAGTTCGTGAGGCCCAATCGAGCCAAGAACGCTGTACGGAGGCGAACTTTCTTTGGCAGTGAAATTTAAGTGAAAATTGTCGCTTTCAAACGGCGGACAGTGAGCAGCAACTGTAAGTGAAACATTCCTAGCAATGACAAGACCGTCGGAGCTGCGTTCCATTCGAAGGTTTATAATGTGGGTGCCGTACGGCGCTCTCGGGTCATTGAGCAGTATTTCGAATTCGGTTGAACCATTAAGCACCACGGCGAAGTGCTCTGCCTTTTGTCCGAACAGCCGCAGGATGAACTGCTTGACATTTGCGTACCCTTTCTGCGCATGAAGGATACACGTTGCGCAGACGAGCTTATCCTGCCGGCATCCGCCACTGACAGAGTGGCAGTGAACAACTGGGGAAGGTTTGGAACTGCGTTTCACCGCTATATTAATGGTAACCGTATTAGGAGGTGTAATGCTCTTGCTTTCGGGAAAGAGAAGGGAAGTACGATCTTCCGCAGCAACGACTAAAGTGACAGTTTTGCCAGCCAAAGTAGAAATAGAACGCGCAGTTGAAACTACGCCGGTAACATGATGCACCGTAAAAAATGAGTTCTTTTCTTCAGTGTAATAATAAACTTCGCCGTTCAAGCCTTCGTCAGCATCAGTGGCGTGCACCTTAGCCACAGCGGAAAAAGGCGCCAAATCTTCCCATACGGCAACCGACTGTGAAGATGACGCAAAAATCGGCGGTGAATCGTTCACATCCCCAACCTGCAAAATTCAAAAGCTCAATGAACTCGTAGAGAGCCGCGCAGGTGCAAAGGAATAAAGAAATGCAAACGTCGACATCCTTTTCGAGGGGACTGAAATGTTGTGAATTAAGTGTTGGATAACGCAGTTCATTCCCAAGTGATTGGACAAATTTATTTAAATTTCAAATGGAAATATAAATCTTTTCGTAACGCGGCTTTTTAAAGGAAAAAACTGAGCTTCTCTGTACAGCCTACGCGCGAGAATTCTTCCTAACACTAATCTCTGCTTTGGGTTTCCTTTCACCTTTCGCCAACGATGCGAGGGCACATGGCAGCGCAGGGACAGCGTTTATTCGTCTAAAGAAATGCTGTCCCCAATGGACGCTGAAAATCGTGCATTTTTCAAACCAATCAACGGATAATGTTCAAGCAGTGACACTATCGCTCACTGAACGGAATTATTTTCCTTTTCCGGAAAGCCAAGTTCCAGCAGCTGTTGTTTTTTTAGATCTAAAATGCTCTACCGGAAGAAGTGCTTCCAATAACGTGGAAGAACTGGCTGCTGGTCATTATTGCTAAATTTGTTTTCAAATAAAGCCTATAAACTTCAACCCACAGCTCGTAAGTTTGTTCTGCTTTTTACTAAAAAAGTAATGTGGTAACAAAACTATAAAACGCCGTTACAAACTCTCTAAAATTGAAATATTTCAATAAATACAGTATTAGGCATGCTACCTGCAAATCAATTGGCCATTTCTGAATTCACTGTTATTTGAATTGTATCAATTCAAATCAAGCCTATAAACGTCAACCCTCAGCTCGTAAACCTGTTCTGCCTTCTTACTAAAAAAAAATAAAGTAGTAATAAAACTATAAAACGCCGTTACAAACTCTAAACTTCAAATGTTTGAATAAATACAGTATTAGGCACGCTACCTGCAAATCAATTGGTCATTTACCTTCTGAATTCATTATTTGGACGGCCCATGGTTAGTACATTTCGGAAACGAAGTTTCGGTTTCGCTAATACCTTTATTGCATCTCACTTTAATTCATTTTTTTCTAGGTTTTTATTTTTTTTATATTTCGTATTTTTGTTAGTTTTATTAGAGACGTAGGACTAAACGCTTTTATTTATTTTACATTACTTAAGTACAATAATTCAGACTACCCGAATTTCGCCTTTTTCTACTGTATCTATTTTTTTAATTTTTAGTTATCCTTGTACACCGAACGAAGCTACATGAACGCGTGGTGTCTCCACACGCTAATATAAAGCGGCATTCTTTTTTTTAGAAAAGAACGATAGGTTTACAAATGACGCGGGACAAAATCGCAAAAGTCACCAGCAAAATGCTACCAGCATTTTCTTGATGAAAGCTAATTAAATGACATTTACCCTGATCTTATTCGGACTTGCTCTGATGACATAGTGTTGAGCCGAAATTTTAAACACAAATATAAAGCAATTACAACTCGAACCTGATCCGCAAAAATCTTCCATGTAACTACAGGCTGTTCCTAGAAGGAATGGAGATAAGGATGACTGACCTTGATTACAACTTCAGTTGTTGCTTCACGCTTCGGTCCGGTTATCTTCCCTTGAACTTTTAACACGATTTCCGGCTCTTTTTCTCGATTCAAATACGCGTTCGCTCGTTTTCTCATGCGGATACGAAGGTACGCAAAATTGCCCACCGGAAAACTGTCTACTTTGAACAGGCTGTTTGGATCGCCGCTAACAATTTTGTATCGTACAGGACCAAGGCAAGCTTTGCAAAGGTAGATGCCCATCTTGCTGCAACAAAAAAGCGCTGTTGTAATGACCTAACGTGGAAATATCGATGCCAACCTGGTAGGTCGTATTAATGCGCCGTTCGTATGACTTTCCATGACGCTAACCGAATAGGAAGTCTTCGTGAAGGCGAACTCGTAGTCTGATGGCTTCTCATCACCTTTGCATTTTGGCAACAACCAACATCCAATCAAGGTCAGGGCAAGGGCACGCATATTCTGAAAAAGCTTCATACTCAACGACCGATTAGCTAAGGAGCTCAGCTTGAATTGGTTAGTAAAAATGATAAGATGGAACGCCTAATTTCTTCTGGCTGCAATTCCACTTAAGATAAGCGATTTTCTTCTCTTCACGACTCAACCAGCGAAAACCGGCTGACCAACTCGACTGTACATTGTGCAGCCGAGCCTTTTGCCAGCACGGAAAGGTAAACAGAGAAACAAGCGACAATTTTGTCAGAGGTCGAGCCAATTACGTGCATAGCAAAGCAAGAGAGGCTGCGAAACGGAAACCGCTGCTATTGTTAGAACCAAAGATCGTATTGAATTCGACCTTTCGCAATACTTCGACATTTTTGGCAAAGCTGAAGCCCCAACAGTGCAACCATCGTAGGCACAGCGCTGATGCAAATTTGGTAAACATATAATGACGGGACGCGTCGTAGGAAGGCAGAACTTAAGGACCATTCGTCACATACACAGATTCAACAAGAAATGCCTCAAAAAAAGCACCTAAAAAACTCACACAAAGAAGGACATGTCATGCAAAAGAAAATGATAGCTGCTTTAACTGCTCACCCGCAGACGCACTATAGACCGCCATGAATCTATTAGTGGTGCTAATAGAAAAGCTGCCGCCTGCAATAGTAAGCTTTTTTATTAAGCCAACCGCTTGAAACATTTTGAAATTGCGAGAATAGCAATTGCTTAAATTAACCTTAAGAGTATCCGCACCAGGCACAGAGCTACTCTAATAGAATAACTATTTACTCAAGCACCTGCATGAATGAAACGGCTCGTTTGAACTTCCGTCGCGACCTGACCATTTGTTAAAAGAGCAAGTCAACACGATGTCTTCTCAATTGGATGTCCACAACTTAAGTTTTCCAAACTCGGAACTTGAAGCGGTAGAACGAGAGAAAATTTGTGCTTACTCTGTTTCTAGACGAACTGTGCAAGCTTACGAATCATCTATTTGTCGATAAGCGACAAGGCGCCCGTCTGGTCTCGCCTATTCCGTAAAAAGCGGATTGCTCATTATTTGGCGCCACAGACAAAGCGCTAATACGCGCTACACAGCTTCCCAACGCTACGTGACCAAGACATATGGCAGCACATGACAACCGGATAGCTTGATCAAATCAACTACAAATGGGTTGGTCAAAATTCAGGAAGCACTTAGGCCTTCTACGACAATCGAATCTCAAACTATTATAAGGCAAGAATTGATTGCCAATGAAACAGCTTATATACGTATATACGCAAGGTTTCGGGTCAACGCTACGGCTAATGGTCGAAAAGTTGGAAATGAGCTACTACGCTTTTGAGGCGACGGCTGTTTTGCAAGCGAGCGCAAAAAGTTGACTTCTTGTTTTAAAAAAAGTGGTACAAAGTTCAGATTATGCTTCGCGCTACCGCCCACGTCTAAGCTTGCTAGACGGCAAAAAACTACAGATTATTTTTTCAATGAACCTGAGTATCAAAAAAGACGAATTGCGAACGATTAAAGCACGCAGTGGCATGTTGGACTTTTTTCATCAAGCGTGACATGGTTGAATAACTTTTCGACTGGAAAAAGAGTGCCAACAGATCGAAGATCATCCGTCACTCGAGGCGATAATCTGCTCTTCACTGACAGATGGAAGCGAAGAAACTCTACTGGTAAAAAATTAGAAAAACGACTGCGCAAACACAGCTGACCAACTTGTTCGGCATTCGGTGAATAACAGGCGCTGGAACCGATCGAAGCTGACCAAATGCCCCACTCGCGTTCCCTTAGCCAAAAGCCGCCATGGTGTGCGTGATCAATTATTGGCAAATTATTCCGACTCGGCTCAACGACATTCAGCCCAATCTATTTTCGGTCAAATCTATTTAATCCCCAAAAGGAGATAACATGGAATACAACTTTGAGCTCTTTCTGGCGCGCTCGCTGTCAATAGCTGCGATCTATCTTGGGAGGAGCAAATACTTAACTGAACTAGACGTGATGTCAGGTTTCGAAGAGAGCGAGTATTTTGAAGATAAAAAAGTTAAAAAATAAAAAGTATTTTTTTACCGAGCTGACAGCAGTCGCTCCGCCGCAATTTGCGGAAACGGAATGTGCAAATCAACAAGGTTTGGCCGAAAATTTCCGGCCAACGTAGCTCGACAGCGGACCTCGACCAAAATACTCTTCGCCCAAACCGTTGGCTTGAATGAAGCTTCTACTGAAGGCCACGCAAAGGAAGCGCACCATGGCAATAGTCACAATAGCGCAAAACGGGTCGTCGCAAGCCGGCAATAGAGCAGTCGCGCGGCGACCACCTGGACCACTGTTGAAGCCGAAGCCATAAAGGGCGAAACATTCCCACGACCTAAACAAACGACTCGCTCAGGTTGTAGCTTACTGTCCTTCGCCTTTATTGTTTTTCATCTACTTATTTGGTCCGTCCTATGACCAAATCTCTCCGATGTTGGATACATGTAGAAGAGGCAGGATAAATACTAGCATTGAAGCTCTATTAGTCTTTTGTCGAAACATTTGCAAAATCGGCTGCGTGCTCACAGAACTGAGACGACCGTAATAAATAATGGTGGCGATGATTTTTTTTATAGCCGTGTTTTCGTCTTATAAAATTGTTCCTTTCAAGGCGAAGTTGCCCGTTGTAAATGCAGCATATTAATAAGGAGGCTGACCATAGGGAAAAAAGTTATGCCAAAGCTCTGCTATATATTTTTTGAAATTAAAAGAGGGCAACTCTGCAAAGCCTAATGGAATCATAGTTTTTCGAGTTGAAATAGCTTCCATTTTTTCAACAGAATTTGCTGGGCATGGGAGCACGGTGACTTGGAAAGGATTGGAGCTTCATAAGTGTGATCACCTGAAGTTTTTGAAATCCATGTAGCTATATGAGCAATGGTTGTCATCTTAAAGTGGTTTTAAGTACGGATTGACCAAATAATCGACCACTGGATCTGAGCGTAGCGTATTAGCATTCTGTTCGTCATTGATGGGACACACATGCCAAAGGGATCTTAGTTTCATTTGCTGGTGTTTGCCAGAGCAAAATATTAATCTGATGTTATTTTTAGCAGACAAATTATGTGAAAGTATGTCTGGTGGAGAGGATAACGGACAATAACTGTCTGCTTAGTTTATGATCGCTTACTTGAAGTTGGAACTTCCGGTTTTACGATTTCTTCCGCTGAAACGTCTGCTTAAGACATAATCGATTTTAACCGATTTCGCTAACCCTGAGGGAGTGATGCTATTTTCGCTTGGCTGACAGAATGATTTTTCCATCAGCCTTTTATTTCTGACAATCTGGGAAAAATCACGTCTAAAAGTCTCCTTATCTAAAAAGTAAACTAATGTCATAGTCACAATCCGAAGTCTGAAATGAAAGCCGGCTTGAGCATCTATTTTGAAATTTGATTACTCGTTTCTAAGGTAAACTTTGAAGCAGGTGCGTTGAAGTCGCTTTAGCAACCTGAGCATCATTTCACAGTTATTCACAAATAATTTCCGATTTCAAATACTCTTTAAGTAAAGTGCTTTAGGGTTGAGGCATTGAATTAAATTTCTTAAAGGAGCAAATCTGTCTTTAAGACTGGCAGAAATAAACAATTGCCCAGTTCCCTTAAGTGGCAAGCGTCAGTACACTTCGCTCTGCTTGTTTACTCAGAAAATCTAAGTAGTATATATTAATACGCTCCCAGCGAGATTTCCCTAAGCTCGTCAAACTTTTTAAAATATTACTAGCATGCTAAGGTTTCGTAGACAAAACTCGTGAAGCAACTTTGAAAACGTAGCGAGAGAAAAATAGGCAGGTGTACTTTCTCGACATCACCTTGCCAATGTTTGCACGAGTGGTAGGCTGCTTTCAAATGTCCGTAAATCTAACAGTTTCAATCAATTATAATTTCATCACGTTTTCGCCTTATGTTTTCGTTCAGACTGCTAAGATGCGTTTGCATTTTTGTCATACTAAATGTTGCTTTGCCCCCATTGAAAAACTTGTTGCAAGATAAGAAGTGACATACTAAAAAATAGCGTTGTCTTCACTTTGAAGATTGTGTCAAATGATATTATGTCGGCTCCGTTGAGCTTCTTTTGTTAGCTGTGTCAGTTTAAGTCTGCAGCGGAGATTGCCAATAAAAGTACATTCCCTACAAGCGCGCCAGATGTCAAAATAGTCGAAATATGCGCCCTGCGCTGAAGCCTGCCCTAAAATATGCAAATACTAAATTATAGGTTGAGTTGTAAACATGTGCATTCTTACGGACGAACATGAACACATGTAGTTCAAATAGCGCAAATTAAAACTACAAAACAATTGCCTTTTGGGTTAAATCATCAGCTACAATCAGAATTAATTATGGTTCAGCCCATGTTGTTTACATTTTGTGAAAAGCATGACAGCATCGACTGAGGCTTTTTGCCCCATCCTCAATTTTAATAAAATGAGATGTTATGCAATCTACGAAGATCAATCAGATTGATCTAAATGGCCAGGTTGGTTTATCTTTCTCTTACACATTGCTCCTGTATGCTATGGTTCCGCAAATTTGCTAAATTCGATTTCACATGCGGATCTTCCATTCCCTTTTGACAAATTCGAATTTCGTTAATATAAAACTGTTTTAAAAGTGAATGACAATGAAGGAGCGTTTCTTTTAAGTTGGTAAGCAAGTCTTAGTTTGATAAAAAACAACGCTCAACCTGGAGACTTTACTACACTTTATGTAAACAATACCGCATAAAACACGAGTTGGCGTAATGCGCATAATAAGAGAAGCAAGAATAAAATTACCCTCTCGTGCACAGGTCCCAGACGGACCAACAGATCTTATGAATAATTGAATAATTTCTACTATTTATTAATATTATTAGTAACGCAGATTCTATGGTCGCCGCTCCTTCTTTTGCAATCTCATCAGGCTATCGAACTATTGATGTTACCAGAATCGCCTTATTGAAAGATACGATAAAATTAGTACACTTTGTAAAACTTTCTAAATTCGATTAAAATAATGACCCATTAAAACCCTGAAAATGGGGTGCAGTTTGTCGTGAAAGCTATGCTATTGAAAATTTGAACATTTGACATGCAGGATGCTGCTGTAAGAAAACGTGAAAACGCACCCCGACTAAGAACTCTAACGTATTTATAGCACTCCAACAGAAAATAAGACATAATATGCTATTAGCGCAATAATTATTAATAATAGAAAAAGTAAACTCGGAAGCGAGATGCCCACTTCCTCCCGCAAAGTCAAATACTTCCAGGCAGCAATGCGCCGCTATATACTTCAGCCGCAATACCGCTCTTTTCTGCCATATGTGCTTTGAATAAAAGTTTATTATCACCAAATCATAGCAATCTGACGAACAAAAGTAATGCCTACAAGCAACAAACGCAATGGAATGTGAGCAGTCGATGTCTCGCCGGAATTTAAGATTTACAAGTTAGAGGCACATATAAGTAACCTAGCAACATTCGTCGAACGTTTTCTGGTTTCAGAACATGACTAAAACCAGTTTCCATATCATCTGCTGAGCTCGCAGCAACTATGAGACACAACTAAGCATCGTTCGAATTCTTTTCCTAGGACAGCGTAAGCTTTGCGAGAAAGAGAAACTTTTTTCTAAATCATGTTTAACTTCAGAATATAACTTATTCACATGCAAAGCATAACGGCAGAGCGTAAGTTTATAGCATAACATGAAAAGGCTCAGCAAAGATCGTATGGTTGTCACCGCGGCTTTCTTTGACAGCCGACGACTGATTCAACACATAACATGCCAAATGCAGTTGCTGTCTACCAGCATCACGAATGCCCACTTGACAGTCTACATCAGAAAAGTGAGATTCGTTTAAGAAAGTTCTTCACAGAGGCTTTCCTCAAACTTAAGTCTCATAAGAGGACACTGCTTTTCCGTCTTTCATCCCAGCACATATTTTGATTTTAAGGAATTGCAAAGCCACTGAAAGTAAAATCTCTTTAAGTTAAACTCATCCGAAATTATTCTTACAACTTATCTGGTAAGCATAAGTTTTCCGGCGTGTGCGAATGATAATGACTCGAATAGCCATAAAAAGTCGTACAATCACAATTTGAAGAATGAAAGATTCAACCCACACTCCCGGCAGCAGCAGCTAAATCCTACACAAACCATTGACTTTTTTCTTTAATTGCTCCGGATTTTCCACGCGTCTTATGACATGACGATTCATGCGAACAATCAGTTACAGTAAAACCCTTGAAGTTGACCACTCCTATATGGTGACCACCTCCCTAAGTTGACCGAAGTTTCGTCAGTTGATTTGTCCGCACGTTAGCCGGGCCACTTATACCCACTTCCTATATATTGACCACCTCCTATGTTGACCAGTCTTCCCCACTTTGTTGGTTGATCAACTTAAGGGGGTTTTACTGTAGTAACGAAAATCTTCCCTAGTAGAAAAACGGCTTACTCAAAATAAAATAAGAGATGGGATAAATAATTTTTCGGCTTTCACATCATGAAGCGCACCTGTCAATATTAATATAATGAGTGGAACTGTCTAAAATATAGCCAGTAAACGAATAGTGAATTATCGAAAGAGTTGTATATACTGCACAGTAGTCACACTTTAACGAACAACTCAGCTTTAATGTTCATAAATTACAATATGAAAATTCTGTCCAACGAAGAAATATAAAGGTTCCGGTTTACACAAAATGGCAGCAAGAGTGTGAACAGTTTTTATTGTGGAATGTAAACATAAACCATACGGAGAAGCTCTTCCTTTAAATAAAATTCAAAAACTTTCTTTAAATACCGACAAGTAGATTTAAGCGATGACATTTGGTATGGATGTGGAACCATGGCATTAGTTTCCTCATACAGTCCCATACAGAGCTACTACAAGAGAAGCACAAATTAAAGCAGCTCGTGCGAAAAGCTCAGCGAGAAGGTTAATTTCCTTCTCGAGTTTCCTATGGAAAATTATTCGGCATCAGTTAGCCCTTAGCTGTTGAATTTCGTTGGTTGGAATAGTCAGCCGTCAACATGCCCTCAAACATCTGGTGTATTAGCTACGTAAAAACCACGCCTTTGATTGGAAGATAGTTGACTTATTGACCAGCCAACCTATCATATATAAAATTAAAAATAACAAGCGAATGTCAGTGTATTGCATCAGCGTGATACGTGGCGTGCGAAATAACCTGTCTGTCTCATTCATATCTCTCTGACAGTTCAAAGGTATGCGCTTTCCTTCGTTTTGAGATAGTTCTTAATTGTGAGAAGTTATGTACGCGCTACCATGACCGGCAGAAACCGCCCTTTTAATTCTCAACACCTTGACTTGAAATAGCGAACATGTGGGTCTACTTTCAGGAGCACTCTGAAAAGCTTATACTGAATATAACAACTGTTCTGGAAAACAATTATGCATAAAATTGTACCTGCCATCTTCTTGTTTCTTCTCGGTGGAAACGCTGCTCCGTTGCATGATGAAGTATTGCACCGGATGGAAGATCTTCAGCGTGCCTATAAAGAAGAAAACGACACTACATGTGATGAGACATCACGAAGCACAATTAAATATACCAAAGTGCAGCATCGATGGATTATTGAAAACTTCCATGAACAAGAATCGCTCCTTAAGTTGAAATCCATGCCAATTCAAAGTGCTGAATTTGCTTCACCAGATAAAAGGCAAGCAAGCGTGAATTGAGCTTGTAGAATAGTAATCGCATTATATGCAGGCACAAGTTCAAACTTTCCTTACAAAATGCTGAACGGGTTATCCAGTATTTTTGGCAACAGCTGCAACAGGCACAGAGGACTTTAACGCTCCATTCTTTGTCCCACAGCAAATCCTTCTCTTGCAAAGTACGGTTTAATATCGCTTATACAAATGGATCACAGAAAAGTTTGCAAACTTTGCCTGAGAAAGTTATTCATCTGAACAAACCACCAGCACATTGGCAAAATAGCTGAAGTAACATTACCACAAAATCTGGACTCTTTAATTGATAATGATACGCTGACGGTCATCTGCCTCGTTACCATTTACAAGGAAATTTCTGCTGTATGCGATGGTGCATTTCCAGCTGACAATGGTAAAGTATCCGTGTAACAATACTATTTCGTTAGCTAAGCAATGCTTTAAAGAGAACGGCAAGGCTTTCGTTAGCTCTTTTGAGAAGTTTCTGAAAGCGAAAACTGCCACTGACATGGACGTTATAGCAAGTGATTGCGTCATTACTGCACATAAAAGTATATTGCTTGCTCGAAGTCCCGTCATGCTATCATTAATAGAAGAAGGCAGGAACCGCTCTATACTAAATGCTACACAATTTTCTTGCCAGGCATTGCACTGCATGACCAGCTACATTTACACGGATAAATGCGCCATCAAATCGTAAGTGTACTTTTACAGAAGAAACAATTTCTGAGTATTTAGGTAATATGCTATTTTTTAAATGCAGGACATGGATTAATATCTTCGTATAGAAAATATACACTGCTTGTGTACTCTTGTAAAAACGTTTTATAAAAAGATACAGATCATGACGTCATAGATTGTTTATTCTTAGTTATTAATAAGAGACTGTTCCCCAGCACTATTTGGTCTACAGGAATGCATTATTTTAGAATTTGCTTTGTAGGTGCTTACAGATCTTTTATTTTAAGAGACATTGCCGAAGAAGTGATGCAAGCAGCTCACGAATACGAAATGCCAAATCTGGAGAGAATTGCGGGAAAAGAACTGATACGCACTTTGGACGAAAAAAATATTGTTTCACGAGTTAAGCTTGCCAAACAAGTCGATTCAGCGGCCTTATCTCGAGGCATATCAAATTATATCATCAAAAACCAGCATGTTCTTAGCTCAGATGTTTGGAAGAAAATAGAAACGGAAGATCCTTCTGCAACAGCTTTCATTTTAAAAGCAGCTGTTCTTCATCTCTTCAGCTTATGACAAGCCATGCTCCATTGTGACTTAAAAAGACTATTCATACGTGAAGTGCTGATCACCTCACAAAATTTAGATTTACCGCTTCTTTGCTTACCGTATTTGACCACTACGTTGCCGAATTGGGTTTTATTCTTTTCAATTAAAGCAAGTCTTACTAACTACTGAACTTCAGCGCCATCTGCTAATCCAGTATCAGCACGCTTCATCAAAGGCGGACTCTAAAAAACGAGAGTTGGTCCTTCTCCTTAGGAATGAAGTGTTTTTGTCACTGCTTTAGGAAGTAGACCGTCTTTCTTAACTGTCTTAATATTGCTTGTTAGAAGTGGACCGTTTTTGTGATGATAAAATCTTACCTAAACGCACAAGTTCAAAATGTACTTTCAACGCACAGCCAGAAATACCCATTGCTTCTCGTCGAGAGCTTCGAGCTTCGGTATTACACTCCTCGGCTGGCAGTGACTCCCTTTTTTGTAAAGTACAGATTGAAGTCGTTCATACGTCATATGAAGATGAACGTTTGAAAAACACATCAGAAAAAATCGTTCATATTAGCGGTACGAGAGAAATTACCCAAATATCAAAAGTGATATCACCACCTCAAAAAAAGCATACTGACAACAGTGGTGCGTTGACGTTTCTTTGCATCATTACGATTTTTGGGCAAGCGTCTACCGTACGCGAAAATGCATCTATTAATACGAACAGCGATGCTTTTGTCAATTTTTTTAAAGCGGATTTTGGAAGCTAAAACCGGCACGGACTTGGATACTATGCCTAGTGACTGTGTGATTACTGCCCAGAAAAGTGTCTTCTTCGTCTGAAGTCCCATGATAGACACAATGATACAAATGGCCAAGGAGAGCAACTTGCGCAATGTTACACACATTTCATGCTATGCGACGCAATGCGCCCTGACCAGAAGCCTGCTATAAAATTTATAAAAACTAAATTATAGGTTGAGTTGTATACATATCCACTCTTACAAGCGAACCTGACCGTCTGTAATTCGAATAGCGCGAATTCAAACTACAAAACAATTACCTTCTGGGTAAAGTCACCAAAAGCAATTAGAATTTAATAAAGGTCAGCATACGCTATGTTTACAATTTGTGAAAAACATGATAGCATCGACTAAGGCTTTCTGCACCATCCTTAATTTTCATAAAATGAGATGTCATGCAATCTGAGAAGGTCAATCAGTGGTCAGCTTAGTTTATCTTTCTCTTACATGTTGCTCTTGTATGCTTTGATTCCGCAAATTTGCTAAATTCGATTTCAGATACGGATCTCGCATTCCCTTTTGACAAGTTCGAATTTCGTTGGTATAAAACTGTTTTAAAAGTGAACGACAAAGAAGGTGCGATCCAATCAAGTTAGCATGCAGATCATAGTTTGATAAAGAACATGTCGTTCAACCTGCGGATTTTACTTTACTTTTCGTAAACGATATCCCGTAAAACCTGCGTTGGCCTAATACGCATAATAAATTTAACAAGAATAAAATTACCTTCTCGTGCATAGGTCCCAGACGGTGCAATGGACTTTATGAGAAGCAATTTCCACTAGAATAATTTCTGCTATTTATTAATATTATCAGTAATGCACATCTCAAGGTAGCCACTCCTTCTTTTGCTACTTCATCAGGTTACTGAGCTATTGATGTTACTAGAACCGCCTTATTGAAAGATACGATAAAATTAGTACACGCTGTAAAACTTCCTAAGTTCGATTAGAATAATGATCCATCAAAACCCTGAAGATGGAGTGGAGTTTGTCCTGAAATCGATGCTATTTAAAAATTGAACATTTGATGTGCTGAATGCTACTGTAAGAAAAGGTGAAAACATGCTCCGACTGTGAACTCTAACGTATTTAAAGCACTCAAACGTAGGAAAAGGCATACTATGCTATTAGCGCAGTAATAGCTAATAATAGCAATAGTAAACCCGGAAGCGAGAAAATGCTCGTTGAAAGATTTTCTTCTTCCCGCAAAGAACAAATACCTCCTGGTAGTAATGCACAGCTATACATTTCAGCCGCAATAGCGATCTTTTCTGCCATATGCTTTGAATAAAAATTTATTATCACCGAATTCTAGCAATCTGCTTAAAAAAATGTAATCCCTACATGCAACAAACGCAATGGAATGTGAGCAGTTGACGTCTCGTCGGAATTTAAGAGTTACAAGTTAAAGGAGGATATAAGTAACCCAGCAGGATTCGTCGAATGTTTTCTGCTTTCAGAACATGACTAAAAGCAGTTTCGTTATCATCTGCTGCCCTAGCTCGCAGCGTCTATGAGACGCAACTATGCATCGTTCGAATTCTTTTCCCAGGACAGCGTAAGCTTTGTGAAGAAGAGAAATTTTTTTCTAAATCAGGTTTAACTTCAGAATATAACTTATTCACATGCAAATCATAACGGCAGAGCGTAAGTTTATGGAATAATACGAAAAGGCTCAGCAAAGATCGTATGGTTGTCACCGCGGCATTCTTTGACCAGCCGACGACTGATTCAACACATAACATGCCAAATGCAATTGCTATCTACCAACATGATGAAGGTTTTTTTCATAGTTCACTTTAGAAAAGTTAGATTCGTCTAAAAAGTTCTTTACAAGGGATTTCTTCAATTTGAAGGTCCCATAAGAGCACGCTGCTTTTTCCGTCTTTCATCTTACCACAGCTTTTTAACTTTAAAAAATTGTAACGCCACTGAAAGTAAAATCTCTTGTAGTTCAACTTATCCAAAATTATTCTTACAACTTACGTGGCAAGCACAAGTTTACCGGCGTATCCAAACGATAATGGCAGGAGTAGCTATACAAAGTTGTACATATACTGCACAGTAGTCACATTCTAACGAGCTACTCAGCATTAATATTTGTAAATTGGAATATCAAAACTTCCGCTTAAGGAAAAAGTAGAAAGGTTCCTGTTTACACAAAATGGCAGCAAGAGCGTGAACGTTTTTTATTCTGGAATGTATACGTAAACATACGGAGCTCTTCCTCTGAACAACGTTATAAAATTTCATTGAAATACTGATAAGTAGATTTAAGTGATGATATTCAGTAAGGATTTGGAGCTATGACATGAGGAAAAACACAGAGCTACTACAAGTGAAGAAGAAAATGAAGCTGCTCATGCCGAAAAGATCAGCTGGAAAGTTAATTTTGTTCCTGAGTTTCCTATGCAAAATATCCGTCAGCAATTAGCCCTTAGCTGTTGAATTTCGTTGATGGAATAGTAAGCCGTGAAAATGCTCATGAACATTTGGTGTGTTAGGGTCAATACCTACGTAAGCATTACGGCCACGTCGCTGATTGAGGGATAGTTGACTCACTAACCCGCCAGCTTATCACATGTAAAAGTGAAAAATGACAAGCGAACGTCAGTGTATTGCATCAGCGTGATACGTGGCTTAGAAAAATCATTATCTGCTTCATTCACATCTCTCTGACAGTTCAAAGGTATGCGCCTTCCTTGGTTTTGGGATAGCTCTTGACTGTGTGAAATTATGTACCCTCTACCAGGGCACTTAGAAACGGCCGTTATAATTGTCAACACTTCGACATAAGATAGTGAATATATCGTTCAATTTTCAGGAATTTTCAGACAAGTCTTCATTTTCTATAGCAGCTGGTCTTGAAAACAATGATGCTTAAAATCAGACTGACTTTCTTTCTATTTCTTCTCAGTGGAAACGTTGCCATCGCGCGCTATGAAGGCTATTGGCTACTACTGCGTAATCCTCAACGTGCCAATAAAGATAAAAATATCACTACATGCGATCAAATATCCCGAAGCACAGTTAAATCTACCGAAGTGAAGCACCGATGGATTATTGAACACTTCAACGAACAAGAATCACTGCAGACGTGTAAATTCATGCCAATGCAAAGTGCTGAATTTGCTTCACCAGACAAACGGTAAGCAAGCGTGAATTGAGCTTACAGAATAGTAATCACATTATTTGCAGACACAAGTTCCAAATTTTCTTACGAAGTAGAGAAGCGAATGGCAATGCTGGCATGCAAAATCAGCTGCAGGCACAGAAAGCCATAACACTGCATTCTTTCTCGCATAGTGATCCCCTTTTTTGTAAAGTACGCATTGATATCGCTTATGCAAATGGCGCACACATGAACAAGCTGTTCGAAAAAGTTGTTCACCAGGAGAAGTTACGAGCAGTTAGCGAAATAGCTGAAGTAACATTACCACAGAATCTAGATTCGTATATTGTTAATGACGCGCTAACGATCATCTGCACCGTTGTCATTTACGACGAAATTTCTACTGCGTGTGATAGTGAATCTCCAGCAGACAATGGTAATGTATCCATGTAACAATAACACGTTAGCTAAGCAATGCTTTCCAGAGAACGATGAGGCTTTCGTAAGCTCATTTGAGAAGTTTTTGAAAGCAAAAACTGCCACTGACATGGACGTTATAGCAAGTGATTGTGTCACTACTGCACATAGAAGTATATTGCTTGCTCGATGTCCGCTGATGATGTCATTGATAGAAAAGGAGAAGGACCGCTATGTTCTAGAAGCTACACAATTTTCTTGCCAGGCAATGGAATGCGTGATCAGCTACATTTACACTGATAAGTGCACTATCACACCGTAAGTGCGCCTTCATGGAAAGAACAATTAAGTAGTCCTTTAAGTAGCATGCTATTTTTCTAAATGCAGAGGATAGCCCAATTTTTATAAAAATATACAGATGATGACGTCATAGGCACTTTTATTCTTTTTTATTCATAAGAGACTGTTCCCCAGCACTATTTGGTCTACGAGAATGCATTATTTTAGAATTTGTCGCTTACGAGCGCTTATAGATATTTTGTTTCAAGAGACATTGCTGAAGAAGTATTGCGAGCTGCTCAAAATTACGAAATGCCGAAGCTAGCGAGAAATGCGGAAAATGAACTGGTACTTTATTTGGATGAGGAAAATATTGCTTCAAGAATTAAGCTCGCGAAAGCAGTCGGATCAACAGTCTTGTCTCGAGGCATATCAAATTATATTATCAAAAACCGGCATGTTCTCAGCTCGGACGATTGGGAAAAGATAGAAACAGAAGACTCATCAGCAGCAGCTTTCATTTTAAAAGAAGCTGTTCTCCACGTATGGACAAAAATATGCTTTGTTTATGACAGGCCATACTCCACTGTGCCTTAAAAGGACTGTTTCTACGTTGAGTGCTGATGATTTTGCAAAATTTCGATTGACCGCTTTTGTGCTTACCGCATTTGACCGTTAAGTTGCTGAACTGAGTTTTAGTATTCTCGACTAAAACATTTCTTACTAACTGCTGAATTTTGGTGACTTCTGCTGACCCAATATCAACGTGCTTCATCAATGGCTGATCATACAAAATCAGAGCTGATCTCTTCTTGTTAGGATGGAAGTGCTTTTGACTCTCCTTTCGGAAGACGACCACCGCCCTTGGCAATGTCGTAATAATCCTCGCTAGAAATAGACAGTTCTCATGTTGATAGCATCTTACTTGTAGACAAGTTCAGTGTCCTTTCAAAGCGCGCCCAGAAATACTCGTTGCTTCTCATCGAGAGCTTCAATATTACACTCCTCGGCTGGCAGTGCTTCCCTTTTTTGTAAAGCACAGACTGAAGTCGTTTATACGTCACATGAAGGTGAATGTTTGGAAAACACATCAGAAAAAGTCGTTCACGTAAAGAACGCGACAGAAATTACGGAAATAGCAAGCGTAATATTACCATCTTAGGAAAAACATAATGACAACAATGGTGCGTTGACGTTTCTCAGCATCATCACGATTTTTGGGCAAGCGTCCGCCGTACACATAAATGCATCTATTTAGAGGACAAACAGTCATAACGTATCCACCTTATAACATAACATCAGTTCAATGACACTTGTTTAGGCAGCAGCGACGCTTTTGTTGAATCATTTAAGCGGATTTTGGAAGTCAAAACCGGCACAGGTCTGGTCATTATGCCCAGTGACTGCGTCATTACTGCCGATAGAAGTATCTTCTTTGTCCGACGTTCCATCATAGACACAATGATACAAATCACCAAACAGACCAACCTGCACGATGTTACACACATTTCATGCTATGCAACGCATTGTGCCGTTAGCTATGCTTTTATGCAGTGTTCGTGAAATTAAAACGTCTTGATGACGCGAATTCATCTTTGCTGACTTAAAGAATTGCATGTCTGTTGTTTAAGTGATAGTTTAATCGCACAGAAACGTGTTGGAACTGTTTCTTATAGAAACCAAACTTCTTACAGTAACGATGTTTGCATTTGTTTTACGTGAATACGCAGATCTTATGATTAGCACTACTTAGCGGGCGCTCAAAAGCTGACAGAAGCGCCTGTAGCTGTCACAAAAGCTATTTGCGCGGATAATGACAAGGCGGCAATTTTTAAATTCAAATATTTAGAGAAGAAAGTTAGTTGTTACACTGTAAAAATTCAAATTAATAACTGATAAGAAAAAGAAGAAATAAAATAGGATATAACAGATTGAGAAGAAAAAAGTAATCAAGTTGGATAGAGGAGCAGAAAGAAAGGTAACAAGAGGACACTGCTTTTCGGTCTTTCATGATACCAATGGTTTCTTAATTTTAATGAACTGATAATTGAAACTAAAACCTCTTATAGTTAGATCTAGTCCAAATTTTTCTTACAACTTATCTAGCCAGCATACGCTTGCCGAAATGGCCGAATGATAAGGGCTGGAATAGCTTTAAAATGTTGTACAATCAAAAATTAACGAATGAAAAGCTCAACGCAGGCTACACAACAACAGCAGCAAAACCCTGCACAAAAACGTTACTAACCGTCTCTAATTGCCGTTGGTGTTCGATCTGAGTTCTGACATGATGATTCACGTGAACAATAATTTATTATCCCATTCGTGCAAAGGTTTTATTACGGAGTAGTTCCCGTTTTAATGCGCGTAAACTCCGGAGCTTTCGGGTCGACCGGGACCCGTCTTCAGCGGTTGTGATCTATGGGTATATAGGTCTGAAGATCTATGGGTCTGAAGACGGGTCCCGGTCGACCCGAAAGCTCCGGAGTTTACGCGCATTAAAACGGGAACTACTCCGTAATAAAACCTTTGCATTATGAAAATATACGGTCCCGTACGAAGAAATCACATTTTCAAGACTATCTCATTCGTGAGACAAACAAGTAATTAAGTTTCGTTTACAAGGTCAGCAGTGTATCACGCTTATTACGGCAATAACATTTTCAAAAACAAGGATACTAGCTTCAGCAAACTTTTTATCTTTTATGCGTGAGAAAATAAGCGTGAATTGATAATAGTAACGAAGATCTTGCATAGTAGAAAAATGCCTTACCCAAAATAGAATACGAGATGGGATGAATAATTTTTCGTCTTTCACATCAGGAAGCATACCTGTTAATATTGATATGATGAATGAAATTATCTAAAGCTTAATCAGTGAACGAATAGTGAATTTGCAAAAAAATTGCGTATATTGCACGTTTGTTACATTTTAACGAACTACTCAACATTGAAGTTTGTGAATTAGGATATCAAAACTGCCCCTAAGGAATAAATACAAAGGTTTCTGTTTACATAAATAGACAACAAGAACGTGAACACTTTTTAGTCTGCAATGTAAGCATAAACCACACGGAGAAGCTCTTTCCCTGAACAACGTTATAAATTGCATTGAAACACGGATAAGTAGATTTAAGTGATGATATTTAGTAAGGATTTGGAACTATCAGGAAACCACACAGCGCCACTGCAGGTGAAGCACAAATTAAAGCTGCTCACATGAAAAGATCAGCTGGAAAGTTACTTTTTTCCTTAGTTTCCTATGCAAACTATTTGGCATCAATGTGCTTCGTTGATTAGAATAATTATCCGTCAAAATGACAAAAACATTCGGTGTATTGGGATCAACAGCTGCGCAAGCATCATGTCCACGTCGCTGATTGGAAGATACTTGACCTCAAAACATATCTGACCAACCGACCCGCCATTCTATCATATATAAAAATGAAAACTGACAAGCCAACGTCAGTTTATCGCAACGACGAGGAACGTGGCGCGCCACTAATACATAAGATCCTCTTTATCTGCCTCATTCATCCCACTCTAACAATTCAAAGGTATGTGCCTTCCTTAGTTTTGATATGGCTCTTGATCGTGAGAAATTATATACGCCGTACCAGGGCAAATAGAAACTGCCGTTATAATTGCTAACATTTTGATATAAGATAGTCAACTTCTGGCTCTCATTTCAGGAGCATTCCAGAAAGTTTGTATTGCCTATAACAGCTGGTCGGGAAAACAATGATGCCTAAAATTGTATCTACCATCATTCTGATTCTTGCCATTGGAAACTCTGCTCTTGTGCGTTCTAAAGTACTGCACCAGCTGGATGATACTGAGCGTGCCAATAAAGATAAAAATATCAGTACATGTGATGAGATATCCCGAAGCACAATTAAATATACCGTAGTGAAGCATCGATGGATTATTGAAAACTTCATTGAACAAGAGTCGCTGCAAAAATTAAAAACCATGCCAATGCAAAGTGCTGAATTTGTTTCACCAGACAAAAGGTAAGCAAGTGTGAATTCTGCTTATAGAATTATAATTAAATTATTTGCAGACACAAGTTCAAGATTTCCTTACAAAGTAAAGAAACTACTGGCAAGACTGGTAGCCAAACGCAGCAACAGGCTCAGAGAACTTTAACGCTGCATTCTTTGTCCCGTAGTGATCCTCTCTCTTGCAAAGTACGGTTTGATATTGCTTATGCACATGGATCACAGAGAAGTTCACAAACCTTGGCTGAGAAAGTTATTCATCTGAAGAAACCACGAGCAGTTGGCGAAATAGCTGAAGTAACACTACCACAAAATATGGATTCATTAATTGATAATGACGCTCTGACACTCGTCTGCGTTGTGACCATCTATGAAGAAATTTCTACAGTATGTGATGAAGCATCTTCACCTGACAATGGTAAAGTATCCATGTAACAATAACATGTTGTTAGCTAACGAATGCTTTATAGAGAATGACAAGGCTTTCGTTAGCTCATTTGAGAAGTTCTTGAAAGCAAAAACGGCTACCGATATGGACATTATTGCAAGTGATTGTGTCATTACTGCACATAGAAGTAAATTCCTTGCTCGAGGTCCGCTGATGGTGTCATTGATAGAAAAGGAGAAGGACCGCTATGTGCTAAATGCTACAGAATTTTCTTGCCAGGCAATGCAATGCGTGATCAGCTTCATTTACATGGATAATTGCACTATCAAACTGTAAGTGTATCTTTTCTGAAAGAACAATGATGTAGTACTCAAGAAACATGCCTTTTTTCTAAATCCACTGCATTGCCCAATATTAATAAGAAACCGTTCCTCAGCAGTGCTTGGTCAACAAGAATGCATTATTTCGGAACTTGCTTTTTATGAGCTTACAAATTTTTTATTTTAAGAGACATCGCTGAAGAAGTTCTGCGAGCTGCACATGATTATAACATGCCAAAGCTAAAGAGAATTGCGGAGAAAGAACTGGTACGAAGTTTAGATGAGAATAATATCGATTCAAGAATGAAGCTCGCGAAAGACACTGGATCAACTGTTTTATCTCGAGGCATATCAACATATATTACCAACAACCGCCAGGTTCGCAGCTCAGATGTTTCGAAAAACATGGAAACGGAAAATGCATCCGCGGATGCTCCCATTTCAAAGGAAACTATTCTTCACCTATAGAGTTGAATGTCTTTTCGTTTGGACAAGGCAAAATTCAGTATTCCAAGCAAAGACTGCTTCAGCCTGAAATGCTGCGAATTTTGCAAAATTTCGACTGACCGTTCTTGTGTTTAAAATATTTGACCATTACGCCGCCTATTTGGGTTTTAGTTGTCTCAATTAAAACATTTCTTACGAACTACTCAACTACAGCGCCTGCTGTTTTAATATCATCACACCTAATCAAAGGCGGATCCTAAAAAACCAGAGTTGGTCCTTCTCCTTAGGATTGAAGTGTTTTTGTCACTGCTTAAAGAAGTAGACATCGTTGTTAGCTGTGTTAATATTGTTCTCTAGAAGTAGACTTTTTTGTTGACGATAATAGTTTACCTAATCCATCGATGTAGTAAAGCACAGCTTAAGTAGTTTAGTGTGGCTAGGGTAAGGGAATGGCGAAATAGCCAAAAAGCGCTACAATTTACAGTTCGCCGGCAAGTAACCTTCTCATCTTGAGATTAAGATTTCTAATAGAGCCGTAGAGATTAGCGAGTCTGTGGTAGAGGGCAAGCTGGCGAGGTATTGTTGACCACGTGAATGTTGAAAATCGGAAAGCAAAATTCCTGGGATAGCTTTACATAACAACCAAGAAAAGGGAAGCTATTACCGTGTAGACAACGAAAACACATACATGTTACGAGGAACAAATTAACTAAGGAAACCAGTTCGATCCATACGTTCGGTGTGAACGTTTTGGTGCATAAATGAATCATACTAATGGTATCTGGTACGTTGTAAACATTATGATTGAGCAACGCTCATTCGGGAAAAGCCAGCGTGCATTGTGTTTTTCTACCGATATTTCTAACGGTTCTTTTCAGAGACATTTTACTTTTCATTCTGGTTTGCTCTCTTGAAACTTCTTTTCCCTGCGGCACAGTTCCATCAGGTACATTTCCACCGCCCTTTAATAATATTTCTTCAGGTGTCTAATGGAAGTTGTCAATGTCCTTTAGATGCTGAATGTAAAGGAACCCAAGCATAAAACTTTAATTTCTAAATTCTTAAAGATGATTTCCTCCCAAAATGCCTACAAGCAGGTTTGAAAAGAGTAAAGTTTTCCAGCTGCCACAGGTGCAACAAAGCTTTATAAAATTGTCCAAAACATGACACCAAAAGTTCCCTGATTCGATGATCCACTCATTTTACTTCAGATAATGGTGAAACCATAACTACTACAAAGACAAAACTAACATGCAGCTGACCCAAACGATTAATAACTGAAGCATCACAACGTTAGCAAATTTTAGCTGAGTTGTCACGGGTTCATAAGGCGACATCATTTTTCGAAACATTTTTCTTACTTTTCGTCATCGTGCCGAAAATTAGTAATCACTTTGAAACCGGCTGTTGCTCCTCAGCGATTTGACCCATACCTTAAGCCTCTAAAGAGAGCCATGTATCGCAAGGTTCACTCCAAAGGGATGTTTAAACCATCACTAAAGCTTCAGAGGTGAAAGTGCTACGGGTAGTTCGGTTGAACGCCAAACCTGTTTTGCAGCCTTGAGAAATCATTTTATATGCAAGCTTTGCACTAAACCACTAAAGCTAGAAATCAAATATTTAAGACCTTGCTGTTTTACTGAGGGTTATTTTAAAGGCGGGCGCAGCTCTAGTTAATCGGTGCCGAGTTTGTCTTAATCACTAGAGGTTCAGTGCTAGTTTACATGACGCACATATTAAACTCAGTTCCACAAATGCACTGCACCATACAGTTGCTTAGGGTTCCGGAAACACAAACTGCTCTAAATTATGAAAATTGGCAAGCACCTCTTACTGGCCTCAGCGATTGAGACAATACCAAGTTAAATGCGTCCATCAAAATCCTCAGGAGCGGATGAATCGTATAAAACGCGCCCTTTTGGCAATGGGATTCTTTTCCATCGCGGCTACAGAACCTGCTTTGCCAAGACATGCCAGGGCTCCGCCAATGTTCCTATGGCCTTCGAATAGCTTCCATTGGCGCCTTTGCTCATGTATGTCGCCACGTAAATCATTGCCTTTTCTTTGCACTTGTCAGAATATATATCTGAATACTTCATTTCGTGCGCTTGTTGTTCAACCTATTCTTACTAAAATTTCTAGTTTAAAGTTAAAATCTTTTGTCATCTGTTCTATATGACTCGTATTTTCTATAAAGAAATAGATGAGCGTCTAGCGGTTACTCAACTTTTCGTTTCAACATTTAACATTGCGATCAAGGTAAACACTAACCGCCTTTTTTCACGCCGCTGCTCATCGCAAACTTTGACAGAAAAGCTCCTTTCAACGGGGAAATGCACAGACATTTGGCAACTAACATGGTTGAACAGTTATTGCTGCCAACAGGGACCGCATTAACGCTTGCAACACTCGACTAACAGAATCCTGGACACACGAAAGTAAAACATCTTTCGCCAATGAAAACTCTCAGGTGCGAGCCAGGTAAAAAACGGCCGCAGGCCTTTAAATGGTACTCCGGGAAACAAACCGCAAGGAACGCTGACAATGAGAAAACGTAATCAAGCAAAAACGAACCCGTCTTCAGAAGGAAGGCTTAAAACATGGCAAGGAAAACACAACGCTTCCGGGGATATTCAGAAAGCACAATGACCACTGTCGACAGTTGCTCAATAAGATTTATGGTTGTATATCAATGGAAATTTACCTGATGAAGAAAAACCGCACGGAAAGAAAGCCGTGAGAAAACGTGCCAGCGAGGGACACAACAAAACAATGAAGAAAATCTCATTCGGGGTTAGCGTAACAATTACAACCCTCCGAAAAGAATTTTCGAAACATGACTAACAAAAAATAAACAAGCTGCGTTGAACCGATCGAAGATTGTTCATTGTGGACAATCATAAGTGAGACAGCAAATTACGTTAGTAGGGAAAACGCGTAGAACATAATGTACTCCTTATGAAGAACAGGTGCAATATATAATGCAAATGGACCAACGCAGTTGAGTAAAAGTGGTTGAAATGTTATGTGTAAATGATAGGCTGCATGTCTCAAAATCCTGGCAGCATAACGGCATGGCTCAAGCTAACAAAGGGTTAACAGCCTCAGTAAATCAAAGCGCGCCCTACTTCCCTGATCTCTCGTACCAACTGCACGCAAAAAATATGTCCACCTTAGCGCAGCTTCTAAATTAGCGGTTGCCAGATTTGTAAAGTTCAGCTAAGTTCGCTATCATACGCGATGTTTCAAGCTGTCTCCAGCCATCTACAACGCAACATAACAAATTCCACAGCAGCGACTGCTGAGCAGTTATTTTTTTAAGGTGGTTCTGAGCAATTCCAACTGAAAAAATAACGCTGAAATGCAGAAAACAAGCAGTTAGCAAAACTGATGAATCAAATTAGACCAGGCCTTCATAGTGATAACAGCGAATGGACTTTTCTCATTCTTAGCGATGGGTGTATGTTGAAAAAAGCAAAACGTTTTAACGTCAAAGCTTTCGGTAACGCGAATACTCTACTGCTGCCAAGGCAAACTTTGCAAAGGTCATCACCTGCAAAAAACTGCACAGCGTGCATTATTCATCTGAGTGGTCTTATCTTCAAAGCTGAATGCATTTTTGCCTATCAGCTAACCTATACTTCGACTTATACAAACATTCGGGCCCAGTAGAAGCGTGGAACGTCTTTAAATAAAGACGGAGAAAAATGGCTCCAAGAGCTTGAGCTGAACTGCCTATTCTTCGCCACTGTATTCACAGCTGATCATCCAACCGTTTCACAGGACATTGACTTCCATTTCTTAACTGCTCAAAACAAGCATCTACCGGTAAGAATTATAAACATACCTTACGCGATACCACATTAGTACATTTCGCGACTCTGAAGCAAAGGTATTAGTGAAACCCATGAAATTCAATGAACTAAAGGAACGAACAGTATAGATTGAACTTACGTCTTACACGTCGAACATCATGGAAACGCCTGCGACGCAGTGAGCCTGCTTGTAGAGGCCCGATGAGCACACCAGCGTCAAACTAGTTTTATGGAAGTCAATAATGCCTTCTTCCCAGATGCTTAGATATGTAAGCATTATTTAAAACGTGGTTAAACTGAACGTTGGACAACGTTACGGCATTCATACGAGAAAACGAATCATTGAAATTTTACGCTATGACACGCAGGAGAGATCTTAGCAGGAGCGTCATTTCATTCATGAGTTGCTAACTTGTGCAGCCGAAGATAAGGAGAACTGGCTGTCATTCAGCGTACTGCTGTTCACAGCTATGAGCATCACATGCACGATGCTGATCGGAGGATAAGTGCCTGTAAAAGAAACCCGCCGGCCCTTGTCATAATTGAAAAATGAAAAGACAACATCGCTTTATTACACTGACGTGAGACGCGGTTTCCCAAAAACTTCATTTGCCTTTTCTATGCTTCTCTGACGATAAGAAGGTAAACTCTTTTCAATATCAATGTTAAATGTAAGAAATCCTCGAACTGTACGTCAAGGCTTTTGAACGCAGTAGTTTCAGTTGAACACATTTGAAACATGCTAACGAAGATGTCACCCTAGTTTCAGGTGTAACTGAAGAAGTCCACATAAACTGTTGTCGCAGACTTTGAAAAGAATGCCGCTTAGCGTGCCATATATCGCCTTTCTGCTTCTTCTCAGAGGAAGCATTGTTCTCACGCGTTATGAAGTTGGGCACCCTGGAAGTATAAACTCCATTCAACCATTCAGCAAGGATGTAAATCTCATTGCATCTGATGGAGCAAGTCGAAGCACAATTAAATATACCAAGCTGAAACATCGATGGATTATTGAGCATTTTCGCGAACAAGATGCCCTGCGAAAGCTGACACCTACCCTAATACAAAGTGCTGAATTTAGTTCGCCAGACAATGAGTAACCTATTGCAGCAGAGCGCAATGTCATGATCATAATGACATTATTTGTAGACACAAGTTCAGAATGTCCTTTGAAAGCGCGGCCGGACGGGGCTATTGGTCCTCATGGAGAGCCTTGGTATTACACTCTTTGGGTGGCAATTATTCCTTTTCTTGTAAAGTACAGCTTGACATTGTTTATACGTCACATGAAGGTGAACGTTTGAATAACACGTTAGAAAAATTCATTCACGTAAACAATACGGGAGAAGATACGCAAATAGCAAGAGTAATATTACCACCTCTGGAAGAATATATTGACAACAATGGTGCGTTGACGTTTCTGTGCACCATTACGACTTTTGGGCATGCAATCACCTTGCGCGAAAATGCATCTATTAATACGAACAGCGAAGCTTTTGTCAATTCTTTTAAGCGGATTTTGGAGGCTAAAACCGGCACGGACTTGGATACTGTGCCCAGTGACTGTGTGATTACTGCCCAGAAAAGTATCTTTTTCGTCCGAAGTCCCAAGATAGACACAACGATACAAATGGCCAAGGAGAGCAACTTGCACAATGTTACACACATTTCATGCTATGCAACGCAATGCGTCGTTAGCTATGTTTTTTCGCAAAAGTGTTCGTGAAATTAAAATGTCTCGCTGACGCAAATTCATCTTTGCCGAATTAAAGCATTGCATGTCTGTTGTTTAAGTGATAGGTTGCTCGTACAGAATTGCGTCGGCACTAATTCTTACAGAAATCAAACTTCTCTCAGTAACGATGAGTGCGTTTGTTTGAGTTGTTACGCTGCTTTGCGATAAGAATTAGTCAGCGGGCGATCACAAGCTCACAGATGCTGCTGTGACAGTCACGACTGCTCTTCGCGCGGAAAACAGGAAGGCGACAGTTTTTAAAATGAATTATTTAAAGAAGAAAGCTAGTTGTTACAGAGCACAGTCTCAAATTAATAACTGATATGAAAAGGAAGAAGATATAAAGTAGGATATGACAAATTGAGAAGAAAAAAGTAGCCGAGTTGGATAGAGAAGCAGAAGCAAAGGTAAGAAGAGCACACTGCTTTTTAGTCTTCCATTTTACCACGTTTTCTTAATTTTAAGGAATTGCAAATCCACTGAACGTATGATCTCATGTAGTTGAACCTACTCGAAATTTCTTTACAACTTATCTGGTAAGCATACGTCTGCGGGCGTGTCCGAATGAAAATGATTGGATTAGCCTTAAAAAGTTCTATAATCAGGAAACAAAACATAAAGGTTCAACGCGGACTACACACAAGGAATGACTAAACCGACTAAAAAGCGTTTACTTTTTCTTCCCTGATTGCCACTGATTTTCTTTCACTCCTATGACATGAAGATTCATATAGGCAATCACTTATTATGTCATTCAAAAGTCAGATAAGTAATTAAGTTTGGTTTACAAGGTCAGCAATGTTTCAGGCTTAATAGGGCAGCAAAACGTTTGAAAATAAGCACACTGACTTCAGTAAACGCTTTATCTCTTACGTGTAAAAGTATAAGCACGAATTCGTAACAGTAACGAAAATCTTGCATAAGAGAAAATTGGCTCACTCAAAGTAAAATGCGTGTAATAACTTTCTGACCATCACATCAGGAAGCATACCTGTTAATATTAATATCATTGGAGAATTCTAAGGCTTAATGAGCAGAGCAATAGTGAATAATCAGAAAGTTGCGAATACTGCACACTAGTTGCGTTTTAACGAAATAGTCAGCATTAAAATTTGTGAATTAGAATATCAAAACTGCCCCTAACGAATAAATAAAAAGGTTTGTGTTTACACAAATCGACAAAGAGTGTGAACAATTCTTAGTGTGGATTGTAAGCATAAACCATACGCAGAAGCACTTCTTTTAAAAAACATAAGTTTTATTGAAATACAGATAAGTATGTTTAAGTAATGGCATTTAGTGAGGATTCAGTACTATGACATGAGAAAACCGCACAGCGCCACTACAGGTGAGACAGATTAAAGCTGCTCACATGAAAAGCTCAGCCAGGTGGTTAATTTCGTTCCTGAATTTCCTATGCAAAATGTTCGCCACCAATTAGAGCTTAGCTGTCGAAATTCATTGATAAAATAGTTAGCCGTGAAAATGTTCATAAACATCTGGTATGTTAGGTTCAATAGCTACGTAAGCATTACGTCCACGTCGTTGATTGGAAGATAGCTGACTTATTGAACCGCTAGCCTATCCTATATAAAACTTAAAATGACAGGCGAACGTCAGCGTCTTGCATCAGCATGATACATGGCGTGCGAAGTTACCCGTCTGCCTCATTCGTACCTCTCTGACAGTTCAAAGGCATGCGCTTTCCTTGGTTTTGAGATAGTTCTTAATTGTGAAAAGTTATGTACGCTTTACGAAGGCATGTAGAAACCGCCGTTATAATTGTCAACACTTTGACATTAGAAAGTGAGCACGTCGTTCTATTTTTAGGAGCATTCCAAAACTTCATATTGCCTGTAGCATCAGGTCTTAAAAACAATGATGTTTAAAGTTGTATCTACAATCTTTCTGCTTCTTCTCGTTGGAACTGTTTCTCCTTGGCGTTATAAAAAACACCGCAGGCTGGATGATCTTGAGAATGTCAAGAAAATTGAAAATCGCCCAACATGCAATGAAACATCTCGAACCACAATTAAGTATACCAAAGTGCAGCACCGATGGGTTATTGAAAATTTCCATGAACAAGAATCGCTGCAAAAGTTGAAATCCGTGCCAATGCAAAGTGCTGAATTTGCTTCACCAGACAAACGGTAAGCAAGTGTGAATTGAGCTTATAGAATAGTAATCACATTATTTGCAGACACAAGTTCAAACTTGTCTTACAAAACCCGGAAATGTTCGGCAATATAAATGAGCAAACTTCGCGACAGGCAAAGAGAACTTTACTGCTGCATACTTTGACGGATAGTGAAGTTCTGACTTGCAAAGTACAGTTTAATATCGCTTATACAAATGGATCACAGGAAAGTATGCAACCTCTGCATGGGGCAATTATTCATCTGAAGAAACCACGAGCAGTTGGCGAAATAGCTGAAGTAACTTTGCCTCAAAATCTTGATTCAATAGTTGACAATGACGTGCTAACAGTCGCCTGCATAATTACCATCTACGACGAAATTTCTACTGTATGCGATCGTGCATCTCCATCTGACAAAGGTAAAGTGTGAACGTAACAGTAGAATGTCGTTAGCTAAGCAGTGCTTTAAAGAGAACGGCAAGGCTTTCGTCAGCTCTTTTGAGAAGTTTCTGAAAGCGAAAACTGCCACTGACATGGACGTTATAGCAAGTGATTGCGTCATTACTGCACATAAAAGTATATTGCTTGCTCGAAGTCCCGTCATGCTATCATTAATAGAAGAAGGCAGGAACCGCTCTATACTAAATGCTACACAATTTTCTTGCCAGGCAATGCACTGCATGATCAGCTACATTTACACGGATAAATGCTCCATCAAATCGTAAGTGTGCCTTCGCACAAGAAACAATGTCTGAGTATTTAGGTCATATGCTATTTTTTAAACGCAGGACGTAGATTAATAACTTCGTATGAAAAATGTACACTGCTTCTGTACTCTTGCAACAGCCATTTATAAAAAGATACAGGTCATGACGTCATAGGAGGTTTATTCTTATTTATTAATAAGAGATTGTTCCTCAGCACTATTTGGTCCACAAGAGTGCATTATTTTAGGAGTTGTTTTGTAAGTGCTTACAGATCTTTTATTTTAAGAGACATTGCTGAAGAAGTGATGCAAGCAGCTCACGAATACAAAATGCCAAATCTAGAAAGAATCGCAGAAAAAGAACTGATACGCTCTTTGGACGAGAAAAATATTGTTTCGCGAGTTAAGCTCGCCAAAGTGGTCGGACCAACAGTCTTATCTCAAGTTATATCAAATTATATCATCAAAAACCGGCATGTTCTCAGCTCGGATGATTGGAAAAAGATGGAAAGGGATGATCCATCCGCAACAGCCTTCATTTTAAAAGAAACTATTGTTCAGCTATAGAGGAGAATAGGTTTTGCTTATGACGATCCAAACCCCACTGTGCCTTAAAAAGTCTGTTTATGTGTGAAGTGCTGATTGTTTCCTAAAATTTGGATTGACCGCTCTTATTCATACCGTATTTGACAGTTAAATTGCCGAACTGGGTTTTATTTTTCTCAATTGGAGCAATTGTTAGTAACTACTGAACTTCGGCGCCATCTGGTAATCCAATATCAACACACTTCATCAGAGGCAGATTCTAAAAAACCAGAGTTGGTCCTTCTCGTTAGGATTGAAGCGTTTTTGTCACTGCTTTAGGAAGTAGACCGTCGTTGTTAGCTGTGTTGATATTGTTCGCTGGAAGTAGACAGTTTTCTTGCTGATAATAGTTTACAGATGGCATCGATGAAGTAAAGGTGAGCATCAATATTTTAGCGTGGTAAGGGTAAGGGCAATGACGGATTAGCCGAAAACCGTTACCACTTACAGTTTCCACGCAAGTAACCTTCTCATCTTGAGTTTAGGATTTCTAATAAAGCTGTAGAAACTAGCGAGTCTGTGGTAGAGAGAAAGCAGGTGAGGTTTTGTTGATCACGTGAATGTTGAAAATCGGAAAGGAAAAATCCTAGGCTAGCTTTACACAACAACCAAGAAAAGGGTGGTTATTACCGTGTAGACAACGAAAACACGTACGTGTTACGAGGAATAGATGAAGTAAGCAAACTACTTCGACGCGGACGTTAGGTGCATACATTTTAGTGCATAAATGAATCATACCAGTGGTATCTGGTAAGTGTGTCGTGAACGTTATGGTTGAGCAACCCTCATTCGGAACTGGCCAGCGTGCATTGTGTCTTACTATCAACATTTCTAATGTTCTTTTTGGGAAACACTTTATCTTTCGTGCTTGTGCACTCCCTTAAAGCTTCGTTTCCCTGCGGCATGTTTCCATCAGGTAAATTTCTACTGCCCTTTAATGAAGTTTTATCATATGTCTGCTGGCAAGGGTCAGTACCCTTTTCATGCTCAACGTACGCGAGGCGAAATATAAAATTTTAATTTCTAAATTCTTTATCATGATTTTTCAGAAAATGTCTACGTGCAGCTTTGAAAAGAGTAATTAACACATATGGAACAAATGGGAAGCAAAAAATTACAGAGTACATGAACAAACAAAATAAATGGACAAATATGGAACATGAAAAAATGGATACAAAAAACAGGAATTAACAATGGAAAAAAACATTCAAAGACAAATCAACAGACACACCATACACTACTAGCTATACGGAACACGAGACGAAGACAACTGACGGACACAAAAAGACCACCAACAGAAAACTTTAAAACCCCGCTTTAAAACCATTAGAAGCGATAGAAGGCTGAAGTCGTTCACAAATTATATTCATAATTTATGACCGCTTAAGACGGGTCTCGGATGACCAGAAAGCTCCGGACTTGAAGATTTTATCGCACATTAAACGGGACTCTCTCCGAAATGAAGCTATTTCATTATGAAAACATTAGAGAAGTAACTAAATTAGAGGTTGTCCGATTTTTGAAGTTCAGTTGTACTCTCACGTTCGCTATCATACGCAACGGGATCGGTTACAAAATATCGCCAGCCATCTACAACACAATGAAACAAATTCTGTAGAAGCGATTGCCGATCAGTTATTTTTCAAGGGGGAGCTGGACAACCCTGCCTTAAAAAAATAACGCTGAAATGCAGAAAACAAGCAGCCAGCAAAATCGTTGAATCAAATTAAACCAGGCTGTCATAGTAATAACGGCAAATGAACTTTTCTCATTTTTAGCAATGGTTGTTTGTTGAAAAAAGCAAAACGTTCTAACGTCAAAGCTTCCGGAAACGCAAATATTCTACTGCCAGCAAGGCAACCTTTGCAGAGGTCATGAGCTGTGCAAAGCTGCAGAACATGCTTTATTCATTTGAGTCGTCTTATCTTCAAAACTGAGAGCAATTTTCCTATCAGCTAACCTTTGCTTCGACTTACACAAACATTCCGGTCCAGTAGAAGCGTGCAACGTCTTTAAACGAAGATGGAGGAAAATGGCGCCGCGAGCTCGAGCTGAACTGCCTATTCTCCACCATTGTATTCACAGCTGATCATCCAATCGTTTCACAGAACACTGATTTCCATTTCCTAACTGCTCAAGACAAGCATCTACCGGTAAGAATTATAAACATACTTTACGCAATACCACATTGGTACATTTCGCGACTCTGAAGCAAAGGTATTCGTGAAACCCATGAAATTCAATGAATTAAGGAAACGGGCAGTATAGATAAAACTTGCGTTTTACATGTCGAACATCATGGAAACGCCTGCAACGCAGCAAGCCTGCTTGTAGAGGCGCGATAAGCGCACCACTGCCAAACTAGTTTTATGGAACACAATAATGCCTTCTTCCCAAATGTCCAGATATGTAAGCATTATTTAAAACGTGGTTACGTTGAACACAACACACAACGTTACGGCATTCATACGAGTAAATGTATCATTGAAATTTTACGATATGACTCAAAGGAGAAATAATAGCATGACTGTCACTCATTCTTGAGTTGCTATGTTGGGCAGCTGAAGATAAGGACAACGGGCCATTGTCTGCTGTATGGGGTTAACAGCTATGAGCATCACGTGCACGACGTTGCACAGAGGATAGATGCCTGTAAAAGAAACCCACCGGCCCTTGCCATAATTTAAAAATGAAAAGCCAACATTGCTTTATTACACTGACGTGAAACGCGGTGTCCCAAAAACGTCAACTGCTTTTTCTATGCTTCTCTGACGATTCAAAGGTAAACTCTCTTCGAGATCAATTTTAATTGTAAGAAATCCTCGAACTGTACGTCAAGGCTTTTGAACGCAGTAGTTTCAGTTGAATACATTTTGAAACATGCTAACGAAGATGTCATCCCAGTTTCAGGTGTGACTGAAGAGTTCCGCACAAACGGTTGACGCAGACTTTGAAAAGAATGCCGCTTAGCGTGACATATATCGCCTTTCTGCTTCTTCTCAGAGGAAGCATTGTTCTCACGCGTTATGAAGTTGTTCATCCTGGAAGTATAAACTCCATTCAACCATTCAGCAAGGATGTAAATCTCATTGCATCTGATGGAGCAAGTCGAAGCACAATTAAATATACTAAGCTGAAACATCGATGGATTATTGAGCATTTTCGCGAACAGGAAGCCCTGCAAGACCTAGCGTCTACCCCAATACAAAGTGCTGAATTTAGTTTGCCAGACGATGGGTAACCTATTGCAGCACAGCGCAGTGTCATGATCATAATGATATCATTTGTAGACACAAGTTCAGAATGTCCTTTGAAAGCGTGGCCGAAAGGGGCTATTCATCCTCATGGAGAACCTTGGTATTACACTCTTTGAATGGCAGCGATTCATTTTCTTGTAAAGTAAAGCTTGACATTGTTTATACGTCACATGAAGGTGAGCGTTTGAGTAACACGTTAGAAACATTCGTTCACGTAAACAATACGGGAGAAGATACGCAAATAGCAAGAGTAATATTACCATCTCTGGAAGAATATATTGACAACAATGGTGCGTTGACGTTTCTGTGCACCATTACGATTTTTGGGCAAACGTTCACCTTACGCGAAAATGCATCTATTGATACGAACAGCGACGCTTTTGTCGATTCTTTTAAGCGGATTTTGGAAGCTAAAACCGGCACTGACTTGGATACTGTGCCCAGTGACTGTGTGATTACTGCCCAGAAAAGTATCTTTTTCGTCCGAAGTCCCAAGATAGACACAACGATACAAATGGCCAAGGAGAGCAACTTGCACAATGTTACACACATTTCATGCTATGCAACGCAATGCGTCGTTAGCTATGTTTTTTCGCAAAAGTGTTCGTGAAATTGAAATGTCTTCCTAACGCAAACTCATCTTTGCCGAATTAAAGCATTGCATGTCTGTTGTTTAAGTGATAGCTTGGTCGTACAGAATCGTGCTGGAACTGTTTCTTATAGAAACGAAGCTTCTTACAGTAACGATGTTTGCGTTTGTTTTAAGTGAATACGCATATCTTACGATTGCCATTACTTAGCGGGTGCTGAAAAACCTGATAGAAGCTGCCCTGGCAGTTACAAATGCTATTTGCGCGGATATTGACAAGGCGACAGTTTTTACAATTCGAATAGTTAAAGAAGAAATTTAATTGCTACACAGCACAAATTCAAATTAGCAACTGTTAAGAAAAGGAAGAAGAAATAAAATAGGATATAACCAATCGAGAAAAAAAGAATCATCAAGTTGGATAGAGGAGCAGAAGGTAAGATAGCAAGAGGACATTGCTTTTCGGTCTTACGTCTTACCATAGTTTCTTAATTTTAAGGAATTGTAAATCCACTGAAAGTGAAATCCGTTGTAGTTTTCATGATTAAATTGTTTCTTCTCATGTGGTATATGTCCCGTTTGGAATATGAAGACCTTTAATGTCCGCAGCTTTGGGGCCGCGCGTGACCCCTCCTCAGCGGTATTAAAATTGATGAGAAATAGTAAATTATCAAAAGAATTGCATATATTAGACATTGGTTATAATGTCTTGCAGTTAGACCTTTCCCCAATTTTTCTTACAAAGTATCTGGTAAGGATACGTTTGCCGGCGTGTCTGAATGATAATAACTGAAATAGCCATAAAAATTTCTACAATGAAAAGTTAAAGAATGAAAGTTTCAATGCGGACTACACGCCAGCAGGAGCAAAATCCTACACAAAAACTTTACTTCTCGTCTCTAATTGCTGTTGATGTTCAATCTATGTTCTGACATGATGATTCACGTGAACAATTACTTATTATCTCATTCGTGAGACAAACAAGTAATTAAATTTGGTTTACATGGTCAGCAATGTATCACGGTTATTATGGCAACAGCACTTTCGAAAACAAGGATACTGACTTAAGCAAACTTTTTATCTTTTACGCGTGAAAAGTATAAGCATGAATTGGTAGTAGTAACGAAAATCTTGCATAGTAGAAAAATGGCTTACTGAAAATAAAATACGAGATGGGATAAATAACTTTTCGTCTTTCACATCAGGAAGCATACCTGTTAACATTGGTATGATGAGTGGAATTGTCTAAAGCTTAATCAGTCAGCGAATAGTGAATTAGCAAAAAAGTTGCGAATGTTGACATTGGTTACATTTTAACGAGTTACTCGGCATTGAAGTTTGTAACTTGGAATATGAAAACTGTGCCTAACGAATAAATACGACGGTTTCTGTTTACACAAAATTGCAGCCAGAATGTGAACGTTTTTTATTCTGGAATGTGTACATAAACCGTACGGAGAAGTTCTTTTTCTAAATAATTATGATAGATTTCGTTGAAATACTGATCAGTAGATTGAAGTGATGATATTTAGTGACGATTTAGTACTATGAAATGAGAAAACCACACAGAGCTACTATAACTAAAACCCAAATTGAAGGTGCTCACGCGAAGAGCTCAGCGAGAAGGTTAATTTCGTTCCTGAGTTTCTTATAGAAAATTATTCGGCATCAATTAGCTCATAACTGTTGAATGTTGTTGATTAAGATAATTATCCGGCAAAATGACCAAAAACATCTGGTGTATTAAGGTCAACACTTGCGTAAGCCTTACGTCGACCTCACTGATTGGGGGATAGTTGAACTCAAAATATGTTTGACCTACCGACCCGTCGACCTATCGTATATAAAAATGGAAGACGACATATCAACGCCAGTGTATTGTATCGAACTGATACGTGGTGTGGAAAAATCTTCATCTGCCTCACTCATCCCAACAACTCTAAGGTATGCGCTTTCTTTAGTTTTGATATGGCTCTTGTTTGCGAGAAATTATGTACTCTCTACGAGGGCATGTAGAATTCTTTGTTATAATTGTGAGCACTTTGATATAAGATAGTGGACATGTCGTTCTATTTCCAGGAGCATTCCAAAAAGTTTGTATTGCATCTGACAGCTGGTCCAGAAAACAATGATGCTTCAAATTGTGTCTACCATCTTCCTGTTTTTTCTCAGCGGAAACGCTGCTCTTTTGCGTTATGAAGTATTGCATCGGGTGGGTGATCTTCAACCTGTCAAGAAAAATGGAAATGGCCTTACATGTGATGAGATATCTCGAAGCACAATTAAATCTACGCAAGTGCAGCATCGATGGATTATTGAAAACTACCATGAACAAGAATCGTTGCAAAAGTTGAAATCCATGGCAATGCAAAGTGCTGAATTTCGTTCACCAGACAAACGGTAAGCAAGTGTAAATTGTAATTATGGAATTGTAATCACATTATTTGCAGATACAAGTTCAAAATTTCCTTAGAAAATAAAGATACGAATGGCAAGATTGGTAGCCAGACACCGCAACAGGCACAGAGAACTTTAACGCTGCATTCTTTGTCGCGTAGTGATCCTCTTTCTTGCAAAGTACGGTTTGATATTGCTTATGCAAATGGATCACAAGGAAGTTTGCAAACTTTGCCTGAGAAAGTTATTCATCTGAAGAAACCACGAGCAGTTGGCGAAATAGCTGAAGTAACACTACCACAAAATATGGATTCATTAATTGATAATGACACGCTGACGGTCATCTGCGTCGTTACCATTTACGAGGAAATTTCAACTGTATGCGATGACACATCCTCACCTGACAATGGTAATGTATCTATGTAACAATAACGTGTTGTTAGCTAAAGAATGCTTTTAAGAGAACGGTGAAGCTTTCATTGGCTCATTCGAGAAGTTTTTGAGAGCGAAAGCTGCCACTGATATGGACATTATGGCAAATGACTGTGTCATTACTGCACATAAAAGTATATTGCTTGCTCGAAGTCCGCCGATGGTGTCATTAGTAGAAAATGCGAAGGAACGCTATATACTAAATGCTACAGAATTTTCTTGCCAAGCAATGCAATGCGTGGTTAGCTACATTTACACCGATAAATGCACCATCAAACCGTAAGTGCACCTTCACGGAGCAAACAATCACGTGGTACTTCAGCAGCATGCTGTTTTTTCTATCTGTAGCGTAGTTTAATTTCCTCCTATTGAAAATACACATTGCTTGTTTAGGCTTGTACAAACTGTTATAAGTATATACTAAGGATTGCAACGTAGATTGTTTATCTTCATTTATTTATAAGAGGCTGTTCCCCAGCTGTTTATGGTTTACAAGAATGCATTATTTCAGACTTTGATTCGTACGCGTTTACATGTTTCTTTATTTTAAGAAACACTGCTGAAGACGTATTGCAAGCAGCTCATTACTACAAAATGCCAAAGCTAGAGCGAACTGCGGAAAATAAACTGGTACGTTGTTTGGACGAGAAAAATATTGCTTCAAGAATGAAGCTCACGAAAGACATAGGATCAAAAGTCTTATCTCGAGGCATATCAAATTATATTATTAAAAACCGGCAGGTTCTCAGCTCAGATGTTTGGAAAAAGATGGAAACGGAAGACCCATCTGCAACAGCCGTCATTTTAAAAGAAACTATTCTTCATCTGTAGAAGAGAATATGTTTCGGTTATGACAAGCCAAAACTCAGTCTTCCAAAGAAAAATTTTCTCCGTGAAGTGCTGATCACTTTACCAAATTTCGATTGACCACTTTTGTACTGACCGTATCTGGCTGTTACGTTGCCGAACTGAATATTAATTTTTCTCAATTAAACCATTTCTTACTAAATACTAAACTTCAGCGTTTAAATGGTGCGTTGTCCGTAAGAAATCAAGATTGACGTTTCTTAAATAAAAAGGTCCACGGCGCAGCTTTCTGAAATTACCTGACTATGTAAGCGGTTTGCTAACAACCGTTTACAGAAACATCGAAACATCTCTTAATGACAACAGTTGACCAAATTTCGCATGAACATGGTCAAGTCCTACGCAATGAAAGATAACGTAGCGATGTTAGAAACAACAGTCAAAACCAACAGGGACATAACTGGCTAATCAACAACTGACCGACCCTACCAATAAGTCTAAATCGGTTATACATTTCGCGTTCCTTTCCCATAATGTAGTTACCGCTAAATGAGCAGCTTTTGCTATTAGGCAGCGCTGAAAAACTAAGAGAATAAGCTCACTTCCCTCGACGTTGCCGGCCCTGAAATGAAAAAAGCAGGAGACGGCAACACCTACAGTAGCACTACCCTTACTAATGCAGAAACCAACAGCTTTTTATTTAACGCATCGCACATACATTTCTGTCTTGTCCGGCTGTTTCCCACGTGCGCATTTCAAAGTAAACTTCTTCTTGAAAAAATTAAAACAATGTGTCTGAGAATAGAATAACTGCATGTAACTAACGAAGTGAAGTATGAGCAGTGGTTTTCATACGGATCAGCAGTGACAATAAGTATTCCTGCAATGTTATTCATGCGCTTTCTGCGCTTAGTACTTAATCGGTAGCCCTTTCAAGCTGAGCTGTTAGCAACCTTCTGCAAGTATTACGAACAATATACAACAAGTTTGCAACATAGTGAATTATCTTTCGTCTTTTTTACTAGAACAAAGTTAGACTTGCAAAACTGAGCAATTTTTTTCCTAAATGAACGTTGCCTCAAAAACACAACGCATCCATCCGCAAAACGAAACGACGATACGTTTGTATAAAAGTCTGAATGAAGTTTAGAAGTAACATTAGCGATTTTCAAGTTACCTCAAGCAGTTTCCCAGAGACTGATAGTGTTACCAAAGCGTCTTCTTTCGCCAGTAATATTTCTTATTTTGCTATAGACGTTCGAGCACAAATAAAACACAACAGCCGCTGAGTGATGCTAGTGCCCGTCAAGATGATGAAGTTCTGGCTAGCTAACGTTTAAAAAACTATTTTCGCTAAAGAAAGGTGTTTTCTTTATAAATGCTCACCTCGAACAACGTCACTTCATTTTAACGGTTTTGCAACTTTAAAGAACGACCCATCGGCGAACTCACTAAGGGAGAAGACTAGACTTATCTGAAGTTTTCTCTAATAACTTGCTCGGTAAGTTTATGTTTGCGTGCAAGCTTTTGGAATAAAAAAATGCCGGATAGACTTAGGAATGTAAGAGTTCTTGTGACGCCTTTTACATGTTGGACAATCAGAAATTAGAAAACTAAATCTCCAATATTGCGTTTTGGCGTTAGGCATATTCCTTCCCTACTAGACAAGCAGGTACACGCAAGAACAACTCGGCAAATGGAACTGTTAGCGTCAAATAATAGTAGTGATAACCAACATTTTTAGTTTTTGTCATTTCCTTGTCTGAGTACCATTTCTTTTCTGCTGATCGCAGGACAGTTTGACGGAGAACACACGGTCGCTTAGGTGACCCGCCTACTATATTACCATACCTAAAATTGAAAAATGAGAAGCAAAAGCCAACCAATATAGGTAAAATTAGAAACATTCGATCCAAATAAATTTGCATGGCTTTTTTACATCTCATTTCCAATTCAGACATAAGGGAACTTTTGTTTCTGTAAATTTTTGCTGCATAATTTAAAACAATTTTGAACCCTTACGTCAAGGTGTGTGAAAGAAGTCGTTTCAGTTGCCAACACTTCGATTAGAGCTAGCGAACGCTTCGTATTAATTCCAAGCGTATTTGGAAAGTTCTGCTGCGCGCACACTCCGTGAACTATGCTAATTAACATGATATATATCGGCTTTTTGCTTCTTCTCCAAAGAACTGCTACTCTCTCACTTGACGATACTTGGAAAACGGAAAGGCAAGATTCTTTTCAACCAGTCAATGAACATGAAAATGCCACTCGGTGCGATAAAGTAAGCCGCAGCACAATTGAATTTGCCGAAGTGAAACATCGATGGATTATTGAACACTTCCATGAACAGGAATTGCTGCTAAAACTGACATCCGTCCCAATACAAAGTGCTGAATTTAGTACGCCGGACGAAAGGTGGTAACCTATTGCGTACTGTGAATTCAAAAATCAAGAGGCGTTATTTTTAGATATAGATTCAGAATGTCCCTGCACAGCTATAGCATCGAAGGCGCAGAGGAACCCCCGGATAGAATTTTGACATTATATTCTTTGCCTGGCATTGATTCTTTTTCCGGCAAAGTACTTTTGGAAATTTCTTACGTGGTAGAGGAACCTCAGCAAGAGTTGCTAAACAAAGTCATTCATCTGAATAAAACAAAAGGAGTTGAAAGAATAGCTGAAGCAACATTACCACATCTGCATGCGCATAGATACACTGACGTCTTGACAGTCCTTTGCACTGTTACCATTTATAGGCAAGTTTTCACTGTTTGCGACTTCGAGCTGCTGCCAACGGATGTAGGTAATGTGTATCTACTTCGTAAAACTTCCTCAGCTCAGCGATAGCTTCTTAGAGAACACGGAAGGTCTTGTTGACATGTTTAAGAAATGTCTGTTAGCTAGAACCGGCACGCTTCTGGATATTTTTATCAATGACTGTACGTTTACCGCCAGTAAAAGTGTATCCTATAAACACAGTCCGCTGACAGAACAAATAGCAGAAGAAGAGAGGGAACGTATTTTGGCCAATGCTACGCGATTTTCTTGCGATTCAATGGGATGCATGGCTACCTACACTTACACGCAAAGGTGTCCTTTTTGAGTATAAGATCTTGCTAACGCGAATTTTGTTCTATTAAATTAAAGCGTTGTATGTCTATTACTGAATTTCTGCGGCATATTGTTTCGATGGTGCATTATTCATACAGACAGACGCAGCTTGACCTAGGTCTTTTATGGAAACTGAAATGTTAATGACGGCTTCCAATGACAGCACTCTAATGGCGTTCTTTAACAACATAGACTGCGTTACGACCTTAAGCCGTCAATCTAGTACATTTTAGCATTTGTGAATAAGGTCCTACGTGAAGACAAGGAAGTGGAAAAAAACACAAAGAAAGTAAGTTGGAAAGGAATCAAAATCAGTCTTTTTTTTGAAATAGAAATGCGCATGGCCCTGCTTTCCGAAATTACCTATGTAAGCGGTTCGTTAACAGCTGTCCGCGGAAAAATCTATTCTTTTTTAATGGCAACAGTTTACAGAATTTTTCAAGAGCAACATCAAATTATATGCAATGAAGAACAACCAGCAGTGTTCGAAACAATGGTTGTGACTAACAGGGAAATATTCGGCTGATAGGCAGTTGCCTATCTAACTAATATCTCTAAATCACTTACGCTTTTCATGCTACTTTCCCTTAATATAGTTTCCGCTATGTGAGCAGTTTTTGGTCCTAAGCGGCGCTGAAGGGTTACAAGAATATGCCTACTTCCTTCAACGTTGCCGACACCGAAATGAAAAGAAGCAGGCGACGGCAGCACTTACATGAGCACTATCCTTGCCAACGCAGAAACCAATAGTTTCAATGCCTCGCACATACATTTCTGTCTCGTTACCGCTGTTTCCCACATGCACTCTTCGAAGCAAACTTCTCCTTGAAACATTTCGAACAATGTGTTCGGGAATAGAATAACTGCATGTGACTAACGGAGTGAACTATGAGCACTGCTTTTCATAAGGATCAGAAGTGACAATTGGTATTCCAAGAATGTTATTCATGTACCTTCTGAGCTTAATACCTAATCGATAGCCCTTTCAAGCCGAGCTAGTACCAACTTTCTGTAAGTAGTACGAACAGTATGCAACAAGTTTGCAACATAATGAAGTATCTTTCCTCTTCTTTACTATAACAGAGTAAGACTTGCAAGAACGAGCAATTCTCTTCTAATTGAACGTTGCTTCAAAAACACAGCGCATCCATGCGCAACACGAAACGACGATACGTTTGCATAAAAATTTGAATGAAGTTTGGAAGTAACATTAGCGATTTTCAAGTTACCTCAAGCAGTTTGCCACAGACTGATGGTGTTACCAAAACGTCTTCTTTCGCCAGTAATACTTCCTATTTTATTATCGAAGTTCGAGCACAAATAAAACACAACAGCCGCCGAGGGATGCTAGTAGCCATCAAGATGATGAATGCCTGACTAGGTAACGTTTAAAAAACTATTTTCGCTAAGGAAAGGTGTTTTCTTTATAAATGCTCACCTTGAACAACGCCACTTCATTTTAACGGTTTTGCAACTTTAGCGAACGACAGCGTTGCAAACTTACTGAGAGAAGAGACTAGACGTATCTGAAGTTGTCTCTAATAATTTGTTCGGTAAGTGCATGTTTACGTCTGTCCAGTTAGAATTTCAATTATTTCGGACAGCCTTAAAAATGTAAGAATTCTCGTGACGTGTTTAACATGCTCGCTTATCAGAGATTAGAAAACTAAATTTTCAATTTTGGATTTTGGTGTGTCAGGCATATTTCTCCCTTACCAGAGCAGCAAGTACGCGCACGAACAATTTGGAAGTTGAGCTATTAGTCAGTTAATAATAATGACGACGACCTTTTTCGGTCTTTGCCATTTCTACTATGTTGATTGCAGGATAGGTTGACGGAGGATATAAGATCACTCTGCTGTCCCGCCTACTTTACTACCACACAGATAATTTAAAAAATGGAATCTACAGCCAGTTTATCACATTAATACGAGACGTGCAGTCTCAATAAATTCGCACGCCTTTTGTATACCTCATCTCCTTTCCAGACTTATACTACTTTCGTTTTTGAGAAATTCTTTGCAGATTTCGGGAAATATTTGAACTGCTAGGTCAAGACGTGTAAAAGTCGTCGTTTTAGTTGCCAACATTTCGTCCTAATTTCACGTATAATTGAAAAAGTATGCGCCGCGCGTTGTCGCACACCATGCTAGTTAACATGATATATGTTGGCTTTCTGCTTCTTCTCCGAGGAACTCCTACTCTCTCACTGTACCGTATTTGGAAATCGGAAGCGCAAGATCATTTACAACCAGTCAATGATCATGAAAATGCCACTCGGTGCGGTGAAGTAAGCCGAAGCACAATTGAGTATACCGAAGTGAAACATCAATGGACTATTGAACATTTCCGTGATCAAGAATTGCTGCAAAGGTTCACTTCCATGCAAATAAAAAGTGCTGTATTTAGTTCGCCAGACAAAAAGTAACCTGTATTGCAATCGGGTTTCAAGATCCTAACAGTGCTATTTGCAGATTCAAGTTCAGAATGTCTTTGCTTAGTACAGGAGAATACTCAGAAACTATCTTGATACTACATTCTTTGGCTGATATTGATTCTTTTTATGGTAAAGTACAATTGAAAGCTGCGTATTCAGAAGATGGATACCAGCGAACGCTATTAGACAAATTTATTCGTGTGAACAATGCAAGAAGAGCTGCGGAAATAGCTAAAGTACGAATACCATCTAAGAGTGCATATGTTTACAACAACGCGCTCACAATCTTTTGCACTATTACGATTTATGGAAAAGCTTCTAGTTCTTGCGGCGTCGCATCTTGAACTAATAGCGGTAGTGTATCCATTTCATAAAAGCTCATTAGCTCAGCGATGGCCTTTTAGTGCTTCGGGAAGCCCTTGTTGACATATTTTAGGAACATTTGGAAGCTCAATCCGCCACTCCTGTGCGACCGCCGTCAGTAAAAGTATTCGCCTTAAGCGAGAGCGCCGGTCAGACAGATTAGTAGAACAAGAAAGCGAGAGAATTTTGCTTACTGCTACAAGATTTTTTTGCAATGCAATAACGTGCGTAGTTATCTACAATTACACGAAAAGGTGTTAACATCTTGTTAACCTGAATTTGGTTCGGTTGAATTAAAGCACTGTATGCCTGCTACTGAACTTCCGCAGCAAATTGTTTAAGTAGTGCTTTCTTCGTACAGGCACAAATTTCACCTGTTGCTTTTGTTAAAATCAAAATGTTTGTGTCGATGCTTCCAGAAATAATCTCATCCGATTTGCAGCACCTTAATAACGTTCTTTAACAACAGACTATTTTACAATTTTGAACCGTCAATCTGGTATATTTCAGCATTTGTAGATACGGTCAGAAAGGAAGACAAGGAAGTAGAAAAAACACAAAGAAAGTAAGCTGAACGATGGTAGAAGGAATTACGTAATAAAAGAAAAATAAACATATGAGTAAAAACTGTTGACACAATTGAGAATAAAGAAGGAAATAACTTTTTGTTATTAACACGGAATAAGCATAAAATGCAATAAAATAATAATTATGATAACAATCACTTCAAGCCATCTGGTCTGGTCCTCCTTAAGAAACAGAGATTTGCTTCGTAGACGAAGAGCCTTCTGCGGAAAGAAGCCTACATAAGCACGTGTACATACGTGATTCAGCTTAATACTATACTTAATGAAACTAACCGTAAGGTACCCTATAATAAACTGTTCTACAATGGCACTTTGTGCAACAATAAGACTGTGTTATAACCGTCTCTTTCTAATAAACTTGCGTCATAGCAATCAAGTTCGCTTCAGCTTTTACCCCCTCGTTTTCATTTAAGAAACAACGAAATCCTACATCAACAGTACGCAGTAGTAATAGTTGGCTGACAGAAACCTTTGCAACAGAAGCCTAACAGTCTGACTAATCGAAGCATAACGTCTTAATTCGGGAATTGACTTCTACAAGCTTCTCGCACATTTCAAGCTACTCCCATTTAATGAAATTTTTGCTTACTGAGGTTTCAACCTTAGGCAATGCAAGGGAACCACGAGAAATCCTTCACACCCTTCAACGTTGACGGTCTGAAATGGAGCGAAACTAGCAGGTGGTAATGCACATGTCAAAAGCAACTGCGTCAGGGGAACCGCCGGGAATTGATTATTAATACGGTCGCCTACGCAGCTGTTTCCAAATGAAGCATTTGTGACGTACGTTAAGTTGCTAATGGGCAAATACAATGAGCCAATACATTCTCCATGGAATACGGGCAATTCTTCACTTGTCACAGCTTCCGATTTGCGGTGAAGCCGCGCAAGATGAAGTTGAGCAGCAAAACGCCTCCAGCCTATAAATAATTCATCACGCCTCATCATATTAAGAAACATCAATAATTAACGGTCGGACGTTTGAAAAGCATTTGTTAAATTGTTTTTTCGAATCAAATCTTTCAAGCAATACGAAAAGCCTAACGTTGACTGAGTTCAACTTAGCGCATGATGTTCTAACTTTTCACGTGTGATCATGTTGGTTCGGGGGAATGCATAGCCCTTATGCAATCTTTACGCTTTTAATTAGCTTTACAATCAGCTCGGTTTTCACCCATTCAAGTAATGTTGTTGAACCCGTAGGAAAATCTGCTGAAAAAGTTGCGCTGTCAAAAGGGCGTCGTCAGCGCTTCAAAAGTTCAAACGCCAACGTGACTTGCGTGTCAGCGGGCATCGCGTGCAATAATCATGGAAATAGTTGCAAGGCAATATTTCATTGCAGCTTAATTACAGGCCAATATTACGCTTCAGCCTTCGAAGCAGCGTAATTTAAATTCTTTGTAAACTGATGGTTTCCAAAAAGCCGTTTAGCGAACTTTCACTTTCTTCTACGACGTCAGAACAGCCTTGGAGAATGCCATGTCTATTTTGGTGATAAGACCGCTATGGATAATTAATTAGTCCCCTTCAGGGCTCTTGTGGCGTCGTATCCCTTAAGACTTCAGATTTCGCAAGGCGGTTGCGGCCCACGGAGTGTAGTCCTGAGGGGTTCCGCCCGGTGGTTCAAAAACAACAATACTTTTGGAATCAAAAGTGCATCCAAGTCGCAGGAGGCATTCCCGTGACTTGAGAATTGCATGCATCGCGTCACCATCATGTGAACGTACAAGAAAAACAAGCCAATCTGACGGTTAGTTAAAGAGGCCGTTTTTCTTTATATCTTTTAACTACCCTTCGTTCAATCAATTTAAACTGGCTCGAAATGTCTTGGCAGCCAGAGTAAGTAATTGCACACTCTAGCTCACTTCCGTAACTATACTTACCTTCAGCCGGGATACCGCGCGCGGAATAGACCATGCAAACTTTGTCAAAAGATAGAACGAAGGACAGCGCACGCTTTTAAAAAGTGAAAAAGTAGGCTCGGCTATTTACTGGCTGGCGCTTACCGTCAGAAGCTGGAAGGGCTGATGGACAGCTTCTTCGGGGAAAATGATTTGTCCCTGAGCGACTCTGATGTTCACGACGCTTCTCATTTGTTGCTTGGCCGTTCACTTGGAAGCAGTCCTTGCGACAGGACATTACTTCTGCCAGCTGCACAGGTTCTCTTGAGCCAGCTTTTCTGTTTGCAAACTGAGATAACCAAAAGCTGCGTTTCGTCTGACCAACTTGCTCCTATAGCGGTTGCGGCCTCTTTGGAAATTTCTTTGGCAACAATACTACTGCCAGTAAGTTGGCCATTCCTAACTTCTTGTAACGGATGTGCTCGTCTTCGTTGCGCATAATATACCACCAGCAGATGAAGCTTTCAGGATGCCCGAACGCGGGAAATAACGAACCCCGAAAGTTTCGTTCATTTAAAAGGCATAGGAGTGCCAGGAAGGAGCCTCATAAAACTGATTTTAAAATAAAGCGAAATATGCTTTTCTCGGCAGAGAAGATAAAGGTAAAAGTAATGACGGAAAATTATGTAGTTTACGTTCTCGCGGGAACCCCCTTAATGACACGGTTTTGTCGAAGTTAAAGCATTTCAGCTGGCCAAACCACATAGGCAAAAGCGAGATATAAGTTAAAAGAATTTTAAAATAACATTTTTAGCCTTTGCAAGGAAGCAGTTCAAATTCTGCGTTACAAAAAATTCCCGCGCAGAAGCACATTGAGGGCATTGCTATTATTAGCGCTTTTTGTCTTTCATGCGCAACGCTATCTCATAAATTGCAGCTTTCCGTGCCGCCTGATTAAAATGCGTCCACCAGATATAGATGCTGCCAAGATCCAATCAAAGAAAGCCTTTCCACTTAAGTCGGTTGACAGTGTAATGATGCAACCATTTTGCGAGTGCGCAATTATTGCACCTCTTTTCACAGTCCTTGCCAATAACTGGCCTCGTTTATTTCTTTTTCAACACTGTGATCTTGAGCAGAAAGTTTCTAATAACGCAACATACGTAAGTCTTGCGTAGGCTTGAAAAAATCGATGTTTATATGGTCCCTTCTGTGAGACTCTGTTTCAGGAGCCCATTTTGGATAGCCACACTTCGTTCGACAAACTTATGATGATAATCTCATCCGCATTCACTGCGGGGATGCTGCATACTTTCCTGTTAAGCTCTAGATGATTCATAGCTACATCAGCTTATTAAAAACGCTAAAAGTAACACACCTATTTGAAACGAAAAGGTTGCGCAACAACATTGTAAGCTGCACGCTTCGTCTTCTGGCATTCTGACAATGAAAATAAATTCTTCAAGCAGGAAATGATGCACAAGCGGAAGTCGTAAGTAATAATTATTGCTATGGTCATCCCTGAGCGAGAATTAATGCTAGAAAAGGTTGCCATCGCTTTAAGTGATTTATCAGCGTGCAGTACGAATATTTTCAATGCCGTATAGGCCACTTTCTCATTGAAGGATTCCAGCAAGCAACATGATGGATGAACGCCCAGAAAATGATATTGTTAGCAGAACTTTTTCACTTATTTTAAAAAAGTTAAATTACTTCAAATCTTACAGGATTGCCAAAAAAATCAATAGTTTCCCCGCTGATAACGCCTACAAGAGCTGTCAGGTTTGAAAGGTTAATCCGTCATTAGCAATTGACTTAGAAAAGGAATGCTTGCTGCAATCAGTGCGGTTATTGGTTGTGACGCTGACTGTCAACTCGCAACTTCAAAGCTTCTACAAAGTCTCATGATTACTCCTTCAAAGGCGTAGGAATTTTTAAAGTGGCGACGCAACAACATTGAAATGAGTTGAATTCCGACGTATGCAAATACACCAACTGAAGGTGAAACTAGAAAATAATTCTACTCTTTAGAGGCACATTTCATGAGTGTATTCATGGACGCACCTTCTTCTCTCTATTGCGCATACTAAAGTTGAATCGTATGGTCGTTTGAAAGTTGTTCGCCAAATGAACAGCTGGCATGTTCTTGACTTTTTCTCTTCAACTGATGCAATCTGTACATCATAATCACAGCTACTGAGGCAACTACAAGTCAACAACTGCGCGGGGCGCTTCGAGAAGTTGCTATCTCAATTCTGCTTGACTAAATTATAAGGTGCATGCGAAACAAAGGGCAAAGGAAGGGCATCCTGGCAAAGCAAGTGGCCGCTGGGAATGTACTAGCCTCTTCATGGCAACTATGCTAGCAAAATAACTTTACAACAGCCAACTTAGGTTGTGCCTCATAGACGCACAGTAACAAAGCCGTTAAGGAAATGAGAACATATGTTTAAACATTCGTAAATAAAAAATCTAGCAAATAATGACCAGAACAATCAGGTGATTCTTCCAGTCGATCGTGCATGCGTCAATACACCGGGTTACCGCTTAAATGACAAACCGCCTTTCAATAATTCACCTCTGATGTTCATTGCAACAGCTGCAACGAGTCTGGCTCAGTCTAGCATAGGCAGAAAAAAAATTGCAAAATTCAAGAAAACATCGTTGGATAGATCAGACTACAAATAGAATTGCAAATCGAATTTCAATTCATGTTCACTTTGCGTAGTATTTTTGACCTGTGAGCTTCTTCTAGTTTGCCTTTTAAGGAAGTAAGCTCTGGCTTTCACAATATTTGGCAAGTACACCTCTGCTGTCGAGCGGGACAGATTAATATTGGTATAAATAGTATTCACTTCAAAGAACTATTCTTCCAAAGACATATTAGTTCCGCTTTAACGTTACTTAGACCTTTTTTTACCAGGTTAATCTTGGCAGCGCGCCTGGCTCGGTGCAAAGGCTTATAATTCAGCTGTTCGCTCGCTTGCCGCAGAAAACTTATGTAAAAGCGATTGAAAACTGAATTGAACATGTACTAAGAAAACAATAGCTAAACGAGCAAGATTTTAGAGTTTTAAATTTGTTGGCATTTTAGAAACCGCGACAGACCGTCAGTTGACGCGTACTTGCACGTTAACTTTACAAGGAAGCAAAGATGGACAACAACGGACATGACGAGCCTGCGGTTATGCAAAGCGACGCATCTTCGCAGAAACTTCGCGTCCCATTGTTTCTTAAAGGTATTGCAGGGACTAAGCCGGAATACATAGCTTTCTGGTCGGCATGCGACGTGTATCGTACATTTCTACCTCCGCTGTATGACCAAGACTTCATGACATGCGCTGCATATGTTATTGTTAAGTCTAGTGCAATAGGATATATTGATGAAAACGTGCCTGACGGGGAATGGATACCGCTTTTTGATCCGCCGCCTAACTACGTAGAAACAGACAAGGAAACTGAGCAGTTGGTAAGAAAAAGTTTGACCAAGCAAAGGATGCAGGACGCTCTTGTGCTTGTAATTGCTACAAAGGTGAACTGGTGGAGAACAACGGAGCACGTAGGCGACGGATGCTTATCGCCGTATATTCGTGATGTCCTAAATGGAACCGTATGGAACAAATCCATGTGCAACAAAGATGCTGCTCCGCGAAGCTTGGAAACGGCTGGAAAATGGGCTAGCACTTGCATTGTGCTCAAAACACTCGGCTTGCAAGGTATACGAGAGACAAAAAACATACCGGTGCTGGGACAAACATCTCTAAGTTTGGATGACAATTTCCATTCACCGGTTGAATCATTTCCCGCCGGTTCAGAGCGCTTAAATGTATCCTTTCAAATAATTCAAGTTCTCTCAGTTAATGAATTGGTGCATCGCTTTCCCGGAGCGGAAGACCTATTGCGCCTAGCCGAGCTGCGCAGCAAAGTAGCCAAAAACAGAGTCTTCTACCACACTATGGCACCTTATCTGACTGGAAAACCCGATGCCGGCTTACATCCTGAGGATATGGTTCATGTACTTGGCAGGTTAGGTTCATTTATCAGGTGGATGTGCCCGGATCACCCGCTTAACGCAACGCATCATATGTGCGAGAAGAAAGAATCGTCAATTCAGTGGATATACCAAAATTATCCGGATTACAATGAAACGTGGGAACAAATTTGCGAACGCACAGCCAGGCTTGCCGACATGAAAGGCATAGACCGAGCGGTTGAAATGGTAAGACAAGCAACCAGAACTTTTTCACTTCGTCGAAAGGACCGACCTCTAAAGAGATGGGCATCCGAAAGACATCCTCGTTAACTGTACAAAGTCGCCCCTTCTGCTAAAGTGCTACTTTTCTTCCGTCCGTTCAGTACTAGTCAATTTTAAAATTCACTTTCACTGTTCATCCACTGTACGCCAAACCCAATCGTACGTGTATTTTTTTTATTAAGAGAATTGAATTAAATAAGTCAGTGTGAAATGATAGAAAAGCTTTAATAGCACGGCGTCTCGGTATCTGAGCCTTTTAAGGGCACTGGGAATGTCTTGCAAACGACAAAGCGGTCCCCAATCTTTTCCGTCTGCATAGAAGTCCAATGCTGCGCTAAAGTTTGATGCTCAGGTAAAGGCAAAATACGTATGTTTCAGTTACGCTTGCCAATGTCAAATGATGTCTTTTGAAGAAATTTATTAATATACAAAACTGAAATGAGTACCTAAAGCCGTCATTATAAGCAAAGCATGTCTGCGTTAGGATGGAACGAATGCTTTCGCGTAAAACTGAGCAAAACAAAAGAGCGGCAACGACAGCTGCTGTAATATAAGGATAGCTTGGAAGCAGCAAATAAATGAATGCTCCTCATTGCCTCAACTAGTGGCGAGAAGAATATTGTGACCGCGCGAAAGGTGCCGGCTTAGTAATGAGCTCTTCCAGGTACTTCGGCTGTCAGGAGACGAACAAAAACAAAATTTGATATACCAACATTCTAGCGCGAATAACAATCGCTTTGTCCGTGCCTTTAACCATCAAGCGTTTCAGCTATCGAGGAAAAGCAGTATATTTCCCAAAACAGCTCATTTGCTTTCGAATTTGGAAAAGCGAGTACGTCAGATCCATCCAACTCGTATGTTATGAGCTCCGGCATAAAAACGCTGCCTTCAAGCGCAGAGCTGAAGAGAAAGCAGAATAACAATTTTCCAGCCGCTCAGTTGTCGCAAAATTTTGGAAACAAGTTACGAGCATCAGGCTTAGATTTTCACCATAGTGCATTAGGCGCTCAGCCGGCAATTCCTATCATTTCTTTAGCATCACATGCTAGGATTAACCACTTAGGGTAATAACATGTACTGCAACTTACAAAAGGTCAAACATGGACGAGGACACATTTGCATTTGGACGCGTTGGCGGTATGCAACGACCTTCGCAGTTTCGGAGCAATCTGGAATGAAAAACAATTCGGCAACTGTTCTATGCGGTTAGTAACTGCACAAAGTCGACGATGAGTCGCAAAATGAATGATTAACGTTTTTCTTAAAAGAGTAAACTACAGTTTGCTAATAAAAGGTGGTTGCGCCTTCGTCGTGCTCATTTACGAACTGCTCAAAAAAATTTAAATGACCGTCAAGTTTGAAAGATCAGCTACTAGGCAACTGCCACCTTTTTCCGCAAGAAACTAACAGCCAAATTAAGACGACAGGGAAGCCCTCAGTTAAATGTGTTTACTTTACAAAAACGCGTATTCGCGAGAAAGCCAAGAGCGCAGCGGGGTAGTTATTTTTAAACGAATGCAAATACGATAACGCACTACGTGTACCGCAGGTTACTGAATTGTGTATGACGTGGTTAATAAGTAAACTGAACCCGGAGAGCAAACAAAAATTTAACTCAGATGAATGTTAGCCAACAAAAGAATTGCATATCCTCACGTAGGCTACATGGCGTTTTCTGGCTTTATTTACAAAGCGTATGAGAAGAGAGGGGCAACGTGCTCAAGCTGTCGTTTGTTCTGATTTGAAAAATCTGAATATTCAAAAGAACAAAACTTGATCATCTTTACAGCTACTGTAGCGTGAAAATCTTTTGGGCACACACTTCAAGCTTTCGCATCCAGAGTTTTGTTACAACTCAGCCACTGTAACAAACCTGCGGGAAGGAAATCTATTTGTCAAGGTTTAATGCACACAAAAAAGAAATGAATAAAAGCAAAATAAATGAGTACACAATTACAGTACACCTTTGATTGTTCGAACTGCACATGCTAAGATGGACTTCGGACAGCAAAACGTTCAGGTAATCAACGCCTTTAATTACTTTTTCAACATTCCGTCTTACTTCGCGGGTATTTTAAACCCTATTCGTTTAGTTCAATCATAGATCCATAAAATAGAACATTACTAATTATTACTTCACGGTGTTTTCAGAGAATAACGTCGCCAAATGGAATAAGGTTGAATAAAACAGACGACTAGGCAAACTGTGAGTCAACAAACACGCTGAAACTCAACTGATGCTTCAACAAAAAAGAGGGACACGCCTGTCGAAAAAGAAGACAAATTTCCTTGGAAGGAGTGACGGGTTGGCAAATGAAGAATGACAAAAGCTATGCTCTTCAAATTCTGGTAAACTTTTAAAAAAAAGTTTTATCTTTGACTGGTTCGCCTATTCGAGAACTCATATAACCAAAGGTTTGCTCCAGTTCGTAAGCTGTCATCATAGTGTTCCTGCACACACTTTGTCATACTGTTAAACTATTCTGAATGAACTACTTTTTTAAAATTTACCGTAGTATCGTCTCATTACCTTTGATAAAGTTACGTATTGAATACATTACCTTGCTTTCAGGTCTTCAAACGCGTCATATGAAAACTTTTAGGCAAACTAACATTACACGCAGATGCTTTACGTATACCCATATTAAGATGGCAAATTAAAATGTTATTTTAAACGAAAATAAAGAAAACAAGTCACAATCAGTCTGAGGCAGAAGAGCTTATTTTGTTGCAGAACAAATGATCGGCAATCTATTATTACTAAAAGCAGCGAGAGGCATAGGAGAGCTCGGTTCCAACAACATTGTTACCTCTTGTATTGACGGGAAGAGACTTTCAGAAAACTACTGCACTAAAAAGATGGAATTCATTTTACTCTAATTACAAATAAGCATACTGTTAAAAGATTTATGGAAAATTTCTCAACACAATTACTAGTCGCGTATTGCCACGTAAACAATTGGATTAACAAAAAGCTAAGACACTTCAAGGTTGAAAGCTATAAAGCAACACGCTAATGCTTCGAAGAGGTGCTACAATCACAGTGAGACTTTCGGGCTACTCACGCAGTCACAATTTTTGATTCTAGCAGCTCAGCAGCAGGAAACAAAAACGCAAGCATAACAGAAACACATGTCTACTTACAGATTTTAACAGGTCGATCCGAACTCTCTCCAAACCACCGTCGTCCCACGTCACTGCGCTGTAGGCTTCAGCTGAACGACCGTAACCGCTGAGAACGAACCTGCTAATCGTTTTACCGATTCGCTAGCTCGAATGGTTCCACCCCAAAGCATCATTGCTATGCGGTGCTCGCTATTCTATTTAATTGCGTAGCAAAGCGACACTTTTACGCTGCCATTACAAATGATTAAAGTGAAACGAAGTTGCTGCTTTACTAAGCAAGGAAGTGAAGGAAATTGCATCGGTAAGTGTCTTCTTCTAATGGAAGCATTGTTTGGCTATGACTTAGTTTCGCGAGTATCGCTTTGCTGTGCTGCTTCGGAGGGTGATGGAGGTAGGTAGCTTAACGTGAATACAGTACATTGGACTGGAGTGCCATTCAGTTTAGCGCAGTCCTCATATTTCTACTTTACAGCCATTTTAACGAAGATGGCCTAATTATATGTCGCGTGATCCCCGGCAAGCAATGTTAGCTATCAATAGAAAACAATGCGCGTCATTCAGACTTCTCGTTAATTCGCCTTAGGGCTCCTCAAGGCGCCTAGCATAACTTGAAAATATGGTGTTATTCTTGAAATTGTATGTCAGCGGGCTGAGCAACTTGTTTTATTTGATTTTGTGCCAAATAGGTCCATTCCAGTTTACTACATGCAAGCAGTGTGTGGGCATTAATACCTTTAGACCTTGCGGCTGCAACGGAACGCAAGGACGAACATTTGTGAGGTATTAAATGGCTGCGAATCCTTGTAGCTGTCCTGACAGTTCAATTCGGCAAATCGATCATTCTATATAGGTCGAAAGCTGTTATGCTCTCGGTGGAGCGTCGAATTGATTTCCGTTCCTACGTGCGCCTCTTGGTGCGACTTTCTATTTCCCAAATGCTCCCTGTTCATTGGTGTAACGTATTATGCATTCTCATCTTTTCGCTGCTGTCAAAATAAGAAGTACGACGTTAATCAATATGTTACGTGTTCTACGCATTATTTATTTACGAATAGTTTGCTTTTTAAATTCAGTTTTGCTCGGCGATCGCCTATGCACATCCCGCCAAGTTCGTTCCAGCAAGTTACGGATGCCTTCAACATTTTAACAATCTTCGTAGTTTTACATTTTTGCATATTGATCAAAATAGCTTCCGTCTTTTTTCAGCTACTATGTTAGAGATACAATAAAATGTATAAGCTAGTCGTTAGAACAGCAGTGATATGCTCATAATTAGTTTTTCCATATTACCGCTAGACAAGTATAACTCGAATAGTTGGCCTTCACTTTTAAGCTTGTTACTAAGGAATAGAGTTCCGTCATCTATTGTTATCATTGACAAAGGTTTACGAAATATCAAGATTGCGTCATCAAAGTTTGCCCAATCTTTTCTTATCAGAAGCCTTACGTAATATTTGCTTTAATTTTCTGCGTACGTCTCCCCTGGAAAGATAATGTTGCGCCGGCAACGAGTATATTCCTTTGCTTTCGTTCACTACTCATTTCCTGCTATGGGCATCTCCTTTTCTTTTTAGAATTATAATATCAGGCTGCTCAGCTTTGAATGTTGGAAGATACGAAACGTAGTAGTCTTTACCCGGGCTAATCAAACCTTTCAAACTTCAGTTGCCGGCGAACGCCACTTATCGCGAAAGATTTACGAAACTTTGATAGGTTGTCATTCTACGAGTTTTTTTTCTCGTTTTAGTTGCTATATTATTGTCTTCCTTCAATTTGAGCTTCGACTAAACGCTCTCTTACCTTCCCGCACACTTCATTTTTCATTCTAAGTGTATCAAGGCAACTTTAATTTATGAAATGCTTGTATTTGCTTTCCGAGTTTTCCGAGTTACGTCAGGCACTTCAAATGGGTCCCTTAATTAGTTAAAAATGTTCTTTTTATCCATTCGGCCTTTCGGAGCAACTTTTTACTGTTCTGTAGCTTAGAGAGTGTTCAGGCGTTGTGTTGTTGCGCAATAGAATGCGTTTGACCAAATTTTATTGTCCGATTTGCGGGCGCAACAATCCGTCGCGTTGTCATAGTTGCCTGAGTGAGTGGAGCGGCGGTTGAAGAATCGGAAACTATTTGCTTGTATGGCCATCGTAATGACGAGTGAAATGACCTAAATCGTTGAAGTCGAACGATTAATTTCCTTCGTTGCGAAGAAGAGCAGTTTTGCAACTGCTGTTATTCGACGCGGCATTTTATTGAACGCGCTTATAATTATTAGTCATAGTAAACTTGTTTTCTGCGGTCATTCTTTGCTACGGCTTATCGCGAAGTGATGTGCAGCCGGCGGCGGTCATTCTTCATTTGAGCAGGTTCCACGGTTGACAGAGAACAGGATCGTTAGAACTTTTGCTAAACTTGCTGCCATATTTCTTGATGTAAGCGGTTAAAAGCTATTTTGTACTTCCATTGCGTTGTATGTATTGTTTGTGATTGAATTGTTTGCCCATTTTAGGTGAATAATCATGAGCGTGCACCAAATCATTACGGGCGCGTTGAACCGAGGCGAAAATGTATTTTCTGTTGGCCTTGTGGATGGAATTAATTTTACCGTAGGTTTTAATACATACAATATATTCTTTGGTCCTAATAATGCTTTACCACGCAGGTATGCGCTGTTGGATGTGACGTAGTCATTCTGGATTGCGAATTCAAACGAGTGCAAGTTATACCCGGCTGTTCAACTGGATTCGTGCAAGTTACATCTGTTGCTGGCTGTAACGAAAGCGGAAAGGTAGGTATGAATAATTACGTAACCTATTAGCTTCCGGCGTTTTGCTTTAGATAGCAGCAGCATTTTATGATTTCGTTCGCATATACAAACCATTACCTTTGTCCGATACCGATTCGCAGGGCGAATCAGAAGTGAGTGGAGTAAGGAATATTTTTTTAAAATTTAAATGCGTGACATTTGTTCCTACTCATTGTAGACTCTTAACTACCGATGGTTTGAAGCGTCCGCTTTTCCGGTTAGTTCACTGGTCACATGCCTTTCGTGGAATTTGGACGGTGACTGACTTACTTGGCTGATTAAAACTTTTGCATGTGATTGGCTAATATCCATTTGTTTTCAGGTTTTCGCTTGCTCGTAAGCACGGAAGCGAAACTGCAAATGTTTCAGCACCACGCGCTGACCGAGTATTGTACCTTAACGGAAGGCATTGAAAGGCAGTATTCCAGCGGAGTCCGTTTTGGTATTGAAACCGAAATACCTGTGCCAAGCGAGGAAACAAGCACCGCAAGCAGCGCTTGGGACTGTGTTTGGTCTTCAAAGTGAGCTAACTAGCTTTCAGATGTTGTATTTTTAAAGTTTTCTTTTTCAAGGTTGGATTCCCCTCTGCGTCAAGTCAGATTTTCTCCCGACGGATCCATGTTTGCCAGTTGCGGAAAGGTACACTTAACCTTCATAGGCGGTCATGTAGTTTTAAGGTGGCCTTTCAGAATGACAAAGTCGTTAAAGTATGGTTCTGCGACTCCACGGAACAAAAAAAGAACGGAGACGGCTTATCTTACAATTTCTTATTGCTGCGCCATCCAAAAGAGGTCATTGGCTTTGAATGGAGAAAGTCAGGCCGATATATATTCAGGTTAGAGTTTTGCGAGCAAATATACAGTATTAATAAATGTTTCGAAAGATAGGATGTCTTTTAACAGGCTTGAACAGTTTCATAGTAGATCTTCAGATTCACGGGTTTGGCCTGTTGGATTTATCTGTAAGTAAACTTCAAAGTGCCCTACCAACGGATGGATGAACAAATTGTAAGATAAATTCCGTTCAGAAATCCGAGTTTCTCTCACAATTTGCTCATCCATCCGTTGGTAGGGCACTTTGAAGTTTACTTACAGATAAATCCAACAGGCCAAACCCGTGAATCTGAAGATCTAATGTTAATAAATGATGCCATTTCCTAGCAGTTATAATTAATGCAAGGGCCTAATCGATTTTCCAGCATATTTTTTGAGTATTCAATTTTTTCCTTAACGTATAATCATATTGACATTTTCCTGTCCCGATTGTTTTAGCGAAGTGCTGTAGCTGTACCTGCTTGGTTCATCGCGCTACCGTACTACCCCGTAACTTTCTTATGTTTGCGCGTAAATGAACGTCATTTGGAGTTGTGACGCATTAGCCCACATGGTTGCGTCATCCGAGTTCGTTAGCTGCAGGCGAATAAATTTTGCTAAATAATCTAATAGGCAAGCCTGTGATGGCTTTCCTTAAGTTGTTTAATCCACAGTTGTTAACACATGACGTATACTCATAAATTAAGTTCCATTCTGTAATGTATGTTTGAATTTGCAGGCTTCTCAGTGACGCATATCCGTAGATAGCAAAGTAAAGCATAAAGTCGTATATCCTTTTTCTCCCGACCAAAAGGGTACTATCGTAACGTTTTAAAAAGAGCGTGTTTATGAACTCTGAGCGATTGGCGTTGTTGGCACGGGAATATTTTTTTGTTCATACGGGCTGCAAATGTGTCGTACAACATAATTTCCTGCGTACGGTGCATGTTAGCAGTTCTTTATTGACTAGCGTTTATTGCTTAGCATAGGTGAAATATCCCTTTGTCCAGAATTCTGTAATTTTCCAAAATGTGTATTTGAGCTTTGAAATGGCGTCACAATTGAGAAATTTACATATAACGTCACTCATCTGACCTTCGCGTCATAGTTTGTAAACTCTGAGAGAGATCCATCTAGCGGAACGCATATTCCCTAACGATTAATTTATTAAAAAATATTTTATATAAGTGCCTTATATGAAACGTACAACGAATTTCGTAATTATCCTTATGACTTAGTCTAAACATATCCTTTTAAGCACCCGTAAATACTTGTAAAAATTTGTCTGAGCGTTCCAGTAGTACCTATAGTCACTCGCCCGCCCCACCGTATGAAGAATGCAGGTTCCTTTTCGCTAAGCATACGACCGTGCTGTCCTGCGTGTATTGGCAAGCGAGCTGCTGATCTTGTTCTACTCTTACTTAAGCTCAGGACAAAATATAAGCCTTGCTTTTAGGGTAAAGCTTTGGTAAGGGCACAATAGGACGCCTGGCAAATATACAGTACGACCAAGAGGGGGGAATCTGATTTTCTTTTCAATCGGTTTCCTTTTTTCGGGATTATCTTTCCAGACGCAGCGCAAGCGTGTATGCTCAGAGTCTTTGTTATTAGTATTTGCTAAAGATTGCTGTGTTCGCCATTGGCCTTATGAGGAAATGGCTTTTGATCTTTTATCTTACCAATCCTTTTTAAAGAGGTTTTGTGGCCAATATTTTGCTCACCTGGTGTCAAGATCACATATCGAGAATATGGTGCGAAACTTCTCCCGCCTCCGAATGCGACTGGGGTCAATCCTACCGAACATCCGAACCTACTGCGCAAGCTACATTGCCTGACACTGATGCGCAGCGTCCATTTCACCCAAAATACCTCCATAGGACTTTTCTGCATCGGTTCAAGCATTTGAGGTAATAGGGCGGCAACGTTGGCCTACTTTGTGCTTATGTATCTTCTGCTCAAGGAGGAAAAAGAAGGTAAAACATGACTCGGCTAATGTGAATAGTTCCTATTCACGTTCTTTGGGACTCTCCACAGACACCTTTGCCACATGCGGTGACGAACTTAGCAACTACGTTCATTTTCACTTGTCAGCCAGCATCAACGCCAACACTGGTTGGTTGTTCTTTTAAAAAAGCTGCATAGGTTTTAACCTACACGCGTCAGATTGCTTATTGGTGCCATCCGTGGACAGATGCATGTTTGACACAACGATGGCTGTGCATTGGTTGAATAATAAAGAGTTAGTATTCAGCGAAGGTGCCGAAAAGTTGATTGTGGAAGCGCTGGGAGCGGAATCTTGCAGTCGTCTTGCAGCTGCACCCGACGGTCGCTTAGCTTCAACGACAGATTTGAAAAGTGAAAACACGATTGGCTCAGCCTTGTGCGTGGAATAATTTTTTTCTAAATTTAGAGCAAGAATCAGAACGCCCAACACCCGTTACTCCAACGCTTGGAAGTCCATTGCAGCCTTCGCAGCCACAAGTATTGTATTATCTTTTTTGCCCGCCGGCTTTCGCTATTTTTGCTTTACAAAAGATGAAAGATAACATTGATATGAAGTTTGACGCCTTGCTACGCGATTGGCAGCAAACCTACGACGTACTCTTTGCTATTCATCCCGTAGATGGCAGCTTACTGATTTGGTATTAATTGAAGCTACCGTAAGAAACCTGATTATCAGATTTGTTGCTGCATTGTAGGACAGTGGAATACCTAGATTGCATCACGAGGCAGGCACAGGTTAGCTTTGCCTCTCGATTACCGCTCGCCTTCCCGTTGAACGATGCGGCTTCTTTGCATCACAACTTGGCGCTTCTTAACTCCAAAGGGCAAAGCTATTGGAGTGTGACACACAACGGTATCTCACAAAGAAATGGCGACTGGTTTAAAAAAAATTTTTTTTGAGTTTAGAATATGACAACATAGCGTCTAGCGAATTTGGTGCCCAGTCAAGCTGTAACAAGGTATATTTGCTGACGACGCATCAGAATGGTACTTTGAACCTGTGGAATTTGAACGTGGACGAAAAGTCCAACTATTCGCTTATTCTTGGAGTAACGCACAAGTCGCGTATGTGCGGTCATAGGTAAGCTCTTAGTAGGCAGTTTTGAGAATGCGTGCTTGTAAAGCGCCGTCGCTGCACTAGATTCATGGTTAAGCGTGTGGCGTGTCATCCGATACTTCCGTTGTTCCTGACCACCAGTCATCACAACGTAAGGCGCAAAAAGTAATTTGCCCGAATAGCGCCGACTTAAAAGTGAACTCAATGGGCTTATATACAGGTTTGATCACGAGCAGTCGCAACAGCAAGAGCAACAGCGGCAGAATGAAGTTTCCTCGGAGATGACCAAAGCGGACGTGCAACTTTTTGGCTCCGAACTAATTCTGTGGCAGGTTAGCGTTTTGAAAAATTTGTCTGCTGTCGATTCTACCGTAATTTGATTCTCAGGTAGTACCAGTTGGGCCGTTGCGCAAAACTGGCGGCGTTTCGGAGCTTTCGCGAATAAACAGCCCGGAATTGTCGGCATTTTCCAACGTTGCTTGGATTCCAAGCGTCCTGCCGAGGTAGGTTGCCAATTTTAAAAAGAAATATAAAAACTGTTTCGCCGCGCGCGCTTTAATGGCAGTTTTAAGTTATATACCAATAAGGCTCCTTCAATGTAGCGTAACTTTTTAGCTCTACTCTTGGTCGTTCAAGCAACTCCGCGAGCTCGTGTTTCATTGCCTCCGATGGTCAATGCCTTCGCGTATACCAGGCGGTTTTGGACGCGCGCTCTCTTCTATCAGATATGAACTACGTGAAGCAATTTCTTCCGGTATTTGCAGCACATGTTTTCTTCTCTCTTTGCTTACGTATTGTTTTCAAGATATCTCGGTCCTCTTCCACTGATTTCGATGTTTTCGAAAGTGTACGTAACCGTCGCCAGTCTGTAGACGTTGTGCTTAACATCGTTTCTACTCAATCGACTGCCCGCCCTGGTTGTATAATCGGCTTAGACCCAATATCCGACGCTATTCACGTAGGATATAAGCTCAAATTATTGTTTTAACGAGCTGTTTAAATTTCCGGCAGAACTGGCGTCACGTGCAGCTTATGCACGTTTTTCATGAAGAAGTCGTCATGACGGACACGCATATTCCCAGCTCGGTGGTTAGCGACAAGCTGCTGCACTCGGATTCGTCATGTTTGGACAGATCAAAAGAAGCAACGTTCCACGATCGTTTTTACTTGGTTTTGTTGGAGAAGAGCAAGAATCCATCGGTTGCAAAGCCGACAATTCACATGTGGCTTGTTGGCCTTGTTGCGCAGTCGAATTGCGACAGTCCCATCTTTCGACCTGGTATACGTGGGATACTTTTGTTTGCGAAGCATATACGTCATCGTGCTTATTACTCAGGCGAAACTGACGACACGACGGGCGGCGGTTCGTCGGTGACCTCTCGCCTCCATATTTATTCAGAAAAGGTCGTATATGGTTGGTAGTTTGTTTTTTATCTGATTGTTGAATGTTGCTGCAGGTCTGCTCTCAGTCGTTGGACCTCCCTGAGGGCGTTAGGGTAATTGACTGTTGTCCCAGCGTAAGCCATCTTTCGTCATCGAGCCTTTATCCTTCTTGTCGCGCGCCATACCTTCTGGCTACCGCGTGTTCCGACGACAGAACGCGATTCTGGAGATGCGACGTTTCGATGGATAAGGACTCAACGCTAACCTACAAGTGGCTCGAGTGGCGCATGTTTAACGAGTTTGGAGAAAGTTCCTTTGAAGTCGAAGGTTCGTTCCGAGGTTTTTCTTGCATACTTTACCTACCCCTATCCTTAGGAAGCGTTTTGCGCGTAAGTTGCGCCTACAGCGGTAGGATTGCTTGCGCCTTCGATCCGGGCGGCTTACCGCAGAAGAGTGATGACGTCAACTCTGTAAACGTCAACGTAACCGTTCATGAATGCGAATCAACAGGCGGTATTGAATGGATCGAGGAAGATACAATAAGGCTACATAATATCCCTATTCAACGCATAGCTTATTTCCCCAGTGACACTGAATCATTTTCTTTGGTAGATCATTGATTATATGCAAAGTTTTCTTAAGCAAGCTTTCCTCTCTTTTCTAATTTAAGCTTTGGGAAGATCCGTCCGAAGTGTTTCCCTCGCTAGCCGATAAAAAACAAAATTCGCTGTCCAAACATATCCCGCCGGTAACTAACGTAAATGTGACCACTAAAGCGGGTGTACGCAGTTGTTACGTTCCCGGGTAAAGGCATAGCAGCGAGTATTTTTTTCCATACTTTGAAAGAATGCTGTTTTAAGCAAAGGGGATACGGATATACGTCTGCGAGACGTCGTTCGTCTTGCGTGGATTTCTGCAGAGGACGGTTCTCATCTGTTGACCGTTGGTGTTGGCTCTTTGATTTTTCTGTACGCTCCCGTGGCTGAAGACGTGGCGCAGCACTTCGTTGCTCTAATGAAAGAGTCGGAACAAGTTAATCCTAAACGTAGGAAGCTATTAAGAAAGGCTTCAACTATTGCAGCCCAGGTAAGAAGAACCCTTGTTGTTATATCAAAAATAGTTCTATGCGCTTGCTGTTAATTTCAATAGGTAAAAAAAGTGGTTCGATGGATATGTCTGCGTTGCGTAGAGCTTGAATCAGCCGACGGTTTACCTCCAGTGCCAAGAATGTTGAGCTGGGTGCGTCATGGCATAATGGTGGTTGGTTTGGATACCGAAATGCGCATATACAGTCAATGGAACATGTCTCAGCCAAATGCGATAGCAAACAAATCCTCTCTGAAGTTGCCACCCTCGGGTGAAGATGCTCTCTCTGGTTTAACTAAGATAGTCCCTTCGTCAGCGCAGCAGCATCTGACCACATCTCATTCGGTTTTGGACTTTATGCGTAAAGCCAAGAAGACGGAAAGTGCAGTCAACTTAAAGAGATTGCCAGCAAAGAAGCATGACGCCAAGGACAAGACGGAGTCATGGAGCGAACGATTTCTTGGCTTGGTCACTTATGAAGGCCTTTTTGACGCAGCAAGAGTTGCTATGCCATTACTTCCTCAATATCATCCCAGGCAATTAATAGAACTTCTAAGGGCTGGAAAGATCTCCATGGTGAAGGCCATTCTACTCCATATGCTCTGTAGTATAAGACAATACGGATCAGCTAAAATTGCCAAAACTACATCGGATTCAGAGACTTCTGATAGCGGTGACCGCCCGTAAGAACGCGTCTCTTAGCTTGTATATTCAAGATCTTATTGCAATGTTTGTTGCAGAGCCAATCGTAGGCCGTCCATTACCCTGATGGATATTGGTATCATGTCGAATGAGGAAGTTACTGCTGAATATTTCGAAGTCGACTTCATAGCTCCATTGCCGCTTTATTCCTTGATTTATCCGGAAGTTGGCGAAAGCGAAAAAGCTATAAGCAAAACAAACACAAATACTTCTCAAAATGTTTGCTCTATTTTCTTCGCTTTTGTACGTTCACGCGATTTTGGTTGCAGGTTGCGGACATGCTGTGGTCCGACTACGAAGCTCAGCAGATGAAGGATTCGCTTGTACTGAACATGTATGATACCGGAATGGAAGAAGAGCCCGCTTCGGACCATGAACCAACGTCATTCACAGCCAAAGAAGCATTACAGCTTTCTCACTTGCTTACGCACGTTCATCTTCCCGGTAAGGGCTTTGGCGTCTTTTGAATATTTCCCTAAGCAACTTTCATTCGCTTAGGGTTGACCAGCGTGGACCAGCTGCATTTGTTAGCCATCGCGGATACTGTTTGCTCCTTTTCAGCCGACGCAGTCGAAGAAAAAGCGTGGTACTTCTCAGGTAACATTTTTCCTTTAGTTCTGAACAAGCGTCACTTTCTTCTAAGCAATGTAAGGCGGTGTAGAAAACCTAAGCGCCCAGCAATGCTCAGATGCCAATTTAGCGCATGAGACTGAATTAAATTATTATTTCAAACTATATACAGTACGAACCTGATTATCTGAACTTGTAGCTGCAGAGAAACTTATGCGTATAATCCATAATTCCGATGTCGGAATAATTAAATTCCATAAAGTTTGCTTTGCTTAGCTTGTCCAAGTCGGCCCTATGTGCTCTCTAGAGCTGCAACGACGAAGTGTTATTTTTTTTTGTTCACTTTTTAAAAAGTGCGTATTTTAGGAATGTCTAAGCAAAGTATATTCCCGCTCATCAACGTTGACATTCACGGTTACGATGCCGAGTCGACAGCAAGTAGAATTTATGCCCATTGCTTTTTTTTGCTTTTTTTAAATTCAGTTTTATTTTTTTAAGCTGCCGTGGACACATGCGGATTGAGATATCTAATGGCTGTTCGACATTACGAGTATCTGCTTCGTTGCTTACCTTTCAAGCAGCGCGTGGTTTTGCGACAGAAAGGTTTGGGGCAATGACATGACTTGTCGATGACTTCATTTCGGAAAGCTGCTTCCAGGGTTACCGTCCGCCAATGTCATATGGGCATTGCATTCGGAAACGGAAAGCGAACTGCTGGAGTCGCTATCCTGCATGCAGCGCAAGAAACCAACATGGGATGAATTACGCAGTTTGGGCGTAGGTTGGTGGTTGAAGAACGTTCAAATCCTACGCACTTGTTTTGAAAAGGTTCCCGCCCTCATTGACCCATTCGTTCAATTATGCCATTTGTTTGGTACATTGTTAAGATAGCGAAAAGTGCCTTCCAGGCGAAGAACGACCCAATGGACGCGGCGCTGTTCTACCTTGCGATGAAGAAGAAAACTGTACTCGTTCACCTTTTCAAGTTAGTCTACGCCATCTCATTCATCCCGACTGCGCGCAGTTGACGACTTTATTTTAAAAATAGAACTGTAAAAGACGCGAAGATGACCGATTTCCTTTCGAACGACTTTTCTCAGGACAAATGGAAGAAAGCGGCGCTTAAAAATGCATTTGTGCTTATTAGCAAGCAACGCTTTGAGCACGCGGTTGCCTTCTTCCTTTTAGGCAATGCCTTAGACGACGCGGTGAAGGTAAGTGGAAGATTAATAATACGCTGTATAAAAATGAATTCGCGTTTGACCGTTTTTGGACTTCAAAATTTTATGCCGAAGCATTCGGGATTTGCTAGATTCTTAATAATGTTCAATAACGACGCGGACAATTTTTTTAATGGTAACCGCCTAAAGAGCTTCTCAAGTTCAAGTATTCATAAACCACCCGGTATATCCTTAGTTTACGGTAGTATGCGATTATTTTGGGGCAATAATCTTTTACTGTTTTTACAAAAACTGCAGTACGCAAAAGGAGAAAGAAGAAGGAAATTGAGCTGAGCAAAAAATAAAGAACAATTATGAAGGCAGTTAATAACAAACGAAGAAGTCGTAGGGAGAAAATGATTAAGTAGCGACGCTGGGTGCATCCGCGAATTTCCCGTCAAAAGTTATACTGAGATTTTTGTGGTTTTCCGAATCGCGCGCCGTCGCTAATAGGGTTATTGCGTCTGCTTTGCGAGTGTCTCCATTCCTGACAAAAACGTTGCAATACTCATGATTTATTTATTTTCTCGTCGTTTCTTCTAAATATAAGGGGTTTCACCGAAGTAAAAATTAACTTAGCTAATACTGCAGTATGCCGAATCGATAATGTAAATGCGCTGCTTCGTGCAGACTGTTGCTAATGGCAAAACAAACTCTGTCATTATTGAACACCAGATTTCGGGATTTCACGAATCCCGAAAACTTCGCCATAAAATTTTCACTTTAATAAACAACAGGTCAAGCGTGACTATGTGAAAATATGTATACCTATTACAAACCGTTCCATGTTTAAGCATGTTTTAAAATAGGTAGATTATTGTTATTATTATTATTGTTGTTGAAAATATAACTTTTTAGTATGGGACCGTAAGTTTTCATGTTTATATTTTTTTCGTAGGAAAGTTTGTGCCGTTGACAATACAAAACTTTTAATGGAATTCCATAACTTTCAGGCCGCGCGCGACCCGTGCACCGAAAGCTACGGAATTCCATTAAAGGTTTTGTATTGTCCACGGGACAAACTCTGTACGAAAAAAGAATTCTATTATGAGTATTATTAATTTTTTATTATTATTATTATTATGCTTATTATTATTTTGAAAATGTAGATTCTGGGTACGGGACTGTAGACTTTCACGTTAAACTGTTTCTTTTACAGAATTTATGTCCCGTCAAGAACTTTGACAGAATTTACATTCCGTAAAAAAACGGTTTAACATTATTATTATTATTATTATTATTATTATTATTATTATTATTATTATTATTATTATTATTATTATTATTATTATTATTATTATTATTATTATTATTATTATTATTATTATTGAAAACTGGATGTTTTGTAACGGGTTGAATTTTCATGGTTGTAAGGTCTTCTACGGCTTTTCCCGTTTTTTCGTTGTGCTGTTATCTGTAATTAAACTAAACAACTGCTCTACCAACGGATGGATGAGCCGTTATTAAGAAAAGTACAGATATCAACGCACTCAACTTTTTTTATTGTTCAAAGCTTTCGGAACGCTCTAGTTCTGATAACGCTCTGATATCTGTACTTTTTCTTAATAACGGCTCATCCATCCGTTGGTAGAGCAGTTGTTTAGTTTAATTGCAGATAACAGCACAACGAAAAAACGGGAAAAGCCGTAGAAGACCTTACAACCATATTATTATTATTTCGAAAGACAGGATGTCTTTTAACAGGCTTGAATAGTTTCATAGTAGATCTTCAGATTCACGGGTTTGGCCTGTCGGATATTATTATTATTATTATTATTATTATTATTATTATTATTATTATTATTGTTTTTGTGGTTGTTCTTTCATTTTTGTTATTTCCTGCGGAAATAGCCGCGCTTATTAAGACCAAAAAATATACACGAGGATTGAGAACACTTCCCGCTTCAGCATCATGTTTGATGACGTCATCACGTAACGTGCAAAAGACTGGATATATCCTGGTTTCCATGTCTACTTCTTGACCTTAATAGAAGCAATTGTTTGTGTGTGTAACATTGGTTTGAAGTCTTGAATTTGTTCGAGTTTAAGTTGATTCGTTGGCATGTTTCCTATTTCTCTTCGCACGCTGCGATCCTTTTTAAGGTTTGCCTGGATAGTATGAACGACATACAATTGGCCGTGGTAATTTTTCGACTCTTCTCAAGCGACGAAGCGGTTGCCGAAGAGCGTCTCCGCCATCTTCTTTGTAACGAAGTATTGAAGTGCTCTGCTGATGACGACTTTTCGGACCCTGACACAACGAAGCGTTGTCAAGATCCGTTTTTGCGTTCCATTGTATTCTGGTATCTGAAGGAGTATGCGCTAGCAGCATCTACCTTCCTTACGGAGACTGATCTTCGCGCTAGAAGCGACTTAATATCAGCCGAATATAGTTCGTCCGATGTGTTCAATTTTTATGTCTATCTTCGTACCCATCCTCTGGTGCTTCGCAAACGCCTTGAAGACAATGGTATTAAAATCGCGAGTACCGAGCAGTTTGTCAAAATTGCCCAACATTTGGCCAGGCAAATATCGGCTACCGAGCGAAAGCTGTTTTTTAACACTGCCTCTACACACTTGCAGTGCGGCTGTCCTTTATTAGCCATCGAAGTGCTATCGAAACTTCCCAGACCTCCACCGCCGAGCGATTACGTGCCGGGCCCATTTCTGGAATTGCTATCCGCTGAAGCTAGCAGAAAAACAACTGCCGCTTCGTTAGCCAATGGAGTTCAGCCGGCAAAACCTTTTACAGCTCCGGATACTGGCAAGGAAGAAGCGGTCGATTGGAGCTTTGATATAAACACACCGTCCAGAGTAGATTTGTCCAATAGATTCAACCTACCAAAACTTGAACTTGACTTGGAGGAGGAGGACGACATCGACGAAGCCGATCAAACCTCCGACGCAAAGTCGTCTAGCAGCAGTACAACGCAAGAAGCGGACGATGCTGGCTTCTGCGGAGCTTCGACAAAGGACGACGGCGGGCAGTTTGACGTCATAGCCCAAATTTTAAAACTGATTTCGTGCATGAAAATACTGACCGAAGAATTGGCATGCGTTGTTAGCGGCTACGAAGTGGACGGAGGTCAGCTGCGCGCCCAGCTTTACTTGTGGCTTGAAAAGGAAATGGAAATGCTCAAGCTGCTTTGCGACTACAAAGTTGACGAACGTCAATTGGAGGACGAAACGTCCGAAACGAACCATTTCTTTGTCAGCTTATCGGTAGCATCCGCTGGCGCCGCTGCAGAATTGCACGAGGCCATTCAGCAAGATAGACAAAAATTGGCAATCCGATGGCAGCGTACCGTACGCATGAGACGTTGGCTAGCGGCTCATCAGCAAGTTCTAAGGACGCTTACGTACTTTTGCTCACTGCACAGTTCAAGCGTAACCTGCATTCCATCTACAGTATCCAAATCCAAACCGCCTTTTTTTAGAACGTCGGTTTGGCGTCCGCTGGAATGGAGCTGCTTCTGCTATTGCAAGAGTTGAATCAAAATCTTTCCGTGTCGAGATCGCAGCTCACTTCCAGACTGCCGGTGTTCGGCACATTTCCTTTGATGTCCTCTTCGTTGGCATCTGTCAAAAGCGATATAGCGTTGCCGTTACGTAACGTCATTAATCAAACGTCGGACATACTGAAGACGTTAGCCGAACTGCAAAAGCCACCAAAGTACCAAGAGCATTTGTCAGAGGTTACGTGTTGATGGAAGAGGTTACTAGCTTTGCGTTATGAATTCTTACCTTTAGATGTACCTTATGTACACGTTGAGTCAGTGCTTGTCAGCGTGTATGTACGGTTCACTTTGCGATATGAGCTCAGTTCCTATATCCAAAATGCTTGCAAAGTAGGCTATGATTAATTAATAATCTGCGCGGTTTAAAGTGCCCTTATTAGGGAGAACAGCTTCTTGTTGCATAAGGTGAATGATGATTCCATTTGCGAAGGCGACTTACCGGAAGTGGTCACTAATCCAGAAAAGTGGCCTGGTAAGGCTATATGCCCAACGTGAAACTACTTTAAGGCTGAGCGAGGAAATATTTTAGGAGTTGATTGTTCGCCGCATACGCTTTCAGGTGATCGAGACGAGGACGTCCCGAACTTGCTAGTGTTGCTGGTGGAAAGTTGGGCAGCCATTTTTTTGTCGCTTTTCACTTTTTGTTTATGTACATACGACTCACGCTGGCTGTATCGCCTGGTTGCTCATCCGGTTAATGCTCAGCTGTTTTCCACAATATTCGGAGGCGGAGGTCACAGGAGCATGTTAGTCGACGTGCAAAACAGTCAGCTAAGAAGGCAGTCATGCAGTAAGCAAAATGGGATTTTTAGAAATTTTTTATTTCTTCTTTATTGAACCTCTTGCAGAGTCCAGCGATACCTACGAGACTGCAACTAGCGATGGGACAGTAGAGCAGTTGGACCCAGCAAAGTTGAGAGCCAAATTTCATTCGAAAGTATTAGGCCATCGGGATCGTTCGAACAGTACGGTTCAATTAACCGCCGATGGGCGCCAAGTAATTTTAACGACCAAAACGGAATGGGTGCAACCAAGAAAAAGCGTAATTTCATTTTACATGACAAAGGTTAGATCTTTATACGAATCTAATGCAGACAATTACTTTTTACTTTTAGCCATGCCTTGGTAAAGATGCGGAAGAGGAATTTGAATACGATTCGGAAGAGAGCAATTCCTCCGAGGATGATTCAGCTGAAGAAGAGGAAGATGAGGAAAAATCTGAACACGCAAAGCAGCACAGCGATTCGAACAGTTACGCATGGTTGATATTGCGCTTGGCCTTAGTACGCCAAGTGCAATACAGAATTAAGCAATTTTTGGCTATAGCCGGTTTTGAACTAACAGGTGTGTATGCTGCCATTCCTTGTACAAAATCATCCTAACGAAATTTCTACCGACCTGTAGAGATGGGCGGCATCAGTCCTTTAATATACGGTTGTTTGAATATGCTTGAACGATGGGTTGCAAGCCTTAATGATGAATTGGAAAATTATCCCGGCGGTTGCCCAGAGAATTTTCTACCAAGCGCGGGAGTTGCTAACGAGGCTGGCGGGCCGTCGCTCCATCGATTTCGGGTCATTTTGGAACCAAACAATACACCTTTTCCCAGCGGCGATAGGTCCACGTTGCCAGTTCGTCGTCTTTGGCTATTCCTTGTACGGCAGGAGCATTTAATGGACGTCTTCATAAGATGCATTTTCAAATCAAAAAATGCCGTTAAGGTGATTTAAAAAATTGTTTATTTTTTCTCCTTCTTCGTTGTAAGATGTTCTTTTTTTAAAGATTGGCGAAGTGGCAGCATCCTCAGGGCCGTACCTCCATTCAGAAGCCTTTAAAGTCATCCAAAGGGAACATGACCCAATCACCGCGTTTGCAATTTGTCCGGTTGGATTTTGCTTACTTTATTGGGGCAGCTTTTGACTAGAGGGCGCTGCTGGTGTTTTAGAACCGATTCGGCATGATAGCCATTAGTTCCGGCAGAGAACTACAAGAAATGGACATCTCACCGCTGCTTTCTCCAAACGCTGATTGGTTGAGCGACCCCACCGAATTGGAGCTCATGATGACTGGCTTGAAAAAGTACTCATTCTTATCGTCCGAATAATCGGTTTTGATGCAACTTTGGTTTTTTTAGAAATCCGTTAGTTGATAACGACGACTATTTACTTGTCAACGCGCAGGAGAAACAAGGAACGCTTGTCACCGGTCGAGGGACGACTTACGTAAGCGTTTTTAACGCTTTATTTGTTTATATGTTCGCATTTTTTCTTCTCATGTCTGTTATCATTTTCCTTCATTAGAAACGCGTAAATGAGGCAAAAAATTTTAAACAAACAAAACGAACTTGATTATCTATAAAAAGGTACAGTAATTAGGTTGCTTATTTTTTCTTGTTTTCAGCTTATTTATCGAAAGCATTTATATTTCAAACGTGGCGGTAAATGTACAACGTTGTGTTATCTGTTAAAGGCTAACATTCCGCCAAAAAACTTGTCCATTTGAAAAAAGAACAGTAATATTCCGAGCACGCACGTTTTGACGCGGTAAGTTTTGACTCAGTGAATTAAGGGCGCATCCAACTGTCCAGGCTGCTATCGCTGAGCCTCTTGGGCTGTTGCCGTCGCAGCTTAAACTATGCGTCCAATAACAGCTACCTGTTTCCTTTTTGTTGCCATTTGTTGGAAGTTTAGATCTTTTGTCATCCTAATCCCGCCGATTTTTCGTGATGCTCATGTTCCATTACTTCTCGATGCCCTCTGCCCATTGTAATCGGTCCAGTACAACGCAGTTCCTTGGTGTAGCTATCTTGTTCCGTTTTTACTGAAGCCTAAGCGTTCTCATGTGGAATATAAAACTTTTTTGTTACGGAAATATCTCGTTATTATGATCAATAAATTTGTCACCAAACTGATTTTAATAACGGGACGTTTCCGTAACAATAAATTCCTATGTACTGTACATGACATCCCGCAGTCTCATACCACCTTTTTCTAAGCGTAAGCCTAAGCATAAGGCTTACGCTTTGGCTCAAGCTTAGGTCGCCTAGCAAGCGTGCTTTACGACGTACGATACCAAAGCGGGAACGTTTAACCTTTAGTGTACTAATGGGAAATTCTTTTCCGCTGAAGGTGGGCTAAGATTGAGTCTGACGTAACATGTTATACTGTAATTAAGCTGTATACAAAAAATATTTACCAACTCGTCACATATTTAAAAATATTCTTTATTTTTATTTATTTTGCATTTTTATGCCTGTAATTTTAAATAAACAGTATACTTGTGTAGTAATAGTGCTTCTCACCGGTTGACTTGTATTTTCTTGTTAGCTGACTCCTTTTATAATCGATCGAAGCCGATGGGCGCTGAGAAAGGTAACATCGCTGTTCCATGTTGTAATGCTTGTTTTGCACGTTAGGCTATTGCGTCTCCGTCCGTGTTTAGACTGGAACGTTTCTTTGGTGAATCTCTGCCTTCAGTAGTGTTACTGCCGTCTGTAAGCTACATATGCGCTATTGTGTCTTCCCTGCTTGCAATGATCGTTATTGTATTGGCTAATCAATAGCTTGTGCTTATTACTCTCCTTTTGTGCGCGTGATATACCGTCTTTGCAAAGCGTACATATTTCAGCTGTGCAAGCGACTTGTACCGGGTGTACGGCGGATGGAAGCGCATCCAACTATGCCTTACTGTACGGCCAACCATATATGTTGTTCCTTTGAATGTTGCTCTTTTCTTCTTTAAAGATCTGTCCGGCTCTACAGATGGTTCTGTCCGCTTATGGGAATGGGGAGTTGGCCAACCTCGATACACTCCCAGGACCGCAGGTCATTTTGCCAAAGTTACCCAGACCCGGTTTAGCGCTCAGGGAAGCAAGGTACATGTCCAGCTCCTATGTATCAACTATGGTTGCCATTTTGCAGTTTGGCGTCACTGACGCCGATGGCTGTTTGTCACTTTGGCATATAGGCACCGGCACAACGCTGAAAAAACCATTTTACGTATGTATATTCTTTTAACGGTTGCGACAACAGTCCAACAATGTTGATGCTTACAGAATGTGAAGTGTCACGCGAAGACTTGCAATGATTTTGTCTTTTTGGGACAATCGAGTAGTCTTTTGGCAACTGCCGGCCAGGGAAGCTTGGAAAGCAGTGTTGCTTTATGGGATACCCTTTTACCGCCGTCTCGTTCGAATGTTCACTGTAAGCAATATTTGCATAAAAATAGCATTTTCCTACTGCTGCTTCAGGCTGGAATTGTCACTCCGATTCGATAAACTGTTTGGCATATTGTCCAAATCAGCAAATTTTGCTTGGCGGGGGCAAGCATGGCGACGTATCCATTTGGGATGTGCGTCAACGTCAGCTAAGGATGACAGTGAAAGCCTTTGACTCTTCGGCTGTTCGCTCAATGGCCGTCGACCCAATGTTCATATACTTAGCCGTTGGTTCGGCCGACGGAGATATTAAAGTAATTATAATCTTTTTTTAAAACTTACCTGCGAATGTTTTTTTTAGATTTTTGTCCTTAGTTCTGTACCTCAGATGATTTACCATTTTCCGAGTGAACATGCTAGTCGAAGCACTTTCAGCTTGCGTTCCGTCGGCTCTGCGCAGACACAGGGTGTACAGATGATATATATTGATTCTCAACTTCGCTTGTATTCTTGCGGTGCTGACTGCTCTCTGAAACTGCGCCAGTTGTACGCTACATGAACCCTCTGAACACTTAAATGAAAATAACGGCGGGTCCAGCAAAGAAGCGATACGTTTCGCGTTGACGCTCTCGCGCGCTTTGTATTTGATCGGTAAAGTTGCACCGCATTTTTCTACTTTTTGTTCGATTTTGAACCCGTTGATAAATTCCATTGCTTCTTCTAACGCCAACGTCGAATGTCGCTGTTCAATTAGTAAATGTTAAGCTTCTTTTTTACCTGTGCCACAAAGTTGACTTTGAACTTGTTCTATTTGCAGCACTTTGGTTTATTACGTGTGGCTTTCAGCCGACTTGACAGTAACTGCGTTTCTCTGTATAATGGAGGAGCGTCTCTTTATCAACAACGCACAATGCCTGCCATGAGGAACAAAATTCTCTTCTGTTTTACCTCTTAGAGGAGTAAAGGCACTTCGTATCAAATAAAAGCGACTGCATAACCGCTTATAATTCAAATTAAAATACTCTAGTCGTCAAAATGCCAAAAATTCGAAATTTCTACCTGAGCATCAGAAACAGATCTACAGTATGAATTTCAGCGTGATCGATTAGCAGCTAATATTGGCAAAAGAATAGCTGTTCGTTTGGGAGCACATTATTTAGGACGTACAGTGCTTGAAGAAGCTTGGGGAAGCCCGAAACCCGCCCCTACGTATAACGGCTAAATTAACTCAAAGCATCATAATCCTATTGTTGCATAGAAATTGTTTTAAGGACTTGACTCTCGTATGCTAAAACATGTATTCTGCATATTTTATAGGGTGGCATATGGGCAACATTTGAAAAATTTTATTATGGGACAAGATGGGGTCGCTGTGAGCTGCTCTGCCTTGGGCACGTTGAGTATTAAGCTTTTGCCTTCAATACTGCTTACTACGTTTTTTCTTCACCTTTCAGCAGTTCCGTAACCTGAATATAAAATAGTTGTGCAATTTCGGTTTACCCTGAGGGCGGTAACTTGTTTGCACCTGCTTCCTGAACATAGCTTTCACGTCGTACAGTTCGAGTCCGAGACTTTCGTTTTCTTCCAACTTTTCTCCGTACATCTGCAAAAGCGCCTGATGCTTTTCTTCCAAGCTCTTCAACAGCAGCACTTATTCGTTTTGGGCAGTCACAAAAACCATCAACAAACCTGATAGTTCTCTTGAATTCCCTCGCATTCTGCCAGCCTGGATTTGCACGAATTCAATTCTTGGCTAACAGTGATCAGGTCAGTCGCCAGTACGTCTCGATGCTGCTGCAGTTGCTGACATTCGTTCTATAAGTGATATTGAAAAGTTAGGGAATGTCTAAAGTTCTTCGGAGTCCGTTCAGTGCCTTCAAGAAAACGATTTCGTTCTCAAGCAGTTGCAAACGATTGCGTATAAGCTCCGGCATGAGATTCGCTTCGCCAATTTCAAGATCGCTCCATTCTTCCTAAGAATGTAACCTGAACATCAGTTACTATTTCACATTTAAAATTACTGTAGTCTGTCCACGCCCTATTTCTGCAGAGAATCGACGTCGTTCCTCCGCCAGTTCCATCTGAAGGGAAAGTACTGTTTTGGCCTAAATCGTCGCGGAACGTTTAGTACAAAAAGCCTTTAGTATTTGATCATACACTTTGGAGGAGCTCGGCTTTGAGGCTGTCCAGTTCCGACTGATGCTTTGCCTCAAAACTGCTCGTATAATTCAAAATGCATTGCTCCAGCTTTGCCTAAAATATAAATCCTTAAAGAAAACAGTTGTCGGTAAAGCTGATATTGTAGTTACACATTTTGCGCGTTCCTCGCTCATTTCTTCCTGATGCAAGCGCGCATTTTCTTGCATTTGCTCCATCAAGCTGAGAAAAGCAGATTTCCAAAGTTGGGCGGTCTACGTCATTTGCATACCGTTTTTCGCATTGCTGACGCCGTTCCAACTCGACGTGCAATTCATCCAACTTGTCACGCAGTTGACTAAGTTCTGTTGCGGAATTTGTCAACTTGGTTTCCAGCTGCGCAGCTCGCTTCTCGTGCTCGGAGACGGCCAAGTTACTTTGTACATTTTTTTCTTCCGCCTCCAGAAGCTTTTTCTCGGCAATTTCTGAAAACGTCCTATAGGCATTAGCTCTGAACAGCAAAAACTTGTTACTACAATACTAACTTATTCTATCGTACAACAGCTTCTCCACCTTTTCCCAATGGTCCTGTTGAGAGCGGAAAGAGCTTTGCAACGATTCCATTTGCTTCAGCAATGGTTTTGACGCTAAATAATAAAATATGCAAATAAAAGAATCGATTCGCTTAAAACAGTACCATCGGCAGCACCTTCGCTTAATTCCTGATTGCGCATGTCGGCCAACTGAAGTTTCTGAGCATGGAACATACGCAGTAAAGTAAACAAAAACTAATTGCGATTAGTACTTGTCGCAATTGGCTAATCTCCCATTTGAGCGAACTTTCCAGCATCGCGTGCTCCTCCTGATTTTGGTTGATTATTGTGTTGGCTTGTTCAATCTGAGCAACTTTAATTACTAGAAACGTCAATGGCCAACCTTGGCGAATCGACTAACCTGCCTCTTGAGAGCGTGCGTTTCGTTTTTGCATTCCAGCAACACAGTATCCAGACGCTCTTTCAGCTCGGCTTCCTTGCTTTTACTGTTCAAATCTTTAAACACCTGCGCATCAATAAAGCTTCAGTCAGACGAATACAGTAAGCTGCCAAACCAACTTGAAGTTCATGCTCTACCGTCGCCTTGGCCGCTGTCAATTCCGCGTTATCTCTAAAGTCTATGTGCCTTAAAATATTTTTTTTGGAAGTAAAATTAGTACCTGACAAGAGCGTCTATTTTTAATTTGTATTGATTGCATTGAATTTTTGAATCTTCAATCTGGGCTTGAAACTGACTTACCGTACTTTGAACGTGATCCAAATCTTCATTTATCTTATCGTTGTTTTCTAAAATATTACAAGCTAAGGTATCAAGCTAACCGCGAATATTGGTTCCTAGCTAACACAGCCTTTAACCAGACGACAGAAATTTGATAAAGGACGGAGCATTCAACTTACTGTAAACACAACGTTCAAACGCGGCTGTAAAACTGGTATTATTGTAAAGAAAAAAATTTAGGCTACAATTATAAGAAAAAAACAGGAAGAAACTTGCGCTGAATCATTTACGAATTCCCGCGTACCAGTTACAAGCTGTTCATATGTTTTCAACATGACAAAAAGTAATACAAAAATCGTACTTTTCTGAGCTTCGTACTGGCTTTTCCATTCGCTTACTTCCTGCTTTAGGAGATTCAAATTTTTTACTTGATCTCTAAAAATGAGATAACTGAAAACAAAAAACAAACGCGCGCAAATTCTTACTTAAGTTTGTCGATAGCCTTTTCTTGTTCCTTTTCCTTTTCTCGAAGTTTCTTAATCAGATTTGCCTGCTGCAGCTCCCGCTTGGCCAACTTCTCACCCTCGGACAAAAGCTCTACGATCTGCTTTTCTTTCTCTTTTACGGATTGATACAGGCTGAAGCAACATTAGTAAGAAAAACAGAAAATGCTATGCTGGCTCGGCGCTCGGTGAAGTCGAAAATTGCCGCCTCAAATAGAAACAATTCACTTTGGCTTAGCCACTGGCAAAAACTTACGCTCACTTTTTTTCAAATGCAAACTAGTTACTATAGGCTTATAGCTTAAGTTGCAATAACGTTGCAAACAGGAAAGACGAACGCAAAAGTTTTATTACGGAATTATTCCCGTTTAATGTGTTAAATAACTCCGGAGCTTTCGGGTCGACTGAGACCCGTCTTAGGCGGTTGAGAGTTATGGATGTAACTTTTGCGCGTGACTTGAGTCTTCTGTCGTTTTCATGGTTTAAAGCGGGTGTTTTAAAGTTCTCTGTTGGTGGTCTTCTGTTTGTATGGTATGTCATTTGTCCGTTTTTCGCATTTCTTTCATGTGCGGTAATTATTTCTTCTTTCACTTGCTCCATGTGTTCTTGTATCACGTCCAATTATTGAGCAGCAGTCGTAACGCGCCACTATATTTGTCCAAATTTCACTTACATCTGCTCCTTGGTCGCGGTTGTATGTTTGCTTGTGTCTTATGTACAGGGCTTCTTTGATTCTTCTTAATCGTAGGTTCTTTTCATAACATAAGACTTTTGGGTTGAGCGTTTGGTTACATTAAGTGGCATGTTTTGCCACAGCAAAGGCCTGTTTGGCTTTTTCCATGGTGATTATCAGGTTTAAAATTGGTCTTCCTCTTTGCGTAGTTCCATAGCCACTGCTATTGAGCATGGCCTTTGCATTATTGTAACTTGTAAGCTTTTTTAAGTGTTCATTAAATCTATGTTCCAAGGTGATCCCCGTTTCGCCAATATAAATTCCTGAGCAAGAGCATTCGACTGCTTATACTAATCCTGTTTTCTTGTTTGTTGGGATTTTTGTTTTGTCCGAGCGAAGAATTGATCTGAGGTTAGGGAAGCCCTTGAAGAAGACTCTGAAACCTAATGTTCTTCCTAACCGGGTAATTTTTTCTCCTAAGCTTGCCACATAGGGAATAACTAAGCAAGGCTGGTGCGAAGCGTTTTCTGCACTAGATTCACGTTTGCGAAGCTTGTAGTTGAATACTTGGCTAATAAAGAACCTGGGATATCCGTTCTTGTAGAAAATTTTTCGAATGTAGTTGAACTCTGGTTGAAGATATTCAGGACTACATAATTTGATTGCTCGGTCAATCATTCCGGAGAGGATACCACACATTACTGATCTGGGGTGATGTGATGAAAAGTTGAGGTACTGATCCGTGTGCGTGGGTTTTCTATATACTCTCGTTTTTAGCCCATCGTTTGTGCGAATAATTAAAGCGTCTAGAAAGGGTAGGGTGTTCTTGTCTTTTTTCCCATCGTGAAAACGATGTGGTTCGGGCGGATGTTGTTGAGGAATTGTAAAAGTTACACAAGTTACATCCATAACTCACAACCGCTGAAGACGGGTCTCGGTCGACCCGAAAGCTCCGGGGTTATTTAACACATTAAACGGGAATAATTCCGTAATAAAACTTTTGCATTATGAAAACATACGCTCCCGTATCAAGAAACCCCACATTTTCAGGAAAGACGAATGCCTAAATTAGTCAATGGAAAAACTTGCGCACTTCGTCAGAGTACCTGCGAATCATACCGTATACAAAAAAGACATTCAAATGCAGTGTACGGTAAGGACGTAAGGAAAAAAGAGAATGTGTACCTTTTAAATCGGCTGTTTTCTTCGACAAGTTTACTTTTTTCGCTTGTAATCTGTTCACGCATATTGACTTCAATTGCAAGTCTTTCCGTGAGTTCCGTAACCCTCTGCAAGAAGGCGTTCCGAAAAAATGGTTCAAGAAAAGAGGGTAAATAACCTTTTCGTAGACGGCTACTATTTCGCTTACGCTTGCGTCATTTCTGGCTAAATTTTTTTAGGTAGAATAGTTTTTTGACCTTTTAAGCCTTACCTGTCGACGTATGCAAAAGTCTGCGCTGTAGAAGAGCTCGAAGCGCAACGTCCGATCCGGTTCTACCATTAAAATCGCCGTTGTTCGCATTTCGAGCATCGCTGCTTCGGTCGGATCCATTATCGTCCAACGACGTTCCCACCATTTCAATGTCGCTTGAAAGGGTAGTTTCAGCTTCGTCTGCTGGAGAGGTGCATTCGGAGCTTTTGGGCCCAGCAGCTCCGTTGTTTCTGGGAATGTGAACGAAATTGCCCCGTAATAGTCCTGCACTTTCGTCCAAGTCTCCGGAAACGCGCGAAACGAGGAAATCTACGCAAGCACGCACGGAGACATCCACTGAGCACGCGTCGGCATTCTCCAATTCATTTGCTGGACAAAGCACAACTGGATTGGCTACTTGACTCGGAACTGCGAAAGAACCCGCCGACTCCGCAGCTGGAAGGAGGTGAATTGGTAGTTGCAAATCGGGCCCGCTAACTGTAAAGATGAAAAATCAGAAAACTCCATCAAACGATCTCAATATCGTCAAACCATCGGCAGAGGGAGCTGAAGATGAGCAAGGAGATTGCGGAAAGTTTGTATCAACAACTAAAAACGAAGAAAACATCGTCCAAAGCGGCGGGAATATCTTTTTCAACGCGTACCGCATTTGTCAGCGTCGTCGCTCTCATCTTCGGATCGAATGTCCAGCACGTGGTCAATTCTTTTTTGCGCCGACGATAGGGCAGACTTTGCAAGATTCAACCATCCGCTCATAGATCACCGAATCAGTGGCAAACTGTTGGCGCCAAATGCGCTCCCATTACATTGACATATTAATTATACGGCATGAAGCTTGCACTGCTTGGATTCAACGTCATCTAAATAGGAGTCCTGAATAGAGAATGAACAAAAACAATGGGTAACAGTTACGTAGTTCATATGCCAGTTGAGCTAACCGAAATTTCGGTAGCGTTAATAAGTAAAAATACTGCTGCACAATACCTCTACGTGCCTTTTGTGTATGGCCAATAAGATGTCGTATTTTTGCGCTACTTTTACAAAAGTCAATGTTAGCAACTGGAAACGTCGGGTTACTGTGATTTGCAGGTTCGAACGTACCGACTAGCTAAGATTTTGCGACATCTCGCGACTGTTCGACCTCAAGTTGTTCAGATGTGCGCCATTTTGTATGCAACGTTTGGCGAATGGAATTAGTTCGACCGTAGTACGCTATCTGCGCCATCGAATCATGGCTAACGCCTTCTACGCCGTTCGACGAGGTAGACGCATTGGAATTTTCAACACCTGGGATGAATGCAGGGTTCACGTGGACCAGTTTTCGGGAGCTGAGTTCAAGAAGTTTAAAACTCTAGCCGAAGCGCAGAATTTTTTGACCGCCAAACCGCTGACCGACCGTTTTCCAAATGTAGTCCCTTCGGTTCCATCAAGCCCGACTAAAACCGGCGGTTTAGCTCGGATTCGTGCTTTGTTGGCAAAGGCTAGAAGTCAAGGAGCTTTTCCTACTGGGATTCAAAGTGCTCGACCTTTATCCACAGAAATCCAACATGGAAACATTCCCTCTGCCGGAGCTGCACCCCTTGCAGGCGCTCCGCCTATACCAAGCGTCGGAGTAAAACGGAAGTATACCAAGCGAGCCAGGCGAAAGTCTACCTCGTCGGTGAAGGTGAGAAAACGTAAAAGTAAAGGTGGCTTAAAAGCGCGTCTATCCATATCCGGTTCGACTGGTTTGGGAATTAAACGACGCGGCCCCTATCGACGAAGAAGGAAGCAACGCAAGGAAAGTGCCTACAAAGAAGGCTATACTGTTTGTTACACTGACGGTGCATGCGTTGCTAACGGTAGGCGTAAGGCAAAAGCTGGATTCGGTGTCTATTGGGGTGCCAATGATCCAAGGAACGTAAGCGAACGTTTAACCGGCTTGCAAACCAATAACAGAGCAGAAATAGAAGCATGCTGTCGTGCAATAGAGCAGGCCAAATCGTCCGGTATTCAAAATCTCGAAATTCGTACCGACAGCAGGTATGTTATAAACTGCGTGACAAAATGGATCCACCAATGGCGCCTCAACAACTGGACATCCGCAAATGGTCATCCGGTAAAAAACAAGGCAGACCTTACGCGGTTAGTAGCTCTGTCCGAAAGTATTAGTGTCAATTGGGTTCACGTCGCTGGTCATGCAGGCATCAGTGGAAACGAAGCTGCGGATAAGCTTGCCCGCGAAGGTATTTCTAAATAAGTTGCTTACAACCCAAACGCGAAATGCCTACTTAAATTATTCCCTTTTTTTCACGTTCTGGATAAAACCTCTTTTTGTTCGTTCCTGTTTTGTTTATTGCTTTTCCGACCGCCATCAGTTCTTGCTGCAGAAAATGCTTGGCGTCAACTTACGATAAGTAAAATTTTATGTTCTCCCTCTCTTTTGTGAGATCGTGCAAAAGCAAAGGTTTTATTTTTGTAGTATACGCTTTACTTTATGTTGCGTTCGTATGCGAAGCGTCTATCAACTACAGAAGGGTTGTATAGCCTAGTAGCAATGGTCAGCTTTACGTAAAACCGCGTTGGCGCGAAGTTTTCTTACTGCGCCTTCTTTCAGGAGCTGAACTTCCCTTACCTGTTTCGTAACTACGTCGCAAGAGCACGAAATCCAATTCAACTGGTTTCAAGGTGAGTTCGAGAATTGGCAAAACGTAGACGCTACAGTATCAGCGTAGACATTTAAAGCAGCATCCTGTTAATCTTTAAAAAATTATAAACGTGAGCACGTACAGTAATCTTAATAATCAGGTACGTAAATTGATTTTGTATCACATTCGAAATAGTGAGGTCATTCACTTCCCGCCACAGTGTTAGTTCTTAAGTTTAAGTTGTATTCGGTTGCTTGACGAAAAGCTTCAAGGATAAGCCACGTCAGAGTTTGTTTACGGGCCTTCGTCAGTCAATTTTTTTTAAACCGGCGTAACTTCTTAATCAATATGCAGCTTAGGCTTAATGGATTTTTTAAAGCTCACTGCGTAAGCTTTTTTAAAACAGATCTTACTTGGCGCCTTCTTTGCTGAAATGGCCATGAGCGCTGCCCTATTTTGGGAGATAGACATCCATCAGATGTCAGGCGGTTTACTGCTCGGGTAGAGCAGTTCGCTTTGCGGACTGATAATGCTAAAGAAGGTTATGCTTTCCTCCTTTAAATTCGGTAAATCAGCTGCATACATCTTCAGCGCTGCAGATGTTAGAGATGGAAAACTCAATATGTTTTTCAGGATCGGTTGCCCTGTTGCACATAAGCAGAGAGCGAATCAGCTAATATTTTGATTGGCACTTTGACGGTGAAGAGTGACGTGATGGCGAAATGCCTAGTTCATTAAGCCTAGTGGTTGGCCTCATCGCCAAAGGAATTCAGCTCTTCGTGATGTTGACTGACGAAGTTTTGAAAGGTCGTACTTTAAGGTTCCCTGGCGAGCAGGTTCTCCGCTGACAGACTTAGGTGCTGAAATTATCCGCATTCTACCATTAAAGCGTGCTTTTACTCTGCTTCGGCGGGAATTTTTTGCCGTAGTAATTCCCGGCGCTTATGCTAATGGGTTGTATAGATTTTGGAAGTATTGACTGCATTATCTATCCTCCGAAGGCGCAGATGGGCTGGGAAATTTTTAGTCAACACGCGCTAGTATTTGCCGGAAAGGAATGCGCCAATCAATTGTTGACAAATTGCCGGAAATGATTCTACCGCTGTCCGCTTGCCGCAAACGTGTTCCGATAAAGGAGATGAGTTTTTTGCCGTTAGGTTGGCCTGCGCATTGTACGAGGCCAAAAAAGGCCGCCGCTTTGTTGCTGCAACGATTGCACCGAGTGTTTATGCATTTTGCTTCTCTATTTTTCCCTTTTCCTGTTTGCAACGGAAACCGACCGACCAATGCAGCCTACTTTGCTACCTGCTCAAAATAACAAGCTCCATTTTATATACTTGCCTCGCGTCACCGAGTTTTACGCTTTGCGCATATTCAGTTTTGCACGTGGCTGTTGGAAACGTAGACAGAAAGCTTTAAAACTGTATTTTGCATTAATAGGCTTTATGAATACTATCCAAATATAGATGTTAATGGAATAATATTGAAGAAACCACAAAATAGTACGTCAAAAGGTATTTACAAGCAATGTCCGCTCTCATCGATGTTTCAGCTTCCGAATGGCAGATCATCTTTTTCCTCGAGCTTCTATCGCGCGCTAATTCTTGCAGCAGCGAAAAGATTTTTACATGTCGCTTTTAGGACGAGATAGCAATTAGACGACGCATTCGCTTCCTGACTTTAAGCCGAAGCTTAGAAGAGTTAGCAATACGCGTCTCTCCAACTTGTTTACGTTGGAAATCTGAGCCAACGTATTCACGCCGACTATTCGAGAAGAATCCGCTTTACGCGGAAGAGTCAATGCTCAAATTGAATATCAAATGCATTTCGAACGTTTGAACGGCTAAGCGTGAGAAAAAAAACTTTTCCTCTTAAAACTAATTTGCATTTGTTAATAAATTTTGTTCTTCCTTACAGGGTAAACAAACTTTTTAATGCTAAAGAAAAGGTGGACGTAAACGTTAGTGCGCTTTTCGGCTGTTTCTAAGATAACCGTTTGGCGGTGCGTCCACGAGCTGACGTTGAAACAGCAGCGCGTATTCTTTTTGGGTTTTTGGTTTTTTTCACATTACTCCGTTGCCTTTGCCACCTGATAAGCGAATTCTTGCAAACAAGCGCTTTCTATAAGCGCAGTGTAAATTTAAAGTTAAGACAAAATGCAATGGGATTCAAGTTCGAAATTCGTCTTGATAAGGAAGCGACTCGCTTACCTGTCGCTTGGGCTTGCATGGACGCGAACGCCATCCCTTTTCAATTCGTCTCCTTCGCGCTCAGCGACTGCAAATGCGATTACTCATTACCACAGCAACGCTCTGCTTCGAGCTTCGTCTTACCTTCGTGGTTATTTGATGATAGATAGGAATGGTCATTTGGAATGGTGTCCAATTGCTCTTCAACGTTAGAATGGTGGTTGTGTAAGGTACACACTGCAACCTTGAGCCGTTCTTAGCCGCGCTGACCTATCCGAAGTATAAATCAAGAAGAAGTATTGCAAAGAATGCCGATGGCGTTTGAATGCAAAAACAGCAGCCGTACGCTTTCACAAGGAAGCAATTAGGGGAGTTTTCAAACACTTCGATTTTGCGCTGAGCATATATGCGTAAAACTTATGTGCTTCAGAAAATACGTCCTTCTGGGTTATGCGGAGAAATTTTACATGTATTGGGTCAAAGAAAAATTAGGACTGAACAACCCTATCAGTTTTTCCTGGAACTAATTAGCATAAATGGCTTATCCCTCCCTGGTAGGCTACCTGTGGGTTTGCGTAGGCTTAGACGAGATTTTGCCGCCTTCGTTTGGCTGACTTCCACTGCACTGCACTGGTGAATTCTGCAATGTTTTCGAAGGCTATGGAATAAGCAAGGCGCTTTTGGTGGTTATTAGAAACCAGCTGTCCACCTTCGTTACCTGTCGCTCGGAGCAACCAACTCCCGCCTATGTCGAGCCATTCCTTTATTGCTATAAGTTATTTTTGCAAGCGCTTGTCATGCTTAGCGCGCCTTTTATTGATCGCTGCTTTACCAGTTCGAAACAGTCATATCAAAAATTAATCGCTTCCCATCTGACAGCTGACATGTTTATTTTGCAGCCTAGACGAGAGAGGGTGTTAGCCGTCGGGAATCAAAGTTAAGCTTGCAGTAGTATCCTCCTTGGGTGCATTCCGGCGGTGACTAGCGTTTGCCCATCGTACAAACAACTTCAATCTTGCCGTTTATGAGTTAGTATACGCTATTTATACGCTCAGCCTTTTTTTGTTTTGCGTAAAGCTTTTAAAGTTTGAAGATTTCCAGAAATGCAATTGATTTCGGTTGGTCTATAGAATATTTCTTCGCCTAACGCGGTTTCAAGTCGTACGGAGCGAATGTTTGTAGAATTGCCGATGATAGTTGAAAACGCATCGCCTGCATTGAACGTTATCTTGTCGTATCGACAAAAAACACGGCAAAAAAGTTGCTTCCTAAAGAAGAAGGAATTTCGTTTTGCAGCGGAGTTTGACGACGAGCGCGCAGACGGTCAGGGCTTTCAGCCGGTGAAATAGTTGTCTTTCCGCAGGCTTTCCATTCGACCTTGTACGTCGACGTTCCAACTCATTGCGCGCCCACGCGGGGTGCGGACTTGCCTCGTCATCAGCCCTTTCCGCAATTATTTACTCGGCTCCACGGCATGGTAGCAAATGGCGCAGTTCTTTGGGACGCCGCCGAGGGCAGACGCACTATTTGTGTGAGCCAGTTTCAACTGGCCTCAACCTAGTGGATTTCCAAAAAACTTGTTTTCCCCCCATTCCGTTCGACACGTTTGTCATCTTCCGTTTCTTGGTGCTTGGACGGAAGCGAGCCCACGGACGGCTTTGAAGGTACACCATTACCGGTATTCCAACATTACTTTGGGCAACCTGCGCCGGCTAACTAAGGGAAACGTACCTTTGCTTCCTTTTCACGTCATATTTTCAAGAAAAAGCAGTACCCATCCAAGGTTGGCGTTTTAGATTTAAAAATATGAATCTTTTAACTTGTCCATCAATGGTGTCGCATCTTTTTTCCTACCTCGCGTGGTGGCGCTGCAAGGGCATCCACCAACCAATAGGTAGGCAGTCACAAATAGCCGTTTGGCTATTTGTGACTGCCGGAAAAGCATCGCGTCACGAATGACGTTCCTTTTGTCAGGCTAGTTCTGTTCAGCTGCTGCCTATGGTCTGTTGGTATCGCATCTAGCTAGACGAGCCAACTTTTCCTAACTTTTCAAAGCGCATTTCCGCCAAACTTTTAAAGGTTAGATAAGCTTGCGCCATGATCGTATGTATATTGCTTACGTTTAAGAGTCAAAATTCTATTTATAGGCAATGGTGGACAATGAGAGTGTTGAGGCTACATTGCGTCGTCAGATAATGGTCAGTCAATTCCAAATGGCCACCGGGTGTAACCGTGACCAAGCAGAGCAACTGCTTCGCTCCAGCTGTTGGCAGTTCCAGGTACCCGCCGGTTACTTGACATTGCTTCAGGGCAAAACTGCGGTTTGCAGATTGCCCTAAGCACATTTTTCCAAGAGAGTGTTCCAACATTGGTCGTGTCGGCATCTCGCAACTCTTCTGCTTGTCTACCCTCCGTCGATACCGTAAGTGACCTGCGAGCATGCGGCAATAATTTCAACCAGCCCTCCCTCCAAGTATGGTTATAGAGCATCTTGCTGTTTTTTGGGAAAAGAAGCATCGCTTGCCTTGTTTTGAATTCGCTTGCTCTGCGTAGAAATGAAAAATCGGAAACTGAAAGCATTAGTCGGAAGGGAGTTTTTCCGTTCGCTCTACGAAATGACAATATCTCATAAAACGTGGTTTCGTCAAGAGCTGCAAAAACAAAATGTCCATCTGTTGATCTGCCAATAACGACCGATGACTATTCCGCTTAAGACAAAGTGTTCATGCGTGTCCGCTATTATCAATTGCGTATACAAATATAGCAAAGTGTTTGCGCGTTAGAGGCTTTGCCGCGTCGGTCGTTTGACTTATTGTTCAAAAGGCTGAGCTCGTTTTCCTTCTTGTAAGGATACGAAGTATCCATCCGTAAATCGATTGGACGAATTGATTCCATGGGTTTCAGATTCCCTTGTCAACGAAGCGTGAATCCCCTCAAAACCCCAACCATTCATATTCCCCATCAACCATTCGTCAATGGTAAAGGCTGATCAAACAATGGACAGCGTTGAGCTTCTCTCCCTTAATCTTCCCTCCCTTAGTTTAGTCACGCTGGTTGCTTGAAGCCGCAAAGTTAAGTTGGTTCAATTCTCGAAAGTTGCGCTTATTATCATAATCGATTGACGGCAGTTTTGTTTATTAGTTTTGGGCGCCTACCAGTTTGAAGTTGTAAGCCGGTGCGGGCTTTTTTTTCATTTTTGGGCAGGGCAAAATGTTGCAGCAATGAGCAGTCGTTAAAACGTGATTTCGTCGCACCCACCTTGCGGAAACGATTTCCGTTCAACACGGCCAACCTTTGGTGGCTTTTAATAATGGAGCGCAAACATTATTCACCAGCCGACATATTCAGGCTTCAACTAATGGCGGCATAGTTGACCAAACGGCCGCACCGCTGGTTGTACCAGGTTGGATTGTCAGATGTTGACTGATTTTGCGCGCACCGAGGTTTGCCTTTGCCGGGAAATTTCCATATGTAAATTTGTAGCTTTTTGAAACCTTAAAAGGTAAGTAGGCGACAAACGCGCGTCAAGGAAAATAGAATTCAGCGGAAACCAAGTCAACAAGGTATTTTAATGGCCACTGTGCCAACTCGGTTGCGATCTGACGCATTCCGGCACCGCTGCGCTGAATAAATGGGCTAATAGTGAAATTTCAAATAGTTTGAACGCAAAACGCTTTGTGAGCACTGCGGGATGACGCGTATCTCGCTTGTAAAGATTCTTCGACGGTTTGGCCACTTTGGAGGATCTGCATTGGTCTATGCACGCAGACTTTGTTTTTTTTCATAGGCTTTATTCAGCGTCGCGCAAACCTCGAAATGAGCTTAGCCATTGTAGCTTACTATGTTTAGTTGGCCTTTATTTCTAATTTGGTTTTGGGCAGAAAAATAGCTTGATCTTAATGCAAATAATTGTTATGGGCATTTGAAGTTATAATTGCGGAATTGTACACCCCTTCCTGTAGCACAGTGTGAAATAGTGCCGGCAAACAAAGACCTGCCGTGCCGGCGTTTAGTTGAAGAAAAGAAAAGTGAGCTGTTCCTTAATAGGCCATGTTTGTCAGACTGATAAGGCGACCGGCAGCACTTAGCGAAGGAATTTATTGCCTTCTTGCTTTGAAGTATCTCTTTTGGTTGGCGGAGATTGGTCGTAAGAATGCCGTTTGTCGGCATCACCCTCTGCGGATTGCCTTCTCTTCCATAGGAGGACAGTTATATATCCAGAACTTCAACGCTGTCAAGATTGTTCGCATGGTGACTTTAGGTTTTTCCACAACTCTTATTGCCTAAGTTGTGAAGATTCAATGGTGATTTTAATTCGTCTCGCGCGAGAGCGAAGGAACAACAATTTTTCCCAAAGGTGGAGGGAAAGTTGGCGGCGCCTTCTTTTGAACTTTGTTGCCAAGGCAAGAAATAATAGCCAAATGCATTGATTGGCTATATTCGTCCATCGCTGTTGTTATAACGATCGCCCATGCGCACTTGCAAGCGTACGATGATGCGAGCGCAAGGGAAATTGAGCACACTTCAACCGACTTGCCTTAATCCGGCCAACTTTATTGCTTTGCACTAATGGGCCTCATATGTCAGCGAACGCGGAAGTTGCAGTTGCGAGTAGCGGCAACTAGATTACTGTATCTTCGAGAAGGACTAAAGCGAGCTTTAGCCGTCTAGAAATTTGAATATCCGCTGAATTTTAGGCTTACGCGCCGCAGAACACTCCAGTTACTCCTCCGTCCCTTTGCGAAGCATTGACTGCTCTGCAAAAGTTGCACTCGGACGAATGGAACGGTGGATCATCCCCCTCGGCGCCGTTCGTTTCGCCATCGACGTCTGAAGTAGCGGTGTCATCGTTCATGACTATGCCTCAAAGCAGTAGCAAGTAGGTAGTTTGCCATTTTCATAAATAATTAATGCTTGTAAAAGAAGCGAACATCCATCGCATTTTTCCACTTCGTTCCGTATGCTTGTTGGTAGAAGGTTAGAATGCGGAAGGAATCGCCGGAAGACTTTGATGTATTAACAGAATTCTGGGTTTTCCATTTTCATAGCTGCGCAGGCGCGCGTACTCTTTACCATGTCATCCGAACAAGACGATTTTTTTTTAGACGAACCCCATGTTGGCCGCCGATGCATTTGGGCGCTGGTCAGACGATTACTGGTGGCGGAGGGAAGCCACCCGCAGCCGGCTCGAGGGTTACTCACTTTTAGCAAAGAAGTTGCGCGGCTGTCTGCTACATACGTTCTTTCTGTCTTGACAAAGTCTGTTCACGCGTAGGCTTTTCGTTGGAAAAATGAGATTAAACGATTCCCCCAAAGTCTGCCCAAAAAAAGGTGGTCATTCAATGCATTGCTCAGTAATGCCGCTTGACACCCGTAGCTTCAAGTAAAAGCATTGTGAGACGACGACGCGACGGTTCGTGGATAAATCGACAGAGCCGCTTCGAGCAGCTGACGTTCATTTTCTTTGTAGCAAATGCAAGTTGCAAGCGCAATATTTCGTCGAGTGTTTCTTTTCTACCTAATCCGATCATCTTACGCGCGTAGACAATTGGATCGATCTTGTCGTTTTGCAAGGTTACGCAATGGCAACTCTTTTCGTGTGATTACCCCAAAATGGCTACAATGAAACTATTGTGATCACTTTCTCTAGTCTGCGCGCGCGCACTGTTTTAGCTACGTTGTGTTCTCACGGCTGGCAACGTGTATCCGCCATTGCTATTAACGCATCTCACATATTCAATGATCAATGTCCATCGGGTATGGACGTCACCGCAAAGGATAGGGCGCAGATATTAAGCAAAGTAGAATTAAATGAGCTGCAGAAAGAATGTCAAGGTTTGAAGAGATTATTCCATCAAAGATAGTCGAAGAATTCGAAGTGATTTTTTTCACGCAATTTCGCTCGCCAAAGTCAGCCTCGTCAAGGCTACCTTCCTTCAACGCGTGGCGGCGTCTCGTCACGAGGTGTAATTGTCAAAAAATCGTTACTCACTAATGCTTCAGCCCGCGGACATTTTCCAGTCATATTTGATTGTATCGAATAGCGTAAGGAAAGAACCGGTAATTTGCCTAATGAAGGGAAATAAAAACAGCAGTTCTACTGATGGGCTGAAACACTGAGAAGTAACGGTTAATTTGCCTAACAGTAAATTTGTTCTCATCAGCGGTAGAAACCGCGCCTTAATTTACAGTGTGACAGCTTCCAGTTGAAATAGCTGTTACATTGGCCTTAGGAGAACGCTTTCTGACGCTTTAAAGGTAACGTAGCAATGCAGATGCTCTAAACAAGTTGCTTAGCGAGAGAACCGCCCTTGCCGATTTTTAAGCGACTGATTGAGTCTCGCTTTATTCGACCAATTCTTTGTGCAGCGTACTGCCAACATTTATGGTGAATAAAAATCAAAGCGAAATTTCCATAAGCGTACATTTAGATTATAGGTCTTTGAAAAACAACTTCTCTTTAACAAGCCAACGTTTGAGAATTACTTTTCGGACAAAAAGACGGTGAAGGTGTGGTCAATGGAATGAAAATTGTTCAGCAAAAACGAGTGCACGTTCAAACGATCCTGATTATTTTTAGTTTACTGTAGTTAGGTTGCGCGGGTTAACCTCAGCGCAATAAAACAACGTTATTCACCGAAAATTGAACAAAAAGCAAGTAACACGAAGGTTTAATGAAAATAGAGCAGATGTAAAACTTAGAACGGCGCACCTTCATTTTAAATGTGTTTCAAAGCGTTTCGTGATGCGCACTGCCTGCGGGGAAAGCGATTTGATTTCAGCTCGCTTTTTTTCTTTTTTTTATCCCTGTTAGCGGCGAAAGAAAAAGTTAAAATGTACTAAGCTGTTCGACTGCCTCTAAGCAACGTTACGCGATGCTGAATAGACTTTACGGGGAAGCAATTGGACGTTAAGTAATCTGGCCAGTCCTTTGGTGGAAGATTGTAAAAATGTGCGTAATTTATTAATGAAATGAGCAGCGTATTTGTCAGTTGAAAAAGTATTCAACAAAAATTTTAACGACTGTTGTCAAACATTGATTTCTTCGATTCCGGCTTTCCAACAAAGCTCCCGAGAGACTAGAGGCAGCCTCACCGACGTCGCCGAGTAACACGTACTTTTAATCGGGCAACCAAAAAATGCTTGTGTTGCCTTTGGCTGAGCTTTTCATTTATTTTTTGGACGGGCAAAAGAATATTGTCAAAGGAAAAATTATCAGCGGAACTGTGGATCAAGTTTCCTAGTCAGCGAACGCTAAAAAATGATTGAACCACTTTCGCAACGCATTGAGTAACGATGGACGTCCCTGCTTTCAACCGTTGATTTTTAATCAGCCCAAATGACAGTAGCAGCTCAAGCGTTTCGTCCTAAGGCGGAAAGCTAATCTGCGCAGCTTTCTTTGAAATGAAGGTTTACGCAAAAAAGACCAATCTATAACAATTGCATAAAGAGCGCAGTAGCGTTTTGACGCAGAGAAAATTGTAATACATGTGTGAGACCTAATGGGAGCAGCATTCCACTTTTTTCTCCCTATTCTTGTTGGAGTGGAAAGATACTACGCGTTCAAAAGTTGCTGATTGAAATCGATGCAGTCGCGGCAAGAAAAATACGAACAATTTAGTTAAGAGAATTGCTGCCAGGTGCACACATGTTCTTTTTTTAAATCGTCGATAACAACCTAAAAAGAAGCAGCGCGAACACTGCCACTACAGTACACTGATGCCATCAGTGGCAACTATCTTAAAGTTTTATGAACAAAAATGACATAATCATGTCGTTTTAAAAGTGATTGCATACGCTACATGGAGACGGTAATCTTCTAAATAATGTTATCCGCTCGAAAACTGGACATTCCATGAAGGACCGCAAGAACTTCAAGTTGATAGATGAGTTTTTTCTCTTCTCCAAACGAAGCTTTTGAAAACAATTTTTTCAGGCTTTCAGCGTTATTTCGTGACAGCGCTGTTAACTTCTTTCAATTGTTTTTTTTAATACGGACAATTCACCTACTTCTGCGCTCTCTAACAGACATTAAAGCTGCAAGGGAGCGCGCTGAAAGCTCTCGATAAAAGTAATAACCGATATCGCCTACAAATAATTCATCGCATTTCGCAGCGTTTAATTTTGTGCCGGCCACGGGAGAGGTACTGTACTGTATGCAGGTAGAGTGCGGCGAAATGCCAGCCGCAGTAGCGATTTGCGGTCCATCTGCATCCCCTGCTTGCTCATATAAAGTGTTCGCTACTAGTGGCGTATGCAAAGCGTTTTCACTAGACTCTGGTTAGTACTGTATATAAAAATAAAATCAAGTACAGTTAATCCATGTAATGCCGTTTGCGACTTTTGGGGCCAAAAGGAATTGACTTAAGGCTTAAGGTAAGAATATCGCGTTATCTGCCTAATCCCGGAGGAGTAGAAGGCGTATGTTTAGGTTTACGATTAAGTGAGGCAAGAACAGGAGGCCCACCAGCGAATTAGCACCGTCTGTGCAGTACCGTTTATTCATGACGTAATAAGACTATTGTAGAACTCCGAGAGGCATCGTTCACGGGGAGGGTGGATGCTTGTAGGACAAGAAATAAAAAGGTTCAATTCTTTTTAAGGGCGTTCTTCCCACGCAAAAAAGGCTGATAAGTCTACATTATTAATCCGAAAGTGGGAAATGCCTGTTTAGTGTCAGTGAGCTAATCTGGAAAAATCAAAAGCAACGAGTATTTCCCGCTCTTTATTTAATTTTGCAGAACCTTAAGAAACTATTTGTTCCTGGCGGTTTTATGCCAACCTTTGCGTAGTACGTACGTTTTCACGGGATCAAGAAAAAGTGGCGAAAGCAAAAATGCTCAAACGTGCTTCCGTACTTTGTTTTGCTCATTACAAAAATATCGACGAATTTAGGGCCTCACTGGTGGGTATAACTTTTTTATGACGGGTTTATTGCATGTCGAGTAAGTAAACGGTTTAATAGTTTTTAATCTCGACAATCTCGACGGGAGCTTTCAAAACTGGGCTGATTTCGTGGCCATCGATAAAACAAGACCTTAAGGCTTTTTAAAACTCTTTCCTTACTTGAAAATCACTTTGCTCTTCGCCATTTATACAGCAGGAAGAGGTACAGTAATTCATCAACTAACTGATGCGCAGGTCATTGTCGCACAAGCAGGCATCGCGTCCTCAAGCCAGTCGAATAAGTATGTAACCAGCTCTCAATTGAATAGCATGCTGTACATTTTGAGAGCCCAAAGTTAGACACAGCTTTACCACTACGTTCAGTTGCTGAAAAACGCTTTTATACAAACCCTAAGGAAGATGACGGAAGCACGACTGAACTTAGCCTAAAACTATTTACTGGGGCGTTAGTGCCGTATGCGTAAGCAGCAGTGCAATTTGACGCATGTGCGAATAAGTTAAAATTTAAAAAAATTGTTGGGAAAAGTAATTATTACTGTTTAAACACTTTATAGACGTTTAGCGCGCAAACATTACGACAAGTAACATCTAAGACAAAAATTAACGAGCTAAAACGTTGTTTATACATTTGCACCTACCGTATAAATGAAATGCAGGTAGCAACAGGCATTTCCATTTGTTGTTTCAGCTGTTGCAAGAAAGTTGTTACACCGAAGAGTCGTTGCTCATCGAGTTTTCTTCAGAAGATTTAATTTACCATTTTTGGCGCTGCTGGGTCAACGGTTTTTAATAATTAATAAACCGTTTGCCGATTTCGGGGCACCAAGACAGTCTCCATCATCCGCGCCGCAAATGGAGAAGCGCACAGCTCAACTACGTCAAGTTCATCCGTCACATAAATTACGCAAAACGCCAACATGGTGTATTACGTCGTTAACATATCATATCCATGCATTAAAAATGTTCAAGTTCATAGCGTTTTCAAGTCAGCAATGAAGGCAAACACGTCGGCAGCAGTTTGCAAAAAGCTAGACAGCGCAATTAGCCGCAAATTGCAACTGAATGGTTACAAGCAACTTTATTGCTGCAAGCTGGCATTGCACACGCGTATATCGTAATGCAGTCGTCCTGCGCATCTTTTCGCATTGTAGTAAACAAGAGTTGAACGTTGCTTGCAATTTTTCGAAAGATGTTGCGCTTGTGACGTCACGCAGAATGGAAAGTTTACCGTGCGTTGTCAATATCATCCGCGACTCGCGATGAACTCTATTTTACATGGGTAGTCTGGAGATTCAGAAGAGTCCGCAGGTGTACGCCACCGTCAAGGAGAAGCCCGAGCACTTAACGTGAGTTACTTTCAGCTTTGGACAGTTCTCTTTTCGCTGCTGTTCGTCCGAGTAGGCATTGTATAAATGTGCTGCCAGTTTGCTTTCGCCAAAAGACTTCTTCGTTTCTCACATTGCGTTGTAATAAGGATCTTATTCTTCCAACAATCCAACCATTTCACTTTACGTTAAGATGCGAACATGTCAAATTGTAGTACGCAAAATTCACGCGACTAGCTGATGTCGTCGTTAATCAGATGTTTGCAAAAGCGTTAAACCGCCAACGTGTTTTGCTGATTTATAAGAGTAACCTTTAGTTGTAGTCCCTTATTTTTTTATCTCCTACCATAAATGTGGTTGCTAGGTAAGCCAATACCGACCAGCTTTAAGCTTAAAGCGTAAATTATGTAAAAAGTGCATTATGTTGCAGATACTTGCAAGACTTTCGAGTCGATCCGTGCACCTTGTTCAAACAGCACACTTGTCAGAATCATAGACCTTATACGTGCTTTTCTTGGCACTTCGTTAACCAGCGACGTCGTCGTTGCATTTTGAGAAGTGATGGGACGTTCAACTACAGCCCGGATATTTATTGCGTTAAATATGACGAAAGCACAGGCGTTTGTCCGGATGACGATAGGTTGGTTGTCTTGGTTTCAATGTTGACATTGGTCCAACCGTTTTTCATTTTAGATGCCCGTTTCTCCATCGCGTCTATGGAGACATCGAGCGAAAATATCACCTTAGGTATTACAAGACTACGCTGTGCGTGCACGCTACCGACGTTGCCGGCCATTGTATGAAAAACGGCCTACACTGTCCGTTTGCTCACGGTCCTGACGACCTAAGGGAGCCTGTTTTTGAACTACGAGATTCCGAGGTTCATTGCGATGCTCTTTTTTGATTTTCTCGAAAATATTTCAACTTGTATAGTCAACTAGCGTCGAAGATCGTAATACGGTAGAGCTTTTGGAACATCGAGACCGTTTGAGCTACGTAGTCGAAGATCCAATATGGGAAGACCAGGAACACGTGCTAGCCTACTACAAAACGGAATTGTGCAAAAAGCCTCCTCGTCTTTGTCGTCAAGGATACGCTTGCCCATTTTATCATAACAGCAAAGATCGTAGAAGATCGCCTTTAGAAGTTAAGTATCGGTCCACTCCATGCCCATCCGTCAAACATGCGGACGAGTGGTCCTCGCCGGAATCATGCGAATCCGGTGATATGTGTAGCTACTGTCATACAAGAACCGAGCAGCAGTTTCATCCCGAGGTAAGTTCATTTTTGATTTGTTACCAAAAGAGGCGGGACCAATTTTGAGCTCAACCGTAAATACCGCCCTTTCTTCAAATTCTGTAATTATTGGGCAAACCAGTTGGCCCTGTTTCGTTTCAACCAGGGCGCTAAGTGTAACTTAATGTCCTTTTTCATTAAAAAGACATCGTATTGTTAGTTCACAATAGCGTAACTGTGATTCTGGGTTGTAAGGTAGTATTGCTTTCTAGGGCAAACGCTGTAGACCTTATTGTATTCAATGAAGCGCCTAGTAAGGGTTTGTTGCCTAACAAACGAAAGCCAAATCAATCGCATCTTGAAGGATACTTGGAAAACTTTTATCCCGCCAAAGTCAGGCTTTAGTAGCAGCGTAAACAGTTGGTCCGCCAAGCGAAACAGAGCAGCTGAAATACTTGGGCGGCTGTGATTGCAAAGCGCGGTAAATAACTTGTCTGAAGTTGAGACCAGTAAGAGAATTTGACCCACAAATGAACAGAGAGACGTATCTGGCAGGTTCTTGTGAATTTTTGCAGCTGTCCGTCGAGCCGACGCTTTAAGCCAGTAATATGCGTACAGCTTTGCCACTTTTTCCTGTGCGCATTTCTCCATCGGCCTGACGTAGAATAGGCTGTGATGGTTCAAGTTAGCAAGTTGGCAATGCTTTTCCGCTATGCTTTCTCCTTTTCTCTTTGTCAGCTTGGAAGATCGTGAAAACAGGCCGTAACGAATTTCGTTCTGTTTACTTTCCAAGCCATCTGGAAAGTATTGGCACTTTACGCTTTGCAACATATTCGAATTTTCCGTTCGAGGCACGGTCGGACTGCGGCGCCATGCCAAGCGTAGGCTTGCGTGTTCGCTGCGGTTTCAGCCAGCTGGTCGTCGTCTTATTGAATAGTTTGGGAAGGCAAAAACGAAAAAGCAATAATAGATCCAAGAAATAAACGTACATTTTTTACGTTTTGGCATTGAGCCAACACTTGTGCACCTGTTTCTCAATAGCAGCTGCGGTTCTCTATTCTCTATCCAAGGGTGCATTTAGGCGCACGTAAATAAATCTGGTTTCCAAACGTAAGCAGCAGCTTTGTACGATGATAGATGCGTACGAAAACGACTCGTTAAAGGTGATTGTCCGGCAGAAAAATGAACTCGTTTTGGCGTCTTTGAAAACTATTGAACAAGTTGTTTTTTCTTTTTAAAAAAAGCTTACTCGTTATACCAGCGATCGCCCAACCGAACTCTAAAAGAGGGAGGCGCACGATTTCGCAATACGACGAGGTTGCTGCTCGCTCTTATCAGTTTTCCATTTTCTTGTTTGAGCTTTCCTCTGGGGTGATACACTGGCCCAACTGCGTTGCTTATGTCTTCGGCATGAGATGTATCGGTTTATCTCATTTGATTATTTCCCATTGATTCCCCGTCGCGTTGGTTGCTTGGGTAATCAGCTGCTGCATCGAGCAGCATCATCCCCCATTTGGAGGCGCTATTGAATCGTCGTCACCTTGGTAGCTCGTCATTTAATGCTCTCCCTCTCTTTTGGCGCGCAAATTTCTCTAGACTGTTCCAATACTGCAGACGTGATCGATGCGCTTAAATATTAAGATAATTCAATATGGTTTGGTCGAGTAATGAGTGAACGGGGCATCCGCATATTCCATTAGAAGTGAACAGTTCATATTAAGCCATTACAGTAACCAATGATTTTCCAGTGAAAATCATCGCGCGTGAGGTAGTAGTCTGCTTCGGTCGGTTAGTATTCTCCAGCATCGTCCGTACTTCGATGAAGGCTTTTGAACAGTTAAGCTTCAGCCCACTGGTGACGCCAATCGCAATTCAAATATTGTAGGCTAACAGAATGCGTACAAAAGATGACGCCATTTCTTTGTTTATGTGTTGTTTTAATTTTCTGTTCTGCTGACGTATTGCAACTGAGATATGTCTATCCATTTCGGCTACGAAGCCCGGCTGAATGACATACAATAGAGAGGTTGTTGGCAGTACGATAAACGCTTTGTGAGGGTTTCGCCTAACAGTGCGTTCTTAAGCAGCTGGTCGTCCTTTTAATCAATGGGTGCCCGCTCTTTCTTGGTGCAAATACTGTGTAAATCATTCGGCAGGAAAATTGGCTTGTGCAAGCGAACCAAATCTCTTTCACGCTCAATCAATACGTTCTTAAGCAAAATTGTTGGAAGTTATCAAACATGCATAGCAACCCCTCTTTAAGCGTATAAGGCCCGGTCGATTCGACCGCTGCGCAGTTTGAAAACAACAAGTTTGTTTACGTTTACGATTTAACGCGGCAGCCAATTAATTTGAATAAAGCTTTAGCTGCTCATTCAAAATGTACGGCGTAAAAATGCCCCAACTTTAATGTTACGCTTGTAGCGGGTTAGCCTAGCTTTGCATTATGGAATGGCCAACTTTTCCCTGCAGAATAGCTGCTGCCATTCTCACTCTTGTTTACGGAATTGCTGTAATCGAAGTGACATTCGCAAACACGCTATCTCGCGCTGCGGTAAATAATTTGGGAGCAAACCTGAATTGTCGTTGAATTTGACGCGGCGCGTTGGGCGTGCGCGCCTATTCCGCCTCGTGGCTTTGTTGCTGCCGGCTGACGTTGTTTCCACTTTCGTCCAAGCATCATTTGGTATGAATGACCTTTTCGGCGAAGCGGAAAAAATGACGCCGGCAGATGTCTTTTGCCGCGTTGGCAATTTAGCAAAAGGGTTTATAGGCTATTCAGGCGGCAATTCGTCCCGCGAATAATTGACGTTCAAGCAACAAGTTCCATTACGGACTCATTATTACCGTAATACATTTAACTTTAATGCACTTACCTGTAGCGAAACTTTCTCTCGAAACCAGCTTTCCACAAGCTGCTTTTTGCGTCATTGTCGGGTAGCCTGTCGTATACCATCTATTAGCTGTTCAGCACGTTCGCTGACGTTCGGAAGTTGTAGAAATGACTTGCGGTTGAAAGAACAGTTCATTTGTGCCGTTACGGTCAGAAATCCAAGCCGCACGCGTGAAAGCAGAGCTTTTAGAGTAGGCATACCGTAGAAATTCAAATTACTTGTTGATAGTCAGGTACCAGCCGAATAAACAACCTCTTTTGTTGGTATTCTCTGTTTTGCCCCCTTATTTTAAGCTGTCCCGAGATAGGAGAGGTCGGAAAATGTACAATTACGTAATTTAACCATGACAACTCCGGCCCGAAAATATCTGTAACCTTTTGAATTAAGGCGACGTTCCAAAATGATGTTTTCCGCGCCGCATAACTTCACTTCATTTAGGCTGGAATAACAGTTCGTTTCCAGGCTTTGAATTAATGCGTTTTTAATGTGTACACCCTTTGTCTGAGCATTGCCTTAAGCAGAGCTGTAAATTTCTCAAAAAGTTTTTGAAGCTCGAAAGGCGGCAATGAATAATTGCAGCCGTACTTTAACGACGAATGGCTAGTACTTAGTTTTTTACTGTTTGAGTAAACGTCACGCAAGTTTAACCGACACAACTACGTCGTACTTAACAGATGGGACCATTTAAGGATTGTAATCATGAATACGGTATTTGCTATGCCAAAAAGCACCTTTAATTCCGGTTGAGAGTATGGGGCAATGAATTATTGTTTCCTTTTTGTAAAAATTGTGACCCGCGCGCGCGCGTCAGCCCTAAGTCGAAGCAAGTGAGCGGGTTGACAAGATTGAAAAGTATTTTGAAGTACGAAAGAAGTATTTGCCTTTAGTAGGTTGTAACGGTGCATGCGGTGGTATTCATTTGTCGAAACCGGTTCGTTACGAATTCTATGGAACGCGGCGTTTGAAAAAAAATTAGTTTATTCGCGCAGGGGCTTGAACTGGTTTGTTCTTCAGTTTTTAGATCGTATTTTATCCTTATCTGTACATATTTCCGACGGTTCAATTGCGTTGCCGAGGGTGTGCGCTTGAATGCGTACTTGCTCTGAATATTGGACCGTTAAGTTCGGTTGATCGTAGAAGAAAGAGCGAACTCTTCTTTTTTTGCTCACGTAGTAATTACAAGAGAGTGGGCGTCTAGATTGTGAGCAGCTGCTTCTGTCAAGATAGGGGTGGCAGTTAGAGCAAAAAATTAAGGCTTCTTACCGCTTAACTATGCGGACAATACTAAACAGCAGTATACTGTGCTAAGCTGTTCAAAGCACGCAGGTTCGAAACGGTGTTGTTAGGCAAAGTTTTAAATCACAAAGCCTTTTTCACTTGCTGACTGATGTTGTTTATTTTTTTTACACTCTTCAGTTGGCAGCTGACAATTTAAATTTTAATTTTCACTTCGTCGCAACGCTACGTCGATATAAATCAAAGGCGCGGACGTCAAGTCGCTGTTAAGGAGCACTGTACGCATATTCGCTGGTTTTTGTAGGCTGCTTATATGACCCTGCAGCTTTGAAGAAACAAAGGCTTGCTTGCACTTTGTCACATTTGTCAGCGTCATGCTTTGTCGGCTACATTTTGGTTATTTTTGTTCAGATATACAAGTCAAGCAAATGCAACGATATGCTGCAACATGGCTATTGCCCTCGTAGTTCTTTCTGCGCTTTCGCGCACACGGACGGTAATTCGCGTCAACGCCAGATGTGCTTAAAAGTAAACATTAGAGGCGGTTATTGTAGGCGAGTTGTGCGCCGAAAGAGTTCCGTCAAGGAAGCAAAGACACGGTAGCAGTTTTTCGAGTTTCTCAGCTGGTAGCTTCTCGTCTCCTAGCGATTCTGGGTTCACTTCATGCGGTGAGCTGGCCAAAGCTCAGAGTGGCACTAGTCGGCTATCGGCGTCCTACGCTGACTCCGTAGCCGAAGGAAACGTTCTGCGCGCAGTGCGCACTCCCGGAACTGCCGAAGCGCCCGTATCATATTCCGTAAAACTTGTTCGCTTTTTTTGACGGCACTGTTTCGAAGCAGCTTTATTTTATTATAGTCAGTTCTTAAGCAGCGCCGATACACAATGCCAACCCCGAGAAGTATCGCTGGAAAGGCAGAGTCGCAACCCGAAGCCGCTTACAGTTATCCCAAAGCGCCTGGCTTTGAAAGAGGCTATCACTCGGTATTCATTTCCATACGCGTTGTTATTGCCACCGAACTTACGCTTATATGCTTTGTTCTCTTTTAGCCATATCGCGAGCGCGCGTGCAGCACTTTATTGCCGAGTAACAATGACAAAGTTAACAAATCATCCATTTTTGGTTACTACGATCCAACAGTGTACGATAGCGGCTCCATCTCTTCGGCGCATAGTTTAGTTAGCGACTATTACTCGTCGTCTTTGCGAGCGGCGTGCAACAAATATGAACCCGTAGAAAACTTGAATGCTCTGATTGGTATTGTATTTGTTTTCATCCGGGTCGAAATGTTGGCGTTTATTTTTTTTTAAAGGCAGTTTGGCAGACGACCTAAACATGGACGACGTAGTTTTGCCGACAATAAACGAGAGCGAAGAGAGGCACGCCGACGCGCCAATATCGTTCGGAGGTTTGCCGCCTTACTTTACCCAAACATGTACGCGTTGGAATTTGAGCGCCATTTTTGCGCAGCACTTTTTGAAAAACGTTTAGCAGCCACGGCCACCTACGACTCCCATTTGTCCGTGGCAAGTAGCGCGGCGAGCGTTAAAACAGCCGAACGATGTCCGCAAGGATACAGTCCCGTTGGCGGCAGCTGTCACGGAACGTTGAGCGCCAGCAGCAATGGCTATTTCAACTTTGGCGAAGACAACCTTTTGGTTAGAGAGGAAGGGGGGAAGCCGGCGTTCTTTCAACTACCACTTTTCCTTATTTCAGGTCAAAATGCAACAAACTGCTGCTGTTGGGCAACACTCGGCCGGTCCGGGCGGTTATCGCGATTCGGCCGACGTTTTTACTCCCCTTAGTCCGTGTAGTTAATTTGCATATTTACTTGAAATATGCCCAGACGGGTTTTTATAATTTTCTCTGTGCATTTTTAGCGGTTACGCAAGCGTCTCGCGTTGAAGTTATGCCATTTTGCGAGGGAGCAATGCCGGTTGGGGCGACTAGCAGATTTGGCGGAATGGACCTGGACGAGTGCTTGCTGAGAACAACAAAAGTGCGACACTGTTATTGTAGAGCCGTTGCGTTTAACAAGTTGCACCCCTCTCGTAGACTTGCGAAGTTTGGAAACGAGAAGCCGAGGAGCAGCGACGAAGAGCTCTTATAGCTGAGCAGGAAAAGTTGCAGGCGATAAGCGAAAGAGACGACGTGATTAACGCGTTAACACGTTCGGCCGAACGTTCGTCACTTTTTTTTCCTTAAGGCGTTCCGACAGCTGGCATGCATGCAATTGGAAATGCAATTGATAAAGGCTGGCAATCTGCCAACGTCGTCGACCAGCGCCGATTCAATGAACGCCTACCAATTGGAGGAATTGAAAAATCGTCTTCAAGTCGAATTGGAAAAAGTAAACCGCGTAAGTACTTCAAGGCACGTTTCGACTTTTTAACGTACATCCTACAAAGGTCCTAAAGATTTCTCTACAAAATTTTTGAAGAAAAACAATCTGCGAGGCGCTAAAGCAAAAGGTGCTAGTTTAATAACTTTGTCGCGCTTCACATTAAGATGCGGCTTAATATGGATAAATTTACTTTTTGAAACTACAGTATCCTGTAAATGTTTTCAAGTTCTATATATAGTGGAATCTCCAAAGTTGACCGCTTTAGCGGTGACATGGTATATCGACCCAATGCTAGTTTGCTCTCTGTAAGTTGACCAGTCTGTTGAGTGGTCAACTTACAGAGGTCCAACTCTACTTCTTAGCGAGCATTTATGGGTCGCTTGAGCGTAGGCCTGCGCATCAAATTCAAAAATTGTTGGTGGCTTCGCGTCCCACCAACTGGGCGCTGCTTTATCGATTCGAAATGCGCGGCTTGTTGTGGCGCAGAGAATTTATCCCCAAACAGAAATTGCGTTTGGCTAATCTGATTACGCTTTCATTGTTGGCTCATTTCGACCAGGCGCCATTCAGTGGGTTAAGCTAACAGTTTTGGCAAACGAACGTCACCGTTTCCCAATAATAGAAACGTTCGTCGTATGCGCAAGCAGTTAGCTATTGATACGAGCTTAAAAATTGATTAGCCCAACGAGTTGTGTCACCGATCCGTTTCATGCCCTATATTGACATTGTATACTCAAAATGCGGCTTTCTTACTTCTTTCAGCGACATTGCTTGCAACAAGTGTTTGTGACGTCACTGTCACTTCGCTTGCGTCAGTGGCGATAAGCAATGATAATACTTTCAAAAACTGAACGCCTTAAGTGCAGTTCGGCCACTTTTTCTCAAATGTGTTTATTTTTCCTATAGCAGCTACAACACAATGCTGGCCCGATGTGCGCAAGGTGCGGTCGACACGTAAATGATCGCCTTCCTTCTGTTCATTGTCCAGTATGCACTCCGTCGTGCAAGGTCGGTGCTGGTTCCCCGGCCATGGCGTAAAATAAAGAAGGGCGACGAAGACGACGAGGCGCGCGCGCGCGTCATCTTGGAAAAATCACTTTAAGAAGTCGTTTTTATTTTATCGTTTGTTGCTAGGATATAAGAGTACAGTTACTGTTGCGATTTACAAACTTTTTTCTTTCCCTTCATTCTATTCTTAGCGTCTTTAGTGGTACACGCCACACAGTTTTCTTGTAAAACGCTTTTCCGGTAATGTCCAACCGGTAACTAGGTTTATATCGTATTGCTTATACTGCAGAGAACCTTTACCTCCTATCTTATGTTTTGAATAAGAATACAGCCGCCACCGGTGCAGTGAACGAAGCGAAGCCAGTTCGATTGGCTGGCTCTGCCTTTTCGTCACTTTGTTTTTTACCTTTATCCCCCACGGCCGATGTTACCTATTGTTTGTTATTCGTGGCCATTGAGGTGTGGCTGGTCCAACAGCTGCCTTTATCTACTTTTCTTTTCTTACCTGGTTAAAGTGTAGTAGTAAACATTTCGTATAATAGACCAGCGAAGCGCCAAAGGCTACATTTTCAACTTGTCTCTCTCTCGCTTTGTTCAGTAGGAGCAAACGGCAAGAAGAACCAAATGCGGCGACGAAATAGGTGGCGCTCACTAGCAGCACAAAGGCAAAGCTCAGGTGAACAACAGAAAGTGTTGACGCGCTCGGAGACAATTTGACAAACAAGAACTGGAAGGAGGAAATGATTGAAGCACGCAATAAATGTTCAGCCATGTAAAAAGAAGGGCCCATTTCGAAATGGCCAGCGCTATTAGGTGCCAGTTTGACCAATGGGTGGAAATTCGTGATGATCATCCAAACGTAGGTCAAGCTGGTCTCGACCAGCCGACAACGAAAGCTCTTAAAAGAAAAATATGAAGAACCGCGTCAAAACGAAAGCAAGCAAAGGAAAAAGTTAGTGCCGTGCGACCAACAGGAAATGCGCTCATGCATATATTAGCCACAAGTCACCGAATGACATTTACATAAGTCCAATGTTTTAGACGGTGCGCTACTTTCAGTCGACATATGGTCGATGGTACCATGAGCACGAGTGGACAAAGTGTCCCCGAATGAGTTGTGGCCAAGACGATCCGTTGATGACGGACTGGCTGTCAGCAATTCTCCGGTGGATGGTCTTTTCGTCGAACACAACAATCTACAGTAGTCAATGGCAATTTTTGAAGAAAAAGACCTCTACTTACCTGTGCTGCTTCTGTAGTACGCATTCTCCACCTTCAACTCTGTTAAAATTGTAAATGTACAAATAGCCATCCGTGGAGGCGACTAGCAAGCGTGGTAGCTGTGTTAGGCTGCGAAAATTTAAATTGAATCAATAGTAACCTGACTATGAAATACTTACGTCACAAGAGCGCAAACGTTCTTGCAGCCAGCGTGAGGAAGTCGGGCCGTCGCAAACGCGCGCTCCTGTTGAAGAATGTCCGATACGTGAGATGGCAGATAGCTCGCGGCCGTTCGACCAACAAAGGAGACCCAATCGTGAACCGAACTTATCGGTTCAGCCGATGTACTGTAAGGACAATATGTTAACCATTCGGCGGTGTTGGCGGCGCGCAAAACAATTGAATTACGTCACGTCCTGATGCTCAAGTTTAAAAATATGTATCGTCTCCGTATTGCTGGTGCAACAGAGGAACAACGAGTCGCTGCTGAACGCCAGCGAGTAGATGGAAGCGCAACGTTTTATGCCCCTTCTGAATTCGAACAGCCGCTCGCCGCTGGGAATGGAAAACACTCTTATGACGGTTCCCTGAAAATATTTTATGCAAATAACGCGTCGGGAATGCGACTTGTTTTAAGCGGGCACTTTTTCGGATGCCGAAGCCAGCCTCGTACCATCCGAATTGAACTTCAAAGCGCTCAGGGCACCGTTGTGGGCAGTAATCATAACTACAGCTTGCTAAAAAAATGAAAAATGATTTTCAGGATAGCTTGCGCGCGTTTGAAAATTGACCTACCAAATTTGCCGTATCGAATATATGCACCTCGCCGGAATGAGCGGAGCCAGGATAGGCCAAGTAGCTAACGTCGGAGGCGGTCAGATCGCATAGTCCGTTCGGATTGGACGGCGTGTCGCGAATTATGTGCAGCAACTTCATGTCTCGAATATTGTGAATGCATATGCTCTCCTCCAGGCAAACTACTACGCGCTACGAAAAATTACAGAGCTCAAAGTTTGTTTCGTTTTTTGCGAAATATTAAATATTAATATTTTCTCCATAGCGGGTTGACCGGCTTAAAGTTGATTGCTTGTACAGGATTGGGTAAGCGAAAACCTAATACGGGATGCGCTACGACTCTTTTGACAGTGCTAGATTACTGTAGCAGTCTTAAATGGTAATAATCAGGTACTAGTTTATCTAGAAACGATAAACAGCCTATGAAAAAGTTGCACGAAGGAATAAAAGCCTTTACGCAACGCAGTAAGAGTAAGCGCTTAAGTAACTGAAGCCAAAAACTCACAGGTTTAACAAGTTGTTTAGCTACAGTGTTCTTTACGAGCACGCAAGAACAGGTAGGCAAAACTGGACAACTTTATCAGCACTTTGAAATACTGTCACAGCTTTTAGCATTTGAAAGCTTTAGGTATGCAGGATGACGTCATCTCAGAAGAAAACTTAAAACCGAAAATACTTTGCCAACGAAACTTCCAATGACTAAGTGCAGCTTATCCGCGCACTTCGCGTATTTCTTAACTTAAAACAGAGTGAATACAATAGTTGGCTTTCAGCACAAAGACTGCTCCTAGCTCAGAGATCGCTATTCAGAAACTTACTTGACGATTTAGGCGGACGGCTAAGATGCTGTTGGCATAACTCTGACTGCATATTTCTTGGTTTTTCTGGAAGTGACAAACTTGCACCTTTCTAGGAGCGCTCAGCGATACGGATGTCACTAAGCTGCTGGAAAACAATCTCTCGACTATGCACACATCTCGACATGCTACAAGGAAGCCTTAAGAAATCGAGGGCGAAACGAGAAAGCTGTCATACTGGTGTTCACGTGAAGCTGGTTTAGTTCATCAAGTTGGCCAAGCGTGTACAATACATAGCCGCCTGTAGTACCCAACGACAGGGAGCTACAAAAGCGCTGCTTTGTCCATTATTTCAAAAGTCAAACCTTACGTTGCGTCTTGATTGAATGTCAGAAACAAAATTTCTTCATTGCAATTTGACATGGAAGTATCAATTTGGCTTTAACAAGATATGACTGAAGCCGTCTGCAGTTTCGAAATGAAAATATGGGCAGTTGAAAGGACAAAAGTTCTTCTCAGGTACCATAACAGGGCATAAGGTGTTCAGTCATATTCGTAAAGCGCAACGGAAAATTGAGATGAACAGTAGAAAACAGTAGTGAATAGTTTTCAGGTACTTATTGAAAAGTGCCTCTCCACCAGCATGTAAAGACATGGCAGTAAACTTGGAATCTTGAAAAATAAACATGCTTTAACACTGTTTTATCGAATAAAGTTTTTTTAAGAAAAATTTATTTCCCGAGTAGACTTAACAAACGGGACTGCCCAAATTTTGCAAGCAATTTTTAATCGTAGCAGCGGATTTAACCTATCAGAAAGTTCATCAAGTATTACTTCTTTTAATTTTCTAGCAGTTACAGGCACTGCTTTCAGCCAAATTTGGGCAATCTCATTCGAGCCTCTTTCGCATTTGTTCGTTTGAAAAGCAAGCAACTTTGATTATCGTTTAACGAATTCCCAACTCGTAAACAACTGGAAGTGTTTTTTCAAGTAAAAATTATTTAATTTTAGCTCGGTATAAATAACGGTCAAGCTGCATCCAATCCACTTGCTGCAGGAACCTGCTTTTCTTTAAATTCTGTACGTAATGTTCCAAGTTTGTTTTAGTTGCGAAAAATAATTCCAAGTTTTGGTTCATCTACCTGCGTAAAAAATTTAGCGTATATTAACTGTAAATACGATTTGGGTTTTCAGTAACTATTCTGTTTCAACCCGCAAGTTCTCGACAGCATTTTATGCGACGATGGAATCGGCGGACTTTGTTAGCTTCGGCTCCATTTCGTCCCCGCAGCCTTCCCTTAAGTTCCACAAAGGCTTTGGGCGCTTACGCCATGGTACCGACGGTTCGTACAGCCTTTATTGTGTATTCGTTTCAAATACATTATGTTGCTTCAGAAATTTCAAGTAACCGTTCGTTGTCGGACATAACGGATACTAAAGCCCGATCGAAAGGCTTATTTGAAGTACGTATTGGCTATACTTTACCGCCCTTATTTGTTCTTGCTCCTTTCAGGATGACTTGTCGTCAGAGTCTGCTGAAAGTGGCGAAAAGGCGCGTGAGGTCACACGATTGGAAAACGCTTTGCTTGAGAGTAGGATATTGCTTTACTAATCTGTAAAATTTCTCTAAACGTAAGGCGGTACAGCGAATCCATTCTACTTGAATTGTTCAGATCTAATATGGAAAGAAGGAAATGCTTGTTTTTGTACACGTTTTTGGTTGCTTGTTTGTAGTGACACAAGACTTGCGCAACGAATTTTATCGTGGACTTAGTATGTACACTGACCAGAACGATATTGTCCAGTTGGTGCGCCATTTTGAAACTGTACGCTAATACGTTGTTGGAAGCGTGAATGCCTTGACATGTAATTGATTTGTAATTTGAAGGTATGCGAAGAGCATTACTTCAGATTGGAAAAGCACAGTCAAAGTGCTGGCGGAGCAAGCAGGTAAAAAGCTCAATTTCAATGAGGTACACCTTATTGTCTCATTTTGAGAGTGTTGAATGTCAATAGTGTTTTACGGCTTCTAAAAGCCGAGAAATTAGCTTGGAGATGGCTTTGGACACTAATTGAATGTCGTCAAGAATCTCTGGACAACAGTAAGCCAACAGAGTCGGTAGGTTCCTTGGCAAAGCTACAATGAATAAAACGCCTGTTGTTTAGTTGGACGGATGGATGACCGATTCGGACATCTTCCATTATATGTTGAAGTTTGACAACAAGTTTCGCGAGTTGAGGGTAATTTGAACTATATTCATAATAGTAAGCTTACGTGGCTACTGTAGGCTCTAGTAAGATGTCTGGAATGTGAAGCGGTCGAATGGACCAACGACAATATAGCTTTCAATTTTGAAGACAAGATTGACTTTTTATGGTAACTGCCAAGATTTGCGCTACTCCATAGCAGTGTCCTTTGCAGGACTAATACTCGTGATTGCTTGCGAAAGAATGAGAAGAACTATAGTACCTTTTTGGTGAATGAGTTAGATCCGGACGCCCCTTTTCGACAAGAGCGGTCAATCAAGGACGTGGATGCAGTATGCCTATCTTTTTTGCTTCCATTAAGAACTTAATCGCCTTTTCGAAAATAGGCAAGATTCTTGAGGCTGTATACCAAGTGCTTTCGCTCTCATTTACATAATAATGTATCACTTGTTCCTCTATCGTAATAATTATTTACGTGCCATGCTATCCCCTTTGAGCCAGCTATCACTAATTTCGCGTTTATTAACGCATTGATGCAAATGGAACTTTGAACAATGCCCTTACGTTTGTTTAAGTCTGCACAATTGATTTTTTTTAGGCAAAACAGGAAACTGTTTTCAAAACAGTATTCAACTTGATACGAATCGGTCACATTGATGAAGTACTAATTCGTTTCGAACTGTAACGTAGTGCAGCGTTCACCTGTTCAGGCGATCGTGCTAAGCCAACGTCAAGGCAGCCAGTGGCTGGCGGCAATTCTTGCTGGTGGACGCCTGAGCCGTAGTATAGACGGTTCAAATTCAATAATCGAAAATGCAATCTCAAACGAAGGAGACATGGACAGACGATTGTACAACAAAATTTGCATGTCAGTAGCGAAGGAGGTTCGAAACATTTTATTAATTTCAGCAGCAGCTTATTTCAATTGTCACCTCAACAATAATGTTTACGTCTGCATATCTGTAATTTAAAAAAATATACGTAAGGAAAAAGAAGAGAGTTTTTATTTTATGCTTTGTTGTAGTTTTGCGTTTAACTTATTTCTTATAACTGCTTTGCGAATAGGCTACACTGTCTCCCAACGAGCGTGCTATATACGGTGCTCTCTCTGGCTTCCTCCCTGCAACATTGCTTGGTTGCTCAACATGGGAAGATCACCTATGGGCTTTCGCGTCCGCGTCCTGCGAAAAGTTGTTTATCGACTTTTTGACTTTGTTGCGCATGAAAGCACCGGCAGAGACGGCGAAGTTTTTGGACGAAGCTAGCTTTGCCGAGCAGAAAGATATGTTTCAGCGTTTTATCCTGCACAGCGCCGAGGTGTCTTTGCGAAACCAAAAATGTAAAATCCAAATATGGGATGACGGTTTTTTTTAGAAATTTTCAAGCGAAGACGATACAGCGCCGTACAGACTGATTCCACTGTTTTTCAACTTGGAAGCCTATAATAAGCTATTGGACATGCTTAATTCGTGGAAGCGCTACGTGCAGCCTCACGAGCAGCTACTGCTTTGGAATAACCTGCATCGTTTCGTTTGTCACGTGACGATTGTTTTTCATCAATTATACCGCGCCCCAAATATGGTTCGAACGATCAGCAGTTCGGAAGAAAAGTTGCAACGGCGTTTTTATTTTTTAGTCGCCTGTTCGTGCAAATGAAAATGAACGTGAGAATTTGCATAAAATCGGCTCACCATTTTCGTGCGACTACTTTTCTCTGCCCGACTGCATTGGCACCATTCAAGGCTACCTCGACTTACTTGCCGCGGAGAAAGAGATATTGTTGTATCCGCACTACGCTGTATTTTTGCCGCCAGGCAGCCACGTCAATTTTGTGGCCGACTTTCTTTACGGTAATTTTTTGAAATATTTTCGATTATTTTTTAAATCATTGTCGCTGCATGGTCAGACATAGCTTCGGACGAAGACAGGAAGATGTGTCTTTCTGTTATTGAAAACTGCGAACTGAATGTCGTGGAAATTTGCCGAGCCGTCGTGCAAAATGTAATCGACAACTTGCTGCCTTCTCCATTTTCTATCATCGCTGACGCTGTCACTGGAAAAGAGTCTGCGCCTCTCCCTACTTCTCAAGTAAGTGACTGCGGCGGTGCGTCTGCTCGGGAAGACCCGTTTCACCCAGAACTGAATGTACACAGATGGGTTTTATACGCGTGAAAAGTTTTCAAATCTTTTGAAAAGCAGTTGATCCTACTTTTTTTGCATTTCAAAAAGACCCTTTATAACGTCTGAGATGAAAATCCGCGTTACAAAGTAGCCTATTTTCAACGCCTAAATGAAAGTATCGGTTTTAATCAGTTTTTCAACATATTCCAGTTACTAGCTTGCAAATCGCTTATCGTACAGTCGCCTTGTTGACGTCATCCGTAATTGTTGACGCCCAGCGTTTAAATTTTTGAATACTGTAAGTGACAATTAAGTACAAAAAGAAATATCCTCGTGATAAAGCGATAAGGATAGCATTAAACTTCAATTTATGATATCGAATTTTAGTAAAGGTTATTAGCAATGCGGTAAGCATATGTTTATCCCCGTACTAGAAAATGGATAATCGAAAGTAGTGCGGTCGTTTATTTTTGAATGAGCTACTTTTGGTAGCAAGAGAAGCTTAACACCAACTAAACATTTCCTTTCAGCATAAGGCAAAAGTGCATAAAAAAATATCATTCGTCGCTTTTGGGAATTTTTTTTATCTATCAGTTGTTTTTAGCGAGTATATTTCGCTAGCTAAGGTTATGTTGCTTTTATTGTTGTATAGCTTTTCTGTTTATTGTTTTAAGCAAGTTGTGGAAGTGGTGCGCTCGCTGCTTTTCTTGCAAAGCATTCCCGACCTCAGATTCGATGCTATTTCGCAGGCTTGTCTCATGGCTCGACGTTTTCTGCGTAAGGAATGATTGGAGATCTTGCCACATGCTTAAGGACATATTTTTCAGTGTTACAAATGTTCAGCGCAGCCAGCGAAGTATTTTCTCGTGTACATGTGGATTTCGTGAAAAATGCCGTGAAGTATATGCCAAGTTCTGACGAAGACGAAGATGCATGGAAAGTCTGCCAAAACCGCTTGCGAGAGTACAACTGTCTTCGAGAATACTCGGTTAGCTCAGCCACTTGATCTTTGTTGATAACTTGTTGTTTATTTAAAGAACGCCTACTCAGCGTTTCGCGATTGGTCAGACATGTTTTCAAATAAAAAACCTGAACGCGCGGAGTGTTCAACCGTTTACGATGCCGGCATGCCTACATCCATGTGGCAACAGACGGAACGGGAGCGCTCCCAAGCAATGGAAAGATGGAATGCCGACACGTTGACTTATTTCGAAGTATCCATAGTTCACAAGCGTTGCAGACGAAGTTTTACGCATCTTTTTCTAGATTGCGGAACTCACTATGCGCCAAATATTGATAGGCACTGATGGCGAGTGGCTTGTGGATGCTCATGTAATCTAATAAAACTAGGGTTCAGGTTTATGCTAATTTTTTAATAATTTCAGGAAGAGGACGATACGATAAGACGTCAAGAAATGGTTGCCCTGCGCAAAAGGTGTATTCCAATGGTTGCTGACATGCTGGTTTTTATGTATCAGTCAATGAAGCAGTACGACAAAGTTTTAGCTCTGAGCGAAGTAATAGCCGACGAGTCCGGCAAACTTTACCAGGTGAAAACGTATGCAAAATTTCAAACTTTAAATCTTTCTCTTATTGCAGCTGTTTGAAAGGTCGGAATTGAAATCTTGGTTTGATCGCTTGACCGAATGTAGCTTTCAGTGCTTGCACGAAGGCCTCGACTCCTTTGGTCTTCCCTACCGCCGACTTTAGCTTTCGTTGTTATACGCAGTAAAAACGTATCGTTAGTACCTGCTTGAAAATTTGCATTTGTACTTATCATGCAAATCGCTATATTTAAGTCTGTATTGTTTAATGCTCTCCTTTCTTTGCCAACGTCGGCGAATTGTAGATGTTACGAAGGATGAACATGGCTGTTTTAAGTAGATGCAGGTTCGAGTACAGATGTGTGAGCACGAAGTCTTTTGATTCACTTACTGAGGAAGAAAAGGAAAGAATTCGTCAACTGCGTGAAGGCGATCCGTACTACTGGGCGGAATGGCGTCTGTTGAAAAGATTTAGCATCAGCCGTCGAACGCTTCGCAGAGTTTTAAAGAATGAAACTGCTCGTCGCAGAACTACAAAAGAAAAGCCATCCGAGACTAAACCATCAACTTTGCCATTTATTGAGCCCATGAAAATTTATCCAACCGATGGCCCTTTCATGACTATATACAAGCAGCATAACAATTGGTTACTGCTTTCGAACGAACGCGATAGATACAAAGAAGAGTTCAGTGAACTTTTATCACCAGATTTTAAAGCTAATCTGCTGAAGGCAGCAGCAGCTCAAGATTTCGGCGTTCACCAAAACAGCGATACTGATAATACTAAGGTGAAGTAAAATATGTAAAATATGCCTTTGCCTTTATCATTGGTTAAACGGGAAAACAGAAACTTAATTATGTTAATCCTGTGAAAACCAGCTTTGAACTGTTGTTATGCAAATTTGCTTTTTTTTTGTTTTCTTCTCCAAGCGTTGCAGAGATTTACGACGCAATGCATTCGCAAAAGTGGAGGGGAACGTTCTGTTATTAGTTACGCCCAAGGTAGATTTTTTGCTCGCTTAGTTGGATACTGCTTTCGATAAGCATTTTTACAATTATTTTGGATAATTTTATTTGTAATAACCTGCTTTTGTTGGAAAGTTATGGCAGAGCTTTTGAAACGCTTTAACGCGTCACTAAACTAATTTTTTATAGATTATTTTTGCGCCGCTTCATTTCTTACATGGTTAGGCAGTATGCTAAATTTAATTTTAAGCCGAGTGCAATAAACAAGTGCCGAAAAAGCGTCCTTGAAAATTTGTTTAATACAGTATACTTTGATTTCCTGTTTTCAGGTTAGAAGGAGCCTGAACACTCTTATCGACAAGGAACCGTAACAATCCTTTCGCGAAAACGCTTCCGATTGCAGTTTGGCCTGTTGCTTCTTGGTCGTTTTGACTTGTGCTTTTGTAATTAATTTTTCGCTCATCTTTTTACCTGAAATGCTTTTACACCTTGGCTGCTTTAGTTCCCGAACTTCCGGCGACCCGTTCGTCGGAAAAAAATGCCGATGAAGGTTTTTCGCATGCGTGCTCGTTGCTTGATTTGCTCCCGTTGCTGCCTTTTCGCTTTGTGCTGCATGATGTTCTATTTGCCGACTTAATTTCGCGCTGGCGAATTGCGGGCCCACAACTATGCGAACGTTCACTTTTTTGCTTTCAGCTTTTGTCCACGCTAATCGCACGGAAAATCCACTATGCACTGTTGGGCAGTTGTGCTTAGGTAGGTCGAAACGGCATGTACTTTTTGTTCACCTTTCTAACGCCCTTTTTTGCATTCTTAGCTTGCCGCTAACTTTGCTTTTATCCTCTTTTGGATCAGCTGAGCTTAATCTCGTTACGTGGAAACAGTTAAACGACGGTCTGCGCAGCGCGTGCCATGTAGTAGTTTTGGAACCATCTTGCGATTCCGCCGCCACAATGGTGCTGAACAATCTGGCAAAATCTTGGAATCATATTAAAGAAGTACGCTTCTGTCGATTTCCCAAAGAAGAGATGCTTGATTCTTCGCACGTGGACCTGAAAGCAAACTTGAAGAAAAGCGGTTGTGTTCCCGTTGTGATGATGCCTAAACTTCGTGAGGATCGAGTTTGCTTACTGAAGCCGATTTTGCCGAAAAAACCAAAAGCTTACCCGTGGATAGATGTATCCAATATTGAAAGCTTTGTAAATTTTATTAATATGATGTGTGGCACATTTTACAACAAGTCTGGACAAATCACATCCGATGGAAAATTGTTTTCGCGGCACTATAGTTCGCTGTACAAGTTGTCTGACGGACCAAGTTTGCTAACATTATCGGAAGCTTGTCGCAGTCAAAACTTAACAACATTTTTTCGCGGGGAGGGATGTCCTGTAAACCAAAGCACTGGGAAAGCACCGAATGAAAACATTTCTGAAATTCCAAAATGCGAAGAGCTGTCGGTACTCCCGGGGAATGTCGATTTTGAAGTGGAATATTTATTATCTTCAAAACCGGTCATTTTTAAAAAAGCAGCAACCAATTGGCCTGCATTCCAAAAATGGACCAACGAATTTCTTAGGAAATCTTTTGGCAACAAGACTGTGCATGTTAAACTTAGTCCAAATGGAATTTTCGAAGGTGTCGAACCAGTTAAAGATTGGAACGTGGCGGCAGACCTGCTACGCATACCGGCAGAAGTGAAAAGGCACTTACACCATCCGGAACTTGTGTTAGTTCGTCCAGCCAGCAACGAAACGTTGTTCTCCGACTTCTTAGATTTTGTTTCGAAAAAGCAAAGAAAAAATTCCATGTCCGCATATTTGGAATATACATCAATTCGCGGAAACTTCAAGTGTACGCGTGGCTTTTGCCTTTTATATTCTGCTAGAAGCATTATGTTATAGCACTGGAGGACGATTTAAGCCCATTGCCTTTCATTGCGAAAACCATGAAACCCAGTCATGTAAATATTTGGCTAAGCAATGGCAATACTTTGGGAAAACTTCACTTCGACGAATACGAGAATTTTCTTTGTCAGGTACGCTACTGCTGAAAGTATTAATGCCGCGAAGATTTTCAGCACCATCGATTTGACATAACGCATGTGTGCACTTATAAAAATTGTTTTTATTAATCGACTTTAATAAGGAAACTTTGTAGCTTCGAGGAAAAAAACAAGTGATTTTGACGGATCCACAATCTAATGATCGCTTGCACGAGGGATATATTGTGGAAGCAATGCTGACGTACAAAAACGGTACCTTCGTCAGAGACAAGCTACTTCAGAGCACAGCTTTGACAATGTCGCCAATCGATATAACTTATCCCGACTTTGAGGTATTTCGAGTTTTCTAATATAGATAAAAAAAACAAGTTTTTAGAAATTCCCGTCTTTACGCGACCTCAAATGGCTTAACTGCACCATAGAACCCGGTGATATTCTGTATATACCGTCGTTTTGGTGGCACGAAGTCCAGTCTTTTCCCGACGTTGACGAAAATAGAAATTTGGCTGTTAATTTTTGGTACATTGCTATTGTTGCTTTCCTTTTTGCCATACTGTAAAGATGTGTATTTTCAGGTACCCTCGGTTCTGGGACAAAGAATTTCCTTGCGCCAAATGTCCCTTTGAACTGTACTTGACGGAACCTGTCATTCGAACCTAATGCTTTGCTCCTTTGATGACAAATGGTTACTCAAAGCTTTAAATTAAGCGTCGCGTCCATCAGGCAATTGTTTGTTGAATATTGTTTTACGTAAAGCCTTCCTTTACCAGCACGTTGTCTTCCCGTCGCATGTCGTTACAGCGTTTCTCCGGTGGCTGGGCAGTAAGCATTTTTGAAAACTTTTCGCCCGAAAGTCAAACGCCGTATCGCATGTGATCTTTGGCCTATTGTTAAGGGAGATGCCGTTTGCCCATTAAACATTTTCCCTGATAGCGTGTTTGCAATTTTTGTTTATCACTTAAATATACTGACTTAGCGAGCTCAAGCCTGATGGTCTCGAACAGGGTTCGCTTTTCGGTTTTAAGCTAAAATTCGTTTCACGATTTTGATTCACATTAAGAGTTAAGCGAGAAAAAAAATGAAGAGAAGGTAACCGATTACGGGTGGTATTGTCAAATCACATTAGTGAATAGTACCTGAATTTTAACCAGTACAGTAATCTAACTTAAAATTTTCAAACCTGAACAATCATTTGACAGAAAAAAGAACACTCACCTTAATCAACAGTAATATCGTGCTTAGTTCTTGTGGATGGTTGGCGGAATTCAAGATATTAACGTTTTGCCTGTTCATCTCAAAAATGGGACCCTTATGATGGAACAATCTCTGTTTCAATTATTTATTTGCATATGCTGGCAAACAGTTAACGTGTAGATCGTTCGAGCTGTCCTTTTCCTTGACCATAATTGCAACGATGGTAGCCATAAGTTCTTTAGCGTCAACCTGTTCTATTATGCCAGCGCAACCGTAGCAGAAGCGTCCCTCAAACGTATTGATATCCTTTAAAAGTTCAGCATTCGTATTCGACGAACACAGAGAGCAACTGACAAGATCGCCTGCCAAGTTATTATTGGTCGGTTGGAATTTAGAAGCCGATGCAATCAGTGTAGTAACAGTGGATGAAAATTCCGTTTGTAGATGTTCAACGAACTCGCTTGAAGCAACTTGTATACTCGCTGCTCGCAGTGGCGTTAATAAACGTTGAGGATACACTGGGAAGGTAATCTGGCGTTCGTGGAAAAAATAATTGAACAATGCGACTTCTTCATTCGTGAACTCCCTTAAGGGCCTAAGAAAAGTAACATCAACCCAACGACGATCTATCATTGCGACTTCGTCAGCAATTTGCGGTCCCCGTCCTTGAGCCACATTGGATAGAACGGCAGCGGACAAAACAGTAGAAGTGGAATCTAGCAGAACAAAGTCTAGCTTCAAGCAGCAAGCTAGACGGTACAACAGCGCCATCTTCAGTCGATATGTAAGTTCATTCAGTACTGTGCCGGAAGTACAACTATTGCATAAATCTTGAAACTGCTGCGCATACGAACATTTTGGAGTCTCACCGCTGAATGAACAAATGTGCTCTTTTATATGTGGAGCAAAAATGGAAGCTGCATCTACAACGTAGCATGGATATCCCGTGCGTTGCACGTAGGTAACAAGAGCGGAGAGGCTATTGGGATCGAACTGTTCTGAAGAAAATAGAATATGGACAAAAACTGGACGCATTTTGAGCCTCTTTCGCTCTTTCGTATCTGCCGCTTCTAATACCATATTTACAAGGCTGACACTAGCCGCACTGCCGCTTACTTCAACCAGAACTGGCGATTCTACTCGAAATAGTTTCTCGCGTCCCATGGCGGAGCGAAACTTGTGCGAAGACTTTTTCTGAAAGCAACTGACGCAATAGCTTTCTTTCTGTTGTAAAACTACGGACGCTGATGATGATCTACATTTTACGCACAATTTCTTTCGAACCTTGCTCGTTTCGGCGACGTCGTTACAGCGGTGCATCCGGGCGCAAAAAGTAAGAAGCTAAAAAGCAAGCAAAATGCTTTGCGAGAAAATGAACGAACAAAATGAATCTTGCTTTACCAAAATTGAATATGTAAAATAAGCGTCAACAGGACGCATCTTAACACATAGCCAGCCAGTACTGAACGTGGAAGCATTTTCGCATGCGATTTTTGAAAAAGTTTTCAACTCTGTGCATCGGAATTAATAAACGTGCTTATGGACTGCTTAGCCGAATGCGTTGGCACCGTGTTACACATCATTAGGCGAGCAAACGTAGAGAAATAATAGCAGATAAACTACACGTTTATTATTTCAAATTAAAAATGCGATGCTTTCAACCTAGCCAGTTTTACTTCTCATCGTGATTACCGCCGGTACTAACAAATTACTGTGGCCAATGTGCTTAATACGCTAACTGAAAAACAACTGCAGCGTTATTCAAAAGAACCTGAATTTCATCTAAGAAAATACAGTAACATTGATATTAAAACGCGATTTTACAAATAGAATGCTCGTGCGTCTTCTCAAGCTTAACTGCGCTCACTAGCGTCTACTAAGCAATTGTCAGTTGAAGGGCGTATGCGAAACAAAACTGTCAGGAAAGCATGAAAGCAACTAAAATATATCATTTCGAAAGCATTAATTTTCTATTGACCTTAAGGCTTTCCTTGGCTCTGCTGCTGAAACTGCATAGGCCGTAATAGAACAAAACATTCACAAAAAACCGTAAAAGTTTTTTTTTCAAAACATTCACTACTTAAACTAAATCGAATACTGCTTAGGCTACATGCCACAGGCTAATTCGTAAATTTTAAAAAGTAAATTTATTTAATTGAAATATAAATTTTCAGTACGAAGAGGATGAATTCGTTTCCGCGTACTTAAACATTCTTTGCGTCCGTCTTACTGTAATAAAGGAAGACTAAGTCGGCAGGTTTAAGTTTTCTTATTTCGAGGCGTAAAATAAAATATCAGTACGAAAGCGACAAACTCGCCGAACTGTAACGTATATTTAGCAGAGCTTTCATGTTCATAACAGTAAAACATTGTATCTACTCACTTGCGAGATGCCCTCCTCTTTGTAGATACGCACACAGTAAGATTGCGGGAAAAGTAGGTAACAATTATAGGCTATACTGATTTCAAATAATATGTACAGCAAGTCTCAAATTCAAACAGTTAAATAAAAATAAGCAAAGTACTTTTATTGATGAAACATGCTGTTTGTCTGCCAGTAGTAAAAGCCTATTTAATGGGCTTCGTGGTCGCATAACGCATACGAGTTTTCATAATGCTTATTCGTGTGGGTTAAAATCAAAGCGCTGAAATATAGAACGACCGAAAAAACAATGAGTTCAATGATATCAGCTGCAAGCAAAATGGTGGGGGCTTTGAAAAGACTTTGCAAAAGAAGAAATTTATAATTTGTTGACCTCATGCGCGCATTCGAAAGCCGTCGCAAAAAATCGTTTGCTGAACTTGCAGTAATATCAAATTATGAGTGAAGTGAAGTTTATTCGACTGCTCGGAACAAAAAGGGCGGAAAATCAAGTTTCTTCAACATACGATTCAAGCATTTGACGCTTAGCGTTTGTAACTTACAGGCCAAGGAAAAAAAGGACGTTCCTTTCAGGTAGTTCAGCAACAAGCTGTCTAATGAGCAGGTTTTTTGATGTCCATAAACCTTGAATAGCCAACATAATAACCCCAGTAGAAAAAGTTGAACAGAATAAATATGAGAGGAAAGCAAATGGCAGACATTCTGTCTATTCGTTCGGGATCCCAATCTTGCTTGACCGGTATAAGCTTGTGCCAAAGTGGCTCTGTCCGCTTCAGCTGCAATTCGTGGAATGAATAGCTAAGATCGGTAACATCTCGAAGGCTGCCTCCAAGCGGGCTACGGTCGTTCCATTGATCATTCGCAAGTGGCAGCCGTTGGACCATTTTCGATTTAGAATCGTATTTTCTGTTCCAAAATATCGGCGAACTACGGTGGCTAGCTACGTCAAGCTTTGCCTGCTGTTGCTTTCTCATTTTTATGTGCGACAAATGACCAACAACAGCAAGCTCAAGTAGAGAGGCAAAAATAAATGTCATTCCGCTTAAAGTAAAACGAATATGCACACTTTTTAAAAATTCGTTTAGCATTGTACCTGAGCATCCAAATGTCTATCGCCTTTATATAGGAAACTCTTGGCAAATTGCTGATGATGTTGCCAAATTGAAACGTCATTGCAATAAGCGCATTTACGCCAAGCATTGTACGAGCTGGCAACGCCATAGTTCCCAAATAGAAGGAAATCCAAGAAATTATAATAATTAAATAAGCGGGAATATATCCCTGAAATATGTACCACCCGTACCGACGTTTGAAAATGAAGGTTATTGTCAACTCGTCCCAGAAGCCGGCTGGGTATTTCTAAAATACACGGAAGGTTTATGTCAGCATTCGTCCTTTCGTAGTATTATGAACGTGACTTTCTGCTACTGTCCGTAAATGAAGTTTGGGAATTTGTTTAAATGCTCAATTTATTTTCGCAAACCTATTAATCAATTATTTATCCGACAATTTGTTCGGGATTGAGTTGTAGAATCATTTCAATTTTCCAACGCAATTTCAAAATCATCGAAACCGCAAAGCAGAGATAAAATCGAGTTGATTTTAAGTGTTAAATAGTTTTTCTTAACCACACGAACCAGTTTTAAGTAGCCAATGCTGGTTTGATCAGTAACCAAAATTAAATGATGAGCTGAATAAATGCACGCAACAATTATTGCAGTTTCCTGTTGGAAGTTCTTGTATTACGTCACATCACGGAAACTGAAAGCAGAACTTTACAGTGCATAAGAGAACCAGGCAAGCTGCTCATATTGATCTTTATACGTCTTGAGAAAAGCTCAAAAATTTCTTCGCTGCTTCAGCAAGTGAATGTTAAATAAAACTTAATTAGGACGTCCATATGAGGACTAATGACGGATCCCATCTGCAATCTGGAGCTCGCGAGAGATCAAAAGTCAATCTTGATAAGAAGCCAACAGCAATGAGCACAGATGCAATTACAAAATGAATGATCTGCATAGCTTTACTTTAATTTACATACATCTACATAGCTTCCAATCAGTAAACCATTGAGCAGCATACATAATAACGTAATAAGCAGCATGCATCCATACGCTTATTTCTTATAAGACTGCGGCTTTTGTGTTTCAAAGTTTTGGCCTTTCAAGGCGGCATCCAATTGAAAAGTATAGTATTCTTTTCCACCAGTAATTGAAAAGCCTTGAAGTCAGATCATTCTGTTTAAGCAATTCTCTTATGCATTCCTTCAATCAATATCGGAGGACCGACAGACAGATAGAAAGCCAAAACATGTCGACTTCATAGATAAGGACAAATTTGAATAGATCTAAACCATACTTTCTGTAATGATAACTGTAAAAAAAGTTCAAGACGCGTCTCTCACGCCACTATCAACTTTGCTATGGAATATCCAATGCGTTCTTGTAGTGGCATTGTAAAAGATTGAAGGGAACACCATCAATAAAAGGATCTCAAAGATATTAACGAAATAATCAAAAATTAAGTTCATCAACTACAGTTGGTTTAATTAGCTGAAGTATAAACACGGAAACGGAACTTTCGGGACTTGTTTGGTTCCGTCGTCAGCGGCTGAGCTGACAACTTGATTAGAAGCGTCTTGAAAGCTTCGTCATCAAGTTTTCCTTTGCTAATTAAACCATTCATTTAAACAGATGTCTGGCAGTGATAACATTCAAAACAAGCACGACAAAAGTAAGAACTCTAAAGTAAGTTATCTCAAGTTATTAAGCCATAACGCGAAAACAGCTTTTCTTGCGTGGAAAAATAATTTTCAAAGAGTTCTTGTAGTTATACAGGCTCCATAGGCCTATGTAAAAAACAAGCTGTCACCTAGTAACAAGGAAAGAAAGTTGCATTCCTTATCTGGTCATCATCAATCACAGGTCAAACACACGTCGCCATTGAATTTATCGTACAGAGTATACTATGCCTCATGGAAGTACAAAACAATTGCTGAATTATATCGTCTTCTCAATCGATATGGAATGTAAGCGAATTGACGAGCAGATTGAGAAGAAATAGGATTACCAAAGTAGGCGCGCATTCCCAATTATGTTCGCACAGTTTGTTTTAAAAACTGTTAGGCGATCGTCCAGTAAATTCTCCGCTGACATTTGAAGAAGCTGATTAAATATAGACTTTATCAGTTTAATGCAGCAGGTGACGCTGCAGAAAATAAGTTGATACGCCGTAGAGCAGTAAGGAAAACCCCGGCGGGATTATAAAAAAAATACATTATTCCGTTGGGTAGCTGAAGCTTTTAGCAAGAAGGACATAGTCACAAAACGGTTTGCTAACTAGCATCTGATCTTTATTTGTTAAAGTCAATAAGAAGGAAATTTTAAATTATTAATACATAAAGTGATGAAGGCATACTTACTGTTTCTTCCGAAGTGGCAAGAACGTCGACTAATGTGAAATCTGGCAGTTCAGTTGCTCCAAGAATAGAAATTGGATTTGTATCAGCCCACACCATGTGAACTTCAGCAACATTGTAGTTGAAGCTTTCAAAAGTTAGTGAGCACTTTTGGACGTCCATTGGGAAACGCTGCAATTCCATCTGGCACGGACCGGTCAGTTTAACCCTGTAGTTGGTCCACACGCTACCATTGTTGTATATCATGAGAAAAATGTTCGTAAACGGGGATTGGTGAATGAAAGCTTCCTTGCTGTTAATAAAGCACGTGTTGGGGGTCCATAATTTATCCAGCAACGAATTGTCCAGAGACATATTTGGTTTGCAAGGATTGAGATGATCAAAACGAAGACGAGGGTCTTCCCACATTTCATTGATGTACAAATCAACTTCAAAATCTTGAGTACTTTCAGAAATTGACGTAATCGCTTGAATCCAAGTGTCTACTCTCACTTTCATGCCGTTTGGCTTAGGTAATTTATGTTTGTTGTATCCGCTTTTGTCAAAGTCGACCAGCTGATTTACAACGTCTATGTCATGCGTACATCCCTGCTTGTATATTGTATTTCCATAACCGTCTTGACCATAATCCGAGGCAGTGTGTTTGCTAGGCCAATCTGTAGCAGACTTGACAGCATTAGCTTTTCTGCACCAAAGAAAATACGTTGCAAAAATGCAAAATAAACGCAGCGTCCTCCTGTCGACCATCTTTTGATATATACGGCTATGAAGACTGCGTCCGGTTGGGAGATGCGGTTAAAGTAGCGCTGCTCATTCGCGGGCCAACAAAAACATTATCAAATTTTACAAATAAAGCATAGAACAACTCAATTTTCAATGTACGCACAAACTATTCAACGTGACGAAGAGACGTTAATCCTTGAACACCAGCAAGATGATGGCAAGGAAACATCAAGACGATCAATTGGCTAACTGATTTATTACCGCTCCAAATGCATTGATTTTTCGCTTTGAGAAATTTCTGATGCGCTAAAGTAATTTTTCCTGCCAACCGCCTTTGTCTAATGAAGAAGAAATGCCTCCGAGCTGGTGTAACTCAATTCAACTGCCACTAAGTTTGCATAATGAAGCCTAGCGCTTTATTGTCTTTTGTAAATACGGATACTTCAATCAGCTGCTTTGGTTATGCAATGCGTAGCTATATTTTACCGTAAGAGTCTGTGTGTTGCCGATATGAATATTGATCGTTCCCTTCAGACTTGGCCGCCGAGGAGTGCTCAGGGCTTCAATAACAGAAGGGACTAATTGAATGGCCAGCGGTTGCCAGAGCTGACTTTCTTCCATATATGGGCAAAGGACTTCTTTTGTCCTGTATTCTTAACGTGGAACAATATTGATGTTCGTACATGACCAAGTGATTCGTTTCAACTTAAAAATTATTCAACTTTGTAAGATAAGAAAGAAAAATTAGGATGGAAAATACACGCTAGGAGCGGTAAAGTTCAAGTATCACCTAGTATTAGTACAGAAAAAATTTAATGTGATGCTCAAGTTAGGATAGTTGAATTCATTGTCCTTTCCCCTTAGTCTGGCGACCAATTTCAGAATGACCTTTACTCATTATTGCGTTCCGAATGTCGCGCGAAGCTAACGTGGGCCCAAAAACTTTCATGCTGCTAGGAAGCTTCTGCGTTAGCTGCAGCATGAAGGGAAATAAAGACTTTTTGTGCAAGTAAGATACTTATACGCCATAGGAAATTTTCTATTTTCAATAATATAAGCTAAATAGTCGCGCGTTTTCGCGGAAGATTTCTCCATTTTAGTAAGAAACCTGCTTTGGCATACATTGCATAAGTTCCAGCACTCCGGCTAAAAGCCAATGGAAATCTCGCTTAAAATGTGAAGTAGTATTATTAGACGCAGCCGCGTTGTTTTATAGTTACAATGAAGTAAGCTAAAATGCGCCATTTCATCATAGCATAATCTTTAAAATTCATTTGAGCCTGAATATTAGTTTAAATCAATGCGCTGATCATTTTTTGTTATTTAACAATCAGCAAACCTATTATTTTTATTTATTGCGAATCACTGGTTTCTTTTTAATTTTTTTCATATAAAATAAACTGAGATCGTAACCAAAATGAAAATCAAGTAACATGTACGAGTGTGAATCTTCCGTTAGCTCTCTACGCATCAGCTCGTATGATTAACGTTTAACCACATACACATGGGGCGGCAAAACGTGCTGCTTATAGTCTGTTAAGTTTACAAAAATAAAATATTAGCGCGTGCTTTTTGTTAGATCATCACGTTCTTCGTAGCAATTTAAAGGACCTATTACTTTACTAGAAAGTAACTATCCCTGAGTGACCATCGCATAGCTCACAAGTTTGTGTCGCGCGTGTTTGATTTTGCACTCGAGACTTTTAGCAGAAGCGCAAAATCCAAACATTGTGATATCATACTTTCAAAAGAAGTCAATATCAATCGACATAAGCAATTACAAAATTAAACATAAAAATGTTATAACAGCTAGTTTACGCTTTATTTACGCTGTTCTGATTATAAGAAAATCACATGTGATTGCAGCTAAACAAACAACGAAATATTTTGGCAAGAGTAAACAAAATCAGTTCTTTTAAAGTTAATCAACGGAATAATACTCACTTTAATGATAATTATTAATCTGCCGGACTTAAGATCGCTTATTTTTGGGCAAAACAAACCGAAGTCAAAACACAAACATTTTCGTCATCCTTTTAGTTCACTGGCGGCGATGTAACGCAAAGCCAGCTGACGCCAGACTTATACGAATACTCTTTTGGCAGTTACAGGAAAGGAACGATCACTCAGGTCTGTTTCTCCGTGTGCTCGCAAACAATACAGTATCCTGATAATAATCAGGTTTCTTCTACTTGTAAATATAGGGCAGTACAACTAAGAGCACCGACTTTACGGTTAGGGGCCACCATGGTATTGTGATTTTGCCGGCCTTTCTGTTCCGTCTTTACCTAGGCCTAAACTGAAACATAAGCCATTTATTTTGGCTTAAGCTTAGGTAAGGGCACAAAGGGATAGGCGACAAGTTCTCCACTAAAAGCAGAACAAGAGAACAAGACGGACACATGCTTAACAGAAAGCGATCGTGCGCGAAAAATGAATAGTCAGCGGTATTTTTCTTAATGTATGTTTGCGAGCTGAATTAATCTGATTATTGTAAGAATACGGTATTGTTTGCAGGCAGACAGAAGAAGAGTCCTGAGCATTCTTTTCTTACTTTTGACAGGAGAAAGAATTGTAATTTTTAAATGCTGTTTTAAGCTGTAAGAAGATGAAGGCGTGCAGAAGCAGTGTTTTTCATCCTAATAAATTAGCAAAATATTTTTGGCCTTGCAATTTGCTTGTTTTCTTTTACCATTTATTTGCTTTATTGTTTCTATGATCATCTGCTGAAGGAGTTAACTGCGCATGAAAGCCTTTGACTTAATCAACAATAGCTCAAACGTTGATAACTTATTGTGTTCCATCGACCTGAATGCTTTTTCAGCAACTAAAAGGACTGCCAATGTTTACGGAGGCGATTAGTGGTATGCTCGTAAACGTGGCGTTGTTAAACGCTTGCCAATCGTTTTCGCAAAGGTAAATGCATGTGAGTACACGACGCGAAATGCCTGAAGTTCAAAAACGTATTCAATCCTTTGATTACGTAACCTTTAACATCAGTGAAGTCACTAAATAAAAATCTGCTTAATGTCAGTTCATGGAACATCACATCCATTCATTACGAGCTATATTAATATTATTACGTTCTACAAGTAGACGATTACCTTAAACCTGTTATTATAAGGTCATGAGTAGACGGAACGTCCCCTTGGAAAATTGTAGCAGTTGCAAAGGCCTCTAAACTATTGCATTACACTATAATCTATGAAACAGAAGACATTTTTGAACAACGAACGGCGTTTAAGCATTAGATAGCTGCATGTGACTAAAGCAGCGCGTTAGACTTAAGCAGCTGACCTCAGGGGAGTAAACGTATCTAAAGCATCAATATGAAATAGCTTACAAGATAATTCATAGGAATAGCACTACAATAATTTGACCAACAAATGCAGCGGAGTTATCTGAAATGCCAAAAGAGGCAAACTTGCTAATAGTGCATTAATTATTTTAAAGTTGAGTAATCTATTGAACGGCATGAGAATTCTCTCTTCGCCTCTGGCTAAAATAAATTGATTCCGTTTGACAGCAATTATTACAAAACGTTGGCTGACACAACGCTTATCAACTTTAGCAACAAACTATTGACTGACCATTAAAGTGATACGCGGAGTAGATTCATATCAACCCGCTGGAAATGCAAACTTTCAAAGCTGCTCCGGGGCGTCACCAATAGCTTAACTAAATGTGCTCTTAATTCATATAAAAAAAAGTTCATTACTTAACTGCTTTTCTCATTTCTTCATGAGCGGCTAACATTTTTATTAAGCACGCCTAAGAGAGCTAATATGCATGCTAGGACAGAAATATAAAATTCATGCTCATTTATCTCAGTTAAGACATAGCTTTTGGGAACTGTATGCAGCAGACGTTATTTAAAAAATTGTTTGCAAAAAATTACTGCCAACGATACATGAAGAAGGAAAATACCTTAGGCTTAACGCAGACTTACCGTATAAGGATGCGCTGAAGACTTTTGCATTCCAAACGCATGATGTAAGCAGGCAAATGTTAGCAATAGTCTTGCAGAATTTAGTACCATAAAAAGTGGTCATTTCTGTTTTCTAAATGTTCGTGCGCATGTTATCAGCGTCTGCGTTCAGCTTCACCTTTCCAATGAGCATTGGCACTTGTCAGCTCAAGTAATTTTCTAACAGTTAGTCAATAACATGTGCAGTTGCATTTTGACCGCAATTTGCCGTCTTAACTTTCAGGAGTACCACCATTAAGTGCACACGGAATGCATACCAACTGGTGAACATATGCAAGTAGGTGAAGAACGTAATTAGTCGAACAGCCAATAGATATATTAATACTTCCGTTTTCCAGATGCGTTGACATCCAGGAGAGCATAAACAATTGGATGCGCCTCACAGACTTAATGCCAGATTAGCACATGGCTGCAAGTGACGTTTATCTCCCTCTTAGCGTACGGAAACAGCAAGCAAATAACGATAATAACGGAGGCAAAAGGCCTACATAAAATTGTGAACCTTTATTTTGGCTGACTTGCCGATAGAGCTAATTGAGTCCAAAACGACTGAACGTTGAAATTCTTTTGTGAAGCGGTCGAGCGAAGGGTTGCAAATTTCAACAATACCTAAAGCTGCGAAGCAATTGATTGCCATACATCTAACATGCAGTGGCACAGCTTAGTAAGGCAATCATCCCAGCATGAATCCGCCTCGCAAAACATGGAAATAGAGCGGTAAATCGTAGCGTTTCCACTTGCGTCTCTCTCTTATGGCCAAACGAATATGGAATGATGAATCAATGCAAAACGTTGTGCTTCCAAACTACGAATAAACCAATTTTTGGCGTACAAATGCACTTGCATAGCTTTCACTTAACGCGTACGACTTCCAAGTACACTCGTAATTAATATTTTTACAAAATTAGCATAAAACTTGTCGTCACCCCATCAGGACAAAGCAGTTGTAAGTTCAAATTATTGACGGACCTACGAAAAGGGGCAGTAATTGCAATCGTTTTTTAAAGACGGATGAACCAGCCCTAAATGGAGAACTAATGGTCACAAAAAACTATAGCATGTAAGCATTGATTTTGTATTTATTCTTAATAAATAAAAAAAATTATGCGAGCACGTTTTCAAAATGGAGGCGGAGTGTGAAAAATAAATGCCCATATGCAACATTATGCCTTTTATGCTAATAATTATGTTGTTGAGTTACTTGCTTGGAATATAATGACAAAAACAGCCTTGAAATCAGCTTTTCATACTTTAAGTGTTTCAAAATGAGTATGAGGATGAAGAAACTAAATGTTTTTTTAAAATGCCTGTTTAGTACCATCGTTCGTGCGGGAAAAAAACGTTTCGGCAAAACTGCCTTAAAGGAACAGTTATTGAATTTTTCTAAAAGTTCGTTTTCTCTAACACATCTTAGATGCCGCGAAAGTTTATACAATGGTTTTCGCCAATGATTATTCGTTCGGAAAGAACTTTTCCAATGCGTAAAGTGTTTTTTTTCAAAACTTTACGCCTGAGTGAGCGATCAGTTGAAACGAGTCTGTCCTTTGAAAGGCAAACTAAAATTGCTGTGAATTTTTAAAAGACGGTTAAAATAATTTTGAATTTACCGTAATCTGATCGGTAGGCTACTTCTTCGTTTCCACTAGAAGCAACTTTACTATGGTGCAAAATAACCAAAATTGAGGGCGGATACCGAATGCCTAAATGCGCTAATTCATGTACAGAATCCTTACAACGCGGGTAACTCTGAGAAAGTGCAAAATGTGGTTTTTCAAAAACGTGACATTTTTGCGCGCCAAGTACTCTTCGCACGACTGCGTGGGCTTGCGCGGGAAAAGAAGAACTTTAAAATGAACTAAGCCAATGGATAACATAGATATAAAGTGTTCATCAAAGAAGGGAAAAAGAAATTGCTTTCGGTACGAAAACGTCACGTTTCAATGCACTGCATTAGAGATGAAGAGCAGGTGACGCAACAATCGCTGAAAAAGATGGTTGTCACATTGGATCAATGAAAATTACGCTGTCGTTCTAAAAATTCAGGCATATTGAAGCAATAAATTCCTTATACCCTTTGGGACGCAGCCAGCAACTAAGAGCCTAGCTCGAAAATGTGACATGTTTAATGGTTTATTTGAATTTCATGATCATTTCGTACATAGCGTATGGTCTTCTACGGCTTTTCCCGTTTATCTGTTGTGCTTGTATCTGTAAATTAGACGAAACAGCTGCTCTACCAACGGATGGACTGCAACTGCAATTTCGTCTAATTTACAGATACAAGCACAACAGATAAACGGGAAAAGCCCTAGAAGACCATACACTATGAGATCCCATCCCGTTACGAAGCACATCTCGTACAGATATAAGAATTTAAGATTTTTTTATTATAGTCAAAAAACAGGCATGGAGATTTCAGCGCCAGAACTCGTCCCGCCTTTAGCGTGATCAGCAATGACGTAATATTTCAGGGAAAGCCAGTCATACGTGTTTGGTTTTACGATGAGAGTCAGTACTTTGTAATTGAAACAGAAAACATATTTAATCCTAAAGGCGAATCGGTGGGTTAAACTTATTTAATATGCAAAAATATTTCAGAGCTTTCGGTTCACCTACGGTGCCGTCTTCGGCGTTTAGAAAGCAAACAGCACAAAGGTGGAAAGTTTGAACTACCTACGGTAGAGCTGAAGAGTAATTAAGGAAGATCTCAGATAAAACTCAAAAACTTTTCCTCATTACTTTCAAGACGTTCAAGATGGCAACATAATTGTCCCGAAAGTTGGGAAAAACTTGACTCTCGTTTTCAAAAGAGGTTGCTTTTAAAATTCGTAAAAACCAATGAAACAAATAGCTATTTAATTTTACTGAAATAAGTACGCCAATGCGCTAGGGCATATTAGATAACAGCTTCATACAAAATGAGAAGAAATCATGAAATATTCAAATTGCTAATAAGAATTCCACCATACCGTCAAAAGTTTGTGACAAAAGTGCTCATTTGTTGCTCTTAAAGAAAACAAAAATAAAATTACTCACTGTTAGCAGATAAGCTTGCTTCCACATGTCAACACGGTTTTCATCTCAGCGATTCGTATTCAATACGCGCGCTAGTTGGCAGTTAGCCGCTTGAGCACCGATGGAAAACGGTTATGGTACTTTACTGAGGCTTTTGGGAAGAAGGAAACCAGCTCAATAAATTATAAAAGCTGCGGTAGAAGTTCTAGTCAATGGAAAAAATTCCAGACGGCGAAAATGAGCATAATAGACAGAATAAGGCTTTTCCTACAGGTAGGCTTAAGTTGAAAAGACAATACGCAATAGGCTTTGCAAGCTTCCGACAAATGAATTATAAGGAATATGCGTGGTCAGCAGCGTCGTTGGCGCTTTCTGACAGCCGTATCAAAATCGTCGAGATTGTGACTACTGCGGCGCTTTCCATGACGAAAATAAGCCTCTTGAAAAAAGGCGCTCAAATCTTGTGGAACGCTTAAGGCCTCGGAAAACATGACCATCGTATCCGCTTGTTCTTTCGCGGGCGAAGGGGGACCGGTACGAAGCGAGCTGGCAGAAACTGTTTCCGGCAGAGTACCCGCAGTCTGCCTTGGCAGATCAAGCTTATTTGCAATCTGCAGTTCAAGATCTTCTCTTCGTATAAATGGGCAATTGTAACTACGAAGCCAAGCCAAGAGTTCCTTGGACTGCAATTGCCTTCCGCGTATTAAACCAATGTCAAATGCTCGACGGTAGGCCTCGCAGCTGCCTAAAAAGAAAAAACCTCATTGATCAAATGATGTTATGTATTGGTGTAATCCCGATGGCTGAATTTGAGATCATTTCGTTCGCGTAAAAGGTAAAACCGATATTGTAACCACCTTTGTAGAAACGCGTGGTTGCGGCGGCACTTTTAGAGAACGAGTTCCAACCGGGTGTACGGAACAACTCAGTAACGGCATTCGCTACACTTATGAACACCTCGTACAAATACTGCTCCATCTGGTCTGGAATTGGCAATGAAGAATCGTGAGCGATGCCTTCTGAATCCTCCAGCACTGGGCTAAATCGACGGCATCGTCGTGAATTATCGCCTTGTTCAGCCATTTATCACTTGAAGTGCTAGAGGAGAAAAATGAAAAGTTAGCATTTCTACAAAGCACGCATTGTTACGCTTGTGCAACACGATTTTGCAAATGATGCCATGCGTAGACGGCCGGAAGCAAAATGCCACCCGCAAAATCATTAGACTACAAAACTGGTATAATATTACACCGGAGTTTGAGGAAACGAATACGATTAGAGCGTCACCATTATGACGATTGAGCTAAGCTATTTCAAAACAAACTAAAGCGTATAGCTATTGTATTACCAGAAAATAACTTAGTCTACAAAACAAATGGAAATATTCAACGGACGACCCAAAGGATGCTCAAGAATGCTGAAATAGAACTGAAGTACTCTTACGTCTTTAGCCAACAACATTGAAACTAAGTTAGGTGTTGTTGCCAGAGAAATAAACAAAGCCTGACATCATTAAAGCTGCTATGCCGATTTCTGACGCATTTCTTCAAAACCCATCGATAGGAATGAATTAGTACATTTGTACTATCGATTTGCAGTAACCTCAATAGGACAACCTGATGTAATTGTGGCAAAATAGTGAAGCTACTGATGTCAGCATGTTTACAGTAAATCATACGAGCCGCTAATGGGATAGGACGACTATATTTTTATCGTCAAAATAGCCAAATACGGGAAAACTGTTCCCTTTTACCGCGCTTTCCTGCTTCAGAGGGTAACTTTTTAACTTGCAAAAACGTAGGCCAATTGTTCGAGCGAGATAATGCTGCAAATAGAAACGAGAATGAAACCGAGCTTCTTTTGCCAAACAAGCCTCGTCATCAAAGAAACGGATAAATCGAAAAACCCTATGAATCACTCAATATAATTTACAACAAAAAAGCTGCCGCTACGCGTCGAAGAGCGATGACACTTCGATGATGTTTGAATGAAATAAAACTCGCAGTTCAAACTCTTATTGCCCAAAATGCAAAGCGGGAGGAAGATCGCCATTATCGCGCAACGCGGAAGCATCGCTTTTCGGACGGCGTGGACGAATCAATCATCGACAAAGTGGAACTGTGCGCCGCGAATATCAACAGTCAAAGCAAGAAAGGAAAAAACCAACCTTGAGGTTCGGCTAGATGCTTTTTTACGACGCCGAAACAGCTTAAAACGGCGCACCAAAGTTACCCACCGATCGTCTAAACAGCCAACTCTAGGAATAGTATACCGCTACAGATGAGAATAATGCTCAGGTAAACTAAACGCCCTAGCACGAGTCTACACGACATGACGAGACTGCCTTTGCCGGTAAAACTTAAGAAAAAAACCAATTAGCAGGCGCTTTCGTGGAAAATACAATAAGGCGAAACTTGAAAACAAGTCAACTGAGCAAAAATGAACGAAATAGTGCATACTGTAACTATAATCAGGTTAAAAGTACCGATCGTCGTTTAATTCATTTTCACAAATGCTTCGTGTGCAGTTTTTAATCTAAACATAAGAAGGTAACACCTTTTTAGGAGACGTAAATTGCTAATCGTTTTTGCAAAAGAAACTCTGTTTTCGTCTATGTAAAAATTGGTCAAATGCACTTAATGGCAAGCTGTAGTTTGTTCAATTCTGAACATTCCATCACTCGCAGTTCGTGTAAAACGCGTAGCTTCAAAATGACATGAAACTACTTCACTCTAACGGCGAACTGTTGCCTTTTGCCAAGATTCTTTCATGATCTGTGCTAATACCTGTTCAAATTCTTGTCAGAAAAACATAGAAATTAGAAAGCGTAATCGTCTGCATTAACAGTACACACTATTCACTATCGTTTTTGAACAGAGAACTATTGCAGAAATGCCGTGCCGTTATAATGTGGAGCAAAAATTAACCGCTCCACCTTGCCAGAACAATAAAGAATGGAAAGAGGAGCAGTAAGATGAATGGAAAGCTAAGCCATCTTGAATGATTTGCAGGTAACTAATGCATGTTTGGCAAGAGCGGCAATAGATAGGACACTGAAATGCAGCGGAGGAATAATATTCTAGCGCATTAAAAAAACAGAACAGCTGTGCTCATAATGGAAAAGTTTTATTACGGAGTATTTCCCGTTTAATGTGATAAATTACTCCGTAGCTTTCGGGTCGATCGAGACCCGTCTTCAGCGATGGTGAGTTATGGATGTCTCCGTAATAAAACTTTTCCATTATGAAAACATACGCTCCCGTACCAAGAAACCACATTTTCAGAACAGCTGTGCTAGCTTATCTCTGCAGAATGCAAGCTGCTAATGAGGAAGATACATAGCCTTTGAATTTGAAAATGCCTTCCCACTTGCGTATGCGAGCATTAAGAATCTAAGCTCAATTCAAAATACGCAAAAAATTCATAGCTCAAGACTCCTAGAGAGAGAGAGAGAGAGAGAGAGAGTAGATTAGCTCTAATAGTTTAAAGTTATTTAGTGAACCTAAAAGGTAACCCATTAAGCTAACAGCGTTAAGACTGCCTTTTATTCTAGCGACGGTCATACAAGTGCCCTTGATTCAACTTACAATTTTCTCCTACTGAACAGCAGTACTGCGCAGAGAAAATTTTTTGACAAGAGGGAATGAGTCGTGTGAACTGCAATGGTAGTGAGTGGAACTTACTTTTATTTCATGTTTTTTGAATTTAAGAAGCGAAAAAAAGTTAAAAAATACTTCTACAGTTGAGTGAGTTTTCCAACAAGTACTTTCAAGCGTACTACTTCTTTCGACTGAAAACATTTTGACAGACTTACGCCAGTGAACAGATTATAAAAAAAACATACTTAACAGAACTTACAAAGACTTGTCCAGGCAAAAAGGCGTTCTCAAAGTCTGACAGGGCGGAATAATAAACAAATACTGCAAAGAAAAGGATCAATTGTAGAACAAGAATTTTTAAAGTAGAAAAATGAATTCGTAGCATGTTATCTTTAAAGTACGAAAAGATGTCAGCATTAGTCCTTTTCAAGCCAAACTTTTCCACCGGTGAAATTTAGCCCACATCACGTATTATCCAATTGACCTTCCATTTGCTTTTATTAAATTATGAATTTGGATTAATGTCCCATTCGCGATTGTCTTACTAATTTTGAATGTAAATATGGTTTTCTAATAATAGCTTAATATCGTTTGTTTTCTTGCTTTACGCAACGATGCTATTTTGTCTTTTGCTCGACCGTATATTGCCACGAAACTGGCAGTATCTAAAATTCGACTACTACAGCTAATTATTGCTATGTATAAATGCTTTTGCATTTCTTTCTCCGTAACTTAAGCTTATGAATGAAATATAGCGCTACAGTAACGTCACTTTCTCGTAAATGCCGAAACGAATTGGAGCTTCTCAAAACATGTTTACTTATGCAACTGTTGAAAAGATAGATTCATTTTGATTTCGTTTATTTCGATCTTCAGTTCCGAGCTTCAAAGACGCGGAGCGAAAAAGTACGTGCGTGACACTGTCGTGCACATCTCGCGTATCTTTTACTTAAACTAAATGGAATGTCGTCGTTGCAAAGTTCTTTGACTTTGCTCTTCGTTCGGAAATCATTCACCTAATTCAAAAAATGATTTGAGTAAACCGTTGCGACAGCCGGCTGGAATTGAATTCAACAAAATAATTATTCAATAACAATCTTTCAAACCTCAAGCAATCGAAGCTGGAGTTTGCGTACGTAAAAACTGAATTTCACTAGCTAGATCCCTCGTCTTGCTAAAGCCTCGTAATTAATCACTGCTTTATTTTTATACAACAACCGCCCAACGCGAGGCTATATAGGCTAACGGTGTTTGTGAGAACAGCGCTATCCTAACGTGCCATCTAAAGCCAAAAGAGTGAAAAATGTACAGCCTTTCCTAATCGCGTCGGCAAATTCAAAAAAAATGGTAATATTTTAAAAATCTTTTCGCAAATTTAAAATGGGCCAGTCCTAGCCTAACCTAATGCCTAACGCGTCCCACTTCTCTAAGAGATAAAAATCAAAAAAAAGAAAGAACAGCTCCGGCTACGCTGCCCCATGTAGGCAAAACGGGCCTATTTTTTTGCGTTGAATAATAGGTAACCTGAACATCATCAAGGTTAAATCATCACCTTGGGCATTCCTTCTTTCGCGACGGGCTGCAAAGAGCAAAATTAGTAAACAAACGCTCTGGCGGCAATAATAACCAGTATTGCCGCCTAAAACGCACCGCTCGGACTTGCTAGACTCAATTTGCATTTTACGGTTCGGAACGCGTGTTGAACACGTCGGTTTTGTTTGCATCGTCATTATAACTTTTAAAAGGAACAAAATACAATGTTTTCACAGCAAAGCAAAGTCACGAAGGCTTTATCTTCTAATGTCTTCGATGACAACCGCTTTGCCAAGATAACAATGAACCGACGACGTCAAACGACTTTGAAGCAAATTTTTTTAAGAAATACATTAATAATTTTTGCATATGCTTCTACTGCCAATAGCTCGCAAGTAATCGTAGAGCTTCAGTTACTAAGTTTGAATTGCGATCATGTTCAATTGCAGTCAGTTGACGACGAGTTGAAGTTTTCCATTGCCAAGTTCTCCGTCAATGCCATTTCCGGTCTAATTTTTCTCGTATGCCATTCGAAGCGTATACGGAATGAAATATACTTGAACTGTTCAACCGATCGCTATCTGAGCTGCTGTTCATTTCAAGAATGATAATGAGACGTAGAACCATACAGGCTGACAAGTAGGTGGACAGTATTTCCCTCAGGCTTTCAAGTTCCCTTGGAAACTGGTTCGCCCCTCTCTCCGACTATTGCCTGAGCATTGTTTTCGCCAGAAATTGAAAATAGCGTTAAAACTAGTGGAAACTGTCACGGTTTACCTCCTTGGGTTGGCCAAAAAGAAAGTACGAGTGTCATTCGTTAGACGGCATAGCAAAGGGCCAAAACTGGAAAGTTAGAAAAAGGTCAGCCAACTCTTTCACGTTGTATATTTATTAACAATGCCTTATATAGTTTACAACTGTTCTCGTCAGTCGTAGAACGTTCAACATGTGGTCACATTCATTTCTCCTCTTCTTTGGCGCCACTGTTGCTCTTTTAACTTTGTCTACAAGCGAAACGCCCGACTGCGCAAAGGACATTGACAAATTCTACGCCTGCGTCAAGACCAAATATGATGATGAAATTGTGAAGCTGTTCGACGAAAAGAAGAAATCTACATTCACTGAAGAAGCTAACAAATGCTTCACGTCGTATGCTTTCTCTTTCTATTGTTAGCAGGCAAAAACCGTGTAGCCTATCCTTTTAAGGATAATTCAGTAATGAGTGTTAATTGTTCCATCAAAACTATACGCATCAATTTTTAAGCACAAAGCCCTTAGAACGTTTCCTTCAATTTGTAAATCATTCAGTTAAATATTTAATGCTCAAAGACTGCTGCATATAATCTTGCTGGATTATTATTGCAAAGGGACAGGGCACAGCCGAGTTTTATAAGAGTTCTGCACACCCACAGATATTTTCATCGAAATGGAAATATTTGTAATTTCTACCTGAAAAAAATCGTTTTGGACAAAACTTTCGGGATTCACTTTTCAGCCAGTTTGTCTACAAGAGCTTACCAGGTGATAACAAACTATTAGAAAAGTGAAATTTTTAAAATTCAAATATACCTTGACGCCCTCATGTTAGTAGAGTAAAATACTGACGCGAAAATAGGCTTATCCCGAATAAACTCATGAAGCTTTGGTTCGCTTAAGCGCGGTTTTAAATATTACAGGAACGGCTGCAAAGCACCCAAAGGCAATGACGCAGCGACAGACGGCGCTGACGAAGACGAAGATGACGGAATAGATATTAACATGTCCTATGAGGCAGTGCAGATAAAGAAAATTTTAAATCCCTTCTGGTTTCCCGGTGAAACAGCCAAGAACGTGACCACAAAACAGGAAGAGTGCGCCAACCTTCAAGATGGAAAAGCTATTGAGTTGATAACCCAATGCGTGCAAAAGACTGTGCCTGGATTCAAATTTCCTTACGACAGCGGATTGCCTACAAAGGTTGATTATATGGACCACACAAGCGAAGCTTTCGGAAGGTACACTTTTTGAATAATGTTCTAAATACCTTATCTCACCTTGCTTCTTCAGCGTCGAAGACTTTTTCAACGAAGCGGCAGCGAACTATCTGGCCGCACTTCGCGATCTGAAAACTTGTCCTAAAGACAAAAGTGAAGCTGTACAGACTTGCTTGGATAAGGTGTTCAGAGCACATCAAATGAGCTCGTTTGATAGGACTTTGACCACCGAGCGAACCTTTCGACTTCTCTGCAACGTTGGAGTCGAATGCCATAAGGCGTAAATTTTAAAAGCGAATCTATTCATTCCTAAGCGTGGCTTGTATTTTCAGAACTCGGGAGCCGTGCCAGCAATGGGTTCTAAAAACTAGAACGCTCGCCTGCGATTGCGCTTCGTCGGAAGAAGACAATGTGGTCAACTCATTGGCTGAAAGCTACAGCAAATGCTTTGGGGCAAGCACGGATAAAGAAGAAATTCGAAAGACCTACAAGAACCTGGTGAAAAGGAAGTGCAAAGCTATGGAGGACGACGCAAAACAATGTTCCACCGTTCTGCAGCTGCCGTGAAAATACCACAACAGCCTTACGCCTCCGAAATTGAGCCAACATGCTGCATACGCATTTTGTAAGATTTATTGATTTAAAAAACGTGACATTAACTAATAATACTCGTAGCGAAGTAAAAGCATTTGAATAATGGCTGCATAAGCTAACAATGCTTTGCAAAATGACGAAGCTGACAGACTATAGCAAGTGATAACGCGCATTTTGCATTTTTTGAAATCGTCCACGCGGGTATTCGCTGGCTGCTCAATGAGCTGTATCGGGAACAAATTTCAACTCGTCAGTCGTTACGGTACGAGACTGCTCCTCCGGCATTAAAATAAATGTAAACATCAACGTAAAAGGCTGCAAAAAGAAGCGACGTTTTTTCTTTCGCGCAAACGGAAGGAAAAGAAGTTCAACGTACTTTAAAAAAACTTATGCCAGCTAAAAAACGAAGGCTACAGAAAGCGAGAAACCTGAACACATACCGTAAGCCAGGTTGAACGTTGGCGGCCCCTCTTTGTTAATGAGGGGTCGCTAACCCGCGCTCGTGCTTTTAAAAAAACTGAAAGTTGAACTTAAAAAAGTGCTACACTTTTTTTAAAACAACAAAAGAGTTTCATTATCACGATTTAAATCAGCTGCGATCGGTTTGCCTGATTGACGGTGGACTGAAAGTTGGCTTAACTCGAAATGACGTATCAGCGGTCTCTAGTTTCGATAGGAGTAAATTTTGCTATCTAAAAAAATTTTTAAAAAAAGTCTGCAAGCACAATAGCGAATACGGCGAGGAATCGGCGGTTATACTTTAACGTTATAGCAGATAGCAGTGGCATAAAATGTGCCCACTTATCACGAAGCTGAATGCGAAAGTCGCAAGGGTTAGCCCTGATGAGTAGGAGTAGCTTAGCTACAGTAAACCTGGAATGCAAAACCACTGTTCCCACCGCGACTGAAAAAGCGCTTTTGGGCCGGCGTAAAAAATACAGCGTATTCTTGTTTATTGCACGCATATACAGCACCCATATATTCAAAAGATCAGTTAGGAACTAGGCAACGCTATCTTCTTCTTTAGCATTAATTCTGTCAAGCATTGCGGAGATCATACCGTTGAAAAAAGCATTACAAAGTGAATTCATCTGAGCATCATGAGAAGACGGTAGCGCTAAAAAAGGCCAATAAAGGCAATTAAATACGTATATGTATAAAAAGGTTGCTTCTTACCTTGCATCCTTGTTTGGGCTTGTCTAGCAAGAGAAGCGGCCAACTTTGCAGCTGCTTGACTACTTTCTCGATCTATAGTGCTACTAGCAGCCTTGCTTTGTTTTGCATCCGTCCTATTCGGCGGTTTACACCTAAACGCAATGTAATAAATAGCATGCATATAAGGTGGATTTAAGCATACTGATTGATGCTTGAATTGGACGGATACATGTGGTAGCACTTGAGCACCTCGCACCATTGTCTTTGGGTTTCCACGGCCTCTTGAAGCTCTCTAACAAAGGCAAAAGCATTTTAAAATTAACCGTGCAAGGCTACGCTGAGAAACCTCGATGTCGGCGCGAATGGATACGGCACGATTACCTTAGAAATAACTGAACGCAAAAAAGTTGGAACCGCGACCAATCGGCGACGCAATAACATAAACGTCTGCTCGAAATGAGAGAGGTCAAAAAAGCGCGACTCTTTTACCTGACTTCGTCGGCCATAATTGCGGTGGACCGATTCAGCGAAGCCCTACGAAGAAGGACAAACTTTGCAACGACCTCGAGCTCAGTTCTTGTGCAAGCCGACAAGTCGGATTCGTCGAATTCCAAATTCGACAATTTTTCCCAATTGAAAACTGTTTCTCGAATGGCGCATAGGTCAGCGGATGGATGAAATATTGAGAAATCCACCTCTGAGCAAGTTGCATTCGATCTGGGCAAACAGTAACCACTGTAACTTCGCAAAAGCCGCTGCTCAGTGGTAGAATGCGAACGCTTTGTATAAGAGGTCGCTTGATCGTACCTATGACCTCCGGATCGACAGGACGAATGGTCCAAGGAAGAAAGAGTGCAATGGATGTCATCTCTCCTTCTAGCATCTTGTAGCGACCTATGTACATTGTCACTGCGGCGGTATGAGGATTGCTTGCTCCGACCGTGTACACTTTCAAACAATAACTTATCCCCTGTGGACGAAGTAGGCAATTCCGTAGGAACACGGCATGGCTTCTGCGACTTTTCGGAGACCAGCGATTGCAATCTTACTTGAGGGGTGTCGAAAGACAAGTTTTTCAAACGTTCCAGAGCTGTTAGTTTCCGCGATAAGTTGCCATCCGCTGATGATGACGATGACGCAGCGCTTTGTGTTTTGCCGTCGTCCGCCGACGAACGCGTAACATCACCACGAGAAAGTGAAATTTGTTTGCCTTTTCGCTCCACGCCGTTTGCAACATTAAATTCCTTCGTCGAATGGGAAACCTTACCGAGAGTACAATTTCGTTTGGCAAAGCGCGCCTGCTTGGCCAGAAAAACGCCGGGAAGCTCACTGTCGTCGCAGTCATTGCTTCCGTTTACTACTCCTTCGACTCGTCTGATCGTAATACGGCGGGCCGACTTGTCGATCACCACCTGCGAAAAGGTACAATTAGCGGACGGATAAAAGGAAAAACGCACTGCAATTTTTTTAAAAAGAAAAAACAGCGATAGAACGACGGTTCATGTACGGAGAACAAACGCCTCGTCACCAACCGTTTTCATCTCCCAAATGGACGCGTTTCAACTAGGAAAGGCAATAGAAAAAACGACAAGCTCCACGGATAACTTCAGGCCTGAAATCTTTGCGATCAACAGGATTTTCTTCCGGAATATCGGATCGTAAGACATTGAAACCTGAACAACTCCTATTGCATACTGTATGCTTGTCTGCTTTTTATTCTTTTCTCGCGGGCGGCCGATAGACAGCGTGCTTTAGGCTTGTTTAGTCATAATTTTATTTATTTTATGTCGCTTCCGGTTGTTCCGACTAGGATTGTTGTTGGTTTTAATTTCTAATTCTACTCCCTGCGAACGTTTTTCGGCAGTCATTTTGCGGTTGTAGCTTTCTCAATAGCAACTGGGTAGCAAATCTAAGCGCGCAGTGTTTTGACGCTGGTTGGGCGATTGCTGAAATTTTTATTTCAGACGAAATTCCGTTGAAGGACATGTAACCTGATCTTCATATTTTCATACTGTACATGCGAGTGATTTTGCGCGTTTTTGTGTTTGGGGTATAGCTTTGAAAGCTTAAAGATTGTTCTTTATGCAGAATGCGGCAGAGGAAGAACGGAAAATGAGTTGACCTGCAGGAAAGTTAGATCAGTTCTTCTTCTTTTGCGATCCTGAAGAAAAAGCCGTACGGCAATCCCGGCTATGGAGAAAGTGTCCTTACAGCGGATAGACGAAAAAGACGTTATCATGTACGTAGGTTACGTTCTGTCCAAAAAGCACGGTATGGGCACTCTGTACGTAACGCAAACGAAAATAGCGTGGCAAAGCGAAGTAGAAAGCGGCCTTCAGGTATGCGTTGAATACGACAAGATGCGCTGTAAGGACAAGTTAATGCCTTTGATGGGTATGGCTTTCTGTTCTTGCCTGTTTAGCCCAAAGGATATCCCCGGCCGGAAAGGCTAAAGTACAGTTGCAAATATGTTTACAAAACGACTCGAACGTGACATTCCAATTTTGCAACCCTCTCGGAACGGAGCGCCAAACCGAGGAACGCGATTCCGTAAAGGATTTGCTGCAGACAATGATCTCAAAATTCAAGCGTGTTCCGTCAGCCGAGTTGGAGCAGAAACAAAAGTCAGTACCATGTGTTGGTTTGTCGCTTTTTAAATTTTTAAAGTCTCCATCCTTAGGGTTCTGCAGACTCATCCTGAGTTGTTGAAGCTATACGAAGACCTTGTAACCACTGGCATAATCAAGGCGGACGACTTTTGGCCTATGTTTGCTGCGGATGTTGGTCTTATTGTTTTTTTGCTATATAAGTTGAATTATTATGCGTCTGCTACAGGTAATGAACAACGAAACCAAAGAACAGCAAAAGTTAGGCGTTTCCGGTGGCTTCCTGGTAGCTACGTTTTCCGGATGTTGAAAAATGTTCATCTTTGCTTTAGGGTGATGTTGTGCGCAGCGACGTGTGCAACGAAGTGAAGTTTAGTTTAACAAGTGAAATAATAGATTCAATTTTCCTTACGTATCCTGCAGTAAAGAAAAAGCACGCCCAGTTGGTTCCCCGCGAAATGGATGAAACGGAGTTTTGGACGCATTTTTTTCAATCTCAGTATTTTCATCGAGACAGAAACCAGGCGCCTGGAGCGAAGGAATTCTTCAGCGATTGTCTTGAAATAGACAACGAAGGTTAGTCTCTTGTTATTATCAATAAAAAAACTATTACTTTAAATTTAAAATTCTTTCGCCTTTCAGAATCAGCACATATTAATGTGTCGGTCATTTTCATGCGCTCTTAGAACCTCACGCTTCCAAAATGAGTAACGCAGAAGCTCTTAGCTTTCAGTAAATGTGAAATCAAATTCCTTGTAGTTGCTTTATCTCTTTTTTCATTTAGCTACATCTGAAGTTCTAAATTTTGTTACTTTTACGGGTATTAATAGTTATTCGCGCTAATCTGTACCTGAATATACAAATAAAGGACAGTATGCTTTTTAAAATTCAAATGTTTGAACTTTTAGCGTAAAAGCGCCGACGGTTTTCTTCCGTAGCAGCACTGGCAGCAACGATATTTTATCCCCTGCTGGTATTTCAATTTCTGAAACAATTTCTACGATATTTAAGCTTCCTAAGCTATTTAAACTTTGTGCAAATTAAAAACGCTTACCCGTCTTATTCCATCTGCTATTTATTGTTATTGATGTTTAGTGGCTTTGTTTTAAAAAGCTTTCAATGCAAATGGCCTCTCATTTCCATCACGTATTTCATTTTGCTGCTCCGTTGAGCAACGCCATATGTTTTAAATTAATGTCCACGAAAAGTCGTTGATGAAATATGGAAGCATTGTAGATTTTAGAAGTCAGCTGGAACGGTACTATGAAGATGATCCCGAAAACGCCGTCGCCACTACGAGCAAGTCTATTTTTCAGGTGCGTAGGCGTCAGTTCGGCTCGTTTGACATTGAACCGTTTTGTGCAGGAAATGGCCGACGAGGCAAACGACGAAGACGGGTTGAACAAAGCTTCTACTTCCAGTCTGGTTAACAGGCTTAATTATCACAGTAATCAGGTTATAAAAGCTCACGGGTTGATATCTGCTGGTTCCAGCGCAGATACAGTACCCGTACTTAAAGCTGATATGGGAAATCATTATTCCCCAAATTCCAAAAAAAGGAAGCTGACGTTGGTATTTCTCTACCGTAGTATCTATTTTGAGCTTATTTCAAAGCTTTCATTCGTAAGGCTAAGAGGTTGGAGTGCGAAGAGCTTTTAAAAAACGACAATAGACAAGATGGCGCTGTTGTTGAACTTAACATCGCCGATCCATCTCATTTTCAAAGTTACGCCGCGGAGGGGTCTTCCGACTTCACCGAAGCTGACATGGCCCGGTGGACAAACCTGGTAGCTCATTCCGCTGACCAGTGGTGCATGGATACTGCACACTCGGTAGCGTCAAGTTTAAGAGGCATCTTTAAAGTGACCAACCATTTTGAAGGGTTTTGACGAAAGTGCGGCATTTAACACGATTTTGAAAATTTTTTCCGCTCAAGACAAAGACGATTCGTTAGAAGCTGTTAAATCCCGCGGTAATAACGCTTTGAGCTTGTGTTAAGCGATCGTTTACGTTTTTTTTTACCGCTCAGCTACCGACCAGTTAATCGGCGATATCCAAAGTGCCCATTTTGTACTAATGGAGCTATTGCGTAAATTCTGGCATTCCTTTCCTCCATTGACTCCCGAAGCGGAACAGAAGGTACAACAACTTCGTCTCGCGCTTCCTTACTGCCTTTAGAAGCGGTATGTCAGCTTGTTTTAGGCTGCTTCCGCGCTGGAGACATTGCAGAAGTACGAAGAATGTCGTTTGAAGCCGTTAAGCAATTTTTGCGTTACAAACGAGAGTGCAGCTGGTGAAATAGTGAGCACAGAGTTGTTTGATTATTCTTATTTTTATTCCACTGCTCATTTAAGGGTATTGAGGATCTCTATTCCTGTTTGAAAATGGCATATTCAAAGTATGAAAATTGGCAGCAAAAAAAGCGAGCACAGAATCATCGATAGACTCGTTGTCTACAAAAGCAGAGATCAAACGAGTCGTTGAAATAGTTGCATACTTATCATTTTATGCAATGCAGATAAAAGAGATCATCAGATACTCATTTGCTGAAATGAAGAATGTGTTTAATTGCTTTCTTTGCGTTGCTTGAAGGCGCATTGTAGATAAGGGAAAAGATGATTGGAAACCTTGAAAACTTTAGTCTTAAACTTTTAAAATATCTGTCGGTCAAACAAGTTAACGTTAGGATTTTTGTTGTATTGCGTAGCTCTGTTTTGCTCAATTCTTAAAAATGCAAAGCCGTCTGGACTAGCGGTCGATTTCGAATTTTATCTGCTAGCTGCCTTACCGTCATACTGTAAATTTTCCGGCCATCCTTTTTTGCCACTGCCTAAGCCTGAGCTTAAATTTAAGGCACATATTTTGACTTAGGCTTAAGTAAGAGCAGGACGAAATGACTGACGTGCTTGCAGGTAAACGCGGAACAGCATGGCGGCATGATTAGTGGAAGGGAACTTGCATTTTTCATACTGTAGGGCGGCTAAGCGACAAGATCTAACATTCTCTTCACGAAAATGGAGCAGTAATAGCATAAACAATTTACGACGGTATGACTTTTGTCTGAATGAAACTTTCGTTAAACACGTGAGTGACATGGGGAACCGATTTCAAAAAAGTGTTCACAGGTTGTGTTCAAGTACAGTACTCTAACAGTTACTAAATTTTCCGCTCTCGTTTTGAGCTGCAATGAATACAGCGTTCCTCCATACCTAATGTTGTCGTTATGATGACTTGATTTTGTACAACAAGGCAACGTATGAATAGCCAAATTTGATGAATCTCACGGAAAAAATTTTCTAATAAAAAGCTGTAATTTAAATTTATCATTCTTTGAATGTTTTACTTGCTTCTATATGTTCATTACAGTGTTTCTTCAATCGATTTTTTGCCTTACAGAAAACTGTATTCAGGTACTTTCTAGCAAAATCATTTCACTACAATTCAAATCCACCGCTAATGCGCTTAGTTGACAAACGATATTGCTGCTGGAGAAATAAAAGGAACTATTTATCTTAATATTGTAGCGTCTTGTAAAAGTAACGCATATTTTTAAATAGAAAAACCGCGTTTTGTCAATTTCAGAATTGGCTTCGTTTTTTCTGATTATTCCTGTCTTCGAAGCTACGCTTTTTTCTAAAGTAAGTGAAAAGGTTTAGATTACTACTGTAATTTGCTTTGAGATATTCCAATAACTAGAAATCACGGGCACAGCCATTAGCTGAGTTGAAGATATGGTTATCTATGCAAAAAGCACCTTCCGAGCATTCTTCGCTGTTGTAGATCCACCGCCGTTGGTAACCTAACTCTTATGACGATAATGAGCCAAGTCGTTCGGAATGACAAGCAAATATTGCGCACTAATAGCAGTCATCCGCTGTTGCTCAGCATAAGTGAACATTTATCAGAAAACATGGATACGAATCATAATTGCTGAAAATCCAAAAATATCTACGCTCTTTAGAAGCAAACAAAGGTTCAATTCCGTTACTTTAATGCAGAGACGCTATTCGCTACTTTGCATTGGTAAAACACCAGAATATTGAAACGAATAATTATTTCTTTTCTTTAGGTGGCAAATAACATCGTACGGCTTTAGAAAAATAAATGTTCCGAGTAGCGTTTTGTATCTGCAACAACTAGCGCGTTCATTCCGTAAAGAACATTTATACGCTCACGCTGCTCCTACAAATAAAATGGTTAGTCGTTTAAGTATCCATTTTGCAACACTTCAAGACTAGATTTTAATAATATTTGAAACATAGTTAGTACCTGCAAACTGTTATTACGGTATAATTTGCTTGATGAAACGCTCTCTCAGCATTGCTTCTACGTATTCAAAATTCGAACGAGCGCTACAGTTTCTCTGCCGTTATTCTCTTGGTTCTACATACGGCTGCAAACCGGTAACGCTTTACTTTAACACGTAGCGTATATTAATGCACCAACTTTTGTTTTTCTCTCTTTTGCTCCTGCCTCAACTTGTCTTATTTCTGAACGAAATTCAACCTGCACTTACAGCACTCTATGCTAAGTCAATCGCGCATGTTTCGATGCTTAAATGGACATTTTAAGTCTTTGCTCAATGACACTGCTGTCACAGTCTGTCCTCAACTTGGCGTAGGTAGCAACACTTTTTCCGTGTCAGAGAACTATTTTCATAAAATTTTGATGTTTTCTTTCCTTGAAGACAGCACCCGAACTGCCTTTTCTCAGCGATACATCGAATTACCGTACTACTCAGTAGATAATTCATTCAGGTATTCGTTGTCTTCAATATTTGCATCGGTTAAAATGCCAGTGTTTTGTTTGCAAATGAGATATGTTGCTAGCTGCAATCACTGACGAAGAAATGTCAATCGATCGTTAATTGGTAACATTTCTGGTGTAATTCTCGTCGCGCAGTATTAAACGCCTAATTTGCATTAAAATAAACAATGAACTGTTAAAGAAAGCAATGGTTTTTCGCTTTATCCGTTTTGCGTTTGGCAGTAAAGCAAAATGTCTTGGCGTATGTCGTCTGAGCAGTATTTGTTACTTACTAAACATGGTAATGCGGCGGTGACGTTAACATTCTTTGAATAATGTACATTTGAAACTCAATTGAATGATAATCTGTTCGTCTATATTTCCGGAACATATTAGTTGAAAATTCAAAACATAAATGTGTTTAACCATTCTGTGAGAACATTGAATCATATCCCGTATCTACTCAGATAGCGTGTGAAGGCTTCAGCGTACAAAGGGGAAAGTTTCTCCTGTCAAAGCCTCATTTTTAAAATAGTGGTGACCATAATAGTAATTTTTTTCTTTTCAGCATTCGACATGTCAGATGATCATTTTTGCGGCATTAATTTAAAAGGGAAAGTTACACTAGTAGATGCTGCTTCGCTAATGTTCAAAGAAGAAGAATATGAACAAAGACAGAAGGAAAGTGCAGCAACCGAAGAAGAAAGCTTTGATATTGTTTGCCTTCAAAGTTTCCCGCCTGCCGAAGAGAGTCAAATCAATAAAAGGCGTGCTAGAAAGAGGAAGGAAAAGAAGAATATAAGGTCAGATCCTTTTAATGACTTGAAAGCAGAGGAAGCTGCTATTGAAAAAATAAAAGAGAGATTTCTACGCCCTCAGTACGAAAGAGCAGCGATTAGAAAGAGGAGAAGACCTGTCAAAGAGCCAATAGTCGTTGTACATAATGATAATCTTGCCAGTACGAAGATATACAATACTGCAGCACATGACAAATCAATCAGTGCAATGAAAGGTCTCAATGCTAGATACTTTATGAAACCTTCCACGTTAGCAGAGCTTATTCCTATGCCTGACATTTGTGCATTATGTCAAGAACCTGCTGGATACGAGAACTTAGGCTTTCTATGCGGTCCTTATTACATTGCAATAGCCAGTTCAAAGCATTGGCCACCTTTTCTTCACGAAAACCTGAAGCCGCATGACCAGTCAATGATTTACGAAGCGGGTTTAAAATTTCATATACGCTGCATTGCCACTGCTCCAGATTTGGAACGCGTTGACAAGTTTATTATTGGTATCCAAGAGCAGATGCCGAAATATTGGATACAAGTAAGCTTTTGCTAATGTTTTCTCCTTCTTTTCCTACATTACGTCGTTGCTTTCCCGCAATTTATTTAGCAAAATGTAAAACAGAGCATGCAAGTTATTGCTCACGCTGACAGCGATGATGCGACGTAACTGAACTTGATTGCCATAGTTACAGTAACCCTGAAGTAATATTTTTTGCTAATCAAATTTTGACTTCAGGAATGTCACTTGTGCAAGTGTGTTGGAGCAACTGTCCATTGCAACGGCAATGATTGTGGCAAAGTTTATCATTTCCCGTGTGCAATTTCCTCAGGTAAGCTATCTTACGTCTTAAACGTATGATCATCTTATTCACTTTTAGGAAACTACGATTACAGCCAATGCTCATTTACTTGCCGCTTGTGTAATTAATGTACATTTCATTGTAATAAACTCATTGCCTCCATTTGTATGTGCGTATGCCTGTTGGAAAGCTGGGGATAAATACAGTAATCTTACAAGCGACTTCGTGACGCTTAATACGAGCGTTAAACATTCTTTTAAAGATTGTTTTGAGCAAAGCGAGCACGTTATGGTGATTAGACGACTTGGGAAACATTTTTTGCTCTGCATTTTGAGAACTACAGTTGATAACGAACAACGTTGAAGTAATCATATTGGTAATAAAATTTTTAATCTGTAAAACTAAGACTATGGGCTGTTTAGACTTTGTCGATGCGTATGCAATGTTACTACACATATAGTACTTGATTATTCTTTAGGTACTATCCTTTTTTGTGACAATAGTTTTAATGCTCTGAGTTCTAGAAGTAGTATTGCAGCGTGTAGGTATGTAAGGCAGGTTAGTTTCGACAGAGCAAAAAGGAATCATGTGAGTAGTACTGTTGCCACTTCGGATTGAGTTGAAATGTTTTCCTCGTTTCTGTTTATCTTCATAATTCCCCTCTTGAAATGTGGCTTAAATCATTTTATTTGTACACCCAAATCCAACGAAGCTATCGGGGCTCGTTGGAACTCTGTTTTCAAGCAAAGGTTTCGAGTTTCATTTAAAACCGCCCCTCTTAGCGCCTTTCTTCGTCAGCGTTGAAAACGAAGTTCAGGTAAGTTTCGAAAGCTTTCCAGGTGTTGTCTAAGTTTTAAATGCGCAAATAACTTTCCATGAAAAAAGGAAATGTGAGTTGAAGTGTTCTTTCAAATCGAGTTCGGTTTTTTCGTTTTCCTGCCTACCTCGCGAAGGATTTCGCTGTTCTAGGTATCTGTTTCTTTGAAAGATTTGCAGGTTCAAATTAATCTTCTACTTGTGAAGCATGGAAAATGAAAATAAATTGGAAAGTTGGTTCAAAGCAAATCGGCTTTCGTTCGACCGAGTAAGCCGTTTTGGAATGAACTTCGGCTTATTGTTATTTGCGCTCCGAATTTAGCTTTTCATTCAGCAACAATCGTTCGTTTGCTCGGATATACAATGGCTTCCCATGTACGAAGAGAGCGTCGAGTTTGTCCTTCCGAACCTATTTGGCAATTGCCATAGGTGACGCCTTTACTTGTAGCCAAGAAGTTGAAATGAGTCAGCTACGTTTGATGGTTGGTTCCAAAGTGGAAGAATCGGATGGAAGCAGCATTGTAGATTACGAAGTTGCCGTGCCAAAAATCCAACTTCGTCCTGATTTTTCCGACATGAAGTTGAGCAAATATTTTTCCGAAAATACCTCGGCTGCCTTTACAAAACGCTTCACAATTTTGCATAACGGAGACGTGAACCGGTGCCGTTATATGCCTCAATGCTCTGACGCCATTGCTACACAATCAAGCACGGGTATAGTCTACCTATTCGACAAGAATCGGCTGCCTTCGCTTATCAGTGAGTTATTAAATTTCTTACTTATCAATTCTGTGCTTACATATGCAATTCATTTAAAAATTGAACATAATGAGCCGACAAGATTTTTTTAACGTATGAAATTAATTTTAACTTCTCCCCAGTAGTGGTTTGTACGTCTTTAATCCAAAAAGTAAATCCTAACCAGCGCTTAGACAATTCATTAGCAAACGCAGTCATTACATTATCAATGAAAAAAAAGTTACCGATCCATTAGCAGAAATGCAAAACCACTGCATTTAAACCAGTAATGAAATTCTTAAAAAAAGTTTACCTGCATTTTTGGGTATACTGTAGCGGCGATGATATCGATATGTTCTTGCTGACGTTTCACGCCGAACGTATAGCTTCTTCGCAGGGATGTGAAAATTTTTAGTTGTTTTTCCAAAGCGCTAATTAAAGTTGGCAAAACGTCAACGTGGATATGACGGCAAGAAACTTCTGGAAAGCTGTGCCATCTATATTACTGCATGGTTGCCGCTCGACTTTATTCTTCATCGCCGGCAAAATCTTTAATTATGACTTACTAGCTTTGAAAAGAATACTTAACAAGGCCTATGCTTTACATGTACCAATGAAGAACGGAAAAAATGCTTTTTTCTAAAATTGTAATCTTTCAACAGCCGTCTTCGACTCGCCAACTCCCAGTTTGCGTTTAAATGGTCAGGAGAAGGCGGGTTTTGGCCTTTCTTGGAATGTTTTACGAACTGGGGACTTGCTTTCCTCCAGTCAAAATGGTTGCATATACCATTGGAATGTTACGGCTGTTAACCGAACGGAGAAAGGAGCAATGAACAGTATCCGCAGGTTTAAATGCCACATAGGTTCAGCTAACGATGTCGCTTGGAGCAACCATGTCGCTCAGCTTTTCGCCACGGTTGGCAGCGACCGTAAACTCTGTCTGTAAGTCAAATTGTTGCGTCCAACTTTTGGGACGTCCAATTGTTCGTTTGGTAATTCAGCTGGGATTTTAACAATCCCGATCGTTCGAAGCCGGCAGTCAGTGTAGTATGCCATGATAAAGATGCTAACTGCGTTGCTTTCAATAAGCTCAATCCCGTTCTTCTTGCAACCGGATCTTCCGACAAAGTACTTGCTTTGAAAAGCTTTTTCTTCCGGCAAATCTCCTTATGACAACTTTAGACTGTTGCCATCTGGGACATTCGAAAAATGAAGGAAAAATTATCTTCAATAAGCACGCCGGATGGCCAAGTGACACGGGTCAGAAGAGCGAATGTTGGCCAGTTTGTTGCTCGAAGAGATTATTATTATTATTTCAGATCGAATGGTCTCCGCATAATGAATTGGTCTTTTCAACTGGTCATAGCGATGGTCACGTCAATATCTGGAATATCGGGTTCGTAAATAGCCTTTTGCTTTGCTTTTCCCGCTCAAAGGCATTTTCGCTTTTAAGGAAGCCGTTTTGTTCCGAAGCCAACGCGGGCGCCCATTTTCCAACTCAGCTGATGGTGAGATACTGAGAGAAAAAATTACCAGCTAAATAAGGTCCTTATTTTTCGTAGTTCGCCTACGACGGTCACCAGGGTGAAGTGACCGGAATCAGCTGGCATCACAAACTTCCTTTCCTGATCGCTTCTACTAGCAACGATGAATATGTCCATATTTGGCAAATGGTACACTGTCGAGATTAACTCCTTATATAGCCTTTAATTGTTGTTCATTTTTCAGAGCCTCCTTGCTTACAAAGACGTTTTGCCGGGAAGTGAACTGCTAACCAATTTAAAAGGATGAACTAAGAGAAAAAAAAGTCTTGTAAGTACTTAGGTTGACCCATTCGCGAAAACTCGGCTGAGCAAAAGCGATATCATTCATAATTTTCGCATTTTGGCATCCGTAAAGCAGTGTACCGCCTATGAACCCATGTTAGGAGTCATTACGTAAATAAATCTCACCGTTCTTTATTTTAAAGACGAAGCTGTTTTGCATAAAAATCCATTAAGCTTTCGGGATACTTCACATCCCATCCTCTACGTCTCTATCTAAGTCGTAATTTTGGCTCTCCCACATAAAGGAGGGCTCAGAAGTATCCCGAAGGCTTTGTCGATTTTCGTAAGCTATAAAGAGCTTATTCTGCGAAGTATTGTTAAGAACTACTTCTTGCAAATACGTAATTGCTAGATGTTACATCGGCGACCGTGAAAAGGAAGAAAACAAGCCAAAGCATTACGCATATTTTGCAGAGTCCAGTACTACGACGCCTCAAAGTCATGGTAATCTACAAGGCGGGAAATAAGGTTCCTCGAAAATGGACTGCCGCAGCTACTTGCGTATTGGACCCAATAACTATATTCCTTATATTATAAGCAGCTTGAAAAGGAAAACTTCGATCGACACAAATCTTTTGCCGAACCGAAGATCGAATAATTGCTTAATCGAAAAGCAGGTAGTTTGACAGGTTTGGATAGTAGCTGCCCTGTTTATAGCACATGTCCATGTTAGAGAGTAACGGTGTGCAATGTATACCACAAAGACGCAAGCGCGCGCTTGAAGTGGTTTTCGCGGAGTGGTGCAAAAATAAAGATGACCAACCAAGGCGGAATGTGAAAACTTAATCTTTCGAATTTCTTACTTAAAAATGTCAACATTGTCTCCGCAGTTCGCTTCTGTCAATGTAGTGATATAAAAACTTTTGTCGCGCAGGTCAAAGTGATCTATGCTCGCCGGCTACAGTTGACGAAGTGTTGGCAAAATATTCGAGCTCGTCCGGGCGGCTTTGAAGAAAATTTTCTGATACGGACTTTGGAAAATTCCCGCTCTATCTGCTCAGTGCAAATTTGCTAGGATAATATGTCTTGCGTAGACTATTTTTTTGCGGTTTGCTAAAGCGAATCCGCTTTGATAGGCTACGCATGTCCGCTTGGGATTTATGCAAATGACTCATGAAGTTCCGTTCGGTTTCAATTCGGGAAAAGCGCGTAAAGTCAACCGCGTTGAATAGACTTGCAATTGTTTCTTTGATTCCGCGCTTGAGGATTTGTTTGATTTCTCAAAAGCTAACAAAGCCAGCTCGTCGCGCGTACGCAATTGAAAAGAACGTTAGAACGAGAAAATTTTGAAAACCTATTTCCGCAGCGTTCGAACTGGGACGTAAAACCTGTTTCCGTCGGTAAAACCTCATTAAAGTATCGAACCGCATTTGATGCATTCGTTTGACGCTGCTGCTCCCGCCGGTGGATCAGAAGCAAGCTTGACGAAAGGCGCGTTAAGGGAAAGCAAGTTACCTGCATGAACTTGTTCGGTTGGCAACATTTGCTTTTGCTGCTAGCCAACGATTCTAAATTGCCGAGCTTTTTAAAATTCATTATTTCATATTTTTATAAACTTTTCCGTCCATGCCTCGCCGCTGTTTCGTTTAATAGGCTGCTTTTGACGATTCCGTTCGCTGCGACTTTGACTCGACTTTTCAGCTTTCAGCGTATAGGTTTTGGGAATAGCAAACGAAACGTGCAACAGCGTCGCTAAAGAAGGCCAGTCACGCAGATGTCGGCTAAAAGCGTTATGTTGACCCAGTGACATTGAACGTCGCTTCAGATGGTCGACATTATTTGCCTTATCAGCTAATGCATGCAAATGGCGTTCTTTGTTCTGCCAAAAGAATGGCGGTTGCTATACCCAATGGTTGCAAGCATAACTTTATTATCCAATAGTCTATATGAGCATCTTTGCTGTTGATGCATAAAAAAAATTGACGATGCATTGTTGGCAGTGTTACCTTTCACGAATACCACATATGTTCAAAGACTCATGTCTCACTCTCATCCTGACCCCGCTGGCATTTGCGGAGTTATTTATTTATTTGAATGTTCACTCGTTGGCTATGCGCGTGGCCGTCTGTCACACATTCGTTGTTGCTCTTCTTGCAATCGGAAATGTTTGGAAAGAAACATACAGCGACCAGGTTAGTCATTTGTCAGTGAACATGGGAAAGTCGCAAGAAATAAGCGGAATAAGAATGATCTTAAACAGTTGTGACGCTGCAGACATACGCATCTATTCTCGTAGACTATTATTAACAATAGCATTTCCCCGTGTTGTCTCTCTGCACGCCGTGTATAACAATAGTTGGCCTGTATACCGGTTTTCCAGCTTTGTAAAGTGAAAGTGGACACCTGCCATATTTCAAAGCGCGGGAAAAGGCTTGATCGGAAGCAGCTGGCACCAGCAAGAATGATTGAATATACGTTAAAGACAAACCAGTTACACGAAAGACTTGTAATTCATTTTCAAGCGGATACCGCGTCTCACTTAAGTTTAAGCTGACTTATACTTCTGGTCTTATTTGTAAACGTACGTATAAGCGAAGGAAAGAATTTAATTTTTTTTAGCGACATACTTCGCTGTTCCGCTTGGTTTGCTTTTAACAACCAGAGTTGCGCAGGATTAATAATTATGTATGCTTTATTATTTATGAAATGTTTTGATAAATGTTTGCAAGTCAAAGGATAAAAGACCAGCAATGAAAGTACGGTACAATATATTAGTAGTACGCGTAATATCCGTAAAGTAATCCATTGAATAAATTCAAAGGAAAGTTACAAAACCCGCGCGAAAAGTCTTGTACTAATATCGAATATGTAATCAATTAAAGACAGGATGAAAGATTTAGTGCACATACGCATTTCACTATTGTTTTTATGAAATCCTCAATAGGACGCGTCACAATCGTTATTATGTTAATAATTTGCAAGCTCGCCATTTATGGAACGATCAGCAATTTGTGTATATTGGGAAATTACGATTTCCGACGTTTTATGCTTTCATAGCTTTCGAAAATAAGGGTCAGTACGCTGTGGTTTTCAATGTCAATGATCTGCATGCTGGGATTTTGCGTGGTGAACGTGATCCACTCGCTGCAGCTGTTCATCCATCGCCACCACTTCGATATCCATAGTCCACTCGTAATGCTGATTACAGGAACTGTTGATGTAGGCGTTAAAATGTTTGCAGCCGCTTTTTTAGGTTAGACAAAATTTCGTCGTTAAACTGTTTGCTTATTTCACAAAGGAGGCTTTTTTTTAGATTTCAGCTCAGCTACATCAAAACGTATGCTTGTATGTCGATTCAGCTTTTACCTGTCGCCGAGTGCAACAGTGTTGACCATAGCAACGTTGAGACTAATGGATCATAAGCAGTTGGTAGCGTGGCTCGACCCGTTTGCCGCAATTTGTACCTGCGCCACCGTTGCCATTACTTCAACGTTGGCAAGTAAATTACCGAAACTCCGCCTAAATGTTACCGTAAACAGTGATAAGAATATTTAGCGAAATAGACTTTTCACCCAACGTTTCCGCAAGTTTCCACTTTAGATTATCAATGATAAGTTTAATTGCCTATTTGCTTATCAAACTCAGCTTTGACAATGATTATCAGAACAAACAAGTGCATGTCAACATTGTTCACTTCTCTTTACGTTGCAACAAACGAGAATGGAACCGCTGGAAGACAGGAATCGAATAATAATAATAATAATAATAATAATAATAATAATAATAATAATAATAATAATAATAATAATAATAATAATAATACGGGGTCACAAAACGGGTTGGTAATACTGAAAAGAATTTTAGAAGAAAAGAAAAAAATTAAAAAACACGTTAAGAAGAAAAGAATAATAATAATGGTTATTATTATTATTATTATTATTATTATTATTATTATTATTATTATTATTATTATTATTATTATTATTATTGTTGTTGTTGTGCAGTTAAAAACGACCTTCATTAAAAATGTTTGATAGAACCAGTAAGCCAACCTAAATTTAGGAAAGCTAATATTTCATCAATTGTCTGTACAGTTAAAGAGAAGGTTGACTGATATTAATATTAATAGTTTATGCAATATTTTCAAAACTTGTTTTGAGTAACATAAACTTCAGTTTTTAATTCGAAGCTGTCTGATGTCGTTTAAGCACGCCATAGTGGTTGTTGAATCTATCTTTGTCAATTACGCGTAAAAAAGCAACGCATTTTGATTCTACTAAATTTCGAGTTACATACGTCGTCGTGAGCTTTAGCAGCGTAATTTGACGCTGTGCTTTTTTCCTCTTTAACAAATAACTGTCGCCTGCAAATTATTCTTTATGAAAAATAGATGTTTCGGAAAAAGTAGTTCATTAATCATGGCAAGTAAATGTCTAAAAATAATTTTCAGCAACCAACTATCTCACCGTGCTACTCATGGCCGTCCCAAAGCAGTTTGCGCTGGCTGAAATATGCAGTCAATTCGAAGCCAACGTAAGACAATTAATCGTTTGCATATTGAAGTATCTTGCGGCAGTTTCCGCAGGAAAATTTGCATCACGTGCGTGTCTGGGCGGATGGCAATCACATACTGAACCTAAGTGCTCACGTACGCTTTCGCTGTTTCAAATCCTACGCCGAAAGGTTTGAATCCATAAAAGCATTCCTCACTGCCCACGGCGCTACAAGGGTATTTCTGCAACCTGAATTCGAGGTAAGGCTTTTTTTCAAAAATTCCAAACTCTACATTGCATTGTATTATTCAAATATTAGTAAATACGCAAAACGCTTAATTTCGAGTGCCAACGAGTACGCTGCTCTTAAATAATTCTATTCGAAGTTTAGAAGGACGAAGGAGCTCCCAATGGTGACTGTTTGTTCAGAGCGGACAAGTTTTTGCAACTGCACGATGGCAGACCAGTTGAAGCTTGACTATCAATTGTCAACTTCGAAATTTGCAAGAATGCTTCTACCTCGATCGTTGCGTGCAAAAAGTGGCAAAGCAAAAGTAATCGTACTGCTTTCCCGTCTCAGATTCACCACGAACCTCACTGGATTAAAATCACCACGTCAATCTTTATATTCATCGCTCGAATAATTGTCTATTCCTGATAGATATCTCAGCAGAAAGACGATAAGTCTATATGAGAGTGAGTAGGTTATTTTTCTTTTTTAAAAGCTTTTCTTTTGTGTATATACCTATACATAAAGTATACTTATTTAAATATTTTATTTCGAATGGCTGTAACCCATTAAGGAACTTCATCCATAGGCTGAGCAACTTCAAGCTTTTATTACAGGTCAGCCGCAGCATTCGTAAGCAAAAATACGTTTTCTCGTACTGGGAGAGCAGGATTTCCCAGAATGAGCGTTTGTGTGATGGAAATAGACCAGCTTTAAATTAAATAACCTGCGCATCATTATTGAATAAATTTAAAAATCAAAGTGTTAACTAGATATATTGCGTTGTTTTCAATGCGAAAGGCTTACATGTACATTCTTAAGTCTGCTAGCTTCGCTTCGAACCTTCGCATCAGGAAAATAATAGGTTTGATAAGTAGTCACATTAGCTGTCGTCGCAAACCAATAGAGCAAAGAATGAGTAAACAAATAAAAAAGTGTTACGATTCAACACTAGCCATAGGCGTCTTCGCTTTGCGAGTAGATACCATCACCTTGAGGCTCCCAGCGCGACCTTTAAATGCAATTACGTCACACGAATCAATGAGTAAGCAATGCAAGTATAAAACATTACTATTAGCATTTCAGAAAAAGTGAATCACTATGGAATACAAAGAATTGTTCGCGTCTAAGCAAAAGCGTCACTTTAATTACGTAATCAAAAAGCCAACTTCGCGAATGATAATATGAAGAGATGGCTTCGGTTCGTCGGGAATAGCGCAGTGTAAAGTCTTAGTCTGCTGCTTAACTATTGGAGGCACATAAATAACATTAATGCTAATTTTATCACTGGAGTAACACAGCTCGTTGGTCAGTCAAAGAAGGTTTCATGGAAATAGCTAAAGCTCAATAATTTAAAAAAAACTGAACTTATAAAAATTTACATTATTCAATAGACACAGGCTTAGAAAAGCTCTTCAGTAATTTACAAGTCGTAGCTAGTAGTAATAGGAAGCTGCAGAGGCAGTTTAATCATAATAACTTATTCTCATGTTGATTTATTTGCGTATTGATTCTGTTCTTTTCAATGCTGGCTTGCAGGCTCATAAAAGTGGCTTCCACTCAAAGGCGTTTAACAAGCATCGAAAGAACAAGATCGATACCGTAAACACGTCAACACGAGGAGAAATCTTTCTTCGAAAGCGTTTCCCACAAAGAATGCAAATACCAATCGCTGCGCAAGTTGCTAGTAATTCATATGCTTGATATGAAAAAAAATACGTTTGCTTTTGCTCTACAAAAACAATGTAGCCAAACATGCGCGGCAATAATATGCACTCGGAAGCAGACATACAAAAAAATAATAATAATTCTGCGGCAAATATTCACTGCGAGGCTTGCCATGCTGCTACAATAAGCGCCTTCGATGGCGATCCGTAAGTCGTTTAGTTGCTACCTGAAAATCACATATACGATACATGTCATTCTGTTCTCCCAGAACCTTGAAGAAGTCGGTCATTTTTTGCCAGCTGAGTCAGCGGTCGCTGTTGGCTGCACTATTGGCCTTTGGAGAAAGAGTGGCCGTTGCATCAGACTTTTCTGTTAGCACGTTGTCTTGCACAAGCGTATTGCGAAACGATGAAATTTCCAAGTAAGACTTAACTGCTCCTTTTCGCTTTAGCCTTTCTCCTCAGCTTCAACGTAGCTTTGCTTTTTTGTTCAATCGGGCAGCTGTTGGCCCGAGACTTAGCGGCTCCTTATTGCTCGTTTCCCCTTTGGCAAGTGGTTATTTGAAATCTGCCTTTTTGCGAGTTGATTCCTTCGTTTGGCTATTCAGCAATTGCATCCATAACTACGCTGTCCCTTGCAGGCGCTTGTCTAAGGTTGTGCTGCTGCACGTCGCTTTTCGACTTGTCAAACGGTATGGCATGGTGCCAACGCTAGTATCCTCCTTTTGAGTCGAATCGTTTTCCGCTGAAAGTATTTCATTGATATGACGCTTCTGTTGCCCCGATGCGTATAGCTGGCTTGAATCGGTTGTTTTCAATCAATTGCTTTTTCCCGTCAAAATCATAAACGTTATATTTTTGAAGCCTCGTCTTTAGTTTCCTGCTTCTTCGAGTGACCACTTTATCGTTGTGTTGTCAAGGATACGAACACTGGTGTGATATATTGCCATGAGTGAATCAAAGGCTAAAAAAGACGAATCGCAGAAAGGGAAGAAAAGTTCAAAGAAGTCAATCGGTGGTCTTAAGCCTGGTAGGTCATCAGGCTTCAACTCTTCCCTTCCGGTCAGCAGTTGCAATTCTCAAGTGGCTCCCTTCGCGTTTTTGCACTTTTGCTCTTTGCGCAGCTGCCAAGGACTTCGTTAACGGCGAGGGTTGTTTCCCTGCCATGGTGCTGAGGGCATGCTCGCTTGTTGTCTTATCATTTTGACGAGTAGCGCCAGACTTGCTTGCCAGTCCCGGATGTACCCCAAGAGGGCATATATCCTTTTCAATTAAAGGTTTCATCGTTTTTTCCCTTCCAGCTATGTCAGAAGTAATTTGGCGTATATTTTTCATTACACGTCCACGAAGTCTACCTCCAAGTCGATAGGCGTCAAAACTTTCTTCTTTTTTCCATCGTCTTTCCGCTATCCAACCAAATGTCTTCTTTTTCCGCTTGGACTATGATTGATCGAACTCTTTAAACGCGTTGTCCTCAGTCAATGTTGTTTTTAATATTTACGACTTCGTATAGGCTCAAAAATTTTAATGATAACCAAAGTCTAGAAATAATTGGTATATATGTATATATATAAACTTCGAGCAACATTTCTTTGTCAAAATATGCTAATTATTTTGCGTATGTTTGTTCTTTTCAAGTTGAATTGTTTTGGAATTGATCCATTTACTTTCAGGAAAGGTACGGTGCGAAGGATGCAAGAAGAAATGCACCGGCGACATTCTGAAGACGGAGAACAAATACTTCCACGTGAAGTGTTTCGTCTGCGCGGGTAACTATTGCACCGTTCTGTTTATCTTTACTTGCCACACACGCACAGTTGGCTCCTCGTCTTACCGGTTTGCTCTCATACTGTTATTATTTCATACAGGCATAGGCGAACTATGTAAACTGGGTTGTAAGCAAGCTAGCGCACTCTACGCTCGCTTCTTGTTAACCATACCCGGTTGTACAAAGTTAGATGCAAAACTGGTCCGCTGCGTATATGCTACGCACAGTGTCAGGGTGAATAACATCCAAGCTGCGCAGAGAGCGCTTTAAAGGCCGTATTTTAAACTTCGTCAGCCTTTTGAAGGCTAAGCACGTGAATATTGCTCTTTCCGCAATTTGTCAGTTTGAAAATTCAATTAACCAACTACCATATGAGCCTTGACGGTCTCACTGTACTTCTAGTTTGAATATGGAAGTAGAACGACATTTGTTGCACGCGCCTTGGGCGATCGATTTGAAAGCTGTTGACTGCGCTTCCTTTTATGTAACAGTGACGCAACAATGTCCATGAAAGGCAAAATTATTTTCAGCGCGCCTGCAGGCGAGAAATTCTGCAAGAACTTCACCTTAGCTAACCTAAGCGCCTTTAGATAAGCTATAAAGTAACATGTAAAAGTAACGTATGCAACAACAACAACGCTATTGATTAGTTTAAATATAGCTTTCGTGTTCAGCTGTGACAGTCGCAAAAGTTGGAGGAATTAAGTAGGGCGGAAATGGCGACGAATGATTGCAATCCTTTAATGAGCTCTTGAAAGCGGACGGAAGCTTAGTATTTGATTTCTCTGTACGCATATATATGTACAAAGAGTACATTGTGTCAAATATTTATCGTAGCCTACTAAATGTCCTAAGTTGTAAAATGTTGGGGGCTATTGTGCCAACGACGAGTTCGTATAGCTTTTTCGAATAATTGAAAGGCGATTAAGATCTTGGCTCTGCCGCAATGGCTTTTTGTCCTTAGGGCAAAGCGTAGATGATCGTTTGACTTGTTTTTCCCGCTCGGCGATGACTTAAATAAGAAAGAAGCAAAGATTTATTTCCGCTCCGCAGGGAGCCATCAAAATTGATGCGAAATATAGTGGAGTAAAATTTTTTTGCCGTTGCGAACTCGTATGATGTTTATGGAACTTTGGCGGCGTATCGGTTGGTCACGTTTCTCTCAGCCGTTCCTTTTTGTCGCTCAATACGTCAAGGGTGGATCAATTCGCTTGGCGTACTGGCGGGTCTATACGTCAAAATGCGTTACTATTCTTAGCTTCCGTATCTTTTTTCAGCCCGGCAAAAGGGAGTGCATTTCCTCTTCTATTGATTAAGTTGCTTTCAAGCTCGCCTCCACTTCAAAACTACTTTATTAGCAGTTGGTTTTGTAGAGATTTAATATAGCCTATTCAGCAATAGACGTTTGACTATGCGCAACGTGTGATAACAGATGTTCTTGAGTTGCGATGCAGAAAAAACCTTAATTTTAAGCGACTGAAAAAGTTGAAATTGTTAACGCTGCAATGGCGGTGGCGGTTTCGCAAGAAAAAGTTTATTTTTTTTAAAAAATGGGCACCAGTCGAATGAAATTGTTGCAAATTCTCAACCTATGAACAGCGACTCTTCGCTGGTCGCATAAAAGCATTATCTGATGCTTAACAGTCCATATTTGGTAGTCTTACTTTTGTTGTTGTAACCTCATAAGGTTGCGCTTGCAAGTTGACGTAGTTGGAAGTAATTTTTAAATTTATTATTCAAATTAAAACTGCATTCCAGGGTAGAACGATGGGCTTTACGACTTTCCGAGGTCGCAGCGTCGATATTGAATTTTATTATGAGAATATTCCAAAATATGAAGCCCAACTTTCGGCTGGAATGATCATTGCTTAGCGTCGCATATAGACGCTGCAAGGAAAGCTCTATTAGTTGAGAATAGGGTTTTTTTTCAAAGTTGAGTCCTCGTCTTTTGGTTAAAAAATGCCGTAGCCTTTTGTTCTACGCGTTGGGAAGGTGTGTCGAATCGATAAGCCTTTCTAATAGGTAATTATGCTTGAAATCTTTCGCGAAAACACAATGTTCTGTGGCGAGCTCCAAAATTCATAATTTAAACGGGACAAGCGACATAAACTACAAAAACTATTTTCTGGGATAATTATTTTGACGCGTAAGTCTATCTTTTTTTAGCGAATAGTGCATTTTTTCCAAAGTAGCGATGAGAAGCGGTTTTGTTTTTACAGTATTCAGGAATTCAGGTTCCTTTTCGTCTGATAGCACCTGATAAAGGCTGGTCAGGTTTTTTTCGCGTAATTTTACTATCCGTCATTTCAAGCGCAATGCTTATTACTGGCGACGCTTAAATTTTTTTTTCGTCAGCTGTCCTTTGGTTTCCGATCTTATCAAAGCTGAACGGTGCTGCGGCAGTTACGATAAGATCTCCTGCTTGATTACAGGATTTTTTTGTTGCCGATATGTAAGCTTTTATTCTTGAGACGACGGTGGGCCCATTTTCCTTTCGTAACTTTGCTATATGGTTTTGGCAAATGCCGAACTCGCGCTGCTATAATCGGATCGCCAGCTGCTGCGGTATCTTGTACGAAAATCAGTCAGTTCGTTGGCTGATACGTGTGGAAAGACTATGCTTTTTTTTCTGTAATGCTCAATTGAACAGAATAGCTCGAAAGATAAGCGATTGGACATTTAACGACGTGATGTGATTGATACGATTTTATCAGTGATTCATTGAGCGTGTTAAAGTCTTGTTCTTTTTGTTTTTATGCAAAACAGTGTAGCTTTTTCCGGCCTGCAGCGAACTGAAAACAAGAATTGCGATCGCGCAGATTTCTGCAGGCAACGGTATCTATCGCATACACATTGATAAACTAACTAAGCGTTTCTTTTTTTACGCGTACTTCGTCGTTAAAAAGCCGTTTAGTTTTTGCGTATTCAAATCATGTCTTGCGAAGAGCAAGGTTGCTCCACTCCGTTGTGAGCCTTCTCTGTTGACTATAACCTTGAAAATAAGGCTCTCTTTCTAAGGGCCATTTCAACACTCCAATGCTTATAGGATAGTCACGATTCGTGATCAGCATGTGTTGTCAAATGTGGATGCTTTATTCGAAGGTTTCGTAGTTTAAACTTTTAAAATAATTGAAGCTTGTGCATTGCTCTTCTTTAACAGTGAGTTACGCTTCGTATAATTTATCGGAATTGTCCGAACTGCACTCAGTTTCACATTTTTGCCCTTAGCGAAGGAAGCTTTCTATTTTTCCAAGTTTTTCGTATTGTTACTAACATAGGCACTTTCACTGTTCGCTAGACTGGCAGCATGTTAGTTTAAAGTACGAAAAGCGACTATAATTTAAACACGCAGCCCATTGCTTGTATATGCGGATAAGTCGAAAAATATTCAACTATCCAACAACGGTGGTTGTTGCGTTGGTAAAGAAAAACTATGTTTCTCTTGTTTAAGGAATGTATAGCCATGCTTATTTTATTGCGATTTCTTATCCGTTGGTTAAGAGCTTGGATTCCAGTGGGTGCGTTAGTTTGACCTTTTTCTTAGCGGAACTTTGTAAGGTAGTTTACTGTAAGTTTTCGTCTTATTTTTAGAAATAAGCATGCCTTACTGAGAGGTAAGTGGCAAATGCAGCTTCAATTGTATTTAATTTCTTTTAAGTTCAGCCGCAGCGCACATAGCGCTTTCGCATTTGTTCTTACTCAGAAGGCGTACATACTTAGGCGAACTGAGAAATATCCGTTCGTAGTACATAACGCGTTTCGTGTCCAACTTTTCAGTATTCATTGAGTTCTTAAGGTTAAACCCATTGCCACTGGTTGGAATTGTATAATGACCATATGCTTAAGCTCCGTTTGCGTGTCAAGTCCATAAGTAAATCAGTCGCGTCTCAAAATTCTTATCATTATTTTGAGACATGTCTAACGTTGTAATTTGCATATTTCTGCAGCATGCCACGAGCCGCTGAATCAGTCCGGCTTTTTCCTGGAAGGTGGCAACGTATACTGTCCGAAAGATTACCACTCCAGATTTGGCGTCCGATGCGGCCTTTGTAATCAGTTCATCGAAGGAGACGTAACCAACTTTTTGAACAAATCCTTTCATCCGAACTGCTTCAAATGCGATCGATGCAAGTGAGTGCATCCGCCCGAGCGGAAAAGGGAAGAATTTATTGGTTCGTTTTGCTTTTATTTTCTTTTTGCAGGCGAGTTATCCCGGCCGGCTCCGTAACTTGCACGGAAAAGGAAAACTTGTGTCAGGATTGCGCCGAGTTGCTAAAGTCACCAACGGACGGCCCATCAATGACGCAGGATTCCTTGGTTGTCCCTCACGATGGTTTGGACCTTACGGACTCCATGAGTTCGCCGGCAGGTAAAGGAATTATCCGTCAAATGGGCAATTACTTTTCTCATGTATGCGGATAGGGTGATAATGAGCTAATTTGCATATTTTAAATATTTAGCCCTCTACTTGCTTTTTTTTTTAGTTTGCGCAGCATGTGATCAATGCATAAGCAGCGGTCAAGTACTTCTCGCCTTGGATACCCAATGGCATACTTGGTGTTTCAAGTGCACCGTTTGTCATTGCGTGTTGCACGGCGAATACATGGAAAAGTATTTGCAATGCATTCTTCTTAATCGTTGGTCGGATCGCACTTTGCCGCTTGTAGAGATGGGTTACCGTACTGCGTTCGCGATTACGACTTGCAGTTTGGCATAAAGTGCCACGAATGCAATAAGTACATCAGCGGAAGGGTTCTTCAGGTTATCCACTGTCTGCTTTCCGTGTTTGTTTGCTTTATTGTTTGCTTTTAAGGCGGGAAACTTTCATTTCCATCCCAATTGCGCCCGGTGCAGTCGATGCGAAGCCCCATTCTTGGACGGTCAGGAAATGTACATGCACGGTAATAATAGGCGGGAATTTGACCATTTTGCGACTTATTGTTGCAATGTTGTAGGCAACGAAATCTGGCATCCATCTTGCAACGAAATTAGGGCTAACGATACTATGGTAGAATTCGTTGGTTGCTTTAGGCTTTTTATTTTTAAAAAATCATTGCAGCGCAGCGTAACCGCTCACGTCCATCGAACTAGTCCGCAGTTGCCGAAATATTCGGTCGACTTTGGTCGCCATCTGCTCTACATGTACTTGCTACCGGAACCCAATATGGGTTATTTGAAGCAACCCGTTTCGCCCTACCCGCCGAGGACGCAACAATTTCATACTCCTCAAGGTAAATTGTTTTCACCTTTAATTAACGTATATATATATACATATAGCCTTTTTAGGTAATCAAGTGAAGATAAGGCGTTCCAGAATATCCATGCTAAAGACTGGTATGCAGAAGTTGGGTAAAAAAAGGGAATATTTCTAGATTAACAAGTCAGAATTATTGCTCCCCTTAAGCTGAAGCTTTGGAAGAGTCGTCGCCTCGTCCACGGTCTCCCGCCATGAACAACGAGGAGCCGATCGAATTGTCCCATTATCCCGGTGGCCACGCCCCGGCGCCAGGCGAATTAGCCCCTATAGAAAGAGACGATTTTCCCGCTCCACCGTATCCTTACGCAGTGGATGGTCAGTACGCTATTGCAAAGCTTATTTCCTAACTAGAGCTGTTTCAGAGTTCAAACGACGCCTCTCTTCAAATGAGCGCCTTGACGAGGAGGACGCAATGGACAGCCATAGCGAATCCCGAATTTTGAAAGCCGAGCAGGAATTGAATAGAATCAAAGAAGAGTCGTCGCTAGCGAGAGTTTTTGTTCAAGAATTGGAAGTGAGCCTCAATGCTTTCCGCTTAAATGTTGCCGTTCTTTTTTCGTCGCGTGTAGCACGCCTACCGGTCTCGCATTGTCTTCAGCGCTGAGAGACCAGTCGAGCTCGTTGCGCGCGGGCAACTGGTCCGCAGCGCTTTGTCCATTGATTGGTCTGTCCAAAAAAGGGCGTCAATCACTGGGAACCAAGCGCCGTCCATTGCGATTTTGGTTTGGCCATTGCGAAATGATTTAAAAAGCTGTTTTCGTTGTCGTCAATCCCAGTGATCCTGAAAGTTTGCAAGCGCTGTTTTCGCTATTTTCAAACATCCTGTGCAAAGTGGGTCATATTTGGGCAGCAAGAGCAATAGTGGGACAAGCGGCACTCCATTGGTCATTAACAATTAAAATTTACGGGCGTTGTAAATTGCGACACGTGACCGTTTGCGCGCGCGTCGGTAGAACGGTCCTGTTTTTGCGCGGTAACGTCGTCGCTGTCGCACCTTCGTCTATTTTCGGTTTTGTGAATTAAGGTAATCTTTGAAAACGTTGTAGCCTTTCGCTTGACGTGACGCCCGTCGGGCGCCCAACTTCAATTACACGTATTGTTCAACTGAACCTGAACATTACAGCACAACGTTAGCGTTACGTCCCGCCTTGCGCGGATAGAGGGTTTTGGGGCGATACGGCGACTTTGTAAAAAAAGAAAGGAAAAAACGTTTTGTTGGTTGTTCCACTGTTCTCTAGCCAGTTGCTTGTTCTGTTGCTTTTTTTCCTCGATTCAATTCAAGCGAGTGAGCGCGCGCTCTCTTGAAACTTGCTTCTTTTTTGTTGCTTTGCTTTTAGAATCTCACATTTTGTTATGTTTTTTTAGAATGAACTTAAAAAGTCAAAGGTGCCGCTGCACGTTGACCCGAGGTCGTCGTCTCGTACGCCGAGCGCAAACCGAATGCCGCACTTGAAGTGCCGCTATGATTCACCGATAAATGCATGTACGTGGCCGCTTTGACTGTGTTGTGTGTGTGTGAGGCCTGCTGAAAACATTGTTTGCAGCACCGTCACGCTATTTGAATCGTCCAAGACCTTGGCAATGGTGGGACAAGAACAAAGCCTTGACGGCCACTATACCGTACGCGCAAAGTAAGTGCAATAAGGGCTTCCTTGCAGCGTAGAGATTATTAGCTTGACCAACCGGCGACAAAGGCGGTTGACTTTTCTTTTAACGATTCATTGAAGCGCTAGTTGCTTGTTTATGTCCGAATTGCGGTGCGCAATGTTGGGCGCTTTATTGACGCAGCTTTTATTGGCCAAATCGGTTTGGCAACCGATGGTCATAAAATGGCGGCACTAAAAAAAGTGCAAATATGAGCGTTGAATCCAAAGTGTTATATTCGATAGAAGACGCGCTGTGTTTGGCTTTCCTTGTCGCCTCATTTGCTCTCCCCTTAAAGCCCGCTCTCTCTCTCTCTTAGGCAGGCGCAGCTGTTCGTTTGAAGAATGCGCATTCATTGAGCTCTTTCAGGAACGGGGTGCCTTGGATGGCTAATTTATCGTCGGCCCTACTGGCAGGCATCCAAAATGTGAATGCACGTGCTTGAACTTTTAATTTAAGCGTTTTCCGTCCAAGCAGTCAATTCTCCGCGATTTTTCTAAAGGCGGCAATTTCGTTTTTTGCCTATTTTCAGTTCCCAAGGCGGGATACGGTCTCAGCCCGAAAGCTGCCACCATCCCTCATTCGAACGTTGGTGCACTCTTCGTAAGCGCTCCATTCCAACAGGCGACTAATTTGTTTACCTTTTTCCCTCGTTTTTTTACAGGATTTGCATTGCAAAGAGATGAACGCCACGTTCAGTTCGGACATGTCCGATCGTAGGCTCACGGCGTCTCTTCGAAGCGTGCATAATTGATGACGGCTTTATTTCAGGGTCCTACATGATGACGTCAGCGTCTGGTTCATATGATCGTTATCAGCCGGCCTACGGATCGGGCGTTTTGCGTAGTTCGCTACCCGACATGAGCAAACCGCCCAAGGTGAGTTTTAAAAGCCACTTCCAACAGGGCACCCATAGCCTAGCCGGGCTAAATTGTAGATATATCATTACGACGAGATAGTGACAACGAACAAAAAATTGCCCGAAGATGTGGATCGATGCCACCTTGAGGTAGTAGTTTGGCCGATCAAAAGCCGGCGCTCATTTTTCTTTTAAGCGTCATCTGAGTCGCAACGAGTTCGAAGGTCTTTTCCATATGACTCCAATAGAATTCTACAAGCTTCCAGAGTGGAAGCGAATCAATCTGAAGCGTCGAGCAAAATTGTTCTGACCAGCCGGTCGATGGAACCATTGCCGCTACTAATACTACTATACTACTTTGCCGCTAGTCGTCGTCAGTGTGTTTGCTCTTTTTCAAGCCCAACTGCAAGTATATTCAAAATGGCCGAGTTTTGCAGATCGACACGAAACGCGGTTGGATCGCTCGCATCGACGCTGTCGCTTTTTGTTGTTCTCCTGTATAAGCAGCACGTCTATGGCCCCTTTTTAGAAGTTTTGTCACCCTTTCACCCCGCTCCTTAACCGTTGGCATTAGGCAGCTTAGTGCTTGGTTAACGCTGTCGCTCAGTTAGACGAGACGAGAAGTAATAAATGAAAACGAACAAAACAGAAGAAAATGCCAAAGCTTAATAGAACGACACGACGGAGGAGGAAGCGCAGTAGTTATGCAAGTTATTTTTTCTTCAAAACAGCTGGATAGAAAGAGGAGGGGAGCGGTTGGCCTCAAAAGTGAGCCTTTGGGAGACAGTACGAAGACAGAGAGAAGAGAAGTACGTCAAAGGAAAGCGCTACTGGAAAGAAAAGAAGATCGATCCTACAGCAACATCATCATCGGCTTTCCGGACGAAGCGTTTGAAGACGGCCAAGGCGGAGGAGGAGGAGACAAGAGCGGCAGTCTTTGAAGAACATTGAAATTTCCGCAGCAACGCTTCGGTTGTTTGGTTGGAACTCTGCCGGCCCCCTCTCTATATGTTTAAGCGTTGTTGATATCTCACCAGGACACGACGAATCAACGAAATGTCGGCAAAAATTGGGAACGGGTAAATTTAGTAAAACCAAAGAAAGGTGGCGGTGCAGGCGCAAGCGCGCAACAAGAGCAAATCAAAACACTGCCAATGGATGGCGCCTGAGGATATGACTACCGTAATTCAAGACACATTGAGTCGGGACTTTGCCATCGCTTTGCCTGCTGTTCACCGGCTCCTCCTGGGCCGGGCGATTGACCAACGGATACGTCAACTGCATCCATACATGCCCGTACACCACCGATTGATTCAGCCGCGTCGTCGTCACAACCTCCTCCTCCTCCGCGTATACCCATCTGTTGGTGTACCTCTTCGGCAGTCATGCCTAGTAGTTGAGTCAAGTCGCAAACAAACCGGTATACGTATCTCTTTCCAGCAGTTTTGTGAATTATATTCTTGTCGTAATAATAGCGTAGACCTCTGGACAACTTTTCGTAGTTCATCTGCAACAATATGTAAAGATAGAGAGAGCCAAGAAGTCCCCCCTTAAGTCGCTGGTTTCTCCTTCTTTCTCTCGCTCACTCTGTTTCTCCTTTGCTCCTAACGAGCAGCCGTTTGCCTAATTGTCATGTCGCAGGGTCTGACTGAGGGCATAAATCTCACGGATGGATGGCGAGCGCTTTGGAACAATTGCGCAAGCGTTCAACTTTCCAAAGTACAACGCCAACGCGTAAGAAGCACGCGCGCTCTTCATCCTTCTCCGACGGAGAAGGAGAAGGAGAAGGATGAAGAGCAGAAAAAAGAAAGAAGGCAAATAATAAGGATGCCTTCGTTGTTCGCCTATTATACATATATAGTACAGTGCGTAAAATTTTTCAAACTTACCTTAGGCTTATTCTTGCGGACTCCCCAACGACGAGCCACCTCGTCCGGATCGATCAATTTGAATTCCCAACCGTCGCCTGTCCACGAGATGAAACTTTTGCATGATCGGCTCATGAGCAATTCAAGCAAAAACTGCCATAGTTGAATGGGACCAGAACCTAACGAAAAGTCAGACTTGTACTTTGCATTGGCAACAACGACGTTTTCGCCCCTACCGGAATAGCTGGTCAAGCTGAGCGGGCTAAGCGATGAAGTCTGTCGTTCAAAGTCGGACGGCGTAGCGCACGGACTAAGGTAAGTTGGTGGCATGCCAACTGGGTGCTGATGATGATGATGCATAGCTACTAAGGCGGTTGGAGGTTCGGCTGTCGGATAGCCTCCACGCTGATAGGAGGCAGCCGACGAATTCCTTTGCGCTCCGGCACTAGTTTGCAAAGCTGTGGCGCTTGCCGAGGAAGGCTGGCCTGAATTACAGTAGGCTGTAGCCGGCGGAGGTTGGTAATGGGCAGACGGTGATCTCGAACAAGCTGCGGTCCAACAGTATTCAGGCAGAGTATGCAACGGCTGCAGGTTCGACTGAGGCGATACCTGAGCACCGGGAGCCGACGTTGGGGTAGCAGCTACCATGGCGGGCATTGGTGGCACGGCCGGCGGCCGGAAGCAGAACACGCTTGCGTCGGTCATGTTTTTAGCTAAAAGAAAAAAACGCATCGTCCAATCAGCGGCTTCTTCCCTTAAAACATTTTCTCTACGGGAGATCGACAGCCGGCATGCAAACGCGTCATCATATTAGGTGGCATCCTTAATGATGCACGAACAAATCCATCAGCGCCCAGCTGCCGGCAAGTCACCGTGGGTGCCATTCTTAACTGATCACATCAACACACAACAATGCAAACCAAAGATCAATTGTAGGAGAGCAGCGGCCGTCAAAAATGGGGAAACGCCAAAGTTAGAGAGAGAGCTCTTTGTTAGGCGGCAAGAGATGCACTGTAGGCTGATGGGTAAACAGACGAGCCAAGTTTGAAAGGGAGTGACAGAGAGAGAGAGAGAACGAGCGCGCTGGCGCGAGAGACACGGAGAGAGAGTATCAATGAAAGCGAACGAACTTGAAGAGACGAACGCCAGTAAGGGTGCAATCAGATCAAGCTGAAAGCGACCTCGTCGGCCGGTTATGGGCGACAACCAGCTTTCACGAAGCGCCGCCGCCGCTCCGGCATGCACGCGCAAGGCGAAACGACGACCGACCAACAAGAGTTCAGCTTTTTGGACGACAAAGCGGAATAAATGGAAAGTTTTGAAAAAGAATGACCAAAAAAGGTTCCGCTCTGCTTCGCTCAGGACCAGCCGCTAACCAACCAGCCCTCGTGCTTGGCCCGATGGCTTCCAAATGAAGGTTGCCTATGTGTACTGCGCCTCTACACGCCTAATAGGGGGCTGCCAAAGGAATCAAAGAACAAACGCGCTTAGTCTGCGCCCCCGCCCTTTGCTATTTTGCATATCTGGCCGGCATAATATGGGAAACAAAACTTATCTCTCTCTCGGACAGACAACGCGCGCGTCACGTAGAGAGAGAGCGGTAGCAGCAGGGTGAAGAGCTTGCAATGACGGGCATGACCGAAGCGCGGAAGTGATCCTTTACCGACTCTTTTCACGCTTTGTGTTTGTCCGATCATTGTTGGCCGCCAAACTGGCTGTTTGCAAATGGCAAAAGCCAAAAAGACAAAAATTTGCCAAGCGCTGATGGATCGCTGTTTGCCAGCGACGTGGCCCCAACCGGCCGGCTGCTGGTCTGCCCTTTTTTACAGTAAGATTTCAACTTACTCTGTTGCATTGGTCCGGCGCTGCTGTCCGCTTGTCCATAGGCGCCCTGATTGGGTGACGCATGAATAATCGACTCGTTAATATATGCAGTGGCGATATGCAAATCGGATGACGAGTCGCTAACGCTCTGCGGATCGTCGTAAGACGATGCCGCTGGACTACCACCTTTGCCGTCGCATTCGTAGCCGCCTCCTCCTCCAGCGTCGTTTAGATAACATGTGCCACCTCCGAAGCGAAAGTAAGGCTCGTTGACGCAAAATGCATCCGGTTCCTTCAAAGAGTCCTTTTGCATTGTATCCAAGTGTTCCCAGAGAATATCGCCAACAAATGGAGGTGACCGATTCAAAAATTCCTCCCGCGTTAGCGAACACAACTCTCGTCCGTCAAGCGCGTAGTGTTCAATCACCACGCCGTTCAGGGAAAACTCCCGTATTGCCCAAAAAAGCCACTGTCGTACCTGGTGAGGCGACCAAAAAACGGGATCTGCAACGGAGATACATAGGGGAAATGTTAGTAATGCGTCAGTGTTCTTACTTTTTGGAATGTTCAACTTTGCCCGTTCGGCGTCAAAGCTTGAATAGCTGGAGCGCAAGGCTTCGGACAGTTTCTGGTTGGTACCCGGCGTTAGCGGAGGTAGCTGAGGCAGAGCGTCTGCAAGGCGGAGGCGGAGTTATTGGAATAGGCAAAAACTAGCCCTCATCAACTATAAGACTATTGCCCTATGCTTTTTCGGTCCCCTCTTAGCGCAGGCGGCCAAAGGGGCATCGCCAGCCGGTCAACGCTAGGCGCCAGCCGGCTTAAGCAATCCTAGCTTTGCTACATGCCTACCGTACGTACTCTATGCGTAGTGCCAAATCTACGGTTTTAATTATCCTCCGCTGATGCAAACAACCAATGGACAGCTAACCGGATGTTGGGCTTACAAACGATGTCGCGCCTGCCCGACACCCTAATCCTCCTTGTTAAGCATATTCAATGCGCGTAAAGGCACAATCTCGGCGGACAAGGCGAGCCGCCGCCGCCGCCATCGAGTCAGCGAAATTAGCCCCTGTCACTTTTTTTGCTCAAATTGCCCTCAAAGCAAACGACAGTTTTTCAAGTCTGGGCCCGGAAGCGGCCCGCCTTTGCTACGTCATGTGTCGTCCATGTGTGGAGACTGGTCTTGCGCCGCGCGTGACCTACCGATGTTGCGAACCAACGCTGCTAGTCTGCTCCTTGCCGCCACCATGGTCATCGCCTCCTCGCTAGAACGTCGCCGTAGAGTAAAAATGGACGTGAGGACAACGACGACGACAACGACTACGCTCGGCCAATTGTGAATGAACGTACTCGAATGAATGACCAAGCGTGGCCTTGAATAGGCGCGCGCGTCCTCGGTTCATTCATGCTTCGTCGTTCGACTGACCTGGTAGCGCCGCAAGCGAGGAACGGTTTGGCGCAGCTACAAAAAGACCCTACTCTGACACGCCTGCCTGACTTGGCACAAAGCTGCCACGAAGATGGCCAATTGTGAAACATCGACCGTGCCGGCGATCGGAAGTCGAGGCCATTCTCACGGTTCGCATCCGCCCAAGGTGTCCCTTTCGAAGGAGGCCGTCAAGAGTATAAGCGGCTGAATTTGTTGAATGTTAGAAAGGGACGATAAGCCGCGGCAAGTATTTCCCATCCGCGGGCGTCCTATCGCTTTGGCTCGAATCAACACCTACGCCTGTTTACCGGCATCCCCACCAGCCGTCCATGACGCGCGACCATATCTGCCGCGACCGAGTAAACAAGTCGCGCGGAGAAAAACAAGTCACCCTATACAAGCATTGGTGGTTCCTTGTCGATTACCGATGGTCGGTCATCTTGGCAACTCAAGCAAAAGGAAGGAAATGCAAATATCCGTCCGACTTTTTTGCTCACCCTCTTCAACACGCCAACGCTTAAAACAAGGCCAAAGTAGGCCAAGCGGCAATTACCGTTGGGATCTATGATTGTAGCTGGTCGTGATGACCCTAACGTACCTTCAAGTTCGCCTTCAATCCTTTTTCCGGGTCGTCGGCTGCCGGACGGAAGCGACGCTAAGGGCATGGCCTGCAATGGTCTTTTACTTTGACTAAGGTGGTCCGAAAGTTGATTGGTTTCCTTCCGGAAAAACCTTGGAGAAGTTTACGGATCAACTTCTCGGCTCATTGAGGGTCAACGGATAGTTGCACGTCAAGGCCACTTGACACGCCTACGAGCTGCGTGTCGCCGTCATGAGTCATCGAAAGGAGCAAGGGCTCAGCTCCAAACTCTCATTCAAGGACGCGCCAAGTACCCGCGGGTGGCAAAGCGTGAGAATTTGTCTCTTTTCTTTCTTTCTTGCCGGCCGCAAAGGTTATCCAGTCGACGACTACACGCAGCGTCAGCGCACCGGAAGTGCAAAGTCCTACTTTTTACGCCAGCCAAATGCACTTTTTTTGCAAAGTCAAAAAGCGACGGCTTAAAGGTCTTCTTCACCTTTGCTGCCCCTTTGTGTTATTATTATTATCGAAATGCTAATGTTCAACAACGATAAGCAACGGGGTGTTCAAAACGGAGTGTATTATTCTCTGCTAAAGCGGCGGCAAGAAGGAATACGTCTCTTTTTTTCCTTTTTTTTCTACCCGCGGCATAGTGTAGGCAAAGAAGTCTATGATACTTACGAGTGAAAATGATCCCGTTGTCATGCAGTTGCATAGGTCGGCGAAGGCGACTGGCCAGGCAACTTCCGCCGGAAGTGAGCGCTTCTTCCGGATTTAAGGCGTGGTGGTAGAAGTCGGCGCAGGAGACGAAAGAGGATGAGGCGCCATTGATATTTCGGTGCATTGAGCCGATTAGGGTCTGTTGGGCGCTGTTAACTCGTACGGCTGCCATGAGCCGGGCTGAAAAGAAAGTGACGTCTATACTAAGAGAGGCAGCAAAGAGAGACACAAGCAAGTCGAGAAGGCGAGAGAGAGAGAGAGGAGAGAATTGCGTACAGCTATTTGGTGGAAAAGTTTTAGGAGCGCCCGTCGCGTAGCGGCCACCGTGGATGCGGCACGAGCGTTTGCCAGCCGAAGTGAATGAATGAAACTGAACACCGAACTATCTGCTACAACTGGTCGGCACAGCTGGCGTTCATTTATGGTTTCGAAACGCGTGGGCTGCAGTCAGCGAGGGACCGTCGCCGACGAACGGGGTCGGCGTAAAGGGGCGCCTGCGAGAGTGCCTTCGTCCGACTTCAGCGAACGTACATTCTCCCGTTCACCCAACGGACCGACTGCAACAGCTGCGCTTCTCTACTGGCCCTGTCAAATTGTTTCATTCAGTCAAAGAGGTTGAATGAAAGACGGAGACAAGGAAAGAGAGAGAGAGAGAGAGCAACAGAGCAATAGAGAACGAGGGAGAGCCGATTTTTCTTGTTCATTCATGCATCGTCCATCAAAAAATGCCAAAAGCATTAACGCCACCCGGGGATATCAAAATGAAGAAATATTCAGAACCTGCTCGCTCGACGGCCTCAAATGGGCCACCCCGATGAGGAGACGTATGGAGAAAACTGAGCTTCTACAATGAAACCGCCTAGGTGGAACAATGGACCACTTGTCGTATCGGCTAAGCCAACAATGGCGCTTGGTCAAATTTAGGCAGTGAGCCAGCAGAGAGGCAAGGCGTGAAAAAAAGCCAATGAGGTCAGTGTGGTCCCGCGATTGGGAAAGCACTGTTTGGTTCCGCTTGCTTGTTTTCGACCCAAAGTCAACGAATGCTGTTGGTCGGGTGAAGCGTACGAAAGCCGTATGCCATTGATAAAAATCAAGCTGGCCCGCCTATTTGGTTTTTACCCGCACAGCAGAGGGGTGGGCGCACGACTCATCCTTTCGTTCTTTCGCTGGTTCCGTACTGGGGACGATGAACACCAATTAATTAATAATTGGCCATTGGCGCTCAGTTCAACTGTTGCACCGCTGCCAGACGACATTAGCACAATCAGGCCGGTTGGCCAAATTAATGGGGGATATGCTCACGCACTATGATGTATGGCGCCCTGCAGTTGCTTGAGGCTAAGTCGCAAACCCCAACGGGAGGCCAATTCCCTCCTTAGAACATTGGAGCTCAGTTGGCAGCAGTCCCTAAACGTAGCCGCGTAAAAAAGGTCGATATGCACTGTATATAATTGCTGAAAGCGCCATCTACGAAAGGTCGGCATGCTCAGCTTTGGAAGAAGGCTATGATAGGTATTATTTTTTCTTTGGCACCTGTGTTACGTATCAAATCTGATAAGCCGCGACGCGAAGCCAACTTCCCACGACTGCCGTGACAATAAGCTTTGCTAGACTTAGCCCACTGCCATCTTTAGCCGCGTTAGACCGTGAACCAAAAGCGCAACATACCTTGTGAGCGAACTTGCCGCATGTCCGCCTTTCCAACGTGCGCACATTTATGAAGAATGACAATTCAGAATCAGCTTTTCTACGAAGCGTTCAAATGATTGACTGATTCTTATTTCTCTAAGCCACGGCATCGTCGCGGCTCATAAATTTGAAAAGCTGGAACTGAACGGCCTAAAAAAATGTTGCAACGCGCAGCGGCAAGGCGAACAAGGAAGAAATTGTAGACAAAAAATTTGCATCAACCAAACTTTCAACGGCGTAGAATAGCAGCACTAGCACAAGACGAGAGATATATCACGTGATTTTTAATAATAATTTTTGTCGTCACCAAAACGACGTGTTGTTTTGGGCCGTTGCGAACAACGCCAAAGCGACTCTCCTTAGTTGATGATGATTCACCTCCTCAACACCACGGCTCGGAGATAAACTTTTCGCTTCCTGGCGCCAACAAAATGGCTTTCATCAACTGACGTCCGGTCGTTAAACTGCGCTCTTTTACAGTAGTTAAGACCCAGCTGGCAATAGCGACATACTGTATGTTAAAGGGGAACGAAATTTCAAAGACCCACTTGCCCATATGCGACTGGCCAAAACGATCGGGGGATGCGCTAAGAGAGCAGCCGCCAACTTCGTGACTTCTAGTTACCTCAGCTGCTTCCTACGACGATCCGTTATCAGCTTATTAGCATATTAAGCTCAAAGGTTCATTTTTGAATGATAGCATTAAAGCTGTCCTAAAATCTTTGTTATTCAGTTCGTAGATGAAAATCTGGCCGTGGAGTATTAAAATCGCGAGCAAACAAGCTTCATCAAAGCGTACGCCTAAGAAGCCGAAGGTAAGCGCTAAGAATAATGGGAAAGAAATAACAAAGATGAATAATGAGAAGGACTGGAAAAACACGTCTCCCGAAGCCTATTTAAAGTTTTCTTTTTTTGCCGCACCGCGTGAAATTAAGTAATTGTCATTGTAGAGCAAACTAAGAAGCACCCACGGTCAGGCGGTGAGCTAAATATTAACATTAACTCTTGATCTTCGGAAAGTTTAGAAAAAACAATAAAAATAAGGCATGCCGTTAGAGAAATTCTTCGTTTAATGATTCGCCCACTCGTCTTTGTTCCCTAAATAACAGCCAACAAATTTTAATAGCATTTTCGCATTATTCTACTAAGCGGCAGCTCGAAAGAAGAAAATGAATTAATTTACTTCATATGCGGACAACACAAAAATAAGTGGCAATAAAGGAGATGCAATCAAGATCAAAAGCCATGCCGAACAGGCTCTATCTATACTGCGGTGAATATATTAGAACGTTCAATTTTAAATTTTATCTAAAACCACTCAGTAGTTATTGGCGTGCATTCAGAGACAGAAATAATAAACTCTTACGTAATTTGAGGGTTCTGTGTGCACCACATAACTTTGAAGAAAGGCTAAGCGAATTGCGAAGGACTGTTAGAGCAGTAATGGAAAGGTAATAAGGTATAAAGTTCTTTTTCTATTTTACTTTAGTATCATATTGCCATTTTCCAGGGGATAAGCTATAAGACGTTTTATATTCCTTCAAAGCATGCCTCTTTTCTGACCATTAATTTTTAACGTACGACTTTATGATTTCATCGCCAGCGTAAGGACAGTATGACAGCTAATACTAAACAGCCCATACTGAGTGCTACGAGGAGTAAATCATCAGCTTTTCTCTCCAGATCCCTGCTTACAGCAATACGCCACTTGCATCGACCAGCTGCTTCCGGTGAGATTACTAATATAAGCATGTTTAATATAGCTAAGCGAAAGTAAATACTAGCTCTGATTTTATAAGAAAGCCTTAGCCAACATGAACGTCATGCTATGTAATAAACAGCTTTGAATTCAGACGACAACATCCTACGCATGATAAAGTATTCGACATTTCTTCCTGACGCATATACAGAGCAGACTTCGAAGCTATCTGTCTGCTGGAGGAAAAATCTGAACGTCTAACAATAACCTACAAACTACGCGCAGAGCAGTTTCGTGCGCCCCTTTTAGGGCGCTTAACTAAGCAACGGAAGCGTACCTTTCACTATAGGAAACAACCTTAGAAAGGTAATCTTCTTCCATGATCAGCGGAGCAACAACCCATTATGATATGAGCGAACTAGCTGGCGTCATGCACAAGTTGGACTTACTGTTGCTCTGCAAACATTTGTAAACTACCGAATGGCATTGAAAAAACATGTCCCATCTTTCAACAGGAAAACTGGAACCGCAGCCCGCCCGTAATACAAACTGTATTTAATCTTTGTTATGGTCATCTTTTGAGACTCATATTTGAATTAACGGACTTGCAAGGCGCAATGCATTCATAATCACTCACTTTTTCAGGTCATTATTGATGGTACAGTCAAAATGTCCCCTGGTATTTCCGGTGCATTGTAAGGGCCGGAAGTTTCAGCGAACTTAAAATAACGTAACTTCATTTATGCACCTGTGTCAGGTCAAGCGGTTAAAACCTTATCCGTTTGTCCATAAGCTCAGGGGAGGGCAGCTCATTCTTATAGATATTTTACCATACAGACTACCTATGTTTTCGTCCTTACAAAGGCAGCAGATGATCATTCGAAACAGGTTCAATTGCGAAAGTTCTACGCGCCCACCTATGCTTGCATATATTGGCGCTCTTAGACCAGAGTTAGGCTAGACGTCAAATGGTCAAACTTCGTTTATTGTCTCCTGCTAACTTCTGTCCGCTGAGCTGAGCAGTTCGCGATTACTAGCTCTGCTTGGCAGCAAGAAAACTAAGACTTGTTGTTAAGCACGCTGAAATCCTAAAGCTATGCAAATAAGAACAGAATAAAATAATATTTTCAAGTACAAAGGCAAAGCATGTTTTGCGAACGGATTGTAAGACTTACCAATTGAAAAGGAGCCAGTTGGCTAGCTGGGAACGCGTCGTTTCAAGACCACCTTACGGAATAAGCTCTCAGGGGTCGACTGGGACAACACGACCCGATTTTCTTCCTTTTGTCACCACTGAGAGATTCCGGAAATTGGCTTCCGTCCTCCAGCGGCTTATCGTCAACGTTGCGCCTGACAGTTCTGACCAACTTTTAACATTGCCCGGCGCCTATACCGGAAAAGCCTTGACCGCGATTCGTCCTAAGGGCCGGCGATGACTAGCCGTCTAATCACACGGTGGGTCGCTATACGTTAAGAAACCGCCGCTGACAAAAACGCGCCAAATGCTCTTTTCTCAACCGGATGTGCCGTAACCAACGGGTCGTTTCACCAACCGCTGGCCCTTCCTAACGGCCAACGGTTAGATTAATAACAAAGCATTCGTTCATCATTCCGCGGTGTCGGCGGCGTCGGTCGTAATACCCAAAGCGTATTATAATGATACCATTTCGGTACGCCAAGAAAACACTGTGGGAAAGGTAACAGACTGACGCGATCTCTGGAGACCTTCGGTAACCTCCAGCCAAGGAGCAAAGCCAACAATCAAAGGTCAACGTCCATCAACGTGAGCGGTGTGATAAAAAGTGTACCATTCAATGGCACCGTTTCTCAGCGCGTCATTATTCCCAAGAAAATTGCTTGACTGTAGGTCGTCTCAGTTCGGTTAGATCCCTAATGAGTTCAGCATAGGTCATTTTTGCCTACTGAAGCTGTAACACATCAAAGACTTTTCGCATCGCGCCGATATTGGTATCTTAAACTTATTCAGTTCAAAAAATCGTCAGCTGTTATCATGTGGACAAAAGGGTTGACCGTATCTGTCGGTACAATAAAGCCATTTTCGATCTCCTTACTGTCGTCGCTACGTCTGTGCCTTCAGTCTAGAATGTGCTGGTGAATGTTAGTTAATTTATTGACAAGCTTTAACTAAGATCTTATCTGCACACTGGAGAAATAAGGTGGAGTTTTCTTAGCACTAGAACAACTTCTGCCGAATCAAAAACACTAATTCAAGCTGTACATACATAGCCTTGAGTGCGAATCAGCAAAATTCCGAAGCAGTATGGCGTATCATTGACATGAAGGTGCATCAGCAAAGCGCCGTATTGAAGGCGTATGGTTTTGGCAATCTGCATCCCATTAATAATATTAAATAATTCAGTCATTTAGTGAGTAAAGAAATACTTTTTCTTTTCACGGAATGAAAGTTAATAATGAACTATCCTGCGCTGCTAACTTTGAGTAACTTATCCATTTTAACATGGCAATAGCCAAGTCGCTAAGCGACTTTATTTCCCCAGCCTAACAACAACGAGAATGAAGATGTGAAAAAATTCCAATCATACAATGTATACTCTAATTTTAGCACTTTCAACAATCCATCGCAGCTTCAATTGACTTAGCAATCACTGTATAGAATTTTTTTGTCTCAAAATTCCTTAAACTGAAAGAAAGTCGCCGTAGTGACATTTTCATTATTTCATGGATATGCAAAAATCTTGCACACTGCTCAAAAAGCTAATAAATACATAAAGCATAAGCATTTAATTTTTCATTTGTAAAAAATTACTAATTAATGCTCACTTTGAGTTATAGGCCAAAAAGAATATTGTTAATAGCAAAAACTACACGTTTATTCTGTCATGAAGAGAATATCTAGAATTGAAGACCGCTGAAGACGGCTCACGATTGACCCGAAAGCTCCGGAGAAATTAAAAATTTTAAAACGGGACCTACATTCCATATAAGAAAGAGTTTAAGACCTATTATTCACCGTAAAATTCTTAAGCCACTATTGTAAACAGCTGTATTAAGAATGCACGTTGTATATAGATTTTGTGCACGGCAAGTCCCTTTGCGGAAACAAAAATTTTTAACATCGGAGTTTTTGGGTTTTGGACTGCACCCGTCATCAGCAGACGGATTAGAGCATAAAAACAAGCGATTTTCGCCTAATTTGGACGCTGACGACTAGTGGAGGTCAAAAGCTGAAAGCTGCGACGCTAACAGTTTTCATTTCCATAATGGGACTTAGCGTAAATAAAAAACTTGTACATTACGAAGCTCTACTATGTCGTTACGAAGAGTTGCGTGCTCAAAGAATGCTTATTAATACTTCTAGCGCCCATAAATTAAACTGCAGAACAACAATGCTGTCCACGAGCTCATAGCGTTGGTTTTGAAATTCCTTTAAAAAGCTGATTTCCCGTATGTCACGCAAGCTTTAAATCATACGCTGTTAGACTTCGAAGACTTTAAACTTTTGCTCAATTGATCGCTAAAACAGTGGATTTCTTTTATTACGGACGAACGATCCCTTTCGCCTGGTGAGCATATTTTCGTTACCGTAAGTTATAAATAAGACTTTCCTAAAGATAGGATTCCCTTCTTAACTAATAATTAACAATAAATCAGACTTACTAAGGTCCTGTCGGTTATGCGCTCAACGGTCTCAGAAATGCAGGTTCTTTTCTGTTAAGCACGCGACCATTCTGTTTCACCTTTACTGGCGGGTGTGCCAGATATACTGATCTGCCCTTATCTGAGTCTAAGCCCAAATATAGGGTTTATGTAAACCTTCAGGCTTAGAAGAGAGTAGAAAAGCATAACCGGCAGAATTACAGTATGACAGTAGGGCTTCTTTTTATACGGATTTTGAGTCCCGTTGAAAAACTTTTATTACTAAAATCTCCGTAGTTTTCGGGTCCAAACGTCATACGTCAATTTAAGGCCGCTGATGACGGGTTGCGTTTGGACCCGAAAGCTACGGAGATTTTAGTAATAAAAGTTTTTCAAAGGGACACAAAATCCGTATAAAAAGAAGCAACCCAATGAAATTATACTGTCCCGTATGAAGAAACTATATCTTCATGACAGTAGGGCTGTTAAAAGATAAAAACTCACGAATATAGTAGCCTTGTTGACAAATGATACACTCTTGCTATGAGCGAAACAAGTGAAGATAAATACTACTGAATACGCTGAAGTAATAAATGGCAGTTCGAATAAAAGCAGGTGTGTTCAATGCAACAGACAAAAAGGGATATCCTGAACGAAGATACAACGTTTTCCTAGCAACAGAGCTTAGCAAAAGCTTTCCTGAAAGTTGTTTAACGTTTGACTTTTACAAATGGCTTCCTTTCGCCTTGATGGACAACAGGCGTGGTCCAACTTCGCCTTTGCCTTAGTAAACTTATTCGAAAAGCACGTTGCGACTTTTTATCGACGTATCCCGCGTGGAAAAAACAGTTATTCATGTTTTCCGCGTAAAATGCTCCTAAATTACAGCTCCACTTACTTGCTTACTACGTGAGCGCTGCGGTGAACTTGTAGCAACCAGGCCGACCATATCGCATATACACTACACGCAATAGCGGGGATAAATGCAACCAAACCTGCCGACTGATTCATGCGGACAAAACTGGGCAACGCGTGCACTGTAGGCTGCGCTATATGCGCAATGAATCATTGCCAATCTAGCCAATGAATTCACAATATTACGCATCTCATATACTTGTAATTTATTATATATTTTTTTAAAGAAATGCCATTCAACAGTTTCGCTTAATTCAGTTTTTTTGGTGCGGCTGAAGTTCAGTTGTTTTAGAAAGGGAGCGAAGTGGTATGGAGCACAAAAGTGACGAATATCAGAAAAAAACGAGGAAACCAAGTAACTTAAAGCGAAGAGCTACGCAATCGCAGCGAGCGATAAGAACCCAAGTTGCTGCGATTGCTTCTGTCTTTAGAAGAGCTCCAAAAAAGGTTATTAAAAAGGAAGCGGAAATCAAAGGTAATTTTTTCAGCTCACCTCCCGCGCAAACAAAGTGTTTTGATTTATACGCACTAGAAGTTGTTCTGAAACAGTCTGATCCGATCAGGCAAGCGGAATTCTTTCTTGGTAGACTACCTCGCGAAGAGGTTGACCTTTTGCTTAGCGAAAATGGTCAATACGCTGTTAGAGTGTCGGGAGCAAAAGAAGCACATCACAGTGGTCTATGTTTGTCCGTCCGCTGGAATAATACGAATCTGCACATAATCATAATGATCAATGAGAAGGTAGGAACCGTTATTACCTTTTTTCAGAATTCGTTGTTAACCCGCTGATGTTGTTCATGAAGTCAGCAGTCGCTTAATAAAAAATCGGCAGTTTTTCCTACTGGCAGCATCGCACATCGTGAGTCAGACTTCCGTTATGCAAATCACTTAGCCAAAATTAGTCAGCAGAAAAAGAGCTGCACCAAAAACTTTGCGAATAAAAAAGGTTTAAGCAATTTGCGCGTCATTATGCTGACCATGATATTCGTCCGCATTAGGGACAGCTTAAAACAAATTTCCAATTCCGTTTTCGTAATTGCAGGGCAAATACTCTATCAATCGGAAAAAGACCTTCGAGCACATCGATCAGCTTGTCAGGTACTACGTGACGGAGAAACAGATAGTGAGCCAAGAGTTGGGAGCCCTACTGATTAAGCCAGTATGCAGGCCAGACTGGATAATTAATGGAAACAAGTTAACCCAGGACAAAAAGCTTGGCGAGGTGACACTTCCATTTCGTAGCTTACATTGACAAGCGCGTTTGAAGTTTTACCGAACATAGGGAAATTTTGGTGAAGTCTGGAGTGGTACCCTGCAAAGGGGCAATGACGTCATTGAAGTTGCTATCAAATTTCTTAAAAAAGATAAAGTTCCATCCAGTGAGGAGTTGTTGTTTTACAAGGAATGCAGAAGACTTCGAGCGCTAAACCACAGGCATGTTGTAAAGTTTTTGGGAGTTACCGCGTGCGAAGATTCTTTGAAACTAATCATGGAGCTATGCGACGGTTTGTACCTTACAATTTCTATCTCGATTGCTTCGCCTTGGCTACTAATCATGCCTCATTGAAGTACAAAAGCATAGAGAGCTCAAAACGATTAAAAATCAGAGTCGGCATAAGATAAAATTTTTTAAATCCCTGGAAAGATCCTGAAAATCGCTTTAAGCCTTAATGCTTGGAATTTAAGACGGACTATGCCACTACTTGCGCTCAAACGCCGGGAAAATAACTCTGACGGCCAAAGGGCGAATTCTTGTGCACATTGCTCGAGGGATGGAGTACTTAGCGAACGAAGGAATAATTCACAGGTAAAGATCGTAGGCCGAATAGCTTTGCCAATTAATCCTGCTTAATTCTATAACAGAGATCTGGCGGCAAGAAATTGCCTAATAAAGAGAGACATTCATAAAATATCCGACCTCGGTATGGCAAGGGAAGGGAACTTGTACAAGATGTCCAATAGACTAAAGCCAGTGCCAATAAAATGGACTGCACCGGACGCTTTAAGAACAGGTTTAAAAAGCTTCAGTTTTTGAAATTTCCATGTCGTTCGTACATTTCAGGAAGCTACTCGCAAGCCGCCGACGTGTGGTCGTATGGAGTCCTAATTTGGGAAGTAATGACGGACGGGAAAGCACCGTACGCCGATCTGCAAGAAAAATACGGACGGCGCTTCACGGTGCGATTGCTTGAACTTCTTGACGAAGGTTCATTCAATAGTCAGCTTTGATTAAGAGATAAATAAAGTTTTCAGGCTATCGTTTAACGCTTCCTTCAAACACGCCAAGCGAGATAAGTGCAATTATGGCAAGCTGCATGGAAAAGGACGCTGACAAGCGCAAAACATTTAAGGAAATACGAGAAGCTCTTGAGGGATTTCATGTCCAAAGGGGAGGTATTATTAGCTGGAGCGCTGACACAACTTCAAACAAAAGGTAACAACTTGAATTTGCCAAAAATGAACCTTACGAAGCTGTCTTTCGCATAGATAATAATAGTGAGTCTAAAACTAGACAAGCGCATTTGATTCTGTTCTTTTATTTCCAAAGCAAATGCTATTTTAAGTAAGGTCATTGTTAGAAGTAGGATTTAGCATATATATTCACCGAAGATGCGTTTAGTCTCACTTGGCTCAGATTTCAAAGGCTATTGCTAACAGAATTAATAAACATCAATTCCAGTAACATGCAGCTACTGGAAATGACTCGTATAGCTTTGACAGTCTGACTTAAACGTGCTTGTAAAAGAATAACGTTTTTGCATTGGACGCGTAATATTCGCGGAAGAAGTTTGCAATTGTGTTTTTTTAGTGCCAGCTCCCAGCAGACATGCAAAGCAACGTTGGCGGTGACGAAGAAATAGTATGGTAGCACTGCAGCCAAACTAAGAGCAATAGCTTTGTCAAATAAAACATAAATGCTCTTGCGTACACGAAAATCACTTTCTTATACAGACGCCCCTCGCTTTAGACCAGTGAATGTGCTTGTATCCTGCCCCCACTCTATCTCATCCTTTATTAATCGCCGGCGGAACCTCAGGAAAAACGATTGTTAGAATTGAAAAGCTGACAAGAACGTTGCTTTATTGCTTGTCGCCATCATAGTTTGTTTAGCAAGGAAAGAAACTGATTCGAGATTTCTCTTATTATTGAAACTTTGGTTTGAATAAAGCGTTGTAAAAAATTCTAGGAAACAAAGCAATCGTCGAAATATTGGCGGAACTGCCTTTTTGAAAAGAAGCTAACTGAAGTATATACAATTTGCGTCGCTTAGCGGCGACCTAACGTTGCAAATAAAACATGTTAAAATATTCAAGCAAAACTTTTCCCAGGAATGCTTTATTTTGGGTTGGTAGTAATTCCATAAGTAGCTTTTAGGCGGCTTACGACTAAGCATTTGCTTAAGAACGTCATTGATTTTGATAGCCGCTGCTTTCTTTTGATTTGCCAGGACTTTTAACGATGTAATTTTGGGCTAGACTCCTGCGCATTTATGCATTCGTTGGAACGCAGCCTGTTTGGTTTTATTTCAAGTACCCACTGAAGTCCGTGAAGCAAAATTATCCTGTTGAAAAGTCGCTGGTTTCAGGGGATGTTACAAGTTTAGGCAGAAAAATTCTGAGGAGCAATTTTTAACTTGGAATTTTTCTCGTTGCAACGCCTCCGCACCAAATGCTCCGTTATCGAAATAGCACGCTACCTGCACATTGTCTTCCTGCATTACTGTAAATCCTTCCATTGTCTCATATCGGTTGGTGATAACGTCTCTAGTTCGGACGAACTTGTTCGCGTGTGTAAAGCTTACGTATAGGCTTTATAAAGAACAAGCCATGCTAGGCTGGGCATGTTCGTGTGTGTATAGCTTAAGTATGAGCTGTATAAAGAACATGTCTAAGTCTAGAAATCCGAGGAAGAGAGAAGGGATGGTAAGTCCATTTTTGTCTTTTTAAGATGCTAGACGTCAGTAGCCTTTATCATCGTAGCAGACCGCCTTTAGGACCATTTTAACTTTATAGAGAGAGTCCTAGTCAGTGGTACAAGTTCTGTTGCCCTATAACAGTGCGCCGGGGCCCCATTGGGACGCTGAGTATTTACGCGTTTGCCCGTTTTGTACGCTACACAAGTTTCCACATCGAAACTGCAATAATACCATTTAGGGTCCCCTCCTACTTTAGCTGTTAGTCGATGAGTAACCGTCCGCGATGCCAAAAAAGGCAGTCTTGGGGCTCCTGTCTGGTTCGCTGTCGTACCGTAAGCTTGCTAGCCATCCTGTTTTGCCTTTAGCCGAACCTAAGCCAAAATATGAGGCTTAGCTTAGGCTCATCATTATTGCCAATAAAGGCAAAATACAACGGTTGTACGCGCGGCGGAAAAGAACCATTTTTCAGACAGCGGGGGTGGCTAGTAGATAAGATCCTAATCTTGAAGTCGTCAACAATCTTTTGTCTGTATTCGTTTTTATCATGAGCTTATCTTATTCTGTTAAATAAAAGGTTGCTGACGAATTAGAGAAACGTCATAAAAAAGCAGTTGCAGCTATGCTTGAAAGCTCTGTTTCACTTTCCGCCTGGAGGGTGTCATGCAAACAGAGTTGATTGCCCAAGCATAGCTGCGCATCCACCCACGCTCGATTAACCGGAAGCGTATTTTGAATTAGGTTTGGGGTTGTTGATTTTGCAATGCAAGCCAACTACGTCGATTGCGCACCATCGGCGATCCGACTTCGCTGATAAGACCGCCAGTGCGATTTCATTCTAGCATTCGTTAGTCTTATCGTTGCTGTTAAGCGCCCACCAGTCCTACAGCGACTGTGCAAAATCACCAACAGATGCAGGTTTCAATGACGTCACTGCAACACCCCCTTCTATTGGCTGCATGAGCGCACTTCGCATTTGCTTTGTCATCGTGCGATCCCTGGGTGACACCATGTTCCTTAGCTTCTCCGAACCCTGTTTTGCCTCGTTTCATGTTTCTAAGTCAATAAAGAGAATAGGGGTAGCGAAGACTAAAAGTGAATGTGCGCAGCGTACCCTCAAGTGAAGGTACAGAACGATTGGCAGAGAATTTCAAGCAGATATCGGAATTGTCGAGACTGCTTCCTTGTCCCATCGAAGAGTCCCGAAAGATCCGGCATTAGCGTGGATTCTTTGCCAAGTAAAAAAGTGCCTTTCCAGTGCTAATTGGTATTAGCAAAATGTTAACAGGGGTACGACCGCGATATCATCGTAAACGAGCCCCCTTACCGTTAGCAATTCAGCTTTTAGCGGGATGCGCAAAAAGGTTGCTGATACTAATACGCTGACGTCGTTTTTTGTTGTTCATCTTTGCTCAACTTTACTTAACGCTTTTTAGTGTGCGGACTTCTCCTTCATGACAAGGCTGAGAAAATGGCCTCCTCCATCCTCGTCATAGTTGGAGGAGGCCATTTTCTTAGTCAGTTGCTCTTTGAGATTGAACAAGATAACAAAAGCGAAAGCAGGGCAGCAAACCAAATAGAAGATAATTTGAAAAGCGTCAGCTAGAACGGCGCCCCGCAAAAGAAGAAATTAAAAAGATAGAAAGAAGTTTAAAAGACCAAGCCGACTAGAAGCCAAAAGAGTAAAAAAATGGCGTAGAAGATGATCAAGTAACGCCTGGAAGAAATAAGCGAAACAGAGAAAAAAGAACACATCGCCTGCTTTACTGTGCACGTTTGCCCATGATATGTACTGGCAGCTACGGTGGTAGCAGTCAAATTTCTTCAATAAACTGAATTGCGAAAATAAATTTTCTCGCACAAAGCGGCAATCTCTTAGCGGCAGCGTTTTTCGGTAAAGCGCCATTGAAGACGGTTTAGCATTGTTCGAAAGCATTAGAAAACGAAGGATATTTCAGTACTTTGAAAGATCAATATGAAGTTTGAAAATTGGAAATGGACGCATTTTAAAGGCTTTCCGGGACTAAAATGTTTTCGATTGGGCGCTAAGCAGCAAAAGCGTTTATCGTTCTCTGTGGAATGAGTATTTTGGAACTTTACTGCCCCCTTTTCGGTTGGCATTTTGAAAGTATTATTTATGTACCTGCATACACATATTGTACTGTAGGCACTAGGTATTATTTATGTACCTGCATACACATATTGTACTGTAGGCACTGGTGAATTGCATCCGTATTGTCACAAAAACTTGTTTATGCTGAAATTTCATGCTGCAGCTTCCTCACGTGTTTTTAAAACGCTTATTTTTCGTTGAAAGCGACTAGCATTAGTACAATTATTTTATTTTATAATACGCTAAAACGTCGTGAATTTTAAGTGAAGCTATCGCTTCTCAGCACGTTCTATTTGGCCGAGAGAACAAACACAAAAAATGGCTTTACACGAAGCACTAACGAGGAGAGAGACGTTGCGGAATATCTACCTCAAACCATCTCGAGAAGAGAAAAATGAAGTTGCGTGCTTTTGCATACAGAAAAAAATCAAAGGTGCATCAAATGTCGCTTGAACATTGGGCAGTGGAGAAAGTTACAGCCTCAGCTTAAGCTGATTGAAGAACATTTTCAGACTCCGTTTCAAATGTACCTGCTAACTCATCGACCTACTGTATAAAGTTGGGTTTAGTCTGTGCGTTATCCTCTATGCGTCCACTTAGTTATTGATGTTTCGCTATGTTTGACTTGAAGACGCTTAAAAATGGTGCAGACGTATCAGTCACCTGTCAGAGTATACAAATATCCGTTCGAGTTAGTGATGGCGGTAAGATTATTCCATCTTTCACTTGCTTAGTGCTAGCGCGTTTACTTCGCGGATTCCAAATGTTTTTCTCACTCATTACTAGAAATGAACGTTTTTTTTTCATGTTTATCCTTTGTATCCGTTGGAAGCAACCTTTTCTTTATTTGAAAGCTACATTGTAATGCCAAATTACTTTAAAAATGAAATCCCCTTATGTTTGCAAATCAACCGTCGAATCGTATGTAGCAACATTTTAGCGACTGGTCACATATCGAACGCGGCAATTTCTTTTTTAAATAACTTATTTGGCGTATGGTTTCCGTAGGAATATTCAAAGATTCTCGTTTTCAACAAAATATGGCTTTTCTTCGATTGTGGAGTGGGATTAAGCATTTCAAAATTTTGAGTAGTGTGCGCCTACGTAATTTAGCTTTCACTTCTTCAACAAAAAACCAGTTTATCAATAAGCCTTTTGAAGTTGCTTTTTTATAGCTTCCATTGTCCCATTTCTGAATGAAGTTAAGCTTTCCAGCTTAATATTGTTGCTTTTAGACGATAGATTTCTGCGCTGCTTCGTTTCACTAACTTGTTTACGCTGTGCGTACTTCTAGTTGCCTTAATAGAACGAAAATCGAAGTTGTTTTATCTGATTGATCACAGTATCCTTGATCACGCGTCTTGGGCAATTTCACGCTTCTCCGATCTTCTTTTCAAGAACACATTGGCACAGTCAATTTCCATTTTTTTCTTTTTCCCGCTGGTTGCTGAATTGTAATCCACGAAGGTTCCGAGCCAGCGGGTGTTCCAAGCTAAAAAGCGTAGTTTTTTCCCCTATTGATTTTGCTTATATTCTTCGCTAAACATATTGCAGTTGAAGTTTAAGTGGTATCGTATCGTTCTATTGGCCATTAAATCCACATATACTCAATACATACTCTAATTGGATGACAACGTTGCGAAAGTACTTAACTACGTGTTGCTTTTTTTGTTTTGGTCCATTTGAGATTATTTCAAAGCCTCCTGTGGGCACATACATTCGCTAAGCGATTGAAAAAATTAATATTTTTAAAAATTATGCAAATAACGTTTATCCGTAGGCCTTTCTTCAGCCACCAAAAAGCATTGCAGCTCATATCCTTTTTAGGCATACGAAAAGCGATTTCCAACATGCCCAATGATGCCTATTTTGGTAGGCAGCGAGATAGTGAACGAATACGAGTCACCTGATGGGTCCATAAAGGTAACGGAAAGAAAGTGCAAGCTTCGAGTCGACGCCCCTTACATTTTGAGGAAGGTCGTTATTCTTCGCACCTCTTTAGCATATATTATTAATATTTAGAAATATTTTAGATCACCGGAGTAGAGCACGTCTTCTTCTCTCAAAAGAACACGTTGGACAAGCGTAATCGTACGCTTACTATAGAAGTGCAGAATATTTCTTTTGCAAATCGTATCTTCATGACAGAACGCTGTCGTTACTATGTACGATCAATCCCAGCGCTAAAGCAATCGCTTGTGTCAAACATTTGAAATTTTCTCTCTTCAGGTTCATCCCGAAAATGGGGAATGGACGAGTTACGAGCAGCGCGCTTGCTTAGATGCGAAGTCCTTTTACGGGTTCGAGTCGGTAGTAGAAAAAATTGCCGTAAAACATTACGCGGAAAATGTGCAAAAGGTGACCCGCCAAAATTCCTTCAGCCAACCATGGCAACCAATATGTTTAGGGTAAGGAAATTCTGGAAACCCATATAATGGAGCTTCGCTCCGAGGGAATAGACCATATTCCACCTTTCAAATGCGAAGAGGCTGAAACGTCCTTCGCTTCGGAGGCTCCATGGTATCGCAGCTTCCGCGTTTATGCGTTATTTTGTTATAGTTGTTTCTGTTTAGCGCTGCGTCTAAAAATGACGAGTTGCAGCCACCTTTGGTGCCGAAAGATTCAATAGGAAAGTCTGAACACCGTTCATGGAAAAGAGGCAGTTCAAGAAAGCATATGTTGTCCAATTTACGCTCACTTAATGAAATGGATGGTTATATCAATATTTATGTATGGAACTGTACACAAGGGGTCTTCTTTTTGTTTAGCGAAAGGCAAACTGGAATCAGAGTATATACAGCGATTTCTTGGTCAGCTGACTGCGCTCGAAGAAAGTCGTTTGGTAGAACTGCGCAGCTCATTAGTTAATGCTAATACTGGAAAGGTGAGATGGATTTCACTAGCAACATTATCCTTAATTAGCTATGCATAAACTGCTTAAAAGCACAGCTAACGAATAGGCTCAGTTTTGCTTAAAAATATCCTTCAATTACCAAATGATGAAAACATCGAATAGCCAAAATACTGAAATACGAAATCCTGAAAGCCATATTACCGAATGGTCAAACTACAAAAAGTTATATCCTTCACACCGTATATATATCTTTAATGTTTAAGGCTGCAGAGCAAATTCTGAATTTATTCAGACGGCGAAGCTAATGCGATAAGTTTTAAGCAAAGCGAATTTTCGCAGCGCCACGCGCTTAAGATGTCAGTAGTGTAGCGTAAGCGTTTTCATTGATTCTTTCAAAATTTTCATTCATTCGTTAAACGGGCGTACGAACTACGCAAGTCTCATCTCTTCAATATGATCAATACCAGTACATTGGTCCATATTAGTAGTTGCAATGTTGATTTGTTCCTTTTGTTTCAAGCATACATGATTTGCGTATCTTATTTTGTAAGCACCTGAATGTCTCTTCCTTTTATGGTGGTTTCTGACTTCCAGAATGGCGATACGTAAACAAAGGGAAATCAATATGAGAAATATGTGCATAACGAGGAAGTGAATTGGTCGCATTTTATTTCGCTTCGTAAACAACATTCCATTGCGTACAAAGTCATAAACAGCTTTTGTTGGGAAGCTGCTTTTTCTTTTCAGTCGTTTACGCTTTGCAGATTCCCAACGACGCTCACCTGCTGCGTTTTCTTCGAGCCGCCGACTTTGACGTTGACAGGGGTCAAGAAATGGTTGTGAAAAGTATGATGTGGCGGAAGCAGCACAATGTCGATCGCATTTTATCCACCTACAACACGCCAGTAGTGTTTGCAGACTATTTTCCGGGTTTTTGGCATAACTACGACTTGGGTGAGTAGGAGCTTATTTGTATACTTTTTGCCAGTAAATCTTATGTCATTTTCAGAGGGGCGACCTTTGTACATATTCCGCCTTGGGCAGCTTGACTTTAAGGGACTTTTAAGAGCCGTGGGGGAGGAAGGGATTATGAAGCACGTGCTTAACTTCTGCGAGGAAGGGCTGAGCCGAACAGAAGAAGCGACAAAGATTTTTGGAAAGCCCATCAGGCATGCCTACCCATAGGTGTCGCTTGTGTTCGCTTTAGTGACTATGTTTTAGCGCTTGGACGTTGTTGGTCGACCTGGACGGCATGTCCATTAGGCACTTGTGGCGTCCGGCCATTCGAACGCTGCTTGACATTATAGAGATAGTTCAAGAGAATTATCCCGAAACTATGGGTTCCATGTTGATTGTACGCGCTCCTCGGGTATTTCCCATTCTGTGGACTTTGGTTAGTCCATTCATAAATGAAAAAACGGCCAACAAATTTATGATCTACGGCGGAAGTGATTATGCAAATTGTTTATGCCAGTATATGGAACAGAAATGGATACCTGACTTTCTCGGTGGCCCTTGCCCAGTCAATATACCTGGTGGTCTAATACCGGAAAGCTTGTATAGGCTAGAATATAGCGCAGCTTTTCGCCATGGCTTAGAGCAGGTGTACAATACAGCTTACGTCTATAAGGGTTACCCTTTTGAGGTAAACGTCTACGTAAAAGCATACCTATTATGGTGATGATGAAATTATTAAGGCTTTTGTTCCTGTTGCTGACACTGGGTCGGTCCTTACATGGGACTTTGACGTCATTAAAGGCGCTTGTTCCTTCTGTATCCTGTTTACGGAAAGAATAATAATTACCGATGCTTCAAACCCTTCTTCCGCTGGCTCTGGTGGTCATTCACGCAGTTCAGCAGGTTTGATCAGTATTGGCGCCGTCACACCAAATCAACCAGTTCTCGCTGATCGAACTCTTACTCTTGGAGTGGATCTAATTGTTCTGTCAAATGAGCATTGCGACGAAGGCGACTCCGTACAGGTTCATTTGTTTATAGGTAATCAGCATATTTCCTCTTCATTACTACCCTTCGCTTAGGGTTCGCATGTTTGTAATAAGAAAGGTACTTACATATTGCAATGGAAGTCCACGGAAATGCCCAGTTCTGGTCAGCTGTCGTTTGACTTTGCTTTGCCATTGTCCAACAAGTGCAAAGTAGTTTATCACCACGAATTGTTGAGCAGCGAAAGTTACAAGTACAACTTTGTTCTCGAACTAAATTGGCTGCCAATTAATCCCACTTGTTGTAGCGATTTGGTGGTCAGCTTGGAGTCGTGTCGCTCCAGCTTTAGCTCGTTGAACCTGCGCATGAACGGTCAGTCTGGTCTAAGCATTGATAAATCGTTGGACCAGCCGGAGCAGGTAGATGCAAATTGCGTTGCGCCCAATTGAACCGGTTTCCATTGGTCCCTTCGGGTCAAGATTCAAGCTCGACAATTGCTTTTTAATTCAAGATTGTCCAATAGAAAATTCTCTAACAAACTGTCCCAATCGTTTCATCACTGTGTACAGCAGGACTTGCGAAAGTTTGAAGATTTTCAAGTCAATTTTTTGTAGGCGAGAATTTTACAATGATAAATAAATATTCCCTACGGGGTTCCATTCAAATATATTATTGTAGTGCACCTGTCAACTTACCTGGTTTTTAAATAACCTCTGAATGTACTTAGCGGCAGAGTAAATGTGCAAAAGACAGTTTCGATTTTGTAATAACTTCTAGTGCCTTCCGTAGTCGAATCAGATTAATGCAAATGTTTTGCAAATGCGCAATTCTTATGTCGACTGCCAACATTTCAATCTTTACATGTCTGAATTAGTTTGCATTTTTTTTAAAAAAATTTTTATTTCAATATGCTATAGGTGACCAAATAGCATTGAAAACTATTTTGGAAACGCCCGTACAAACTTTTCAGAGTACAATACCATCTGAATAGAAAGCATGAGCACTAAGAGCGAGAATGGCGGAGAAGTCTGTCCGTAAGGAATAACCAGCTGTATTAAATATGCTGACACGCGTTGGATATATGGGAGAGCGTTTTTGAACTACCAGTTGTAGACTCGCCGGTTTGAGAGAAGCTGGCTTTCAAGATAGCTCATATCGGTTTCAGGTGTTTCCACGGGTGCGAATACGTCATCTTCAACACTGAAAATTGTTGGCTCCCCATATTCGTCTATTTCTCTTGAGAGGGACATTTCAATTGACCCGAATGCATGTCGCTTGTAACTAGCAATTCTTTCTCGACTGTCCACGGTGAGGGCTCCGAGACCGAAACGTGACTGAACCTCTTCGACAGTATATGTTTCTTCTCTAGAAATGTACGACGGAGTCTGAAAAATGCTTGAAATTCTGGATGGCCGATGCAGCACTGGCTGTGGTGGTTGCTTTATTTCAGCTGGTGGTTTCAGGGGCGCTCTTTCCACGTCAAAAATGCTAATTACAGGCTCAAACTGATCCGCAACCTCTTTTGCGGGTATGATACCAACGCGTACATCGGGATCGAAGGAAACGCGTTTATCTGACTTTTCGCCCTGTGTTTTCTTTAAAATTGATTTTTCTGGGGCGCGGGATTCGCTGAGAGACAAACACCATAAAACAAGTATTAAACGGAAGTGTGAGATGGTGAGCATTCTGACAATCACGCTGCTGTTGTAGCTAATGAATGAAACCGAAGCACTTATAAATGACATAGCAGTCATATTGTTTGTACAACTGGGCAATGCCGCTGTTATTTCTACAATGAAAAGTATGTTTTACGCTGAACGCAATTTTTCCTCCGCCATCCTTACGAAAGTGGAAAAATGAGCGTTTGTTCGCAGTTGTAGCAACTAACCAAAAGAAAATGTATAAAGCGGCAAAAATCTGATGCTATGGATGCTTAATCAAACTGAGAAGCATTGATAGCGTTTATCCAAATATGGTTTGCTGAAACAACAGATCAGCAATTTCGAGGCCATGACTGAGGGGGCGGCAAGAGAACCGCAGCGAAAAAGAAGGGGCAGAGGGAAGAATCACGTGAGGGATCATGCAGCAGTCTGTGTTATCATTGTGCACGCATAAAGTTGCTATCCCATTGTGGTATCTGCCGGCTGAATAATGTCTCTATTTACGGGCGAGTTTTCTATTTTCCCATGATCTACGCATTGACTACACCAAACTATTGAGCCTATGACAGAGTACGCCAAGTCGACCAAGAAAATAGCATGAAAAATAACGAAGGCAGCTTTCATCCTGGGAAGATTGACTCGATGGATGCTGGTGAAATCAATGCTCTAAAAATATTGATGGTGAGGTTAAGCTTAAGAAATCCTGTAATACGTCACGAATTTTGAAGTCGAATTGTGTAAAACGTTTACCCGTTATCGTAGGACGAAGTCTACGTACAGATATCGTTTGTGATACATCTGTGCGTGTAAATCCTGCCTGCAAAACGCTTCGTGCGTAGTACTGATGGAATTTGGGCTGAACAAAGTGCAACAATTCAAATAATCTGATGTTGCCTTCTTCCTAACAAGCAAACATGTCAAAGCAATGTTTCAATTATTCTGAACGGCGCAAATAACTGTTACTGCTTAAGAAATTGAGTTCTCATACAATGTAAAAGATTCTCGCGCAGCGTCTTTAAATAACTAAGGCAAAAGTTGCTACTCTGAATCTCTCTAGTGTCAAAAGAGTTCACTTAGTCTGTATGGGGGTGTACTTATGTTTGAAGAAAAGTAGAAATGCAATGTACTGAGGCTTAGGCGTTAAAGGGCGTTGCCGCTGAGTGATATAAGAAATTTTATATAATAATCGCATGCAGATCATTTGATCAAGAGAAAACTGGGAACCCCGTCGTTACGTTACGTATTTAATCATTTGATACGTGCTATACTATTATTTTCTGGGATTAACACAGTTACCAAATACAAAAAGAGATGGATAAGTATTAACAGGACTACTTTTCGCGCGGCACTACAGTAACTTACATTTTTGACAAGTAGGCTGAGTTTGACTTGAAAGTCGTGATGATGAAAACATCCATACGTGAAAAGTGAGCTTCTATTAGCAGAATAAATTTAACTTTTGAAACTCCTCTCAACTATGTGGAATGTTGAATATGACGTTGACACAAGAAGACAAAATTTCACGAGCTGTACTTTGTCAATATCGTTCTTACTTGATGCAGATGCAGTCATTTAACCACTAGTTTGTGCTGCAAAACTCACAACCATAATTTCAGCTGTTCGTTAAGCATTAGTTCTGTATGAACCTATTGATCACAATCTTGTAGTCCTATTAGTTTCCCGCCTTCTCTCTAGCTTCGAATTTTTAAATTGTTGGTAAGCCGTACGGCACGAGTCCTGTTAAGCTATTGCTATATCCTTTGCCGCTATACAAAAAAGTTAATGTATAAAAAATCTCTGAAGCTTTTAGACTGCGCCTGACCTTTCGTCTGCCTGAAATAAATGCATCAGAGAGGGAAGAGAGTAGCAACGGAAATTTTAATGCAAGAAATTAATCACTCGCAATTTAAATTAAAAGACGTGCGGTAATCTAAGGAAACAATCTCACTTTTATTTCATGACTTTTTACAATGACTTCTAACCTGGAAGGAACGTTGATCCCATGGTATGTTTCCCTGTAGAAGCAAAGGATCAAGAGGTTGATGTGCGTGGGAAAACTAACGTCAAAAATCAAGGAGAGCCTTTGTATACGCGTCGAATCAGAGCACAATTCGTTCAAGATATTCTCTTTATTAGTGCGCTTCCGCGACCTCTGCAGCGTTGTATTATAACTCAGTAAAACATTGCTATTTAGGAGCATGCATAGTTTGCCAACTTGCAGTTATCGATCTGTTCATTATTCTTAGATTGAACTTTTCGTCTATGCCACTTGTAATCAAAAGTAGAAATTCTATTTTTCTTTTTTCATACTCTTTCCTTACGTATACTCTCAACTGGCTCGTTTCTAAAGAATAGTCATTAATTGTAAAGATTTCGGACGGATTTTGGTCCACCATAATAACGCATGATAATAGGACCGGATGTTTGTTAGGTTCAGGACATGCGATTTTAAAGGAAGGAAAAGGCGGGTTCACATTGAAAAAACCTACCCTTTGGAAATAGTTCTTATTCGACAGAACAACAGGAATAGTCTTTATTCGACGCAAAATAAAACTAAAATCGAAAAACTGAACATCGTAAGTTGAATAAATCTTCTTTTCTATTAGCCCGTGCTTACAGTAATGTAAAAATGAAGTTAGGTTCATTTAAAACCCATATCGACGTCAGTGATTTACAATGAGGTAATAAACATCATTGAATAGTCTTTCTCAGTGTTGCACTCATCCGTCCTAAAAAATAACTTTAGATTTCTTCCTTTCGACACAGAGGGGATAGAACATATTCGCATACACTTAGCCTTAGGGTTACGTGATAGCATTTCCTTCCCCTGTGACAGGCACGCTATGCCCAGTATCAGCGCCTTCCGACAGAAAAACACTAACTACTCAGTTTGGTTCTCCAAAGGAACTCCTGTGACAAATAATTTCTAATTACGGGATGCGTTCAATGAGATCCTTTTTTTGTTGCTCCTTGTTGACAACGCAGCGGACTTCGTTCGCTACTACCTACGTTTGCGAACACAACCAAAGCACGTTATAAACTAACTCATTAAAATGGCAGAAAGCGATACGAAATTTTTCGCACGCGCACGTCCTTTTAAGGGATCAACTTTCACCTGTTCTGTTTTGTAGCAGAACTGTATACCTGAGCGGAAAATAAATTAATCGCCAGGTCAGACCAATAACGAATCGCATTATGAAGATCAAAAAACTAATGTAACGTTCTGATGTACTTAATTTCACGTATGTGGTACTGTATGCGAATTCGACGCTTTTTTAATTATTAGAAGATCGCGAAAATACAAACGAAAGGGAATTTAACAAAATGATTAAATGTAAATAAAATTAAGTTGGAAGAACAAATTCAAATGTGTAGGCGCAATGAAAACAAACAGCAGAAATAAAAGACTTCTGGTATATTTATATTTCTTTTATTGCCTAAGTAACGCGGAGCAGTTTCTCGTAATTTATTTCATGGATACGCGACTCGCAAAATTTTTTTAAAGCTGTTCAAGTCATGACGGTTGGGATAACAAAAAGTAATTGTAGATGCGCATAGGCAGGTGAAACATTACTCGTTTACCACGGAGGCCTTGCAAGTCCTTAATAAAGCGCTGCAACTTGAGCATGCAATGAGCAATTCTTACCTCTACGTAGTTCACGCAATGCAACAATTTTAATCATATTTATCTATTGCTATCATTCTTTTTTGTTGCATATAATCAGAGGTTTAATTTTTCATAGTTTCTGAAAGTGCTAAATCGCTTTACTTGCGCGTGTTTTGAAGACAAAGTCGAGTGCACGTAGACAAAATCAGTTGCGCAAGGCATAGAGTAGTCACATAACTAGTAATGCGCGCATAATTCATTCCGAGAAAGTGTTCTCGTCCAAAACAAATTCACTCACGGCCTAACGTGAGCCCCATCTGACCGGCCGGCTGGTGGACGGGCAGAAGATTTTCCATTGCTTCGCTGAGTAGGTGGATAAAGATATCCCGCTCCAGATTTATCCGCTTGTCCTGCCATCTTTACATGCGCTTTTGGCTGATTTTTTTTACTTTCGAAAGTGCTTCCAAGATAAATTGAGCTACGCTTTCCATTCGTCGCATAAGGGATTTTCCCTACTGTTGTATTACGTGGCTTGCTTTCTAAATTACTTTTATTGGAGGTTACGGAATAATGACCTCGTTTGCCAGGTCGAAGTGACTCTAGCGACGAAAATAGTCGACGTATTCCTGTTTCTACGCTGCTTACAAATGACCATGTGGACTGTGTTCCATTCGATTGATGACGCTGAACTTCCACAGATCGATAGCTTTTCTGTCTCACCTCATAACTTCCGGACTTAATGTGCAAATTAGTTGTTACATTAGTAGGCCCTGTTTGAGCAGAACTATTGCCTCGTTGTTTAGGTGGTCCCTTTTTGACAGGAGGCGCAGGTGATGAATGACGTCGACTTGGAATAGCTGGTGGTCGCAATCGAACTTCCCCTTTCGCAAGAATGCTTTCAAACGGTGCAACCAAATCTGCAGTTTCTTTCGGAGGTATGATTGCAACTTTCACTACAGGGTTAAATCTTATATTTTCTCCTTGAGCTTTCGTAAGACCAGGTGGTTTCAGAATTGATTTCGAGCGAGACGTATGCAAGAAAACAATGAAAAGCAATACAGTCACTTTAAATGCGCCCATCTTGAACGTGGGAACAGCAGCTCGTAAGAGTGGAGTAAGTCCAGTACGACGCTCTATTATAAGGCATAAGCCTCACAGCAGCCCACATGTCAAACATTTCGCTTTCCTTGCGCTTTCCTTGTTTTCTTTACTACTCAACAAAGGCTGAACAAAAAGGAAATTGCTGGCTATGTTGTCCTTTCTTCAATTAATTTCAGCCTAAGCAACAGACACCATTTTGATAAGCATTTAGCTGATGAGCATTGCATTGCTCCTAAAACTACGTAGTTGAAAACCGAGCGCTAAATCCATCAGCACAGCGCGCGTGTGCGTTTCGTAGCGTGCGAAACGCTGTTCATTCAGGAATAAGAATTCATTTATTAGCAATAGCGCCTTTAATTGCTTTTTACTCAACTTAACAGCAGTGCTCTCACGTCAGCAAAAAATTATTAACTATAGCTTCAGCGCGTATTTGCTTTTAGTTTGTCCTGGCGTTGTTCATGTTATTTGAAATGTCGTATAGGTGTCACGCGAATAGAACACGGCAATAGGAATGTTTACCTTTTGACGTCTCCATTACAAATGGAGAAGTCAAGCATACATTGTTCATTTATGAATCTAGCTCACTTAGTGAAGTAAATAAGTAACTTCATATTTTACTATATCATAGAATGCTTGTCATAAAAACAGGAACCGCGCGCGTCAGTTTTTTCTTAGGGTCTCTTCATCTCGTCAATCGTCACCTTTATTATAGCCACGTTGGCTACACAGTTTAATTATATAACATACTTTTAACATCTATTTTCTCTTCTGAGTTGGAGGCAGTTGGTAATGTAAGTTCCCATACGTAAAATTCAACACCTCTCCAGTGGTATCCTTGCCATTTCTGATCTTCCAGCAGTTTTTTTACATCAGTTAGGTTAGAAAGTTGTACAGGGCCAAGACGTGGGTGTCGAAACGTATATATCCCAGTAGTTGCTTTGCACATATCCTTTCCTGGGACTGCATAACCCATTGTTCCACTCCAGACGTAACCACGGTAATTTGCCGCAGTAATGGCAGTAGAGTCGATGGTGTATATGTTTTTCTTCTTTTTGTCATTTCTCGAAACCGCAATAGGCTGCATGAAAGGACACGCTGTGCTATTTGAAGCTTTGACAGCTCGTCCAGCTGGCCCTAGGTTGCTAACGCCTTTTGCTACTAAGGCACTGACCGCCTGCTGGTCTATTTCAAAAATGTTTCGATTTTCTTTCTTGTCATACAGTCGAATGAAGTCCGCCAGCTATGACGCTGAAAGTAATTTTAAGCATTCTTTACATATTTTTTTATCCTCCATTTTTTACGCTGCTTCCATCATCGTTCATAAGCAACGTGTGAAAACTTTCATTTTTATCAAAATAGTTACTTACTGGGTGCCTGACCGCATTCTTTGCCTTCTGGAGTAGTGGATGATGTAGTTATTGTTGTGTTAGTGGCATTAGTGGCAGCTGGAGTTGGATCAATGCTAAAAAAAATAACTGCAAATGCATCACGCGGTTTGAAACTTTAACTGCAGCTGAACTGCACCTCATTTTCGCGGCTGATATGACGTTTGCCCTTGCGTACTGACAAAAGTCAATCAATATATTATTTTTCAAATTCAGAAGTCTGCGGTTGTTCCGTGGAATTTCCATTAAGGTAAACTACGCTTAGCTTGAAATTTTGAAAGTTTGTTTTTCTCTTCTTTACTACATTTTATTTGCAAGCTCAGCTACGCCCTTGTTGGAAAGCGCCTACTTACTCTGATTGCCATAAAGCACCTCCAACCGTTGTACAATTCTCAGCAGGACTGCATGGCCTTAGCATTTTTCCTTTTCTGACTGGCGGGAATTCAGTGAACGAAGAAAGAATTGAATAGCAAGCGAAATGCTTACAGCACAGGTCGTCCCTGCACCTGGGAAACGCTGTACCGCAAACAGAACATACTGGCAAAGGTGGAGCGATCGTATGCGGACACATATTGGGAAGAGCTTTTCAATATCAAAGTAGACGGGGCATATTCGATTAGAAGAAGGTCTTAACCTGTGTGGATAAGCACAGACGGTCAAATATTGTGCTGTATTGCCGCTGCATTCAGCTCTAGCGCATCCGATTAGACCGCCTTCGAACCAGAGAAACTTCAAGTTGACAAAATTTGTAATTTTTTTCTATTTCTGTGACACACACACATCACTGACCGCTGAAGACGGGTCGCGACAGACCCGAAAGCTCCGGAAAAATGTTTTACATTTATTGTACTTATGAACGGGACACTTCATCCGTAATAAAGACACAATATATAATGCGCTGTACAATTGCGGTAGCCTTTGCCGCTATACAGAAAAGTTTATTTGTATAAAATCTCTGAGGCTTTTATACTACGCTTGACCTTTCGTCTACCTGAAATAGATGCATCAGAGAGAAAAGAAAGTAGCAACGAGAGTTTCGATGTAAGAAATTAATCAATCGCAAGTTAAATTAAGAGGCGTGCAGTAATCCAAGGAAACAATCTGATTTTTATTTCTTGACTTTTTAGTCTGACTTTTAACCTGGAAGGAACGTAGATCCCACGGTATGTTTTCCTGTAGAAGCAAAGGATCAAGAGGTTGATGTGCGTGGGAAAACTAACGTCAAAAATCCAGGAGAACCTGTGTATACGCGTCGAATCAGAGCACAATTCGTTCAAGATATTCTCTTTGTTAGTGCGCTTGCGCGACCTCTGCAGCGTTCTATTATAACTCAGTAAAATACTGCTATTTACGAGCCTTCATAGTTTGCCAACTTGCAGTTATCGATCTGTTCATTATTCTTAGATTGAACTTTTTGTCTATGCCTCTTGTAACCAAAAGTAGAAATTCTGTTTTTCTTTTTTCATACTCTTTCCTTACGTATACTCTCAACTCTTTCGTTTCTGAAGAGTGGTCTTTATTTGTAAAGATTTCAGGTGGACTTTGGTTTACAGTAACAACGCATGGTGATAGGACCGGCTGTTTATTAGGTTCAGGACAGCATGTGATTTTAAAAGAGGGAAAACGCTGGGTTACATTGAAGAAACCTACCCTTAGGAAATAGTTCTTATTCAACGCAAAATAAAACTAAAATTCAAAAACTGAACTTAGTAATTCCTCTTTTCTATTAGCCCCGTGCTTACAGTAACCTAAAAATGAAGTTAGGTTCATTTAAAACCCATATCGACGTCACTGATTTACAGCGAGGTAATAGACATCATTGAATAGCCTTTCGCAGTGTTGCACTACTCCGTCTTAAAAAATGAGGTATGATTTCTTCCTTTCCACACAGAAGGGATAGACGATATTCCCATACATTTAGCCATAGGGTTACGTGCTAGCATTTCCCTCCTCTGTCACAGGCACGCTATGCCCAGTATCAATGCTTCCCGATGGAAAAATACTAACTACTCAGTTTGGTTCTCCAAATGAACTCCCGTGGCAAATAATTTCCAATTACGGGACACGTTCAATGAGCTCATGAGTTGCTTGTCGACAACGCAGCGAACACTGCCCGCTGCCTAGGTTTAAGACCGTAACCAAAACGCGTTATAAATTAACTCGTTAAAATGGCAAAAAACGGGATGAAATTTTTCGCATGCGCACGTCCTTTTAAGGGATCAACTTTCACCTGTTCTGTTTTGTAGCAGAACTGTATAGCTGGGCGGAAAATAAATAAATCACCAGGTCAGGCCAACAACGAATCGCTTTATGAAGGTCAAAAAACTAATGTAACGTTCTGATGTACTTAATTTCACGTATGTGGTACTGTATGCGAATGTGAAGCTTTTTTAATTATTAGAAGATCGCGAAAATACAAACGAAAGGGAATTTAACAAAATGATTAAATGTAAATAAAATTAAATTGGAAGAACAAATTCAAATGTGCAGGCGCAATGAAAACAAACAGCAGAAATAAAAGACTTCTGGTTTATTTATATTTGCTTTATTGCCTAAGTAACGCGGAGCAGTTTCTCGTAATTTATTTCATGGATACGCGCCTCGCAAAATTTTTTTAAGCTGCTCAAATCATGACGATTGGGATAACAAAAAGTAATTGTGGATGCGCATAGGCAGGTGAAACATTTCTCGTTTACCACGGAGGCCTTGCAAGTCTTTAATAAAGCGCTGCAACTTGAGCATGCAATGAGCAATGCTTACCTCTACTTAGATCACGCAATGCAACAATTTTAAGCGTATTTATCAATTGCTATCATTGTTTTTTGTTGCATGTAATCCAAGGTTTAATTTTTTATAGTTTGTGAAAATGTTAAATCATTTTACTTGAGCGTGTCTTGAAGGCAAAGTCGAGTGCGCGTAGACAAAAACTGTGCGCAGGGCTTCGAGTGGTCACATAACTAGTAAAGCGCACTTAATTCATTCCGAGAAAGTGTTGTCGTCCAAAACAAATTCGCTCACGGCCTACCGTTAATCCGAACTGACCGGCTGGCTGGCGGGCGGTTAAAATCTTCCATTGTATCGCTGAGTAGGTGGATAAAGATATCTCGATCCAGATTTGTCCATTTGTCCTAGCGTCATTACTTGAGCACTTGGCTTATTATTTTTACTTTCGAAAGTGCTTCCAAGATAAATTGAACTATGCCTTCCACTCGGCTGATAAGAGATTGTCCCTTCTGTCGAAAAACGTGGCTTGCTTTCTAAGTTACTTTTAATGGAGCTTACGGAATAACGATCGCGTTTGCGAGGTCGAAGTGACTCTACCGACGAAAATAGTCGACGTATTCCTGTTTCTACGCTGCTTACAAATGACCGTGTGGGCTGCCTTCCATACGACTGATGACGCTGAACTTCCCAAGATCGATAGTTTCTCTGTCCCACCTCGTATCTTTCGAACTTATGGTACAAATTACTTGTTACATTAGTAGGCCTTGTTTCAGCAGTACCATTGCCAGGTTGCCTATGTTGTCCCTCTGTGGAAGCATTCCCTGGCGACAAATGACCAGGACTTGGAGTAGCTGGTGGTCGCAATGAAATTTTCTCTTCTGCAAGGATGCTTTCAGTTGGCGCAAACATATGTGCATTTTCTCTCGAAGGTATGATTGCAACATCCACTACAGGGTTAAATTTTATATTTTCTGCTTGAGATTTCGAAAGACCAGGTGGTTTCAGAATTGATTTCGAACGAGACGTATGCAAGAAGACAATGAAAAGCAATACAGTCACTTTAAATGCGCCCATTTTGAACGTGGGAACAGCAGCTCGTAGGAGTGGAGTAAGTCCAGTACGACGCTCTATTATAAGGCAGAAGCCTCACAGCAGCCCACATGTCAAACATTTCGCTTTCCTTACGCTTTCCTTGTTTTCTTTACTACTCAACAAAGGCTGAACAAAAGGAAACTAATGGTTGTATTGTTCTTGTTTCAATTAGTTTCTGCCTAAGCAACTGATACGGTTGTGATAAGCATTTAGCTGATGAGCATTGCATCGCGCCTCAAATTACATTGTTGAAAACCGAATGCTATATCCATTAGCATAGCACGCGAAACGTTGCATGGGCGCTGCGTAGCCGACGAAACGCTGCTCATTCAGGAATTACGATTCATTTATTTAGCTATAGCGCGTTTCCTTGCTTTTTACTCAACTTCACAGCAGTGCTCTCGCGTCACCAGAAAACTATCAGCTATGGCTTCAGCGCGTATTTGTTTTTCGTCTGTCCTGGCGTTGTTCATGTTATTTGAAAGGTCGTATGGTTGTCACGTAAATGGAACAGGACAATAGGAATGTTTACCGCTTGACGTCTCCATTACAAATGGAAAAGTCAAGCATATATTGTTCATTTATGAATCTAGCTCACCTAGTGAAAGAAATAAGTAATTTTATATTTCATTTAAATCATAGAATGCCTGTCATAACAACAGGAACCGCGAACATCGTATTTTCTGAGGGTTTCTTCATCTCGTCAATCGCCGTCTTTGTTATAGCCATACCGGCCATGCAATTCAATTATATAACATACTTTTAACATCTATTCTCTCTTCTGAGTTGGGGGCAGTAGGTAATGTATGTTACCATACGTAAAATTCAACACCTCTCCAGTGGTAACCTTGCCATTTCTGATCTTCAAGCAGTTTTTTTACATCTGTTAGGTTAGAAAGCTGTACAAAGCCAAGACATGGGTGTCGAAACGTATATATCCCAGTAGTTGCTTTGCACATATCCTTTCCTGGGACTGCATAACCCATTGTTCCACTCCGGACATAACCATGGTAATTTGCTGCCGTAATGGCAGTAGAGTCGATGGTGTATATGTTTTTCTTCCTTTTGTCATTTCTCAAAACCACAATAGGCTGCATGAAAGGACACGCTGTGCTATTTAAAGCTTTGGCAACTCGTCCAGCTGGCCCTAGGTTGCTAACGCCCTTTGCAACTAAGGCACTGACCACCTGCTGCTCTATTTCAAAAATGTTTCGATTTTCTTTCTTGTCATACAGTCGAATGAAGTCCGCCAGCTGTGACGCTGAAAGTAATTTTGAGCGTTCTTTACATATTTTTTTATCCTCCATTTTCTACGCTGCTTCCATCATCGTTCATAAGCAACGTGTGAAAACTTTCATTTTTATCAAAATATTTACTTACTGGGTACCTGACCGCATTCTTTACTTTCTGGAGTAGTGGGTGATGTAGTTATTGTTGTGTTAGTGGCAACAGTAGTTGGATCAATGCCTAAAAAATAACTGCAAATGCGTCACGCGGTTTAAAACTTTAACTGCAGCTGAATTGCTTCTCATTTTCGCGAGTGATATGACGTCTGCCCTTGCGTACTGACAAAAGTCAATCGATATATTATTTTTCAAATTCTAAAACCTGCGGTTGTTCTGCAATAATTTCCATTAAGGTAAACTACGCTGAGCTTAAAATTTTGAAAGTTTTTTTTTCTTTTCCTTACTACATTTTACTTGCAAGCTCAGCTACGCCCTTGTTGGAAAGCGCTTACTCCGGTTGTGATAAAGCATCTCCAACTGTTGTACAATTCTCAGCAGGACTGCATTGTCTTAGCATTTTTCTTTTTCTGACTGGCGGGAATTCAGTAAATGAAGAAAGAATTGAATAGCAGGCAAAATGCTTACAGCACAAGTCGTCCCTGCACCTGGGAAACGCTGTACGGCAAAGAGAACATACTGGCAAAGGTGGAGCGATCGTATGCGGACGCATATTGGGAAGAGCTCTTCAATATCAAAGTAGACGGGGCATATTCGATTAGAAGAAGGTCTTAACCTGTGTGGATAAGCACAGACGGTCAAATATTGTGTTGTATTGCCGCCGCACTCAGATCTGGCGCATCCGATTTGGCCGCCTTCGAACCAGAGGAACTTTAAGTTGACAAAATTTGTAATTTTTCCTGCCATACATTAATGGTCATCATGGCAATTTACCTGAAGCGTATGACTGCAAGTGGACGTTAAATTTAGGTTACAAGTATTCGTCAAGTAATCGTAGGCGTTGGCGTAAACTTCCCAAACTTCTTGAAGTACGTTCGTAGGAGACAATTGGGCAGTCGACGAATGCATCATATATCCCAAAGTGTCAGTCGTCGGTGTCTCAGTTTTGCATGTTTCTGCAATGGCGCTTGCTTTGTTTGCTAAATCGTCGCTCCAACCAGTCTAAAACAAAACTGTACGCTAATCTGGCCTTTGGTCATTCTTTATAAGCTTTTTTTAAAAGCAATTTTGCCAGCAGAAATTATACAGCGAAAATTAGAACCTGTTAATCATTTAGGATCAATATTAACGAACCATCTACGTTTTCACTACGCTCGAAGAGATCGTTTAACCTTATTTCAGCATCACCACGTGAAATAATGAATTCTTTACTTCGCATTCCATGTTTTGGGATTGAGGTCTTCGTCTAATCGAATTGTGATCAGCCAGAAGCGTAGCCCTGTCGATCTCGGACAGTTGGATAACTACAATTAGTATTGTTTTAAATTTTTTGTCTTTTCCCTCTTTATTAATATACCCATCAGTCTGACTCATCAGGAAAGGATATAAGCAGATACGGATATTTGATTCGATTTGCAAATAGAACTATTATTGCAAAGAAAAGGTAGCAAACTGTTAATTTAAAAAAGTTGTTAGACGTGCTTATATAACCTTATCATAAAAATGCATTTGCCCAATACCCGTAAATGTTCATACCTCTTCCATGTATCACAGTGGCAAAATGCCCATAGTAGATAGCTGCTAACAGTCCTACAAGAATCATCTTGCAAAACAAGCGATTATTGTTTACCTTTGAATAGTCTTATATCATATTAACGGCACTGTTGACAATAAGGCGATGCTGTGTAGCTATAGCGCTTATCCTCAGTTAGCTATTCGTAAACCATCATTTATGGCAACATGATAACAGTAATTTAAGTATCCCATTATAATCAGTGGTAGATTTGTTTATTTGATCTTTCTCTTCTGCTGATACCTGCAGACATTTTTTTCAAATTCCCGCCAAAATTGCTTCGTGAATAGCCTGTGAATTTAGATATAAGGCTTACGTCGCGCCTTGAGGTATTCTTTTTCTGCGTCGAACACACCTACATCAAGCAACCGCGCAAGGGGTGCAAACCTTTGTAAGATTTTGCACAGCTTCTTGTACAGGCGACTGAGTTTTTTACTGGGTTCGTTTCTTTCGTGTGATCAAGTCTTCATGACCAATCGCATCTCTTCTTCAGCATCTGCATGCTAAAATAGTTGAAGACGGTAGCTTTAGCGCGAAATTTTAAAATTCACAAAATTTGAAATTTCGAAACGGTTGACTTACATAGAAAGAAATAAACAGTAGGACGTACTATATTTACGGTGACATCGCTTTAACGATATGGACAAGAGTAATAATAACAATATGGTATTCAAAGTTTACCGTGTAAGAGGTTGAAAGAGCTTGGGGAAAACTTTGAACATTACGTAATTAGTATTGTTTTCGTATCCTTACGCGGTTATCAACATAAATATAAGTTACGAAATCGTATACGTCCGTTACAAGATGTCCAGTCATCAGAACGCACAGGCGTGTTTAATCATCTAAAATGCACCGTAAAATGTTAAAGAAAAATGCATAAGTACAGGGAAAGAATTATTTTAGTATTTGTGGTAATCATATTTAAAGTATTGTTGAACTATAGGTATTATTATACCATGATCAGTCTTGGCCCGCAAGCGCTTCTACGTCAAAGTTACCGTATTTCACGGCCTATAAGAACACACCTCTACCTAAGTAATGGGTAGTAATGATTGGCCCAGTTAATCACTTAGTGAGTCTAATTGAGGTAGAAGAATTGCTGTTCAGCTCATAGGACTAATAAGTAGAATGTGAGCCTAGGAAGTACCAACTGGGCCAATTCTTACCACCCATTACTTAGGTAGAGGGGTGTTCTTATAGGCCGTGAAATACGGTAAATCATTATCATATGAAATTACACCGTGTATGTTTTTTTGTTTTCTTGCTTTATATATTTTTTTAGACGTAAAGCAATGCAGCTTCTAAAGATGCAGGCCAAAGCTTGTAAGCCGCATAAGAGCTTTCATTTTTGATCAGAACGGTTTTGTATAGCTTAGCATACTTGCCTTACAAAGTGCTCTTTAGTTCATAGGGATAACTTGAGTTCTTTTGTTAGCAGCGATTTTCGAACTTTAATAACTCCATAATGATTTTTTTCAAATGAATAAATATTCTTGTTAACTGGGTGTTTTGTAAAGGGCTGTATTTTCATGGTTGTAAGGTCTTCTACGGCTTTTCCCGTTTTTCGTTGTGCTGTTATCTGTAATTAAACTAAAACAACTGCTCTACCAACGGATGGATGAGCCGTTATTAAGAAAATCTCCACCACCTCACTGACGACGGAACTGGAGCTTTCCGAAAGCTTTGAACACTAAAAAGTTGAGTGCGTTGATATCTGTACATTTTCTTAATAACGGCTCATCCATCCGTTGGTAGAGCAATTGTTTTAGTTTAATTACAGATAACAGCACAACGAAAAACGGGAAAAGCCGTAGAAGACCTTACAACCATGAATAAATATTAGTACAACCAATGCAAAAACTTACTTGTCTTTCTTCAGGGTTTAAAGGACAAACAATAATAATAATAATAATCAATACACCTGAAAACTTTTATATTTGATTATGATTTATTAATAGGGAATGCTGCATGCCAGTAGAACATCTGCTGTTATTCAGCATTCATCAGTTTCAGCAAAGTTGCAAATATATGAAGAAAACAACGAATAGCAAGCTGCTGTTACTCGGTCAACGTTTTCCTTAATGAGCTCAATCGCTGAAATCACGTTGCACTTTGTATGGCAACCAATAAGTCCTACAATCCTATGAATCAGCTTTCAAATGGAAACAGCGTCTCTATGCCTAGTTGATAAGCTTTTAATTATTTTGAAATAAGCGTCGATTGTTGACGAAAACAGACTCCGAAGGAAGTGGCTGTCCAGAGTCCACGTGACTTAACTGAATGTTAGCACAGGACGTCTAGGACTTAAGCAATGTTTTCAAGCTAATGATAAACCAACAAGCTGAATTCCCTCAGCTGCAAATCGGTCAATCACTGAAACGTTTCGATGCGCTTAGGGTGGTACTACCACAAATTGTCACGTGGCAGAACAACGTAGTACTTTTATTAGAGTTGACAGCAAAGGAAAGATAACCTTCAAAGTGAACAGATTTCTAAATCGCCTTGAAGCTTTTGAATTCGTATTCCTCATTCTTGTTTACACTGACTAAACTTACAAGAACAGCGTTAGGTTTGCCATTTCGCTGTCTGCAAAGCTATACGTGCCTGCAATTAAATTATTATTATTGAGACCACGTGAAGTTGCTGACGGAAAAAGCATAAATGCTGATTATTGTTAATTCTTCGAAATTCCAAGCAGTATGCGTTGTAACTGAACGAACTGCTAATCGCTAGTGGCGTTTACTGTTGGCAGCTTCCTTTGGTCTCGCTTTCCGATGCTCCATATGTCAACACAAACAGGATTGCATTTCTGATGGATGAACGCTTCCCGAAAGAGCACAAAGGTTCTGCATTGTCAGGACGAACGTCCATAAAAAGCTGAGAGGTCTGAAAAACTATAGGCTTAATAAGGTAAAAGCGAATTATGTTGGATAAAGTGCGTATCAAGTGTCATCAGCTTGTCAATCACTTTGTCGGACAAAAGGAAAGGTGCAACTTAGCCTGCCAACATTTTCAGTATGGTAGTATCCTTTAGCAGCAGCGTTCCAACATCATGGAATTGCAATTCCTATTTTCCGGGTTTTGTAAGGAATAGAATTTTAATGTGCAATAGTTTATTTCGCTTTTCGATAGAACATTGGCATAGAACTAATTTTATGTTTAATGCAAAAAATCATTTAGGCTTGCTGGGCGCTGCCTTTGAAAATCCTGAAACCAAAAAATGGAGAATCACGAAACCTTGCTGCCTTTCTTTTGTTCCTAACAGATAGTGTAAAATATAAGCAGTACCTGCAAATCATTCTTCTCCATTTTTAAGGAGAAGCAGGATAAACCAATCACGTTTGGTTTTTCGGGATTCTTCAATAGGCCTCTCACCGTGGTGTAATCTTTCTGGCTAATTAAAAATTATTTATGTTTAATTTTGCACGCATAAAACGGCTGAATACTATAACTAGAGCTGCTATTTAAAAAACGCCAAACGACTTAGCCGCCACTAAGAGTTCGCAAACATTGTTAATTCAAGTTTCATAATCGTAAATTATGAAATGTAAGCCATACATTAATGAACTCAAAAATTGTTCCAACTGCTTTATTAATTTCTGTTCATTTCTGCCACCTCAGTTTTACCTCTGCTGTAGACATTCGAGCTTAAATAATTGCATACGAAATAAGAAAAGCCCAAACTTTAAAACCAAATAAACAGCATACTAGCAGGCAATAAAGGGAGGTAGGATGGTTTTATTTTGCCTAACCTTCATTTCCTTAAAGTAAAAACGGTTTAAGGCCAAATATAGAAGCTTGTTCCGCGCCAGCTATAACCCCTCCATAGTTGATTAGCCATGAGATTTCTCACATCGGACTGGTCTGTCAGTTGAACAAATCCCAGGATATCATTATAGAAAGTATACACTGGAACTGTCGCTCCGCAAGTACCGTTGTGGTGAACCGCGAAGCCAACAGTATGACCTTTAGTATAACCATTGGAAGTCGCCCAGTGTTCATCCAAATGACCAATTGCGTAGAAGTTGGTAGTCGGCGGTAATTGCCTTGAATACATTGTGATTGGTTGCAGCGCGTGACATTGGGAGGTGTTCGTTGCAGTTGGAACTTTCCCAATATTACCAAGAATTTTTGCACCAAAAAGGCGAACCTGCTCATCAATCTTTGTCATTGACGTTTCCAGTATGTTCTTGTGTAGGTGATCGATGTAAAGTCTTGTGAGGTTTACCAGAGCAGCAGCTAAATGTAATTGAATTTTAAACAGATTTTCAAGGTATTTAAAACATATGCCATCATTTATTGGTTCATTGCCTAGAGAAAAGCTGAAGCGAAAATTTATCAGCCTTTCTACATTGCATTCAACAACATTCTGCTATTCATAAAAATTATGCTGTTCTAAGCTTCTGGTCAATCCATTGCATTCATGCAAAACACCTACTGCATGCGTGCATATGCCGGTGGAACGTTAGTGGACGTATCTGCTTTTGACTCCCAAAATGTAAGACACCGCGGAATGGCATGCATCTTGTACGTAAAAAAATTTCGCCCAGCGGGATAAGTCATTTTTGGAATCTATCTCACTACATGCAGAAAAGGAGCGCAGGAGCAGCTTTCATGCTAAGTTGATTCCTACCCGCCACCAACGTATCAGTGGGTAAAGCAGTATGCAATCATGTATTTCCTTAGTGAACGAGATCATACCAGGAACGTTAGGATCTTGTGCAGGTCCCGTTGTCAATCTGCCTATAAAAGTTTGGGTGTTAAAATTTAAAAAGGAAAAAAATAGACTCCAATAAGTTTAACCACGTTTTTCTGGGTAAAAGACAAGCAAAAAGTAGGGTTTTTAGCTGCATTTTGACGTAACGATTTCTGCTATAAAGGTCTGAAGGGGTTACAAGGAAGTCAGTTCAAAGATCCTTGTATATAGTGGATATTCCACTTTCATATTGTTTAGAGTGAATGACTTATTAATAGAAGACATTTGTGTCGCACTGGTTTTCCATAAAGTTGAGTATTTGCTAGATGAATTGTTTGATAGTAGATCTTCAGATTCACGGGTTTTGCCTGTTGGGTGTATCTGTAAGTAAACTTCAAAATGCCCTACCAACGGATGGATGAGCAAATTGTTAGAGAAATTACAGAACAAATCGAATACCGTACGTTTCGGAACTGCTCGTGTTCCGTCGTCAGCAGTGTTGGGGACCCAACAGGCCAAACCCGTGAATCTGAAGATCTACTATGAAACTATTCAAGCCTGTTAAAAGACATCCTGTTTTTCGAAACATGAATTGTTTGTTAGGAATAATTTAGCAATTAGACTCACAGCATAATTTCTCCCTGCATATTGGGTAAGATGACCTGCACATCACGCATGGAGGAAGGTCAGCGAGCAGAGCAAATGGTCGTGAATCGGTGTAGCGCCTATGAAGTCACCATCTTAAGCATATATGGTTGAACTGAATAGTGAAGACTTACTTAGCCTGATAAGCGCAGGCGGTCATGTAAGAGTTTGGACACTTTTCTCTAGCGCAGCCGAATTCTCCTCCTTCAAACCACAGCATCTAGAGAATATATATATTCAATAGCTTAAAGAATTCACAAAATATCTCACCTGCAAAGCATTGACGCATTCTTCATTAGTTGCCAAGGCGGTATCGCATGTACCCTGCATATAATTATATGCAGTGGAATAAACTCGCCAATGGGCTTCGAGAACTTCAGTAACTGTTAGCTGTGTCGTGCTGCTGTGAAAGGAGTATCCTTTCTCATCATTCGCTGGTGCTGTTAAATTGCATCTGGCAGCTTGCGTTGCAGCTGCAGCTGCCAGTGCATCGCTCCAACCAGTCTAAAAAATTTTTCCAGTTTAAATGTTTCAGGCTTTCAATGCCTACACTTTTCGTACAGTTTCAATACAAAGAAATATTTTGACCAAGGCTAAAGCATTAAAGGATTCTATTTTCTTCATGCACGCCATCATTAAGAAACCTTTTGACCGTTGCGCATATTAATCATGTCTTACCATACACTCTATGTTCTGCGCCTCTGTTCGGCCGCGAATATCGTTGTGTTTTGAGAGGAAGTCCGCTTGGTCCATCATTTCAAAGCGAATAGCTAAAATTTTGAATGCTTTGAAATAAATTATTTTTCATAGACATTTTTAAAATAATTGCTAACAGATTGGCTTGGATACTCATTAGCACTTATTTCTCTTGGCTGAATGCATTAAAAGATAAAAGAGACCCCTTGCCTTAGACTAACACTACTGTCCCATAGGTGTTTGAACTTTTGTCGAACCTGACTACAAGTCAAATAAAATGTTTTGCCCTATAAAAACTCATAACACTGACGAAGGAAAATTTGGTAACTAAAAGTTTGCTTTACCTTACTTTCTAATGCGGAGATTGTGAATTTCGTCAAAAGCTTTACTTTGCCAGGATAGAAACGGGCTGCATTGAAAATGAAGCCGTTTCTTAAAGCATTTGCAGGTACCTTACAACATGCTAACAGATGCGCTTAGCTTCCAAACCAGTCAGTCTTAGTTGACCAGAAATTTCGATCGAACTTGTTTAAATTACAATTTTCAATTTATTAATAGATTGATGGTTAACAGAGAATTGCTGTTTAGATGCATTACTTAAGAAATCTCGACTTTGGCAAAGTACTGACTTTAAAAAAAAGGCAGCCGTATTCTATAAGCATAACATTCGTAACATCGAGGTCGTATCAGAATTAGGTTTCAGCGATCCACCAAAGCTGGAAATCATTACAAAATTAGGACCTTTTCTCATTAGACGCTCAGTGAGTACTGTATATAGAATTGAAATCAAGTTCTGTTGGTCTACGTAACCGCATTCAACCTAAGCTGATGCACGCAACCAAGTCCTATTAGTCCTGGCATCTATAAGCATTCTTGTAAACTCAAAATTGCAGTTACTTTATATCAGACTGCTTGCAGTTGGTTGGCGTAACAGAGATTGATTTCAGTACCACTTAGAACGATTTTCAGGCGTCTAATGCAAAAAATCAAAAAAAAGTTGAATATGGGAAATTGATTACCATAAACAGTATCAATCGCTTGACAGTCTGTGCTAAGCACAATTAGAGTTACCAAGAACGTGCAAAGTTTGCTCGTCGCTTCTGTTAGCGAAAAACTTAGCCTTAAGCAGTCATATACTTTCACTGATTATGAGCTTGTACGGAAATTCATTATTAGGTGAAACAGTCGGACGAAAATGGATAGAAGTTACAAGCTGCGGTATGTACCTGAACATCATATGCGTGCACGCTTTAGCTCAATCAAATTATTGCCATTTCCTGTTCAAAAAAGCAACTTTTGCAATTTGCGATATCTGCAGTTAACGATGCTCTTATGCTTCGCTCCAGCGTCAATAAATAAACTTTTCTAAAGGAATAACCTTACCCTCTCCGCTGACTGCTACAATGATCACCGCTAAAATTGTGACCACACTAAGCATGGTTTCGTGGATTCGTCCTCTTAACGTGATCGGAAAAGATTTTATACTCAAGCTTGGGCAGATATTTGCACTCAGCCGCAAAGCTCAAAAGGAAAATATTTTTACAGTCGCTAAAGACGACAGCACAACCCCAATTAGATTCCCACAGGCAGCATGTTGCTAAAGTCCAAACAAAAGACGTGCAAAACCGTTTTAATGAGCGTCTTGAGAAACTTCCGAAACGATAACCTCAATAGAAACACTGCAGCGTTATCTCTGCTTACGTATACGTCCCTAGCAAAGTACGCCGTGGAATTTGAGCCATATGCTCTCTGCAAATGGAAACGAGCTCTAAATGAAGTTACGAATTCTTCATATTTATAACTGCTTCATGCTTTTTACGATTTTTCTAAAGAAATAATAAGTAAATAAAAATACAGACAAATTAAAACAACCGTCACGGGTTAACGATGAGGCAGAGTGCATCCTGGATGGTTCGCTAAGGAACAGCAATATCACCTGTTACGAAGGTTACGTTATTAAAAATACAAACACTTTTTCTGATCAACTGCAGCATAAAAAATGAACTCATTATGAAACCGTACAATGACTACATGTAAGTAATAAGGTGGCTAAATTTTGAATGCAATTATTTTAACCTGTTTAATCTTTTGTGTATATCATAACAGTGGAATCAAGAGCAATCGCATAAAAGGCTTTGCATGACTATACAAGCTTCAATAGCAACTGAAGATTCAAGCCGATGAAGTACGCTGGTAGCTTCTATTTATTTTACTTTATAAAAGCATGTTAAGAATTTGCTGTTATGCTTAACTACAGGCTAAGAAATTAGCTCATGACGTCACATGGTCATTTCTTGATTAAAGACGAATCTGCTAAGACATCCTCGTTGCATATAACTGTTTAAATAACTTCGGATCTAAAGACAGGCGCTCGAATGCTCCTTAACTAATGAAGAAATTATCGCACGCGCATCTGAACACATTAACTCAAGCGAGAGCGAACGCCAATGATATAGGCGTTAATGATACTAATCATTAAGTTGACGCTGACGCCGATAAAGGGAAAACGCAGTTCCCGAAAGTAATGTCAAATAAAAGACTTTCGCAACAGCCTAACGCGTTATTTTTGTATATACAATGAACAATGAATTAAAATGGACAGGTCTCGTCGAACTGTTCATTTCTAAAGGTTTGTTTCAAAACATTTTCAACCTTTTTCTTCAAACGTACTTCACTTCTTCTTGTTGAATGGAGGAGCCTTAAATCGTACGATTATCGTCACATCTTCATCTTAAGGTTTTTTTATGCTTTAACTACAGCCGGCAATTTTCAGCAAACATTAAATAGATAAGAAAAACTGAACGTTTACTGTGTAACATTCGCACGCTATCCTATAGACAAAATCTATGATGCCTACCTTACATACTCCAATATCACACATAATGGAAATTGTCAGTTTAAAAAGGGAGAGATTATTTACACGGAATGCTTGTGGTGAATCATATAGATGCCAGGATGCTGTAAGAAAAATTAGCGCCCAAAAATCGAGTACAAATTAGCATATTTTTAACGTACGCCTTCAAAATTGAAGAAGTGAATGCATAACTAGTGCGCGAGTAAAATAAAGAGGATAATACGTTGAAGCTCAGAATTTGCATAGCAATAAATTCACTTCACCACATTAGGACGTTCTGCCAGCTTTTGCTCACTTCGATTTGATAGTATGGAAGAAATCCTACGCAATTGGCTATTTCGTTCATTAGTAATGGATTGAGCCTTACGCAAGAGAGAAAGAACAGTTCGAAAGAATGCGTCTATCAGTCATACAGTAATCTGAAAAATGCAGGTTCGTTTTTGGCATGTGCTTCAATGTAAGCCTGCAAGACAGGACTTTGGACTTTGGCTTAAGCTTAGACACAGGGCAAACTAGAATGGAAAGCAGGCTAACAGGATGACTGATGAGCGCGTAGCCAACGAGATCTTAAGCTACGACTTTCAAAAATACTGAAGTCATTTCCGCACTTTATTTCAAATAAATTAATTGCCGTCAATTCAACACTTCTGGGAATTCGAACGTAACCTCTTTGCCGGTAAGGTGCTTGTATACTCCCGCAAAAGTGTCCAGCTAAGTATATAAGTATAAGCATGTGGAGCATGCGGATGCGGCTATTTTTTCGTACCTTGTTTTCTACTTGAGTCATTTGATTCCGATCTAGGAAAACTTTCAACAAACGACTACCGTCCAGACGCACTCGAGTACGCTTCCCTACGATCTCCGCAGGGAATACAATGTCGTTCAAAAATTCTTCGTGAACAGAAGCCAACGTACGACTGTTCAAAAAAAAATGAATTACGCTTTTGAAACCTTGCCTGAAGTTGCCTACCTTCGAGGACGTTTCTGCTTCAGTATTATACGATTTTTGCCCCTTGTTGGTTTGGGCAAAATACGACGCTAAATTAAAGTTTGAAAAGTATTTACAAATACATCTTAGATAACAGCCTACCCGAGCAATGATGACCACGTGCCTACCGCCAAACTTTTTCTCCATTTCGCGCAAAAGCTTGCCTTGAATTTTGCGATATTGCTTCAGTTGCGGAAACGGTACATAAATAATGATAGCTTTTCGATTAGGCACTTCAATCTCCTATAAATAGTATTTAAAATAGAAACGCGACAGAGCTGAAGGATTTACCTTAGCGGCTAAGAAATGTAGTTCTTTCAGATGATCTCTGTACTCGTTACTTGATTCCAAATCCATCAAAGCCTAAGACGCACTTTAAATCACACAGAAGCGAAAAACGACAAAAAACCAAATAAAACCATGTACTTTAGAACATAAGCTACTAATAAATTCGGCAGACATCCGACCATACCTGCGAAACAGTTTCTTCAAACTTGGTAGGAGCTTTCGCTCCCTGCTTCCGATAAAGTTTTCCGTACAAGACGGCCGACATTTTAATCACTTCGGGCAGCTGAAATATGAAATTTGATGTCAGTGTACGAGAATCCGACATTCTTAAAGTTCTCAGTATCGCTGGAATAGATAACCAACATCTCGCTTTAACTGCGTCAAAAGGTATAAATGCAAATGAATTTGCTGCTAAACTTTTAAACAAGCATATTAGACTTAACTTTTAAGCAGATAAGCAAATTTCACGCCTAAGAAAAGACCAACGCACACAAAGTTATCCCAAAATGATGCTGTAAGCAAGTCGAACACACATACTAAGTACAGTAAGAAAGATAGGCAAGTACATGTACATGGCTATCCAATTCTTTTGAGCTGGTCGACGTAGTCTCTGTCGTTATAAAGCAGCGTAAGTAAATCCGGCCATTTCGTTTTTATACTACAGTGCGACTGGAATTCTTAGCAACTGGACAAAACTGGCACTTTAAATACGACGTTATTACAAAAATTGAGAAAATATAGGAGTTTCTATGTGCTCCTGTTTTTAATAAAAATATTTATTCTGATAAACCGTTTACCAGCTTCGGGCGTTATTTCTGAATACATTTAAGGGTCTTCAAATTGTCCGAGTCGGTAGGTAAATTATAAATTATGAACTATGCATTCGTTGCAAAGAGCTATGTTGTTTATATCTAATGGTGCTTTCGGGAAAGACTAGTCAGCGTCAGCCTCTGTATTTCAATTTCCAGTACGCTAACAGTGGCAGGAAATATCGTATTACTGATGTGCAGGCAGTCACGCTTTGAACTTTTGGATCAAAACATTGTCATGCGGCTTCAATACCCCAAAATTATGCGGATTCTCTGTATTCGTAATTTTCATGCACTAGATATTGAATTAATGCTTTTCAATGTTCCGATAGCATAGTAGTAATTTTCACTCGCGTTTCATTTAAGTACGTTGAATAATCGTACATGAGGCAAGCCACACAGCCGATAGGGGCGGCGATAGCTTACCGCTCAATGCTACAGCAACAAAAGCTGATTGACGATTTCTACAGCTATCCCAATTCCTTACTATGCTTAGTTGGGGTTTCATTTCCATCGATGCGCAGTGAATATTTCAACCCGTGTACTTCCTGGTTCATACTACAGCTGGTGGAATATTTTACAGCCCTTCGCAGTTGAATAATTCATTTTGCGTGCATTTACTTGATTAAAATTTTTGAATATGCCAAACTGGAGGAGCAACGCTTCATTGCCGATGCGTAAAAATTCCAAAGACTGACTCCATTGCTGCAATATTCATGAAATCCCTTGCTTGCGTGCGATTTAATTGCCATGTCTTTGTTTTCCATGTCAAGTTGGAGACGAAGAAAAATTTCGCGGCAACTACCGCAAAGGTGCCACCTGCCACGCAAAGCTATGCACTGGCTGCGAAAGCTGCGAAACAACACGTTTTAATGGTCTTCCGCATTGGCAAACTTTCAAAGTCAACAATATGATTCAAGTTCTGCCAAACTATGCTGACATATGCACATCACGTGATTTCAGCGCGATGACAATCTACATTGCTCAAAGTCTATCCATCGCGATAAGAGAAGATTGCTATCGATTCTCAGTTCCAGTCATCCCGCCGAAATATGCCTTGTTCCATTATAAGCATCAATTTTTTCATTTGGAGCGGAGACACAACTCTTTGAACAGTAGAAGAAAGCTTTCGGACGCTGAAGGAGAGACACTGTTCGTCCCAAAAGCTCTCCTAAACAAAAAATCTTTTCCACTGCTCAATGTTTTTACTCCGAGCGAAAGCGTTTGCTCCCGTTAAGAGAATTTAATCAATTTTCTTTTTAAAAAAGGAAAGTCAGCTACGAATTCTACCAACTTTATGATAATATTTTGAAATTTATTCGGAAATGACGCTATGATGAATTGCGATTTAATACAGTACGATAAAAAAAATCAGGTAACTTTTGAAATAAACTGAATTTAAAAAGTTACTTATTTTTTATAAGCGTAGCTTCGTAAAGTCGAGTAACAGAAACCGATCTACACAATTTTATTGCTGCGTTCTCCTTTTCACCTTTACTTAGCAAGCAAGAATTAAATGCTAGTTACTCTGGATGGGCCAACTTTTTGTGAACCGCGAAAGGATTAATAATAAAATGTTGTTTTATTCTGATTTTAGAAAAAAGCACGGAAAGGTGACTGATTCGGTTTTCTAGAACACAGGCTAATGCAGCAGTTTCGCAAAACTCTTTACGTCGCAGCTTTAGTCATTGCATTAGCCTGAATTGAGAAGTTGTACGAAAACAACGTGCTTCAAAAATAATTCGACTGCGTTAGACGTAATAACGTCACCTCAACTTTATCACCACGCGAGATTTTTCCTCAATAAATAACAAGAATGTTTCAGCTTTACTGTTTCGTTTGGGAAGCGTCAATTCCACCGCTTTGTACGTCGGCGGTTATTTTTCAATTCACAAAACTTTCAACGTTCGCCATGCCTTTTTCCAGCTGATGCTCTCGGAAAAACATTAGGCAACTTTAAGCTAAAGGCAAAAACGAAAACTCGTGATTAAATAAACATTCAGTGCGCCGTAAAGGTAAACTACTTTGCCGCTTTTACCAATAGATCATTCTGTCAGCTGAAGAATCCAACGAAAGCAACAGCCGTCGCCATACGATTCTTTTAAAGCATTTTTTTCAGGCATTTTAAGATTAGCGCTAAGATGCGTCAGTTAACTTTTTTTAAATTGCATACGCTGCGCAGCAATGCCCAACTGCTGGAAACAAACGAACTGGCTCGAACGCGAAAACAAGTTTTGGGAAAATATTTTAAAATAAATTAACTTTTCAAAAAAATGACTGCAAACTTGCAAATTGATTTGCAGGTGACTTTTGTAACTAAAAGTAGACAAATGCAATGGACTGCCAATGATCACAGCCGGTAAACAAATAAATTTAAAACTCATCCGAGTTACCACGCAGCCGATAAGGGATGCGCTAAAGCGAGCGTCATTGACATACAATGCACTTTTCTTCCGTTCGCTTTACAGGAAGAACAGCAAGTCAAATGACGCGCATTCGTAACGATCAAAAAGTATTGTTAAACATAAATGTATTTTACATATTTTAGAAAACAATAGCCGTACACAAGCAGACAAACAGTCAATAGTTTAAGCTCAGTTAAAATTGACCACTGGAAAATGTTAGATTGAAGGGAAGTCATCGGGAATACGCAAGGAAGAAGAGATGTGCCACTTGAAAAGTGGTCGGTCCAAAAGCTGAAAAAAGAAAAACGAGGAGCGCAATTACTTCAAGCAGACGAACTCCGGAACTGGGCCGGCTCAAAGCGGTTAAAATATTTTTGAAAATTTCGTCACAAAATAAACGCAAAGAAAAAAGACAGTTAACGCTGCTGCTGCCGCTCCTAAGAGTAGAGCAAACGGGCAAGTCTTTGTCCACCGCCCCCTTCTTTGTTTCTTAAAACGCGGAAGGTGCAATAATGAGTTATCCCACTTTCATAAGACGACGACAACTTAATTGAAATGGAATTGATTAAACGTGAGTATGCTTTTTGGGCTGGTAGACACCTTGCGCTTCTAAGTGCTTCCGAGTGAGATAGCTTCTGCAATTACGAGTTTTTTTATACCTTAAAAGCTATTAGGTAACCTACCTGACGGAAGCTTGTATCATCACTGCAGCTTCGTCGGGAGTCAGCATGTGATCGTGCCTGTTGTCTAAGCTCTGAGATCTTTGTCTCGCCCCTTCGATACGCAGTTCAATTGGACGATGAACTTTAATTCCCTTCTGCTCTAAATGCTTTCTTGTCAGATAACCCCTAAAGAAAGAATATTGCGTCACTTTTCCAATTTCCTAGAACACGTACCGAATTCCCGCCTGGATTTTCGTAGCGCTTAAATCCTTGTCATAGCTGCCTCTGTAAAAATTAAATTTATGCATTATTAACAAAATAAATTAAAGTAAACGAACGTAGTCAGCGTGTCTGTTAAATTGGTAGCTAAATTTTCAATGACGTCTGCGTGCAGAACATTCTGACGTTGTCCACCTTCTTCGGATGAATGTTCCAGCCCGAGTCGACATGCCTAAACTCATTCGATAACTTCTGCGTAACAAAGTTACTAGCGAGAACTTGCTTACTTCCCTGATCAAAACGGATTGGAAAGCTTCATAGGCGTGCTTGCTTAGCAGAGGATCCACACCGGCTTCTTAACGTTTTCAGCTTAGCTAACTTAGCGCGTTGGTTCTTAGACGCTTACCATCCCTAACTTGCATCAACGTGTGAAAAAACAGGGCGCCAAATGCGTACAAGTCTTTTGGCTGGTTTGAAAGCACTTCCCGCGCCAAGGCTACCAGAAGGGTCCGAAAGCCCGTTGGTACGGGATAACGATCGCCCGCATCGGATGCGCTACCAGCTTCAGGCATTTATACTTATATATCCGACAGCGCTTCACAAGTCTGAAAAATATACAAAATTGATAGATGTAGGCTGAGCGTCTTAGAATGCTATAAAAACGCACGCGATGTAAATAGGCAATCAAAAAGCCACATCTACAGATAAGCAACTCTATGGCAGATAAAGCAGCAATAGCTGTTGTAAGCCGAGTCTACAAACCGCTGTCAAATAAATTATAATACATAACAAGTGTTGGCGAAGTAAACAGCTCGCGAAGTGAGCGCGACAAGTGACCTCGAGTTCTAATGAAAACAATGCGATCATATTAGGGGGATCATAATTGCGCAAAGCGAATATAGCCAACCCGGATAAGTAAGTCAACTTTCGCTTTTGTGGGCGTTAAGAGGTGACAGTTTTCGGTCACGCAACTACTAAGATCGGTAAGCGAGAAGGTTTTGAAAAGATCGAAAGCGCGCATTTCATTGTAATACAGCCACAACATTGACGCTGCTAGTAACTAAATTAGCGCATGTCCAAGCACATGAGCTAATCAAAACTTGATCAATCATTCCAAACGATAATTTGACAACATCGCCTCCTGTCTGAAAGCTTATCGATTAATCTTGAAAAGGGCGGAAAGTTTTCGCAAAGATGAATACGGTGCTTCCCTGACGAAGTTCAAATTCTTTTGTAAGGATAATTGGGTAGAAAGAGTTTTAACCGCCAAACTAAACAATAAATAGCTAATCTAAGTGCTTGCTTTGAAAAATATTTCTACTTCGCAAGTTGAATCCCGAAAGCGTCGCAACTTTGAAGCTTACAACGGGATATTCAGTCGGATGAAAGCCTGCATGCAGGAATACGGGAAAAGTTTAATATTTTCCGCGCTCTCAAAATTTTTGCTAACCAGTGAGCGTCAGGTAAGTGCATTCCGAAGATTACAATTAAAGCGGAACAATGGCGTTCCCGCGAGAAACAAGAAAGAACGCCGCGCGAGCGGTCTCCAGCGAGGACGCGACTAAGTAAGGTTCGCACTTCAAAATTTCCTAAGAATCTAAAATCTGGCAACGGAAGAAGAATTATTCGGGATTGAACATCCTTCCTTCGTGCTTTCACTTTGGGCGACCACGGTAATTTTGAAAATTGCGTAATTGACAAGAGAAAATAAAAGCAAGTTTAAAATTGTACATGCTCGAAATGAAGCGGCAAACAAAAACCGGCCTCAACGTAAACAAAGCGGCTGATTTCAAATAAACTACCAACTATAGCGCTTTTGCCGGAAACGGTCAATCGAAAAATTATTTCCTCAGCTAAGTCATGCTCAGCTGAATATCTGATTTTAAAAAATACCAATTGTCCTTGCGCGTACTGCTTCGCCATAGGAAGCCGTAAGTTGAGCATTAGGAATATTCAAACCTTAAGATAGAGATCGTTCTCAAACGACGATCATATACAGCCGGTTGCACTCACGCTGGAATGCAAATAAGAAGTTTATTAGCGTAACTGTTCAACCGGCGGAAGGGAATAGGTACTTAAACTGATGGATGTTAAAATTAAAGGTATCACTTCTTCTTCTTTTCCAACGAAAAGTCATTACCCATCTCTTAGTGCATAAATCTTTGAAAAATAACAACGTCGGCATCTGTAGTTCATATAGACAGAGCAACGAGGGCGAACAAGAAGAGAATATGGAAACGAGAATTTCCCGCGAATTGCCGCACAGCAATTAGTCAACTTTTAAAACCAAGTCTGGCAGAAGTTGTACAGCCGAAAGTCTACGTGCGTTAGCGTTGACTTAGGCTACGGCTTTTTGGATAAAAAGTTAACGCGCGGTAACTAATTTATGCATTTGGCTTAGCTACGCGTTTTCACACTTCGCTACGCGTCATTTTGACAACATATTCAATCCCGTTATCAGTAGTGATACTTGGAGAGCGACCTGCATCAATCAAAAATGTTTGAGTGATAACAGTGGGCATAGAAGAACATATTCTTTGTCATGCTAAGCTCGAGAGGATAATAATTCTACACGGAGATCACTGTTTCGCTATCGTTTGATGGAGGCATTCGATTTGGCTACTTTTTTCCACTCTCAAAGTAACAATGGGGCGGGATGGAAATTCAAGGAAAAAGACAGAAGTCAATTCTACCGTCCCGACTGAATCATCGAAAATTTAAAATTCAAATAGACTCATTTCCAATGTAAGTTATTTGAAAGCAACGTCACTGCTCACCGTGGGCACCCAGTAACAGGAATGTCAAGCAAGCCAGACTAGCTGCTCATACTTCAACACAATTTTACGTTTGCACTCGCTGGAACGACGACGCAACCGCTCGACAAAGAGAGAAGCCGTTCTTTCCACCAAATGTCCGCCTTTCAAGCCACCCATTGGTTTTGCCAGTCATACGACGCGGAGTAGTAGTATTGATTATCGATCAAAGTATCCGGTGCTCTCATCCGGCTTGCAGACACATTGAAAGCTTACGAGCATAAAAAAGATAGCGCTATTTCAGGGCAGAGAAACTTTAACGAGTTGCCAGCCGTCGGTTTTTGGTGCTTATCATTTTTGATTGAGCAAAGAGACCAAGTCCAAATGACGTCACACAAGGATTTAGCAGAAACCCTAAGAGAAAAACAGGAGCGCATTGGCGCGTAGGAGAGGGCCAAAACCAGATGTACAACAACAACTGGAAGAAGATCACGCATCGATTATGCCATACGAATGCAACATGTTGATACAAGGTCATCAGTGTGCCGAAGTTGATGAAAATCTGACATGCCAATAATTGATAAGCGGGTTGCGGACTTTTTTGCCCTTCAAAAAAGTGATACAACATCAATAGCCGACGAGGATGAAATCGTCGGACAAGCGAAAGCCTGAAAACGTATGTTCTTTCAAAGTTCGTAGGAGGCGGCCACTTAGCGGACAAAGGAATAGACTTTTGGTGACAGATATATTATCTCCCATTACGGTAGTGTTATATGCGTGTATCTAAAAGTAACCACAGCGAAAGAGAAGTTAAAAGTCTAATAGCATATCGGTGCGGCAGAAATGGGAAACCAAATAAGCTACTATCACGCGGTGTGTTGGCATTTCGAAAAGTGTACGTCGACTATCGATCCGACGAGCGCAACTGCTGATGCTCAAACGAACTTAATGAGTAAAATCAAAGCCGTAAGATTGCCCTGTTAAAAGCAGTAATGGACGAATAGAAAAAGTAGCTTTAATTAGGATTATTTTGCGCCTCAATTTGCCCTCCCCATTCGAATCTCTTTCAAGCGTGCAAACGCTTAGGCGCAATGCTTTTAACACGAGCTTTAAAGCAGCGACTCGTTTGAAAAGGATAAAAATAGTTGCTTTTACGATTCAGCGGTATGCCGTCTAGCTGTTTGTTGCCAACATCCAGCGCGTTGTTGAAATTTTAGACGACATGTTTGAATAACAAGTTTCCAAGGTTACCTTAGGAACCTGGAAATCAATAATGGTTTGCTGGAAAAACATGACCACTTTTATTCCATGAAGAAAAGTGTCAAATCGATCAATTCTCCGTATCTCTCTCTCTTTCTGTCTCTCTGCGTTGTTACTAGCCGACGATTGGAGAAGAATAACCACTTTTACCGTTGTTCGCCAAGTAAACTGCGCAGGCTAGACAGTCATTTGCTCAGCGTGCATTCATTAATAGACCACATGAATTCTGGCAAACACCTTTGAAATTAGAACTCTTAATGCGTCATTAGAAAAGTATTGCAAAATCAAACCAGTGCTCAATTCTGTCTTTTCGTCCATTGAAGTAGGCAAGGTAGATGTATGTATACGCTATGGTCAATGTCGTGCTCGCATCTTGAGTTCAAGTAGAAACCCGTTATCACTCTTAAATAACAAAGCTAAATGCATCAACTGATCAATGAAAAAATTGCGAGCGAGAAACGAGTAACAATCACGAATTAACAGACAATGGAATTGGAAAACGAAACATTGTAGAAGCAATGTAGGGGTACTGTAAAATGATCGCAAAAATACATTTTGCAACCTGCGCATATTCGGATCAGATTCAAATGTCTCCGTCAGTGACAACGTTATTTAATAGCTTTCATGATAAGACCAATTTTAATCGAAAATATACGTAGTCAGTTTGAAAGTTCAACGCATATAAACGTGTTACGCAAATTTTCTTTTGTCTACACGCAGAAATAAGCGGTAGATAATCTTTACAGACAGCGAACTTCAGACATTCCTTCCTATGGCAACCGTGTATGCTATTTGTTAATGATTAATGAACAGACTGCAATAACGAAACGGAATGTGGAATTAAGCTGTAAAACTGGATGACAACTCATTGGCGGGATGAACTTGGAAACATTCTATTATACTTCGATTTTCCCTCACGCATTCGTAGAGCTTTAAACCGCAGCCAACAGCATTGTTAATCGTTTCTGGAAACTTAACTTTTCATGAACAATCAAACGAATGGGTTTACGAATCTAAGGTGCGATGCTGACCGCGTAATGCGTTTCCAAAAAAAAGCGGCAATACTATCACTTTAGCTAACAATGGAGCGATAGAGTTCTGAATTCGCACGTTATATATTGGACAGATAAGTTTTATTCGACAGAATATAGTAAACGAGTAAATTCACAGCACGTCGAGCGATATTACGATATCTTAACAATACTACTACGTTGAGAGCGTTTTGAAAAGTTGAACGAAGGCAAATTACAACTTCAAAACAACAAACTAAAATACTTAGCTTAGACTCGATCGTGAGCATGCAGAAGAAGGAAAGGTAACAAAGCGTTAGTTCGATCAAAAGCATTATAAAAATACGCATACATTCATTGAAAATTGTTAAATTGCACTACGTTTTATTATTTGCCGCAAAAACATGTGGACACAATACGTGAAAATGAAGTCCAAAAATTTAAGCAGCAGTGTTTCTAGACTTCCGCAAGAAACTTAAAATAACAAAAGTTTTGAAGAGCGCACGATACAAAATAGGCAATATAAAAACCGTTTAGTTGTTAGAGGCAAAAATAACGCAGTTTTTTGACTTTATTTACGAAACAAATCTATCGAACCTGCGCATCCAGTTGTCTGTAATATTCGCAAAGTTAAATCGCTTTTGGTTGTCGGCTTGAAGCTTGCGCCCCTAATTAAAGAGATTTTCATTATTCACTAAGTTAAAAGAACCAATTTTAAATGGGCAACAACCGATACCACTCGTCTGCGCATTATTTGACTTCCAGTTTTGTAACTACAGCGAAAGTAACGAACGACGAATAAAATTATTTAATAAACAAAATATGTAGCTTTTATTTTTTACATTTCGTTTTATCTACGACGACTGTAAAGCTTAAAGGAAGTAAAGTTTATTTTTCATTTCCGAAAAAGTTGAAAGTAAAATAGGTCTTCGAACGAACGAGAAGTAGACTAAAATGCGTGAATTAAATTTTTGTTTTGCAAAATCTCGGCGAAAATGTTCAAAAATCGTACTGACAAATTGTAGGTACAGTACTATTCTTTTTTGTACCTGCTAATCTTTAACAGTTGATAAACCGTTTTAATCGTTGTTTGTTCGGTCGCTGCGATGAGTAACGTCGTTCTCGAATTTACCGACGTGCGTATGGAAAATGTTGGACATCTGGTTAAGCTAAGATCGCTGTTTTCCTTTATAATTTTGCCAGTTGCAGGATCGCGGTCGCATGAAACTGACCGAACAGAGCGCCGTATTTTACAACAACAAAACCGGCGCAACGGAGACTATTTCGGCAAAAGACATTGAGTCGTGCCATTGGTCTCGTCTGGGCAATGGGCCAGCGCTACGATTTCTTGCGCAAAATGGCAAAATGTATCGCTTTGGCGGCTTTGACGAAGCTGTAAGTTCATACATAGCGCCGCCGTTTGTCAAAGTCCAAGTAGTAATATTTGCAATATTTTTTTCATAAATTACATCTGGCCTTTGTTGGCGTTTCAATCACGTTGCAAAGTCTTTTCGCAGCACTTCTATGTTTCAATAGTAACTTTTGTAGAAGTTGCTTCAGGCGTGTGTAATTTGTAGGACCACGAGAAGCTGAAAACCTTTTTCAAGGCAAACTGGCATTTGAATCTTGAGACGAAAAACATATGCTGCAAAGGAGTAAACTACGGCGCGTTGAAGTTTCTAGGTTTGCTAGTATTCGCGTATTTTCCATCCGCTTTGTTCTAAACGTCTCCGTGTGGACGCAGGTTCGAATCTCGAGTTCGAGCATGAAGACCAATTGATCTTTGACATTCCTTTGAACAACGTCAGCAACTGTTTGGCCGCCAAAAACGAACTGACTTTGGAGTTTCATCAAAATGACGAATGCCCCGTATCTCTAATGGAAATTCGTTTCCACGTACCTTCCGATGCGACGGAAGATGACCCCGCAGAAGTAAGAATAACACAGAACTCATTTTCTCCAAATGTACGTGTATTCCTGGCAGGAGTACAAAAAAAAGATTGTATCAAAAGCAGGTGTTATTCAAGAGACAGGAAAGGCCTTAGCTGTACTTGAGCAAATTCTTTGCGCCACGCCAAGGTGAGAAGAGTACGTTTTTCGTCGGGCGAAACATTTCGATTTTTGCAGAGGTCGATATGACATCAAAATATACCCGTCTTTTTTGGCTCTGCACGGCAAGACTTTCAACTACAATATTCCAATATCATCCATTCTTGGTCTGTTCCTTTTGCCTCATCAGGATGGTAGACGAATGTTCTTTGTGGTATGCTATGCTTATAAAGAACTGTGCGCGGCAAAACCTCTTCCTTTATTAGATCGGTCTCGATCCACCAATAAAGCAGGGGCAGACACGTTATAACTTCTTGATTCTCGAGCTGCCGAAAGATGAGGAAGTTGAACTGGAGCTCGGCCTTCCCGAGTAACACCAATTGAAGCTAATTATTTTCTTTTACCTTTCTTATCAACTTTGATAATTCAGAGATGTTCTGAAGGAAAAGTACGGCGGGCAGTTGACACGCTGCTTGTCCGGTTCTCTATACGAAGTACTGGCGAGAATAATGAAGGCTATTGTTCGCAAGCGCATACGCATTCCCGGAAGGTTCACCGGGTAATAATTTTTAATAAGCAACAATCCGTATTTTCCCATCTGACTTGAGTGAGTACTGTTTTCTTGCAGCAACACGGGAACTCCGGCAATTAGCTGCGCTTACAAATCGGCAAGCGGCTTCCTGTACCCAATGGAAAAAGGCTTTATGTTTATTCATAAGCCTCCTCTGCATATACGCTTCGAAGATGTTGCTTCCGTTCATTTCGATCGTTCCGACGTTATTACAAGATCATTCGACTTCGAAGTGACAGTCAAATCAGGCATGTCGTATACATTTACCAGCATCGAAAAGTAGGCTATCATTTGACATTTTTGCGCCTTCATGTTAAATTCATTTTCAAGAGAAGAAAACGCTAAATTGTACGAGTACGTCAATGAAAAAAGGCTGCATATTGTTAACGTCAAGAAGCCGGTATCTTACTAAAGCGTTTCCCCCCTTTCCGCGTTACAGTTGGTTTCTGATTTGCAGGTATCAGACGTGAGCAATGATCTTTTTGAGGGAAATTCCGACGGAGAACGTGATCATTACGCGGAACAGTTGAAGAATGAAGCGCGCGAAATGGAGAACGACAGTAGCGACAGTGGTGAACTGATTGTTCTTGTTGACAATAACAGATAATTCTAAGAGATGACTTTTTTTTTTAGCGGATAGCGATTATGATCCATATCGGAAAGATGAAAAGCCGCCGCGTAGCGGAAGCTCCACTTCCAGCAAAAGTGAAGAAGAATCTGACGAGGAGAAGGAATCGTCTGGAACTGAATCGGACGCGGAAGAGAGCGACAAGGAAAAGCGCAGTCCCTCGCCTCATCGTCCGGCCAAGCGTGAATTGTCGTCTAGCGACGAGGAAAAGAAAATGCCACCAAAGAAAATGACTAAGAAAGTTCGGGTTTTGAAACATTACTCTTATTAATTTCATCTTTTGAGTAATGATTTATTTTTAAAGCAAAGCGCAGGAGCAGATCGAACCGGCAGGAAACGGCAAAAAGACGGAAATGCTCCAAAGAAACCTCAGTCTGCCTACGTTCTTTGGATGAGGGCTAACCGAGATAAGATAAAAGAGGAAGGAATGAGCTTTGCGGAGATCGGCAAGAAAGCCGGAGAGCTATGGAAAAACGTTACTGATAAGAAGGTACATTCTTACTGTAATTTCAAATTTTTGAATTTCCGATTGCGTGTAGAAATGGGAAGAGCTCGCTCGAAAGGATCGCGTAAGATATCAGGAAGAAATGTCCAAGTACGAAGAAGCGCAAGGTAGCGGCCTTCCAAAGACAAAGTAACTTCGTAAACGCGTTACGAAATTTTGAATTTGATCTTCCTATTTTTAAGGCAGCCAACAATGTCGAAGTCTGCGAAAGTGGAGTCGAAAGTAATTATTGACGTGCGGGACTCAGATTCTTGAAGTCAATTTAAATAATTTTTTCCCCTTGAAACGCGACATTTCTTTTCCATTGTCTCCCGTGGCACGAAGGCCAACGTGCCATGGTGCATTGTGGGCTTTCAATGAATTGTTCGAGCCATTTTTACGGGAAAGTAGTATACACTATTCTTGTTTTCTTAATTCTTTATGTATTTTTCATTTATGGGCAAAATGCCATTGCAACAAATCGTAATCACCGCTGTCCTTCTCCAGTTTACTGTTGTACAATGAACGGCCTTCCACTGCGTTGGACGTTTAATGTATATCGCTTTTTAATGGGAGCGAATCGCGTAGCGTTTCATTCACTCTCCTACCGGTTGAGTGAAGGCAGTCGTCGACAACTAGCTTACCTATCTTTGTTGTTCCTTTGTTCAGCATCGGAAAGTGACCTCTATTTTGACCGTCCCACTTCACCTAGGCGTGTTTCGACTACTTGCAACCGCTGCGACAGGATGGCGCTTGTTGAGATGTAAAAATTTGAGACAGGAGAAAGAGGGCGTTGCGTAAGTAGCATTTCGAATTTGCTTATTCTTGCTAATTTTAACACGCGTTTAAGTTGCAAAATACGTTTCACTGCAGTTCCTGTCGACGCGGTGCAAATTCTTACGCTGGTGATAAGTAAATATTTTGCCTAAAGCCGTGTCAGTTAGAGATTCAAGAACAAAAGTGCACTTTATAAAAACAACTTGCCAGCAGCTAGTTAGCGGCGGCAGTACTCTGTGAATGTGCTAAGACTTTTCTTTTGATTTCAATATACGGTAAATAACGAACTTAAAAGTTAGCAGATATTGCTATTATGGCGACTGCCTCAGCTGGTAGTCCCCTTAATAACAAGATTAAGAAATTTGTAAACTTTTCGCCGAAGTTTTGTAGAGCCTATTCATTTACGGAAAAATAATATTTTAGCCAAAAAATCAAATACCACCGCGATGCATACGTTAAAATGAGGCGGTCTCTAATCATTTAGCGTTGGAAAATATTTTCTCACTTACCATACTTTTCTTTGACAATTCGTCAGTAGCCGCTTGCAAAGTTAGGCAAAATGGCTTTCAACGCCGCAGGCAAAAGTTTCGAGGCGGATTTTCACTTCAAAAACGAGTCTCAATAATTCGGCTTGTCAACAAGGGGAAAGTTCATGGTCAACCGGCAGACGACGTAACAATTTGGACAGAAACGAAGGCTGTTTGCTGGAAACGGCATCCGCTGGGAAATTGTAAGCCCAGTCGGGAGCACAGAGTTGTTTTCGGTCGCTGGTAGCGTTTGAAAATTCAAATGACAAGAGCACTGTATTTTGCTACCTGACTATTATTTTATTTTCAAAAAACATGTGCATACTGTAAGAAACTTTTCAGCCTTTGAATACGCAATGTTCCAAAGCTTTTTAAAGGTTTATCCTTGGTGGATAAAATATTTTCGTAAATTATTGACAGAAACTTGGCAGTAACTTCGCACCCGCAAATGCCCTTTCCTTTTTGGCAAATTATTTCGCTTTGTCGCGAAGTGCAGTTGCTATAAATAATGCGTTGGCAAATAAATTTTGTTCTTCACGAAAATTGAAACTGTCCGCGCGATGCGCGCTTACGAGTTGAGACTATCGTTTTGCTTGAATCTGTTTCGATGCTAGTTGTTCGTCAGCTAACGATTTAAAGGTCACTGTAACCCTTAGGCTTAGGTTCAAAAAAGTTTGCTTTCGCTTCCGATTTAATTGAATTTGCTTTTCAGGGGCAACATATAACGTCTTAGTCCGAAATAGTTACCTGAAAACCCTTTTTACTGTAGAAAATCCATTGCATATGGCTTATGCGTTTTTTGCCAGCATGCGCTGCTAAGATGTTTGAGTAGCTTGAAAGGTAATGGTAGATAACGCGTTAACCACATTTTGCAGGCTTAGTAGCAAGAAAGTGATAGCATTTATATGCACTTTAAATTTTGAATTCATACGTGAATTGCTGCATACGCGAAGTCTTCAAGTTAGGCCTTCCTTATCTTGCCATTTAAGACGTAGGCTGAGCAGATTGTTTCGTTTGCAGATGAGCAAGCACTTTGCGTGACTACTGCTACGTCCGCAGGTGAATAGAAGCTCACGAAAGTGCTCAGTACAGTTGGTGACAAAAAAAGCGAATGGAAAACTCCGTTCGATTTCGAAGAGAGCCCTCCGGCCTCGGAAGAACCGCGTCTGCTTTATCGGTAAGCATATAGGAAAGTTTGTTGTTCGTTTATTTTTGGCTGCTCAAATTCAGAGAATGACTGTTAACTTCGAGGTTGGAGCAGGAATTGTGCTACTTCCAGGCGAAGAGATTGTAATACAAGGTAGCAAAACTGCCTTGAGCCGACATGTTGACTTAATATCGATCCGTTCGTTTGTTCTAGAAACAGATATTGGTTTTCTTTCTTGCGCAGGAAAAATTATTGGTAGAATGACTGTTACAAACTATAGGCTATTGTTTGAGTCTTCGGAAGAGGTATTAATGACTTTGGCATTTGACATATAATTTTTTTCCGTTAAGAAATGCACCCTTGATATCCCTCTTGGAACAATCAATCGGTTGGACAAGATGGGATACTCGAATATGAGTCGTGGTGAGGATTCCTACGGCTTTGAAATATTCTGCAAGGTATTTTTTTTCATGCACGTACGACTGTTGAACTTTTCTGTAACAGTTTCCTTCAGGATTTTCGTACTTTTCGCTTTTCGAGTCGTCAAGAAAACCACGCTCGAAGGCCTCTGTTCGAATGCCTACAAAAGCTCGCTTTTCCTTTATCGCACAAGCTGGTAGTCTTCTCCTATACGTATCAAGTTAACGTTGTTCAACTTTTAAGCCTTTCTTTGCATTTCAAAGTAAAGAGAAGTTCAATTCGAACGGCTGGCTTGTTTACGACCCCGTTAAAGAGTATAACAGAATGGTGCTGTCAAACGTGATACTTCTAAAGTTGTAAGGTTGTTTTTTAGGGGATACCTAACACAAACTGGAGGATATCGCAGGTTAACCGTCGCTACAACATGGCTAACACCTATCCCAATATTGTAAGCAAGTATTCCGCATATAAGCATTTTTTTAAGCTTCTCATTTAGCTATGCGTTCCCACTTTGACTTCGGACGAAGATCTAGCTAAAGTAGCGAATTTTCGTTCTCGGCGTCGTCTCCCGGTAGGCTACTTCGCTTTATGAACCTGTGCGTTTTGAATTCGTTTAATTTTGAAAAGGTATGCTGCTGGTTACATCCCAACGGTCACGCAAGCCTGAGTCGTTCGTCCCAACCTTCCGTAGGCGTAATTTCCAGAAGAAACCACGGCGACGAGCTGTATTTGCAAACTATTATTGGCACCAACAGAAAGTCGCGAAAGCTTTACATCATGGATGCACGCCCTGCTATGAACGCTAGGGCAAACAAGGTTGAATGTCTGCGAAAAAAAATTTTTCTTTAATAAATATCGCTTGTCTGCATAGGTACGATGCCTTTCTTTCATTTGCGTACTGCAAAGTCGTATGCGAATGCGGATTGTAGGCGAAAGGAGGCGGATACGAAAGCGAAGCTGCCTATCCAAACGCCGAACTTGTTTTTCTTGACATTGAAAATATTCACGTAATGCGAGAAAGGCAAGTAATAACGACGTGCGGAAACTCTCCAGAATTTCCAATCTTGCGCAATATGCAAATTTTTGCATTTTTAAATGCTTTCAGCTTGCGAAAGTTGAGAGAAATATGCGTTGCTTACGGCGAAGACAAGAAGTTTTTTACCCATTTGGACGAAACTCGCTGGCTGGACCACGTCAGAGTATTGCTATAAGATTGCATAGCCAAATTTTTCAAAATTGAACCTTTCAGCTGGTACTCTGCGGAGCAGCCCGAATTGTGGACAAAATATACAACTATTCCACGTCAGTCCTTGTCCATTGCAGCGACGGATGGGATAGGACATCTCAAGTAAGGCTTGATAAGGTGTGGTCATCGAGTTGACAGCCTTTTTGTTTCTTGTAGCTTACCTCATTAGCTATGCTCATGCTGGACCCTTACTATAGGACAATAAAAGGTTTCGAAGTACTTATCGAAAAGGAATGGTGCAGCTTTGGTCACAAGTTTGCCCACGTATTTCAGAATAGTCAGTTCTTTATTGACCATATAATTTCCTGTTGATTGCAGAGAGTGGGCCATGGTGAAGACAAACCAGGTGACACGGAAAGATCTCCAGTATTCTTACAGTTCATTGACTGCGTGCACCAATTGTTGCACCAGGTAAAAAATTTCAATTTTTCAAAGGGGCAACGCCTACGCAAGTTTTCCGCGTTGTTTTGTAGTTCCCTCAGAGCTTCGAATTCAATTCTCTTTTTCTCATTTCCATAATGGACCATGTGTACAGCTGTCGTTTTGGTACTTTCTTGTTCAACAGCGAGTGCGAGCGATGGAAAGTGGTATACGGCTGATGATTGTTGTTGTCCCGCAACCGGTCGACTAATTGCTACTCTTTCCACTTAGGATGTCCATCATAAGACCAACTCTGTCTGGTCTTTTTTGAACAGTCAAACCGAGCAGTTCACCAACCCCACTTTCAACCAAGTTGGCGGACTCAGCGTTCTCATTCCGTGCTGTTCGGTTCGTCGAATCCGGTTCTGGATTGAATACTATCGTCGCTGGAATCCGGCCGATAATTCTTTGCACAAAATGGTAATTTTTCTCTTCATGCGTATTTGCAACATTGTCATTGAGCGAGGTTTTTTTTCAAATAGAACGAAAGGGCAAAACTGTATCGCCAAATGGTGAACGTAAGACTGGTGTTGAGCGAGAAAATGCAAGAACTGAGAAAGAAGCAGAAGAACTGTCGGTCCGTCACTTCGTCGACGCTCAACTTGGAGCAGACCGAAAAAGATGGCGTCCAAACGTCGTGACAATGCCCTTCGGATACTCTCTTAGAGCTTTTAATTCTTATAAGCTGAAAGTCTGCCCTGTTGACTGTTCTAGCAATTTTTTCCTGCAGATTCAACTACCTGTTGGTGCAATAAACGGAATGGAGCCCTGAGCCGATGTGTGATACCTTTAATATTTTTTAATCGTGTAACTTAATAAAGACGCCGTCGACAAGTCATCACGGAAGTTTTCCTCGATAACAAAGCATTAAGCGGTCTTTAAGTTGGCAATGATGAAAAATGTGAATAATACTTTTGAACGTACTAGAAGTAAGGCGGCTCAAGTTTAAGATTTCTAAAGCATTCTTTTATGGTTTAGTATAGTCTTAAGTTGATAACATTGACTTCGAGTGAAATGGAAATTTGCGGGTAAGTTTAAGAAGCACAAGTACTGTTTTCGTTTTAGATGCATTGTATTTTGTTCGGTATAAAATTTGGCTCAACGGCTTCAGTTTACTCGCTCTCTATTAATTTTGGTTTTTCTTTTATTCACTTGGCATTCCTTATGAACGGACTAACTCCAATAAATACGTTTAGGGCGTTTGTTCGTAAAATTTCACCTTGGAAATTTTTTACAGTACGACTTTGAAAATTCTTTTTTGATTTTCAAGTTCTGATCCAATTGTTTGAGCGGAAGAAACTTGACTGCTTTTCGCACCTTCTCTGCCCATTTGAATCAGAACTTGAAAATCAAAAAGGAAATTTGCAAACCACGCGGGTACTATACTACAGGAGGGCGCTTTGCGTTCTTTCCGTCCAAATATTTGAACTATAACTTGAAAAGCAGAAAAGAATTTCAAAAATAATACAGTAAATAATTCTTCCGCGGCACGATCTTTAAGATAAATAAAGCTTAAACAGCTTCTTAAACTTGAGTATGGGACCCAACAAAAACGAAACACAAAAATTCGCAAAGTCGATTAGGTTTTGTTGATAGAACATTTTAAATGTACGGATATGCTCGCCGACCTGATAAACTTTTTGGAGGTGAGATTTAATGAAGCCCAATGTTAGCTTAATTTAATGAAACCTAAATACTGAAGTACCTATTTCCTTAAAAGTGGGCGACAGCGAATCTCTCGGTAGCCTTTTCAGCTTGCGAAGAAAGAGACTTTTGTCTCGTATCCGTATTTACAAAAGCTGTAAACCTATGAAGGCGTAAGGTTCTTAACGGGTTTGGTGGTTGAACAAGAAATGTACATGGATTTTTCCCGTTTCTATTTGCCCATAAAACGAGTCAAAAAGTGAAAAAACTTTAATGTCGTTCAAAGGCACAAAACCAAATAGTTGTGGTTTTGTTTTGGTTTTGTGCCTTTGAACGACATTAAAGTTTTTTCACTTTTTGACTCGTTTTATGGGCAAATAGAAACGGGAAAAATCCATGTACATTTCTTGTTCAGCTGTAAACCTAGCTAGTATTCACGGCTTCAAGAAATCGTAAACTTAATCTGCCGTGAAGTGACAGTTGAAACTCGTGTACGCCTAACCTATGCGAATCCTACTTTTGGGAAACGACTAAAAGCGCTTATAACTTTCTAAATGACGTCATTGCAAAGGTTATATACGGTTAAAGGGCAGTTTAGTATTTGCAATTCAAATAGCATCGGATGGCTAAGCAAAAAGTTCTATGATGTCGAAATTATTTGATATTTTGCGTTCCCCCAATAGCGCATGATTTCATTAACGATTATTGGTCTGTATTTGAATTTCGCGCTTTAAACATCGCTTCTGCCCTAATGCTTCAATCGCTGTGGTTCTGTACGCTTGTCTGGCGAGCTGTGTCGCAAGTGAACTTACTGAACATTAATAGTGCTTATGGGCAGTTGGCTGATTGCTAGGAGGAGCAGGCAACGCGTGGCTGAGCCGAGAAGTGGACCGCAACCTGGATAACTTCAAAAGAACCGTCTTTTAATGCACCATGGCACAGGGAGGGCACGGATGATTAATTCGAAGGAATTGGATTGCCATTTCTTTGCCATCAGCCAACCGCTCGACCGAGCTTGATTTATGAAGCCTTAGCTGACCTGTCCGGGTCTGCGATGCCATGCAACTCACTTGTTTTTACGGCCGTTTGGTCGCAGCGCAATGCCCGTTGTAAACCGATTGACCTCCTGCATTTGTCCCCACGAACAGCTGGACGCTTTTGTAGAACTGCTACCATCCCAGTATGGCTATGAGAGGCAGAGCTCAAATGTGAGGACCGGCGAGGTTCCCTAAACCATATCTCATCCGTGACTTCCCTTAATCCGCCTGATGTTCCCCAATCCATATATGCTTAAGCGCGGGAGGTATGCTTCCGCCGATAGCGACAGATTAATTGATTCTCCTTGCCACGCGGAAAGGACCACGTCAGGCCAACTGGAAAATTGACCTCTGCGTAACGGTGGGAAAATGAACCTTGCCCATTTGTCCGTTTGACACAGCGCGGTTTTCGGCAAGTCGCGTGGACGTGTCAAGACACGTTAGAAAATGCATTTTCTGCAACACTGCGATAGTCTGCTACTTTTTAGTTGATCCTCCCTGAGTAATACAACGTCACCGCTTAGACTTGCCTTTTTTATGGTATTTTTTGGGCGTTTTCTCCATGCATGGTAAATGTACGAACCTGCGAATCACGTTAACATCTTTCTAAGGCTAAACAAGTTTTGCCTATTCCTGTATAATAACAGCGGCGGTAATTCTCTGCGGCCTTCCTTAGTTAAAGCATTTTAATCAAGTAAATAAAGCAAATAATTTTTATTATTGGTTGGACTGGCAATATGCCCGCAAGAAATTTTTCTTTGCGATGAGCAGAATATCTTGAGCCCACTTGCAACAGAACTGCCACAAATCACGTAAAATAAAAATTCATTCGGAGAGGCGCTTGTCGCACTTTTAGCAATTGCGGCAGCAGACTTTATTACTTTATGGCTTGGCGCTTTACTCAAAAGTGATTGTCAGGTTAGCTGTAGGAAATTTCTTCTTGAACAATTCTCCAGAGCTACTCTAAGTCATCTTCTGCAGTCGCAATGCTATTCTTACTACCGTCGTCCAAGCAGGGCTTTTTCTTCTTGGTCTGCGACTAGGCAAATACATGCTTGCAAGCATAGAGGCCCAATGAACGGAAGCCTAGAAAATTTCAGCGCCGGGTTAACGCGGGTAGCATCCAGATTCATTGTTAGCTTCTTGCTTGTCAGTCAGTGCTAGCAATACCTTGTTGCCAAGCGTCGCCGGTTGCACCTGTCTTCCCGCGTATCGCTATCGTCGCATTTGCGCTGAAAGTTAATTCATCATGACATCGGACGACTGTACCTTTTGACTTATTTACTTTTAAGCTTGACAGATGTTTTGGCACAATTGCATTCCTTCAGGAATGACGGGAATTATCTTGCAATCCCCAGCGCGTTTTGCCGAATTTTAATCAATGCTCAGTCAGCGTACACTCTCATTATGAGTTAGCCTCAGAGTTCAAGAGATATTTTCGTATTACCTGCTAAGGACTGCTGCCTGGAATATTCAAACTGTGCGTCACCGAAAATGCCATATAAGGATGGTTAAGACGACAGGCTTTTTATAGGGTTGCTTTCAGGCCCATAAAGACGCTTATGACGTCAGGGTCAACGCCCAACGGAGGCAACATTCCAATGGCAAAGAATTAGTTAATTATCACTTCATTTTCCGTTTTGCAAAATTCGGATAACGACATGCCACCGAAAGCCGCAGGTGGCTTGACCTACAGAAACGAGAGTGAGAAACGACGAAATCCATTCCTGAGAGCTTTGTGCAACAAGTAGCCAGCCGCCTTGACGTTTCTTCCCTCGGCAATGGAACACACGCATTGCAGCGCGCGGCCTCTGATCTTGGCCGGCAGCCGTCAGATCAAAGACTGCCGCTTGAATGCTCAGACATTTATTGGTCATAGATCAGCAGCGATTGGCTGACCGCTGACCGATGGTCAGTTCGTGCGACAGCCAGCAACGAGCTACATCGGAGCACCACGGCCGGTAAACACAATAGTCGGGAACTTCAAAGGCGCTTGGCTAGATCTGCCGGCGCGAATCTCTTTGCTCATAGTTGACATTGATAACACCGTCGGTAAGAGGTGTCAGATCGCCTTGTCTGCTTTTCACTGACGGCGCCTGTTGATCACGCGGGCTCTGACCATTGTTGGATTGGTAATCCCATGGTACTACCGCTTAGCCCTTACGCGGTGGCCGCCGGCTCGAACGAGCTGCTCGGATTCAACTCCTTTTCCAACTGCAGCCCTTCGCCTTGTCAAGCGACCATGAAAAGTTGTAGCGCTCCATTTTCCGTCGATCTTGCTATGCACGGAAGTGCTATGCCCAATACGGGGCCCTTGACAGCGCCACCGACAGCCAGCATGATTCATAAGACTGAACAAATGCAACATTCCGACCCAAAGTTCCATACGGAGATGCAACCGGTAAGCTCTTTACCCGTAGAACGTTCGCGCTTCCTCTCTCTCATGGCATGGTACTGCCTGGTGGTCTGCAAAGCTACGTGTGGGTAACTGTGATGCCCACGTGCGATAGCGGTTGGGTGACTCACAGTTGGCAAACGCGGCGGGCCCTTTGATCTTACGCTTTGCTCAGTGTCTGCCCGTCTCGTTCATTTAAAATCGTATCAATGGTGGTGAGATAAGAGTGGCCAACACCACGGGCGGTTCGTAGCAGCCATCTGCGCCAGCCGATGTTTGGATCGTTCTTCGTTTTGCGAATTTTTGCACCGTCTGTTGCAGATAGTTTTCGATGGTCAAATGAACTGTGGTTCCGGATACGACCTGCGCTCAATTTCGCTATTCGGTAGCGGCATTTTCCAACAGCAGCCCTACTTGATGCCCGGTGTAAAGACGCCCAACTTTGAACCTCGATTGCCGTACCACCCGGCTGTTTCCAACTATGCTGCTCACTTGAACTACGGCATCAACTATGCTGTTCCTCCTTGCGCATCCCGGCCTCCCGCTTCTTCGTATGGTCGAAGTTGCGAAGGGGATTCCGTTTTGTTGGCGAATTCTTACGCCTTGCAGGAGGTACAGCACCGTGCGGTAATGCAGCAGCCCAACCAAAGCTTGTTTGGTAAACAATTGCAAAACGAGCATGGTTAGTATATGCAGCCGCGTAAAAAATTCACAACCGTCTAAAAATTGCAGCAACAGTTAAAACTCGTACGAGGGAAAAGTATCGCGTCGTTTATTCGACCTATCAACGCCTTGAACTAGAAAAAGAGTTTTGCTACAATCGCTTCATCACCGTCGAGCGGCGTACTCAATTGGCTCATATGTTGGGTAAACTTTTTTTCATGTTCGTTGATTTCTCCTTTCTTACAAATTCTTCGTTCAGGTTTGACAAGTAGGCAAATCAAAATATGGTTCCAAAATCGACGAGCAAAAGAGAAGAAAATACAAGCCCGCGAAGTGTCCTCCTCAGTGAAAGCTCCACCGAGCGTCTGTGCTATCAATAAGGGTATGGTCGAAGTGGACGCGACAACGGGAAACGGCGACCTTTTGCTAAATCATGCCGACTCGCCGCCGTCCATGACAACAACCCCTGTAATGTCACCATGCCAAATGATCCCTTACGGCTATTGATCAGGTCGGTTCTATAAGCTGAAAAGTGCCTTGAAACCTGTTTTTTTGCTTCTTTGCTTTGCTGTGTGCCGCCTACCTCGCTTTATCTCTTTCTTACTTATGCACCTGCTGTCGCCTGTTGTGAAGCCCACTGTGCCAAATGTTGTTCCGAAATTATGCTTTCCATAAAGGCAAAATCCTGTTGAACAAATTTTCATTCAATATACAACGCTGCTGCGCGAAGCGTTCTGTTTACTTGCTTACGTATCGCAACTTTGATTAGAGAGTAATAGTACGCTGTTTGCGGGCAGCAGAAAACAATTTTTAACGGAAATGAACGAACTACGCTTTTTTTAATCGGAACACAGAAGTCAGTCGCGTACTATAAGCATTATAATTAAAAATTTAAATATGATCTTGCGCTGCCTTTTATGCGAAAAGTGCACAACTGTTGCTATGTCCTATTCGCTTCTATATCGCTGACAATTTCTTTATATCATTTGATCGCCTTTTCCGAGATGAAATACTTATTATGCAATTGACCTGAAGTTCAGCCGTCCTTAAGTGCTATTGCAATTTTCCAAGCCGGCCGATAAAGCCATCGACGGACCAATGATGACAGTAACAAAAGAACACTTTGCATAAATGTCGTACGAATAGAACTATTGGGGTGGCGTTTGACCGATCACTTATCTTTTCTGAAAAGCAAAAGCTCCTTAAGAGCCAGCCAACTTAGCACTTTTCTTATGCTAGCAAAACTCTGCTTTAATAGGTTCCTATTTTTTTGAAATTTAATTTGCGTTCTCACTGTGATTTTCATTCGGATAGCACGTTGTTTTTAATTAAGTATAAATCAAGGAAAGTTCAGGGAACAGAATTATTTCGCAATGCTATTTTGCATTTTTTTCCGCTCTCTAAGTAGATTTTTCCTTTGAGACATAATGCGGTAACGTAATATGCGTCTCTCGAGGATAAAGAGCGCTAAGATGGTTATCTGAACCTGCTTATCATTCAAAAATTTAAATCATACTGTAGAACGCTTCCTAAACTTCCAGACGTGCTTCAAAAAAGAATGAATTTCTTCATTTATTTGCACTTTAGGTTGCTTAATTGGGCGTAATTAGCTTAGCGCGTAAAGTTAAGTTATGAAACAACATCCCGCGTTGATCCCAAACGTTGTTTGGGATCGTTAGCCCCAACAGCGTACGGATCATTGTTCGCATAAGAAAATGCGCCTTTTAAGAAATGAACTACGGATAGGTTAATTTAAAATGAAGCAAAGTGTTAATAACGAAAAGCAATTGCATTGTGCGAAAAAAACTTTCAAAACAAGCGCTCACGTCAAAGCGATTGTCTTTTTAAACACCTTGAACAACGTCTGCAATAATAATTAGAAATTATCTTTTTTTGTAAGGCGATTTCAGCTTACAGATGTCGTATTAAACCTGGAGGCATACTGAGCTTCAAGAGTCGACCATTGAATTACTATGGGAAATATGGGTGCCCGTGGCGTTCAAATAAATGTAGCCTAAATTGGTACTCAAAAGTCGCTTATACTTTAGTTCATCAGACAAGTTGTCGTACTCTAGATTTCCTTTTTTAAAATCCTAAAAGTCTGCCGCGGCTCATTATTCGAAAATGGCTACTTTTTTATAGCAACTTTTGTACGCGCAGTGCACTTAGACGGCAGCAGATGGAAAGTAACTTAATGCTAAGGACAATGGGGTTTGCTTGCTTAGGCATTCACCTGATAAATCTAATGGTTCTCCGCCGCTTTTATTTTTCTATATCGATTGGTACCTGACTATTCTTAAACGGTATACGTTATATTTAAACATTCAAAGCTTTGAAATAACTTGATTTCTATTCTTACTGTATGCTGGTTTATTTCAGCATTTGTCGACGGACTTTCTTCCTTTATCCGCTTTGTCTATGCTGGCTGGTAGAGCAAGAAGAATGGTTATAGTCACGCAGGAAAAAGTGGTAAAAATCTTTAGTATTTTTCTTCGCATTTTAAAAAACGTCGGCTCTTTGTTTCACGGTTTTAGTTGTTTTTCTCCAACGTCCTCTCAACGGTTATGCATAGCGATTTTCAAATAAAGCTAACTTGAGCACTACCGATGCCGATTGCGCGGAAAAGAAGAATGAAATGGTACTGCTTACTTTTAGCGTAGATCTTTCTTGTTTTTTAATTGTTGCGTTTGCCATTTCAGATTTTTGAAATTAAATTTTTGGGCGGCTAAGAAAAAGCGTAGCTACAAACGCTACTTGAAGAAGAAGTAGACGAACGGAATGTTGGTAGACTTATGGGTTTCTGCTGCCTTTTCCGCGTAATTTCAAATGTACGGCATTAGGAAATAATAATACTTCAGTTTTAGATCTGATAGTGCAAAAACAACGCTTGAAAAATGCCATAATTAGGGAAGCGTTCGCATTGGTTTTTTCTGTTTTTCCAAATTGTTCTTTAGACAGCGACTTACTTTTTGCTTAGTTTATAAATGAACAACAGAAAAATATTGATAACGTCATTTTGTATTCACTTTAATTTGTCCTTCCTTCCTTCCAGGAGTAAATATAGGTGGCTTAATGCTTCTAGCTATATGCATTCCAAAAATGGTATATCACAGTGAGTTCATAGGATCAAAAAAATGCTTCAATAGAATAACAGATGAAGTAATCATGGAAAAGCGTGAGCTACAACACAACTGCTTTTGTAAAAGGTTTGATTCATGAATACATTTCGCAAAATTCATCTCACATTGTCTTTATTAAAGTTCGTCAAGGTTCTATGACTGCTCGTCACATCTGATATGCATAAGGTGAAAAATCTGAACTATTAATGTTAATGATTTCCTACGGCACGTGACACGCACTCTTTGGCTGCAGTAATATTAACATAACAGATAAGAGAAAGTGAAAGAAGCAACTAGGAATCCCGCTGTTAGCCAAACTGCCAAGCAAGGCAGCTGGATTATTGCCCTGCAGCGTTGTTGTTGGGTTTTGCCTCATCATTTGTCAACTGTTTGAATGATGGGCAATATTAGCTGACCTCCTTTTCAAACAATCAATCTACTGTGTAGTTTTTTTTAAAAATCACTTCCTTTAAGACAGTACACCATTAGGATTCACGGTCTAATTATAGGTTCTTTCAGTTCATTGTGGAACTGTTCCTCTACTCAACAGATGGTCTGATTAGTCTAGCCATAAACAAAGCAGATAAAATTGGGCCCAAGCAAGGCAGACGCTCCATAGTGAATTTACATGAAATTTTCAGCAGGTGCCTTACAGTAGGTTCAGATCTTTATTGATATTCGATGGATAGGTTTATCTGCAAGGCTTAATGCTAAAATGAACACAACGCGAGATGCTCAATGACAGCTCGTAGCGATGTAAATATGCAAATTACTTGAGCAGACAGCAATCTTATGTTTTTTACTTAGGAATGTTTAAGTATTGTGCAGAGCTATCTGTATCCATTCACAAACTTTGATTTTTCCATCAACAAGGATAAGATATGCTCAGTCCTGAAAAGTTTAAGTGGTATCCCATCGCATCTGCTTGTCCGCATTAAATAAACTCATTTCAATTAAGAATTTGCATATTTTGAAATTCTGACTATTGATTGCTTTATATTGAGCTTTAAAGTTTATTTACTTTTTACTTTGGGGTGTTATTATTTGCCACGTTAACAATTATTACATATAACTTTGTAATATCCTTTCTTCAACGTTAATAAAAACAAATACTATGCTGAGGAGTCAACGCGGCAGCTATGAAAGCTTAGTGTTGTACTGCATTGATCAGAGACATTTCTATAAGCTACTACGGATAATAATACTGTATCAAAAGGAAAAGTAAATATGGAATTCCGTAAAAGTAATGTCAAAATAATTTGCGATGAATGTACGCAGAAAAAACCTCAAATACCGGAAATAATACCAACCTTTCATGAACTCTTTTGCTATATTCAGAAAGGTTTTTAGAATGCGCTGCTCACCTTTGTTAAAGCTAATTCATTTTTTATTGTGAACGTTCTAGATTACTCTCTTTAAGCTTTCCTTAACATTTTCGGAATGATTTATTTTTAGGCAGACCATAAGCTTCTAATTGTCTGTACATCTTTCTTTTCAGCACCTATATAGGGTATCCGGTTTGGTAATAATCTCAACAAAAAAATTGCTGTAAACAAAATAACTGACTGCTTGATTGCAGACCGCTGAAGCTGAGTCAACTTTCTGTAATTTGCATATGGGCATATACAATTTTGTTACACCATTTCTGCGCCATAAACGAACGTAAACTCTACAGAACCCTCCAGTGTGACTAGTTTGCTTCCCAGCATTTGCGCTAGCACGAGTTTGCGGCAGTTGCTTGGCATTTGTCAATGGCATTGGTTTTTGTTGGCTGCTTTAACTGCAGCAGCATCAATTAAGAGACGATTGAAAAAGTGGAAAATAGTGCATACCTGACATGAAGGACTGACGGAAAGCAGATCTTACGGCCTTTTGTTCTGCAACACCTGCTTTCCGGAAAAACTTTACCATTTTTTTAAAATTGAAGCTAATTGATTTAAGAAATTGTTTGCCAGATGAAAAACCAACACTTTTCTTACTGTTACTTGCCGGCAATATTGAGTAAACGATAACCTTTTGAACTTTAAAAACTTGCTCGGTTTTGATAGCTATTAATAATTTGCAGCCTCTGCGGTGCTTTTAGCAAAACTTCTCTTTATCAACGCAATAATAAATTATATGTCCCTCCCAATGGTCCTACATCAGCGTCCCAGTATTTGCTTGCGGATACCAAAAATTATTTAGGCCGAATAGCGTAGAAGATTGACGATCCTACAAATGAGTGAAGCGGTTATTCTCAATCTTCAATTTCTGTTTAAGAAAGATGGATATGAATTTTTTTTAGTTGATACACTTATCGCTGCTTGACGAGATGCTGAAACAAAATTCAAGAAATTGTAAATAAGAAGATAACCTCATCGATTATGCGGAGCCTATGAGTAGCAAAAGCTGACGAAAAGCAATGGACCAATTAATTCTCAACTATTAAAGCTGTCCCGATCCATTGATTCCACTGCTGCTTAGAGGCAACCAAAGTGGGCGACTTCATCACTTCGTATATTTAAAATTCAAAGAATATTTGACAATAACAATAATACGGAGATTAATTACGAGCAGTGCAAAATTTTGTTAAAGCGCAGTAAATATTGCCAACGAAACTATTAGTGCTCCCATATAGTGTGCGTATGTCAATTTTTCATAGGACGACGGGTAAACAGATAACTTTTTCTTTCACTTTCGGTAAAACTAATCATTTATTACTTTTTTTTATTACTTTATTTGTTCCATATATCTTTGTTCCTATCAGAAAGTATTTGCTTCTTAATGCGTAAGCTAGTCAAAACTGATAAATCGTTCAAATGGATGAATTGTACTTCCTGTTTTAAAAATGCAAAAGTACACTGAGCACAGTGTGATGCATTCATGTAGTCCTACGTTATATGCGTCTATAGTTTTCAGCTTTCGAGTTTTTTAAATTTAAACCTCCCCGAGAGGAGCTGGAAGAGCTAACCGACCAAATAGCAATTTAATAGACGATAATTCTGCCCACAAATAATCCAACGTTGTAAACACACTAAATGGCCATTTGTTTCCTTACATGTCGGTAATAAATCTTTGTTAAACTTAAAAAAGACTTCCCGCTTTAATGCATCAATCAATCGACGCTGAGAAGCAACTAGTTTTGCTTGGATATATTTGCTTTTGATTCTCTTTAATTTATTAATAGTTACCTGTCAACTCCGTTGACCATTTCGAGGATGAATTCCTGGAGCAAAGGTGATGATAAATTTTTGCCAAAATTGGTAGATTCTTTCTTCGTATTCTCCGCGAATCTGAGACGAAAAAGGTTAAATGACAAAATTGGGACTTCTGCCTTGAAAAGTTTGCACTCCCCAGCATTAGGCATTTTTACTACCAATAAGCAGACATAATAAACATTACGCATATTAAATGCCAAATATATCTACAGTAATTGATCTTAGACAGAGTTATGTGTATTAATCAGTACGTAAAACGTTTAGGTGATAATAACTCATGTTTAATTGATGAAAAAGTATTTCTTGGCTCATCCTCTGCTGAAACTTTCTTTTTCCTTCTGAAAAAAACGGGTTTTCACTTCTTTGGCAAATGTTGGCTTGAAGCTTGTAGTGCAGATGATATAATACAAGTCAAATAACTAATTTCTATTTTTCAATACCTCCTGAAGCAGTCTCGACGCTATTGCGCTTTTCGAGCCATTGGCTAAAACAGAGAAAGCCTTTCGCATCATCTTGTTCAATTCGCCTAAAATGTGAGTCACAAAATGCGTCTGATTTTTTTGACTCCAAAAAGAGCTTTTTCAAAATATGATTATTTTAAGCTGTACAAAGTAACTTCTATTGTTTAGAGTGCGTCGGTTAGGCAGCGTTTGACTGCCATCCATTTAACGTCATTATTTCCTGTTTTTTTACTAAACAGTCGCATTTAGTCCAGTTTTTATGTCCTTCCTAAATAAGGACAAATTGAGCTCAGCGTATCGTAGCTTTTATCGCGAGCAGTTACATTGTAAGGTCATTATGTCTTCCAGTGCCATATTTTTTTAAAAAAAAGTTATGAAAACTGTTCATCACCACTGACCGCATAGCAGAATCGTTCCGCGCAGCATTCAATAGTGGAAAAGGTGTGGCGCGGGCAAGTCCAACATGACGAAGCATGAAAAATGTTTCCTTGCCACCATGAAAACGAAAAAAAAACAAAACAGACGGCAGAGTCAGGCAGCTGGCACAATTGAAACATGCTGGATGTTTGCAGTCCATTAGGCATTTGCTCCTAGCCGGAGTCAAGTGGAAATTGACTTTTTCTTACTTTCAGTTTAGCACAGCTTCAAAAAGCCAGACAACGTCACTTTAAAAAGATTACATTCTATTTATAGGCCATAGCTGGTACATATTTTGTAAAAATGACAGCTTCTGTACTGGAAAGCCTAAAAGTGACCACTTATTAATTAATAACTGCTAAACTCTGCTAGTAATGCTCTCTGGGGGTTATAGTTCATTCAAATGAGCATTACTGCTTTACACGTTTGGTTATAATGAAAAACACTGTCGCTTTTCTGCGTACCATTTTTTAAGCATAATATGCTAATGTTGAGACGCAGTTTCATGTTATCATTCTCACAGCTTACGCTAATACGTTTTCTACATAAATTAATGCACTTAACGGCTTTGAAAGATAAAATTATTGTAATCTCAATATCTGACAACCGAATAAGCGGTTATACTTTTGCAGACATATTGTAGAAGCTGACAGTAAAAAGATGCCGTCAAAAATATCACTGAACATTATGAACCACAGCAACTGTAGCCAAAGGCGAGTCTGCCATACTCATTTTCTGCCACAAAGATGATGAACATTTCACGCGACGTAAAAGTCATTGAAAATGGATGAAGAAAGTTCAAATGGGCGACTGTCTTTGATGATTTACTTTTAATGGAAAACGCGCTACAAAGGCGCTAAAATTTTTCTTTCGACTTCCTTCCGACGCGCTGGATGCATTTTCACCTGTGCAGGTTTATAGATATTGTTCAAACACATGCAGCATATTCATTCAGGCTTTCAGCTCCAAGTTAGTATGAATGAATAGCGTGGTTTGGTGATGGGATAAAAATATTGAAATTTCGGTTGTCCAGGAAGCTATTACGGAGCGAAACTTTTGCTAATAGCGAAATCGTGATGGAATGCGAAAGGAACGATCAAAAGGAGCGCTACGCGTTCATGTTTACGCCAATGATAGTTTTGCAACTGGGCCACCAGACAAGATCATCGATCATTGGGTGGCTGCTGCTTGAAAAGCGGAGGAACAATCCCGCGTTGTCTGTCCGGATAATAAATTAGCGGCCAATGAGTTGCAAAGTCACGAACGAGTTTTTGAATCTTCATTGCCGCCATTCCGGCGAGAAGAAAGGAACTAAGGCGACATTTGCCCGTCTCTCGTGCTGACCCGCGGAGACACGTTGCAATGGAGCTGTCGCTCCACCGCTTTCGTCATCAAGATAAATGTAAAAATTGTCAAACCGGGAAGTGGAAGCAATCGCTGTTGATCAAAAGACAAACCGCCCTATACGTGACAGCTCCGAAATGGAACGCAGCTCGGTCGACTCAGTCGATTGGAAACCAAAAAGACAGTTTACCCAGTCGCGCCGCATGCGACACTCGCTGTCATTGTCAATTCACGCATAACTTTACATGGTCAAATGACTATAGGCACCAAAAGCGTACGCGGAGACTGCTAAAGATTTTCCTCCAAAAATCGAAAGCGAACATAACAGTCTTAAATTGCTAAGCAAAAATGGATATTTTTTTGCATATGCCAGCTAAGGGGATACAGTTGTTAATCGTTGAGTCAGAAAAAAAAATGTATATATACAGTATATCAGATGAAAGGGGACCGTCAGTTCAAGTTCAAACGATTTGACAGAGATGGATTGATTCTACTCGCCGATTCGAAACAGTTGCTTTACTGGAGTGCGAAGCTGTTCGCTTATGACAAAGAGCACCCGCACAACAGGAATACGCAAACAATTTCGTTCGAGCAAACCTCTTCATTTCAAGTCAGCAAGAAAGAAGGAAGTCCTTTTCTTTTTCTCGACGAGAAACCAGCTTGTAGGCTTCAACCCTGAGGAGAGAGGAAAAGGAAAAAAGAACATTTTTGCTAAAAACAGCGCGCGGGTCACGGATATACATCAGCGGTCTTCTTTATCTTTTGCCTTTTTGTTGAAGAGCTCAGAGCACCATCAGATAGACACAAACATATATAGCCCACCAGGACGAACAGAACGATTATTTTATAACTCTATTCGGTCAGTAATCAAAATATTTTCACGGAGCATAGCCATTTTGGAAAAAAAAGAAACAAAACGCGGCTAGCTTTTTCCATTGATCGTTCCAGTGTGACCAATCACAGTCACTGGCCAGAACGATGGCGTTTAAGAAAACAAAACTGCGTCACAATTTTGCAAAATTAATATTGCCGCCGCTGGCTTCGGTGGTCATCTGCTGAGCTTTGTGTTGCAACATGAGCGGTGACGAAAAGAGCTCCGTTACCGAAGGCACCGTAATGGCGTCGGGGCGGCCGGAAAATGTTAAACTACCACCGGACGACATTAAGGCAAAACCTTTCTCCTTCAAGTGCTTTTTCTGCTTCATACGTCTGTTCTGAAACCATATCTTCACCTGCGTTTCATTTAGCCCAAGAAGAGCTGCTATTTCGATTCTGCGAGCCCGCGTCAAGTAACGGTTCGTATGAAACTCTTTTTCCAATTCGGTTAATTGCTTTGTCGTAAAATTTGTCCTATTTGGGGCGCAGGCGGCTGTAGCTGCCTCTGAGCAACCGTCAACACTGCCATCCAATTCCGACGACGAATTTGGTAAGGCTCTATTTTTTCCCGCGTTATTTTTGCCACGATTAGATCCACCGGTTGGGCTATTCGTACTAGCTGAAATAAAAATAAAACTGTAAACCGTGAAGCGATTGAAAGCGAGAAAAAAAGCACATATAAGCTGTACAAGGTTATAGTGGGCACAGGTTTCGCTCCAAACTTTTCAAACCAAAAATTAGCATATCTTGGGCCACCCAAAGCCTAAATAACCGGACAAACCTTCCTAACGCGTCCCGCCTTTTTTCCTTTTGCCATTTAGTGACAGACAGCCTCTTATCAACAGAAGCTGCTAAAAAAAGCTATAGACTTCCACCTAACGTTGTTTAGTTGATAACTTAGCATCAAACGCAGGTTCAGGCAAACTAAGAAACTAACAAATCAATGATCGGCTGCCTAAAAGTATCAAAAATATGACGGAGACATATTTCTCCAATTCTCTCTTGTAGCAAGCGAATTAGGACAGAACGAACAGCGCCATTTTCACACTTCATGAAACGACGAGATGCGCGGAACATTCAACCAATCACGTACGGCTGAGATGGAAAAGATCGGCTGCTGTTGTTAGAAATAGATAAATCCTGTCGGAAGAACAGTAGAACCCAAGAGACCTTATACATTATGGAGATGACCAAGTCAGTTGTGGCATCCCTTTTTTGATGGACGAACACCGAAAGATATAATGCATTCCTATTCATGGCCGCATGGACTCGCGACAACGTTATCACCATAAGAATAGGATTGATTTAAGGAGAGTTAGTTTCCTTATTCGTAAAACTGGAAGCGCGCAAGTCCATATGGAAAGTGATGATTAAGGAAAAATTGTAACTTCTGCTTTTGGTCAACATCTGCTTTGCCTGCGAGACGCGGGGTTGCAAGCGAATGCAGTCGCTGCGTTTGGCCTGAAACTGTCAATACTAGTACGGATTGTCAAATGTTTGAAAAGGGCAAAAAAAACTTCAGTTTTGCCAGCAGCAGGCGATCGTTTCAAACGAGGCCAACCGGAGAAGTTGAAACAACAACAACAACATCATCGCTTGCGTGAGTCAGCCGCTACGTCAATCACAACAGTCCCTTTGGAGACAAATCTGATGGTAAACTATTCCGTATTAATCATTTCGGGATACAACTCCAACGCATACGGAATGCTTTGCCTACGAAAGCCTACTAAGCGATCTCTCTTTTTATGGACAGTATGGATGTCCCAATGTCCCGCCTCTAATGATGCGGATGAAGGCGAGTCCCATTGCAACATCCATCCAATGTCGCATCAGAGAAAAACTCACTAATTTTACAACTATTACGAGCGGCATAGACGAAGTGGTCCTCAGGGAAAGCGGTGACATTTCTACCTTTTTATAATCGGCACAAAGCGGCTCTCTTTTTGAAATTAAAAATGTTTCATTTTCAATTCCCATCAATGGCAGTCTTTTATTGGCCGCTCCCTCAGCGATTGGGCCGCAAAGTGGGTGCCGTACAACTCGGTAACTTTTGAAATAATAAACCATACAGAGAAGCTGAGCTCTATTGCAAAGATAAACGTGCGTCAGCGGGGAGCATTTGCCTGTTTGCTAACACAGCGAAACTGGAAGAGATGGGCAATTAATTGCCTAAAAAGGCACCAAATCGCAGCGCGTCGGAACAGGAAATATTGAAATTTTAAAAAAATAGTCGCAAGGGAACAAAGCATTGCTGAATCTGACGCGTATACGAACTGACATCAGCGTCCGGTTTCCATTCGATGATGCACGTCTAGCTTTGTCTGACAGTCGGACCGACACGACGGTCAAAGCGTCTGTGCTAACATGTTTTAAAAATTTTCCCGCCAAAACAAGATGGTTCGTCTCCGGCACGCAACCATCAAAGCTGCCGATCGTTCGGTCAAATGAGCGCTAGGAATATTGGCTGACTTAACTTGGCAGGTGGAACAATGGAACGCGCAAATTGACCTTATGATACGTTGACGTACCGTGTAACATCAACCGAACCGCGTGTCCGGGTCAGCAGCTCTGCTACTGTGCATTCGTCATTGAGTCACTGACCTCTTAAGAGGTCTAACGAAATGGTGATAGAAAAAAGAGAAACAAAGCTTACCAACTCTGGGGGCGCTTCTTCGAATCTGCATCCATTTGTAAGTAGTGGAACCGGGTTGGGATGTCGGCTGCCTTATGCTATCCGAGGAATTGAATCCGCTACCGCGGGAGCCACTTACGGACGAGGTTACAACGGGTGAGCCACCAAAAGAAGTGTAGTCATTTGGGCTTGATAAAGGGGCGCTATAGGCCAGCATTCCTGAAGCTTCGTACTGGCAAAGACTAAAGCCGGATGATGGCATATTGGCTGTACGTGAGCTACCACCATCCATACCAAACTTGAAGCCAAAATTAAACGAGCCCATTGGCCTTTGCTGTTGGTCTGTGGCACCTGGCTGTATACAGTAGGAATGGGAGCCCACGCAACAACGGTCCGAATGATCAAAGGGTATAAATCCATTTCTCCTTTGTATACTGGCATCAGCGGCGGGAGGAGAGAGATCTCTGCCGTGTTGCAAACAGGAGCTATGACCATCGTTAGACTGGCTGGCAGCAGCGTGCACAAGATTGTCAAAAGATTGGTCAGCATTGGAACCGCAACCGTAGGCGGAACCCACTACGTCACCCAGGCAACCGCCTTGACTTCCTTCGGGGAGTCGATGAGCAGCATCGTCGCCAGCCGCTGCTGGCAGGCAACATAGCGGATTTTGGCCCAGATCATAGGGAGAATAATTGGTTGTCGCCAGTTTGGATCCATTAACTTTTTTAAAAATCATATCACAGCTCATAACAATAAATTACAAATCCTAAAGACGCCAATCAATCCACTGACAGTCGTCGTCGTCGCTGCGAGCAATCGCTCGTCGTCACCACGATCGTCTGAAAGCAATATTGGAACACGCGATGAGTGAGAGAGCACTGTGCGGCTACAGCTCCTGACGGCGGGACGCTGAACGCGAGCATGCGGTATCATAAATCACAAAAAATTTGCCCACCGAGAGCGGTGACAGTTCAAAAGAAACGCCATGTCACGTGACAATGATTGACCAATCAGCAAAAGCGTTCATTCCTGTCATACGGACCAGTCTTAGCAAGGTCTGCCAACGTCGGTTAAGATAAATAGGCCACTGTCGTCGATGGCGTGTGACTGGCGCAGCTGCATGCCGTGGTCGGCTTGCCTTTGTGATTGCTTGATAAAAGCCAACTGTTCTCCCATCCCGTAGGGCCAAGTTGGGCGCAGCTGTTGCCCGTCTGCACTGCATCGTTGAAATCAATGTCTAACAAGAGACTGGCGCAACGTACGGCTGTCGCGCGCTACTTTCAACCGCGTCATTTGACACACGAGATTTGTTCACTTAGTTCTCTGCTATTGCTGCAGCGATGGGTGCTCTTGAAAACTGGGTATCCATCCATCCATCCTTAGGGAGTACATGTTAGGCTTTAGTTTTAATCAACTCCTTTTGTAGCTTATGCTCAAGGGCATATACTTAAATTACGCATCCTTCGCTATGCAATCATTGATCGAAGAAATTTGATCTTCTTACATTCTCGCCTTGCAATGACATTTCTCGCATCAGGTGTCGACCAGGAAAAACGTGAGCTTAATGGGCGGTCATTCCGCCCTGCGCGGTTGTTTACAGGATACTGCCTACATTTCGGACTAAAATTTAAAAATGCCAACATCCTTTTGCCGCCTTGACTTGTCGTATGATGAACCAATCAAGATTAGTATGCGCAAATGCACCCTGGAAAATTTGCATAGCCTTTATGGAAGCGGAATTTTCAGGACAACATTGCATATGGTAGCATACACATACTCAAAACAGCCGCCTATAGTTCGAAAGAGTCAATAATAAATCATCGCTTTTTCAAGGCACGTAGACGCGCTGAAAAGCTGAGCTCGCGTGTGTATGCTTGCGTGCGCGAATAAAAGGAGAAGGCTGAAGGTGTGCGTGCGCAATACAGCGGGATTTTTCACACGGTGCATTAACGACTAGACGATAAAATAAGGCGAAATAAACGTGTTGGCATTGCAATGATGTGTACATGCCCTGATATGAGACCAAACGTAACAAAGGCTGGTCACAAGCCTTCCGACAGTGAGCAGTGCTGAAAAGCGGAGGCAACAGCATTGGGCACCCAAGGTTGAGGTGCAGCGTCACCTATCAGCGACGGGACGCAACCCTCATTTAGGGTGATCATTGGAGGTAAGGAAGCAAGCCTGAAGTTTGAGGTAATGGTATTAGGTGAGAGAGCGGGAAAGGAAGCAGTATTTTGGCCTGATGTGAGCTTCATATTTCGACCGCAAGGGGCATCCGGGTTGCCGCCCAGTTTGACCCCATTCACCGAACCTGATAGCCTTTCGTACGACCCGTCGCAAGCCACCAGGCAACCCATCGTATTGGACACCGGCGGTCGTCGCGAGGAGACCGTATGACCACCACCGCCGCCGCCTGCAGTGGCCACTGCTTGATATGAGGGCATCATGGTCTGTAGAACAATGGGAGACGATGACAGACATAATCTGGCCGGCCCAAAAATGTCCACCTTATTTCTGACGACATTGGAATGACGCTCATCGGCGCCCTTCATGTTTCGCTCGTTCTTTTTCATCTTCATGCGACGATTTTGAAACCATATTTTGATTTGTCGCTCGCTGAGTAGCAACGATTCGGCCAACTCTTGGCGCCTCGACTTCGACAGGTATCGACTAAAATGGAACTCCTTTTCCAATTCAACCAACTGGTGATTCGTATAGGCTGTTCGGGTGCGTTTTTGAACCAATGAAAAATCGTCTAAAACAATTCTTACTTTATGCATTCATACAGCGAGGCGCGTTTCTACAACGATGGCTAATTATACTCAATGGATCGTCGATGGTGAACTAAAAAGCGCTTTTGGTGACAATGGATTTATCATTGGAAAATCGCCTTCCCGCCGCTACTCTACGGCACGTCAAGGCAAAGCTGGCAGGCTTACGGAGGGCTCAAATTCATTATGCAACATTTTTGACAAAGAACTTTTACGTATTAACGTACATGCGCTTAAAAAGAGTTCAAAGTTTTAGTAATAGGGTCATTCAAAATGGGACGACCACTTTTAAGCCCATTATGAGTCTATGGTGCAAAACGCCTACAGTTAAATCAACATTAAGCAAAAAAAAGTTAACTTATTCGCTTCAAAGGCCGCAATCGCGCGGCGCGGCTCATCAATCACATCGCGGAAAAATCAATATTTCCTTCCTTCCCATAAATGGCAGCAAAATGTTGTCGGTAATGAGCTCTGCGCGCTTAGATGTAAAAATACGCCGACTATTGAAAATGGAGTCGCATTTTCACAAAAGGTGAAACAAGCTAAATAAAGCGCGTAAAAGAACATTACCGCCAATGAGGGAAGAACAAAGTTAACAATAAGCGCGCGCGGGAAACGAGGTCGTCTTTTGGAGGTTTCTTCTTTTTAAAACTATTATCAGCCAATCAAATGCTCATCTTACAATCGTAATAATCATTTTACGCTAGTGAAACGCAATTGTACAAAACTCCGCAGCGGCGGAATGGAAGAAAAGATAATTATCATTGCAGGCCATAGATTAAACAGATTGGAGGAAAACAAGGACACTTCAAGGACGCAGCGACAATGTCGTACGCGCTTTTTTGATTTCTAAGGAAAACATCAGCTAAGAGTGTTTGTTACGCGAACGCTATGGAAATCAATTTTCAATCACCGCTAGGGTCCTTCAAGGCAATGGGACAAGTCCTCACTTCATTCAATCCAAAAGACATCAATTACAATTACAGACGTCACCGCGAACGTACATTAAGCTCTGCTGCTCAATTTGAATCGTACAATATGTTTTAGTATAATACAGATTAAAGAAAAAACCTCAATGAAAACTAAAAAGACGTTGAATAAGATGAATGAGAGAGTTGCTCAAAAAATACTGCCATATGCTAAACTGACGGCTGACCTCCTACTACTCCGTAGATGAAATCTATTAACTGCTTCGTTTGATTATGGAAGGTCTCATAACACCTTAAAGTTAGTAGAAGCTCTCCAGTGAAGGTTGGTAAAAACGTCACGTTAAAATTTTCACGGAAGGCATTTAGAATTGGTTAAAAGCAAACTTGCTTATCAATACCGTTGATAAGCAGCACAAACATTTGTCTGACGAAATTTGGGAAAAGAAAGCTCACGTCGTCAACGGGAAGATTACGATAGGAGCTGTGACCTTGAAGGAAGTTAAATTTTTCCATCTTCTCTATTTTGCTGTTTTGCAGACGGACGAAACGAACGAGAGAATGAAGTCGTAAAATTGTTTTCGCGAACCGACTCGCCAACGCTGAGCAGTTAGCTCATTGTAGAAGAGAGGAGACAAGAAGGCATCCGCGCCAGGAACGCGGCTTAAGCTTTCCTGTCGGTGGGCTCAAACGAGTGACGAGCGGCAAGCAAGAAAACGAAAATAAAAAATCGGCACTGACGGCAAATGCCATCAATCAAAATTTTGGGATATTCAGTCGAATGAGATTGACTTGGCAACCAACCGACAAGCTGCCCTCGCGCGGTCTACCTTCAAAACTGGCTCAGCGCCCACTTATAGATCGGAGGCAACCTGCGGAATCAGTGCTGTAAATCAAGCAAAGTTCACAACGTCACATTTGGCCCGATGAGTCAAAGGGCCAACGAGACGAGTGACTGCGGCCAGCCGGACGGATTGCCATTAAAAAAGCGGTGACATTTTTGGAGCGCCTATTAACAAATAAGATAAATGCTAAAAACATTGCAACCGGCTTTCTCGCCAGCATGTTGGGGCTTCTCCATATAGCGCCAACGGTATATGCAAAAATCGTCTGGAATTTCAAAGCTCTTCAACCGATTTAACGTGGAACAAAAAATGCACGTCTGCAGCTGGAAGATAAGACGGGCGGCTCTCAAATAAAGCGTAGCTAACGTCAGCAACATCCAGCAAGTCTGCTACACCATATCCACGTCCTATAGAGTGCAGAGTTTTGGGTGACCTTTGGGAAATGTCTATTTTTGACCATACGTCTCTAACGCGCATCATTTATAGATATTGAACAGCTGCGCATACGTCACGAGAACGACGTAGAGTGCTGCAATATTCTCTCTATGAGTATAAAACCAAACAACGCCGCTTTTGTGCTATAATTGAAATGGCTGAAACTTTAAAAATATTATTTATACGCTTATTTTGGGCAATACGGACTCATCGCTGCTAAGAAAATCAGAGAAATACAACCAATTAAAATAGCTGAAGTCTAAATTATGCATATTAATTATGAAATTTGAATTCTAACGATGTCAAGACTGGTACGAGATATGCGCGAAAGTGGCTTACTGACTTACGTGGCGACCCGACAGTTGTATATACAAATAAAAAAACAATTTCTTGTCTAACTGCTAATATATCGACCGCACATTAAATTTCTCGTCCTGCTAACGTGGATACGTTTATAAAGAAAGAAAAAAGTGACTTGCAAAGATCTATTGGATAGATAACAATTCGGAGCACATCAAAAGTAACATATTCAGCCAAACTGATCCTGACTGTTGTAAGCTTCAGCTAAGCTCTGACCAATAAGGAGCCGAGAAAAGTTGAGGGCCCAAATAAGGCTGCGTCTACGCAGCTTAAAAACAAGCTGCTTTCGATGGCGGCTGATCAAAACTTCAAGGCTTTATAGTCAAAGCCTAACGCGTCGAAATTCGATTAACCAATCTCGCGTCTATTCAGCCAGACGGGCTGATCCTTTTGAGATAATAAGTCGCATTTTTGATAAGCAACAATAGGCTTGCCGCCACGCGGCAGGACAAACAAACAGCAGCGCAGCTGAGCAGACTTTGCCGCCAATTTTGGAGTTGAACAAAAAAATAAACTTTAAAAAGCCGAAACGAACAGGCGGCAATTACTTACCCGCTTTACGCGCAACATTGGATGACAGGTCGGATGTAGGGCGATGGGCGCGACCTCTGCCACCAGGGCGCGACTCCTTCATCCAAGGGAAGATTCCATTGCTTTGATTATCGTTGTTCACCGTATGGTCATGTGACACCGGTTCGTTGCTGCTACCGATCGGAGATGACGAGCTCCCATGAGTTGACGCGTAAAAGCTGCTAGACGTTGGATATATAGTCGATGATGCGGTCGTCCTCGATGACGGCGGTGAAGCGAGTAGCAAACTGACGTCTTGGGACAAAAAAGAGCCCTCAGCGGATCGGCAATGACCGGGATGATCCATGCGTGGCAGTAGTTGGCCGCAAGAAACGATGGCGGTTCCCTTTTTTTGCCCCTCTCTGAACACTTTGCAAAGACAATTTCCCGCCGCACCGGCTTATCAGCGCTTGATATCAGTTATGGCGGGCTATGAATCTATCGCCGTGCCGCCGCGTACGTCATTAGGCTCTTTTTAATTGGCTCGTAAACAATGGTCCTCCCGAATGGGCGCGCGCGCGCGTGAGCGCCAATGCTTTATGCATCCTATATACACCGATGCTCCGGAGACGTCTTAACCAATGGGGAAACATTTTGGCGAACACGTGATCAATCAATGCAACCAATCAAAAATGCCTAAGGCATTGATGACTGCTCGCTTAGCCGTCAGTCGCCGATGGGGAACAGTGGCTGAGTAGGGTGGTGACCGCACCCAAAATGTATCCCGCCAAGGCCCATCGAAGCGACAAAACGCGCCGCCACTTTTTGATAACGATGTTGCTGTGCTACGGGACGCGCCGTTCTGGCAAACAGTGTTGTCTGAATGCTGTTTGTTCAAAGACTGGTTTTCACCGACCGTGAACACACATTGAACATCGTGCGCTTTTTCTATGATGTTGCCGACACGCGTAGCAGCACCAATATGCAAACGGTAGTATGCATCATTTGGCTGAGCGCGTTCGTCTGCTGACGTTGTCCAAAGTGTAGGCGTTTTATTTTATCACTGTTTGTACAAGAAATCAGCAGATGCGTTAAGAGAGAGAGCGAGAGAGAACATTACATTAAAGAGCGTTGGCGGGAATTTTCTGGTAGAAGTGAGCTGCTTTTGATTTGGCGCTGCTGTGCTGGCGGGTGGGTATTCAACAGCGAACGAGAGCGTAGTAGTAGTAATGGACGGCTGTTACTTTTTCCTCGTTGGCGACCGCTGTGTAAACGTGGGGCGCTGTTGGCGAGGACGCATCGTTGAGAACGCGGAACGCTGCCGCCGCTGCCTAATACATCAAAAGAGCGGCTCCCTTTGCCTTGGGCAGTATTTTTGATAGCGGTCCCTTTAGAGCTGACAATAAATAATTGCCCGCGGATGACCGCCGCCAGTCGGAGCTGGAAAAACGATGACGGCTGATCGTTGAAAATTTATGAGCCATCAGCATTTCGGTAAGTCAGCCGTCGGTGTCAGGCAGACACGGCCGTTACCATTAATCTTTTGGGACGTTTGGCTGAGTTGTTGGCTCCGACAACGCTGGCGCGATCACAATCGACTGCCGTTGCTTGACGCTGCTGCGTTGCGCTGCTTTGCTCTGCACTGCATTGCATTGCATTGCGCTCTCTCTCTTTTCTGTTTTGTTGCCGATCATTCTTCAAGCTTCGGTCGCTTGTCAGTCTGTGCTGATGCGCCAACGGCTGTCAGCGTTTGTTCGCTCTCTCTCGCTCAGTCTGTCTCTTTCACTCTCCGTGTCGCTTTCTCTGCTTGTTCTTTAGCTTCTAGCAGCACACCATGGATCCAATGCAATCATCATTGATGACCATCATCGTTTATGACCCGCGCTTGCTCCTAGTATACCCTGTAGATCCGGGTTTTTGTAGATCAGTTCAGAAGCTCGTTTCTACAGGTATGTTAGGAGCATGACTATCATCCGTTTTCGTGTACAACGTTGCGCGACGCGGATCTCCGCCGTGCGTCGCTTTCCTAACGCGTAGGTGTTAACAGCTTGTGTAAACTTGCTTGCTTGGCGCCATGATTAGCTTGCAACCGTTTTGGACGCGTTGGCAAGTAAAAACTGCATTTGCCAAGCATGCCATAGCGGTAACGCGCGCAGCGGGGCGTCAGGAATGTAAGGTCAGCTTTATGTTGTCGACCTTGACTTGTTGTACTCCTGCTGTTTGGTGTACTGTAATATGGAAATGAACGAACACAACGAGATGGCGATTACGCAGTCGCTAGTATGACCTGTCGTCAGTGCATGCCTGCATGAGTGAGCAACACTTCTTGAAACGGACTAAACCCTTTGTGATGGAATGAAGCAGAGGAAAGACAGCATACTGTAGATTTGTCTGAATGTCCCAAAGGCTAAACTTTTTCGTAACCCTTTTCATCGTCGCTTGATTTATGCAAGCCTTGATAACCTACTTGAATTCAACGAAAAATTTCCAGCGCTGTCACTCAGCATGCCAAAGCGCCCTTTGATGGTAAGGAAAAGCTTTAGAAATGGTTGACATGTTGTTGACATGCTCACGATTACGAGCAGAAGAAATGGTAAGTTGGTCTTAGTGCTTTATGTAATCTTTGGCGGCTGCTAAACTGATATTTACTGAATTGTATGCATTACAAAGTGGTAAGCTGATTCTGCAAAACTTAAGTTTAAGCTGAGAACCTTAATCCTAACTGACTAGGTTAGAGGGCGGGCGGGAGTTAGCTTTCCTTAAATAAATCTCAAAGACTTGCTCAAATTTGCCTATACAATAATTTATGCATACGCACAAGCGCGTAGTTGTCGCAGATAAGCTTCTGCTCTGTCTTTTGCTCAAGATTTTGATGCTTTAAAAGAGCTGAAAAACTAGAACAGCTTCATCTGGCAGTCTCTTCCATCTGTACGAATTTCTCCCTCCGAAGCAGTCACCAACTTGCTGCAGTCGTATGATGGCTAATTTTTGCTAACTCAGCAGCTCACGTAAGAGCTTTTGATTTCAAAATTGGCTTTTGGCCTTTTGAACGCATAAAATTATTAGCGGATCATCTTTTTTGGCTGTTCACTAAAAATGAAGCAAATTAGAAAACAGTTTTTATTTCAGCTTAAGCAGCAATCCAAGTTCGGCGCATTTAAAAGAAGCTGCAGGTAGCGCTTGCGCGATGGAACGCGTTTTTATTGAGTAGAAAATTGGACTGAAAAGTGCGCGCGCAATGTTTGTTATACAATCAAATCTGACTGACATTTTTGTCTGTAAATCAGCCAAGTTAGGATAGGAAGCGTGACAGTGTTTTTCCTTTTACACGACGCGGTCAGAGTTATTGCAATGAAGTATTTTTGTAAAAAGTACTTCATTGATCACTGTTGAAGCTTCACCTGCGAGATCATTAATCAACGGGAGATTCGTTACAGTCGGACAAAGCGTAGCGTTCCATCTCCCAAGGACGGTCAGGCAATCTGCCAATCGCTGGCGTAGAGTCGAGCTTATTTCCGCCATCGTTGCAATTCAATTGGAGCGTACGTTACCGCGTAAACTGGAATTTTCAGTTGCTGCTCCCTTGCGCGCTGCTCGAAGTCAAACGAGTTTCGGCAACGACTACAGTAAGCAAAAGGGTTACGTCACAAAGAGCAGACAGCTAAGTCAGTCATCTTTTGAGAGTACAAAGGGCGGTTTGGCAGATCAGAATTCCATTTCAGAAAAGACGCTGACACAACACGCTGAGCAGCAAAGAAAAGAGCGCATCGCTATGCTGAAAACTTGGACTTATGCAAATTTGCTTTTCCCGCATGCAGTGGCTAAATATCGATTGTTCATCCATTCCAAGTAAATGATTGTCGTTCAGCAAAGAAGAATAGACAAAAGCGTTGGTGTCTTGGTTTAAGCTTCAAACGTTGAACTCTGCCTACTGCTAGTATCGATATCTTCTTTTAGCATCGCTCTTTCGCGTTTGCTTTTGATTAACGGTTGTACAGATGCTTGCAGCTGCCGCGCTGTCGTCTGTTGGCGGCAAGAAAATTCTTTTCTTCGATCAGGTCGTCGCGCTTCATTGCTTAAAACGCCTTTTCATATCCGTCGAAGAGAGCTAGCACTTTTGAGCAGTGTTGTCCAAAGGCGCGCAACTGTCACGCTCTCTCCACCAGCTGAGAGAAATGTTTTTTTTGTTTTAGCTATTTCAACTTTGCGCTGGCTTGGCCTCGCGTCATTTGGGCTGACGCAACATGCGAAGCCTTGAAGTTGGTGGTCAAAGCAGTTAGTGCTGCAAGCAATCGTGCCTTGGATGCGCGCCTGGTTACGTCAGTCTTTGTGCGCTTCGCTAGTCCGTTGATCTTTCGAACACCCAACGCATTTGCATGTCTTCAGACTAAGCAAAAGGCCATAAATTAAGTCCTCATGGTTAATATGCCTCAAATTTGATTGCTTTTAATGCAAAGGGTGCTACAGATAAGGAAGCCAGCTCTGGATGATCAAATGATGACCCTTTCGCATTCTAACGTGGTCAGGAAAGTATATTAATGATTTTTCATACTATATTGGCTTTACGCCCACAGTCAGATGGCCTACATGTTGAGTCAATGTGGGTTTATTCTATTGCATGTTTTTGTAGTTCATAAACTGGTGCAGAAGCCTAAGATATATGGAAAAGGTCACTTAGTCTTTTTTATCGTTCTCTATGATGTATAGGCAGTAAGTGTTCTGAAAGCTGGATATGCCATGACCATGTTTTCATTATGCCTATCGACCAAGAAATTGTGCACTACTCTGTTCTTCCTTTTGACTAAATGTAATAGTAGTTTGTCGTTTCCCCTCCATCATCTATTTCAAGCATTTTAGAGGCATTGATTTCATACCTGTTGAAAGCAAAGGAGAGAGAGATACCTTCCGCTAGCAAATGCATCGACATAGGTGCGTGCGTGACGTAATGATTATTTATGCAAAGGCGCGTAGACTGGCTGGCTTTTCGTATGCTCACATGAAAGCCAATTTGGAGTCAAACATTACTTTCTCACTATTAGGTATCAGAAGAGCGCTTTTCTCTTCAGCTTTTCATGTCATGAAATTTACTATGCATACTTAGTCCACTCGCTAAGACGTGCAAGTTGGGTTATTTATTTGAGATTGAATGAGTCGTCAAAGCGAGCCAGTCCAATCGTTCCCGCCAAGGTCAATTCTGTAGATTATTTTCTGACTATATAAGTAAGAACAGAGAATACCTCAATTTTAATGCTCTCTATTATTATTCCAATATAATTTGCAAGCAGATAGCTTATCTTCGTTTTTAGAAGTGCAGAGTGAAGAGACTGACGTCACGTGCATACAAACTTAGCGAATAGCGACACAATATGTCCTTATTTTACTGTATTTGCGTAGTATACAGTCAGCAGGCACTTATGAAGTCTGTAAACCTCTAATTATGAATACCAGCAAAAGTGTACATACACAAATAAGGAAATTCTTTTGCCGAAACTTGCTTTAAACTATGTAATTAAGAAATCATTACGTTGTTTTACCAGTTATTGTCCATATGGTTTACTTCTTCTATGCGCTTGCAAACATATTCAATCGCGAAAGCTTTTTCTGTATACTAACTGTATTCATTTACAGAGCAAAGCTTATCTCATTAACAGTTTAAGTAAAATGATGATCTATAAGGTTTACAGTAAACAAAAAGTCATATTAGTTTTTGGTAATGCTTCAAATGAAACCGCGCTGAACGGGAATGCTCATAGATGCTTTGCCCGCGTAAAAGTGACTTCAAGTTTTCTGTTTTTTGCTTTAATGATTTTTAATGCAAATACTTTTGGCGGGCGTTTTTTAAGTCAGCTCAAAAAAACTGCTACTCCCTGCAGTACGATAAGTTCAGTGCTTCAGCAATGGAATAGCTTTTCCTGATCGAATGGGGATGAAAGTTAAGCAGCACTCTTGCGACTTTACGCACAGTAGTGTTAGCGAACCGACGCGGCTGTTTTGGGAGCACAGTAACCCCGGAAATAATAATTCGTGAGATAATTCATTTAAGTAGAAATGACTGCATACTTTTGTCATTAACTCTTTTATGTCTTCTACCCCGTAAAAATATGCATTCTTATTCATCAGCAAAAAGCAGGTGGCATACGGGGCGAAAATGAATTTAAAATTTTATGACTATACTTTTTTAGGAAGCATAAAAGCATGCTTGGATGAAAGATTAGTTCTAAACTCCTTGCAACATTATTATATCAGTAAAATATTTTCAGAAATTTAAATAATAATTAGGTAAAGCGAAACAAGCCAAATGAAATGCATATTTTCAATACCTCGTCTGTCCGTCGTCATCTTCCCTGAAACTATCGTCAGTGGCAACCTGAAAACGCTTTTTTAGCGAAGTAGCAACGTTGTATCTGCATGTTACTTTCGGCGGGGAATACTAAACACGGAATAGTTATAGTTTTTGAACTGAACAGTTTCCGTGCCATTAACTGGTCGTTTGCACGTTAAGTCGGCCGTAAATTCGGACCATTCAAAGCAGCAAAATGGACATTTTCCTTTTGGCTAAAGGTCTTTCATTTGCATTGAAGCAAGTTTTTTTGGCAACTTTATCGTCTGGCGCCCTTTTCAGATCGGCTTGCGATTAACATTTTTGAAATGCTTTGGCAGTCACCCAGTCTAAACAACCTGCAAGCCGAAAGCATCTATGCGTCCTTAGGAGTGCAAAAGCATTTCCGCCGTCGTGTTGTTTCATTGTGATTGCCTGCTGCTAGTGGCAAGCAATCGATGGATTAAAGATTTTCGCTTCTTTGAGCAATTGTCAATGATGCGAGAAACAAAATTTGACTTGTGCTGTTCAACCATCAATCTGGGACAGGGATATAGTGAGGCGGAAGCTTTCATCTGTCAATTGGTGAAAAGAGTTGAATAGTCACCAAGCTATCTTAACTGATTGCCAATCTCTTTTCAAAAGGACATTGTAGGCGGTGCACACGAGTTTAATCTCTAAAAAGGCAGCTTTACTACGCTAATCATAAAACAAATCTTTTATAGCTCTAAGCCAACTTAAGCTGCAACATCAGCTTTTAGCCATCTTGTTTTGAAGGATTATAAGAATCATATCATCTGTTGGTTGAAATGCCTATTTGTACCACTCCTAAAAGTATCCTCATTGCAAAGTCAATTGCCTCACTGAACCCTGATCAACTTGACTGACATGCAATCCCTGCAGCCTATCTCCAACTACCATTGTAATCTATTTAAGCTGCCTTCTGTTAATTAATAGAAGCGTGAACATCAGACAGTATCGCAAATTAATCATATCTAGTCTCATTATGCAAATGTTTGCACTTCACAAAAGGTGCTACAGAGAATGTACGCTAAAGCGACTACTTATTAGTAATGCTGCTGAACAATAAGTTATATTTAAAAAATAAAATAGGAAAAGTGATTTTGCCAAGTCACGGAGTGTGCGTCAAAAAAATATCAGTGATTTGCCAATGGTATATAGTTTATTATGCGAGAAGTAATACGTGCTTACAGAACGCCCTGACTTAACTCAAAATGTAAGGAAACCCGCGGGAAATGCCAGCGGTTATGGAAAAATGGTAAATAATGAGATAGTTACTTAATTATTTCTATTATGGGTATGTGGCATAATCCCTTTCTCGATTGGCAGAAGTACAAGGAAACAAGAAACTTGCAGCATTTTCCTAAGTCATTTTGCATTGTCAAAAAAGCGTTTTTTCATCCTTTCAGTTTTTGCATAAAGTCACCACGTCATATTTGTAATGGAAATCTATCTCACCGCTGGAAGCAGCGAAGTCCGTAATTATTTTGCATAAATATAAGGTATTTTGTATTTGCTTGTCCCTTCAATATCGCTATTTTATTAGGCGATAAATAACAAAATATTTACGCTTATTATTAAAGTCAGTCTGACGACATATCCTTTGCAAAAGATGCTTCATGCGTACGGTGGGATTTGGAAAATGATCTGCTATTCAGCAGCAGCATTTTCACAGGACAATCTTAATTTATTAATACAGGTTTTGCATTCTTTTAACACGGTATCAATGAGTTTACGATATGCAAATCAGCACTGGCATGCTAAGCATATTTTGCGTCTTATGTTGCATCTTTGCTTTGAAGATTATGCGCATTTTATAACTACTGAAGTAAGTTTCATTGTTTTTTTTATCTCATAGGCACGGACGTTTTTAGTATATTAAACATTTCACAAAGTTTTTAGGATGTATGTAGACGTGTTGTTTCTCAGCAAACTGTGTAAAGGCGTTAGGGTCGTTGTTTAAGCAGCGTAATCACGCAATCATCTTCCGTAATGTTACAGTATAAGTTAGTATGAACATGAAAGTGTAAGTGCATAATTTAGCACGATCACGTGAAAGAGGAATTTGAAATTATTAAACCGTACCTAAGACATGATGAAATACAGGACGTTTCCTAGCGCTTATGTAGGTTTTCATATTCAAAAGAAAGACAGTTTTCGTACGGTTTTGTCTCACCCGTTGTTGGTTTCTGAAATAGCCAAAGCAAACGCCTTAGCAACGAGTGGATGACAATGTTATATGTTCGACCTTGAACGTATAACATTGTTCTGAATCTTTCTTAATAACTGCGCATCCATCCTTTGATGGGGCATTTGCTTTAGCTATTTCAAAAACCAACAACGGACAAGACGAAACTGTGCAAAAACTCTGACATGAAAATCTTTAGACACGTTAAAAAGCTTCCAGTTTTCAAGGTAATGTAAATATATGGTAATATTGGTCTGAAACATCTTTTATCACTCTTATCTACTTAGTACTGATATGGCGTTCCCTTGTTCGCTACACGTTTTGTTTTTGCAGAAACCATGAGAATCTTTCCCGCCTTACGCCATATGAAATCATCTCTGAAGTGAATCTTCACTCAACCTACGCGAAGTACGCTTTCGTCAGAAAATTGTGCTACGATTTTTAAAGTGAGGCAATAACCACTTAATAAAGTTCTTATTAGCAGAACTATTTTGCTTTTATTGCTACCAGGCAACTGATTTTACCTTATAGGGCACGCATTTCCTTTTACGGTCAGCAGTATGCCTTCAGTCAACTGGCTTACTTGAATATTGTGCTTCCTTGGGTAATGCTGAAAATTTACAATAATGAGACTTGGATTGCTTCAAGTACAACCGAACCACAGCTGTGTGCTCAGACAGCGTTTTTTCAAGTCACTAAAAGAGGTATGACATTGATGACTTCAGTCGCGTTATATTTTAGAATCCGCACACATTTGTTAGAAAAAAACAGTCGCATTGACTATCTCTCCGCCTAAATAAAAGTTTCAAGAAAATTTTTGCTCCTTTGTATGCTTAATTTTTTTTTGTGAGAACAAGGTCAGAAAAAAATGTAATAATACTTTGCAACTTACTCCTCATTTCATTAATGCATTTTCAAGAGTGCGCAGCGGGGCTAATCAGTTAATAGAAGCGAAAAAAGAAAGCCGGCGCTCTCATTACCCCAAAGGGATACTTTTCACAAAGTTGGCCAATTACAATTTGCATACATTTACCGCTCCGCCGAGAGGTATGTAAATATACATTAATTTTTGCGCTTGTTTTTCCCGAAATGAAAACCGAACTTTTTGGCTTTTCGTCTAAATAATTTATAAAAATCGACACTCGATTGCAAGTTTGGAAGGCAAGTGAACTTTGAATTCAATAAAGCCGCCAATGCTTATTAGGAAGATCGAACTTCTGTCTGGGACAAATGGACATCAGTCATGACTTACTAATTACGTGAAACAGTCTCTGATCGGCAGCTTTGACTGATTTCCTGTGCACTACTGTTTCGAACGAGTAAGCTAAAAGTTATCTCAAAGGACAGTCTGAGAGCTTGTTTGTCCTGTTGAGTAATGACCGCGTCAGCTACAAGTGGTCAACTAAAAGAATGCCGCTTTTCATCATTTACTTCTTTGACTCAACCATTTATCATTTTGATTTGAAAGAGAAATGTCGAAATGCATTTGGTAATTTTACCCTTCTTTTCTTGCCTTATATGGATACTGAATAATGTCAAATAAGTTATTTACGCTCTGCTGCTCACCTGTGCGTGCGAGTGAGAGTAAGAAAAGCTGTACGCTTTTACCCGCTAAACGGAAAATAACTTTAAAAAGGGAAAACATTTTCAGCTACCTGAAACCTTACATGGAAGCAAATTCATTTTTGCCAACGACACTCCACACCGCCCAATGTTGTACGCTCAATCGCGGCAACATTTCTGCCTGCAGAGACGTTTTTGCAAAATTAATTTTTATCTCTGAGCATGGATATACCAAAGGCAGAATAGGCTTACTGCGTAAGCCTATTGTTTATCCTTTTATGAAAAGCTAGACACATTTCGTTCAGTTTCCAAAATTCTCTAGTCAGAAAGCTGAATAAAGCCATTTTCCAGTAGCAAAATTAAGACTTTTAAATGAGAAAGAGAAAACAGCGCTGAAACACATTCCTGAAGGGATCCCATTGTTTTTGCATTGCTAAAGCCGCCTAGAAACCGCTCGGGTTTAAGTGCTAACAATGAACATTTGCAGTCAGATTAAATGTGAACAACTACAATAGCTTCTCCTATTGACCATATCCTTTGTTGAGCTGTAGGATTGCCTAAACAATCACGAAATCACTGACTGCGTTATCATAGGTTCTTAAAAGATATATTAAACTTAAATATTACGTAAGAAGATAATATATTCTTTGTAAAGTTTACAGTAACTCAGCATAAACGCCCTAAAACTTATAATCTGCGGAATTATTCAAATTTTGTGAAAGTACTTAAGATTAGTTTTAGAATATTTTATTGGCATAAATTTTTTCATTATTGCGAAACGTAGGCACGTATTTACGATTTACATTGCAGCTATTAGGTTGAGATATGTATATATGATCGCCTCCACTACATAAACCATAATGAAGATGTATTATATGAGGCAAATGGTAGTATATTTTGTTATTTGGACATTTTTGAACATAATAATTTTCGTATGTTAAAGAAATGTTATCATATCAAAAAAGTAACTTTCAAAAGTATCATTTTCTTGGCACCTTTACGTTAACGGCAGTTTGGCGCTGTGACTAATGATGACTATAAAAATGACTTACGCATTTGCTAAATAAACGCGAAATTGTTTATTTATAGCTGCCCTCGTCAACGGCTTGTCACGAGTAGTAAATTTTTGTGCCTAAAAACTGAAAGAAGCTTTCAATCTCGTGGCTTAAAGTTTGTTGTTTTGCTGCAGGTTGTTGTCAATGACCTTTCTTGAGCCATTTACGATTGCAGCAGACGCTAGCGCCTAGCAGGGTATTGAGTGCGTACGTAATCGCAAAATGCCGTTTTTTGGCGCATCTTCCGATAACGCGAATACCTTTAATTCATTTTGCAAAACAACTGCCCCATTTTTTTGAAATATTGAAAAATTGACAATGTTCTTTCTGTATCTTACTTGCCGCTTCACGCGCAACGCTCAGGTTGCCGGAACATCATTCAACCTGAGCGCTCGTTTCATCCCTTAGTTTAACGAGGCGAAAAATTATCAACAGTTAATAAAATGCCAGTTCAATTAAGAATTCAATTTTTTAGTTTTTTCAAACAGTTCTGATGTACGAAATTAATACTGAAATATGCATTATTCTCACAACCTCTGTTTAACGTACAAGTTGGAATAATGAGGCCATTTTTACTACTTACTGATAAAAAGTATGAACTGTTGCAAAATTAGTGGGCCGCTGGGTTTTTCAGCTTCCTCAGATCAACACAGTGATGCCAATTTTTATATTCGAACAAAAGTTAAAAAACCATTATGCGAACGTGTACTTTGTGCTAAAGACTGAAATAATCTGTTGTTTCATAATTGAGCCTTCCAAGAAGTTCAAGCTATGTGACGTTTACACTGCCCACAAAGAGTTCGTTTCGTATGAAATTCGCTAGTCAAAAAGGTACAAAGAATTTCCACTGAAAATAAAGTATTAACACATTTTTCCAAAAATGTTACGTCTATACTCAAACGAGCACAGCCAACTGATTGACCCGAAGCAGCTTATGCAAATATATTTTCCAACAATGATATGTTGAACATAGATTAAAGAATTCGTTTAGTCTATTTTCACGTTGAGATACAAATTCCTTACAAGGCAGCGTCAGCTTCTTCAAAAAGTATTCAGCAGTCGCATACCATCCCACTGATCGTTTTAGCCAAGTATCCCTATAGCCAACTGATTCAGTAAAATAACTACTAGTCTTGAGGATAAAGATATTTAATATTACTGCCAAAAGAATGAGGAATTTCATAAAATTTAGAGGGCGTGTTAAATGTTCGGCATGCAAACCTAAAAACGGCCGAACGAGAATCAGCAGAATCTTTCTGCGCTTAGAAATATAATACAAAAGTACAAAACGAAAACGTTGCGACGTAATGTTAAATTTAATTGTTTAAAAGTTTTAGAATAAAACTCATTTCGTATGAATTCAGTACTTAAGTATCCTAACTTTTGTTCGGAAGTTTTTTGAACCTAAGCTATTATGGACATTAATGTTTAAGCCTTCTGTTGCAAGGAAAGCCCTATGAGAGGGAACCTGTACTGTTCTCTGAACGGGACAGTCTTTGTGGAAAGCATTAGTGATTTTTTAGTTATGTGAAAATACGAATCCCAAACAGAGCAGATGATGCGTGCGCATAAGCAATAACAATACCGTATGAGCACTGATTTACCGCGTCTGAGCAAATGCATTGCCAGAGGTCGATTCTAACTGGAACGCAAATTATTTACAGAAAGAAAACTTTCATTGAAAAGTATGGTTTTGATTACGGCCTGCAGATGTTCATCATGCTGTAAATATATAGCAAAATATCCCCTTTGAACGAAACTAATAATCTTTTCGAACTAGCTTGTTCCGCTCTCAACGTTAATGCGTCAAGCAGTTATTCAAGCTGTAGCTTGAGAGAACAAATGCAAATGTGATCAATAGGTATTGATACTTCGTCTAAATCTATTATCATATCCTAATTGGTGGTTATGATATGCTACGTTTAAACAGCTTACGACTAGTTAGTCTGCTGAGCTAAGCCTAAGCTACCGGTGCATAGCATGAAACCAGATATGCCAGTATAGCTGACAGCTTGACAAAAATTATTTACTCTATTTTTCACACATCTTCCATGCAACAAAAGAGAGATGTCTCCATAAGTCAATAGAGGTTGGTATAAGAAATTGCCTAGTTAATGGTACACTTTTCCAACATAAACTTTAAGCAAGAAAGTATCGTCGTCTTCTCTTTACGTTGAGAAAGTATAGTCGTTTAAAGTCTTTTTTTTGCGTCATAGGACAATTTCTGTCTTGTCTGACAAATACGTTGCGCGCAATCAATATGAGAGATGAAAGAACGGCTGATGATGGGCAGCAAAATGAATGAATGAAAGGCAGTAGAGAAAACAAGCAAATTTTGCGGCAGCCTTTCAATTTTTGCTCAATAAAATACGCACCAGAGAGCAATTGAGCAAAAAGTTTAAATCACGTTCCAATTGAACGTTTATGAGCATGACGACAGCTTCTGAGCTAAGAAAAGCCAGAATAAAGAGTACGGCATTTTTTGGAGCATATCTATGCAAATGATGAGCTTGACATAAGCATAAGTTTGTTTATATACAATTTCTTCAAGTTTGAAATTAATGAAGTAAATGAAAAGCTTCACGAGTCGAATATTGCTTTAAATTCAACCATTAGACCGCTATCATAACTCAGCAAAGGCCTTATATGGAATAAGTGCCTTTCAAAAAAATTATCTGCCGAAAACTCTACAGTAGCAAAGGATTGCTTTAACCTTCCCTTCTTTTGGCATTCAAAGGACTCTACGAAATGGTATATTACAAAATTTTGGTGGGAATGCTGAAAGCATATCTTGCCGTGTTTATCCAATAACGGAAGCAGCTACTAGTAAATAAAGGATGGTAATGGACTGACGGTGAAGGTGAACGTAGGCAAAGCAAATTACTTCTTAAAGTTTTTAATATTTCATTGCTTTTTTTGCTGTTGAATAACCCCTCCCAATGAGGTATAGTTGGACCGACGTTACGTAATTTAAAAATGTGAACTCCAAGTCGTATGATAAACATGCCTGCTCAGTTCGGAATTGAAATTGAACCTCTTAAGGTTACTTTCACCTTGCAAAATCTTTCTAGCACAGTCTAACTCAAGTACGGCTCAAGAAGGACTTAGTTGCTTAGTATTCTCACCTGCGAGAACCATTTTTCCCGCTCTCTGTTCAAGTTGTTGTTGCCAAAGGATTACAGCAAAGCTCATAAGTTCGCAAAATGTTCGAACTTAGCGAAGCACATCTGTAAGCTCCTTCGCTAACATATTCATAACGTTGCTTTCATCCTTTAAGTGAATATTTTTTGGGAAGATATCTACGGCCAGTTCATCATTTTTAGCATCATTCTATCTTACATACAATGAATGGTACACTTCTTCAAAGAAAAGGTCTCATTTGACTAAATTGTTGAAACTTTCCAGCTTGACTTTCTGCGCAAAGTTCTACGTCCATACGAAGATGGGGAAAAGCCATTTTTGGCAGCAAAGGACTGATTTTACAAAGCGACCCGCAGGATGGTTATTTTTTGGACATTCGGGATTGTCTCGGTTTAATTGAACGATTGTTGGAAATGATTTATCCCCTTTGAACTTGGCGTCATTGCAAAGCGGAGGAATGAAAATGAACGCCAAGCTGATCATGTCAGTAAGAGGCAAAGTACAGTGGATGAAGTTCAGTAAAGGCCGCCGTCCGTCTGGCGCTCCAATGGATGGCACGAAAGTGGTGATGAATTGCCGAAAAGCAAAAGCCGAGAAAATGGCAAGAAAGTTGCAAAGAGAACTGCCGCTGCCAGGCAGTGTCTCTTTGCCAGGAATTCGACGGCCGTCGCATGCGTTGAAAGTGTTACGGCGGATTCAACGCAGCAAGCATGAAATGAAAAATGACCGGCAAGAGCGCAGACATTTCTGAGCAAGGCGAATCCTTTCGTCTGTCTGGTTGAGAAATCGAAACACGACGGTCAAAGAGGCCGACTGATTTTGATAAATTAACTGGAACGGCGGCAAGGCCCAGTCGATTCTGTCTTGTCAAAAGTTCAGTTTTAAAGTTTTACGCCAGACTTTTTTTGACATTTCAGGGGCTTGACCGGTTCAGCGAGTCTCTAATGGCGTCCGCCCTTCATACTAAGGTGAACAGCCGCACCCATATACAAAACAACTCTTTTCATCCTATTCATCCAATATCTGTCGTTAATAGCCGCTGCTCCATCTGGTATATTAGCTGCCAACCATAAAGCCGCGCATGGATGCAACTCCCTAACTGCGTAGGCGTATATGAGCTAACAAAATCACCAATCGTTTCGGTCCGATGAATTCGGTATGCAGTTTTTTTGTACGCACTTTACAACGTCACCATCGTGTGCTCAATGCGGCTTACATTTTCCAAAAGCAGCGAAGCGTGCATACTCCCCGACAAGTATGACAGTTGAGAAATGGGCCGCTTTTAAGGGGGCAAATAAAAGTCTATTGCATCGAACAAACACCGTATCTATTCAACGCACATCATCAGCGGCGCGGCTTTGGTTTTTCCATAAACGACTGATGATGTGACGGCCAGTGATGTGACGATGACGACGACGACGACGACGACCATTCCTGCTTTGTACGCGTCAGACTCGTTCGTCAACTTTGGAACGACTGCTGCTGGCCGGCTAATTATTCTTTCAGAGAGATTTATGTTGATGGCAAACTCGTTTAAGCATTGTCGGCAAGCGCCCCAGTTACTTTGAAGTTAAAAAGTGTTCACTTTGCGATTACTCACGTACGCTGTCTAGGGGGTGCCGCTTTCAAAAGTTTGCGCCTTTGACAAATTGGTAAGGATGTAGCGCCTGTCTCCGGGCCACTACTTCTTGCATCGTTTCAAGTTGACTCAATAACTTTTCTACATGACAAAATCTTTTGCCATTGTTTCTCACAGTAGTTAAATAATTGGTGCGTAAAGGAATTCACTCTTTTTTTTGTCATCCCATTTCTACGCTCTATCGTAAAGAGTGGCAGCGACAAGGAAATGAACTGTGCCTCTGTTGCATTTTCTCACGGCTTGGCAAAGTGCATTTGGAAAAAAGCGCTTCCCAACTGATGGAATGAGCTAATGTTGGCCATCATTTCGCTTTAAGTACCAACACTTGTCTATACGTGACAGTAGTTACTATAAAAATAAAGCCCAAAACGCTTTCGACGCCTAAATTGCCCAAATAAAGTCTGACGCTTGCCAAAGCTGACCGTAATGGTTCAGGCAAGTGAATCAGCTTTAGTGGGAGGGCGCTTAACTTTGAGCTTGCTTATAGCATAAACTGAATCTAAAAATATCAAACGGATTTATGTTAATTTTTTTTGATACCACCGCCTGTTAAATTATTTTTTGTTTACATTTAAGAGTACAAGCGCTATATGTTCTTACGAAAAGCAAAGAAGGTGAGCAAACTCTGCTGACTGCATAACAACAAACATCGTATGTTATGTGTACAACTCGTCAATGTGGTTGTACCTAATTGACGACTCAAGCGCGTATGAAAGAAAGGATCGTAAAAGTTTGCTTGTTGTCTTATTCTACCATTTAAGACAAATGCTTATTGGGATATTGACATGCCGGCAGGCAACTATGCATGACCAATGAGACAATGCTGGGGCAAACTTCTTATTCCTCATAATCTCAGCATCGAGTAAACCAGCGACACTGGAGACAGACACGCGCATTAATAATTTAATACGTATCCCTTAAATTGGTCTGTGCAATGGGTAGTTGCTCATAGCGGATGGGATTTTCCGAGTTGCATCCTGAGCGTATAGACATTGATGCGAAGTACCATTTCAGAGCCCAGAATTTATGGTGGATCAAATGTGGATGCAGTCAGCTGCGTGATCACCTTCTAATAGTAAGACAAGAATTCTTTAGTCCTAAACTACTACCACATCCTAGCGTATGCTGCTATGAGTTTTCTCATTTTCATACCGGAAGATAAGCGCGTTCTCTCTCTCTCTCTCTGTGCGACATTATGTTCATCTGCTGCTGTCAGTTGATGACAAATTGCCCTCTGGGTTCATTTTTGGTTTGGACAGCCACTTCCATATCTGCTTATCAAGATAGACTTTCTTAGTTTTCCCGAAAGTGCTCGATTACCATGACATCTATTTGTTAAGGCAAACAGGACAGAAAAACGGCAATAGCAGCCAACGATGGCGGATATGGCCAGGGAGCCAAGTGAATGTTGTAGAAAATATTTTCCTTATCAACCCTAGAGGGAGTCCTTGATCAAAAGAGTAGCGTGAGTTGTAAAAATGCTGCAGATAGAAATCTTACCAACTGTAGATTTTCCGCACGACCCAACATGTCATAAGAAGGTGGCAAAAGCATTTGAATGAATTATGCTTCCCTTAACCGAGGCATCAAGGCCTTTATGTAGAGCATTATAGCAAGACTCTCCGTACGTTGAAAACATACATAGTATGTAGTAAAGCTAATTTCAGTCTATAAAGGAGCTCATTAGCTCAACGAGCAATTTGGGATGGGATGAGCAAGCACTACTTGAATTTGTAATGAATTTTTTCTTTCTGCTTTCAGAATATTTAGCCATAGTCTGTTGTGGTTTGCAGTCCTACTTCGAAACGGTCAATGAGTGAAATTTGAATATGTAACAAAGCCGCAGCTGTTATGTCTTAAATTTGACGCATTGATTCAATGTTCTCGTCAGCGTCTCAAGAAAACTTTGAAAATTCTAAAAGGGTGCTCCATGAGCTGATATACTCTACGGAAGTTGCCAACTGCCGGTGTAAACGCATTCGAGCCAATCTAACAGAATTGAGGCTAATAAGAAAAAATAAAGAATTGAGTATCGACGAGAAGCAAAGCAGTAAGCGCATAAATTACTCAGAGGCTATTTATGTCAATATTTTCTACAGTATTTGAACTTTTGCTTGCTTGATGAGTTAAAAATTGATCAAAGTGTCTTCAACACTTTTTGGACATTCTAACCAGTTGCTTCATCTTTTCTGGCTATTTATTTTTCTTATGCTTTATTTTACGTCGTCGCAATAATAGGCTGAACAGGATTATCTGCATTGCAAGTTATTCATTAGACTTCTCCGCTATAATGAGTAGCTATAACATGTTATGCAATGTACGCCGGCAGTGCGCAACCGCGTAGGCTTCAAAGAAAGCTAAGATATACGCCATATGACAGCGACGATCGTGAATAAAAGCCTACAGCAAAATGCGATACAATAAGACTTACTACGGACATCACGTTTTGCCCTTTATAAGTATCATCGTAAGCTGTCTTCCATGACTAACGATCAATGCGGAATAAGCAGTGACGTTAAATTCTGTGGGCAGCTCAATCACGACTACGCATTTTAGCATTCTTTGTCCATAATTTACTTAAGCATTATCCTAACGCTGCTTGAGCGGAGTTTTAAAAATGTAGGACATACTCAGCTGTTATTGGTTTACGTGACTATTTGAACGCTTGTTTATAGGGAGTGTCAAGTACAAATGATACATCTTAAACCCACAACCAAATATAATAAAAAGCCAACTAAACATACAGTAAGCTGATGAAGAAGTTCCACGGATCATGTGTCGATGTGGGACGCCTAGGTCGAGGCCTCTAATTAACCCAGAGACCTTTTAACGTGATGCCGCGCTTGATGATGATCTTAGGGTTGAAGCAACAACGTTAACGGCTTAGATGCCTGCATGATAGGGTCTGTCAGACTTGACGCTCTCGGCGTTGCGCCCAATCAGCAGTCTACAGTGTCCTCAGGAATTTGTTCAATGAAAGAGGTCAAAGTTGCTCAACGAACGTTGTAGTTCACGTTGATTACTTCAACGCTTAAATTGTAACTTGAAATATCACCAACAAGCCTTAGGGACAAACGATTTTTAAGGGAGAAAATGGACAGCGGTCATTTAGCCTACTTTTGTACAGTAACAAAGGTTGCGTAAAATCGGATGTCAACAAAGGAAAAATAGCCTTCAGAGTAGTTCAGGTAGGGGAGCTTAGCATTTGCTTTCGCTCAAGTCGATCACCACTTCCCCCGTGGAAAGATCGCTGAAGTAGAATCCAATTTGCCTGCGCCACTCGCGGAAACGTTTATGGGCTGTTCGATCAATCAACTTGCCAGTAGCGACTGAAAAACTTTTTCTGCTTTCATAGCTACTGGCTGCCGGTGAAAAGTGTGTGTGTGCGTGTATGCGTATTTGAGCACCGTTTTCAAAAAGTGACTATCCCCACTGGCTGACAGGCGGAGAGCGAAGTGATCCTACCGAAAGGCACAAAAAAAGAAACAAGTTATTGCAAACGGCGGTCAGATGAAAAAGTTTTGACTAGCGATCTCTTTGCGCGCTTGCATTCGCCCCTTTGTGGCCTAACATGATAAATGATGCAACTTTGTCTACTTCGATTAATCTGTCCAAGCGAGACGCAGGGGCCAATGTAGCACAGCGGCGGAGCAAACTTAAATTCTTTCCCTAATGAAAGAGACAACTATGCGTCGTCTATGTGTATGTGTTAAAAATTTTTTCCCGCCAGCGCCTATATATGTAGTCATGAAATTGTTGCGTAATGTTTTTAAAAGTTGAAACGTTGTTAGATGAATGGGCAGTTGGGTAAGAAATCAAACACTGCTGCAATGGGGCGGCTTTAAACGCTTGAATAGCCGGTCGACTCAGGCCACCAATGGAAGCAAGACAGAATGGGATGACAGCAACAGATGTCGAATCGCGCTTGCCACTGCTGTCGGCAGCAGTTTGTTTATTTGATCTTTTGAAGTTCTTCAGCTTTCCGGCTATGACTACCAGTGGCCAATCACTGATAGCCGTCGGCAAGTTCTCTAGAGCACGTGACAGAAAACACACCAGTCATTTGACGACTAGAATTGGCTGCCGTTTTTTCTTAGGCGCACTCGGTCGTAATAAATTTCAAACGGCGAACGGTCATCAGCCTATGCTCGTCGCTGTTGGGGGTACTTTGCCAGCAGGGTCGTCCGAGCTCTACTATCAATCATTTTTATGGCTAGTTGATGAATACCCTTATTGCGGTCACAAATCAAATGCTAGATCCAAAACTGGCCGTGCACAACGAATGCTGTATCAATGGGTACAACACAGATGCAAGGTATTCAACCTCTACCGCGTCGTCAATAGCTGCCAATGATGGTGCATCATCCGTTTCCTCTGGAGATGCGCTTTACCATCAGTTGTATAGCACCCAGTCATCCCAGCTTAGGTACCAAAGTTCCGGAACAGCCCAACCCAATCAAGGACAGCAACTGGCAAACTTTGGCAGCCAGCTGTCACTACAACAGGAGCGTCATCACCAGTCGCAACCGTTGAATGCCGCCGGTGAGATTATTTCTACGAGTCAGGGCTCATGCCACTATTTGGGCCAACGTTTTTTTGGATTCAACAACCCAGGTACAACCGGGTCACAGGGAAAGCTGCTTAGAGGCGGCAGTACAACTGGATATCTCAGCAGAGAGACCATTCCTTGCGAAGATCTGAATGCTGCTAATGATGGGCATACTTCTTTAAATACTGAACAATCGACTTTGTATGACAACGATTGGGCCCTCTGTTCCGCTGGTGAATCTTCGCAAAAACAGTCGCAACGACCGGTTGTAGCAACAGATGTACTGAAGCCGACGTCGGCTTCGTCGGCACAGCAACTGGTTGAGGAAGACGATGGCTCTTCGAATGAGTCAAGTGAGGAAAATATTGGATCCGAAAGTGCTACTGCACCATCTGGCACACCGGAGCAAGCGGCCGGTTCCAGTGGCAGCAGTTCGTCAGCTCAGATCTATCCATGGATGAAACGCTTCCACGCCACAAAAGGTAAGACCCAACCCTACTCTACTGGCCGGCCAAATTTCAACGCGCGCTCGCACTCATGATTCGTATTTTTATCAGCGTCGTCGCTTTTTGGTAAACACATTTTTAAACCTTATCAACGAAAAGGCTATTTACCTTCTTTGCCGTTTCCCAAACTGTTACTGTAAAAAAAAAATCTCTACTGCTTTCATAACGGCTTCAAGGATGGACATTTTCAGATTGCTTCAACAATTAGCCGAAATGCCCTTATGTATGTATGATATACACAAATATAACAGGACTGGAGAAGTTGCCTTAAACCGCGACATATTTTTTTGAATAGCATTCGCAGCAAAAACCATCTCACTTTGAAGTCGTTCAGAGCCCCCTGGCTAAAAATTGCAACTCTGAAGTTGCAGCTTAAACTTTTCATTTGCCAGATATGGCGGGAAAGCTCTTTTTGCATCCTTGATAGAGCCTGCACGCAGAGTCAAGTCGAAAAGAATAACTGTTACTTTATTAATAATGCGTCAAAGCACTACTAAAAAAAGTAGGTCGGCATGTACAAAATAATTTGCATATATGCGATTGGTAAGCAAAATTTTAATTTTACCCGGTCAACCGAAGAAAGCGACGTCATCATTGCTAAATATAAAAAAGTTTTCTTAAGTTTATAAACTACGTATTGACAGGCATTGTTTTTAAGTACGAAGTGTATATTCGTGGACGGTAAAGTCAAAAGGCCCATTACGAAAAGAGCATACAATATGCAGCTCCTTTGTCTGCCGCCGTAGTCCATAAACGTGTCGCAAGAAGGGGGAACCAGCTTCCTCTTGCTACATCATTGTGTGCGTGAGAGTAATCAGTCATGGAACGGAGCGCACTTTCCGTCTCCCTGCTGCTCTCTTTGTCCAACTTCGTCAGCTGAGACCGACTCTTTTCGTTCTGACGTTTTTGTCAGAATGTGGGTGCTTGCCGCGCTGGTGAAGGATTGAATTCGTTTATTTTTCGCTTTTTTGGTGCGCAAAGCAGCGGCGTTAGTCACGCAAGCTGGTTGCACTGCAAAACAATCAAAAAGGAGCCGCCTGACGACGCGTCTATTTTGAGGAGAAACGGAAACAGTCATGGCGATATGCCGACTATAACTCTACCTCCTTTGAGTATATTTTGTTTCAAAAAAAGAAAGAAATAGCGTATGCGTCTACTTAGGCTTCTCTCTTTTTTTCTCTTTGAGCTGATCATCTTTCCCGCTTTCAATCCCGGATACCATTGCCGCTTTGGACGGCAAGTCAAGGTCACCAAGTCGCTAGGAAAGAATGGACCGCCTGTCATTGCTTCAACTTTCGTTGATGGCCTAACTTCTGAAACCTACCCAATTAATTTAAATAATTTAACTGCTGTCACCATTTCGTGGAGGTCACTGAGCCCCCTTTGTACTTTTTCAGCAGATGCGTATGCTGATGTGACGACGTTGACTTTTCATGAACTCCCCATCCCTACGTGCGTTTTTTATTACTAAATTAACGTACCGTTTTCTCTGCACACGTTTTATGCCAAGCGTCAACAGTCAGCTGCAAGGCTGCATCCCAATCTTTCAACCAAGCTATTAAATAGGAAACCAGCTAGTTTAATATGAATATGTAAATTTTAATCGCTTATCCATTTTTCATAAGCGATTCTATATATATATGCATATATACTTGTTAAACGAAGTTTACTTGTACCCTTTAGTTTCCTTTTATGGCAGAAAATGCGCAAGTCTTTTCCCCATGCTGTCCCTTCTCAACATCACGTAGGAGGAGTAGAATTCATTGTTGAGATGTCCCGCATCTAATACGCGCCTTTGTTTCGTGAACTCAGCAGACTTCACGGCTGTCTTCTTGACTTTCAACTTGAATTACGGTTAACCTCTTTTCGCATCACCTCTTTTTTGCAAATAGATGTTGTCTCGGTGAAACTGTTTCAGAAATAGCTTAGCTTCATTGAAACGAGGGCTTCCTTTACTTGCTCTTAGTTCGCCTTTTCCAAATTTCGTCGCACAATCGCCTAGTCGACTGATGACGCATTTTAAACGTTTTGGAAAGTAAATGATCTACCTAACTGACGAATCCGCGATGTTACGTGTAGACTGAAAATTTACATAAAATTAAGTACCACTTTTCGATGCGGATGAGCAGATTATTCTCCACGCTAATCGACAGACCTTTCTTGTTTGCCTATTGCATTTACTGAAGCGGAAAAACGCTTTGATTAGTTTATGTCAGCTGCTGACCTAGTTATTATTCATTTTTTAAATTATCTAAACAGAAATGTTGAATATTCAAAAGGAACGACGGACTTTAGCTGACATTTCTTTTTTTTTACTCTTGAATGAAACCTGTTTGGCAATGGAAGCCAACCTGACGATTCAATACAAATATCGGCTGGTTGCAAAGGTTATTAGCACGTTGCCAACATTTTATCTGATCAAGAGAAAAGTCGTAGACTTAGGACAATACAACGACGCTGTTGCGCAGGCGATGGTAAAAACTTATTGAAAATGGGAGTTTTGCATAAAACAGGATTGGCGACGCGGAAAAACAAAACGCCAAGTGGAAGAGTAAACCTGACTCTTTCATATTTGCCGCTACTGGTTTATGCTAAAATTTGGAGAAAAACAACATCAGGCATTGCTAAGCAGCGTACGTTTGGGGTAAAATTATTGAAAGGCATATAAATGCGAGCCTTATTTTAATTATGGCCTTTTCTAATTGCTCAACTATCGCTGCAGCGCGTATAACTTACAAATCTAAGTCGATTTTAATAAATAAGTGAAAATCGAAAGAGTAGAAAAATGCTACAACGGTGAATGAAGCGGTACGAACCCTTTCACAGCAGCCCCATTTTCAAGTACATGTTTAGGCCGTATTTATACAACAGCGAACTGGAAACCACAATAAGGTATTCCTGCTAACAAATAACATTTGCTTTTTGGCTACTACCCACAAGATGAAAGTTATTAGGCTTTAATTATTCCATATTTTCTATCACACTACTCCAGGGTGATATCTAGTATATGCACATCAGAGTAATAACCTGATGGTACAGATGATAAAGCGTTCACTTCATACGTAGACTACTTTTTAGCAGCATTAGTGTTATGGTGTCCACGTTCACCAACCTGCAGAATGAATTTTAAATTTTCTAAACATTTTTCGTCACATCACGCTTAAACAATGAGCGAGCTGGCAGGTAGCAAAGCTCGACAGAGCACGTTAAAAACGTATGCATACTTTTACGGATTCATTTCCCATAAAGGTTTCTCCTTATTTAGGAAGCTTTTAAGGCGCAGCCTGTCCCAACATCAGCGCTTAATGACAAGGCCACATAAATTTCAGGTTAAGGATATACTGAAGTTTTGAAGTGGGGCATGAAAGCATCGAAAATAAAGAGAAAAACTTGTTAGTTAAGAGTATGCATATGCCAATATCGCCAGCTGAGAAAATATAATATAACACAGCGTCGACAGAGCACGAGAAAAGGAAGGCCTTATGGACACGGAAGGGCAGCTTGTGAGGGCGTTAGCGGAAGACGGAAAAATGAAAATAAAAAGTAGTAGAAGCCACATGATAATTAATTCCCATTTTCATTTCTAAGCTTTATACAGGTCACTTAGTCATTTTACGTTTATTATTTTACCGTTTTGTTAATGTATCAGTAAGGTATTTTTTGACATTTGACCGCTGACGAAGGGTGGAAGCCAAAAAATCTGAAAGCTCCGGCATTAATAAAATTTTGTTTTCATAACTAGATCTTGAAAACATGATGCTTTTGTACGGGAGCGTGTGTTTTCATATTGAAAAATATCTTTATTACGGATTCTCTCCCGTTGTGAAGTAAAACAAAAAGATTTTTCTTTTCTTCCGGAGCTTCCGGACTACACATAATCTCACCGCTGAAGACGGGTCGCGAAAGACCCGAAAGCTCCGGAAGAAAAGAAAAATCTTTTTGTTTTACTTCACAACAGGAGAGAATCCGTAATAAAGATATTTTTCAATATCATAACTAGATATCCCATAAATACAACCTGCACGCCATGTGTTTTTTGATTTTATATATTTATGTATTGTGTGAAGTTTCTAGGATTTTTGCTTCATTATGGGTGGAATGTAAACTACTTCAAAAAGGACGGCCATTTAAACTGGCGTCCTTCTGCCTTTAAACTGCAGCATTTTCCATGGGCTTACGATTACGCACTGATGACGAGGCAAGATGCGCTCCTAAAGCCTTGCAAATGAAAAGAAATACTTTTTACCTAAAAGTTTGTATAAACCTGTATCACCCTGTCTGGAAAACTTTATGCGCAGATATCTTTTTAATGAGTATTTATTTTGATCGAAACCTGCTAAGTTATAAAAGTTTAATTTACGGCCACCCATTGGCTCAATTAAACATTGAGTCTATTGTAAAACTTATTTTCGGCTTAATTGCTAATACTGATTATTTAATCTTTAAGTTTCCTTCTGTTACTTCTACTTGACAAGTGGATATGCTTCAATAATATGCATATGCACTGTTAGCCTCATGCCAAGATCTTATGTTTAGCTTCTATTTCATTCCTAGTTTCCATTTTAGGCATAATGTCTTGAAACGGACTGCTGTACAATGTTATTCCGCTTAATTATTCTATTGATATGTAGAGCTCTCAGAATTTGTCGATCCTGTGATCAGCACTGATAAAAGTGGTCCTAGACTATGAAAGGCAGTCATGTCAGTATAACTTGACATTTTAAATGATATTCCGTAATTGAAAAAACCATATCACATCCACCTGCAGAACTAAGCCTTCTATATCAAGCATAACGCAAAATATACAATAATGGCAAAGGCATGAAAGTTAGCAATATCTGAACAGATCTCTTTGAGAAGACAAAGTCACGCAATTTATGACATTGATGATTTTTACTATGTAATAATCTTAATAAAGCTATGTATAGAAAATATGCCCTATGGCATGCATTTCTATACAATTTATTCTTTTTTATCTTTGCTAAATAATTTACTTAACTTTATTTTTATTATTAGCTTAAGCTGACATAACTAGCTTTTATAACTGTCTCTTTTGAGCACTGTTGACTGGATCAGACGAATCCTGAAACGCCCACGTGGCATGGTGGCATTTTTATACTTATCCCGAAACAAATCAAAAATAGATTCTCTGGTAGTTCTCACCTGTTAAAGAAAGGTACTTAGCAGCGTCCAGAACGTCACTGGCAAAAGCGAAGGCTTTGGCGAGCTGTGCGATCACAAGCTTTGGCCATTCATGGAATGCAGGTTGTTACACTTTCAAGTGAGCTTGCATTTTTGATTGAGCTGACTTTTGCCTCAATGTGATGGAATTTCTAAACCAAAAAACGACCAGTTATAATGTTACTGTTTAAAATAATTATTGTTGAAGTATACTCTAAAAAATGATGCTGCTACTGTAGCAAAGTGAAGCAAGCAATGACTTTTGAAAATATTAATAATTTTGCATATCAGTTACTGGAAATATTCACTCGCATATTTTGCTCACAAAATGGATGAACAAAGAGTTTTAATACAAATAAAAAGGCGCTGAATATTTTTTAAAGAAAATGCTGAGCATTTGAAAATGTGATGCTTTTGTACGGGACTGTGTGTTTTCATATTGAAAATATCTTTAGTACGGATTCTGTCCCGTTGAGATGTAAAATAAAAGATTTTTCTCTCCGAAGCTTTCGGGTCTGCCGCGACCCGTCTTCAGCCGTCCAATGATATGTGTGGTGGTTACTGAGACGACATTTGTCTTCCGTCACTTTTCAACGTTTAAAACGAGAGCTTCGGAGAGAAAAATCTTTTATTTTACATCTCAACGGGACAGAATCCGTAATAAAGATATTTTCAATATGAATGCTGAGCATTTATAATAAAGTTCTGATAAACAAAAAGAGGATTCGCGGTTCGCTTGGCTGTGAGCAAAACATATGACAAAAACTTTCCATTTTTTTAGAGACTAATAATAAACCGCTTTTCTAATTTCCATTCATAAGGCATTTCCACGTTAGCTGCGCTTCAATGGCAGCATGTAATCGGATACGGTTCATTTTAAAAAATAAAATAGCAGATAATACGCGTTATTGTTATATTTTCATGTAAATTAACTGTTTTCTTGTAGTAACCGGTGGTTCCGAAGGGAAGCGTCAAAGAACTGCTTACACGCGAAGTCAGGTTTTGGAATTGGAAAAGGAATTTCATTTTAACAGATACCTGACCCGTCGAAGACGGATTGAAATAGCCCAAACGTTGGGACTCAGCGAGCGTCAGGTGAAAATATGGTTCCAAAATCGTCGTATGAAGTTGAAAAAGGACCAGAAAAGCCATCACACCGCGCCGTCGTACGGTCAAGCGGGCAGTGCCATCATTAACCCTTTGCAGATGGGTCCGCTGGCTGCCGCCGCAATGCAGCACGTCGGTCGGTCCACTGGCAGCTACTTATTCAATGTGCCATATGACATCACTGGCAACATGAGCTCCAGTTGTGGTTCCATCAATGGACCAAAACTATTTCTGCATGAATGAACAAATCATAGCTCCACCGTTGCTAGCTGTGCAGTTCTTAGCTCTTCAGTTGCGTGTATTTTATGAGCGACGGATCGCTTTGCCGTTGGCATATTGTCAACTCAATGCAAATATCCGTTCTTATTTACAAATTATAATGCCGAACTCCAGATGACGTCAAGCTCAACTCTTCCTTCTTTCTCTTCACCTTTCGTCCCTCCCTTTCGCTGTCTTGACGCGTTTTCGCTTACGTTTGGATCAGTCAATCTTGCCGAAAATTGTACTTAAAAAAATAGGTACTCTATTGTCCTGCTGATGCACGCCAATTCGAACTGCCAAAAAAGGCACAAAGTTCAATACATTCCGAATAGAGTAACAGCCAATTATGCTTGTAATTTGCCTAGCACATCCAACAGGCCATTAACAAAACGATAGACATCCGTAAAGCTATTGTACAAGTGCACGGGAGTGACACGAATTACGTTGGGAAGACGCACGTCGCACTGAAAAAAGTATAGCGACAATTAAAACTAGTAAAAAAGTAAAAATCAAAAGAGCTTTTCCAAGCTGCTTTAAAAATTTGAAAACGTACCACAATTCCTCGCTTTTTTAAATGTTCATTCAGTGATCGCACATTTCGAGAAAATTTGAGAGAAATTTGGCATCCACGTTCTTCCGGGTTACGAGGCGTAATAATTTCGCAGTGGTGTTCACTTAGGTAAGAATCGATCAAATATTCCAGATAGCCAGTAAGCATGATAGATTTTCTTCGTAGACTCTCCATTGTGGTTAATTTGAACACCTGAAATACGAAACTCCAAAATCCCGTCAATACTTGTCATACGAAAGCAAAAACCGCTTCCCAAATCTCAAACTACTTTTGCTATAAGAAAGAGAAAACGGGCATAAAATAAAAGCGCAGAAATCCCGAATACGAAAACTGTCGAATAGGAAGAAGAACAGGAAATGTCAGAATTTTCACACGAGTTTAATTATAGAAGGGACAAAAACCTGAATAGGTAGGAACCCTGATTGAACCTCAATCCCGAAAACTAGATTTCAGGTATGGTTTAGCAATCCAAGTGGCCAAATGGTTACTTTGTGGCTCTTTTGTACTTATAGTTCGCTGGTAAATGCGGGATACCTTTCGAATATGAATTTATATCCTCTTTACACTTCCGCAGACGAGCTTTCAGACTTTTTGCTTCTCCTTATTCAGCAGCTACGAGTAACAAACTACCACATTGTAGGATTATCCGATGTGAGCGTTTGGTCATCAGCACTTCCAAACTATATCTGAAATTTTACTTTCGGGATTTTGGCTTATTTAGGAACTTGTCCTTTCGATAATTAATTCAATGTTATGCTTCCCGCCACTCGGCCATTTTTTCCTATCCGGCTGTATGGATACTTGTGACTACGACTATTCAGAACTTCGACTTACAGTTTCATGACCGCCATCGAGAGAGGACAATGTAATAACATTTTCATAGTGAATCTGCAATATTCAACATTGCAGATCCATTATGAAAATACTTACAGATCCATTAAAAAGTATAGAAAGTTCAAAATAAAACAATAATATATAACGACGTAAAAGTAGTTGTACTTGTAAGCTTGCTAACATGGGACAGGTAAGTAGTGCCGGCGGATGGCTTATCCGGTATGCCAGGCAGCCTTTTTCAAACTCCATTTCTAAAAAACAAAAATTTAAGACTATAAAAACAGTTGGATACTATTCCTGAAGACAAGAATAACGTTTGGCTGATTCTCTAAAGTTTTAAAGTTAGTAAGGAAAACGCAGTTTCTTATCCATTCGAAACAAAGCAAAAAATAGCGAGCACAAAGTAAATACAAAAAAAATTAACATTTCGTACGTACCATTTGTCATATCAAATCTGGTGGCAGCGCAATGACCCCACCAACCCCACAAAGCCGGCGGGTGGCTGTTCATGACTTCTTCATGCACAAAGACTACGCTTAGACCACCGCAACCAGAATTCAAGTATTTGTAAGAACACCAAGTTGCAAAGTCGACTTTCCATTCATGGAGTTTAAGGGGAACATTTCCGGCTGCATGGGCAAGATCCCAGCCGACGACACATCCCTAAGCAAGGAAGCCCTGATGACTGATTCAAAGTTTGCTTTTTTGACAACTACGCCTTACTGTCATTTACATCATTACAGTCACTTAACTTATCCTGAAATATGTTTCACATAGGTGCACCATACAAAAAGTGACTGAAGCAATTTGCATAATCGGTTAAACAAACCTGGTTAAATTTTCCCGCACAAAACAACAGTGCTCATCATAGCTTTAAAGTGTTAATCCTACGATTAAAGAGGCGACTACGACTTAGCGCCTGTGAGAAGCATTAACATGTTATTGCGTGGCAGAAGCAGTCAAAATCCCGAACGATAAAAATTACAAGGAGATTCTTTTCACCATAGGGATTGCCATGATTGTAAAAATTACTACTATCTTACCATCCCACCTCTTAATTAAGTAGTATTATTTTCGGGATATTGATCGTTCGGGATGGCGACATAAACCATTGCGTTGACGCTTTGTTGCATTCGAAAAGTCGTTACCTTTGCTTTTCCAACAGATGTGATGCGGGGGATGTCGAAATATTGACCACTGTAGTAGTTAACGCCGCTAAATAGAACAAGGGCAATTGAATCACCGTGGGCGTCAAGATAAGCAAGAATTTCATCAGTGGTCAACCAGCTCCTTCCCTAAAAGTTTTGAAAATTGAACTTTCATTTCATATTCAAAGAGAAAAGTCGAACAGATAAGTAGTAGTGCCAGTGTGAGCAAAAAAGTGAAAACTACTATTCGTAAGGATAAAAAGGTTAGAAGAAGGCTTAGACAAACAGAAATAACAATCTGCTGATTTACAACACCATAAAAGTATTATTGTACAAAAAAGTGGAATATCAAAAGTAAACTCGCGACGAAAAAGCAATGAAGCCCTTGAAGACAAGTTTCACGCCACTTTCGAGCAGCTTTAGTAATGGAGCACAAAAAGCACCTTAGTTTACTATTCCTTGTGAATCAGTTTGCATAATGATTAAGCTGAATGTTCAAACGGGATTTAAAGGATACAACCTGCAACCTCCTGAAACTATGCGCTTTTCTGTAATCACTATCTGACGACGTACGGACACATAAAGCGATAGCCGCTTACTAGGGCTACGGCGGGAGTCAATTTCTAAGGATCAAAAATGTCTTTCTTATACAGAAGGAATAACTTGACTACTCAATAGCAAAAACAGTTATTTTCAAAAGTGTATGTATGTGTATAGTCAACTCAGCCCGTGTTGCTACTTATCTTTACTAATATATGAGCTTTTAAAAAATCGGCCCCCGCGCAAGTTTAAAAAGTTCTGGCAGACAGGTCCAATGCAGACCAGACAGTTCTGTTCAAAACAAGCATAGTGCAGGAATTTGAATAAGACTACCTGCACAAAACCGATGCTTAAGCTTGCTTCCGTCACGGAGTGTTTAAAATCAAGTTAACAGCCAGTATCCCCTTTTTATTTGCATAAAGTTATTAATCAATAGCCAAACCTGGCATACGGCAGCAACTTGCAGAAACGCGGTATGATTCCGCACTCTTTTTTTCAACGCGTTATTTATGGTAGGAACAGGAAAACAAAACTGACGTTAAACAAGCGAAGCATACGGAATCGTATTCAAGAAGGTTCTACGCAAGTCGAGTCACTAAGATACTATAATGGCGCGTTGGAGATGGAACCGGATACATTCCAAAGCCATTACAAAGAATTCAAGTTCGCTTCTGTAATTATTGGTAAAACAATAGCACCATAAAACTATTCAAGAAGGTATATTCTTTCTAAGCAGCATCATCAGCATCCAAAAATGTATTATGTATGATATATAACGGACAGAAATAAAAACTTGAAAAAAAAGAAAAGCAGCTATCAAATACAAAGCGCATCTTTACCTATAAACAAATAAACCAAAAGCATTAATACCTGGCCAGGTTCGAGGGTTACCACGCATTCATCCGGCTCATATCCGTGTAGTTTCACTTGCGATTGAACAGCATACTAATAAAATTTACCATTCCACAATATTCATTCGCATAGTTGTAGTACATACAAAGTCAGACGGAAATGGCTTAGTCTCCATAAGTACCACTTTCTTGGTCGGAGTTGGCTTGTAAAAGGCTGCCTTGAAAGCAAATTCCTGAGCATCTTCATCGTGAAAATCGAAGCAGAAAACATTAAGAAACTATAACGTTTAGCCGATTTAATATTCAAAATAGATTATTGAATTTTGACTTGATTATCAGCTAAAAATGTGTAGCCGCCAAATATGGACCTGCTAAATTGGCTACTGTCTATTCAGCTTGAATATTATTCCCAAAGCTTATGCTTAACTCGTCCTCACTTTTGTTAAGTACATACTATACGCTAAAGCATCTATAATTTATTTCCATATTATGCTAATATTACTATAGGACCTTAGATCGTTTATCAAAAGCTTCAATCCCATTTTAGGAGCTACAAATAGACGATTCCAAAGAGAAACACAATGGTAGATTTAAAGAGAATGCAAACTGACCATTAGCACGTGAAGATTGACAGTCAAACTGTTCATTACGGAAATTTCATCGGTTCTGGCGCCGACAATTTCTGCCTGTCCGTCAACAAGAAGCAAATCGCATTCAGCCCACGGCATCTCGCCCGCTTTGTGCCCTTGGACACCCCTGCAATTGATGAGATAAAAATTCGAACAGCGAAAAAGTAATTCAGGCACATTTTTGCCCATTTGTCCAGTTCTCTTTCAACCAAGTGTTTTGTATTCTTAGGCTGAAGTCCAAGAGAATTCCCGCATAAATATATCGCCTCTTCACTTTCATCAACGGCGCTTAAATCGACTGAAACAAAAAATCCGTTTAGCGAACGTGCATTTTCCAACAACACAGCATAGATGTCGTTCGCAGGATTAAGATAAGGGTACAACTGAAACTGGTTTCCAACGCTTGATTTCAAACTATCATGACAAGCACTTTCAACAGAGCAATTCTCTAATGATAAAAAGTAGAGCAGGCTAAATAATCAATTGATAACACGGATATTTTTAACTTTCCAAATTGAAAACATTTAAAGCTAAGCTTAAGGGAAGCAGCCGACGAATGTAGATTCTAGTGAACAGAAATTAAATTGCAGAACTCTGCAAAGTTCAACAGTATTAGACGGAATGACTAACATTTTATTAACAATACTCTCTTTAATGATGGAAAATAAATCGACGTTCAATCCTTTGCCCAACATAAGAAAAAGTGAATTGAATCTGCTCACCACCGTCTAGATCCCTCATCCTTGGATACAGAAAATGATCACGCAAATGCTTCAATGGGTCCTGTTCATCCATATGTTTAGCAAATGCTGCATCGGTAACAGGAATGCCATGCTGAACGGCAATTGTATCGAAGAAAGACTTTAAGCTGACGTCTTGCTCAGCGTTCATTGACTCCATAATAGGTTGTTCTCGACCGAAGCGGGAAACAAAACTCTCTTAAAGCAATAGCATCGCTACTACACCATTGTACTAATGGAACTCGCAGCAGTGCCGAACGTCACTGCTTCCTGCTCTCTGGCAGCTGTTAAAATTCTGTTAAATACTCCCGCTGTGATAAACAAAGACCAGAGAGATAGCAGTAGAGCTAAATGGCAAAATACTTTACCTGGTTAAAGGAATTATCGGCAGCGAGACGTCAGCTGACATATGAACCGGTATTGGTACATGTCAACAAAGATGACTATATTCTTGCTCTCTAATTGGTTAAGGCAGACCTTGGCAATTGATAATGCTTTTCCGGGAGATTATCAACCGAAACGAAACAGCCAGTACGACAAGCAACTCATTTTAACAAGACGCTCTACATTTAGAACAAATTTTAATTTCAAATTCTGGGTGTAACTTAGATAAGCATCTGATCATACGTTTATACGTAGTTTGCTCTTTTCAACGACTGGAACTTGCAAAGAGAACTTGAACATCAGATAAACTAGTTACTTTTCCTCGAATACAGGTTTTGGACGACGTCCGTTTCAATAAAAGAAAGTTAGCTGAGCTGAGTCTTACAATGATTAAAGCGGATGAGTATTACAATACTCTGTTTCTTATCATTAAAGTATTTTAGTTTTTTTCTGCTGATAAAAAAAGTATTGCTTGTTATGTAAGCCCTTCCCCACGAATGATAATTACATTCTACAAAATAGTGGTAGCGTAACCTAAAAATATCGGGTTGATTGAACCTTGTCGGTTATCCGCCCCACCGTCTAAGAAATGCAGGTTCCTTTCTGTTTAGCAGCTAACCATCTTGTCATGTCTTTATTGGAAAGCATGTCAGTTATCATATTTTTTCCTTAGGTAAACCTATACAAAAATATAAACGTTTCGTTTTGGCTTAAACTTAGGGAAGGGCAGAACAGAGTTATTACAGTATGATCGTGCTGCGCATAACCTATAATACTCGCTCAATTAAACCAGTTGAAAAGCTTAAGCAATTACAAACTAATAACGCTTTAAAAAAGTAAAGGCGTGCTGTAAAACAACCGAATAACACGTTTTACTGCCGAACCTCTGTATATTGCTTTCATTGTTCTCCATAGATTAAACCATGACACTCTACTTCGTTTAAAAATTCTTTACATAAGATTTAATAAACGCTTTTCTGAACAAAATAATGTATCTTGTCTCTTAGCCGCTCCATCGTCTTACTATAGGCTGGCGTGCCATCTTGTTCTACCTTTTCCGCAGCCTAAGCCAAGACTTAAAGTTTGTATTTTGGCTTGGGCTCATGCAAGGGCAGAATAAGCCGGCTAGCATTTCTTCCAACAAAGAAAGCACAGAATGGTGGCTCGCATGCCATAAAGGAACCTGCATTTTTTAGACGGTGGGCAGCTAAGAGGCAGTATTGAAAATAACATTATCTTTGCGCTCAAGATTGAAGTCCTTCATTTTTCAACGTAACATACGCCTTATCTTGATCGGTACCCTTTTTCGTACAAATAGAATCACGCTGATAGGGAACGCACGTTATTCGACGCTGAATATAGGTTTCAACCTATAAGCGGTCAGCGGAGGGGCTAATTCTATCGTGATTTTCCTACAGACCTTACTATCATAAAGTTTTCGAAACTTTCCTTGCATGTAGTAGTCTTTAAACAGAGGTCTGCTAGCCTAATACTGAACAGCTTTGAAAAGACGCAGCAACGCATAAGGGGCGTATAAGGAAATAACGAATACCTTGTTATGCTAAAAAGGCTTATTAGGAGTTTTTCTGTGGCTTTCGGGACTTGTCTTTAGCATCTTCAGCAAAGTTGAATATTAATTGACTCAAACTTTTAACTCTGATGAAGAAGGGATACGCTGAGCTGAAAGAAGTAAGAAAGACTCTTAATAATTCAGTATGGGACAATGTTACTTAGTTTTAATGTGCTGACTATTCAAAAGGACAAATATAACGAAAGAAAAATAGAACATTCATGCATAATTAATTTCATAGACATTTCATTTTTTTAACTACGGAAAAGCATGAATGGTTTATATAAACGCCTTTTTAAAATGTTTTATTTTTGATCGTTTGCATACTCTAATTGAACCGTAGGTACCAATACAGTATCCTCAAGGTTCTTGTTTTTCTTTTAATATCCCCTTAAAAGAACAGATCATTTTTGAAGCTCAGCTGTGGCCAGAAAATGTTTTCCATTTGCTGAGCAAAATCTTCCCTTTTCGCGATTCGAAATGAGAGCGAACAACTTCTCCATTGGCAAAAAAAGCATTTCACCTTTGTAGCGTCTCCATAGCTACAAAGCTTGGCCAGTCCATTCCTTGTTCATTGTTCTAGAACACCTTTTGGATCACACTGTTATTCTGCCACTTGGTCTATCTCAAGAGAGCAAATTATGGCTATATTCACTTTCCCTGTACACAGGACAATTTTTGTCCATTGAAATAAAATAGGAAAAATGAAACTTTTTGACTAAATCGTAGGCTATAATTGAGGGGCGCCCAATAGCTTTATTGTTTGTAGTAAGCTACCTGAAAACTCGTCTTTGAAGGTACTGTACTTCGGCAGTTCAGTTCAAGAAAAACATCTTTGAATCCTTATTGTTTTGTTGTCCGCGCACTCCCAGCTTGCAAGATGAGCAAAGCACATCCTCCCGAGCTGAAAAAGTACATGGAAAAGAAGATGCAGTTAAAGCTGAATGGCGGTCGCATAATCTCCGGCGTTCTTCGCGGCTTCGATCCATTTATGAATCTGGTGGGTGTATTAATCAAAATCGTTTTGCTCGATTTATTCTTCAACTGTTTGAAGTTGTAATAGCTCGAAATGAGACTACTTGGTTTCGTAGCTTTTCTGTCGCTTTGTTATTTTAGCTAAAAGCCAGTAGGGTGCTTCGTGCTTATCAGCTTAATGCGAAATGTTTCAGGTTGTCGACGATGCCATGGAACATACAAAGAATGGCGAACAATCGCCGATTGGCATGGTAGTTGTCCGCGGCAATTCCGTCGTTTTGATGGAACTGCTTGAGCCTGCTTAAAAGCCGTACATGTTGACCAGTACAGATGTACACTTGATGCGTCAATAAAGTGTTCATTTCCTGTTACGTTATTGTACACTACCTTTTTTGTAGCGCTGCAGCAGATAAGGATTCCCCGGGCAAATGTACTAGGCTAGTTGACACATCGTTATCGCTGGTGATTGTCGTCTAGAATGAATCATTCTTGGACTTGTTTGGTCTTAGTCAGCAGCTAGCTTGCAGAGAAAATTTTTGTTGTTAAGCGCGTAAAGCACAGCTTCTAATAAGTCTACGAATTCTCCATGTTACGGTGGCGCCGCAGTAAGCGAACTTTAAAAGGTAATTATAACTTCATACCGCAATTGAATTTCCTTGTGAGGTGTTGCTTGCCATTTAAAATTAAAAACAAAATATCCCTTCTTGGAAAGCGGCCTTTATTTTGAAATACAAAATAAAGTTCGCTTCTCCATTCGAATGACATTACCTTGGTCTTTCTGCATGAACTTTTCACCAGTAATATACAGTGCGCTTAGTGGCAGCGACTTATATCCACTTCGTCTATTTCAAGTTGCTCTGCAATGACCCTCGATAGGCCTTAGCGCGTGTTAGTTAGTAAACAATAGGGAATCCTCTTCGTCCAGGAAAAGACAACATGATCATGCGTGCACGAGGTCAACTAGCGCAGGACTTCATAGCGTCACCTGGAGGTGGAGCGTGCGTGCTATTCACGTTAGGATAAAGCGTGAAAAGAGAATGACCAGAATATTGAAGACGCTGGGACCCGCCTGGGTCCTCGGGCAAACTGTAAATGACACTTGTCGCCATTGGGCTTCCAGCTCAACTTGTCCAAAGTGCTTTGAATCGTAACGCGCGCGCAGCCAGTTGTTAACTTTCAACCATTTTGCTGTACACCCGTTGGAAACCAGTTTCCGGTACGGAAGGGACTCTGGGGCACTGTCGTACCTGTCAACGGAGGCATAGAGCGACCAATGGAGGACGATGGTGATGCTCTGCTTAGTAACTGTTGAAGCTTCCATTGGCCTTGTAAGCGGAGACTCAATCAGCCGTTATTAGAGCAGACGCAGGTACGAAGCGCAGCACACTTTGTTTAGTCAACACTGCCTATGTGGCTACGGGTTCGCCTCTAATCGGTCACCAGTTTCCTCTGGAAAGCTGCCAAGGTCATTAGTATCAGGTCAAAACGGTGCTGGCCTGTTCGTTGGCTATAATTCGGTCTCGATCATTGTTGCTAAGTGGAGTTTACCTATGGGCTATCTCTGGCAAATAACTGGCGTTGTACCAAAAAGGGAAAAATGAGCGTCAGCGTGGCGGTTCAGTTACCAGGTCGAAAAGTTATTTCCGTACCGCTGAATACGGACAGTACTGCAGCGGATGTTATCTATCAATGCAAGCGTAGCGATAATCTTTCCGATGAGTACTTTCTAACAGCAGACTTCGATGGGTTTGGTACGTTTTCTTGATCCTACCGATACGCTTAAGCTGAAAGCAGTCTTTTCAATCATTCCGCTTTTGTAGACAAATTGTTCGAACCAGAAGAACGCCTTTATCACCTAGTCAAGAAGCACGTTGTCGCCAGCGGTCGAGAAAAGGACGTCCAATTCTTTCTGCGAAAGAAAAAAGCGACCAATAAAGGTAATGGTCGCCTATGTATAGAACGAACTTGACGTTCCACTAATGTGCTCTCGCTGTGAATAATGTTTGCAGATTATGTTGACAGTTAGTGAATTCACTTTTTTAGGCAAACTACTAAGCGACTCCGTTTCAAGTCTCTCGTTGGACTCTCAAAATGAGGTGAGTTGAATGATCGACTGCTCACTGTCCGCAACGGCCTCATTTTCATTGCAACACGTCCGTTTGCTTTTTTAAAGGAAGTTCTGCCGGCCAGCAGCTTCACTGCTAATATTTTCCAACTTTACCAGCTAGAATAATTTACATAACTTGAAAATAATAAGCGTCAGCGTATTCTCATTTTTGACAGAATGTTAAACAATTCTCAAGTACTAAATCAAAACTAAGCAAAGGTTTAAATCTGAGAAGTAGTGATGAGCACTAGTTAATCGTTAAATGCCACTTTCTCTTATGTTATACCAATACGAAGTAACAAACAATATGTAAGCGGAGGAAGTTCTATTACCCAATGTTCGTAGCAGCTATTGTTTCTTAAGCATCTGTAGATGCATTTGCATTGATACTTGAGCAAAAGAAAAGGTTTCAAATGGTTCCGTCGACCTGATTTTAAAAGAAGGCCATGCAGTTCGATTTATTCGGATGGACGGCTAACTTCGTCGTCGTATGTTCTCCTTCATCAAGACAATGTAATTTTCCACGCGCGGAACTGGAGCAGAAATTGAATTACGCTGCCAAAGTAAACATGTCAAAATTGCCGAACGAATCTGCAAGTTTCTACAACAAACATTCCCTTGTTTTTACTGGCGGGCAATTCGTCTCACTAAGTCTAAAAGTCAATTATGACTTTTTTGTCTTTTTTTATATAATTTTGGTGTCGAGCTGGGTTTGCGCCCTACGGTATGAAAAATGCAGGTTCGTTTCTGCTAAGCATGCCACTGACATGCTCTGCCATCACTGGCAAGCTTACCGACTATCTCGTCGTTTTCTTATCTAAGCCTAAGATAATATATATGCAATGTGTTTAGGCTTAGGCTTAGGCCAGGACAGAACAGGACGGGCGGCAGATTTACAGTATGCCGGTGGGGCTCAAAGCTGACGAGGTTCAATTATGTTAGCATTTTCGCTGCATGCCAGTGCATGAAATTTTGACTTTGTCGATGAAACTGCTGGAGTTTTACTTGTATTGACCCACATTACGCAACGGTTATGGACTATGCTGAAAACCGTAGAGCACGCTGATATGAAAAGCGTTAGTTACAGTACAAACTGAACATGGAGTGCAAATTGTGAGAATTCCTCTCTTCTAAAGCGTCCCATTCGCAGGTTCTTAAAAGCTAGTACAAATTGAAATAGTCAACGCGTGCTGCTTAGCGCCAGTAGGCAGTATTTTAACTCTGGTATATGCGATTGTAATAAGAAGTTTAAATCGTGACTTTAGAAGAACTTTCGGAGAGAAAATAGGGATTAGAAATCGTTGAACGATTGTTGAGACCAACGGTAGTGGAATACTACCTGAGTACTATTTAACATTCTGTGGGGGCAATGACTTCAAGTCGCGTGTTAAGGATTGTTATTTAATGAACGTCGCTCCGCATGACCTGCCGGTAGAACTTTTGAATAGTTTGAATAAATCGGTTTTTTTCTTGATTTGTTAATTTGCTAAACGTTTAATTTGCGGTTTAGGAAATGGCCGTTGCGTTGAGAAGTACAACCAGCGAGTATGGTGAATTGCGCGCATTGTCGACATCTCAGCTGCGGCAGATAGCTTTGCAGCGCAAAAATACAATCGAGGAGAACTACGCGAAAATCAACGAAAAGAATCAAAAACTACATGGGCTGCTGAAGTGCTCTGGTAAGTTTCTTTTCCATGCGAATTCACTCTCATTAAAATGGCGCATAATACTTGATTAATGACTTTTTTGACAACATAAGACATTGTATTGAAGCTGTCATTATTTAACATTGCAACAAGAAGATGCGTGCGTTAAGTGAGCAAACTATTTTTAACTACAACTTCCACAGTTGGACTGTTTTTAAAATTTTACGCGTCGCAAGATAAAAGTTCCAAACGAGAATATTTCTTTTCTCCAATTAAAATTTTTTGCAGAAATTTCGACACTCTAGTCTCTGCTATAAATTTCTTATTCAAGGTTACGCAAGGCCAAAAAAACCCATTTTTTCATCTCGCTTTCAGTTTTGTCAGTGATAACGAATTTATTTTTGTTTTCAAGGTTAACTAAAAATAATCCCGTCCTTGAAGACGACACCACCACGTAGAAGTTTTAAAATATCCCTATGTCTTAATAATTAGGCATTACTGCTTGTATACTGTGCTTTTTACATGGTAGGCCTTTTTGCTTGACCATTTTATCGCGTGTGATCATAGTTTATGTTAATCATAAATAGCGACAATTATTATTGTGTAGGTGATGACGCGTTAGTGAAAATTAAATTTCCGTAGAATTATTTCCTGGACGAAATAGGCATATTTTTAATTTACGAAACTGTTTGGCTAGTTGAATGTTTTTGCTTTGCTTAAGCATTACGATTTTGGCGTGTCTGTCGGTTTCATTGATGAATGCGAAAGTATTCACGCGGTAATGCTTGTTGCAGTGTTTGATTAACGTTGGCTGGCACGCTTGAGCACAGGTTTTGAATGGCAAATGTCACCGCGTTTTAATTCATACAATCAATGCGAAGAATCATTCGTGTGTACATTCTTTTGTTCACACTTGATGCGCGTAGGGAAACGTATTTTATTTTCTTCACAATAATCAATGGGTGAGAAACAAAAGCATCTTTTTGAAAAGCAGCATTTTCTGCTGATACTCGTAAGTTTATTTAGTAGTATGTTTTGTACTTAATGTGTTTGTTTTTACTGAGACATTCTTCCACTCTTTTCGTTTGCCTTTTTTAATCGCATTTCGCGTGCACACGCTAGAATGCAAAGCAGGTTTGTTGTAAACTGTATTATTAACTCCACATCAGTTGTTGGAATCTGCTATGAACTCCTTTGTGATAAGATATCTGTTTGTTTAAGCGGTTTGTCTCCCCATTGAAAAGTTGCTTGTTACTGAACGCCCAGCGTAGTTTAACGTTGTTATGGGCGTCTGCAATTAATTCTACAAGTGCCCCATCAGAATGGTTAAGCTTATCCAGCGTGGCAATGGCAAAAGCCGCGACCGAATAACAGTATGAAAAACCGCTTGTTATGAATTATTGCAGCCTATGTGCGTATGTGTTGGTGTATGTGGAAAGGGAGGGCTTCTACATCATACTGTAATGATGGTCAGGTACTTTTCACATTAGGTTAAGAATGCGGCAATTTTTATATGAAACTGTCTTTTACAAGTAACATTCTAAAAAAAGTAATTACCCGTAGTTTAGTTTATTACATGTTGTTGCGCAGTTTTCGTAAACCAATAGTCGAACCGGACTTGTTTTTTGCTCCGCTTGTTTACTCGTAGCGACAGATAAACGGCTGGACTATTTGAACGTGACAAAATGTAAACATTAAAAATAAAATAACATATTTGATTTGACAGTTCGAAAATGGTGTACACACGCTTGCCTTTGTCCACCTTTATTGCGCGTTTTAGCGTCGCTGTCCTATTAAATGTTGTAATTTGAATTATCTACTTTCAGGAATCGATATACAACTTCACAAAACGATACGGCAGGTTAAGGAGCGACTTGTTGTTGAAGAGGCGCGCTATAGGCAGCTTGCAAAGCTTAAGGGCGAACTAGCCAACTACACGTTGTGCTACCAGTCGCTTATCCACGAACTTGAGCAAGTGAACTCGAAAATTGAAAGTAAGCGATTCGCCTTGGAGCACTGCGATCGTAGTATCGACGAGCTTGGTCGACTGTTGGCCAAAGTGAAGTTGCAACGAATGTTGTTGAGCAAGAAGGCGGAAATTAGCTTATTGGATAATGAAATACGCGAACTGTCACCTACAGTAACGCAGCAGCATCAGGCGCCGCCATGTCCTCCGTCGAGTAGTCAAGAAAAGCTGGCAAATAAATGTGCCGTAGTTGAGCGCCCGCGAGCAGCGGTTGAGCCATTCAAAGCTGAACCGGAAAGCCTTATTGAAAAAGAGGAGCCGGCATTGACGGACTACGTAAAGTCGGAGGGTTTTCAAGAAGCTTATTCTGCCGTTGAAGAGGTGCTCAGTTCTGATCTTAAAGACTCCTCCGTCCCTGCGGAGAAGTGCAATTCTCCAGAAGTCAATAGGGATGCGGCGGATAATGCCAAATTGCCCAATGATATTGCTCTGATAAATCCTTACAAGGTAAACGTGAGCATAAATAAGCGTTTCCAAATGGCATCAACGAAATTTGATAATACTGGTCATTCACCGCCTCCAGATTTAATCCCGGCAAGCGAAAAGACAAAGTTCTTATGCCATTCTCAGACAACTGACCCATCTTCCACCCTTACGGTAGTCGGCGATGAAATGATCGATTCGATGCCAGTAGGAAATGGCGAATTTGTTAAAGTAGAGCCCGATAGGATGTATGTGCGCAGTGACACCCTTCGTGCGGCGAAACGTCGCTCGTGGGCGGATCATCATATTGGCAACCACAGCTCGACAAATGACGAGACGGAACACATAAGACTTTTATTGTGCCGTGAATTGAAGAAGGGCAAAACTTCGGTTAATCTATCCTGGATATTAGACCAGCTCAATGGTGTTGGCGACATTGAAGCAAGCAGCTGTACAGATCTGGTGAGCACTTTTTATTTTTCTTCGCCAAGCAGTAAAGAAGCAATTAATTGAGCTTTAAAATCGCGACAGTGGCCGTCGCGGCAAACCAAATGTTCGCTAGGATCATCCTTTTTTCCAGCTGTCGCTAAGCGCATTAACATTTTTACCTTAGCACTATCGCGTTTCGGTGCTTTCTACGCCCTCCTTAGCCGCGGATATATGGCCGTTGGGTTTAACGAGGGGGCGCAGTGGTTGAACATCCAAAGTTTGCAATCCATTCCGTTATTTACGTTTTAATTACGTCAAATGCTTAACGTTGGGAAAGCGGCGACAGGCTTGTCCCTCCAGCCAATGCCTTGCATATGAAGACCAGCTGTTTAGCGCGTCGTTTGTGTGTATTGTTTATGAACTTTCATTCCGCTGCGAGCCGTTTCACTATCGACGTAATCACGTGACGTAAAGCTGGCCCTTTTGATTTACATGCATGCAACTTTTGCCGCTTTAACCGGTCATTAACACTGCTTCTCGAAAGAACGTTCATTCCATGTAAGCGGCGGCCAGCTGCACTCCTACAATCCATTGGATTGCGTGTATGTGCATCATTTTGATCTCGCAACACAACGTTGCTTTCTATTCTGTTTCTGGAAGAAAATAAGATGAATACTATTGTCGGCGAGCCGCGCAGGCGACGATAAAAAGAAAAGGTAGCCGTTTGACTCGTTGTCGAAATGTTGTTACTTTTAAGAACCCAGTTTTTCGTCTTTTTCCTTCGAGTTTAAAGTTAATAATAGTACAGCGCGTTTTCGGGATTCAAAGCCGGCATGCCGTTCACTGTTGATTTTATCGAATGTGACAATACGTCACCTTGTAAACCTTTACCAGAGGTTTGATTATTCAAGCATTCATGATTAGCTTTCGGTTGGAGATAATAAAAATAAAAATCAGAGCTTTCGGGAATCCGCAATTACTGTATTCAGCGACGTGTCAGAGTACTTTCAGATCGCTGGCAACAAAAATTGCGGATTCCCGAAAGCTTCGACTCTCGTTATGTTCGACAAAACGAACAAGTCTGCCGTGAACCGCCCTTTCAAAGCTCATTCAGCTTTTGAGCTTAGTCAGATCGTTAGAACAAGTTAATCGCTTCAATAAATTCCCTTTGAGCTAAAGAAAGTGAAAGTAAAAGAACGCTTAGCCGACTTTGGTGAATGTTCAACATTTTAGCTGATTCTTAACCTTTCTCTGTGCGTACGTTTTATAATTTTTGCTTTTACAGTACTCGCTGAGTGTTTTCAAGTACTTCGAAAGTATTGAAATAAATTACTTCGCTTAAGTTGGCATCCAAAATTCGAAAGGCCATTAAACGCGTTGCATTTTCATTTCCGATGCTGGCAAAAGTAATACGCGCGAAGGAAGCGAATGAATTATTTATTTCGCTGCTAAGGTGGCAGGTATGCTTAAGCTTTACGAGAACACGTTCCAATTTGTTTTCCGTAAATTTCTTGCAGCCTGTTATCACCTAATCAGTGAAAATTAGGCTTTTACAACAAATACGCGCAAGTTTCCGCGATGGCTTATTTGTTCATATTACATATGCGCGCTTTGCGTTCGGCTTTTCAAGTCTTCTCGTTGAGCGAATGATAAGAAAACGAAATGCGCTTTAAGTTTACGCTCGGGGCGTCGATTACGCGTTGCGCGCGAGGCGGTCTTAGCTAACGTGCAAAAGCAGGAAGCCAAAAGAAAAAGTAAGTAACAAGGATTGCATCCTTTTATAAAAGAACCTCATTACGGCAGTGATTTTGTAAAATTTAAAAATGTTACAACCGACTAGCTTAACGCGCTTACCCGCTAGGCTGCATTGGTTTCTTGTTCGCGGACTTAAGGTTTATCCTTTAAGTACTAATATAAAAGAGCCGTTACTAGTTGTGACGTCAGTCAAAGCTGCTGAGCAAGACAAGCGGCATGAAGCACTGCTGTCCCTCCGACAGAAGTGCGAGCAATGTCCAGAGCGCTGGAAACAACTTTTGTTTTCGTAAAGTGGTTACGGCTTATCAGAACGAAGAAACTTTACTTTACCCGCGTCTATGCATGGGCATTATCGAGACAGGTTTGCATGCACGTGCTGTTTTACTCGAGCATTCATTAGTTGTTTTGCATAATGGAGTAGGCTAATTTTGTTCCGTTTTGTTATGGTTTAAATGTCCTATTAAGTAAAGTAGTTTATTAAGAAAATTTTCAGCTTTATATTCCTATAATTTGCATTGAGAACGACTTGTCGTGGAATGGAATTTAGAATTGGTTGTTCGTTGGCATTCGGTCTTATTAGCTGATTAAAGAACTTCTAATTGATGTCATTATTAGAAACCGTTCGGCGAGAACATGACCGCGGAAGAAGATAAGGACAAAAGCCCCTGTTCGGATGCCAATCCTTCGGAAGAAACGTCAAAAGCGGCATTAGACTGCGGTGTATCGGATGGATGTCCGCCGGCACAATTATCGTCGACTGTTCCAGCAGCAAACTGCAATGGAAATGTCAAAGGCATACTGATGAATGGATCGAAAAGTGGTCGATCCGACGTCAAGAAAAGTGTGCGCTTTGACCCATTAGCGCTGCTGCTGGATGCCGCCTTGGAAGGCGAGTTGGACCTGGTCAAACGTTGTGCCAAGGAGGTACCGAACGTAAGCGTTTGCTACGAAGAAGGCATCACTGCTTTGCACAACGCCATTTGCGCGGGCAATTACGAGGTTGTACGGTTTTTGGTTGAAGCTGGTGCTGACGTCAATGCGCAGGATTCGGACGGATGGTATATGCTTTATTCAAAGGCCAATAGTTTCTTCTTCGTAGTGACATTTTTCTTTTCAGGACCCCGTTGCACTGCGCTGCGTCTTGCAATAACCTGCCAATAGTGAAATTTTTGGTTGAACACGGAGCTTGTATATTTGCCGCAACTCTAAGTGACCAAGAAACCCCGGCTGACAAATGCGAAGAGAACGAGGAAGGCTTTATTGGTTGCTCACAATTCTTAGTCAATCTTCAGGAGCGAATGGGTGTAATCAATTCTGGACGGGTGTACGCTGGATGCAATTACGATAAGCAAAGGGAGGATGAAATTTCATTCAAGCTGGACGATGAACTGAGGGTGCTAAGCAAGGAGACGGAGGAAAAAAATTGGTGGTGGGTTGTCCATTTGGCAACTGGTCAAGAAGGTTACGTGCCAAGAAACTTGTTAGCGGTATGCTTGTTTCCAATGTATCCAATTTATAAATGTGATCCTAATATTTTAGTTGTACCCACGTCTAACGCGTAACTGCTACCTGAAGTGTACGTTCAACGATGCTGAGACGAATGCTTCGGATAGTCAGTGAAGTATGGTATCCTATAAGAAGAGTTATACGCATTGATAGCGTACCTCTTCCAGATTAAGTTGGTCACATTTTTGCGTTTGTGTTGCTAGGGCAAAAGCGTCACTTGTTCCACAGACACAGACAGTATTGTACCATCATTCCGTTGTTCTCTCGTTGCATCAAGTAACCTCATTGTTTTTCCAGCAGCTGCAGCCAAGCTATTACGTGCATTCTGTTTGCTCCTCGTAGTGGTCACAATGTGGGGGTGTCACACAATCAATTCCGTTTGTTATTATACTTGCGTGTCAAACTGTTTGGGCCATTTGTTTAGGCATCTTTGTTCACTTTACAGTAAATTCATCGTTTTACCCTGTACTGATTGGTAGCGAAATTGAAATTACTATTATTAGCTACGTGTAAGGATTCCCAGAAAGTCGCTATCTGTAGAAAAAGAGTGAGAATTCAGTTTTTTCAACCGGATTAGGTTTTCTTCCCCTTCCGCTTCTTCATAAGAGATAGCTTTTCTAAAGCCATATTCTGAAAAGGATTATTTCCTCAAAAACGTTTGCTGGTATTGATGATGAATTTAGGCTCGCCAGCTGCACATGAGATATCCAATGTGGTTTCCACGTCTTCGGCTGCAAGTTGTCACTAAATTTTAATCTTTTAAGCGTTGCTTTGCAAAATGAAGAAAGTGATAGGCGTATCAGGTTACTCACTTTGGACAGACATTCTTGTTAAATGTACATTAGCGTGGAGTATATGCATATGCAAAAGCGAGGTGCAGCGGGAAAAATGAAGAGATAACCGTGTGTAAATATTGCGTATGAATAAAGTAGGTTTTACCAAAGCTCGCTATTGAAGCTTTTGCTAGCGTTTATTTAAGTTTTTCCTTAATAGGCATTCGTCGTAGCAGATGCTATTGATTTCATTACGCGCTTGAAACAGCAAGGGGAATCCCGTTTGTAAAGAATAGACACAGGACCATCGCTGCAAAATAAAAAAGTTTGTCGCAAACAGAATTTAAAGTTGTGACGTCAAACAACAGGTTCTTAAGTGCTTGATTCTTTGCAGGAACAAGTATTAAGCAGTATATTGACGAGCTAAGTTTGTATGTCCAGTCGAAGCGCAAGTTTAACTTTAGAAGACAACTCTGCGCACCGCTCTCAATAGCATTCTTGAAGTTATTATTTCATTAACTTATTGTAACCACTATTTTTTACAGGAAGACCACGTAATTTCATTACCTTTCGTTTTAAGCCTGGTTTCCTGTTATAAAACCTTTATTAAGAAAATCTAGAGCTTTCAAGACCTATCTAGTCCAGCTACCGATATTTTTGGGTTTATATATGTATCCTATTAAACTTTACAATTTAAATATTGAGTTATATACGTTACAGACGGTTTATGAATGCCTAGTCAGTCTATAGGATGCCTGATCTTTTTAGGCAAAGTACGAAATGTTTATATTAGGTTTATTGTTTAATGTAGCGTATATTTTGCCTGGGCATTATATAGAATGCCAAATAAAATTTACACGAAGTTTGAAGCTCATCTTGGCGGTGAAGACTTTTATGGTCTTGTCACCAACGATCCCCAAACATACAGTGGCGACACCCTTGGCAAAAGGAAATGTCTTCTCGTTTCGTTGTGGCTGTGCTGTCTTTAATATTTCAGTTTAGGCTCAGACTAAGGCTACCCTAAGCCTTTGCCAAGATATAAAAGTGCAGCCAGAAAAGTAGCGAAAAATTACTCTTTGTCCCATAGATGTCGCCACTGTAGGTATCCAGGGAGGATGAAAAACTTGATTTAATACTTTACCGCTTTTTCTTCTGGCACTATAAATATGAACAAATGAATAATTAAATTTATTAATTAATTTATTTTATTTTATTTATATTTATAGTGTATATGGATACATATATTGTGTTATATTTTACATTTATTCTAAAGATTTTTCATCTTCGTTTGTTAGTTCAACTGTCGACGGTGAACGACGGTCAAGTACCTGAAAGTTCCAGTATATATTTTGTCACATTCTTCTTCTTCTTCTTGTTTTGCTGTTGTTAAACAATCACCGTAATTATTATGGTCTTTCCTTGTTACTTTAGATTTTATAGTTCTTACTAAGTGCTTTGCACATTGTTATTGACGAGTAGAACTTGCAAGTATGCAATGGAAGCGGAATTAACGCAACAATGTATTTACTGTACCCAACAGAAGTACAAAAACAGCACTGACAAAAGGCGGGATTAGTTCTAACACCGGAAAGCACATTACTGCGTCACTCTGATCGATGTAAACGTTTCGGTCCAAAACAAGAACGGCACTTCAACAGTTTTCCGCTCGCGGAATCTCTTTACAGTAGTTCATCATTTTGTTCATACGAATTCAGGACGGATGAGTTTGGCAAAATAAAGGTTTATGCTTTAATTGTTAAGTGGAAAGTCCGCTTCCAGATTGAGCGAACGGTATGGAAGTTTGACCTTGCACTGAGCTGTCCTTTTCTGTGCTTGAGTCGGCCGCCTCAACGGATACTCTGTTCTCCTTTTTCCATTTCATTCGTCGATTCTGGAACCAAATTTTTACCTGCCTCTCCGTCAGGCACAATTCGCTAGCAATCTCTTGTCTCCGTCTGCGAGTTAAGTAACGATTGAAGTGAAACTCCTTTTCTAACTCCAATGTTTGATTGCTTGAATAGGTTTGACGAGTTCTCTTCTGCTCACCTGTTCTACCTAAAAGTCCATTACATTAGCTAATTCAAAATATGCCTGCTTTTTCGGTCGACAACGACGCGGCAGCGTGTCAGTTATCAAGCAAAAGCAATTTCAGGACTTACGAAACAATATACTTTATAAAATAAACAGGACAACCCGTCATTTTTTATCTAAGTGGCATACAAACCATTCCTGCTTTGGCTGAGACCTAATTATGCTTGGAATCAAGTAGATCCAGTGCTGCTTTGCAAAGTCAGTAGTGGCTCTGTCTCTACTCTTCGACAGTTAGTAATTCAATACCAGAAGGCACAAAATCATGTTGGAAATTCCTTCTTATCGAAGATCTATTTTCTGAGTAACAAAAGTGACTGGCTGAAACTTCCAGCAGAAAGATATATATATACATATATGCCAGAAAAGTAACACTTGAAACTATTTTGATGCACTCCGCATAGAAAGAATGGAATGTAGATTGTTTTAACATGTCAACCGGTCGCATTTTATGTTTTTAACATAATGCCCAAAGTGCTATTCATGGTTCAAGTTGGAAATTTGAATATGTCCCTGTTTTTCACCTTATTTGCCATTTCTGCTGAGCTATCATCGCCCTACACCGTAAAACGTTTACCGCGCAGACAATAAAAAGGATTTCCTCTGAACATTTATGGAAGCAATGGTGAGTGGATTTTGTTTTGCTATCCTAAAGATCTAATTTATTATAACAGCTTTGCAATAAAGTTACAACATATCCAGAATGCTCTAAGAAAGGGTAAGTGCGCAGCTAACACATGGATTGACACTGATTGATTGACTCTCTTATCTCAGCTGACAATAATAAGTATCGTCGGAAAAATGCCAACGTGGCTATTCCAATTAACACTATGTTTAAGCTTACCGCTTCAGAGGGTTTTATACCAACAAAATAAATGAGTTGTCGGCTGAAAAGTCTTTCAATGGCAACTCGCAATGACCACAATACTCTTAGTATTATCACTTTGCGTCAGACTAAAGGTGTGCATGTTTTTCTATTGGCTTAATGCGCTGCTCTTTCGTTCACGTAGCAGCATTAGTGACAGGATACCAACATGCAGCAATGGCGCTAAGTAAATAAGACTTTTCGCCTTAACCAGAAAATGATGCCATCCTCTTTGTTCGCAATGCGCTTCCTTTTCCCTTATTCTTCTGCACTATCAGTATGTACAGTATCGAAATAATGGATCAAAGCTACGGAAAGCGTTTTGCAAAGCCCAGCCAGCTTTTATAGATTTTGTTAATCATTTCTTACGTTCATCCATCTGGTTTGCTTACAATGCTCAGCAGGTCTACATTCTACTACGAAGAGTAAAATATGTCCCGGAAGAGATAATAAGACTAAGAAACGCGTACACGTCTTTCAAAGAGCTTTTACTGACGAATTGTGTCACCTGGAACTTCTGCGTTCATTATTAAGGTTAAAACTGTGCACATGTGAAAGTTTTGTTTTTCACCCTTAAACTAAAATACAAGCTAGACTTGAAGGCGAAAACGACTGTCATATTCCGGTTGGCGATTTGAAATGACAACTAAAAGTGATTGATAAACAGCTACAATTTTGATAAGTGTCTCTCAACCGGCTTTCTACGTGAACTATCAAAACGACTTAGAAGAAAATCAAATTTTCTCTTTTCTTTAATGGCCAACGCAATGTAAAGAAAAAGATTGTATAAATTTGTTTACAACTCGTTATGTAAATGCATGAACAGATTGCATGTCTCAGACAGCAGGTAATCTACAGTTTTGGTCTAAAGTGGAAAAACGTGAGGTTGTCTTGCGAGAGGCGTCTTTATACGTCAAGGTGGGTGAGCTCATTTATGCACAATGGTTTAGCTATTAAACATTGCATTATCTCATTTTGCCATGTAGTTTATACGTAGAGAACTGATAAAGTATTAAGAAATAAGCGAATAGGATATTATGCAAAAGAATATCCATAATGTCACAATTATTTTATTGTAATTACTATACTGGGTTTTACCTTGAAAGGTCAGACATTCAATTGTACATATAACTGTCTACAGAAATATACTAAAGCCTGCATGGTCAGGTGCACATGAAACTGGCTATGCCAAATCAACAACAGACCTGGATGCCTTGATCATACTTCCGCTTCGGGCCTTATCCGTTAATACGATTCCCTATCGACCCTATTTAACAGCGTGTCAGATAGTGATCCACACACTGAGCAGATATCTCTGAATGACAATGCAAGACAATACTTATTTTAAAGTAATGTTTTTTACCTTTGATAGCCCCTGTCGGGTCGAACTGTACCAATTAATGTTTGTAACTCAACGCAGAATAAATAAGGCACATAATCTCTAATACAATATCTAGAACGCTTATTGCTGACTTTACAGAAAATGCTAAAAACATTATTTAAACAAGAACAGAATATATAACAGGTGCAGTGTACATTAAAAGCATGTACAAACTAAATAATTTTAGTTAGATATGCAGAATAGTTGTAAAACATGTCAACAGCATTAGTCTTAGTCATCTGATACTTTCACTTATGCGCTTCTTTACTTTCCGACTGTGCTTACTGAAAAACTGACTAAAATATGAAAAGCATTAGTTTCACAAAAAAATCAAAGTACGTAACCATCACCAAGTGATAGATGTTACGTAAGGAAAAGTTGTTTTCCACGATTCACCAGCTGCGTTAATTGATAGGTAGGAAAATTCACAAAGAATTTAAAGTTCATTGCTGTAGGCAAAAATTTCCTTTGGCAACACGTTTTCGCTTTGTTTATCACGCATTCGTTGCTTCCTGGAACTAAGCGTACGTGCACTACGTGTAATCGACTATTTCTGCTGACAGATGTCCTACGCAGTCTAACTTCATTTTTTTCCATTTCCTCCTAACTGAAGTTGAGTAAACATGATGAAAAGTTAACAAACATTAACAAGGAAGGTCAAAGTCAAGCTCAGAAGAGCAGCAAACTAAGCGTAAGAATTAAAACAAAGCTAACATAGACTTAGCGTAAATAGATTTCAAAATAATATAATCAAAAACTGATTTTGAAAACGGGGTTTCTTGGTACGGGAACAAATGTTTTCATAATGAAGAAGTTTATTACGGATAATTCCCGTTTGTTATGTAGTACAGCAGACCTGTTTAATGATCTAACAGTAAAACGGCTGCTTCTAAACTTTTCATTCACTCATAATTTATGGTGAGCATATTTTAAAAATACTGATTTATTACAAGCTTTTCTGCTTTTTGATATCTTAAGAAATCTTACGAAACTTAATATCATGAATGGAAGGAGATTTTAATAATAGATTCCAATAGTTTGCAGATCACCCTCAGTCTGTCACCAGCATGAGGCACTAATAACCTTAAAGATGTTCAGAAGAAATGTGATAGTGAAGTAAATGGAAAGTCAAGTCTTGAAAGTGTAATGTATAGGACTTAAATTACGGGACGACAACATAAGTTGTAATTGTAATTGCTTTGCAGCAGTGACATTTCCTGTACACTGCTCAAAACAGAGGAAACTGAACCGTTTACTGTGCTTTGTTATGTTGACAAAATGTGAGAGCACCTTTTGTAGCCTTTGGCGCTTTCCGCAAGACGCATAGTCTGCCTCATCAGAATCATCATTAATGTAGTTCATAAAACGATTTTACCTCTTGATGTCACGTCAGCAACTCGCGCGCGCACGTAGGACAAAAGCGGGAACGTCAGCAGTGTGATAGACCTGGATGCACAAACAAATCAAATATCGAATCGAGTAAGGGAATTCCTGTTTTCTTCGCTCTATAACAGCATACTACGCTGATTGAAATGACATGCAGAAATATTAATAGAAGCAAAGTACAAGATGTTAGATGAGACAGTGTGGAACCGTCAAGATGACCTTGTTTAAATACGACGTTTCATGTCGCCTGTCATACAATAACGCTTGTTTTATTGATAATCTTTCCTCAGCCTTTGCTGTACGGAACTTACAAGACGTGCGAAACGTTTGACGTAGGTGGAAGAGGAAAACGTTCCTTATGTTTTCCAATAGCTAACACAGCAGGCTGCCTGCAACTGTGAGTTGCAAAGCTTGTTTAAAAACTAACAACATTTTTCTTTTGCCCTAAACCATTTTTCTGACGCATAAATTCCTCATTCTTTAAGTATGAACTAAGGAAAGCGTTAAGGCATTTGATACGCGTGAAATATGTCACTCTAGTCAGCAATGAGAACTTATTGTAGGAAAATGAGGCATTACAAAGTCAAAAACAACAATTAATATGAAATGTGCAACAAAAGTGCAAGTAGAAGACGTTCTGCTGATGTTCATCCCATTGAAGCCTGCGGAGAGATTAAGCATACTGTACTTTCACAAAAATATTTCAATTAGCAAGCCTTTCACACGCAGAAATAACTTGAGCGAAAGGCAATGAAGAAACATGATGCAAAACCATCTTCCGAAGAAGTAATAGTAGGGAAGGGCCAAACTAATGAAGTTCATTTAAAGCAAAATTTACTTAACTCCTGAAAGTCCTGATTTAAAAATTATGAAATCCTGTATGCGATATGCATTGAACACAGAGTGATCTAGTACAGCTTTTGTTACGCTATTGAATAAGTAGCTTGTAAACTGCCCAAAAATCCATTCTTTTATTTTTCAAGTGCTATGAAATTTTTGCATTAGACAATATGGCAAATACGAATGGCGAATAATGTGTGGAAGACCCAATTCAAAGGTAGACGGCTGGTAAGGTTACTTTGATGAAGTTTCTGCCCAAATGCACCAAGCCTTAGATGTAGTCGTAGTTAAAATAAGAAACAAAATTTCCAGCGTGATAAAATGCAGCCGCCATTTCCGCAAAAAAGCTTTGAAACAAAAAGAATGAAAAATTGGAAGCTTGAGCCTAACCTAATGATTAATATGGCACTTGGGTGTTTTACATCTCTGTGCCAAAGCAGTCTGTTAGATTGAATGACGCTGATATACTTACTAGATAAGGTGGATAGAAATGAGCGAAAGTACCAAAGTCATACAGAACATTTTTGCAATGTGTTATCGTTGATTTCTTTAAACTTTTAAATATAATAAAACGTGTAAATCATTCTGTCCTTTTGCAATTAAATATTATTTATACCGAGAAGTACAGAGCACTTTTTGGCATTAGTAAAAATGACACTTACGTCTGAAGATTGCATGTAATATTCATCAGTGCGTTTCAGTTTCTGTCAGCCTTTAAATGTCATAAGTTAAAGTTTATGCTGCTTAGGGTATTGAAAATAAATTGCTTCTATTCTATGAACTTGCTAAGTGACCAATGTTTTAAATACCTTTGCAGTAAACTACGCAAATATCATGCATATCAAATTAATTACTGCCGAACAAGAAGCGCATCGATGCAAACTATTATTTCATAAACGGCTTACTGTAATACTCTTCACGCGGATTAGTTCATTTTTGAGGAATACTGATTGACATAGAGTTTACTCATTGCTGCGATAGTGCCGCATGATTTACAGCAACGTTAGCAAAACTGCCTTGAGAAAATGACAAGTAATTTATCACAATAGAAATACCTTTTTCACCTACTAATGTGCAATTCTTAAAAATATCTCGAATTTAAAACTTGTATGCTCACAAAAAATATCCAGCAGCATTAATAGCTCTCAGGCTTGATTCAGAATAACTATGTGAATTGTTTCATGTTTGTAAACTTTCTGAACAAGTGTGTGGATTTTATAAGCAGAAAAATTTAATCTGCCAAATACAGAGCTGAAAGCTACGGTCTATCTTTTCTTGAAGACTATATTGTCATGACCAGTCTTTCCACAGATAAGCCTATAATATAAGTTTGAAAGTACGCACAGTATGACTCTACGAAGTTGTTCAACGTAAGCACACTGCCAGTAGTATATAGTTACCCTAAAGTCATCAGACCACGTTAAAAACGAGAGGCATGAACAAGACTGGCAAAAAAGGCTTAATACTTTCAACGCTAAACTCAGTTATGCTACTGGAACGTGAATGAATAGATGGAATTCTATTAAACTTGTTATCGAAGGTTGGTTTTAAGACCTACAAATATCACTTCAAGAAGACTTAAATAAAATGCTAAAAATTTATGAACAGAGAATAATAAGAATGATTTTATAAATTTTGAAAGAAAAGCGAATGAGGATCATAAGCAAAAGTTTGCCTCCTTCTCGCGCGTAGAGAATACGATTCAATTTTCATCCTTGCTCAGTAAGGGTGGGGATGTGGAATGGCAACAGGAAAGCAGATACTCGTAGCTCTCACTACAATCATCACTTTGAAAGCTGCGTGTTCGCTGAATAATAAAGTGTTCTTCCAACACTAGCTCAACATAAAAACAACAGTAGTAGCATTACAAAAACTTGAAGGATATTTCGCTAAAGCCGACGCGCTCAGCTGTATGGCTAATAACGTTCCCTCACTCTCGTTTGCATTAGCTAAAAATAGTACATGTTTCACTGAGCATGGCAAAGCATTAAAATACGTCGGGCACGTAAAAGCTCATCTCGTCAAGAGAGCAGAATTTTTACCGTAGCCATTAAGAAAAAGCTTTAATCTTCAAGGCGTCTAACAGCCTGCTGACAAATAAGTAAAAATGGCACTTCGCTTAGCAAAGGATTATCAAATGTTGAAAAAAATAAAGCGCAAAAGCTTCGCAAATCACACTTCAGAAATCTTTCCACTTAAGGCAGTGAAACATACGGCTTAGGCTTGGATAAGAAAAGATCAAAGAGCTACGCCAGCTTTATTGTGATTGGCCAGTTGTGATCTACAGTAAGCTCTCTTCCGGCAGGATTACAATGAGGCGACATTTACCTAAACCTTTTGAAATGTCTGAACAACACCCTGATTGACCACAAGAGTATTATGTCGCAATGGTTGAGCGCTAAAGTGGACCCCGCCGTCATGCAGGGCCTGCATTGACAAGTGAACAGCAAAGAGCGAGTCATCACTTTTTTTCTTCATTGATGACAATGCTGCGAGCTGATGTGAACTGGATAGACAGAATGAGTAGAGAACAGGGAGAAAGTACAATACAGTTTGGTGACAATTAAGTTGTGCATGCTAGCGCGCGTGTCCAGAGAGAGAAGAGAGAGCGGAGAAGATCAAAGAGAGGCCGCCACGGGGCGGTCATGCCGTGACTGACTTTCATTTAATTGATAAATGCAGATAATGTTCAGGTGTCAAAAATGGAACAACCAGTTCGATCACGGCTGACATGGACTGAACTTTTGGTTGGCACCAACCAGACGACAGAGGAAAACATGCTGAGGCTAGCGCAGGCGGCCTCCTTTGATCATCTCGAACGCCGCTACTGCCACCACAGCGGACAACATTGAAACGCGAAAAGAGAAAGAGAGACGGAGAGAGAAAGAGAAGCATCACAGATTAGCCTACGGGAACATATGCATAATGCAAGCTGGAGGCACCACCCAACTAGCAAAGTTGCACATGCTTAAAGCTATTACATTTTGGACCTTTGGGCAGCCTGCAGTCAAGCGAAATTCCTCATCGCTGTTGCTAAATAATTCCTTTCGACTGTCCCTAAACAAGCGGCAAAGAACAAAGGACCATTAAATTTATGACCGATGCTCGTCATGTGGGTTTTTGCCGCGGTTCAGAATTGATGGCATGACAGCACTGATGAATGACAACAATGTTCAATATGGTCAGCGTTACGAATATCAGCTCTCTCTTCACCAATGCAAGTCCATCTGCGTCCTAGCGCGCCGCTGATTCAATATTCAAACCCTTATTTGAATGATTTACATTACAAGCTGATGACTCATCTTGCTCAGCTTCAAACTCCGGTAAACTGGATTTGTTTTTTGAAAAAATAAGAACATCCAGTTTCAATGCTCAAAGGCTCAAACATTTACGTCAGCTTCTTGATAGACAGCAGTGCTAGAAAACAATATCACCGCTATGACTAGTTATGCAAATTTATCACTCTCTAAGATTATCAAAAAAAATATAGTTGTTCAGCCGGCACTTTAGACTACGGAAGTCTATTAAAGGGAAGACACTTTTGGCTTTGAATGAAGCGGCAAACGTTAACGTTAAAGAATTCCAATTTGGCATTGATTTATCGACTTCATGATGGCTACAGCAATAAGGAAATTAAACCGTTAGCTTAGAGAGCAAGCATTGCAACTGATCTAAAAATCACCTTCTCCTTTGTTGCACAACCTTTCCCGCCAAGCTGTGAAATGAAAGCGGAACCCGGTCAGTGATAAAATTCTCATTAAAAAGGTTAATTGGACATTATGCATAAATTAGGTGGGATAAGCAGACGTAAGCCATTGTTTATGACTCCATCTACTTTTTTCTGTATTATACTAATGGAATCTGGAGTTGAGAGCGGTCAGGTGAGGGCAGGAAAGCGGTGGTACACATTTAAGCGCAATTCGTCGCAAACACCAACTACTTATGTGCTCCCTGAGTCCCTACGGCGCCTGATAGTCTCATAAAGAGACGTTTCCAAGAGGTAAACGCATTTCTCGATGGGCAAAGCCTGTGACATTTCCATGTCGTTGATTAAAGACAGGCTGCTATGGGCGCAGAGCTCATGAAGAGAAGGCCCATCCGGCTGGTTCTGGGTAATGAGGCTTGCGTGAATTATTTATTATTGTTACGCAGTAGAGCGGCTTGACTTGACAGCATTGCCGTCCTTTAACACAGCCAAAGCATATGGGGCAGCTTATCCGGCAGCTGAAAGTTTGAAAGAATCCATATTTTTTTTACTATCAATACTAAGTACCCCAATAGCCTTTGATGGCAGTCTAATTTGCATAAATGCATCCCTCATGCCTATCGTACGCAACGTCCTCATTTTAATAAGGCTCAGCAGCGTCCGGAAGGCCATTGATCACTTAGGTGAGCGTTGTGAATATTCTGACACGCCCGGCTTTGCAGGCAGGATCGGCAAAGATCAAAGGCTGATGACAAGCTCAAGTAAAGAGGGAGCAGAAGTTGGTGGAAAAAACTGTCCGTTATGAAAAATTGCTCACTAGACTACGCTGCAATGGCGCGAGGGTTTGTCAGGAAGCGGCGGCAGCGATGCAGCAAGATCACGGGCGGCAGAGACTAAAGAATTAATCAGTCCGCCTAACCGAGGAGACAACTCTTCATTCTCCGAAACGCTGCGCGACTGCACCGCGATAACAACTTGCCGCGCGCGACAAACGTTGGCGCATTTAAGATCGGCAGCCGAGCTGGCATACAGCGCGAAGCTTTAGCCAAGAAAATCCTATTTGGAATTTAGCGCGCGCATTTTCCATTTTATACAGCCGAAAAATGGACGGGAATACATTTTGCCTTGGATAAACCAATCAGATTTGAGTTTTAACCTTTTTGGGCCCACTATGAAGTTTGCGCACCGGGAAGTAGAACTGCTGACGTATCAGAATGCAGCATAGATTATCCCAGCAATAATTGCCATTGGTGATGATGCAATGACGAAAAGTCACGTAAAGCCTTGCGGCTAAGCATTACGTTGCTTACAAGAAGATCATTCAAAAACAGAACTCGTTTAAAGGGAGAGAGAAAAAAGAAATTTGCGCGAGCGTGCAAAAGATAGCTATGAAGGGCTATCGTTTGCATTTGACAGCATTTAGAGGCAGCCAGTTTTGGTCAGCACAGCCGGTCTGGTTGCTCTTCCGCCAGCGTAAACAAAGGGAAAATTTTGGCCACTGCCGACCTGTCCGCCTGCGCAACCGACGCGAAACGCCTGAAGCTCTTCAAAGGCGTACAGCTAATTTGCACCAGTTTACCTTTCCGCCTCATTTGTGGAGGAATAAACAAGATTTTGCCGAGTAAGGACTACTCAGCGCACCATTTAAAATCATACAGCAGTTGGCAAGAGAAGAGATGAATAAATTTGCATAAAGAGAGATAGAAAGTGGTAATATCTACCCGTCAGCTTCATCCACGGGAATAGAGAGCGCCTTTTAAGGTGATCATCCTGGGTAAGCATGGCATTTGGTTGACCCATTGAAGCCCCATTGGCAACAGCTTGTGCTGCAACGGCAGCGGCAGCTTCAGCAGCGCATGAATAGGCTTGATTGACTAGAAGAGATTCAGCAGCGGCAGCAGCAGCTGAACTGCCCAAGAAGTCAAATGGTGCAACAAAATTGCGACCATACTTGGCGGCAGCAGCGGTGGGATAAAAGAAACTGGCAGTATGCTGCGGACCAGTAGCTTGTACCGACGCAGCTCCAGGTGTCATAGTCATATGAGTAAATTGTCCATGATTGGTATGATGACCGGTGACAGTCGGGTCATAAGCACCGCCGTCCATGCGACAAAAGGATGCGAGCATCGCCTGCCTGGCTGGCGGTCCTGCCGTTGTCGATGAGGCCATCTGGTGGTGCTTCTGGGCGGCTGCCTGCGGGTGCGCTTCTATTTGATGGTTAATGTCCACATGTCCTGCTGCCGCCATCGGAGGAAGAGGACAACTGCCAGTCGTTCCTGCAGCCGTATCATTACTCGCAGGCAGCCGTAAGAAGGACAACGGAGAGGACGACCCATTCGCTTGCTGATTATGACTACTGTGTTGTCCAACTGCTGCAGCGGCGGCAGCCGCCGCCGCTGCAGCAGCGGCCGTCGGCGCGTAGATGTTATTGTACCAATAATTACTCTCGTCCGTCTTGCTGGACGTGCAAGAATTAGGATACATCTAAAAGAGCGTTTTCGCCTTCAAATACTATACAGTTCATGAAATTGCCAATAAATAATGGTCGTCGCTGAGCAATGCACTTTTTCAAACAAAAACGCTGATGATTCGCAATTCCACGGCAGCGGAAAAGAGGTCACATGATCACTTTCGACGAATCACGGTCGATGGAGCCAAACATCTGCTTCGGCTGTCGCTGTCGCTGCAGTAATAAAAATGCCGTAAAATTTAATTCATTACCACGTCTCTGTCGCATTATAAAAGGCTATGAAACCATAAGTCACGACTGTTGACGGCTATACGGCCATTAAAGCACCCGAAATGATGGCGTTTCGTCGTTTGCGCGCCCAAGGACTCTGTCTGCTATAAGTGCTCTCTTTGTTTTGCTCAAAACATCAGACAATATTCTTAGCGTTCGCTTAGATTCCCATCAGAGTGGAAATAAATCTGCTCCACTCGTAAAGTGATATTTTAAATTCTTTCTTATAAGAGTGGAACAAAGACCCTATACATTCATTCGTTGGAGGGAAAATAGGATGGAAAATACTCTGTTCTCAACATCGGCAAGCTAAAGGACGTTTCAAGCAGCGCAATGGTCGATTGGCGATCAGCCTTTCCGAATCAGCTCATTGCATCCGGTGTTGTAAATAGCGCATAGCTAATCCATTAGGGAGGAAAGGAAAAAGGAAGAAGAACTTTCTCTCCGTCTTCTCCGATGATCTCCCAAGGCCAAATGATTTTGTTCAATATTTGATGTACCCTCTGCCGGCCATGGAACAGCCTGTAAACATGGGGCAGATGTGTTGATCACTTTCGTCAGCAACAGCCCTTAGCATGACCAGCGATATAAATCAACACTCAGGGACAGTCGCATGACGGCGGTGCTGAAAAGAGGATTCTTTTGGCCTTCACCCCATCGCCTGATTGCTTTCAAAAAGAAGATCACTCCTTTGGGCCCAGGGCACATCATCTAATCAGGTGAACATCATTTCACTGCAGGCAGCATATCACCAAAGGTTGAAAGTAGGTCCATTAGTAAGATGCATGCTTAGCTTGCAGATATGCTTGTTGTACATAGCTTTGCTATGCATATTCACTTCAGCATCAGTTTTTCATATGCTACAAATTCATTTCATCTGTTTTGTAGTCTCTTAAAGCATACAAGAAGCAAAAGTACACGTTTTACGTTTGCTCAAGAATAAAGCATTTTTGTAGGCATAGACAACATTTTTCTGCCTTATACGAAGTCCATAAAATATTAATATTATTGACTCCTACTTATCGCTACACTTTATAGTCAGCCTATTGTTTGCTATTAGGATTTGAAGACGCTATTGCCTGTCTTATTATTCTTGCAGCTCCTTAATGCTTACAAATAACTTCCGTCGCATTTTTGCATCTCGTTATAGCAATATGTAAAGTTTACTACCAAATAAGCAATAACGCTGTTGTAACAAACAAAAGAAGAAGTTCAGCAGAAGTACAAAGCAAAAAAAAGATTTAGCCGAAAGGTTCCGGGACGATTTACGCTACAACGCGGAAGGCGGCAAGCCTGTCAGTGCGGCTAGTTTTAATCAAAAAAGCCTTTTGCGACTGTCAAAACAAAAATTCAGCTAAAGCTTTGCGCGAAAACATTTTTTGCGCGTTCAATAACGCGTTGGCAATATTTCTCTCTACCGCTATGGAAGCGAGCTTTTTTCCTTTTGAAGTTGGTATATTTGGCATTTTCTTAAGCGCTTTTTGATATGCTACGTACGTGCGCATTTTTATTTTCCAATTTCCTTTTAACTTTCCGCCTACGTAGTTGTTGCTTAATTTGCATTTTAATTTCAGCTGCGCGCGACCTTGAGAGTTCATTTACCCCTTTTTGCCCATCGAGAAGGGACGCAGACGACCCATTTGAGCTCCGTGCTTGCTAAATATTAATTGCTCATACCTGCGGCCACTTGAATGCCACGTTTCAAGGGAAAATTTACGGTTGCCAGGTAAGACACGCATGCTAATTTTATTACGGTAGCAATGTGTTTACCTTTCCGCCGCTTTTGCAAAAGGAAGCAACGTTTTTTAAATTAAAGTTCCCGTTTGTAGCAGATTCGCGGAATCGGTTTGCCCTTATGCAGAGCAAATTTTGTTATTTTGCTCGTAGAGAATCCGGTAAGGATAAATGGAAGCGGAGCGCTAAATAAAGAGAAAAAAGAATGAACCACATACATTCTCTTTCTTTGTCGACTGACCTGTAGCCTGCGTAGAGCGTACTATCATTAAACGACTAGTTTTTGTGAAAATTAAACCGAAATGAACTTTGAGACGTCTTGGAAAACTATCATTAAATCCTTGAAAGCCAAAGGAAAAAACATCATGACGCAATCAGTCTCTTTTTTTGCGCATTGACGCAGTTGTATTAGGCTTAGCGCTAAGCATTAAATTATGCTAATGAAATTTAACTTGTTGTAGCTAAAACTATGCCTGCTTAGCATTGCTTATTTAACGAAGCAAGAAGAAGTGATTATAATTAAAATAATAATCGCATAATTCAAATGAGCACCTCGTCAGCCCATCCCGCCATTCATTTTGGCAAGATAGTGAGAGTAATCCTAGAAAACAAAAGGTAAAACAGTTTTCACTTACATAACTGAACCGCGTATCTCTGCTTTTCACCTATTGTTTTTACCTGACGTTAGTTTGTACTCACTGCGTATAGCAAAGGATGTCGTTGCAGATTTCGTGCTGAAAAGAGGATGATCGCCCCCATAGCAGCTTAGAAACGTGTTGGAAGAACATTGAAGCGTGTGCCGGCATACTTCCGCTTCCACTTGACTAAGCAGTGGAAAAGAGAAAATGACATCCTCAATTTTGAAAGGAAGAAGAGCCCATTAGCGAGCAGGCGAGCTGGACGGCCAAAAGAGCAAACGACTCAAGTTCACGGAAGCGAAAATTAGCAAGGTCATTCTCAGGGCCAAAATACAATTTCGTACGCCCACTTCCGTCAACCAGATCATTGCCGGCTCATGTTCGTATGGTCTTCTCCTTGAAAGATGCGTACGTATTAGGCGGGCTGGCCAAAGCTGCTCCGGCGAGTATGGGTGAAAAGGTTAGGCATTTGGATGACAAGGGGGCGTTGTTAAGGATTATCCGCTGTAAGAAAAAAAATTATAAAAATCACACAACGTCATTACATCGGAATGAAAGAGGCAAAATGTCATCCGGGTCTTGATGCGAACATATAGCCGTAGCAGCAGCAGCAGCATCAGACAAGTTTTTCCCGACCGGCAGAAAAGCGTGTCAACGTGGGCGCCGCGACAAGCCATCAATAGGCCTCTTGGCTGCGATGAGCAATTAGAAAGGAAGTGGCCCAGAGCGTTAGCCGTAGCTCAGACGAGAGGGCAAAAGAGGCGGCCGCTTTGATGGTTAGGAGAAAAGCAAAAAACATGTTATAAACCATGGTCTCCTTCGTTGACTGACCGGTCGATACGGAGTTTCCGACGACGGTTGGCCTCTGGAGAGCTTTCAGAAAGTTCAAAAGAATACTGTAATGAATGAACACAGATGAAGAAAAAGAGGAAGAAGAAGAGATCATGCAGCAACAAAATAGTATGCATGTAAGCATATAATGAAAAAATCTACCTTTCTTCCGGCCAAATAGTATAGCCAGTTGTTCTCTACCGCATAGTAGATAAGAGATTGGCATAACCTGTCATAAGCAAGTGTAAAGGATGTAAATGACGGTTATTTGACCCGAACTTTGCTGTTCCAAGGTGGACATGCAATGAACAACACACCTGGATGAATGCAGTAGCCCACCGACTGATGGAAAACTGCAATTCACCCCTTGCACGGCGAACGGCTGCCGTATAGATTTTTCACAGTCGTCCGCTTGATTTATGACTGTAACTGCCATTGGCAAGCAGGTTCTTCGGCTCATTTGATCTTTGCCGCTGCCGCTTGATTGGAAACAGAACTCCAGCGCAAGAGTTGGTCAAGAAGCTGCCCTTGCATGCAAGCTAAGCAGATTGAACCGAACGGACTGATGCTGTTCACTTTTTTTTGCTTATGCGTTTGTCTTATCACCGGATCCGATGTGTGAAGAAGAAGAAGGAGAAGAAGAAGAAGAAGAAGGAAGAGGCAGCGATAGAGGTCGCTGCATTGACTAACAACCCAAGGCGACACCTGTAGCAGCAGCAGCAACATTACTGAACTCACCGCTATTTTTCTCTCTCTGTCTGTCTGTCTGTCTGTTTGCTCAGGTTAGCAACTTGCATCATCCATACGCATACGAGTGGATGTTGCGCTACGGCCGACCCGATGGGTTCCACGGATGACGATTGCCAGAGTGGCGGCGTTTTTCTTTTGCTCGTCCGGGAAAGCGTCTTGAGCTGTCGCGTAAATCATGTTTTATCGTCGCCTGTTCTTAGCCACCGTTTCCGCCGCTTGCGGTGGAGCCGTGTGAGAAAAGGTGGTATCGTTCAACTTTTAGTGTACCATTCAGCGCATTTACGAGGCCATAAAGTCGGCGCGTCGGAACGCGGCGACGGAGTCAGGGCGGCGTCAGCACCTTTTGCTCGTCCTATTCCAGTGCCGAAATCGTCGCTGATTCGTCGAATTGCATTCAAAGGGTCGGTAGCTATCTCGGTCGAGTCGTTGGCCGGTTCCGCACCGATTAATGGCTCGTTTTCCCTTTCTTCCAAACCTCCGCTAAAGTCTTGCTTTGCGCTTGAAATTCACCCGGCCGACAATGATCATGTCCATAGGCGTCTTTTATTGCTTCTGAAACGCCTGTAAAGACGACAATTCAGTAGGCAAACTTTGCCAGTAACAAGGTAACGATTTTCCTTCTAATTACCTATTATACAGTGTCATAAAAGGCGGCTGATCGATCTTTTCGCATAACATTGTAGTAGTAGTAGTAGCCTAACTGTTGTTTCAAACTTAAAACCTATCACTGAGACAACCTAATCATTCTCTATACTAAGCACCCATCAATGTATCTATTATATCACCCTTAGGCAGTCCAATTCCCTTCTTCTTATAGCGCGTTAATAGTTAAGCACTTCCCGCGCCCATCCCGACGGCTCAATTCCCAATTATTAGCGACAAATTCTCATAAACTAATTACTACAGCCTGTAGATTACCATAAAGTGATTCGCAAGACTTTTTATCACCTATGTCGATGATCACATGTGACTTTTGTCATTGCTTTTGTTTAATTGAAGCAATAGGTGGCAATTCGTGTTGTCTAGCCATCGCCAATTAAATATTTGATTGCGTGAAAGCTGATAAATTATTACAGTATGACGGCAGGTTCTCACGTGCGATCAGATGTTTAGATGATTCCGCTAAGGGAAGTTTGCGCAACTGATCTCTCAGCCTGATCTGATTAATCACTTATTCTTAAGATTATTTGGCTAAGCTTACATTTGGCAATTTGCCAAGGCAGACGCGCACACCGAAGCAGCAGCAGAAGCAGCAGTAAATGTTATTTCCCCTTTTTTGTCTGGTGCAATTTTTTTGAGCAGCCAATTTTAAAAGCCTAACCCTTTGACAGCTGGTAGTACCCTGGTTGGACCCTGCGGCTGACGCTAGCAATGCGGAGGAGCAGAAAAAGTTTTTCTTCATTTCACTCTTCTAGCAATGGGCTATGGCTTGCACTTTAAAAGACCACAAATCTAAGGGATTTAGGCTTTTCACCTCCTTACTGTAAGGTAGCACTGCATGGAAAAGTGAGCCTTATCTGGTTAGGGATGTTAAGGCTACTCGCGCAATTATTTTTGTCCAAGCTTCAAGCATTTAGTTAATTTTACAGCTTCCGCAGAACAAAGCAGGGTTTGTCTGAAGTTTTCCGCATCATTTTAAAGTTTGACTGTTTGCCGATAAGTTAAGGAAATAGACTTTGAGCGGACAGTTGCGCTAAGGTGCTCGCCAGGGATTGCTAACGACTATTAGTCAATTAGACTACTTTTGCTTTTGCCCGATAGGCTATCAAGTGTGTTGGAATGTTTGCAGGCTGTCGGCGGCAAGATCCAACGCAAAATGTGATTTCTCAAGCGTGCAGCAAATAAGGTCTTTTTTCTCCGGCCGATTCCTTCGGAGGAGGTTGAAAAGAATTGATTAAAACAATAGGTTAGCGAACGATGAAGAAGAAGAAGAAGAAATTTTCATTTAGCCCTCTGTGCGCGCGCAAGGCAAAATACCGCCAAAGCAAAGCTGACAAAATAGGAAATGCAATTAGTACTTTAACTTCTTTGCTTCGCTTTCGTAGCGTGACATATTGCGTAAGTTTTTTCGGTTAGCCGCAAAGGTGCAGGCAATTATATGCCGCGCGAAGCAAAGGAATAAGAAGAGGAAAAGGAGGAGGCTAAAATGACATGTTTTCCAAAGAGCAAACGTAGACGACATTGCTTAAAGCCCTCTTGACACCTCTTCACTTTGCCGAACAGCTACGTTACACTAGCGAATCCATTCCCATGAGCTGGCAGTATGCCAGAAAACATGCTCTTAATTTGTAAGGCAATAATGCTAATTGGCCACCCGGGTTGTTGCCGTCGGTAAGCAATCGACCTCCAATTCTTGCGGTGCGGATCGAAAACTTCGAAGCGTTATGATGTCAGCTGCAAATGATTTGTGGTCCCATAACTTAACTCTAAAGCCGGGAGCGACAAACGAATTTGAATATGACAAATTGCGCTTTCCTTTTGCCAAAAGGCTCTTCCGGTCAATGAGCGCATACTGAAGTGTTGTTAGCCAAAAAGTGCTTGTGTCCGCAAACGTGAAAATGACGGCCCGTCGACATGAACGCTAGGATAGGAAATAGGCATTTGGGACAGTCTAAATCACTGAACATGTCTGGCCAAACGGCTCTGCTCACGTAATTCGTTTTAATTAGATGCGACATGTTCAAAGGAAAGAGATAGATAGAAAGAAGCCACTATTGTCACTGTCTTGTGGGCGCGCATCACCATAATGCTTTCACTTTTCAATTGGTCGTCGAGTAAAACCTCTCTTAAGTACAGTATGCCAATGAATTGTCCCTTGCGTCGTACGTCAGGCGTAAAGTAAAGGACAACGAACGCGCATAGGAGCAATAAGGTTCATTGAAAGGGAGACAGAAAGTTGAATTTTAGATTTGTATTAGTAAAAGCTTTTTAGAGAGTTCAGTATTGGAGGAGCGTAAGAGATAGGATGAAGCGCTTAGTAACCAACCGCATAGAGCACGTGAGCGTGATTGGCAAAAGGCGCAAGCGGTGTCGCGACAACCGCTTTCGTTCACTTTCACCATTTGCTTACCTGCTGCCGCCGCTGCCGCCGGTGTATAATGAATTCTGACTTTGCTTGTTACCTCTGCGGAGAAGTCGCCAAGACGAACAGCGTCGAAGGCGCCGCGTTCAATATTTCCCAACCCGGCTGACGCTGATGATTTATTTGAGCACTCAGATTACGGTAGACGAGTGAGGAAAGATCAAAGGGTACCGCATCGCTTGAGCTTGTCGACTGGAACGCTCCGACTTCAGTGTCACGTTCATTGGTGATCCAGCCGTCACAGTGGTCATAAAAGTTCTACGGCGCAGTTTCAGCATTCTGCGAACGGGTCTTAACGTGCAACCAAATTACCTTCAACGACGATGAGTACATTTTACCAAGCGGCGGCCGCGGCGGCCGCCGCCGCTGCTGCTGCATCGCACAACTCCTACTTTCCGTCGGAATTGTCTTCAACGGTGAACGGTGCCACTGGAGGCGGTGGCGTAGTGAGCAGTCAAGACCAGTACCATCATGGTGCACACCACCACCATTCAGTTGCATCATCCATTCCGAACGTGGCAGTAACAGGACAGACGGCTTGTCCGACGGCTGCTTCGCTATTCAGCGTACCAAGCGCCAATGCTGCTGCTGGTGGTGCCACTTCCGCATCATCATATACCTCCTCGGCTGCCGGTGAACAATACAAATGGAATCACTTTTACTATCCTTATGGTTTACGATCAACCGGGTGGGTTTTAACTTCTTTATATTATGCAAATTTTTCTTGCCATCACCTCTCACCTATTCATTAATTAAAACTCGTGCACGCTTCATTAATTTTATACCTTTATTTTCGTGCCAATTCATCATGGTTATACAGCGGCATACTGGCAGCGTTACGATCATTAATTACAGACGCTGCCGCGAAGTTTTGATTTCGCTTTAAATGTCCGTCCAAGTGTCAATGCAGTGACGTTTTGATGTCGATTATTTTTATGCCCAACAATTTTCTACTAATCTTTTGTAGATACGACCGTTTCGGCGGTGATTCTGCCGCCAACCAAACGCAGACGACCGCCAACCTTTTGGTCAGCGGCGGAGGCGGAGGCGGGGGAACAGCTACCGTAAACTTGAGCGCCCCGCCTATCAATTTGAACCAGTCGAGTACGAATGCAAGCGGAGGAGTGGATGCGACTGAAGGCAATCCGTATGGACATCACCAGCAGTCAGCTGGCGCCAATTCATTTAACTCCGCTTGTCCTTCGGTAGCCGCCTATGGTCATCTGCCCGCAGCCGCAGCAGCAGCGGCAGTGACAGCCAATGGTTACGGTAATCAGGCGCATCAAAGCTCTATGCTATTCGCCAGTCCCGGTGTAGCCGCCCAAAGTGTACCAACTCAGCTGATGGGTCTTGGCGGTTATCCGCCTTACGCTTGGATCTCTCGATCTTGTAAGTGACATTGCGCCTATATTTTTTTTGTCAAGCTTAAGAGATGTTTGTCACTTTTCCAAACGGACGACCGTCTAACATTCGCGCCGAGACGGTCAGTGTCATTTGAAAAAGCCCTTTACGACCGAATTCACCCATTCACAATTTGCCCGCATGCAAAAGAGCTTTGTCCCCTAAGCTGGTTCAACTTTTTTTGTCAATAACCCGCAGCGTAGGCCACTCGTGACAAGTTTTTCAAAAAATTCTCCTTGTCGACCTACCTTTGTTAAAATTGTCTTCAACAATTCAGCGCGGTCAGCAATGGGTCAACGTTCAAGCCAAAATGTGCCTATGCGCCTATTTATTAATCCCGCGTCAACTTATTAGCATAACAGAGTCAAGAGGTCATCATTTTCAGTAACGTTAAATAAAGCTTTAGCGAAATGCTTGTTGAGAAGGACGAACCATTGAGAAGTGGTAGGAAGTTGGTAGCCTTTGATGAAACCGCTTTAGCGCGGTTATTTACGGTAGCATGCGAAAGCTGGCTTGCTATCAGCCAGCCTTAATGACACGCTGAGGACACGCAATCAGGGAAGCCATAAAAGGCGGCAGGTGTCAAACCACATTGGTCACAGGTGATGTTTTGATTACTGGCGTCTGCAGGGGGACATTGAATGCAATGGAAATGGTCCTGCAACGTTGCTCTTTACGAGCGTCTGCGCAAAGAAGGTTTAGAGCAGCAGTAAGTGGGCTCCCGGCAGGTGGCAGTCGATCGGCTAATGGGTGCCATAAAAGGTGCCTATGACTATATGGCTATTGTTGTCAGTCCGGTTATGGCCAGCGGACGAGCTGGTTTGCCAACGGCGCTCCTTTGTGGACTCGTCGCAAACGACTTGTCATCAAATGGCATAGGCCTGGCGTACTTGCCATTTTTTTTGCGACACCGGTCATTGAGAGGCACAGAAATAAATCAGTCAATCGTGTAACCCCCCATCCATTATGGCGTTTTGTCCTGGCTCGCGGTCGTTCAAAAGAGGATGCCGCCGCTGATTTCTTGTCATTCCTGAGAGTCTAATGGGGCCAAAGAAATTTATTGAGCGGAACGTTCAAAGTCTCACATTTCCGTGGGCTTTTTTTCTGGTCACTTTTCTGAGCTCCAAGCGGCCCATACATCGTCGCTTGCGTGCCAAGCCGTAGTAACCGACTGTTTGCCCTTGGCATGTCCATTGCATCGTCCAACGTGTCACCTTTATCCGTCCCTGTTATCATCAGTCGCCTGTGACGGCATCATCGTAACAACAACAACAACAGGAGCAGCACGCTAAGCAGTAGCATTACATTGTTAAGAGCGCAGGCGCGAATTCGATCGCTTCAACGGCGCCGTCAAATAATTCAACTCGAAACGCTTGGCTGCCCAATTAGGTAGCCAAAGAAGGCTGAATCTCAGGTGATCAGCCGCTGCGCGCTGCGTCGGACGACGTGTCGAAGTAATGGAAAATCCTTCATTTGTCATCTCTAGCCAACGCTTGAAAACTGTGTTGCAATTTTTCGCGCCTTTTCCATGTCAACATTTGCCACCCACCGACAGCGACGCGACCATATTTGAAATGTGCCCAACTTTTCCTTTCCTGCTGCCTGCCACGTCGTCGTCGTCGTGGTCGTTGCCAACTCCCTTGTCACCAAAAAAGTCTTCATCATTGCCACACAGTTTCCTGATGGCTATTCATCTTTCGAGTCTAATTCAAAATTTTCACTCAAAAATCAATCCCCTTCCGGGAGCCGACCATCTATGACCATTGAACACAACTGACAAAACTACTTCTCAACTATGTACAGTAGCCGTCTGGTTATTTTGTCGTCGGATTCCTAAAATGGCCAAACAACCACCCATATCAATGGTTAATCCGCTTAGAATCAACTGGGCCCAATTTAAGCCTACACGTTCATTCTCTTAAGTCTTCGATAGGCTAAAGCTTTCCTAAGCAATTGATTATATATTGCATAGCTGAACAAGCGTCGCTGAGCCTTTCGCCGAAACGAAAATGACCATTTGCTCTTCAAAGGAATAAGCGTGCAAATATGCTCGCTTATTCTGAATCATTGAGCTCGTAATGAGCTAAGAACAGAGCTTGCCGAAGACTACATTTATAGAAACGTTTAACGCTCATTTTGTAGAAGAAAAATGTCTCATTCGACTTCAACTACTTTTTCAGCGTAAAATTAGCTCTAGGTTAGGCTTATTTTCAAAACTTTTATTTTTTACAGCCTTAGTTCTTGCTTAAGCTTTGTTTAAGCTTAAACGAGCAAATAATGTATACAACCAAAAATTCCGATACAGCATCCGACTTAGCATCCCGCTCGATACGCCTCGAGAAATTTGCTATGCAATCTGAAGCGGAGATATAACCACAGTAGAAAATATAAAGTGCAATTTTTTTCGGAAGAGCCCTGAAAAAAGGCAATCGTTATACTCACCATGTATTTTGATGATATTATGTTAGTGTGATGTTGGTATTTCTACACGGACTGAACAGCTTGTCAGTAAGGGCATAACCTTAAGAATACAAAATGAAGCATGTAAGCGACAACAAAGCGGGCTCTACTTTCAACAAGTTACTCACCAAGCTGGTTTCATTGCTTCCTAAGGCTCTTCTTACCATATTTGGGCTGTAAAAGACCACTTATGCGCAAAAATTAGTTAGTTAACTTCAATAATACTTTCTTTTTTCGTCAAGAACTTAAGAAGTTTGCCTAATGCTTTGGCCCTCCCTATGTTAGTCATTTTCGCGCGCATACACGTCGGATAACTTTCCCGCGCGTTGAACAAGGTTTCACCAAGGTCAAGAAATGTGAATGTCTCATAATTGCTTTTTTCACTTTAATTAAATCAGCGGCTTGGACATGACTAAGTGATTGCAGATAAGATGCATTAGTCAAAATCGGATTGAACGTTCATCATTTATTCTCAAAGGCGGTAAAACTTGTCACTTGGGGAAATCCTGCGCGGCAAAAAGGGTTGCCAGGAAGCGTGCCCGGCATTAGGCAAAAGTACTTTTGCGACATCAGCGCGCGGGCTGTCGCTATTTTGCGCCAAGCGCTTTTCCTTAAGGAATATTCGGACCTCCATCGTTGCTTCGTTGATTCATTGGATAACGGTAAGCGTTTGTACAATAGGGAAATCTGACCCGCGTATATAGGGGACCCTTAAAATGGACAACCGCCCGTATTGGCAAGAAACGCGCGAAGCCAAGGACGGTTATTAATGTTTTGACATTTTGCATCTCGACAAAAGCTGCTCATGCAGATTTCTTGCAAGTCGGATAGCTGGACGTTGCTTCATCACGGAAACAAGAAATAGATTTGTAAAACAAGACAAATGCATCTTTCATTGTGGTCACCATTTACTTCCGCCAAAGCTTCTCGCGGGACGGCTGGAACTCGTGATACATGAATCATTTGTCATCAGGGGCAGTTAAAATCAATTGCTTCTGCAAGGAATCCATAAAACAATTTTTGAACACTTTTAGCAGCCCTCTTTCCACACATCGTATATCATAGGCATTGGGCTGTGCATAGCGCGCCCGCTCGCGCTTTTGTTACTATGTCACCTCAACAACAGAGCCTAATAAAAAAAAAGCGAAAATATTACACACTTTCTGCTATATGCATCAGTCAAGCTCGTCGGAAACAGCTAAACAGCGCGATAAGGCAAAACAAGTCTTGCTAAAGTACTGTAGGAAAAAAATACGGCGAGTTTAAGTGGTCATTATGCCCAGCAAGCGGTATTTTTTAAAAGTGCCAAAAAAGGAGCATGTTTTTATGCTAATGAACTTCTGGCATACATTTTTTCCATTTGGCGCAAGTTCACGCAATTCGTATACATTTTAGTTGTGGCTGGACCTGAAGGGCCTCGAAAACGAGGGCGGCAAACGTATCATCGTTCTCAAACGCTCGAGTTGGAAAAAGAATTTTTCACGAATCGCTACTTGACCAGACGTAGAAGAATCGAGCTGGCCCAATACGTGGGCTTGACGGAACGCCAAGTGAAAATATGGTTTCAAAATCGCAGAATGAAATGGAAAAAGGAACACAAGCAAAAAGAACCTGACGACCAAAAGCAGCCGGAAAGTCAGGAAAATAATCCGGCCAACGTTTCAACGCTTACCAATTGCTCGTCAACAACATTGGTCGCCTCTAATGCAGTTGCAACAAAGTTGGAGGCAAACAACCCGCGTCAAACCTACGGCGCTACCGCTAACAGCGCCGTTCAAATGGACGAGTCGAAAGAGTTTAAGAAGACTCTATTTAATCGTTGCTAATTCAACGCCTTTCACTTATTGCACGCTACTTACATGGCTCGCTTTACTGATTCCATAAGCCATTCTTCGGCACAGCCGTCTCCTCTCTCTCTTTCTGTTTCCCGTGCGCGCACCCTATTCGGGTTCAAAACTGAAGCCCCGCCAAAACTGAAAAACTTTTTTTTCCTCTGATTCTCAATTCATTTCGCACCGGTTCCTCCAAGAGCAGCTAAATTATTTTAGCTATGTTTTCTTTTGTCCAAACTCTTTCTGCATGCCTACGGAAATAGTAATGTGCATGCCAATCTATTTTCTATCATTCATCGTTGAGCTTTAGCGTTTCCCCTGCTCATTCGCTTTCTCTGTATGTGCTTTACTTATATTTGTTGTCAGTTGAGCCACTGTACAGGCACGACTGCTTGTCACGTGTAGCCGACCATATTTGGTCAGCATCGTAACTTTGACTCAATTATCCTTCAACTAATATGGACGCGCGATCCGACGCCCCCGTAAGATCATCGTTTGTTCGATATGCCTTTGCGTTGGCTAAGCTTCCCATGTCTACATATCGAGAAAAGTGGTCGGCTACATCGATTCGCCAATTCCTCTGTTCCCCTTTTTTGTAAGCTACCCAATGAACAACATCTTTTTGACAGCATTAAGCGGTTGACCAAAAATAGTAGCCAAAAACTTACAAACAAACCAAACAGACTACCAGAATAATAGAACAAAATTGAGTAATGCTAACAACGGGGATGGCGAGGTGCCTTTTAGTAGAAGGCGGGAAATTCAGCGTCCAAAGGATGCAGAAGATCGACCAAGTAGTATATGGTACCAGCCAATCCTGAAAGAATAGTCATTGCAAAACAACTGGAAAAGAGCTCGGCACAACGATGCGCTAAAAAGCTTGCATAACTATTTAGTATCATTGCTGGTTGGACAATTTGTCAATGGCGCCAACGATTCAGCGATTAGAATAATTTCCGCGCCAATGTCAGCCAAACAGGGCGATTTACGTTTTTATGTGCATTAAACCGCTCATTAGGTTGGATAGTCATCCCGGAATGCTGTCAGGTAAACACAAACTAGGCGGCCTTAAATAAATCTTTTCGCGTCATTTTTGTTTCAACCGCTCGCTTTGGCGATCGTATAATACTTCAAAATGACATATGGAGAACGACTGCCGTTTTGAAATTTAAATTGCTTAATTTTTGATTTATTCGCTGTACAATGTTGGATTCATCCTCTTCGACAGAACATTGGGCGCGCAATACGCGTGTACAGCCAAATGCGGATATTTCACAAGTAACGCGTTAGCGGCAAAAGTGAAGCGCTTGAAAGAATAAGCGTGATTATAAAAAAGAAAGATTATGCGAAATAAGAGTTGAACACATAATAATAGTATAGTGGGCAAGTAGAACTACTGCTTCAAGATAAAGTTCATTCACAAAACCCGCCACAGCTTATTTCCTCGTTTTAGGCTGCATATTTGATTGCCCGCCAATTTTGTAAAACTTTGTAACGATAAGCCCGCATTGAACACATTGTACTGTGAAGCTAAAGTTAGCTTCACGCGAAATCTTCCTTGCATTACTTTACTGTTCCACAACTGAAAGTCAACTAAGAAACAGACTGCAAGTATGACGTTTCTATTTTTAAAAAAAAAGTTCGCGCCCAGCCGCGGCATCAAGTTTCGGATTGGGGAACAAACCGGTCAAAAGGCCAACTTCAGTTCAAGGCAACTCTGCCTTCGGAAAAACAATGCAAATATTTTTTCCACACTTTGTACGTAAACTAAATTGCTTTAACGGATAAAAAATAAAACCGCCAAAACTTACGAGTGAAAAATAGACATTCGACGCAACTTAGCATCACAAGCAAACGTCTAAGGCACTACGTTACGATGCATCTACGAAAAAGAATAATTTACAAGGAATAAAAAATCTTCTAGATTATTTCTACTATTGGGCTATTCGTTTTTCTAAATGAAATTTGCATAAACATAATTAAGATTTCAAAGCCCTTTCATGCTTAGGGACTTTAACAGTTGGGGCTACTTGCAGGACGCGGGCTAAACTACAATAGCAAAATAATACTGTTTCAGTCTTCTATTTCTTCGCTTTGACATTAGGCAAGAAAAAATGGAACACTCAATTGTTGACTACTGTCAAACAAAGTGGCCTTAAGAGGTAACACAATGATTCATCAATAACGATCGCCAATTACGCAATGACTCATCCAAAACAACCGACAATCCCTCAAGCTGAAGATTGAAGTTCGTTTTAGAAACATAAAGCAAAATGGGGTTTCGCTTTCATCAATGACCGTATTTTCATTCACTTACTGAATTGGCACCAGTACTTATCAATGGAACAAACTAGTTGAAAAGCAAATGAAAAGTTCGTATGTTTCATTAAAGCCGCAGCCTTCTAAGGCATGCGTTACCGCCCACGAAGTCGCAATGATTATATTAAAACCATTTGGGGACAAAGCTTCGTTGGAAGGTATGTTCAATAAAGTTGTACAAGCTATGTAGCATAGCAACTTTCTTTTACGACCACTTTTTCTTAGCGTACATTAATAGCTGTCCTTTCATTGACATTCTATCCTTAACTATCATTGTTTCTTCTTCTTTTGTTAATGATACAAAATTTGGTTAAATGAAGCATTGGAAAAAACAACGAAGCGTTCAGGTTCAACCTGGCAGAAAGTTGATTTAGTGAGAGAACGTGAAGGACAAAAATTCGCTTTGCAACTACCGCTGGCAATCAATTCTCAACTCTTTGCATAAAAGCTGCCAAGTTAAAACTGAAAATGTCCATTGTGCTAAGGCAGTGCCAAATTTATGACATTGATTTTTGAAAAAGTGCAGTCGATCTCCATATGATTCATAGGCAACATAGCGCGCGGGAGCGCGTAAAGCTCGGCTAAAGAATCGCGGAGCGGATCACCCCGCCAAGTTGACGGGCAAAAGTTAAAGTTGCTTGCAAAGCTGACAATCAAAATGCCAAGCAACATCGCTTACCTTCGAACAACGAGTACGGTCTGTCGGCTATTCGGCAGCCGTGCTTTCCATAGTCGAAAATAAACTCGGCAAACTAAAAAATTAAAGAAAAATTTTTTTTTTAAAAATAAACTTTTTGTGTTCAACAATAACGCACTTTCAAGGCCCGATGCAAATATTTCGCGTCCGTCGTTAGTTGGTACAACATTAGGAAAGCGTAGCCATTGCCTGCAACACCATGACAAAGCCCGTAACCTTTGTACAGAAGACCTCGAGCCCAAATGACGTCAGCACAGCTTATCGCCTCGTCCAAATATTCTTGCTTGTCATAAATCTGACAAGCAAAATTCTCGTATGAACAATACATATTTCGCACTAAATGAATTCACCTTGTAAGCTTGTATAAACATATGAATAAATCCTGGGGCACCGTGACACCAGTGAACGAGTTTGTCAGTGCCATTCACACGAATGGATGAAGGATAATTCCCAGATGGATAGCGAAGAGTAATCAAGTAATCTATGGACGACTTAACCAATTCTTTCATGCTTTCATTAGCGGAGAAGTTTGGAGTCTGAAATGTTTTATGAATGAACAAAACAATTCACCGTCTTCCGTAGATGGGCGATCGTTTAAACATTCAAAATGACTCTTATTCCAATCGGAAGGAAGAGCCCTGCGCTACTACGTAAAAGTTATACAAAAAAGCGCGTATTAAAAGACGCAGTCACATTGGGTTAAGGAGAGCATGAAACGAACTGCATAGACTTTAAATGTTATGATAATTTAAGAAGTAAAGCATAGCGCTTTCAGACATCCCATTTAGGGTGCATAAATGGCAATAACTAGCTGCCAATCCATTTTGGGAAGTAAGAAACTTTGTTTATGCAAAGTGAGTATTATAGGTACATTAAGTGGGACTAAAGGATCCCAATGGAGTAGCCTTAATTTGAATACGTCACATTTCATAGTAGTAATCATTAACAGAACCAAAACTCTTCGTATAGATACGAGCTAAATATGCATGGATTTATTTTGTAACTTTTATTATGCTCAAGAAAAAAAGCGACTTTGGGCACTTGCAAAACTTGCTGAAGTTCTTTAAAATAGCCAGTCAAAGTTGGGACGCATGGAAAACATTTGAAAAAAAGTTTCATCTTATTTTGGATACTCATCTAAACATTATGCTTAAATTAATCGACATAAGAAAATATGTCACATTTTGCACAACTCCAACGAGCTGGGAAGTAAAATAGAGACTTAACAAACGTCAAAGCGATAACTTTCTATGTAACCTCGTACGAACTTTGCGAAAAAGTAATAAAGCAGTTGATGGAAGAAAACAAAAAATAAACACATTTGCAACGTTACATAGAGTCCGTATGAGGCGCAATATGCTTCCAAGAAGTTAAGTCGTTTTTAGGCTCAACTTAAGAAATCATCTGACATACCAATAATTCTATGCTTTAGCTAAGTTAAAAAGTCAGTTACGAACGTACAAAAAATTCAAGGAAAAGTGCGGAACAAAATACTGCTATGACAAAAGAAGCAGCAGCACTTTGGCTTAGCATTTAACGGTAAGCAAAAATTTCATGCAATATCTAAATTGAGTACTTTTGTAAAAAAATAAAGCTCAAATTTAAAAACCAAGCCTTTGCGATCAATTTCGTGCTGTAAGTATTTTTACGACAGCTTTGGAAGAGCCCGCTTTCACCTCTAAGTTACGGTCACTTGTGTAGAACGACCTGAGTGGTTTTAAAGCAGCTAAAATAATAAAGGTCAATGGGAGATCTTTACTGTAACGAAAGATGTCCTTACTTAAACATCCTGTTCAATGTAAGCTGTCAATTATGCAACCCAATAAACATTTATATTTAAAAAATTCACTTTAAAACGTCTATAAACAGTCGTTATTGTTCAACAGTATGAGACACATGGCTGTAGGATACATCTAATAAAACAAAGCTTTTATCTAAAAATGTCCGTTAGTTAAAGCTAGCAAAATTTTCTGCGTCTCTAGAAGCACTTGCGCAAACGTAAGGAAACATTTTGCATCACACTAAAAAGTTCAATCGAACAACAACAAATACTATATGAAAGTTGAAGGTATGAGAACCAAAAAATTATTTCTAAATGTTAGGAAACATATCAAAGTGCAAAAATTAACATAAAGCATAAACTACGCGTATACAAACACCTTACGTTATCCGAAAAGCAGTTAACATAAAAACGTGTAAAGCTGCAGATGTGCTAAATATGTTTAATTATTCAGTTTCTAAAGTTTTTGTGAATAGTTGCGTGGATACCAATATCTGTCGTCAGATAATTTGGTATAAATTTTTTAATATAACGAAAACATCTTCGGTGTATAAAAAGAGATTGAATTGGTTGAAAAACTTCCATTCGCTTCTGTCACAACATTGCATGTAGGCAAAAGCTGCGCTGCAACAGTGACAGCAAGTGACAAGCGATATATCCTCTCTAATAAATAATGTATAAAAAGGAAAAATAATGTTCCGCTAAAGTTACAGCACACCGGAAGAATAATGGAAATGGGCCCTCTGTTTGACAAGAAAAACTTTGCTGAACTCCACAACTTTTGGCATCGCTCATTAGTTAAGGAAAGTTTGACAAAAGACCGATCAAAAGTTTAAATGCTCGTGCAAGCTCGAGTCAGGCACAGCGGCGGTTACAACATAATTAGCATTGAAATGGTATGCCAGGAAATACATGTACGTAAAAACAATCAATTGTTCACCGCAGCCTTGTACAAGTAGGCACACTTTTCAATTATGCCCCATTTTACTTATCAGCTAAAAATAAAGACGAAAACTTTACGTGCGCAGCAAGAACTTGAGTTGTTTAACTAAAATTTTAACGCTCGAGTTTCGCTAAAAACATAGATACCCAAATCTTACGCTGAATAATTCAGATGTGCAGCTCATTTGGGATTATTGTTTTCTCATTGAATAGATAGGATTTTGCAACTAACCCATAGGCCCTACGCCTGTACGTTCTTTCTGATACCAATGGTCGCCATACGGAGCTTAAATCTAACAATACCTTAAATAAACAACAACAACGTTCTTTCAACGCAAAATAACGTACGACTAAGTGCTCCAACCTAATGGTGTTACTGGAAAGTAATAACATTCGGTTGGAGCGAGTTTGCGACGGCTTCTTTGCATTACAACTTTAGCTGCATTCCTGCAAATCACTTAAAACAGTTTTACAGTAAGTAAAAGTTAGATGAATTCCATCGAATTAACGAGTGTCAGTCATCTGTAGCTATGTTCAAATATTATCCCTTTTTTGTATAAACATATGAAAAAAATATGAAATGCACTTGACTGATTAACATATAAAACAAAGAAGAAACAAATCAATGGGAAAATCGGAGAATGAAGAACTTACCTAACTGCGTTAGTAACGTATTAAATTATATATTAACATAATACGATGCTTGAAAAAAGCAAGAGGAGAAATAAGGTAAAATTCGAATTGCGAATAGGTGAATGTTACCCGCATTAGCGTGAAGAATATGCCAGCGAGTCCATGCGCAGCACCAAGATAATAACTGTCGTGCCAAGCATACATTAAAGGACAACGAGACCTCAAACTGCTTGCAAGATGCTGCCCCGATTTTATAATAGCTTTCGCAACCTGAAACAAAAGGAATACTCATAAAATATGCAAATTCAAGATTTGGAAAAATTTGCAACCTTTTCCATAGCTTCACCAGGAACATATTGCGCACTGCATTCCTTTGCTATAAACATTAAGCTGTATAAGTAGCCGCTTCTTCCGAACAGTAGCTCGTCAGGAATTGAACTGCTTTTGCATACGCTATTGCACAAATCCAAAATTCTTAACGTGACAAACCAATTTTAAAATAACAATAATTGCAGGCAAAACGGCTAACTCTGCAATGAGCTCTTCCGCCTTGTCTGTCTGCCCAGTTTTCAAATAAATTGCAGCTGCAACGGCCATGTAGCCAGTATTGCCACACAAAAAGGATACCTAAATTTAAAACTGTTAAGCGGGCAAGCCTTTTTGCAGCGACAGCTGAAGCGTTGGAATTTTTGCTATTTGAAGTCGCAAGAGCAACTTACGGATGCGAAATTGTTGTTCGAACCTGCGCATCATTCAGCGAAGAGAGGACTACTTGCCAAAATTTTTTTAAGGACAAAAAAATAACTGCGTACTTTACTTCCGCTGGAATGGCGAACGGCGTGTTTGATAAGTTCGTCCGCTTTGTTTAGCCATTCAGTATTCTGTTGTTGGTCCAGTTTTTTGTACATTGCGTAAAAAAGCAACGCGATGCCTACAAAGCCCAATCCAAATGAGATAGATTTAATACACGAAGTAATATACAGCAGTAGAACAAAACTGACATTAAAAAAATGAAAAGCAGCGCAAGTCTGAAAAGGCGAAATCAGCAAAAGCTGACAACATGCTAAAATGAAACGAGCATTTGTATCAACATTTAAAACCGTACCTCCAATACCAACATAGACAGTTCCATCGCGATAATCAACTTCCGTTAGTAGACCACGTTCTAATTTTTCTGTCAGTTCTGATATCTTTGCTCGAATTTTTCGGTCCCATTCGTCGTTGAGCTAAACGTTAAAACAAGCGCATTAATCCCCTGAAACTACGAGCTGCGAGTTCCGCAATTCACGGCGCGAAACTTGCTACGAACAAACGTAAAATAAGTAAATATACAAACCGATATCCCCTCGGGAGATAGGTAACAACTTTCGGACAATTCGGGCCCAAAATCTTTATATCTATTCGGAATTGATCTCTCGTCAACCATTGCGAACAGGTAACAAAGTTGTACCAAATTAGTATATTCCAAATTGTCGCAACGTGTAAAAACGAGTACGCTAAAGCGACGACTAGTTAGATTCTAACATTCGTTTTCAAATACTCGGCTTTTCGTACGCTAAACTGAACTGCAAACTTTTCGCGATTTACGCGCATAGCAAAGTAGCAAGAAGCAAGGCAAAAGCGAAACGAACAACGCAAATAATGCCTAAGTGAAATTTGCGACTACCAAATGCAACGAAAAACGCGGAATTCGTCATCCCGCCCCATAGTTTTTGCAAAAACAGTACCTAGTAAATAAGCAAATGATTTCCAGGTAATATCAATTGTTGCCTTTGTCCGTTCTTCGGCACGACTCCGGCGGATTAGTTTTCGGCGGGAAAAGCTTCTCAGCTTACGGTCACGTCGGAAAATGAAGTTTTAAGAAAACTAATTTAAAGCACTTTTTTCGAATGTAAGTTAAACCAGGCGACGTGCGGAAAGAAATGGCGCCGTAAGATTTTTGGAATGGCTCGTTTTAGCTTGGAAGGGCGAAAATATTGCGACGAAACTTGGCTTGTTTGATTTACAGTAAGGCAGCAGTCCTAACAATCACTTTTCCGAGTTGGAGAAGATTTATGCCTAATGGTGGGACTTGTATGTTGGTATGCCATTATCGTGTAACTCTGAACCTTCCTGTACGCATTACCTGTCTGGAATTCCGTTCAGAGTTTCAAAACTGCTCGCGCCTGTACAAGTGCCTGAGTTTGTAGAAGATGACCCGCAAGTACTTTTGGACATGCGCAAGCAGCAGTGGTCGTATTCGTTCGAAAAGGAAGGTGAGACAGTTTCATGGAAGGAAAAAAGTTCCATTGACAGTGGAAACAGTTCTATTTCCCGTTGTTCATCGTCATTTTCCGGTGGCTCTTCGATAACCGGCAAGCTTGGAGTTCTCCCAGCCGCTGGCATATACGCTAATGACAAAGCGCCAGTTCCATTGTTGAACTGCACATCGGTACTACTTCCTTCCATTGTTGCCGTAAGTGCTCAGGCTCAAGTGAAAGCAAAGACTTCTCCGGCTGTTAACATAGAAGAATTTGAAATGCTTGACAGTACCCCATTCCATCGTCTCGAGTTGAAAACACTCAACGAAATGGACGAACTGCGGCATGTGCTTACACGCAATATTACAGTAAGTAATGGTGATATAAATAATGAAAGGAAGTTTTTTCCTGGAAAAGATGGTCAATCCCAATAGCAGAGGGAACGCATAGCTTCGTCTTCATTGCTACACGCGGCTTTACCGTTCACAACGGTGAATTATGTGAATACTTTCCTCTATTTTTGATGGAATTCCTTGCACTAGAAATTGTTCAAGGCGTCATCATATTTTGTGCGATAGCTCTAACGGGTGCAATAATGAGCTATACTTGTGACTTGTGATTAAATTGACTGTGCAATGTGCGAGTTCAGCTGTTCGGTATTCATTCCTTGGCTTTAGAGACACTGCCATGTGACGTTGCTTCGTAACCTGATTCGCTTGCACTGTTCCAGGCGTAAGAAATCAGGTTTTGCTTAACTTTTTTTGGCTGTACTTTTTCAAATGCGACGTAGCTGTCAAAATGTAGAAAATCTTATTTGCCTGTTCATTTCGCTGTCAAAATATCACCACCGCATTTTTCTGCATAGCTGTTTTGATTATCTATTGTTTAAGCTGTCGACGCCCTTCTAAAGCTGTCCGTCTGTACCATACCGTGCCTCCCTCTATTGACAAAGATACCGACGACGGGGGACTACTTAACTCCCTAAAGTTTAGGCCATATTGGAAGTAAAATAAACGGTTTCTTCTCTAGGTGACAAAACGTAGCTGCCAATATTTTAAGATGCATTATTTTACTTAAAACGTGGGATTTTGGAACAGATGCGTTAAGTCTTCCTGATTTTTTTGGGGAAAGCGAGTTAATCGAAAAGTATAAATGATGATTTGTCGAAAAACATAATTGGCTAAGTCGGTCTGTTAAAGCTCTTCAAAACGACCTTGCCAAGTTCGTCTGAAAAAACCATGCTTTTCATTTGTGTAATTTCATCTGAAAAATATTTATGCCGCCTCTCCAAAGTTTTCATGGTACAGTGCACTCTTAAACGCTTGAAACGTAAGAGCTAAAATTTTTTGAAGTACATCGCAGCTTTGTAGTTGCTTTAGTAGACTGTTTTTGGCTGAAAACGTCCTTATTTGGGTAGTGATTAAACGCAGCCAACTATGACTTGCTATATTTCTGCTTTTTGCTCTACTTCAGGTACTCGTCGAGTATGTTGTTGGCTTTCTAAGTTATTCAATGGAATCCAACTGTTTTTATGACCTTTTGTCTTTTTTTCTATATATGACTGAACACGTTTCATTGTTGTTGACTGTTCAGCAGTCTTTTCCAAAATGCTTGTCTTAAGTAGTAGTCAGCTGTAGTAAGTATTGGAGACTGTTCGTTGGTCTTTTATGATAATGAGACAGTCGTTGCATGCATAACTTTGATTCCAATAGTTCATACTTCCACTTTGTTTAAGCGAAAGTTGTGGTCGCAAAATCTTCATAGTAAATGATAAATCGTTTGCACAAAGCATATCTGTTTCATTTACTCATACTGAGTGTCCACGAAGTAATATTATTTCTAAATTGCGTGATTTCGTATCCGTCAATGAAGTCTTCATTGTTTATTTGTTTTACGAAGATTATGTGACCCTTCTCACATTTCATGGTTTTAAGGTCTTATGCTCGTTTTACTATTCAAATATTTATTCGTATAAACCAGTGTTTCATCAACGTGGGCCCTCCCTGCCCTGTTTTTGTCCCAATTATCCCTTTACTATTTGCTACCTATGTGCACTATTTGCTACGATGTTTTGCAACTCAAATGATTTGTACTTATACTCAGCGGTAATAATAGTTGTGGACAAGTTTTCCTCCAATGAGTTTCTCATCATTAAAATGAACCTATGAAGTTTTTTCCGAATCAGCTTACCCGGCGTATTTGCATAATTGTTCAGCATGACTTTTTTTAGTAAAGTCGTGTAAATTCAAAACTTTAAGCGCAAGTTGGGTTCAAATTTTTAAAATCTGACTGCCCTGAATCATATGCCCTTTTTTTTAGTTTCGGAATTCTGTAAATCCTTTTCTAAAAAATGATTCGCATGTTGCGCTTCCCGCCGTGCAGTCTTGTTTTTCAGTAATTTAAATTTTTTGACGTTCAACTAAATGGCTGTCGTTTTGCTTAAAAAATAAATAATGAGCTTTGAACGAGCCCTCTTTGGCCTTCCCTATTATTTGTTCGCCACAGTCTTCTACTGATTCATTTTGCGATTTCATTTTTAGCTCTAACAAGCCCAAGCATAGAAATAGGCTTAGGATTAGGATTAGGCTTTAAAAATTTATCAAGCAGGTAACAATACCTCTAATAAGCCTATGCCTATTATAATAAAAGATAAAGGCGCGAGCAGATTTAGTAGACATTGGCGGGCAGACAATAGAAAAAGCCCGCTCTCTTGATGAGAGTTTTAAGGTATTAAGTTCATTATTGATAGGCAGAAACTTATTACGCCTTTTTTCTATGTTGCCCTAACGTGTAGAACAAAGCAGTAAAGCAATGTGCCTTTAATCCCCTTAGAAAGAGGGATTCGGTCTCCTTCGGTACCAGTTGCTATTCGCTCGTAAATTTTTGTCGATTTGGCTTCTCTCTTTTGTAAGAGTTTGCTGACGGGCAGACTTTGCCTACTTCCTCCCGTCGGCTACCCTTTTGGTCATTTGAACGAAATGATTCTCGTTCAAAGTTATGCCGACAAAAAGAGCTAAAAAAGCTGTCCTACAACACGGCGGTTTAATGTTTTCGAACGTTTTGTAGGTAAGCCTTCCATTGGCAGGTCAAATGGCTGCAATGAAAACCTTAACTTCAAACTATTCTAAATGGAAAGCGAGCCCGCAGGAAGAAGGCATTTATAGCTGCAGCGACAATAAAAATAACGAGCGCCATAAGTTGACGATGAAAGAAACAAATAGGCGCAAGGATGACCGCTTCTCCTGATTAAGTTTTATTACAAAACGGTTTCCAATTGTTACGGTTTGTTCTTTTGACAATTATATAAGGATTAAGGGTCAATTTAACTTTACGTTCGTTTGGCAATAAAAGTATTTTGACGATGATATCTGTAGGAAAGGAAGTACGATGTACGCGTTACTTTGTTCCTAAATAGCAATAAGCGATGTACTGTGGTCATTGGTCTATTCAAACTTCTCTTATTGCCCTTTACATTAGCATTCGCTAAGAACGAGCGAAAGTGGTTTACAAGAAAAGGTCGTTATATAAATATTATTGGAACTGCACTCAATGTTGGACAAACCATGCAATTTTTACTAAAGTCTTATAATAGAATTCAGGTAAGTACATACAGAATCCATCTGCAAACATTTCAATTGTTATTAATTCGTAAGAGCGGCCTTTAAGAAGAACTGATAAGTGCTGATGAGAAGTCTACTAGTTCATTACTTTTTGGCCGCTAGGGTTAGGCTTATGCGTGTTTGTCGCTAAGCATATTTTTTATTAGAAATATGGTTTGCGCATTTATTAATATCTTAAACCGTAAAGTCACTTTTTATAGAATAAATATTATTTTATGGCATTTATTTTAATACGAGTGTTTCCCATTAAGCTAAAAGAGCGTTTGTTCAACGTCCTCAATCAATCTAACGACGAGA